>OX465595.1:176728269-177978269 GCA_950022295.1 Bromus sterilis
TCCCTTGGACCATGGGTCCGTGACCAGTAGCTATGTGATGCTCCTCTCCCCTCTTTGTGGCTCCACTTTCGAGACCTTGTGAGCTGCCTCACATGATCGAGGCACCTTTGTAATTTTCTGCCGTTGCTATGCTGAGTTTGTTGGGATCTGATGGATTATGAGACTATGTTCAGATTGTGATGAGTAATATATTTGGTACTTCTCTTTTATATTTTGTTCTTGAGTAAATTCTTGCATGTTCTCCGTTGCCGTATTTTACTTTGCCCAAGTATTTTGTTGCAACTCCAAGAGGGAGCGTTATGCTTGATTGTAGGTTCAACCCCTTGATGTCTAGCTTGAGTGACAGAAACATGAGACTAGGGGATGTGCTGATGCCACCAGGGATAAAACAACGGTGCTTGTATCCGCGGATGCAAGGATTGTTTACTTTACGCAAAGTTCTTTTAATGCAGTTGTCTGTTGCTTTGGATTTACACTTTGGGTGGGATTCATAACTTAATACCAGCGAGATGTTCTGGATAGATATCTCAAGGTGGATGATTCGTAGTAGATGCAGTTGGATTTCGGTCTACTTACCTTGGCGTACTGCCCATTGCTTTTGAGCCCTTCCTTTCTTTGCAGCATAGTTAGCATTGCGGTGCCTTCATAATCCTGTCAATTGCCCAACTGTGATTTGTTTACCTCGCTAGCACTTTTATCGTCTTTTGGGAGAGAGACATCACTAGTGAAAATCACGGGACCCCGGTGCATCTTCACATTACTGTTTACGTCCTTAGTTTACTTTTCAGTTCCTATCACTATCATTATTATCTCTTGCGTTAATCCTTTGTAAACAGCAAGGCCGGAGGAATTGATAACTTCTTTGTACTCATTAGGAGCAATGTTATTTGTATCTGTGTGCAGGTCCAGGTGAAGTTAGCAACCTCGGTTGTGAACGGCGCCATTGTTCACTTTACCACCTTCTTGTATTTTTGCGAGTCCTACATAGGGGAAATTTTCTGCTACGCTACATCTCACCTTCCACTTGGGGTAACCAACGAGGAGTGAGAGATCCTCACCGTATCAGTTATCCTTCACTGGGATCCAGGAGAAGCGAGGTCTCCTGCGCTCTTTCTGAAACATCCGAGAGGCGTGGCCAGAACCTAGGGGAATGGGGTACCCCAGTATCCGGTTACCGACAGAAGTACTCTCAATATCCAAGCAAAACTACCCCCACTACTAGAAGATGTGATATGTTGTATACATGGCAGCGAAGATAATGAAGCCTTACTTCCAGGCGCATTCGATCACAATCATCATCTCGGCACCACTAGCAGAAATCATAGGCAATCGGGATGCATATGGCCGAGTGGAAAAATGAGCCATTGAGATTGCAAACCATGGCATCAAGTATGAGCCACGCACTTCAATAAAATCCCAAGCACGGGCAGATTTCCTCGCCGATTGGGCTGAAACTCAGTATGAGTCCCCTTGTACGGATTCAGATTTCTAGCAAATGAACTTTGATGGTTCCAAGATGAAATATGGACAAGGCGCTGGCATCATTATCACCTCTCCAAAAGGTGACAGGCTCAGTTATGTGCTGGAAATCCATTTTGCGGCATCCAATAATGTGGCCAAATACGAAGCACTGGTCCATGGCGTCTGATTGGAGAAAGAGATCGGCATTCGGCGGATTCTATGTTATGGTGATTCCGATCTGGTGGTACATCAGTGCACTGGAAGCTGGGATGCAAAGGATGCAAACATGGCAAGCTACAGATTCCTAGTATAGCAACTGTGTAGTTTCTTTGAGGGGTGTGAATTCCATCATGTTCCCCGAGCTTAAAATGATGCGCCAGATACATTGTCCAAGATGGGATCCACCAGAAGGTCCATACCAGCAGGCATTTCCTTGGAGCATATCCACAAGCCATCTATCAAGCCTTCCCCAGAATCAGAGTCCATCTTTATTTCGGCCTACCTGAAGATGGCTGAAGTTGAAGCAGCAAAATCAGCAAAGAAGCCGATTCCGGCGGAGCACTCGGCCACACCAGGGGCTGCCGATTGAACACCAGGGGCAGCTGTCGTCAGCTCGGGGACTGATGTGGTCATGCAAGTAGCAATCGGCTCAAATTCTTCCGAGCTGCAAGCAGTCGAAGCCGAGGCACTTGTACCAGTGGTATCAGCCGTGCTGGTGGTTGTAGCCGTGCCTTGATGGGCGCAACCTTTTCGTGATTTCTTGGTCAATGGAATTCTCCCCCAAGATGAACTGGAAGCTCGGCAAATCCAGCATCGATCTGGCGCATACATTATCATCAACATCGAGCTTATCACAACCCCAGTTTAGGTATGTGCTACGATTCAAGTGCTTCATTGCATCATGTAAAATTTTTAAAAATAAATTTGAAATGGGGAAAGATAAAAGCCCTAAATGAATTTATTCAAATGGCCAGACAAAAAGTGCTTCCAAAAATCCTTCTGGACTTTTGAAAAAGTGTTATAATTCAGTGTGATCACATATCAAGTGACATGGATTCAATACCATGCTCACTGATTTTTCAAGAAATCCAGAAGTGCATTGGAAATTAAATCAAAACACTATTTGAATTTGATTTAAAATATTTTGAATTTCAAAAAATTTCAGAACTTGGGAGTGACTAGTTACTGGCACATAAGGCCATATAAAAGTTTTGAGGATTTATTAAAATGCCTAGGTATTTATTTTACCTCAGCTAAGAAATGGTAGAAGAATTTAAAACAGAAAGAAAAGAGAAAGGGAAAAAGGCCCAGCTCACCTGGAAAACTTTCCTGGCCGGTCCAGCCCACAGGGGCACATGCGCCTTCTACCTCGGCCAGGAAGGCACTCAGGTCACCGGTGAGTGTTGTGCATCCGCCAGGAAGCTGCCTGCCTTCCCAGGCCTCGTCCTCGCATCCAGAGACGTCCTGAGGACGTCCTCATCCATTCCCCCTTCCTCGTCACTCTCTTCTTCTTCCTCGCCGAAAATCATCTCCGCCCGAGAGCTCGCCGGAGAAAGGCCGTGCGCACGCGCGGCCAACCAACTCCATAGCCCTGACGAAGTCGTCCAAAACGCGCAGCACCGTCGTCTTCGTCTTCGAGAAACAGATCGCGAGCCCATATGCCCTCAAGGCCGCGCAATCTTCTTCGTCCCCATCGCCCGCCGCCGCAGGTTGCAGTGGAATTACTCCGTCGTACCAGCATCCAAGACCTCGACGTCAACTCCTTTGAGCTCCTGGTGAGAAGGCGCTTGGATCCCCCTTGCTTTCCCCTCGATTTCGTCCTCTATCTGCCTCTGCCATTCTTGCCGCAGTTCACCACCGCCTGCAAGCTCGCCGCCATTGTTATGGACCTCCCCTAGGTCGCACGACTACTCCATGCAATGCGCTTGTCTTCCTTGAGCACGTGTATGGCCTCATCACCTATTTTTACGCACTGCAACGCCGCCCCGGTCAATTGCATACTCTGGCCGCCGCCAAATCTCATTGTCGACGAATTTTCGGTGCCTCCTAAGCCTCCCCGTTCGTGCAGGATGACTCGGACATGCACGGGCGTTCTTTTGGTGGTCGCGGCGTGCCAAATAGTGGCCGGAGCCACCGATCCGCATGTCGCCGCCATTTCGGGACGTCGCCGGCGATGTGCCGCCGGTGAGATGACATGGACGTCATTAGCTTAACTGGTAATCACCCCCACTTGTCACTTACATGTGGGCCCAATGGCATCTAATCCCTCTGTTTAATTAAAATAAATCGGCTTATTTAATAGTATCACTGACAGAAGGGCCCAACTGTCAGTTTGTCTCCAGTCAAGCCCCATCGTCACTGTGACGTCATTCTTACGCATTAAACCTCTTCTAACTACCAGAAATTCCAGAAAATTCCAAAACTTCAATAAATCATAGTAAATCAACCCTAACTCCAAATTAAACATATAATATGTGAAAATTTATCATAAAAATTCAAGGATTCTGAATATGCACTTCGTTTTCATGTTTGAACATTTTAAAATGGGGGAACAGTAGAAATTGTGCATATGAACCCTTTTTAATTCAAATTTGAAGTTGATTTTGCATACCCTTTGCAATGCACTTCATTTATATGGAATGAACTGTCACATCCCAACTTTTACTCTCCTATTACTTTAGATAACCAAAAATTAGAGCTAACAAAAACTTTGCATGCTATGGTGTGGTGTTTGATTTCATGCTTGAACTTGTGTGCTTAGAGTTAATCATGTTGCTTCTTGTTGATGCACTTGTATTGATGATCATTTTGTGGTGCATGTGCTTATATAAACAAGTGATTATGGTAAATAATATACCCCCACCATACATGCAACTAATCTTAAGATGATCATCCTAAGAGCTACGTGAAATATTATAAAACCCCTAATAGTGCTAAAACCTAATCACCATTAAACATTCTTGCACCCTTTTCTTTGTTGTTTGGTTTTGTTTTTATTCTCTTTTCTCTTGTGTGTTAGATAAATGCATAAGGAATATAAATCCTTATGTATTTTATGTAATATAATTATCTAATAACCTTATTAACACCCACAAAACTCTAAGGAATTAACCTTGTGCCTTATAAACATGATTGAAACTATGATCAAAAAGTTTCTACAAATATTGCAAACCATAATAGATTTGTATATAAAAAATGTTTATAAAAGATTAGCCTAACCACCACCCCCCCTAATCTCTCAACTTCTCTAATCTCTCTCTCTCTCTCACACGTTCTCTTCTCTCTCCCCCGTAGAGAGAGCCCCCTCTATAGTTTTTTTCTCTCTCTCTCTCCCTCATGTGACCTATCTGTCTCGTCTCTCCTCTCTCTCATCCCCGCATGTCAGCCTCCTTGCTCCCGCTTGCCCAACCAGAGGCCACGCCATGGATCCATGAGGTGGCCTAGCCCCCGAACGTACCCCCCAAACCCAGCCCGTGATGTGACCGGCGAACGCCACGGCGGAATCGACCCACTGCCCTCCTCTCACTAGCTCTCCCGCTGCCCATCTTGCCCAGCCAGTAGTGAGGCCACAGATCGCCAGCTTGGCTCCCGCCCGTTGCCCTCGCTCGCCCCGCGGCTATTAAAGGGGAGGCCTGGCGCATCCCCTCGACACTAGATCGCTCGCCCCGCTCCACACCATCGCCACGCCACCCCACCCCGATCGCCACCTCGCCACACCCCAGCCCGAGTAGGAGTTGAGACAGAGAAGAAAGGAGCAGGAGGAGGAGGAATAAAGGAAGAAGGAGGATGGAGACGGGCAGGACGACGCGCCTCTGCCCCTACGCCGGAGAGCCTGACGGCCTTGTGCCACGCGACGCTGGCGTCGCCCGGCAAGGCCACTCCCAGGAGGAGACACCGCCGCCCGAGCCACGCACTGCCCCGAGAGGTACCTCGACGTCCACGTCTTCCTCTACGTCACCGATCGCCACTTCCTGCCAAAACGGAACCCCTTCCCCAAGCCGCACCTGCGCCGCCACTCATCGTCGCCAACCACCTCTCGGAGGCCCCCCGGTGAGCACCTCCCACGCCCCTGTACGCCATGCACGACCCCAGGCCAAGCCCTAGCGCTCAGCGAAGAAGATGCGCCCTGGCCGTCCGATCTCACTTGATCCAACGGCCAGGGATGGTAGATACCCCTTCGTTAAAAAACACTGAGGCAGCGCCCGTACAGGCCCAGCACGGAGAGAAAAAAATACCCCTTGGGCGAGTCAAAGACCTAGGCTGGCCCATTTTTTTCCTTTCGGTTTTGTTAGATCATGAAAATTAAAATAGTTATATAAAAATCATTAGGAGTAAGAAAGATATACCGTAAATTTTGTTATCTTACTGTTAATACGCGTATTTTTTCTGTATGTTCATAATTAGTATTTTCTAAAATAAAATTGGGGTAGTTTATTGTATAATATTGAATTACTTCTTATTAAGATAATAATATCAAACTCTCTGTTAATAAATTTATTTCAGAAAAAATTATTAAATTTTCTTTTCTTTGATTAGTATATAATTGTGGTATAGTTTAAATAATAAATAAATAAGATAAAGAAAACATGGAATATGTTTTTATTAATAGTTGTAAATATTACTGCTTAATATAAATTTAGTTAAAATATTTAATATTGAAATAAGTTAGGTGTAATTTCAATAAGAATTTTCCTAGTCACTTGCTATTTATTATGTTAATAGATAATTAAATTGCAATAGGTAAAACATTTTTTAGAAAATATTAACATGACTAATACACAGATTGAAATAGGCCCAATCCCCAGAAATTAATTTCACCCTGGGTGAAATATTTCCTTGTGATTTGCAGGACTGTTATCTTTCTTATTTTCTTTGCAGAACTAAAACAATATTTCGAAAATCATTACTGGTCCTAAAAATATGAAATAAATTTTGTTCTGATCTAGTATTTATTCTTTATTTTTCTATATGAGTGGAATTGGTGATTGCATAAATAAAATTAGGGACTATGTTATTAATATTGCTAATATTTCATGTTTAGGGTAATTCTAGTTTATTCTCTGTTAACCAATTAAATATGTTAATTTTTTTTATTATGATTGTCTCTGGACAGTAGCTAATTATTGTATTGTTATTTAATTAAATTTATTAAATAAAAACATGACCTAAGGTAATAAAAATAAAAATGATGTGTAGACGAGACGCTTGACGTTGCAGGTGAAGACTCCTTCCAAGCCGAAGAAGCCGTACCACGAGACACCGTCAAGGAAGGAAAGCCATCTTCAAAAACATAACCCTTGTCCTACATTTTTACTTTCTTTGTACCAAATTATATATCATGCTATTGTTATATCATTTTGGGATGGGATTGTATTAGTTTATTAGGTGAACCACCACATACCTTGTAAGCCTACCTATTTGGGAGAAAGAAATTAGACACTGATGATCTTGCTGTACTATCCCTAGCCTTGCTAAAATAACTAATGACAACATAATAATTTGATTAATCTTGCTCCACCCTAATATGATGGCATACATCTAAGAGGGTGTGATGGAAAAAATTGTGGTTGTTGGAAACATCGTTGAATGTCGGGACCCGAGGTTTGCGTATGTAATTCCTGTTACAACACAATCATACGGAGAGCCGAGGACCGTACCCACTTGTCTAAGCAGACAAGGCCAAGCATAGAACACTCTCGGAAAGCATCAAACGTGAGGGGCATCCCATCCAGGCCGGATGATCAACTGAGATGGGTCATCATCGTCCGCTCACAAGTCTAAATGATTATGGGTGGTGAAATCCCATACTCATAGACAAGTCGCCTCATACATGTCCAGTGTAAACAGAAGGTAATCACAACATGAACTCTACAAACTCATAGTCTTTATAACTTCTGCTAAACAGATCAAACATAGTAGTTGTATTACAAGCAGAGATCACATGACTGTGATCCAACATTACATCAAACATCAACAGAGGCAAATTATGTCTTAGTAAAGACAAGTTTAACAAATGTCTTAAGAAGGCTGAAAGAAAATACAAAGACCCTCCAAAGGGCACAGGCTTCTGTTTGGAACTATACGACTTGGTCCACGTCGAGCTCGAGGTAGAGGCCACCATCAGGGTCAGTGGTCTCGTCTCTAAAACATAAAATAAGCAAACGTGAGTACAAAGACGTACTCAGCAAGACTTACATAGGAACTATACTACTCATGCTCAAGTATCAAGGCAAAGGGAGGTGGGGTTTCAATGCAGAAGTGCCAGCTTTGACTTGGCTAGTCCTATACTACGAATACTAGAAAGAGGTAAGGAGCGTACACGAGTCCAAGTACCAAGTCTCCAACCAATACACCACCATGGATACTTCCCCGACTTCCCCACGAGGAAGCAAACCATAGCACTCACGCTTATCTTGGCAATTTTAGAGTAACCGTTCAAGTTGTCTATGATCAAGTAAAGGTCTCCAAGTAGTCCATAACTGCGGACACGACTATTCGAATAGTTCATTAACCCTGCAGGGGTGTACTGCTACACACACAAACGCATCAGTTACCGCCTGGTAGTGGACCCTTCAAGCGAGTACCGGCGAGGATGTTTCCACGACACTTCACTCACGTCACCATCTCTAGTCCTAGGGAGTCGCCTATTTGAGTTGGGACCACGATCGAAATCCGGCCGATTTTTCCGATGCGGACTCAAACGTTGCGAGACATGCCATCAAGCTCAACTCGATCATGATCACTTGATTCAACTCGACCACAACCTACGTCCACCACTTACCTTGATGTACCTGCTTGAGATCGTTTAAAGCTCAAACTAATTGCAACTCCTGGACTTGGTCCGGGGTGAGGTACTAGGCCGAGAGGGGTCAGTGAGCCCAATGTCTGGTCGTACTCTTAGTCTTGGATAACAACACAAGAACTCGGGCTTAAGGCGGTGTTCAACGAGACAACCCACTGTGTACTCCTACACAGCCTCTCATCGTTCACCTTGTTTAGGTCAAATTCACCAACACGTTACCACCATCATTGATATGATCACTACCATCCCGACTCACATTAAAGTAGCCTCATTGTAACCTCTAAGCATGCAATAAGCTGTAACAGTTGCAGGGGCCACATGATATCAACCAACTCCTAGATCCGCTAGGATTGTGGTTTCCTTACTACTGTGACAAAAGATAGGTCATCAAAGGAATAGGTTCAACTAGCGGTAGAACGTATCATGGTGACATCCTGATGTGCGAGGTAATGATAGTGATTTCTCGCCCTTCGTTGGTAAACCCCAAGTGGAAGGCGTGATGTAGCACAACAGCAAATTTCCCTCAGTAAAGATACAAAGGTTTGTCTCCAGTGGGACTCCAGAGATGATAAGTAGTTGTCAGCGGCGCAACTGACGCGGACCTGCACACAGACACAAATAACTTTGTTCTCAACGAAGTTCAGAGAGGTTGTCAATCTCTCCGGTCTTGTTGTTCACAAAGCATCAAACGCAAGGGATAATGATAGCAACTGAAAGTAAAAGCAGAAAAGTAAATGAGCGTGTAAACAGTAATGAGGATATGGACCGGGATACATGATGTTCACTAGTGATGTCTCTCTCCCAAAAGACGATAAAACTGCTATGCGAGGTGAACAAAATACAGAAGGGCAATTGACAGGATTATGAACGCACCGCAATGCTAACTATGCTACAAAAGAAAGGAAGAGGCTCAAAAGCATGGGCAGTACGCCAAAATAAGTAGACCAAAATCCAACTGCATCTAGTACTAATCATCCACCTTGAGATATCTATCCAGAACATCTCGCTGGTATTAAGTTGCGAGCCCCACCCAAAGTGTAAACCCAAAGCAATAGACAACTGCATTAAAAAGCACTTTCAATAAAGTAAACAATCCTTGCAACCGCGGTTACAAGCACCGTTGCTTTCCCCCTTGTGGCAACAACACATCCCCCTAGACTCATCTTTCTGTCACTCAAGCGTGTCATCGAGGGGCATGAACCCACAATCGAGCAAAACGTTCCCTCTTGGGGTTACTACCTACTACTTGGCCAAAGCAATAAACAACAACGGAGAACATGCAAGAATTACTTAGGAACAACAATATAAGAGATAAGAACCAAATATATTACTCAATCACAATCTAAACATGATCTCATAATCCATCAGATCCCATCAAACTCAGCATAGCAACAACAGGAAGGTTACAAAAGTGCCTCGATCATGTAGGGCAGCTCACGAGGTCTAAACCATGAAGAACAAAGAGGGGAGGAGAACATCACATAGCTACTGATCACGAACCCATGGTCCAAGGAAAACTACTCACAAGACATCCGGGAAGCATCCATGGTGGAGAGGAGACTCCCGGAGGTCAACCCTCCCTCCGGCAGGGTGCCGGGAAGAGGTCTTCTGGTGCTCCCGATCTCGGAAGCGCGGTGGCGGCGGAACAGAGGCGAGATCGCGAAAAAGGGTTCTGTCCTCGAGGGTTTCACGTCACGGGGAATATATAGGCGAAGGGGGGCAGCCAGAGGTGGACCAGGGGCCCCAGGCGCCCCCCTGGCGCGGCCCAGGGGGTGGCCGCGCCGGGTGGCCGCTTGGGCCACCCCTGGCTCCCCTCTGGCCCCACTTGGGATCTTCGCGAAGCTTCCTGTACGCTGATTTTTCCTATATTTTCCCGGAGTTTTTCTGGTACTTTTTATATGGGGGAAAACTAAAATAGAAAAATAGCAGAAAACAGGAACTGGCAATGTGGTGCACTGAGTTAATAGGTTAGTCCAAATATGATCAAAAGTGTATGAAAGTGTATCTAGATCATAGCAATATCACACAAAACATGCATGGAGCAAGCAGAAATTATAGATACGTTTTGGACGTATCAACATCCCCAAGCTTAATTCCTGCTCGACCTCGAGTAGGTAAATGGTAACGGCATAATTTCTGTGGTGACATGGTAGCAACCATATAAGAACTTTGAAAAGTAAAGCAATCAAGGTTAGAGATTCAATTCAAGTCATAACATGCAAGAGTCTATATTAGCATTGAAACAAGTAACAAAAGAACGTTAGGTGCAAGAGCTCTCGCTGTCCGTGACTCGAATGTCTCCAAATGGTGTTTGCGTGGAAGAAGGGGGATAGGGAATACGAGAAAAAACATTTATTTGTTGAGAACTCAATCTACTAAAGTTTCACACTTGGTCTTTTTCTGGAATCTTATCTTCACACTTTGATCCACTCCTTTTTCAATATTTTGAGCACTCATGCAATGGATGAGCGTAAGCACGAGAGTTGACACTTTGGATGGCAAAGAAAGAAATAGTGTGGAGGAGGAAGACAAAAAGGGTGAGAAAGTCTCACATCAATGAGGACAATCATAGGAAAGAGATGCCAAATGATAGATATGATGTGAGGAGTAGGGATTTCCATGCAACAGATGCACATACGAGCTAGGAAGCTCTCCAATGGAACTAGTGGGGGTGCATCTAACTTGCTCGCTCATGAAGACCTAGAGCTCGTTTGAGGAGGCTCATGCTTGGAATATGCAAGCCAAGTTCTATAGTGTGAAAGTCCCCACATAGCTGTATGCATAATGATCATCTCTATGGAGTACAAGGATATAAAGGGAGTACTAGTGTGGATCTCTCAAAAGGATATTAGTGTTTCCCCTTTCTCTCTTTTTATTTGTTTTTCTCTTTTTTCTATTTTTTTGTGGCCTCAATGGCTCTTTCTATTTAACTCTCATTTGTCCTCTTTGGGATCTTTTATTGTGTCCACTTTGGGATCTTTTCCTCACTTAAGGGCAACACTCTATTTTACAAGAAGGTAAAGGAGATCTTTCACACTTTACAAGGTACTCAAAATAATAAAGAAGATGTAACTATCATTATGTATGCAATGTATGTCGCTGCCAGTGTAGCAGGAACATGTATGACATGAAGATCAAGTCATGAAGAGGTGGATGTTGCATGGCAATATATCTCGGAAAGGCTATGGAAATGCCTTGATAGGTAGGTATGGTGGCTGTTTTGAGGAAAGATATAAGGAGGTTTATGATGACAGAGCGTATCATGCCAAGGGTTTGGATGTACCCGCGAAGGTGGACACCAACTCTCAGAATGAGAAGAAGGCAATGCACGACACGGGAGAGGCTAGCAAAATATGGGAAGGTGGAAGTGTCAACTTTCAATACTTACATTAGTCCGAAGAACTCATGCACTTATTATCGGTAACTCTCAATCTAATAAGGAGGTTCACAAAGATACAAGTACCCCGAGGAGGAGTGTATGGTGGTTTGGTTATCCTTGCGCATCCTCTACTCATGGTACGTGAGTGTACTCTAATATTCCATCCCTCCAAAGATTAGTGATCCATATAGTAGCTAGAGTTCTCAACTAGTTTTGTAGGTTTTGAAAATACACACGGATTTCCCAAAATACGACACCTATCACTAATAGGCTAGAGCTCTTGACACCAAAATTTCAAACATTACTCACATCAAAACTTCAAAACTATTGCAAGTTACTATTAGAATTAAATAGCAACCTCAATTACCTACTTCCAAGACAAAACACAACTCAGTGCAACAACCAACTCTCTTTAACAAGATAAACATGAAAACTAAAAAGAGTTCCAGCAGCATACTAAACAAAAGCCAAGGCTCTTGCTAAAGACAAAATAAGACTAAAACTAAACATGGCAGCAGCTATGAAAAGATAAAGAACACACAACAGCAAAAAGATAAGCAGGAAAAATCCTATGATGTGTTCTAGATTTTGAAAGTGGAGCGTGTTTCTCTCCCACACAAAGTAAGACGGGGTCTAAATTGTTATGAACAACAAGAAAAACTAAAGAAAACTAAAAATAAAACCTAAGAGCGAGACGCTCCAATCATAGCACATAACGCATGAAGTGATAAAAATATAGTGAGACGAAGGACAAACTGATGATTGTTGATGGAGAAGGGGATGCACGGAGGCATCCCCAAGCTTAGACGCTTGAGTCTCCTTGAATATTTATTGGGGGTGCATGGGGGCATCCCCAAGCTTGAGCGCTTCACACTCCTGGATCTTCTTTCATCATCTTCCATCGCACACTTGAAAACTCCCTTCATACATAACTCATCATAAGCTGATTAGAGAGGTTAGTACCCTTAATAAAATAATTTTTCCCCACTGGATATAAAGATATTCTTGAAGATCTACTGTTTCTCAAGAGTGCCAAAAAGTTTTTTCAAAGAAAAATCAAGCTTAAGGTTTGCAAAAGTTAGGAGAGACAAAACATGGCAAAATCTGTGAAAAACAGAACAGCAGGTAGTAAAGAATTTTTTAGGGGCACTTCTGCAACTCAAATAAAAAAACTCAGAACATACGAAAGTTTCACAATTGTATAGAGCACGCTTTAAAAAAAATTCAGATAAAAAAGATGATCTGGTGATGTGATTCGAATTTTTCTGTCAAGGGAAAGAATCTGTTTTCTGGACAGCTTGTCACAACTTTTTCTTCCCTTATCATAAGAGGCTATAACTTGGCACAAAGCTGAAAAATAAAGATACAATGATGTTGCTACAGTAGTAACAAACATCAATACACAACAAAATAAAAAATAAAAACCTAAATTCGTTGCGGGCTGCCTCCCGAAAGCGCTTCTTTAGAGCCATTAGCTAGGCTTAAAGATTATAGAAGATGCTCTCACAAGAATAAGAATTTTGAAGCAAAAGAGAGCATAAAGAAGAAAATATGAAACACATTTAAGCCTAACCCACTTCCTATGCATAGGCATCTTGTAAGAAAATAAATCAAAGAAGCACAAAGTTACATGCATAGGAAGGTGGAACAAGAACAACTTCGAAAGTTTCAATTTAGAGAGAGGCGTTTTTGTCGCATGGAAGTTTCTATAACCAAAATTTCCTCTCTCAAAGTAATTTTCAGTAATATCATGAAAAACATCAAGAATATAACTATCATATAAATCATATTGTTCATGACCTACAAGCACACATGTATTTTTTTCAACACGGTTTTTAGGATCATAAGATAAATGCAACCCATCACATTGAGCTTTGATGAGAGGAAAATTCTCCGAAGTTGGAGATTTTAAAAGGATAATAGGACACTCAAGTGTGGGTGTGATAGAAAAAAATTCATGATTAACATGAGGAACTATAGCAAGTTTATCTCCGTAAGCATCATCCATAGTGGCATCACGGCCATAAGCATAGAAGGCATCAACTTCATCAAAAAGGGATATTTCAGAAGAATCCATGGGATCATAATACTCATATAAGGTGAGAGTCAAAGATTTACTCTCATTAGAAGGTAGCCATGGATGGCTCCATTCTTCCTCCTTTTGTTCGTCACTCTCCTCCTCTTCTTCATCCAAAGAGCTTTCAGGTTCAGTAATTTCTTCTTCTATAGAGTCCTGCAAAACATTAGTCTCTTCCTTTTGGGGAGAGATTCTCTCAAGATGATCAGTAATATAATAATTTGCATCATAATTTTCCAAACAATAGTTAAGTATAGCAAGACTCTCAGATTTGTAAGGGGCTTCATCAATATTTTCAAGAAAAGAAGTAATTTCATAGGCACCCTTAAAAGCAACAAATTCTTCTATTTGTTATGCATCATAAAAATAATAATTTCCCTTAGCATAAGAAGCTAAGGTTTCATCCTCATTGTACTCACATTGGAAAGCAAGGTGTTTGTGCCTCATAAAGCAACAAGATTCATCCCTGCAGAAAGATATATTATATATTGAGCACAAGTTTTTAGCATACTCATACGATTGATGTATGAGTCTCCATAAGTGTATCCCTTTTTGAGACAAGCGGTATTACTTGTAATATTCTTGTTGATCCTCGGTGAATCCTCCATGCCAATAAGATCTAGTTTCAAAGAAGTTAGACATTGATTGGCAAGTAAGGAACTAGACGTACTAATTTTTTTTTGATTTTTGATACAAGACACAAACATAAAAACTGAAAGGTAAACTAACAAGACTAAAAAAACAAAGTTAAAGGGTAGTGTGCAACTCCCCTATCTTAGCAATCGGAGTCCCCGGAAACGGCGCCAGAAGTTTGGCTTGATGTGCGAGGTAATGATAGTGATTTCTCGCCCTTCGTTGGTAAACCCCAAGTGGAAGGCGTGATGTAGCACATCAGCAAATTTCCCTCAGTAAAGATACCAAGGTTTGTCTCCAGTAGGACTCCAGAGATGATAAGTAGGTGTCAGCGGCGCAACTGACGCGGACCTGCACACAGACACAAATAACTTTGTTCCCAACGAAGTTCAGAGAGGTTGTCAATCTCTCCGGTCTTGTTGTTCACAAAGGATCAAACGCAAGGGATAATGATAGCAACTGAAAGTAAAAGCAGAAAAGTAAATGAGCGTGTAAACAGTAATGAGGATATGGACCGGGATACGTGATGTTCACTAGTGATGTCTCTCTCCCAAAAGACGATAAAACTACTATGCGAGGTGAACAAATTACAGAAGGGCAATTGATAGGATTATGAACGCACCGCAATGCTAACTATGCTACAAAAGAAAGGAAGAGGCTCAAAAGCATGGGCAGTACGCCAAAATAAGTAGACCGAAATCCAACTGAATCTACTACTAATCATCCACCTTGAGATATCTATCCAGAACATCTCGCTGGTATTAAGTTGCGAGCCCCACCCAAAGTGTAAACCCAAAGCAATAGACAACTGCATTAAAAAGCACTTTCAATAAAGTAAACAATCCTTGCAACCGCGGTTACAAGCACCGTTGCTTTCCCCCTTGTGGCAACAACACATCCCCTAGACTCATGTTTCTGTCACTCAAGCGTGTCATCGGGGGGCATGAACCCACAATCGAGCAAAACGTTCCCTCTTGGGGTTACTACCTACTACTTGGCCAAAGCAATAAACAACAACGGAGAACATGCAAGAATTACTTAGGAACAAAAATATAAGAGATAAGAACCAAATATATTACTCAATCACAATCTGAACATAATCTCATAATCCATCAGATCCCATCAAACTCAGCATAGCAACAGCAAAATGGTTACAAAAGTGCCTCGATCATGTAGGGCAGCTCACGAGGTCTAAACCATGAAGAACAAAGAGGGGAGGAGAACATCACATAGCTATTGATCACGGACCCATGGTCTAAGGAAAACTACTCACAAGACATCCGGGAAGCATCCATGGTGGAGAGGAGACTCCCGGAGGTCAACCATCCCTCCGGCAGGGTGCCGGGAAGAGGTCTTCCGGTGCTCCCGATCTCGGAAGCGCGGCGGCGGCGGAACAGAGGTGAGATCGCGAAAAAGGGTTCTGTCCTCGAGGGTTTCACGTCACGGGGAATATATAGGCGAAGGGGGGCAGCTAGAGGTGGACCAGTGGCCCCAGGCGCCCCCCTGGCGCGACCCAGGGGGTGGCCACGCCGGGTGGCCGCCTGGGCCACCCCTGGCTCCCCTCTGGCCGCACTCGGGCTCTCCGCGAAGCTTCCTGTACGCTGATTTTTCCTATATTTTTCCCGGAATTTTTCTGGCACTTTTTATATGGGGGAAAACTGAAATAGAAAAATAGCAGAAAACAGGAACTGGCACTGTGGTGCACTGAGTTAATAGGTTAGTCCAAATATGATCAAAAGTGTATGAAAGTGTATCTAGATCATAGCAATATCACACAAAACATGCATGGAGCAAGCAGAAATTATAGATACGTTTTGGAAGTATCACATCCTAAACATGCATAAGAGAGAATGAGAGGGAACTGGGATTTTATCGACATGATCAAAGAGGGGGTGCTTGCCTTGCTGACGATCACGAGGTACTGTACTTCTGACGTGAGGTTGAACTCGTCTCTGAGATCAATTCCTACCGAGAAGAAGCAATCACCGAAACACTGGAAGTAAAGCACACATTCGATAAATTACAATGCTCATGCAATATGGCATGATATGATGATGAACATGGGTGTGTTGTGCTTCTTATGTCCATGTGAAGTGTATTGCATTGCAATGGTTCAAGTTAGAATGATCATAGCATTCAATTTGAATTAATTCCATTTAATCCAAATAGCAAAAGCTACTGGTCCCACTTTATAAACAACTCAAACATGGTTGAAAGTTGGATATTTGGATAGAGAATTTTCTGCTGATCATTTTTCATATATAAACCTTTTCATTTGGAGTTATGGTTTAAAAGATATTAATATTCAAAGTTTTAAATATTTTCTGGATTTTCTAAATTTAAATTAATTGAGTTGGCATTATTGCATCATGATGGCGTCAGCATGACATGTGGCCAGCCCTGACAGAGGCCCCCACTGGTCAGTGGCTAGGGGGTTATTTAGCTTCTTTTTAAATTAAACTCTGTTTAATTAGGGCTAAGGGGCCCACTGTCAGCCTCTGTAGGGGGGGGGGGGTTAATTAGCACAGGGGTTAGGCCTAATGGCCGGTGGCTTGACGCCGGTGGCTCGGGCCACGGCGGCGCTCGCCGGACTTGGGATGCAGTCCATGGGGAGGGGAACGGAAGGCACCTGCGTGTGCCTCGTGCTCTCCCGCGTCTAGGGGAGCACCAGGGGGACGTCGAGGACGCCCGAGGCCATGGCTGCGACGAGCCCGGCGGCGGCCGGAGCTACTGCTCGAAGAAGACGACGAGGCACGGCGCAGGGAGGAGCAAGGGGAGGGGGAAAAGGAAGAGGTTCTCACCCAAAGCGCGATGGCGAGCACGGGGAGGCCGGGGAGGAGCCGGTGGTGGCGAATTCATCGCCGGGATTCATGGCGGCCGGCGGCGAACTGGAGAAGGGGGCGACGTCTCTGGTGGGTCTTGGCTCGAATTGAAGGGGCATCTCGATGAAGACGTCGGCGGCGGACCTTCTGGACACGACGGCGAGGCGTGTAGGGCACGGTGGCAATGTCGGAGCACGGCGGCCGCTCCGGCTAGGGCTCGGATGTGCGCTATTTTCGTCGAGGGAGAGAGAGGGCGGACCAGAGAGAGGAGGGAGAAGCTTCGGGCCGTCTCCAGGCAGCGAGTGGCGAGGGGATAAGGAAGGGGAGGCAGGCAAGGAGGTGGAGTGGCGACGGCGTCGGCATGCCGGGCACACAGCTGCTTGGCTGCCTGAGGTAGAAGACAAGGGCAGTGGCGGCTGGGCTGGGCCAGAAGGTAAGTGGGCTTCGCCCTAGGAGCCAGGTAAGCTTCTGTCTTTTGTATTCTTTTTATTCTTTTATGCTTTTCTGTTTTGATTTGATTTCTAAATCAAACCATTTTTTAAAATTCCAAAAACTTTTATGTGGGCTTAGGAGGCACATATAACTCCACACATAAAGTTTCAGAACTATTGAAATTATATTTAAATAATTTCAATTGAAGATACAATAATTATTTAATTTCCAAAGGGCTTTTGGACTTTTTGAAAATTCCATGGGCATGGAGTGGGACCCACTTCACTTGAAATGTGATCATGTCCATTTATGAGACTTTTCAAAAAGTTCAAATCATTTTTCGAAAAAGAATTTTGTCTGGCCTTTTATTAAAATTATTTTGAGGCTTTTTGCTTCCCCATTTCTTTTTCTTTTGCAAAAAATTTCATAATGCAAAAATGCTAGCTTGGAAAAGCACAAACCTAAATTAGGGTTCTGACAACTCGCCCACACTCAAAAGAATCTCGTCCCGAGATTCATAAGTCGTCGGGAAGAGGGTGGGGTACTCAGCTCATAGACGATCCTCTTGTTCCCAGGTGGCTTCTTTCTCTGAATGATGTGACCACTTCACTTTCAGGAATCTGATCTTATGATGTCTGGTGCTACGCTCGGCTTCATCAAGAATACAAACATGGTACTCTCGATATGAAAGGTTATCTTGGAGATCAAACGTTTCGTGGTCTACTTCGCGGATGGGGTCCTTGAAGCAACGCTTGAGTTGAGAGACTTGGAAAACATGATGAACCTGGGAGAGGTGAGGGGGTAGTTTCAATTGGTAGGCAACTTCTCCACGTTTGGCGAGAATGCGAAAGGGACCAATGTAACATGGATCCAACTTGTCTTTGATACCGAAGCGATGGCTACCCTTTAGAGGAGTGACCCGAAGTTAAGCCTTCTCATCCAGATTATAGCTTTCTTCCCTATGATGACGATCATAATAGCTTTTATGACGAGACTGGGCGGTTTTCAATTTCTCACGAACAATGCGAACCTGCTCTTCTGCATCCTGAATCATATCCGGTCCAAAGAATTGTCTTTCACCGCTTTCTGACCAGTTTATGGGTGTTCGACATTTCTGTCCATAGAGAAATTCAAAAGGAGCCATGCCCAAACTAGATTGGAAGCTATTGTTATACGCAAATTCGGAAAAAGGAAGAGAATTCTCCCATTTCTTTCCGAAAGTGATAACACAAGCTCTGAGCATTTCTTCGAGAATTTGATTTACCCTTTCTACTTGACCACTAGACTACGGTGATAAGCGGTGCTAAAGGAGAGGTGGGTTCCCATAGCATTTTGGAATCTTTCCCAAAATCGAGAAGTGAAAAGACTACCACGGTCTGAATTGATTTCAAAGGAACACCATGAAGTGACACGATTCTGGAGACATACAAGTTCGCTAACTGGCTAGCAGTTATAGACTCGCGAACAGGAAGGAAGTGAGCAACTTTTGAAAGTCGATCAATGACAACGAAGATGGCATCATTTCCTTTCTGGGTTTTTGGAAAGCCAGTGATGAATTCCATACTGACTTTATCCCACTTCCATTCGGGGATAGGCAAAGGTCTAAGAGTACCAGCAGGTCTTTGATGTTCTTCCTTAATGCGACGACAAACATCACATTCAGCAATGAACTGAGCAATTTCTCTCTTCATCCTAGTCCACCAAAATCTCTGGCATAGATCTTGATACATCTTAGTACTACAGGGATGAATCGAGAGGGGATATTCATGGGCTTCTTTAAGGATCAGATGTCTAAGGTTCTTATTCTTCGGTACTACTATCCTGTTCTCGAAGTATACAATACCCTCATTGTCTAGGGTAAAACATTTAGCCTTACCACTAGCAATGTTCCCTTTGATGTATCGGATACCTCGAGAACGTTTTTGTGCAGCTTTGATTTGATCCTCAAAAATTGGTTTCACTACCAAGGTGGAAAGGAATCCATAAGGAACAATCTCAAGATTGAGATTTCGCAATTCCTCATGAAGAAGTGATTGATACTGTTGTAACATGAGGTTGTTACAATATGACTTATGACTTATTGCATCAGCCATGACATTGGCTTTGCCTGGGGTATAAGAAATTTCTAAGTCATAATCTTTTATCAACTCAATCCAGCGTCTTTGCCTGAGATTAAGATATGGCTGGGTGAATATGTATTTGAGGCTTTGGTGACCGGAATAGATCTCACAACGATTACCAAGGAGGTAATGTCGCCAAGTTTTCAAGGCATGAACTACGGCAGCGAGTTCAAGATCATGGGTTCTCTTCATGTGGACGCAACTGGCGTGAAGCGTACACTACCACATGTCGATCTTACATAAGTATGCATCCTAACCCTTGCCGTGAGGCGTCACAATAGATCTCAAAATTCTTTTTGGTGTTTGGAGGTGCAAGTATGGGTGCAAAAGTCAATCTTCTTTGCAGCTCTTGAAAGCTTTCCTCGCACTTGGGGGTCCATTTGAATTTCTTATCTTTCTTGAGGAGTTCAGTTAGAGGCTTTGCAACTTTGGAGAAGTTCTCAACGAAGTGGTGACAATAGCTTGCTATGCCAAGAAAACTCCTAACTTGCTTAACTGATTCAGGTGGACTCCACTCAAGGACGGCCTGAACTCTCTAGGGATTGACAAAAATGCCTTTGGCAGAAATCACGTGGCCTAGATAGGTCTCTTCTGGTAGCCAAAATTCACACTTTGAGAATTTGGCATATAGGCGATGTTCTCAAAGTTTCTTCAATACCAACCTAAGATGTTCTGCGTGCTCTTCTTCGTTCTTTGAGTAGATGAGAATGTCATCAAGATAAACTACAAAAAATTTATCTAGGTACTCCATGAAGATCGAATTCATCAAGCGCGAGAATGTAGCAGGGGCATTGGTTAAACCGAAGGACATGACGGTGTACTCATAAAGACCATAACGAGTAGTGAAAGCCGTTTTGGGAATGTCCTCGTTTCTGATTTTGATTTGATGATAGCCTAATCTCAAATCCATCTTGGAGAAGACAGAGAATCCAGCAAGTTGATCATAAAGATCATTGATCCTGGGAAGTGGGTACTTGTTCTTTATCGTCGCTAGATTAAGCGGGCGATAATCTACACACATCCTTTTTGTTCCATCTTTCTTCGTTACGAATAGAACGGGGCAACCCCATGGCGATGAGCTAGGGCGGATGAAGCCTTTTGCCAACGAAGCTTCAAGTTGGATTTTGAGCTCAGCTAACTCACGTGGGGCCATTCTATATGGGCATCTGGATATTGGGGCGGTTCCTGGGATAAGATCTACCACAAACTCTACAGATCTGTCAGGTGGCATGCCTGCCAGCTCTTCTGGAAATACATCCGGGAAATCATGAACCACCGGAATATCTTCAATGTCAGGAAGGGGAAGCACATTCAAAGAATGCAGCTGGGTTCTAGAGCTTGGTGAGGTGTAGTCAATTGTCTGTCCTGAAGGATTGGTGAGTTTAACAGACTTGGCTTTACATTCAAGGACAACATTCCGTCTTGATAACCAATCCATTCCTAGGATGACATCAATGTCTGAAGACTTGAGGGCTATAAGAGAAGCAACGAATACTAAACCCTTAATTTCAACTTCATTTTCATGACTCACCATGGTGGTGCGCCATTCAGATTCTGGGGTGCGCACTACTAAAGGAGTACACAAGGATTCAAAAGGAATACTGTGCAAAGTTGCGAAATTCTCAGACATAAAAGAATGAGAAGCTCCTGGATAAAAAAGAACAGAAGCTGAGATGGAATTGACAGGAAGGGTACCGAGTACAACATCGGTTGCCTTATGGGAATCCTCAATGGATACATGATTCACATAACCATGTTCAGTTGCATGAGGCTTAACATTGGAAGATTTGGGTTGTGGCTTACCACGACGAAAGGCTTGTTTGGTATTAAGTGTGGTGGCTACATGATTTTGGGGATACTTTCGAACATTGTGGCCAGATTGTCCACATTGGAAACAAACACCACGTGGAATGAAAGGAACATGATCACTTGACTAGCCAGAAAAATTCCAAGGAGGAATATTGGGTTGAGGTGGACGATATATGGTGGTTGATGGTCTAGAAGCACTTACATCATGACTGACGTCACTGAAGGGAATCCATACACAGCGTTTTCGAGAACCTGAGCTATAAAATGGTGCAAACTCACGATCACGCGTAATAGACTCTTCATACAACTCATTTCCATACTCGGCCTTGAAGGACTTGTTGACTAAATCCTGGAAGTTGACGAACTCGTGAAGATTCAGGTCATCACGAAGGACGGGGCTAAGTCCCTTGCGGAACCTTGCCTTCTTCTTGGCATCGGTGGATATTCATCTTGGGTATAACAAGCTAGACGAGTGAACTCAGTCCTATACTCATGAACAAACATCTTTCCTTGGGTCAGATTGCAAAACTCTTATTTCTTGCGCTCCATCAGCTGATCCAGAATACGATACCCACGGAATTCATCACAGAACTCTTGCCAAGTCACCACGTGACCTACAGGCCGCATTGCTAAAAAATTCTCCCACCACTGAAGAGAAGCACCCTCCAGAAAGTATGCCGCGAATAGCACATGATCACCGGGAGCAACATGGGCTGTCTCAAGCTTACGCTCGAGGGAACGAAGCCAATCATCGGCATCAAGTGGCTCATAAGAACATCGAAATACTCGCGGGTTGAGGAGAATGAAGCCCTGGATGGTAACAACACTATGATGCTGACGAGAAGTGTTCTTCTCAATACACTCGAGAAGGCGTATCTGATCACGACGATTCAGCTCAGCCTCAATCATGATTTCCTCTGCAGAAGGCGGTGGTGGAGGATCTTCATCATCTCTATTTACAAGACTGAAATCACCACAACGATTTCCACCTGACATTCTGTGTGATAAGAATCATCAATTGATGTCTATGCACGCTTCTATTCTTGTAGACTATGTTGGGCCTCCAAGCGCAGAGGTTTGTAGGACAGTAGCAATTTCCCTCAAGTGGACGACCTAAGGTTTATCGAACTCAGGGAAGTAGTGGTTGAAGATGGTCTCTCTCAAGAAACCCTGCAATTAAGATACAAGAAGTCTCTTGTGTCCCCAACACACCTAATACAGCTAGGAGTTGTATAGGTGCACTAGTTCGGCAAAGAGATGGTAAATATGGGTGATAGGTGTGGCAAACCAAGGTAATATAAATATGTAATAAAAAGTGCAGCAAGCAAACATGTGAAAAAAGTAAGCACAAACGGTGTAACAATGGTGGAAACAAGGCCTAGGCTTCATACTTTCACCAGTGGAAACTCCCAACAACATTAACATAGTCTAATCACATGATATTTCCCATAAAACATGCAATGGAGACATACTCAGAGGTCATTCCTTTGTGGTCAAGGGAGGACGAGAATTGTGTAGGGCTACAAAATCACACCTCAGAGTTCGTAGTTCCCATCTATGAATTTCCCAATGTCACCGCGGCCATCCAAAGAGAGTACCACAATCAACACAACATATCTAAAGGATAGTCAAAGACAAGCACCAAGAGACTCTCAATCTTTAATCCACACACAAAAGAGGAAATCACTCATGAAAATATTCTTCTAACCCATGTCCAATAGACCGTTGTCACCATCGTCTCGGGGATTATACTAGATAGGATCAACTGAGTACATCAAATCCAATACATAGAAGAAGGGGAAATATCATGGGATCACCCAAGATTAACATAGCCAATGATCACTGTTGGAAATATGCCCTAGAGGCAATAATAAAATGTTATTATATATATTTCCACGTTCGTAATTAATGTTTATATTTCAGTGCTATAATTGCAATGACCCTGACTATGAGATTCAGAAGAAAACTCACTTGCATGTGTGGAAATGTAAACACCAAGAGTTCCTGGTTTAGCCTCTAAGACTAGATCATGTGCTAACTGATGATTACGTTTTCTTAATCATGGACATTGTTCTTGTAACAAGGATGTCAGTAGCAATGGGAACATATTGTTAGCAGAACAATGATGTTGAACCGACCCCAGTATTGAATGATATACTTAGAGATCACATCGTAACAACGTTATAAGTCATATCATGAAATGTTATCATATACGTAATTCCTTAGACCATGAGAGTATCGAGTTGCTTCACACAGGAAGACATGCTTTGGTTCTTAGATGAATCCTCCCGTAAATGGGAAGTAGTAAAATAAGTTCTGGGTATGTCAGATGGTGTGGCTAGTGACTGTGATAGTTCAAGAATGGGATTTGCTCCTTCACGATGAAGAAGATATTCACTTCGGGCCCACTCGGTATGAAGGTATCCATTATAGTCTGGCCAGACGCATTGTGATTCATTCACAGGGATACCGGAATACGATAACGAGAAAAGGGACAAACGAGCAAAGAGGATAACGAGTGGCTTGTGTTCAAGAAGTTGTTACACATGGGTGCCAAACATCTCTCCTCTAACTTTGTCATATATCACGAAGCAAAGGGAATGGTACATGAATAAAGATAATGGTTCACTCGAAGTTTCTTCGTGTATGTGCGGGAGTCAACATGGGTGTCCATGGCTCCGCTGTTGATTATTGGCTATTGACGAAAGGCTGTTGACCTATGTCCGGAAGATGTTCTGAGTCATGTCCGCATTATACCGAACCTATTGGGTCACACACTTAACGAGCAGTAGTCTGTTAGAATACTAGAATGGTAGAAGGTTTAGTGGAAGCAAAGCAGAATAGTTCATACGGGTACCGGAAGTAGTTCCGGGGATTTATGAAATAGTTCATAAGGGCACCAAAAGTAGTTTTGGGTATTTAAGGATATGTCCGGATCACTCTGGAGTAGTCCCAGGTGGTTCCGTAACATATGAAAATGGTAATGGGAAAGTTTACGATCAACCGGAATAGTTTCGGTGATCGGTGGACAGCTTAAACAATATGTTGTGTTCACCGGACATAATAACCTTTGCCCGGATGGCTCCGAAACCCATTTAGATGGCTCCGGAACATTCGTTAGAGGTTCCGGAAGGTATTGGAAGTGCTCCAAAAGTGTCCGGAATGTCCCGAAACAGTCCCGGTAGGTCCCGGAAGGTCCTAGAAGCTTCTAGAAGGTTCCGGAAGGTTCCGGGCAGTACCACCCACTGCCCTGCGCCCCTGGCCTTGGGGAGCAAGCCACCTAGGCGGCCCTGGCCGGCCAGGTGGTGGGGGCGCACCAAAAAAGGGGTGGGAGATCCTCCAGGTGGGATTTCCAAATACCATTATGGAAGGTTTCCGGTGGGAAGGTATGTGTAGGTTTGGAAGGCTTGGGAGTCCAAGTTGGACTCCCAAACCTCCTTGAGCTGCGCCCTAGGCCCCTTGGCCCCCTATATAAGGTGAGCCAAGGGTGGGGGAAGACATACACAATCAATCCCCAAGGCCTATGCGCCACCCTCCCTCCTCTGAACCCCGTTGCTCCACTTTTAGACCCCGGTTTAGACGCTGTTCTAGATCGGAATCCGTTAGGGTTTTCTCCCTCTAGTTTTCTCGGTCGCGTTCATCTCTGGACGGCGGAGCGCTGCTGGATTGCTTCTATGGGATGTGTGGATACTAATGGAGGGGTCGTACCTTCGACCCTTCTTCGAGGAGCTTGTTCATGGAACTTGTCCGTGGGACTAGATCGCGGGACTTGTTCGTAGGATTGATCGAGGGACTGTTCGTGGGAGAACTTGCGAGATCTACTTCCAGTACGTCCACGAGCTTCACCAACTCTACTTCCGCTACATCGGTTGGTGAGCCATGACCTAAAACCTTGTATGCAATCTTCTTGGGTTCTTGATTCGTAGGCCAAATTTTTTTGTTTTCTACTACGTTTCCCAACAGTGGTATCATGAGCGATCCTTGATTAGATGCATGTTTAGGTCTAGATCATATGTGTGATATGAGGCATTGATTTTCTTGTTGCTTCCCTGTCATGTGATTTTTTCTATGCTTGATGGCAAGTTGAGGTTTTGCTACAAGGATTGAGTTTTCCATCGATCCCTCTATGGTGCTTTCAGTATGCTGGTTGCCTTGATCATGGTCTACATCAAACTCCTTGGATCTCATCTTAATCTCGCAATAGAAGATTTAACATGGAAGGGCTTGTGGATTTTATGAACTCAAATCCACACGGGGGTCACGCGTTTAACGAAGTTTGGCTTGTGGCATTAGTTGCTACACGCACCCCGAACGTTAAACTAGCAACAATGAAGTATCATGTTTGGTTTGTATAGGGAACAACGTTTGCCTGTAACCTGCTAATCAACCACGATAAAAGTTGCAACAACCCGTGTAGATGGCGATCTAACTCGTTTTTGCAGAGTATGCATGTGATGTGGTATAGCCTTCAAGATTTGCAATGTGTTTGTATGAGATGCTATATGTTATGTAATATTTATTCGCAACCTGCGTGTCGTGGTATGGCATGATGACTAGAGTCATATGATTGTCACTTAATTATGGCCTGCGTGCCAGAACTGTTTATTAGCTCGAGGCAAAGCAATAGATAGATGCAAAGGTGATGATCTACGATGCGGAGGTGGACCCCGACGCACATGCCGGAAGCCGTGGTGTTGGTCCCGGCACCAAGGACAAAGTTGGTGGACACGGTGACTTCAACCACGACGACGTGAAGATAATGAAGACTTCACGAAGCAAAGGGCTATATCATATCACATAATTTTATGAACTGCCTGTGATGTTTATCCCTTTGATGCACCCTTGTTTGATGCGCGGTAGTCGTATTTTATTAGGGTGATCTCTCGCAAAACAATATCAAGTTGATAGTGTTCTTCCAACTGTAGCACCGTCTATACTATGTTTCACATCGGAGCAGGTCATGTCACATGGGTGCACACGGTGTGACGCATAAAAGATGGGTGTGTTAAAAGAACACACAACACATTACACTTGGTTATCTTGACGGTTTGGATAAAAGTTTGCTACCTTAACACGCCCATCGAAAGATGAACAAGAATCACCTTTGGCGTGATTGGCAAGTTGGCCTACCGGTCCAGTCTAAGTCATCAGTGATGTCACATCAATGGCGGACGATTGGGTTGGATCTTGAATCACTCCAGCATCAATTACGAGAGATATTGATCTGAGTGGGAGCGCACTAAGTAATTAAATTGATTAATCACAAGTGCAACTTAATTATGAACAAAGTCTTAGTATTTGCATTATCGTTGTAGAATAATGGCTCGCGTTACCACCTTCCCAATTGATTTTGATTAACTGTTTTATCTGGTAAAAACTTTACGATTGGTACCGTATTGTGAGGACTATCCTCAATAGTGTCGAGAAGGAGCTTGTCCTATCGCAAATTTTTGATGCTCTCCCGCTGATGCTATGGATGATGTGACTTATGTCCATAATCCAAAATGCTAGAATTCCACGACAGCTAAGTGCATTGTCTTCACCACCATGAAACCTGAACTTCGAAAAGTTTGGGATAGTTATGTTATATTCATGGAACTGAAAAATAAGTTTTCAGTAGTAAGACAATTAATGTTGGATATAAGATATCTAGTACAATGTATGATTGTAAGCATTAGTGAAAATGTTCATTGTGCTCTAAACAAAACTGATAAGTGTGGGATCCAGAAGAACAATGATCATATGATGATGAGGATTAAGGGAAAGGAAGTTCCATAGGGTGTTAGTAAGACTTACACGCCGGAAATTCCATGGCCTGCGCCACCCTTGATCATGTGTGATCTTCTGTGAGTAGGAGTGACATTGGAAATAGAACTATGATACGTATAAAGGCAAAACGAAAGAAGACTGGAATAACCAGCTCAGAAATGAAAGTCATACGGAGTTATAGATGAATTCATTGCTAGTCAAGAGATGTAATTCTTGGGAATCATGATTAAGCAGTTAATTGTGGATTCTGTATATTGTGATTAAACTGTTGATCACCGGAATATCACATCGATTGCATATTGTTGCAACTCGATGCAAGAAATACTATGGCCTTTATGACTAGCTAATGATGAGTTTTGACACGCTCGGGAACACGGTAAAAGGTTTACTATTCCGTGTGTTGACTCTATGATTATCTTCATAATTCATTTTAGAGTTGAGTAAATTGTTACTACACTTTAGCCTTGTTGCAAAACATCATTTTGAATCATGTTTGTTGCAAGAGAGTTGTTCAAAGCTATGAATAACGTAAAGGCCATACTTCCATTATGAATAGGGTGTATGTTATGAATCTTGATAATAATACTAAACATCCATAACACTGACGCTAAACGTCGCAAGACTGACAGAAATACCACATAGATGTGGCACTGCCGTTTATCACAAGTGACATAACATGCATGAAGAATTTCCATAAGTGATGGACTTTCGAGTCATATGATTATGAATCACTTGACGCTTGCGATCTTTGTCTCGAAGTAATGTGACTAAAACACCGTTAATAGGCCATACATGAACGGGCAACTAAACCATTGGTAATCATACATGATGATGTGTGTAGTCCAATAAGTGTAGTTGTGTGCAGTGGATTCCCTTTCTTCACTCATGAGTTGAAGTAGATATGTGGATATCTGTTCAATAGAGACATACGTCTGAAATCTTTGAAATGTTCAAGGAATTTTAGAGTGAAATAGAAATTCATTGTAACAAGAAAATAAAGCTTCTGCAAATTAAATTGTAGAAATTAATATTTTAGTTACAAGTTTAGTGAACGTCTGATGAGTTGTGAAGAACTGTCATTACTTGCGTCTCCCGGAACATCACTATGAGTAAAGTATTCGAGAGATGTAATCAAGCCATGTATGACACGGTAACATCAAATATGACGTTTATCAATTTGCCATTATACTTATTAAAGTTATGCGTTAGTGACTAAGGCTTTTACACTGAAAAGAGCATCATCAAATCTGTTGAAATGACACCATATTAGATGTGGTATGGACTGTTAAAACCATGTTGTCTTTTCTTAAAATTTGGGTATATGAGGCATATGTTTGACATACTCAAAACCCCAAATCAGATAAGTGCTACTTTGTTAAGGTTATGCCAAAAGTTTTGGTATTCCTCTATCACTACACAAAAGCAAAACTGTTTGCTGTTAAGAACAATGTGTTTTGAAGAAAAATAGTTTCTTACAAAAGAGTGAGTGGGAGGACAGTGCAACTTCTCAAAGATTGTTGAATCTTCAGAGGAGTGCGCAGCTGAACCACACAGGTTAGACAAAAATCGTACAAACATTCATGATATGTAAAACGAGATATTGTTGTTCAACAATGATAAACCTGTGATATACAAAGAAGCGTTGATGGGCCCTGACTCCGGGATTTGGCTAAATGCCAAATAATCCGAGATAGTATCCATGGAAGTAAGTCAAGTTTTGAACTTGGTAGACCCTCGGAAAGACTAAAAGTCTGAAGAATATATATATGGATCTATAATTGATTCGGATGAAATTGTTTTATCCATAAAGCTCAACTCGTTGGAAAAATTGTTTTCTAGCAAGTTCAAAGGTTGACTACGGCGAAATAGTGTCGACCGTAGAAATGCTTTAGTCAGTTCGGGTTATACTAGCAATTACTACATATCTCATTTATAGGATATGGTAGAATGAACGTCAAAACAAAGTTCCTACATGGAAATATAACAAAGGACGTATACGTGATACGACCGGAATGTTTTGTCGATTCAAAGGATGCTAAAATAGATGCAAGCCTTGGATGTCCAGTGATGGACTAAAGCTAGCAGAATGGAGTTGGAATCTTCGTTATGATGAAATTGCCAAAAGAGTTTGTTGTCATCAGGAATAACGAAGATGCTTGAATATTCAAGAAAGTAAGTGGGAGCTTAATGATATTTCTAAAACCTTATGTAGATGACATATTGTTGATTAGAAATGATGTAAATTTCTTGACACGATTAAGGACTTCGTTGGAAATAGTTTTCAGTTGAAGAACTTGGGCTGATATAGCATTAGTATTGAGCACAGTGATCTATGAAGATAGTAAGTGCCTGATCATGCTAAAGCCAACATTACATGTTGACATGATACTAAAGTAGTTTAGTATGAAAACGCCAAGAAGAATGTTCTTGCCGAGGTCACGGTGAAAAATTATTTGCAGATATCAGTGTTCATGAACACAGATAAGCAAAAACACGTGAATTGAATTCCACTCACCTGTGTGTTTGGATTAATCATGTACACCATAATATGTAAAACGACCAGATATGTCCAACGCTCCAAAAGGTTGTGAGCAAGATACCAAAGTGATCAATATGTTGATCATTGGACAAACAATGAAAAGTTAAACTTATGATAGATAAGATTTGTTTCTCGGAAAATGGAGAGAATGAAGAGCTCGTTGTAATGGGTTACACCAGCTGAATTTTTGATGTAAATAGTTACACCAATTCAGTCTTCATACTTACTCCGACCGATTTTCGATTTTAATTGGGATTATGTGTTTCACACGTAAGGGTGGCGCAGTATGAAGGAACTTTGTCAAGTTCGATACTGTGGCGAATTCTATAACACTGGCTAAGTATATTGTTGCTTAAAGAAGTAACAAGGGAGGGTATTTTGAATCATCAGTTCATTTATGAACATGGTATGGTTTCCAAGATGCTTAAAGCTCATGGAACATTTATGAATGATTTCATGACTTATTCTAAAGGAACCAAGGTCCTGCCAAATGATTCAAACATATACAAAGCTAAACTGATAAAATTAGTGAATTTTATGATAGCGTGAAAACGCGAAGATATGCAAGATACAAACGGGCCTGAAACATCAGATCCGATGATGAAGTCTATACCACAAATGAAGCATGTATTACACCGGTATGCCATAGGTGTAAAATGCTCAAGCACTGATAATATTATTGACTCTAGTGCAAGTGGGAGACTGTTGGAAATATGCCCTAGAGGCAATAATAAAATGTTATTATATATATTTCCACGTTCGTAATTAATGTTTATATTTCTGTGCTATAATTGCAATGACCCTGACTATGAGATTCAGAAGAAAACTCACTTGCATGTGTGGAAATGTAAACACCAAGAGTTCCTGGTTTAGCCTCTAAGACTAGATCATGTGCTAACTGATGATTACGTTTTCTTAATCATGGACATTGTTCTTGTAACAAGGATGTCAGTAGCAATGGGAACATATTGTTAGCGGAACAATGATGTTGAACCGACCCCAGTATTGAATGATATACTTAGAGATCACATCGTAACAACGTTATAAGTCATATCATGAAATGTTATCATATACGTAATTCCTTAGACCATGAGAGTATCGAGTTGCTTCACACAGGAAGACATGCTTTGGTTCTTAGATGAATCCTCCCGTAAATGGGAAGTAGTAAAATAAGTTTTGGGTATGTCAGATGGTGTGGCTAGTGACTGTGATAGTTCAAGAATGGGATTTGCTCCTTCACGATGAAGAAGATATTCACTTCGGGCCCACTCGGTATGAAGGTATCCATTATAGTCTGGCCAGACGCATTGTGATTCAGTCACAGGGATACCGGAATACGATAACGAGAAAAGGGACAAACGAGCAAAGAGGATAACGAGTGGCTTGTGTTCAAGAAGTTGTTACACATGGGTGCCAAACATCTCTCCTCTAACTTTGTCATATATCACGAAGCAAAGGGAATGGTACATGAATGAAGATAATGGTTCACTCGAAGTTTCTTCGTGTATGTGCGGGAGTCAACATGGGTGTCCATGGCTCCGCTGTTGATTATTGGCTATTGACGAAAGGCTGTTGACCTATGTCCGGAAGATGTTCTGAGTCATGTCCGCATTATACCGAACCTATTGGGTCACACACTTAACGAGCAGTAGTCTGTTAGAATACTAGAATGGTAGAAGGTTTAGTGGAAGCAAAGCAGAATAGTTCATACGGGTACCGGAAGTAGTTCCGGGGATTTATGAAATAGTTCATAAGGGCACCAAAAGTAGTTTTGGGTATTTAAGGATATGTCCGGATCACTCTGGAGTAGTCCCAGGTGGTTCCGGAACATATGAAAATGGTAATGGGAAAGTTTACGATCAACCGGAATAGTTTCGGTGATTGGTGGACAGCTTAAACAATATGTTGTGTTCACCGGATATAATAACCTTTGCCCGGATGGCTCCGAAACCCATTTAGATGGCTCCGGAACATTCGTTAGAGGTTCCGGAAGGTATTGGAAGTGCTCCAAAAGTGTCCGGAATGTCCCGAAACAGTCCCGGTAGGTCCCGGAAGGTCCTGGAAGCTTCTAGAAGGTTTCGGAAGGTTCCGGGCAGTACCACCCACTGCCCTGCGCCCCTGGCCTTGGGGAGCAAGCCACCTAGGCTGCCCTGGCCGGCCCGGTGGTGCGCGCGCACCAAAAAAGGGGTGGGAGATCCTCCAGGTGGGATTTCCAAATACCATTATGGAAGGTTTCCGGTGGGAAGGTATGTGTAGGTTTGGAAGGCTTGGGAGTCCAAGTTGGACTCCCAAACCTCCTTGAGCTGCGCCCTAGGCCCCTTGGCCACCTATATAAGGTGAGCCAAGGGTGGGGGAAGACATACAGAATCAATCCCCAAGGCCTATGCGCCACTCTCCCTCCTCTGAACCCCGTTGCTCCACTTTTAGACCCCGGTTTAGACGCTGTTCTAGATCGGAATCCGTTAGGGTTTTCTCCCTCTAGTTTTCTCGGTGGCGTTCATCTCTGGACGGCGGAGCGCTGCTGGATTGCTGCTACGGGATGTGTGGATACTAATGGAGGGGTCGTACCTTCGACCCTTCTTCGAGGAGCTTGTTCATGGAACTTGTCCGTGGGACTAGATCGCGGGACTTGTTCGTGGGATTGATCGAGGGACTGTTCGTGGGAGAACTTGCGAGATCTACTTCCACTACGTCCACGAGCTTCACCAACTCTACTTCCGCTACATCGGTTGGTGAGCCATGACCTAAAACCTTGTACGCAATCTTCTTGGATGAGCTTGGGTTCTTGATTCGTAGGCCGAATTTTTTTGTTTTCTACTACGTTTCCCAACAATCACAACAAAGATCACATCATGGGAGAGAGAGAAATCACATAGGTCAAGATACAAGCCTTAGCCCCGAGGGGGAACTACTCACACATGGACATGGTGAGAGGGAGAGTTCTTGATGGAGAGGTGCAGCCCGGAGGAGATGAAGGAGACGGCGGCGGCGGCCACGGCGGTGGCCACGACCCTTGGGGGCAGCGGCCCTTGGCCCCCTTCTTCTTCCTTGGAGATGGTGCTTCTGTGTTATTGATCTTCCCCTCAAGACGGCTGCCAAGGGGGAAAAAAATTCGTGGTGCCCTTTGACCTAGGTTTCCTCTCTTTATATAGACTCTCGGATTCCCGTCATCCAGATTACGTATTTGGTATTTCTGGGCTCCAGGGAGCATCCGAACTCCGATTGGTCCAAATTTTATATCTAGATCCATCGGAAAAATATTTCCTACAACTTTGTAGTTTTAAGTTTTTCCGTTTGAGGCAGTCTTCTAGCGTTTCCGAGGCGGTCTTTAAAACCTGTCTAGTGGGGACAGATTTCGGAAGAGTTAGAGTCCAACTCCTACAAGGCTCCTTTTTGTGATTTTTTCCTTTATCCAAGTAATTCCTACACACAAAGTATAAAAACAAGAACTTGTGCACTCTTGCAACCATTTATAGGTTAGTTCCAAAATATGTTATAAAAAGATATGAAAGTGTATGAAAAGCATAGCAATATCACACAAAACATGCATGGAGCAAGCAGAAATTATAGATACGTTTGGGACGTATCAACATCCCCAAACTTAATTTCTGCTCGTTCTCGAGTAGGTAAATGATAAGAAGCATAATTTCTGTGGTGACATGCTATCAACCATATAAGAAGTTTGAAAGTAAATCAATCAAAATATGTGATTCAATTCAAGTCATAACAGGCAAGAGTCTATATTGACATTGAAACAAGCAACGAAAGAACATTAGGTGCAAGAGCTCTTAGCTGTCCGTGACTCGAATGTCTCCAAATGGTGTTTGCGTGCAAGAAAGGGATATGGGAATACGACAGAAAAAATATTTTTGTTGAGAACTCAATCTACTAATGTTTCACACATGGTCTTATTTGGAATCTTATCTTGACTCGTCCACAGACCACTATCCAGGTACAAGTCAATTCTATCCACTCCTGTTTGATATTTGAGCACTCATGCAATGGATGACCATAAGAACGAAAGTTGACACTTAGGATGGCAATGAGAGAAATATGGTGTAGGAGGAAGACAAAAAGGGTGAGAAAGTCTCACATCAATGAGGATAATTATAGACGAGAAGGCCAAATAATAGATATGATGTGAGGAGTAGGGATTGCCATGCAACGGATGCACATATGAGCTAAAAATCTCTCCAATGGAACTAGTGGGGGTGCATCTAACTTGCTCGCTCATGAAGACCTACAGCTCATTTGAGGAGACTCATCCTTGGAATATGCAAGCCAAGTTCTATAGTGTGAAGGTCCCCACATAGCTATATGCATGATCATCTCTATGGAGTACAAGGATAAGAGGGAGTACTAGTGTGGATCTTTAAAAAGGATAGTAGTGTTGCCCCTTTCTCTCTTTCTTTTTTCTTTTTTTTTCCTTTTTCTATTTTTTTGTATTTTCTGGTGGCCTCAATGGCTCTTTCTATTGAACTTTCATTTGTCTTCTTTGGGATCTTTTATTTTGTCCACTTTGGGATCTTTTCCTCACTTAAGGGCAACACTCTAATTTACAAGAGGGTATAGAAGATCTTTCACACTTTACAAGGTACTCAAACATAAAGAAGATGTAGCTATCATGATGTATACAAAGGTATGCCTCTCTGCCAGTATATCAGGAACATGTATGACATGAAGATCAAGTCATGAAGAGGTGGATGTTGCATGGAAATATATCTCGGGAAGGCTATGGAAATGCCTTGGTAGGTAGGTATGGTGGCTGTTTTGAGGAAAGATATAAGGAGGTTTATGATGAAAGAGCATATCATGCCAAGGGTTTGGATGTACTGGCGAAGGTGGACGCCAATTCTCGGAGTGAGAAGAAGGCAATGTATGGCACAGGAGAGGCTAGCAAATATGAGGAGGTGGAAGTGTCAACTTTCAATACTTACATTAGTCCGAAGAACTCATGCACTTATTATCGGAAACTCTCAATCTAATGAGGAGGTTCACAAAGAGACAAGTACCCTGAGGAGGAGTGTATGGGGGTTTGGTTATCCTTGCGCATCTTCGACTCATGGTACGTGAGTGTACTCTAATATTTGACCCCTCAAAAGAGTAGTGATTGATCTAGTAGCTAGAGTTCTCAACTAGTTTTGTAGGTTTTGAAAATAAACACAGATTTTCCAAAATACGACACCTATCACTAATAGGCTAGAGATCTTGACACCAAAAGTTCAAACATTACTCACATCAATACCCCAAAACTATTGCAAGTTACTACTAAAATTAAATAGCAACCTCAATTACCTACTCTCAAGACAAGACATAACTCAGTGCAACAACCAACTCTATTAACAAGATAAACATAAAAACTAAAGAGAGTTCCAGCAACAAACTAAATAAAAGAAAAGGCTCTTGCTAAAGACAAACTAAGACTAAAACTAGACATGGTAGTAGCTAGGAAAAGATAAAGAACACACAATAGACAAAAGATAGGCATGAAGAATCCTATGATGTGTTCTAGATTTTGAAAGTGGAGCGTGCTTCTCTCCCACACAAGGTAAGAAGGGGTCTAACTTGTTATGAACAGCTAGAAAAGCTAAATAAAACTAAAAATAAAACCTAAGAGCGACACGCTCCAAGCATAGCACATAACGCATGAAGTGATAAAAATATAGTGAGACGAAGGACGAACTGATGATTGTTGATGGAGAAGGGGATGCACGGCTGCATCCCCAAGCTTAGACGCTTGAGTCTCCTTGAATATTTCTTGGGGATGCATGGGGGCATCCCCAAGCTTGAGCGCTTGACACTCCCGAATCTTCTTTCATCATCTTCTATCGCACACTTGAAAACTCCCTTCATACATAACTCATCATAAGCTGATTAGAGAGGTTAGTACCCTTAATAAAATAATTTTTCCCCACTAGATATAAATATATTATTGAAGAGCTACTGTTTCTCAAGATTTCCAAATTTTTTTTGCAAAGAAAAAGCAAGCTTAAGGTTTGCAAAAGTAAGGAGAGACAAAACGTGGCAGAATCTATGAAAAACAGAACAACAGGTAGTAAAGAATTTTTTATGGGTACTTCTGCAACTCAAATCAAAAAACTCATAACATACGAAAGTTCCGTGATTGTATAGAGCATGCTGTGTAAATAATTCAGCTCAAAAAGATGAACTGGTGATTTGATCTGATTTTCCCGTCACGAGGACAGAATCTGTTTTCTGGACAACATGTCACAACTTTCACTTCCCTTGTCATATGAGGCTATAACTTGGCACAAAGCTTGAAAATAAAGATACAATGATGTTTATACAGTAGTAACAATCATCAAGACCACTAAAAACAGAAAGTAAAAACTCAAAGTAAAAATAACAAGGGTTTTCTTCCTAGAGTTCTTTCTTTATAGCCATAAAGATAGGCTTAAGATTTTAATGATGCTCTCATAGGAATAAGAGTTGAAGAAAAAAAGAGAGCATAAAGAAGAAATAACAAACGAATTTAAGTCTAACATGCTTCTTATGCAAAGGGATCTTGTAGAGAAATAACTCATTGAAGCATAAAGATATTAGCATAGGAAGCCAAAATAAGTGCAACTTCAAAACCTTCAACATAAAGAGAGGGAACTTGATATTATTGAAATATCTATAAGCATATGTTCCCCTCTCATAATAATTTTCAGTAGGATCATGAATAAACTCAACAATATAAGTATCACATAAAAAATTCTTCTCATGATCCACAAGCATAGAAAATTTGTTAGTCTCCACATAAGCAAAATCCTTCTCATTAGTAATAGTGGGAGCAAACTCAAGAAAATAGCTATCACATGAATCATTCTTATCATGACACACTTCCAAACATTCATTCTTTATAGCATAAGTGTCATCACAATAATCATCATAGATAGGAGGCAAAGTATCATCAAAATAAATTTCCTCATCAAAACTTGGGGGGCTAAAAAGATCATCTTCATAAAACGTAGCATCCCCAAGCTTATGGCGTTGCATATCATTAACATCAAATGTATTCAAAGAAGACATACTAATAACATTGCTATTATCATGAGTGTTGTGCAAATAATAAAGCTCCATAGGCTTTTTGATTTTCTCTTCAAACACTTCATGTCCCAACTCAAGGTAGAGCTCATAAAGCTCTCTCGTAATATTTTTGTTGTTTTCCATAAAGCCTAACTAGTGAAAATAAAAACAAGAAACAAAAATAATTAATTGAAAGATCTAAAGATATACCTTCAAGCACTCACCTCCCTGGCAACGGCGCCAGAAATAGCTTGATGTCTACGCACGCTTCTATTCTTGTAGACTATGTTGGGCCTCCAAGCGCAGAGGTTTGTAGGACAACAGCAATTTCCCTCAAGTGGATGACCTAAGGTTTATCGAACTCAGGGAAGTAGAAGTTGAAGATGGTCTCTCTCAAGCAACCCTGCAATTAAGATGCAAGAAGTCTCTTGTGTCCCCAACACACCTAATACAACTAGGAGTTGTATAGGTGCACTAGTTCGGCGAAGAGATGGTAAAATATGGGTGATAGGTGTGGCAAAGCAAGGTAATATAAATCTGTAATAAAAAGTGCAGCAAGCAAACATGTGACAAAAGTGAGCACAAACAGTGTAACAATGGTGGAAACAAGGCCTAGTCTTCATACTTTCACTAGTGGCAACTCCCAACAACATTAACATAGTCTAATCACATGATATTTACCATAAAACATGCAATGGAGACGTGCTCGGAGGTCATTCCTTTGTGGTCAAGAGAGGACGAGAATTGTGTAGGGCTACAAAAGCACACCTCAGTGTTCGTAGTTCCCATCTATGGATTTCCCAATGTCACCGCGGCCATCCAAAGAGAGTACCACAATCACCACAACATATCTAAAGGATAGTGAAAGACAAGGATCAAGAGACTCTCAATCTTCAATCCACACACAAAAGAGGAAATCACTCATGAAAATATTCTTCTAACCTATGTCCAATAGACCGCTATCACCATGGTCTCGGGGATTATACTAGATAGGATCAAGTGAGTACATCAAATCCAATACATAGAAAAAGGGGAAACATCATGGGATCACCCTAGATTAACATAGCCAATGATCACAACAAAGATCACATGATGGAAGAGAGAAAGAAATCACATAGATCAAGATAAAAGCCTTAGCCCCGAGGGGGAACTACTCACACATGGACATGGTGAGAGGGAGAGTTGTTGATGGAGAGGTGCAGCCCGGAGGAGATGAAGGAGACGGCGGCGGCGGCGGCCACGACGACGCCCACGGCCTCGGCGGTGGCCACGACCCTTGGGGGCAGCGGCCCTTTGGCCCCCTTCTTCTTCCTTGGAGATGGTGCTGCCGCGGGATTGACCTCCCCCTAAAGACGGCTGCCAAGGGAGAGAAAAGTTCGTGGTGCCCTTTGACCTAGGTTTCCTCTCTTTATATAGACTCTCGGATTCCCGTCATATATATTACGTCTTCGGTATTTCGGGGCTCCAGGGAGCATCCGAACTCCAATTGAGCCGAATTTTAAATCTAGATCCACCGGAAAAAACTTCCCTACAACTTTGTAGTTTTAAGTGTTTCCGTTTGAGGCCGTCTTCTAGCGCTTTCGAGGCGATCTTTAAAACCTGTCTAGTGGGGATAGATTTCGGAAGAGTTAGAGTCCAACTCCTACAAGGCGATCTTTAAAACCTGTCTGGTGGGGACAGATTCTGAATATGCATTTTATTTTCATGTTTGAACATTTTAAAATGGGGGAACAGTAGCAATTGTGCACATGAACCCTTTTTAAATTCAAATTTGAAGTTGATTTTGCAAACCCTTTGCAATGCACTTCATTTAAATGGAATGAACTGTCACATCCCAACTATTACTCTCCAATTACTTTAGATAACCAAAAATTAGAACCAACAAAAACTTTGCATGCTATGGTGTGGTGTTTGATTTCATGCTTGAACTTCTGTGCTTAGATTGAATCATGTTGCTGCTTGTTGATGCACTTGTATTGATGATCATTTTGTGGTGCATGTGTTTATATAAACAAGTGATTATGGTAAATAATATACCCCCACCATACATGCAACTCATCTTAAGATGATCATCCTAAGAGCAACGTGAAATATTCTAAAACCCCTAATGGTGCTAAAACCTAATCACCATTAAGCATTCTTGCACTCTTTTCTTTGTTGTTTGGTTTTTTTTTATTCTCTTTTCTCTTGTGTGTTAGATAAATGCATAAGGAATATAAATCCTTATGTATTGTATGTAATATAATTATCTAATAACCTTATTAACACCCACAAAGCTCTAAGGAATTAACCTTGTGCCTTATAAAAATGATTGAATCTATGATAAAAAAGTTTCTACAAATATTGCAAACCATAAGATTTGTATATATAAAAATGTTTATAAAAAAAAATTAGCCTAACCACCACCCCCCCTAACCCCCTAATCTCTCAACTTCTCTAATCTCTCTCTCTCTCACGTTCTCTTCTCTCTACCCCGTAGAGAGAGCCTCCCTCTCTCGTTTTTCTCTCTCTCTCCCTCCTGTGACCTCTCTGTCTCGTCTATCCTCTCTCTCAACCCCGCATGTCAGCCTCCTTGCTCCTGCTTGCCCAACCAGAGGCCACGCCATGGATCGATGAGGCGGCCTAGCCCCCGAATGTACCCCCCAACTCCAGCCCGTGATGTGACCTGCGAACGCCACGGCGGAATCGACCCACTAAACTCCTCACACTAGCTCTCCCACCGCCCATCGCGCCCAGCCAGTAGCGAGGCCACAGATCGCCAGCTTGGATCCTGCCCGTTGCCCTCGCTCGCCCCGCGGCTATTAAAGGGGAGGCCTGGCGCATCCCCTCAACACTCAATCGCTCGCCCCGCTCCACACCATCGCCACGCCACCCCACCCTGATCGCCACCTCGCCACACCCCAGCCCGAGTAGGAGTTGAGATAGAGAAGAAAGGAGCAGGAGGAGGAGGAAGAAAGGAAGAAGGAGGAGGGTGAGGGGCAGGCTGGTGCACCTCTGCCCCTACGCCGGAGAGCCCGACGGCCTTGTGCCACGCGACGCCGGCGTGGCCCGCCAAGGCCACGCCCAGGAGGAGACACCACCACCCGAGCCACGGACTGCCCCGAGCGGTACCTCGATGTCCATATCTTCCTCTACGTCACCGGCCGCCACTTACTGCCAAAACGGAACCCCTTCCAAGCCGAAGAAGTCGTGCTAATATTTCATGTTTAGGGTAATGCTAGTATATTCTCTGTTAACCAATTAAATATGTTAAAATTTTATTATGATTGTCTCTGGACAGTAGCTAATTATTGTATTGTTATTTAATTAAATTTATTAAATAAAAAACATGACCTAAGGCAATAAAAATAAAAATGACGTGTAGACGAGACGCTTGACGTTGCAGGTGAAGACTCCTTCCAAGCCGAAGAAGCCGTACCACGAGACACCGTCAAGGAGGGCAAGCCATCTTCAAAAACATAACCCTTGTCCTACATTTTTACTTTCTTTGTATCAAATTATATATCATGCAATTGTTATATCATTTTGGGATGGGATTGTATTAGTTTATTAGGTGAACCACCACATACCTTGTAAGCCTACCTATTTGGGAGAAAGAAAATTGTGGTTGTTGGAAACATCGTTGAATGTCGGGACCCGGGGTTTGCATATGTAATTCCTGTTACAACACAATCATATGGAGAGCCGAGGGCTGTACCCACTTGTCTAAGAAGACAAGGCCAAGCACAGTACACTCTCGGAAAGTATCAAACGTGAGGGGCATCCCATCCAGGCCGGATGATCAACTGAGATGGGTCCTCATCGTCCGCTCACAAGTTTAAATGATTATGGGTGGTGAAATCCCATACTCATAGACAAGTCGCCTCAACCATATTATCGATTTAATTATAACACTTACATAAATAGACTCTAGCCCGATCACTTAGTCGGGGTCTCGGGCGGGCTCAATCATACAACAAAGTGTGCCACGTGACAGAGTCACGAGCAATCGCATCGCGATGCCCCAAGCTGCGCACATCTAAGGGCCACTTGGTGTATAAAGACCGTTAGATGATGCACGTTATAATCATACACGCAGCATACATGACCAGTGTAAAGAAAAGGTAATCACAACATGAACTCTACAAACTCATAGTCTTTATAACTTCTGCTAAACAGAGAAGACATAGTAGTTATATTACAAGAAGAGATCACATGACTGTGATCCAACATTACATCAAACATCAACGGAAGCAAATTATGTCTTAGTAAAGACAAGTTTAACAAATGGCTTAAGAAGCCTGAAAGAAAATACAACGACCCTCCAAAGGGCACAGGCTGCTGTGTGGAACTATACGACTTGGTCCATGTCGAGCTCGAGGTAGAGGCCACCATCAGGGTCAGTGGTCTCGTCTCTGAAACATAAAATAAGAAAACGTGAGTACAAAGACGTACACAGCAAGACTTACATAGGAACTATACTACTCATGCTCAAGTATCAAGGCAAAGGGCGGTGGGGTTTCAATGCAGAAGTGCCATCTCTGACGTGGCTAGTCCTGTACTACAAATACGAGAAAGAGGTAAGGATCGTACACGAGTCCAAGTGCCAAGTCTCCAACCAATACACCACTATGGATACTTCTCCGACTTCCCCACGAGGAAGCAAACCATAGCACTCACGCTTATCTTGGCAATTTTAGAGTAACCGTTCAAGTTGTCTATGATCAAGTAAAGGTCTCCAAGTAGTCCATAACCGCGGACACGACTATTCGAATAGTTCATTAACACTGCAGGGGTGTACTGCTACACACACGCACACATCAGTTACCGCCTGGGAGTGGACCCTTCAAGCGAGTACCGGCGAGGATGTTGCCACGACACTTCACTCACGTTAACATCTCTAGTCCTAGTAAGTCGCCTATTTGAGTTGGGACCACGATCGGAATCCGGACGATTTTTCTGATGCGGACTCAAACGTTGCGAGACAAGCCATCAAGCTCAACTCGATCATGATCACTTGATTCAACTTGACCACAACCTAAGTCCACCACTTACCTTGATGTACCTGCTTGAGATCGTTTAAAGCTCGAACTACTTGAGACTCCTGGCCTTGGTCCGGGGTGAGGTACTAGGCGGAGAGGGGTCAGTGAGCCCAATGTGTTGTCGTACTCTTAGTCTTGTATAACAACACAAGAACTTGGGCTTAAGGCAGTGTTCAACGAGACAACCCACTGTGTACTCCTACACAGCCTCTCATCGTTCCCCTTGTTTAGGTCAAATTCACCAACACATTACCACCATCATTCATATGATCACTACCATCCCGACTCACATCAAAGTAGCCTCATTGTAACCTCTAAGCATGCAATAAGCTGTAACAGTTGCAGGGGCCACATGATATCAAACAACTCCTAGATCTGCTAGGATTGTGGTTTGCTTACTACTATGACAAAAGATAGGTCACGCAAAGGAATAGGTTCAACTAGCGGTAGAACGTATCATGGTGACATCCTAAACATGCATAAGCGAGAATGAGAGGGAACTGGGATTTTATCGACATGATCAAAGAGGGGGTGCTTGCCTTGCTGACGATCACGAGGTAATGTACTTCTGACGTGAGGTTTAACTCATCTCCGAGATCAACTCCTACCGAGAAGAAGCAATCACCGAAACACTGGAAGTAAAACACACATTCGATAAATTACAATGCTCAAGCAATATGGCATTATATGATGATTAACATGGGTGTGTTGTGCTTCTTATGTCCATGTGAAGTGTATTGCATTGCAATGGTTCAAGTTAGAATGATCATAGCATTCCATTTGAATTAATTCCATTTAAGCCAAATAGCAAAAGCTACTGGTCCCACTTTATAAACAACTCAAACATGGTTGAAAGTTGGATATTTGGATAGAGAATTTTCTGCTGACCATTCTTATGGTTTAAAAGATATTAATATTCGAAGTTTTGAATATTTTCTGTATTTTATGAATTTAAATTAATTGATTTGGCATTATTGCATCATGCTGGCGTCAACATGACGTGTGGCCAGCCCTGACTGGGGGGCCCCACTGGTCAGTGGCTAGGGGGTTATTTAGCTTCTGTTTAAGTTAAACTCTGTTTAATTAGGGCTAAGGGGCCCACTGTCAGCCTCTGTAGGGGTGTTAATTAGCACAGGGGTTAGGCCTAATGGCCGGCGGCTTGACGCCGGTTGCTCGGGCCACGGCAGCGCTCTCCGCACTTGGGCTGCTGTCCACGAGGAGGGAACGGAGGGCACTTGCGTGTGCCTCGTGCTCTCCCGCGTCTAAGGGAGCACCAGGGGGACCTTGAGGACGCCCCAGTCCATGGACGCGACGAGCTCGGCGGCGGCCGGAGCTACTGCTCGAAGAAGACGACGAGGCACTGCGCGGGGAGGAGCAAGGGGAGGGGGAAAAGGAAGAGGGTCTCACCCAGAGCACGATGGCGAGCACGGGGAGGACGGGGAGGAGCCGGTGGTGGAGAATTCGTCGTTGGGATTCATGGTGGCCGGCGGCGAACTGGAGAAGGGGGTGACGTCTCTGGTGGGTCTTGGCTCGAATTGAAGGGGCAGCTCGATTAAGACGTCGGCGGACCTTCTGGACACGGCGGTGAGGCGTGTTGGGTACGGTGGCCGCTCCGGCTAGGGCTCGGGTGTGCGCTATTTTCGTCGAGGGAGAGAGAGAGAGGACCAGAGAGATGAGGGAGAAGCTTCGGGCCGTCTCCAGGCAGCGAGTGGCGAGGGGATAAGGAAGGGTAGGCAAGCAGGGAGTTGGCGTGGCGACGGCGTCGGCATGCCGGGCACGCAGCTGCCTGGATGCCTGAGGTAGAAGACAAGGGAAATTGCGGCTGGGCTGGGCCAGAGGGTAAGTGGGCCTCGCCCTAGGCGCTAGGTAAGCTTCAGTCTTTTGTTTTTTTATTCTTTTCTGCTTTTCTGTTTTGATTTGATTTCTAAATCAAACCATTTTTGAAAATTCCAAAAACTTTTATGTGGGCTTAGGAGTCACATATAACTCCACACATAAAGTTTCAGAACTATTGAAATTATATTTAAATAATTTCAATTGCAGATACAGTAATTATTTAATTTCCAAATGGCTTTTGGACTTTTTGAAAATTCCATGGGCATGGAGTGGGACCCACTTCACTTGAAATGTGATCATGTCCACATATGAGACTTTTCAAAAAGTGCAAATCATTTTTGGAAAAATATTTTGGTCTGGCCTTTTATTAAAATTATTTTGAGGCTTTTTGCTTCCCCATTTCTTTTTCTTTTGCAAAATATTTCATGATGCAAAAATGCTAACTTGCAAAAGCACAAACCTAAATTAGGGTTCTGACATTGAACATATTCAAAGTCTGGAGGGACTCTCTATAAGTGCCGCTAAAACCTAGCTTTACAGTACAACCACAATACTCTGGTATGGGAAAGGGCTAGTTGCAAACTTGTTTATCTTAGTACGGGGGTCTTATAACTACACATGAATGTTTGATTCCACTAATCTGATAGCCCTCGAAGTCGAGTGGTGAATTTTTCTAGGCTTGTCGTCTGAGGGAACCTTGGTGCTCTTCGACTAAGCTGTAGGCATGGGTCCAAGAGGAGCATGACCTGGCACCCGAACAGTCCATGTAGTACGCAAGGGATAGATTCACCTGTACTAGGATAGACAAGGGGAAGACTACTCTCGATTATCCGAACCCCGCATACTGAGGTACGACGATCCATGGGAACTCACGGCAGATGTATCGAATGTTGTGGGTAAAGTGTACAACCTCTGCAGAGTAAAAATATTCGAGTAGCCGGAGTCCACGGTCATGGACAACTAGTGAGGCCACACTTTGTGGGGAATAGATGAGAAATCCAGTACTGAGATTATGGTTCACGATAATGATGTTGATATTATGAAAAGGGTTGGACATGATTAAATCAAATATAATTGTGGGATTAAAATTTGCCAAGGATAAAATTTTACCAACTTAACTAATATTGAGTAGTTAGGTTCCCCCATAATAAACCCCACCATATAGCCATCCCATTATTTTCTTGTATACAAAAATCTTGTTCATTTCTTTAGGTGGTTTGCGAGTACTTTGTATGTACTCAAGGCTTTGTCCCTGGTTATTCAATCGGCCAAGCTTGGAGGAGTAGGTATTTGACGATGACGCGACTGACGAGTACTAGGATGTGCTACGCTCTGAGCTTTACCTGTGGATTGTGCCGCTACTAACTAGGATGCTTTTGCTTATTCCGCTGCTATTTGAGCCTGATGAGGCCATGCAAGACTATGTTTTTGTATGACTTTGTACTCGGTATTGTATGACCTTGTGACTGTGATATCCATTGTCGAGTTGTGCGTCATGCCACAACGATCATGGGAGCATGACGGTATGCATAGCTGGCCGCTTCGGACATATAGTCGGGGGTGCCCATAGATTTGGTATCAGAGCCTATGTTCAGACTGTAGCAGCCTAGTTAGCATGGAAGATAGTTAGAAATATTTTGGTAAAATAAAATCTCTTATACCTCTTACCTCTTTCAAAATGTTTTGAGTCAAGTGAGTCCGAAGATTAAGAGGGAATGGTGTCCCGAAACAGATGAGAACTACTGAGAGTTTTGCTTTAGTGTCCCCTATACGAATGTGTGATCTTATACTTGTATGAATTGTGTTTTTTAGTCTTAAGTTAGAGTGACCCTACCCCCTACTTAGGATGTCATAACCCGAGCACCCTTATCTTGCGCAAAAACCTCACACTATCGAGAACAAACCGAGCCGACCCAAGTGGATCCGGTGATGTGCCACCGCCACCACCTGACCCGAAGATGGCGCAGCTTCTGCGACTACTTATGGAGGAGCTCCAGGCTGCTCATGATGAGTGCCAGGCGAACATAGCTGCACTCCAGCAGCTAGTCCAGGCCGCCACCAATGCCAACCAAGGAGGCTGAGGAGCTGGTGGGAATGAGGAGCCCAGATCTCGGCTCCGAGATTTCTAGAACACCAACTCACCCGTGTTCTCGCAAACGAAGGAGCCTCTGGATGCCGAGGATTGGCTCCATGCCATGGAGAACAATCTCGTTGTCTCCGTTGTTGGCAACAATGAGAAGGTCCTGTAATCCACCCACTACCTCGCCGGCACCGCTAGGAGCTGGTGGGAAGGAGTGCGTGCCCGTCTTCCTGAAGGGCAAGTGCTCACCTAGGCTGAGTTCTCCGAGAAGTTCAAGAAGGCACACATCCCCACCGCACTGATCAGGAGGATGAAGGATGAGTTTCGCCACCTCAAGCAAGGGGGTATGACCGTGGTCGGTTATCTTTACCGATTCACTCAGCTGTCGAGGTATGCCCCGGAGGAGGTGGACACCGAGGAGAAGAGGAAGGATCGCTTCCTGAATGGACTGCACGATGAGCTACAAGTTGTTCTGGTGGCCATGCAGTTCCCTGAACTTGAGTCTCTCGCTGATGCTTCTATTATGATGGAGGGCAAGCTCAAGATGGCCGCTGAGAACCGCAAGCGCCGCATGATGTAGCAGGGTGAATCCAGCAACCCCCGACTGCGTCCGACGCAGCCACCAAGGAAAACACCACCGCAGCAGAGGAGCCAGTACCGGGTGTCGTGCCCCACTATTCCTGCCCGCCCTGTTGGAGTTCCGCTTCCAGCAGGCGGAGTTCCCCGCAATCCTGGAGTGATCTGCTTCAGATGTGGATAGAAGGGCCACTACTCAATAGAGTGTCCCAACAATGCACCAGCACCAGCAAGAAGGAACCCCAGCCGCAACAATATCCATCGCGGTGCATCTAACGCCGGAAGGGACGTCTGCATCATGTGCAAGCCGAGGAAGCCCAGGAGGCAGCAGACGTCATCTTGGGTATGTTCCTAGTAAATTCAGTACCTGCCACAGTTCTATTTGATTCTGGTGCATTCCACTCTTTTATTAAGGAGCCCTTTGTGACTAGAAGTAAGATGATACCTAGCCGAATGAAGAATCGTATGATAGTCCAAATACCTGGGTCCAAACTTAGGGCCAACGTAACTTGCTCAGGAGTTCCAATAAAGATCGGTGGAGAAATGTTTCCAGCAGACTTGATAGTGCTGGGAACAGAAGGGATAGATGTGATACTTGGCATGAATTGGTTGTCCAAGCACAGAGGTCGGTTAGATTGCACATTGAGGACAGTCAACCTCACCAGCCCAAAGGGAGTTCAGATGGAGTACATAGATAAGCCCGACAAGATCCGAGCCTGCTGTCATCAGAGTGTCTCGGCGCCATCCCTTGAGGAAGTGAATGTTGTATGTGAATTCCCGGATGTCTTTCCGGAGGACTTACCCGGTATGCCGCCTGATCGGGATATCGAGTTCATCATCGAGTTAGTGCCTGGCATAGTCCCAATTGCCCAGAGACCATACCGGATGAATGCCGAAGATCTGGTTGAGTTGAAGAAACAGTTGAATGATATGCTCCAGAAGGGACTGATTCGACCGAGTGCTTCACCCTCGGGTTCGCCAGTTCTCTTTGTGGACAAGAGAGACGGCACCATACGCATGTGTGTGGACTACCGGAAGCTGAATGAAGTGACCATCAAGAACAAGTAGCCGCTCCCCAAGATCGAGGATCTGTTCGACCAGTTAAACGGAGCCCGAGTCTTCTCCAAGATTGATCTGAGGACTGGATACCACCAGCTGAAGTTCCGTGAGTCGGACATCCCCAAGACAGCCTTCACGACCCGCTATGGTTTGTTCGAGTACACTGTGATGTCCTTCGGACTTACCAATGCTCCGTCCTATTTCATGAACCTCATGAACAAGATCTTCATGAAGTACCTTCACAATTTTGTAGTGGTGTTCATTGATGACATCCTGATTTATTCCAAGACGGAAGAAGAGCATGCCGAACATCTGTGCTTAGTCCTTGAGACTTTGCGAGAGCATCACCTGTACGCTAAGTTCAGCAAGTGCAAATTCTGGCTTAAGGAAGTCGGATTTTTGGGACATTTATTGTCAGAAGGAGGAATATCCGTTGACCCAACCAAGATTCAGTCCATCATGGACTGGACAGCCCCGACCAACCAGACGGAAGTCAGAGGATTCCTCGGATTAGCGGGATATTACCGCAAATTCGTGGAAGGATTCTCTAGCATTGCCCGTTCGATGAATCAACTACTGAAGAAGGACCAGAAGTTTGTATGGACAGAGAAGTGTGAAACCAGTTTCCAGGAGTTGAAGAGGAGATTGGTGTCTGCTGCATTTTTGACGATGCCTGACCTGACCAAGAGCTTCGATGTGTATTGTGATGCATCGAAGATTGGATTGGGTTGTGTTCTGATGAAAGTCGGTAAAGTCATTGAGTACCTGTCTAGGCAGTTGAGGCCACATCAGGTGAACTACCCTACACACGAGTTGGAGCTAGCCGCAGTTGTGCTTGCTCTCAAGAGATAGAGACATTACCTGATGGGTCACCGTTGTGACGTATACACTGACCATAAGAGCCTGAAGTACATTTTCTCTCAGAAGGAGTTAAACATGAGGCAGAGGAGATGGATCAAGTTGATCAAGGACTATGAGCTGGAGATCCACTACCATCCTGGCAAGGCCAACATGGTAGTAGATGCCTTCAGCCTCAAGCCCTGCACACTTAATGCGATGATCAGAGAGGAGCAGCCAACTTTGCACGAGGAGTTCGATAAGCTGCATTTGGAGCTTGTTACACCCGGTTTTCTTGCTCACCTCGAGTTGACTCCGACTCTATTTGATCAGATCAAGGAGGCACAAAAGGGACACGATAGTATCGAGGGAATCAAGAAGAAGATGCCCCTCGGCATGTCCCCGAAGTTCACGACAGATGATGAGGGAGTTCTTTGGTTTGATGGCCGATTGTGTGTTCCCGATGTGAAGGACTTGAAGCTCACTATCATGAAGGAAGCTCACAATACACCTTACTCCATCCACCCAGGAGGGACTAAGATGTATCAAGACCTAAAGGACTTGTTTTGGTGGCACGGTATGAAGCGTGAGATTGCCTTATATGTTGCGAAGTGGGACATCTGCCAGAGAGTGAAAACAGAGCACCAGAGACCTGCAGGATTGCTGCAACCGCCCTGAGTTCTTGAACGGAAGTGGGAACAGATAGGCATGGACTTCATCATAGGACTACCGAGGTCGAGCAAGGGTCGCGATTCTATCTGGGTCATCATCGACCGACTCACCAAGGTAGCGCACTTCATTCGAGTGCGAACCACCTATCGAGGAGACCAGCTGGCAGACTTGTACATGTCGAGGATCATATGTCTGCATGGAGTCTCGAAGGAGATTGTGGCAGACCGTGGTACCCAATTTACCTCAAGGTTCTGGAAGCAAGTCCAGGAGGCACTAGGCACCAAGCTCACATTCAGCATAGCCTATCACCCGCAGACTGGAGGCCAGACCGAGAGAGTGAACCAGATACTGGAGGATATGCTCCACGCATGTGCTCTAGCATATGGTTCCAACACTACTAGGGAAATAGCTATACATGGAAAGCTTATTAGTGGCGCATTTTATATGTAATGCGCCACTATGTTGTAAGGGGTGGCGCACTGGTAAAAAATGCGCCACCTATAAGCCCTTATAGGTGGCGCATTTTCCAAAATGCGCCACCCCTAAGAGTGGGCCAGCCCTGGATCCCCTTATACGTGGCGCATTTGAAGAAATGCGCCACCCCTAAGAACCTTATAAGTGGCGCATTTGGGAAATGCGCCACCCCTAAGAGCTTAGGGGTGGCGCATTCTGGAAATGCGCCACCCCTAAGAAATTATTAGTGGCGCATCCAGAATGCGCCACCCATAAGCTCTTAGGGGTGACGCATTTCCAATATGCGCCACTAATAAGAAAAAACTGGGCGGGAAAATTCCCATATGCACCCCCCCCCGTGGACCGCCTTTTCAATTTGAAAAAAAATAAAAGAAAATGATAGAAATGTCAAAAACCTAACCCGTTGAACATTTTTAGAATCCTCAAAAACCTAACAGAAAAAAATTTACGGGCGTTTGAAGATCTGGAGGCCCAAAAAAAGAGAAAAAATTGAATTTTTTTTTGAACTTAGTAGTGGCGCATTCTGTATGAAATGCGCCACTACTAAGATTTTTTTTTTGAATTTTTTTAAAAATTAAATTTTTTATTTTTTTTAAATTCAAAATAGGCTACAGGACAAATCGGGAAGTTGAAAAAAGTTGAAAATTTTAGATAGTAACATTAAAAAAATAAAAAAAAATTTAAAAAAAATTAAAAAAAAATCAAAATTTTTAAAAAAGTTCAAAATATGCTAATGGTCCCATCGAGAAAGTTTCAAAAAAATGTTGAAAATTTTAGCACACCCATGAACATTAACAAGGTCCTAGACATCAATATGGTTTAATAGGATTTATATGTTAGATATATCAACAAGTGCCTGCTAGGTGAGCTGGAGTGAGAGTTGAATAGAACTGAGAAGTTAAGCGTGCTGGGGCTGGAGTAGTGCTAGGATGGGTGACCCTCGGGGAAGTTTGACCACGGAGGTTAGTTTGACCAGAGATTAAGCATAGTGATCGGGCATTAAGCATACTAACCTGAGATTAAGAAAAATAAAAAAATAGTCTCGTAGCTCCGGAAGTGTCTGGAGGTGCCGGACAAGCCTAATGTTTTCGAAAACATCGATACCCGCACGGTGGATATCAACCAAGATCTCACATACCGCGAGACACTCCTTCGTATCCTGGAGGAAGCTACCCGAGTCACCCATAAGCGCGCGATCAAGTTCCACAAGGTCAAGTGGACAAACCGCACCGAGGAGGAAGCCACCTGGGAACGGGAGGACTACCTCAAGCGCGATTTCCCGCATCTCTTCACTAGCTTGTGAATCTCGGGGACGAGATTCATTTTAAGGGGGGAAGGTCTGTGACATCCCAAATTTTACTCTCCTATTACTTTAGATAACCAAAAATTAGAGCCAACAATTTTTTTGCATGCGATGGTGTGGTGTTTGATTTCATGCTTGAACTTGTGTGCTTAGGTTTAATCATGTTGTTGTTTGTTGATGCACTTGTATTGATCATCATTTTGTGGTACATGTGCTTAGATAAACAAGTGATTATGGTAAATAATATACCCCCACCATACATGCAACTCATCTTAAGATGATCATGCTAAGAACAACGTGAAAAATTCTAAAACCCCCTATAGTGCTAAAACCTAATAACCAATAAACATTCTTGGACCCTTTTCTTTGTTTGTTTCGTTTTGTTTTTATTCTCTTTGCTCTTGTGTGTTAGATAAATGCATAAGGAATATAAATCCTTATGTATTTTATGTAATAGAATTATTTAATAACCTTATTAACACCCACAAAACTCTAAGGAATTAACCGTGTGCCTTATAAATATGGTAAAAAAGTTTCTACAAACATTGCAAACCATAATAGATTTTTTTATAAAAAAATGTTTATAAAAAATACTAGCCTAACCACCACCACCCCCCTAATCTCTCAACTTCTCTAATATCTCTCTCTCTCTCTCACCTTCTCTTCTCTCTCCCTCATAGAGAGAGCCTTCCTCTCTTGTTTCTCTCTCTCTCTCCCTCCTGTGACCTCTCTCTCTTGTCTCTCCTCTCTCTCAACCCCGCATGTCAACCTCCATGCTCCCGCTTGCCCAAAAAGAGGCTACGCAATCGATCGATGAGGTGGCCTAGCCCCCGAACGTACCCCCAACCCCTACCCGTGATGTGACCGGCGAACACCACGCCGGAATAGACCCACTTCCCTCCTCTCACGAGCTCTCCCGCCGCCTATCTCGCCAGCCAGTAGCGAGGCCACGGATCGCCAGCTTGGCTCCCGCCCGTTAGCCTTGCTCGTCCCGCGGCTATAAAAGGGGAGGCCTGGCGCATCCCCTCGGCACTCAACTGCTCGCCCCGCTCCACGCCATCGCCACGCCACCCCACCCCGAGCACCACCTCGCCACATCCCAGCCCGAGTAGGAGTTGAGACAGTGAAGAAAGAAGTAGGAGGAGTAGGAAGAAAGGAAGAAGGAGGAGGGACAAGGGAAGGCCGGCGCGCCTCTGCCCCTACGCCAGAGAGCCCGGCGGCTCTGTGCCCCGCGACGCCGACGTCGCCCGGCGAGGCCACGTCCAGGAGGAGACCGTCGCCCGAGCCACGCACTGCCCCGAGAGGTACCTCGACGTCCACGTCTTCCTCTACGTCACCGGTCGCCGCTTCCTGCAAAAACGGAACCCCTGTCCCAAGCCGCACCTACTCCGCACCTCGCCGTCGCCAACCGCCTCTCGGAGGGCCCCCGGTGAGCACCTCCCACGCCCCATGTACGCCATGCACGCCCCTAGGCTAAGCTCTCGCGCTCAGGGAACAAGACGCACGCTGGCCGTCAGAACTCACTTGATCCAACGGCCAGGGATGGCAGATACCCCTTCGTTAGAAAAACTGAAGTAGCGCCCTTACAGGCCCAACCTGAAGAGAAAAAAATTCCCCCTGGGCGAGTCAAAGACCTAGGCCGACCCATTTGTTTTCCTTTCGGTTTTGTTAGATCATAAAAATTCAAATAGTTATATAAAAATCATTAAGACTCAGAAAAATATACCGTAAATTTTGTTATGCTACTGTTAATACGCGTATTTTTTTGTATGTTCATAATTAGTATTTTCTGAAATATAATTGTGGTAGTTTATTATATAATATTGTATTAATTGTTATTAAGATAATAATTTCAAACTCTCAGTTATTAAATTTAATTCAGAAAAATTTATAAAATTGTCTTTTCTCTCATTAGTATATAATTGTGGTATACTTTAAACACTAAATAAATAGGATAAACAAAACTTGGAATATGTTTTTATTAATAGTTGTATATATTACTGCTTAATATAAATTTAGTTATAATATTTAATATTGAAGTAAGTTAGGTGTAATTTGAATAAGAATTTTCCTATCCAGTACCTATTTATTATGTTAATAGATAATTAAATTGAAATAGGTAAAAATTTCTGTAGAAAATATTAACATGACTAATACACAGATTCAAATAGGCCCAACACACAGAAAACAATTTCACCCTGGGCGAAATATTTCATTGTGCTTTGCAGAACTGTTACCTTTATTATTTTGTTTGCGGAACTAAAACAATATTACGAAAATCATTACTAGTCATAAAAATTTGAAATAATTTTTGTTCTGATCCAGCACTTATACTTTATTTTTCTGTATGAGTGGAATTGGTGATTGCATAAATAAAAGTCGGGACTATGTTATTAATGTTGTTAATATTTCATGTTTAGGGCAATTCTAGTTTATTCTCTGTTAACCAATTAAATATGTTAAATTTTTATTATGGTTGTCTCTGGACAATAGCTAATTATTGTATTGTTATTTAATTAAATTTATTAAATTAAAACATGACCAAAGGCAATAAAAATTCAAAATGACTTGTGTAAAATCCTATGTAGTGTGTTGCTTAATCTTTGCTTAGCCCGTTGAACTTCTTAAACTACCATTAAAACTTCTGTCCACATGTGATAATCTGAATATACTTTTTGGTATGACTCATGTGAAGATTTGATTGAGTGCTAAATGATTGTTTTGTTGGTTGAATGTTTGCTTTGAATGATGTGATGGTAATTGTGTGCTATTTTCCGCAACCTGTTGACGAGACGCTTGGCGTTGCAGGTGAAGACTCTTTCCAAGCCGAAGAAGTCGTACAAGGAGACACCGTCGAGGGAGGCAAGCCATCTTGAAAAACTTAATCCTTGTCCTACATTTTTACTTTCTTTGTACCATATTATATATCATGTTATTGTCATATCATTTTGGGATGGGATTGTATTAGTTTATTAGGTGAACCACCACATACCTTGTAAGCCTACCTATTTGGGAGAGAGAAATTAGACATCGATGATCTTGTTGTACTATCCCTAGCCTTGCTAAAAGAACTAATGACAACATAATAATTTGATTAATCTTGCTCCACCCTAATGTGATGGCATACATCTAAGAAGGTGTGATGGCCAAAATTGTGGTTGTTGGAAACATCGTTGAACATATTCAAAGTCTGGAGGGACTCTCTATAAGTGCCACTAAAACCTAGCCTTACAGTACAACCACAATACTCTGGTATGGGATAGGGCTAGTTGGAAACTTGTGTATCATAGTACGGGGGTCTTCTAACTATATATGGATGTTTGATTCCAGGAATCTGATAGCCCTCGAACTCGAGTGGTGAAATTCGCTAGGCTTGGCATATGAGGGAACCTTCGTGCTCTTCGACTACGGTGCAGGCATGGGTCCAAGAGGAGCATGACCTGGCACGCGGACAGTCCTTGTAATACGCAAGGGGTAGATTCACCTGTACTAGGATAGACAAGGCAAAGACTACGGTCGATTATCCGAAACCCGCATAATGAGGTATGGCGATCCGTGGGAACTCACGTCGGATGTATCAAATGTTGTGGGTAAAGTGTACAAGCTCTGCGGAGTGAAAACTATTTGAGTAGCCGGAGTGCACGGTCATGGACAGCTAGTGTGGCCACACTTTGTGGGGAATAGATGAGAAATTCTAGTACTGAGATTATGGTTCACGATGATGATGTTGATATTATGAAAAGTGTTGGACATGATTAAATCAAATATAATTGTGCGATTAAAATTTTCCAAGGATAAAATGTTGCCAACTTAACTAATATTGAGTAGTTAGGTTCCCCCATAATAAACCCCACCATATAGCCATCCCATTATTTTTCGTATACAAAAATCTTGTTCATTTCTTTCTGTGATTTGCGAGTACTTTGTATGTACTCACGGCTTTGTCCCTGGTTATTCAATCGGTCAGGCTTGGAGGAGCAGGTATTTGATGATGACGCGAGTGGCGAGTACTAGGATGTGCTGCGCTCTTAGCTTTACCTATGGATTGTGCCGCTACTATCTAGGATGCTTTTGCTTATTCCGCTGTTATTTGAGCCTGATGAGGCCATGTAATACTATGTTGTTGTATGACTTTGTTCTCGGTATTGTATGAACTTGTGAACTATGATATCCATTGTCGATTTGTGCGTCATGCAACACTGATCATGGGAGCATGACGGTATGCACAGTTGGCCGCTTCGTAACATATAGTCCGGGGTGCCCAGATGAACAACACATCAACACATATTTAGATTATATTACACCACTTGATCATGTGTTTGAGCATTGCATTCATATTGATTGTTCCTTTTCCGCTTTCCTTTCTATCGAAAGAGGTGGAACCGGAACCAGTGGCCATTCCTGAAGCAGAAGACTGTCAGTACGATTCTCATCAGCAAGGCAAGCAAACCCCATTGATCATGTCGATAAAAACACATTTCCCTCTCTTTCTCGCTTATACTTGTTTGGAATGTCACCATGATGTGTTTCTACCGCATATTTGAACCCATTCCTTTGCATGACCTATCATTTTGTCACAGTAGTAAGCAGACCACAATCCTAGCAGATTTAGGAGTTGATTGTTGATCGTGTGGCCCCTGCAACTGTTAAAACTTATTGCATGCTTAGAGTGAGACAATGTTATTAATGTTATGTGAGTCGGGATGGTAGTGATCATGATGATGATGGTGGAAATGTGTTGGTGGACTTGACCTAAACAAGGTGAACGATGAGAGGCTGTGTAGGACTACAGAGTGGGTTGTCTCGTTGAACACCGCCTTAAGCCCGAGTTCTTGTGTGGTGATCCAAGACAAAGAGTACTACCACATGTTGGGCACATGGACCTCCGCTCAACCTACTAAATCAGCCCTTCTCATTTCTTGGAGTCGTAGTAGTTGGATGTTCTGATAGGTTTGTGGCATGGCCTGCGAGTGAGTGAACGTCCCAATCGGGACCGGCTTGGGGCCTTGTCCATATCGTCTAGGACCACATATGTAAACCGTCCGGGTTCACGATTGTGGAAATCATCCCAGATAGGAATGTCCATTGAACTTAGAGTTGGATGTGAGGTAGAAGTTGTGGAAATTATCCTCGCCGAAACCCGCTTGAAGGGTGACGAGATCACGGTGGTAAATGCTAGTTTCATGTGTGTAGCAGTACACCCCTGCAGGGTTAATAAACTATTCAAACAGCCGCGTCCGCGGTAATGGACTACTTGGAAATATGTGCTTGATTATTAGACAACTTCAACGGTTACTATTAAACTTGCCCAGATAAGTGTGAGTGCTATGGTTTGCTTTCTCGTGCGACGTCGAGGAAGGATCCATAGTGGTGTAATTGATTGGGAGACTTGGATAGTTGGACTCGAGTACGCATCTTACCTCACTCTGGTATTCGTAGTACATGATTAGCCAAGTCAAAGATGGCACTTATGCATTACAAACCCCACCTCCTTTACCTTGATACCTGAGCATGAGTAGTATAGTTCTGATGTAAGTCTTGCTGAGTACGACTTTGTACTCACGTGTGCTGATTTATGTTTTTAGATGAACCCACTGACCCCGATGGCGGCTTCTTCCTGGAGCTTGAAGTGGACTAAGCTAGTATAGTTCCAGACATCCGTCTGGTCCCTCGTGGAAGGGAATGTATATTGAATAAGGCTTCTCTAAGCCTTTTGTTAAATTTGTCTGTACTCAGACCTAAGTTTCTTCCGTTGTTTGATGTAATGCTGGATCGCAGTGATGTGATCTCTTTGTGTACTCTATATGTAAGTTCATAAAGATGTATACTTTGTAGGGTTCATGTGATGAGTACCTGCTATTTACACTAGACATGTATGATGTGTGTATGATTATAACGTGCATGTCTTTGTTGTGCTTTCGCCAATGGTCTTTCTTACAGCCAGGGGACTCTGAGTTGTGCGCAGCTTGGAGCATCGCGATGCGATTGCACGTAACTCCGTTACGTGGCACACTTTGTTGTACGATCGACCACCCCGAGACCTCGACTAAGTGATTGGGCCGGAGTTGTCTATGTAAATGTGATGATTCAATTGATAATATGGTTGAGGCGACTTGTCTATGAGTATGGGATTTCAACTTGTGAGCATTTAGACTTGTGAGCGGACGATGAGGACCCATCTCAGTTGATCATCCGGGCCTGGATGGGATGCCCCTCATGTTCGAGCTTTCCGAGAGTTTCTTGTACTTGGCCTTGTCTTCTTAGACAAGTGGGTATGGCTCTCGGCTCTTCATATAATTGAATTATGACTAGAATTACATACGCATACCCCGGGTCCCGACTTACTTGGTATCAGAGCAGGACTGTCTATAGGACTATCAAAACTTGGCCGATGTCGAGTCTAGCATTCTATAGTTATATAGTTACTTGGGTATAAGAGAACAACATAAGGCTTCTTTTTCTCCTTACCCTCATCGATCTAAGTTCTGAGTCACCCTTATCTTTTCTACGGGGCGATAGGACTAGTCTCATCTATGTTTTATTAGGACATCTCGTTGTTTGTTTCCTTTTAGCCGTAGAAAAGTTGTGCTCGGTTTTCTAGAGTTGTTGTGCTTCCTGTTTTGGGACTTCTTATGTAAGTGTTGTTGTTATGTTGTAAGAAATTTCACTTTTCTTACAATTACAACCGTTATGTTGTCCGAGTCATTCTAGTTATCTTCATAATTTGATGCATTTGCAGTTCTTCCTCCCAGTTTAGACGTCTTCTAGCCAGAGTAACCACACTTACCATCGTGTTGGGGTACTCTGCTACTCTGACATATCTGTTGTAGCTCCTAGGAAGCCGTATTCATCCTCAGGAAAACCACCCAGTAATCCAACTCCTTAAATCGGGTCACCCGACAGATGTGTAGAATTCATTGTAGATCTTATGCCAGGAACCGCCCCAATTTCCAGACGCCCACACAAAATGGCCCCACGTGAGTTAGCTGAGCTTAAAATCCAACTTGAAGCTTTGTTGGAAAAAGGCTTCATCCGCCCGAGCTCATCGCCATGGGGTTGCCCCGTTCGGTTTGTAACGAAGAAAGATGGAACATAAAGGATGTGAATAGATTATCGTCTACTTAATATAGCAACGATAAAGAACAAGTACCCACTTACCATGATCAATGATCTTTATGATCAACTTGTTGGATCCTCTGTCTTCTCCAAAATGGATTTGAGATTAGGCTATCATCAAATCAAAATAAAAAACGAGGAAATTCCTAAAACGGATTTCACTACTTGCTATGGTATTTACGAGTACACCGTCATGTCCTTCGGTTTAACCAATGCCCCTGCCACTTTCTCGCGTATGATGAATTCTATCTTCATGGAGTACTTGCATAAATTTGTTGTAGTTTATCTTGATGACATTCTCATCTACTCGAAGAATGAAGAAGAGCACGCAGAACATCTTAGGCTGGTGTTGATGAAACTTCGAGAGCATCGCCTTTATGCCAAGTTCTTTAAGTGAAAATTTTGGCTACCATAAGTGACCTAGTTAGGCCACGTGATTTGTGCTAAAGGCATTGCTGTGAATCCTGAGAGAGTTCAGACCATCCTTGATTGGACTCCACCTGAATCGGTTAAGAAAGTTAGGAGTTTTCTTGGCTTAGCAAGCTATTTCCGCCACTTCGTTGAGAACTTATCCAAAGTTTCAAAGCCTCTAACTGAACTCCTCAAGAAAGATAAGAAATTCGAATGGACCCCCAAGTGCGAGGAAAGATTTCAAGAGCTAAAAAGAAGGTTAACTTCTCCACCCGTACTTGCGCCTCCGGACACCATAAGGGATTTCGATATATATTGTGACGCCTCACGACAAGGGTTAGGGTGCATACTTATTCAAGAACGACATGTGGTAGCATACGCTTTACGCCAGTTGCGTCCACATGAAGAGAACTACCCTACCCATGATCTTGAACTCGCTGCCGTAGTTCATGCCTTGAAGACTTGGCGACATTACCTCCTTGGTAATCGTTGTGAGATCTATTCCAACCACCAAAGCCTCAAATACATATTCACCCAGCGAGATATTAATCTCAGGCAAAGACGCTGGATAGAGTTGATAAAATATTATGACTTAGGAATTTCTTTCACTCCAGGCAAAGCCAATGTCATGGCTGATGAACTAAGTCGTAAGTCATATTGTAACAACCTCATGTTACAACAATATCAACCACTTCTTCATGAGGAATTTCGAAAGATCAACCTTGAGATTGTTCCTCGTGGATCTCTTTTCAACTTGGTGGCGAAACCAAACCTCAAGGATCAAATCATAGTTTCCTAAAGGCTTGCACGAGGTGTTCGCCGGATAAGGAGAACATTGCTAGCGGAGCTGCTAAATGTTTCTCCACAGATAGTAAAGGAACAGTATTCTTTGAAAATCCTTTGGTAGTACCTAAGAATAGGGATCGAAGGCAAATAATTCTTAAGGAATCTCACGACACTCCCCTATCGATTCATCCTGGTAGTACAAAGACGTACCGAGACCTACTCCAGAGATTTTGGTGGACTAGGATGAAACAACAAATTTCTCAGTTCATTGCTAAATGTGATGTTTGTCGTCGCATTAAGGCCGAACATCAATGACCTACTGGCACTCTTCAACCATTGCCTATTCCCAAGTGGAAATGGGAAAAAGTCAGTATGGACTCATCACTGGCTTTCCAAAATCCCAGAAAGGAAATGATGCCATCTTTGTGGTCATTGATAGACTTTCCAAAGTTGCTCACTTCCTTCCCGTTTGCGAGTCTATAATTGCTAGCCAGTTAGCGGACTTGTATGACTCTAGAATTGTGTCTCTTCATGGTTTTCCTCTGGAAATCAATTCTGATCGTGGTAGCCTTTTCACCTCTAGATTCTGGGAAAGTTTTCAGAATACTATGGGAACTCATCTCTCCGTTAGTACAGCTTTCCATCCCCAGTCTAGCGGTCAAGTTGAGAGGGTTAACCAAATTCTCGAAGACATGCTGAGAGCTTGTGTGATCTCTTTCGCAAAGAATTGGGAGAAGTCTCTTCCATTCGCCGAATTTTCTTATAACAACATTTTCTAATCTAGGCTGAACATGGCTCCTTTTGAATTCCTCTATGGAAAAAGATATTGAACACCTTTGAGCTGGTCAGAAACCGGTGAAAGAAAATTATTTGGACCGGATATGATCAAGGAAGAAGAAGAGCAAGTTCGCATTGTTCATGATCAATTGAAAGCCGCCCAGTCTCGTCAGAAAAACTACTATGATCGTCATCATAGGCAAGAAAGCTACAATCTGGATGAGAAGGCTTACCTTCGGGTTACTCCTCTGAAGGGAACCCAACGATTTGGTATCAAAGGAAAGTTGGCCCCACGTTACATTGGACCTTTCTACATTCTTGCTAAACATGGAGAATTTGCCTACCAACTTGAGCTACCCCCGCACCTTTCCCAAGTACATGATGTATTCCATGTGTCACAACTATGGCGTTGCTTAAAGGACCCCATCCGCAAAGTCGACCATGAAACGCTTGATCTCCAAGATAACCTTTCTTATCGAGAGTACCCTGTTCGTATTCTTGATTCAACAGAGCGTAGCACACGCCGTTAGAAGATCAAGTTTCTAAAAGTGCAATGGTCACACCACTCCGAGAAAGAAGCCATATGGGACAGAGAAGACCGCCTCTTTGCCGAGTACCCCCACATTCCTCCCGATGAGTACCTTCCTCCCGATGACTTCTGAATCTTGGTACGAGATTCTTTTGAGTTGGGGCGAGTTGTCACAACCCCAGTTTAGGTATTTGCTAGGATTCAAGTGCTTCATTGCATCGAGTAAAAATTTCAAAAAGAAATTTGAAATGGGGAAAGATAAAAGCCCCAAATGAATTTATTTAAATGGCCAGACAAAAAGTGCATCCAAAAATCCTTCTCGACTTTTTGAAAAGTCTTATAATTCAGTGTGATCACATATCAAGTGACATGGATTCAATACCATGCTCACTGATTTTGCAAGAAATCCAGAAGTGCATTGGAAATTAAATCAAAACACTGTTTGAATTTTAATTCAAATATATTGTATTTAAAAAATGTTCAGAACTTGGGAGTGACTAGTTACATGTCACATAAGGCCATATAAAAGTTTTGAGAATTTATTAAAATGCCTAGGTATTTATTTTACCTCAGCAAACAAGTGGTAGAAGAATTTAAAACAAAAACAAAAGAGAAGGGGCAAGAGGCCCAGCTCACCTGGAAAACTTTCCTGGCCGGCCCAGCCCAGCCCACAGGAGCACGTGCGTCTTCTACCTCGGCTAGGCTGGCACGCACGTCGCCGAAGAGCGTTGTGCGGCCGCCAGGAAGCTTCCTACCTCCCCATGCCATGTCCTCGCGTCCAGAGACGTCCTCATCCATTCCCCCCTTCCTCGTCACTCTCTCCTCCTTCCTCGCCAAAAAAAGTCTCCGCTCGAGAGCTCGCTGGAGCACGGCCATGCGCACGCGCGGCCAATGAGCTCCATAGCCCTGACGAGGTTTTCCAGCACACGCAACACCGTCGTCTTCATCTTCGAGCAACAAATCGCGAGGCCATACGCCCTCAAGGCCGCGTAATCGTCGTCGTCCCCATCGCCGGCCGCCGCAGGTTGCAGTGGAATTACTCCGTCGTCCTAGCCTCACAAACCTCGACGTCGAATCCTTTGAGCTCCTTGTGAGAAGGCACTTCAATCCCCCTTGCTTTCCCCCTCGATTGTGTCCTCTAGCCACCTCTTCCATGCTCTCCGGAGTTCACTGCCGCCTGCATGCTCGCCGCCATCGTCGTGGAGCTCCCCTAGGTCGCCTGACTACTCCACGCGATGCACACGTCTTCCTTGAGCACGTGTATGACCTCAACACCTCTTTCTACACACTGCAACACCGCCCACATAAACTTCATACTCCGGCTGCCGCCAAATCTCATCGCCGGCAAATTTCCTTTGCCCCCTAAGCCTCGACGTGCGTGCAGGATGACTCGGGCGTGCCAAATAGTGGACGCAGCCGCTGATCCGTGTGTTGCCGCCGTGTCGGGACGTCGCCGGCGACATGCTGCCAGCAAGATGATGTGGACATCATTAGCTTAACTGCTAATCATCCCGACCAGTCACTTACACGTGGGCCCAAGGCCATCTTATCCCTCTGTTTATTTAAAACAAATTGGCTTATTTAACAGTGTCACTGACATAAGGGCCCCACACGTCAGTTTGACTCCTTTCAAGCCCTACGTCACTGTAATTTCATGCCTACGCATTAAAGCTTTTCTAACTACCAGAAATTCCAGAAAAATGCCAAAACTTCAATAAATCATAGTAAATCAACCCTAACTCCAAATTAAACATATAATATATGAAAAATTATCAGAAAAATGCAAGGATTCTTAATATGCACTTTGTTTTCATGTTTGAACATTCTAAAATGGTGGAACAGTAGCAATTGTGCATATGAACCCTTTTTAAATTCAAATTTGAAGTTGATTTTGCAAACCCTTTGCACTGCACTTCATTTAAATGGAATGGCCAAAACATCAACACATATTTACATCATCTTACACCACTTGATCATGTGTTTGAACATTGCATTCATATTGATTGTTCCTTTTTCGGTTTGCTTGCTATCGATAGAGGGAAAAGGAACCGGAGGTCATTCCTGAAGCAGAAGAATGTCAATATGATCCTCGTCAGCAACGCAAGAAAACCCCATAGATCATGTTGATAAAAACCCATTTCCCTCTCTTTTCACTTATGTATGTTTAGGATGTCACCATGATGCATTTCTACCACATAGTTGAACCCATTCCTTTGCATGACCTATCATTTTGTCACAGTAGTAAGCAAACCACAATCCTAGCAGATTTAGGAGTTGATTGATGATCATGTGGCCCCTGAAACTGTTACAGCTTATTGCATGATTAGAGTTACACAATGTTGTTAATGTTATGTGACTCGGGATGGTAGTGATCAGGATGATGATGGTGGAAATGTGTTGGTGAACTGGACCTAAACAAGGTGAACGATGAGAGGTTGTGTAGGAGTACACAGTGGGTTGTCTCGATGAACACCACCTGAAGCCCGAGTTCTTGTGTGGTGATCCAAGACAAAGAGTACTACCACATATTGGGCACATGGATCCCCTCTGAACCTACTAACTCACCCCTTCATAGTTCTTGGAGTTGTAGTAGTTCGATGTTCTGGCAGGTTTGTGGCATGGCCTCCGAGTGAGTGAACGGCCCAACCGGGACTGGCTTGGGGCCTTGTGCATATCGTCTAGGACCACATCGGTAAACAGGTCGGGTTCACGATTGTGGAAACCATCCCAGATAGGCATCTCCATTGAACTTAGAGTTGGTTGTGAGGTAAAAGTTGTGGAAATTTTCCTTGCCGACACCCCCTTGAAGGGCGATGTGATCCCAGCGGTAGCTGATAGTTTCATGTGTGTAGAAGTACACCCCTACTGTCAGAACCCTCTGTTAGGTATGTGCTAGGGTTAGCTAGTGCCTTTGCATTATGTCAAAATTTCAAAAGAAATCTTGGAAATCAATATCAAGAATCAAAATGGGAGAAGGAACACCCCCCATATGAATTAATTCAAAAGGCCAGATAAAAATCTTCTCCAAAAATTCATGTTAGAGTTTTGAAAAGTCTTATAAATGAGTGTGATCACATATCAAGTGATGTGGGACCCACCCCATGCTCATAGATTTTTCAAATATTCAAACAGTACCTTGGAATTAAAGAAATACCCCTTTTTGATTTAAAATTCAAATCATTTGAATTTTAAAAATGTTGAAATTTTATGAGTGCCTAGTCTATATTATTATGAGGCCACATAAAAGTTTTCAGCATTTAATAAAATGATTTGGTATTTTTACCAAAGTCAAAACAAATATACAGAAAAACAGAAAGGAAAGATTAAACAGAAAAGGGAAAAGGACTTACCTCTCGCCAGGGGCAAGGCCCACCTCTCCAGCCGGCCCAGCCCGCGAAGCCCACCTTGTCGTCTTCAACCCCGCGCTGCCAAGCAGCTCGGTGGCGCGGCGCCGACGCCGTGGACGCCACGGCGACGTCTTCAAGCTTCCAGGCCTCCCCAGGCGTCCTTATCACACCAGGAGACGCCCCGCGCCTCACTTTCCCCTTCCTCGCCCTCTGGTTCTTCTCCTTGCGAAGAAATCGCTCCGCCGCAGAAACCCTAGCCCGGCGCGGCAGTGCACCGACGTGGCGACTGAGCTCCTCCAGCCTTGCCGCCGTGTCTGGTCGCTCCAGCACCGTCGACTCCGTCGTTCCCCCAAGTCAATCGAAGCTCAACGCCAACGCAGACGACGTGAGCTTCAACATCTTCATCGCCGGAGCCGCCGTGAACTTCCTTCAATTCCGGCCAACCCCGAGCTCCTCCGACTTCGCCACCGCTTCAGTTGGATTCACGGTGAGCTCCCAGTTCGCTAGAACTACTCCGTGGTCTCCCTCTCGCTCTCTGTCGTCATTCGCCATGAACACCGAACTGCAACGCCGCCGTGCTCGTCGTCGGCGAACAACCGTTAAGTCATCGACCCCGCTACCTTGTCCTTTGCGTTCCCCGTGCTCCGTTGCTTCGAACACACCCAACCACGCGCCATTTGGAGCTCTGTATCGAGTTCGGCCTCTAGCCAGTAGCACCGCCGCCGCCAAAGCTCGACGCCGGCATGCCTACAGGGCCTCCCCACCTCCCCTTTCGGTCTAAATAGACGCGCGACACCGAGAGCTTCGTCTCAATGGTCGAAGCGCGCGATTTGGACCACGGGAGCGCTCTCCCCGCGCAGCGCCGCCGCACTGGTGGCCACCGGCGGCTAGCCGCCGGCAAGCCTGACGTGGCCGGGGTGATTAACCACTAAACCAACCCCCCTGGGTCACTTACAGGTGGGCCCAGCCCCCTCTAATCCTCTCTGTTAGATTAATCTAATAGGGAAATTAGATGAGAGGCTGACAGCCCTGGCCCACTGGTCAGTTTGACCGGGGTCAAAACCCCCTTACGTCATGCTGATGCAGTGCTGGCGCAATAAAAGCTTTTCTAATGAAAAAGAATTCCAGAAATTCCAGAAAATACCCCAAACTTTGGAAATTATTAGAAAATTCATATTAACTCCAAATTGGACAAATAATATATGAAAAATGATCAGGAGAAAATTATCTTTCCAAATATGCAACTTTCAACTATATTTGAGTTGAATTTAAAATGGGACCAGTAGCATATGTCATTTGGTTTATTTGAATTTAATTCAAATTCAAATCAATTGATTTTGCCACTTGAACCTTGGAATTAAGCTACACTTAAACCACACTTCAGAGGCATATCATACACATTTGAAAATACTTCAAGATGATCAAACTATGTCACATACGACTTGGCTAAGTTGAATTCAAATGTGGATTTTGAATTTGCATTTCAAATGCAATATACTCCACTTAAATGGAATTGCCTCACACATCAAAACTTATACTTCAAGTTTCAACATTCCATCATGTGCTTGAGCATTGCATTCATATTGATTGCTACTTCGTGCTTTGTTTTTCGAGTAGAGGTGGAACCGGAGCAAGAGGTTGCAACCTTCGTTGAAGACCCCGAACCCGAACCTCGTCAGCAAGGCAAGCAAACCCCCATTGATCATGTCGATAAAATCCCACTTCCCTCTCATGTCTCACTTATGCATTGTTTAGGATGATCACCATGCTTCGTTTCTACCGCATAGATGAACCAATTCCTTTGCATGACCTATCCTTTTGTCACAGTTGTAAGCAAACCACAATCCTAGCAAATGTAGGAGTTGATTGATATCATGTGGCCCCTGCAATGTTACTGCTTATTGCATGCTTAGTATGATACCATGTTGTTACTGTGATGTGAGTCGGGATGGTAGTGATCATGTTGATGTTGGTAGAAAAGTGTTGGTGAATCGACCCTAATACAAGGTGAACGATGAGAGGCTGTGTAGGAGTACACAGTGGGTTGTCTCGTTGAACACCGCCCTAGTACGAGTTCTTGTGTGGTGATCCAAGATGAAGAGTACAACCACACATTGGGCTCACTGACCCCTCTCAACCTATTAACTCATCCCTTTCGATGTCCAGATGTCGCAGTAGTTCGGAGTTCTGGTAGACTTGTGGCCTGGATGCTAAGTGAGAGAACGGCTCACCCGAGACCGGCTTATGCACCACGCACACATCGCTTGGGTCCACTTCGGTAAACCGGCCGGGTTCACGATAGTGGTAACCAACCCAAGTAAGCGGCTTTCTCGGACTAGATAGGCTATGAGGTAACAGTTGTGGTGAGCATCCTCGCCGGCACCCCTTGAATGGTGTCGAGTACAAAGGCGGTAAATGATGGTCATGTGTGTGTAGCGGTACAACCTTGCAAGGTAAACAAAACTATTCGAATAGCCGCGTCCACGGTTATGGACTGCTTGGAAAGCTTAGCTTGATTATTAGACAACTTGAACCGGATACTTCTAAAACACACCAAGATAAGTGTTAGTGCTATGGCGTGCTTCCTCGTGGGGAAGTCGAGGAAGGCACCATAGTGGTGTATTGGTTGGTGAAAGTAGTGGACTCGTGTACGTTTCTTACCTCAAAGTCTGGTACTCGTAGTTCAGGATTAGCCAAGTCAAAGATGGCACTTCTGCAAGTGAACCCCACCTCCCTTTACTTTGAAACATGTGCATGAGTAGTATAGCTCCTATGTAAGTCTTGCTGAGTACGACTTTGTACTCACGTTTGCTTAATCTAAGTTTTAGATGATGCCACTGACCCCGAAGGTGGCTTCTTCATCGAGCTGGACGACTGAAGTTAAACTAGTCTAGTCCCAGTCAGACGACTGGTTCCCTCGTGGAGGGCTTTGTGTTTAAATAAGGCTTCTTAAGCCATTTGTTAAACATGTCTGTACTCAGTCATAATTTGCTTCCGCCTGTGTTGTAATGTTGGATCACATGTATGTGATCTCTGTTTGTACTCTATAAGAGTTATAAATAAAATGTACGCTTTGTAGAGAATTGCAATGGTACCTACTGTTCATACAAGGCATGTGTGCTGCGTGTATGTTTATAACATGCATATCGTTTTATGGGTTTTCGAGACCTTAGTCGTGTTCTGGCTGGCGGTCTTTCATACACCAAGTGGCCCTTAGATGTGCGCAGCTTGGGGCATCGCGATGCGATTGTTCGAGACTCCGTCTCGTGCACACTTTGTGATATAATCGAGCCCGCCCTAGACCCCGACTTAGTGATCGGGCTGGAGTAAGTCTATGTAAGAGTTTTGAGATAGTCGGTAGTATGGTTGAGGCGACTTGTCTTTGAATATGGGAGTTCACCACCCATATCATTTGACTTGTGTGCGGACGATGAGGACCCATCTCAGTTGATCATCCGGCCTGGATGGGATGCCCCTCACGTACGATGCTTTCCGAGAATGTTCAGTGCTTGGCCTTGTCTGCTTAGACAAGTGGGTGCGGTTCTCGGCTCTCCATATGACTATGTCTTAACTGTACTTGCATACGCTAACCCCGGGTCCCGACAGACTTGGTATCAGAGCAGGACTGACTGTAGGACTAGTAGCCTTGGCCGAAGTCGAGTCTAGCATTCTATAGTTATATATTTACTCTGGGTATATAAGGGAACAACGTAAGGCTTCTTTTTTCTCCTTACCCCTTCGTTCTGTGTTCTGAGTCACCCTCATCTTCTTCTACAGGAAGATAGGACTAGGCTCTCCTCTGTCTGATTAGCACATCTCGTTGTTTGCTTCCTTATAGCCGTAGGAAAGTTGTGATCGGTTTGTTATATTGGTTATGCTCCCTGTTTTGTTACATCGTATGTAAGTGCTGTTTCCATGTTGTAAGAAATTGTCTTTTTCTTGCAATTACAGCCATTATGCTGTCCGAGTCATTCCAGGTTTATCTCATAATCTGATGCATTTGCAAACTCCTTTCTGTTTCAGATGGAAGATCTTCCCCCTCGGCAGATTGTTCGTTTGACCAGGTGCCTCGGTGTGCGTGGCCATCCCGCCACGTTGATCGAGATGATGTCCTATGTGGGATATCGATGGTACCCTGAGTACACCATTGAGGAGAAGTTTCACGACTTCAACGAGACGCAGTTCCACTGCATTGTCCGGATCTATCCGCACCACGTTGGAGTCACCCAGCCTATCCACTTTGGACATGGCATTGGCGTTACCGAGAACATGGCTGTGCAGGATGCTGCATATTCATGTATTACACTGCTGAGAGAATAGCACACCATGCTGAGAGAGACCTCATTCCGCTATATTCCTGCTGCACTTCCAGGAGAAGAGGGATATTACACCGGACTCTACTCAGATCACTCTGCAGAGGATCCAGCACTCCAGGTGACTGCTAGGTTTGCTAGTGACAGAGATCGTGATGCACGCGCTCTCCGTTTTGAGCTCCACGCCACCCGAGTTTGTCTGTACCGAGCACTGACGCTCTTGGCACCCTTTGTGAGCGTGGGATCAGTTGAGTTTGATGCGATCTATCCAGTAAGGACTCAGATGCCTTCTCGAGTTGCTTGGCCCGAGATTGGAGGCATTTTTCCACCCCGTGGTCCTTTTCTTCCACCCTACGCTGGACCTAGGCCCCATCCTTTCCCAAATGGATATCAGGGTCCACAAGCCTCCGTGTTTTCCGATGGTCACCTCCAGCTACCAGGATACGCGGGTAACTTTTACGAGGACTACTATGGAGATGGAGATGAGTGAGACCGCCTGTGGTCTTACTTAGTGAGGATGTAGTAGTATCCTAGTATATTGTAAGCAAGGTGTCTAAGTTCCAGAGGCTTAGATAAATAATGTATAGGAAGTCAGAGTGCCTCTGAAGGATGTATCATCTTCATCACGTTTGTATTAGCTTGGTGCTTGTACTAAAACGATGTATGGTTTGTATGACAGCTTGTGAATATATGGCTTGTATGCTTTTATCACCATGTTGTCAAGATGATTACTTCCTTTGCTCTGTAATCCTTCCAGTACTTCAATACCTTGATTAGACTCTTCAAATCAACTTTGTTTGACTTTGGTTTTTCACCTTCAGGATGTCTCAAGGAACCTGTGGCCAGGTTGGTCGTAACCAAGGTCGTGGGAATGACCAGGAGGAAGGCAACCTTCCACCCCCACCCACGATGGCCCAAGTTCTGATGGAGGTCGAGAGGAACCGCCGTGACTCTCACCACCTGCTGGAAGTCATCGCACGCAACACCACTCAGCAGTGCAATGAGCTGGTGTCCCTGAACGACTTCATCCGGCTTCATCCCCCGGTTTTCAGTTACTCCACCGAGCCCCTTGACGCCGATGACTGGCTCCGCAGCATCGAGAGGAAGCTCCAAGCAGGCCGTGTTTCAACTGGTGACAAGGTCAGCTATGCCACCTATCACCTCGAAGGTTCAGCTAGTTCTTGGTGGGAGAATTTTCTGAATATGCGTCCCGTTGGACCACCTGCATCTTGGGAGGAATTCTGCACGTCCTTCCGTGAGCACCACATTCCCAAGGGTCTTATGGACCGCAAGCGTGAGGAGTTCTGCAACCTCACTCAAGGCAGAAGGACCGTTGATGAGTTTAGTCGTGAGTTCAACCGACTGGCTCGTTACGCTACCGAAGAAGTTTCCACCGACTCCAAGAAACAAGAGAGGTTCCGTCGTGGCCTCAACACCGGACTTCGTCGTGAGCTCAATCTTCATGACTTTGCCACATTCCAGGTCCTTGTCAACAAGGCCATCAAAGAAGAGGACATGAACACCCCCAACGATTTCCGCAAACACCCCAGAGATGACAGTTCATCCAGTTCTGGCTCCCAGAAGCGCAAGATCTTGATCCCAAACAGCATGTTCCGCCAGAACAACCCACCGAGGCCATCCTATGTGGCGCCTCGTCCACCCACCCAGTTCCACCCAGCTCCACCAAACAACCCAGCTCCACGCACTGTTTTCGGAGCCTGTTACAATTGTGGTCAGGCAGGCCACTATTCTCGAGAGTGCCCCCAGAACCAGCTCCAACACCAGAATGCTCCACCCCGTGCCGGAGGCAACAACAACAACAATGGTCGTGGAAAGCCACCCCAGAAGGTCTTCACCGCCAAACCCGCTCCTCCCGCCACTCGTGGACGTCTGAACCAAATCGCCGCCGAAGAGACTGACGACACCACTGACGTCATTCTTGGTACGCTCCCAGTCAATTTTGTTCCTACTTCCGTTCTTTTCGACCCAGGAGCATCTCATTCATTCATGTCGGAAAGTTATGCACTTCGTCATGAGTTACCCTTTGTTGAATTGTCCACCCCAATGATTATTCAAACTCCAGGGTCAAGATGGCAAACTAATGGAGTGAGCCATGGTAATCAAATTGCAATTGAGGGTTTAGTATTCCTTGCTTCACTCATAGTCCTCAAGTCTTCAGACATTGATGTCATCCTTGGCATGGATTGGCTATCAAGACAGAATGACTACCTGGATTGCAGAAGCAAATCCGTGAAACTCACCCACCCTTCAGGCCAAACCGTCAGCTATACCTCACCCAGAACAAGAACCCAAGTGCATTCCTTGAATGTACTTCCCCTTCCCGAACTTGAAGATATTCCGGTGGTTCGTGACTTCCCGGATGTCTTTCCTGAAGAGCTACCGGGCATGCCACCCGACAGGTGTGTAGAGTTTATAGTGGATCTTGTTCCCGGAACCGCACCAATTTCCAAACGCCCATATAAGATGGCCCCACATGAGTTAGCTGAGCTAAAAACCCAACTTGATGCTTCGTTGGCAAAAGGCTTCATCCGCCCTAGCTCATCGCCATGGGGTTTCCCCGTTCTGTTCGTAAAGAAGAAAGATGGAACAGAAAGGATGTGCGTAGACTATCGCCCGCTAAATTTAGCGACGATAAAGAACAAGTACCCATTGCCCAGGATCAATGATCTTTATGATCAACTTGCAGGATCCTCCGTCTTCTCCAAGATGGATTTGAGATTAGGTTATCATCAGATCAGAATCCGAAACGAGGACATTCCCAAAACGGCTTTTACTACTCGTTATGGTCTTTACGAGTACACCGTCATGTCCTTTGGTTTAACCAATGCCCCCGCCACATTCTAACGCTTGATAAATTCGATCTTCATGGAGTACCTAGATAAATTTGTTGTGGTTTATCTTGATGATATTCTCATCTACTCGAAGAACGAAGAAGATCATGCCGAACACTTAAGGCTGGTATTGATGAAGCTTAGAGAGCATCGCCTGTACGCTAAATTCTCCAAGTGTGAATTCTGGCTACCAGAAGTGACCTACTTAGGCCACGTGATTTCTGCAAAAGGCATTGATGTGAATCCCGAGAGAGTTCAGGCCGTCCTTGACTGGACTCCACCTGAAACGGTTAAGCAAGTTAGGAGTTTTCTTGGCCTAGCCAGCTATTGCCGTCGCTTCGTCGAGAACTTTTCTAAAGTTGCAAAGCCTCTAACTGAACTCCTCAAGAAAGATAAGAAATTCTTATGGAATCCCAAGTGCGAGGAAAGCTTTCAAGAGCTAAAAAGAAGATTGACTTCCGCACCCGTACTTGCACCTCCAGACACCAAAAAGGATTTCGAGATCTATTGTGATGCCTCACGGCAAGGGTTAGGATGCATACTTCTCCCAGATCGACATGTGGTAGCTTATGCTTCACGCCAGTTGCGGCCACATGAAGAGAACTATCCTACCCATGACCTTGAACTCGCTGCCGTAGTTCATGCCCTAACAACTTGGCGACATTACCTCCTTGGTAATCGTTGTGAGATTTATTCCGACCACCAAAGCCTCAAATACATTTTCACCCAGCCAGATCTTAATCTCAGGCAAAGACGCTGGATTGAGTTGATAAAAGATTACGACGTAGTAATTTCTTACACCCCAGCCAAAGCCAATGTCATGGCTGATGCACTAAGTCGTAAATCGTATTGTAACAACCTCATGTTACAGCAGTATCAACCACTTCTTCATGAGGAATTTCGCAAGCTCAATCTTGAGATTGTTCCTCATGGCTATCTTTCTACCTTGGTGGCGAAACCAACTCTTGAGGATCAAATCATAGTTGCCCAAAGGCGTGCACGAGGTGTTCGCCGGATCAAGGAGAACATTGCTAGCGGAGTTGCTAAATGTTTCTCCACAGATAGCAAGGGAACGGTATTCTTTGAAAATCGTTTGGTAGTACCTAAGAATAAGGAACTAAGGCAACTCATCCTCAAGGAAGCCCATGACACACCCCTCTCAATTCATCCCGGTAGCACAAAAATGTACCGAGATCTACGCCAGAGAGTTTGGTGGACTAGGATGAAGAGAGATATTGCTCAATTTGTTGGCGAATCTGATGTTTGTCGTCGCATTAAGGCAGAACATCAAAGACCTGCTGGTACACTTCAACCTTTGTCTATTCCCGAGTGGAAATGGGACAAAGTCGGTATGGACTTCATCACCGGCTTTCCAAGAACCCAGAAAGGAAACAATGCCATCTTCGTTGTCATAGATAGGCTTTCCAAAGTTGCTCACATCCTTCCGGTTTGCGAGTCTATAACTGCTAGCCAGTTAGCAGACTTGTACATCTCCAGAATTGTATCCCTTCACGGTGTTCCTTTGGAAATCAATTCTGATCGTGGTAGCCTTTTCACCTCTAGATTTTGGGGAAGCTTTCAGAATGCTATGGGAACTCATCTCTCCTTTAGTACGGCTTTCCATCCTCAGTCTAGCGGTCAAGTCGAAAGGGTTAACCAAATTCTTGAAGACATGCTCAGAGCTTGTGTTATCTCATTCGGAAAGAATTGGGAGAATTCTCTTCCATTTGCCGAATTTTCTTATAACAATAGTTTTCAATCTAGTCTGAACATGTTGGTCTGAAACCGGTGAAAGACAATTCTTTGGACCGGATATGATCAAGGAAGCAAAAGAGCAAGTTCGCATTGTTCGTGATCAATTGAAAGCAGCCCAGTCTCGTCAGAAAAGCTACTATGATCGTCATCATAGGCAAGAAAGCTACAATCTGGATGAGAAGGCTTACCTTCGGGTTACTCCTCTGAAGGGAACCCAACGTTTCGGTATCAAAGGCAAGTTGGCCCCATGTTACATCGGACCTTTCCGCATTATTGCTAAACGTGGAGAAGTTGCCTACCAACTTGAACTACCTCCGCAGCTCTCCCGAGTACATGATGTACTCCATGTGTCCCAACTCAGGCGTTGCTTCAAGGACCCCATCCGCGAAGTCGACCATGAAACGCTTGATCTCCAAGATGACCTTTCTTATCGAGAATACCCCGTTCGTATTCTTGATTCCGCAGAGCGTGTCACTCGTCGTCAAAAGATTAGGTTTCTGAAAGTGCAATGGTGACACCACTCTGAAAGAGAAGCCACGTGGGAAAGAGAAGACCGTCTCCTTACCGAGTACCCCTCCTTCCTCCCACAGACTTCTGAATCTCGGGACGAGATTCTTTTGAGTGGGGGCGAGTTGTCAGAACCCTCTGTAAGGTATGTGCTAGGGTTAGCTAGTGCCTTTGCATCATGTCAAAATTTCAAAAGAAATCTTGGAAATCAATTTCAAAAATCAAAATGGGAGAAGGAACACCCCCCATATGAATTAATTCAAAAGGCCAGATAAAAATCTTCTCCAAAAATTCATGTTAGAGTTTTGAAAAGTCTTATAAATGAGTGTGATCACATATCAAGTGATGTGGGACCCACCCCATGCTCATAGATTTTTCAAATATTCAAACAGTACCTTGGAATTAAAGAAATACCCCTTTTTGATTTAAAATTCAAATCATTTGAATTTTAAAAATGTTGAAAGTTTATGAGTGGCTAGTCTATATTATTATGAGGCCACATAAAAGTTTTCAGCATTTAATAAAATGATTTGGTATTTTTACCAAAGTCAAAACAAATATACAGAAAACAGAAAGGAAAGATTAAACAGAAAAGGGAAAAGGACTTACCTCTCGCCAGGGGCAAGGCCCACCACTCCAGCCAGCCCAGCCCGCGAAGCCCACCTTGTCGTCTTCCACCCCGCGCTGCCAAGCAGCTCGGTGGCGCGGCGCCGACGCCGTGGACGCCACGGCGACGTCTTCAAGCTTCCAGGCCTCCCCAGGCGTCCTTATCACACCAGGAGACGCCCTGCGCCTCACTTTCCCCTTCCTCGCCCTCTGGTTCTTCTCCCCGCGAAGAAATCGCTCCGCCGCAGAAACCCTAGCCCGGCGCGGCAGTGCACCGACGTGGCGACTGAGCTCCTCCAGCCTTGCCGCCGTGTCTGGTCGCTCCAGCACCGTCGACTCCGTCGTTCCCCCAAGTCAATCGAAGCTCAACGCCAACGCAGACGACGTGAGCTTCAACATCTTCATCGCCGGAGCCGCCGTGAACTTCCTTCAATTCCGGCCAACCCCGAGCTCCTCCGACTTCGCCACCGCTTCAGTTGGATTCACAGTGAGCTCCCAGTTCTCTAGAACTACTCCGTGGTCTCCCTCTCGCTCTCTGTCGTCATTCGCCATGAACACCGAAGTGCAGCGCCGCCGTGCTCGTCGTCGGCAAGCAACCGTTAAGTCATCGACCCCGCTACCTTGTCATTTGCGTTCCCCGTGCTCCGTTGCTTCGAACACACCCAACCACGCGCCATTTGGAGCTCTGTATCGAGTTCGGCCTCTAGCCAGTAGCACCGCCGCCGTCAAAGCTCGACGTAGGCATGCCTACAGGGCCTCCCCACCTCCCCTTTCGGGTCAAATCGATGCGCGACACCGAGAGCTTCGTCTCAGTGGTCGAAGCGCGCGATTTGGACCACGGGAGCGCTCTCCCCGTGCAGCGCCGCCGCACTGGTGGCCACCGGCGGCTAGCCGCCGGCATGCTTGACGTGGCCGGGGTGATTAACCACTAAACCAACCCCCTTGGGTCACTTACAGGTGGGCCCAGCCCCCTCTAATCCTCTCTGTTAGATTAATCTAACAGGGAAATTAGATGAGAGGCTGACAGCCCTGGCCCACTGGTCAGTTTGACAGGGGTCAAAACCCCCTTACGTCATGCTGATGCAGTGCTGACGCAATAAAATCTTTTCTAATTAAAAAGAATTCCAGAAATTCCAGAAAATACCCCAAACTTTGGAAATTCATAGAAAATTCATATTAACTCCAAATTGGACAAATAATATATGAAAAATGATCAGGAGAAAATTATCTTTCCAAATATGCAACTTTCAAATATGTTTGAGTTGAATTTAAAATGGGACCAGTAGCATATGTCATTTGGTTTATTTGAATTTAATTCTAATTCAAATCAATTGATTTTTCCACTTGAACCTTGGAATTAAGCTACAATTAAACCACACTTCAGAGGCATATCATACAAATTTGAAAATACTTCAAGATGATCAAACTATGTCACATACGACTTGGCTAAGTTGAATTCAAATGTGGATTTTGAATTTGCATTTCAAATGCAATATACTCCACTTAAATGGAATTGCCTCACACATCAAAACTTATACTTCAAGTTTCAACATTCCATCATGTGCTTGAGCATTGCATTCATATTGATTGCTACTTCGTGCTTTGTTTTTCGAGTAGAGGTGGAACCGGAGCAAGAGGTTGCAACCTTCGTTGAAGACCCCGAACCCGAACCTCGTCAGCAAGGCAAGCAAACCCCCATTGATCATGTCGATAAAATCCCACTTCCCTCTCATGTCTCGCTTATGCATTGTTTAGGATGATCACCATGCTTCGTTTCTACCGCATAGATGAACCAATTCCTTTGCATGACCTATCCTTTTGTCACAGTAGTAAGCAAACCACAATCCTAGCAAATGTAGGAGTTGATTGATATCATGTGGCCCCTGCAATGTTACTGCTTATTGCATGCTTAGTATGATACCATGTTGTTACTGTGATGTGAGTCGGGATGGTAGTGATCATGTTGATGTTGGTAGAAAAGTGTTGGTGAATCGACCCTAATACAAGGTGAACGATGAGAGGCTGTGTAGGAGTACACAGTGGGTTGTCTCGTTGAACACCGCCCTAGTACGAGTTCTTGTGTGGTGATCCAAGATGAAGAGTACAACCACACATTGGGCTCACTGACCCCTCTCAACCTATTAACTCATCCCTTTCGATGTCCAGATGTCGCAGTAGTTCGGAGTTCTTGTAGGCTTGTGGCCTGGATGCTAAGTGAGAGAACGGCTCACCCGAGACCGGCTTATGCACCACGCACACATCGCTTGGGTCCACTTCGGTAAACCGGCCGGGTTCACGATAGTGGTAACCAACCCAAGTAGGCGGCCTTCTCGGACTAGATAGGCTATGAGGTAACAGTTGTGGTGAGCATCCTCGCCGGCACCCCTTGAATGGTGTCGAGTACAAAGGCGGTAAATGATGGTCATGTGTGTGTAGCGGTACAACCTTGCAAGGTTAACAAAACTATTCGAATAGCCGCGTCCACGGTTATGGACTGCTTGGAAAGCTTAGCTTGATTATTAGACTACTTGAACCGGATACTTCTAAAACACACCAAGATAAGTGTGAGTGCTATGGCGTGCTTCCTCGTGGGGAAGTCGAGGAAGGCACCATAGTGGTGTTTTGGTTGGTGAAAGTAGTGGACTCGTGTACGTTTCTTACCTCAAAGTCTGGTACTCGTAGTTCAGGATTAGCCAAGTCAAAGCTGGCACTTCTGCAAGTGAACCCCACCTCCCTTTACTTTGACACATGTGCATGAGTAGTATAGCTCCTATGTAAGTCTTGCTGAGTACGACTTTGTACTCACGTTTTCTTAATCTATGTTTTAGATGATGCCACTGACCCCGAAGGTGGCTTCTTCATCGAGCTGGACGACTGAAGTTAAACTAGTCTAGTCCCAGTCAGACGACTGGTTCCCTCGTGGAGGGCTTTGTGTTTAATTAAGGATTCTTAAGCCATTTGTTAAACTTGTCTGTACTCAGACATAATTTGCTTCCGCCTGTGTTGTAATGTTGGATCACATGTATGTGATCTCTGTTTGTACTCTATAAGAGTTATAAATAAAATGTACACTTTGTAGAGAATTGCAATGGTACCTACTGTTCATACAAGGCATGTGTGCTGCGTGTATGTTTATAACATGCATGTCTTTGTATGGGTTTTCGAGACCTTAGTCGTGTTCTGGCTGGCGGTCTTTCATACACCAAGTGGCCCTTAGATGTGCGCAGCTTGGGGCATCGCGATGCGATTGTTCGAGACTCCGTCTCGTGCACACTTTGTGGTATAATCGAGCCCGCCCTAGACCCCGACTAAGTGATCGGGCTGGAGTAAGTCTATGTAAGAGTTTTGAGATAGTCGGTAGTATGGTTGAGGCGACATGTCTTTGAATATGGGAGTTCACCACCCATATCATTTGACTTGTGTGCGGACGATGAGGACCCATCTCAGTTGATCATCCGGCCTGGATGGGATGCCCCTCACGTACGATGCTTTCCGAGAATGTTCAGTGCTTGGCCTTGTCTTCTTAGACAAGTGGGTGCGGTTCTCGGCTCTCCATATGACTATGTCTTAACTGTACTTGCATACGCTAACCCCAGGTCCCGACACCTACAGGGTTAATAAACTATTCGAGTAGCCGCGTCCAAAGTAATGGACTACTTGGAAAGTTTTGCTTGATTATTAGTCAACTTCAACGATTACTCTAAAACTTGCCAAGATAAGTGTGAGTGCTATGGTTTGCTTTCTCGTGGGACGTCGAGGAAGGACCCATAGTGGTGTAATTGATTAGGAGACTTGGATAGTTGGACTCGAGTACACTTCTTACCTCACTCTGCTATTCGTAGCACAAGATTAGCCAAGTCAAAGCTGGCGCTTCTGCATAACAAACCCCACCTCCTTTACCTTGATACTTGAGCATGAGTAGTATAGTTCTGATGTATGTCTTGCTAAGTATGACTTTGTACTCACGTGTGCTTATTTATGTTTTTAGATTAACCCATTGACCCCGATGGCGGCTTCTTCCTGGAGCTTGACTTGGACTAAGCTAGTATAGTTCCAGACAACAGCCTGGTCCCTCGTTGAAGGGAATGTATAATGAATAAGGCTTATACCTAAGTTGCTTTCGTTGTTTGATGTAATGTTGGATCGGAGTGATGTGATCTCTTTGTGTACTCTATATGTAAGTCAATAAAGATGTATACTTTGTAGAGTTCATGTGATGAGTACCTGCTGTTTACAATGGACATGTATGAAGTGTGTATGATTATAACGTGTATGTCCTAGTGTGGGGTTCGATAGCTTAGTTGTGCTCTCGCCAACGGTCTTTCTTACAGCCAGGTGGCTCTGAGTTGTGCGCATCTTGGAACATCGCGATGCGATTGCATGTAACTCCGTTACGTGGCACACTTCTTCGTACGATCGAGCCCGCCCGAGACCTCGACTAAGTGATCGGGCCGGAGTTGTCTATGTAAATGTTATGATTCAATTGATAATATGGTTGAGCCGACTTGTCTATGAGTATGGGATTTCACCACCCATATGAATTTAGACTTGTAAGCAGATGATGAGGACCCATATCAGTTGATCATCCGGGCCTGGATGGGATGCCCCTCATGTTCGAGCTTTTCGAGAGTGTCTTGTACTTGGTCTTGTCTTCTTAGACAAGTGGGTATGGCTCTCGGCTCTCCATATAATTGAATTGTGACTAGAATTACATACGCATACCACAGGTCCCGACAGAGATAGTGCATTGCAGTGCGACTGGAGTTCTCCAGCGCTGCATTGAAGAGGACAAGGGCTAGAACTGCTGCGAGATATCCATCAAGGTAAATGTGAACATCACACATCAGCTACATCAATAGTTTCCAAGGCTTTTCGCCATGGGTTCTACTAGCCAACTGCGAAAGCAACAGAAGAAAACCTAGTAAAGCATTGCAATGGCTTCCGGCATTTCTAAGCCTAGAGCCACCAACCAGCTTTATCACTCAAAATCATCCCAATCACATGGCCCTTTGCAGTTTGGGGACTGGAAATGATCGGACCATTCAAGACAGCCAAAGGTGGTATGACTCATCTGCTGGTTGCAGTGGAAAAATTCATCAAGTGGATCGAGGCAAGGCCAATCAAGAAGTTGGACGGGCCACCTGTGGTCAAATTCATAGCAGATATGGGCTGCCGCACAACATCATCACTGACAATGGCACAAACTTTGCAAAAGGGGCGTTATATCGGTATGTGTCTCATCAAGGCATTCGGCTGGATGTAGCATCCGTAGCTCACCCGCAAACAAATGGTCAAGCAGAGCGAGCAAACAACCTCATTTTATCTGGTATCAAGCCAAGGTAGTTCGAGCCAATTGAAAGAGCACCCGGAGCATGGATTGATGAGCTGTCAGCCGTGCTCTGGAGCTTGCGCACTACACCAAACCGTTCAACTGGATTCACTTCCTTCTTCCTCGTATTTAGTTCGAATCACCTCGCCACGCCATGTACACGGAGGAAGAAGCCAAGGAAGCTCGAGAGAATGGCGTCGACCTGAAAGAAGAAGCATGCCTCCTGGCCTTGTCCAGGTCGGCAATATACCAAAAGAAGCTGCGCCACTACCACAGCAAGAAGATCCCCCCCCCTATCTTTTCGCAAGGGCGACTTGGTGCTCCACCGAATCCAGAAGTCGGCGGGCCATCAAAAGTTGGCCACCCCTTGGGAAGATCCATTCATCGTCAATCGAGCACTCAAGAACAATGCATACTATCTCATCGACTGCACCAAGCCGACCCGATACATGGACACTTCAAGAGAAGAAATGGAGCGTCCCTGGAACGATGAGCTGTTATTCCCGTTATAAAGTTGAGCAGTATTATTGTATCTTTACCTTGGCAATAATATCAATGGAATCACCATGCATCCATGAGATCGCATTCGGTTGATGCTTAGAGCAAGAGTATTTTGCATTCAACATTCATTTTTAATCCTAAGGTCGGGGAAAGCGGACCTGGGGACTGATCGGTTACCCCGGGTGGGTGTGCCTTGGAAAAATTAAATGAGCGGTGCGTTTGTTCGTATACCATCTCGAACCGAATGCAGGATGCAAGTCAGACGTAATGTCGGGGGAGTGTGGCCGATCAGAACCACTAGTCGGAAAGTTTCATTCGGAGGTATACTTAAGTTGGGACTGGCCGATAGCAGACGCAACCGAATGCGACGAGGCCGGCTGGCGAACAGTCGGCAGGTAGCAATCATACCGTTCGCATATCCTTGCCTCTGCGTCAAGAGCTCTTAAAAGTCTAGGAGTAATTGTTCGATTTCCTTCGAGGTCGATTCTGTGATCCAACCTAGTTGTAGGGTTGGCAAGAATATTTGACTAAGGAAGAAATAAGGGCAAAGAAAAAGGCAATCACTCGAAAATGCGAAGGCAAGAGGGCATTCATACACATACAACACCATGTTCACAAGAAAACCTGGCCGATTGGCCGAATGTTAATTATTACATTAAAAGTCACCCCCAGTGGGTGCACTTAGAGTTTTGACCAAAGTGTTGAAAAGATAAACATGAACTAGTACTGGTGCAAATCAAGCAGCCGGAGCATCAGCGACAGTCTCTTCACGAGAGGGCGGAGCGCTCGCTTTTGTTGTAGGGTTAATCGGAGCATCGGGCGCATCACCCTCCGGAGCAGAATTAGCGGTGGCTTTGGGCTGCGGGGCAATCGAAGGGTCCTGTGCAGGACTCTCCGACTGCTCACTAGATGAACCTTCACCTTCAGAAATGCGAGCATACTGCCCGGAGGTTGACGTAGAGGCCCGCCCACGAGCCGGGGGAGCTTGAGTACCATCATCACTACTGTTGTAGAGAAGTGCACTCAGCAAAGGTGCTAGAATCGGCGTACCATCATCCTCATGATATGGAGTGTACTCCAGCGGGTTGATGATGGCGCGGAGCTCTTCATCTTGCTGACAGATTTGCCTCCAGACGGCGCCAACATCTCCCTCTAATCCGGCACACAGGGCACCTAGCAAGTTCAGATCTAAGTTGGGATACCAACTTACCACAATGGAGAAAGCAACCAATATCTCAGCTCGGACAGTGTAATCGAGCAAAATCGTAATTTTCGGGGGCGCGGCCTTCAGGTTGCAAGCTACTTCTGCGGTGGTTTCACTGGCAGTCTGTGACATTCTGGTCGGCTAGAGCATCTCTTTAAGCTTCTGCACGCCAGTCTTGAAAGCACAGAGAGCACCCTTCACTAGAGGCAAGCGGGCATCAAGAGCTGCAACCAGATCCTCTGGGCCCCAAGATATAGCAACATCAACAACCTCCACGCCTCAGGCTTACCTACTCTTAGATACAGCTTGAGAAGCAGCAGTTTGGGAGTTGGGCCAAGCACCTGGCACGAGTAGAGCAATCGGAGAAGATTAGGTCAGAAGGCAAGAAAGTCAGATCAGAATGCAAGAGATCAGCAAAAGGGGAGAACTCACCAGCAAGATTAGCATCAACCTTTTGTAAACTAGCAAGCGTCATCTTGGCCTGCCCCTTCGTAGAGTGTAGTTCCCTCTGATAGTTCTCAGTCAACTCCTCGGCTCGCTTCACCGCGACATCCCTCTCCTTTTGCAGCGAGCCCTCCATTTCAGTTCGGGCGTCTAACACTGTCTGCAGATCGCTGGCATGGGAAATGGATAGGCTCGAGAGATCATTGGTTAGTTTCTTTGTTTTTTCCCGGAGCTCCTTCTCAACAAATAGCAGTCGGTCGTGTTCCTTTTCAGGATTGCCGAGCTGAGTTGGTTTTTCACCAGGCTGATTCTCCAGCTCGGCCACCCTTTTCTGGGCTGCCTCTAGCTCGGGCAGATGGGCTATAGCGGCTAAGGACAGAACATGACAAAGTCAAATTCACAAGACTGACAACACTCGGAATCAAGCAAGCAAGGCAATCGGATCAAGAGAAATCAACATGTTTTTTTACCTTTCAGCTCCTTGATCTGGGGAGCCTGGGCATCAGATCTCTTTTTTAAGGCAGCAAGGATCTTCTGGTCCGCTGAATAAGCGGCCAGTAGCTCCTCAAAGACACGCTGTCGCCTTTGGAAAATGGCCTGAAAAATGGCGCAGTTAATACAAGAAGGCAACGATGAAACATGTAAAGATCCGAGCTTATTGCACGCAATGGGCCTGAATCTCAGGGACTACACCCAGTGGGTGCGCTGGCGCGCCCCCACAAGAGAGGAAGCTGACCATAGTAGAGTGCTCAGAGGCAAGGACATCAGAAAGTGCCCCTTGGCAAAGTGCTGGATGCGCCCAGCTAGGCTAGTAAGGCGGCGCTGAGTTGCGGCAGGGACCTGATCTAGGGATACAGCTAGTGCAGCAGGGTCGGAGTTGGAGGCTGGTGCGGGTTTGGGATTCCGAATATATGCAAGGCAAAATTTCTCGAACCGCAAGTTCTTGCGGACCAGAGCAGTCGGTTTGTGCACCACAACAATGGATGGTTGAGTAACATTAGTACTAACTTGACCGGTGGCTGTGGGAGCACTCGGAGGGGTGGCCTACGGGCCCACAGGAGTAGCAGCAGTCAGATCGGCGGTGGCAGCGGAAAATTCCTCTGATCTGCCCGCAAGAGGCATATATTGGTCAGCAGTGGCCCGTGCCGGAGAGGCCCTGGGTGGAGCAACACTTGGATCGGTCAATTCGATGACTGGCATATCAGAACGCTCGATCCCGAACTGATCGATCACGATGGGGTTCGCAGCAGTGGCAGTCGCAGCTGGAATGGCTGACTGCGAACCAGCAGTCAGACCAGCGGTGGCCGCGGAGCTTGAAGGGGAAGCCTTCTTCTTGGCTTGCCTCGCAGCAACCCTTTTCTATTGCTTGACGCGCTCGGCCTTGTTGGTGTCAACAGCGGCGCCTCGTTTCCGCAAAGGATTGTGCTTGGAGGAAGTGGCTGATGCAACCGGGCGGGTAGCTGGAGGAGCGCCGGCCACTGCAGTGCCGGCATCACGAGCAACCCAGCAGTCCAAAGAAACACCTGTCAAAACAGTAACCTGATAAGATGATTTAAGCAAAACAGAGTATAGACAAGTTATCCTTCAGCTCGGGGCAAGTTGGTAGCAAAGTAGGCCATGTAATAGTGTAGAGGAATGATGTCCAAAGGCGCTTCAGTCAATACAGGGTCAGTCGTCCTAGACGTAGTCGACTGCAGAGCTTGGCCCCTCGGACCCTTGGAAGCTTTCTTCTTGGTGACCTTGGTCGACGGGCCAGGAGCAGTGTCCACTTGGGGGTGTTTGCCTTCAGCCACCGTTTGCGCAGTCAGACGAGACTCTGCGCCATGTTCGCCACGAGAGGGATTGTCAGCATCACTATTACTCCATTCTGCCATGAAGCGTTTGATGGAGGAATCGGACATACCCGGCTGGTTGAAGCCGTCTCCAGTGTGGCAGTGCGGGCCTCAGTCTCGGATTCTGTCTCCACGACGAGCTCTAGGTTGTCAGTGCCTTCAGCAATACGGTCTGGATGGTAAACAAATAGAGCCTGCCCATCGTGCATCACATTGGAACCAATAAAGTGCTGCAAAAGCAGCCGATCAGGATCAGCAGAGAAAGCAGAATCAAGTGAAGGGAGAAGCAGAAATCGAGCAATACTGTGGGAGGGGGGCGCTCCCGATTGTACATCTTCAGCCCAAACTTCCATGGGTTGGCGATAAGGGCATCGTTCAGCAGGCGCACTCGTCGGATCAGATCCTCCTTAGTTTGGCACTGTGTTGTAATCCTGGTCGGGTCCATGCGACTGTCCATTATGCAGATCATGTGGCAACGACGCTGCAAAGGGAGCACTCGGAGGCATATCCATGCCCCAACCAGATCGGTGGGGCGCGGTCCTTCTTTAACCAGCTCGGCGACCCGAGAAACTTGTGCATCCAGATCAGTGTCCCCACGGCCAGGCTTTTCGCTCCACTGGTGTTTGCGGGTCGGAGGCAGCAGGGACAATTTTGGAAATTGAGGCAGTAGGCTTGACCATCCGGCGTGCAAACATACAAGACACTGGTTTACCACTCCTTAATCGACTGCCGCGGATGGGGATTCGGATAGGAGGATATTTTGTGTATATAATGGCGGCGCCGCACTCGGTCATCACTTTCTCCTCTATGAGTTGACCCTGCTCGCCCTTCGGATCCTGGACCCAGACTCCGTTTCCGACCATGAAAGATCTCAAGTAGAACAATCGCCTCCACAACCCAATGCTTGGCCGCGCGCCGAGGTAACCCTCGGATAGTGTGACGAACGCAAAGAGCAGCATCATGGCATTGGCTCCGATGTGATGTGGTTGCAGTCGGAAGAAATCTAGAAACACGCGGAAGAAGTGGCTCAGTGGGAGTCTGAATCCGTGATCGAAATGCGTGGTGAAGACGACGCGCTCGCCGACGCGAGGCTCCAGCACGATCTCCGGCCCGGGAGCGCGGAACTCGATGTTCCACTGGATCTTGCAGGCGCGACAAAGCTTGAGTATCTCCATCTCGTTGACGACGGAACCTTTTCAGGCACCGCGCGTGGCGCAGGCGGGTAAATCTTGACCCTCCATTGAGGCGTCGAAGGAAGTATCGGCCAGTGGCGGTGGCTGTCGGGAACCTCGAGCACCAATAGCGGCGGTGGCGGTGATGGTGAGAAGTGGCGGCATCGGCAGTGAGAAGCAGAGGAGGGGAAGTGGTGGCGGCGACAGATTCAAGATCATAGCAGCAGCTGCAGCGACGGCGGCGATATTTCTGTCGCAATGGCGACGGTTCGAGAGAGGCAAAGGGCCATGAGGAAGAAGAGGCAGCACGGGAGCGGGGGAGAGCCAAATCCCCACCCCTTGGCCTATTTACTGGGATGGAGGGGGGAATGGGATCGGGCTCTGCATCCCTGTCGCTCGTGTGGCCGCGTGATTTTCCAAAGCAACATGAACCCATGGCACCAAGGATCTGGTGGAGGGGACGAGACGTGCGTGCGTGGCCCAAGGCCATCGTTACGTCTAATCAATCATGGCCCATTGCCCCGTACTCCATGGCGAATTCGGAGCGATGTCGGTCGGTCAACTCTCCAGTCAAAGCAACCATTGGAGTAGATCGACCGAGCCGAAGAAGCAATCGCCCGGTTGAGGTGCAATCGACCCGTTGAGGTGCAATCGCCAGGTTGAGGTGTAATCGGCCGGTTTAGAAGCGTCCGAGATGAATTAGGGCAGTCGGCCAATTGAGAGCATTCGGTCAGCAAAGAGCAAAGGGTGCAGAAAAGGCAGAAGGATTCAAGACAAATATGGGTGGAACCTGTGCAGATCCCGCTATCATTTCTCTCTGCGGGACCTTCACAGCTTCAGGGGCTAATGTCCTGGGGATGACCCCCAGGTAGGATCACCCACGTGAAACAAACTTTCAAGAAGAAGATCAGCGATCTAATGACCGCCGATCTAAGAAAGACTGAGCTAATCTGGGCTGACCTGAAGATCAGCAATCTGAAGATAGCCGATCTGATCAAGGCCTACCTGAAGACCGCCGATCTGAGGATCACCGATCTGAAGAAGGCCAAGCATAAAAAGATCGATCTCTAGAAGGACGAGTGTATTAGGTCGGAAGATGATTGCTCTGGAAGGTAGAAATTAACCTCACCTAAGTTCATTCGGCCCATGTAGATGCAAGATTATCCGAGCGAACCCATGAGAGTTGACCTTGGGCTAGATGGGCGCACCCGACGCGAGGTCATCAATAGGTGATTCCGAGAGATATGCGTGGTAGAAAGAAGCAGTACCGTGCCGACCTGTCAAAGGCATCATGTTCCCTCAACACATCAGCTGACAGGGCGGCGGAGGAGACAAGGCACTAAGGCAGCCGGAAGGCTAGACGTAGAGCTCTCTAGGCCTATACTACAGGATTCGAAGACAATGTAGGGCTACAGCCTTCCGCCTCCTGGCACGTGTAAAGGGTACAGTCGGCGGGACCCATCAACTCTCCAGAGGCTTACAGCTGGGACCTGGCCAATCGGAAGTTACTAGACTACCCTGGTCTCGGCCTATAAGAGCCCCAGGGATCCCTCCCATGTGAGGGGACGATTACATTTACTTCACTTTCACCCACCAGACAGAGATCAAGGAGAGAGTTGTGCTTAGATCCCTCTCCCCTTCCTCTCATACAGCTCACAGAGCATTCATTGTTGCTCGAGTTATTTCTTATACTAAGCTCGGCAGGAGTAGGGGTGTTATCTCTACGGAGAGCCCTGAACCTGGGTACATCGCGGTGTCTCACAGTGTTTTTCCCCACTCTCGATTCTGGCACCATCGACACTCACCTCGGTTTGTCCCCCTCTTTAGCCATCCCCATGGCATATGCTTTCACAAATCGATGACAACCCACCAGGTACCCACATCCGTAGGAGTCATGGGGACATCCCCTCTTCAGTTTGTCTCCAGTAAGACTCCAAATTCTTCAAGTAGGTGGTGAAGTGATCAATACGCCGTTTGAATAGAAATTTCCCCCTTAACCTGGACCCGCACACAAAAGAAAATAACTTTGCTCCCAACGAGTTCAGAGAGGTTGTCAATCTCTTCGGTCTTGTTGTTTACAAAGGATCTAAGAATCGATGGAAATAATGATGGTGATTGCGACGGAAAGGAAATAAAAGCAGTAAATGATGGAGGTGTAAACAATGGTGGAAATATGGACCGGGGTCCCATGATGTTCACTAGTGACATCTCTATCCCAAAAGACGATAAAAAAACTATGTTGGGTGAACAAATTACAACTGGAAAATTGACATAATAAGAAAAACACCGCAATGTTAATTATGCTACCAAAAAGTTAGAGGCTCAATCGTATAGGCAGTACGCCAAGACAAGTAGATCGTTTATTCATCATCATCTACTCACTAACAATCCACCTTGAGATATCTATCTAGAAAATATCGCTGGTATTATGTTGTGAGCCCCACCCAAAGTGTAAACTCAAAGAAACAGAAAACAACATTACCAAACTATGTGTAAGGTAAATAATCATTGCAACCGCGGTTACATGCACCGTTGTTTTCTCCCTAGTGGCAACATCACATCCCCTAGTCATGTTTCTGTCACTCAAGCTAGACATCGGGGGGCATGAACCCGCAATCAAGATTAACGCTCCCTCTTGTAGTTACTATATACTACTTGTCTAAAGCAATAAAAAGCAACGGATAACATGCAATAATTACTCAAGAAAATATATATAAAAGGAGAACAAAATATCTATCTCATCACGATCTTAACATAATCTCATAATCCATCAGATCCCAGCAAACACATCATAGCAATAGAAGAAAGATTACATAGATGTCTTGATCATATAGGGCAGCTCACAAGGGCTAAGAATTGAAGCACAAGATTGGAGAGAAGACATCACATAGCTACTGGTCATGGACCCATGGTCGAAGGGGGACTACTCACGACACATCCGGGAAGCGCTCATGGTGGTGGAGAAGCTCCCGGAGATCAATCCTCCCTCCGGCAGGGTGCCGGCACGTGGTCTTCTAGCGATCCCGTTCTCGGGATCGCGGCGCCGGCGGAACAATGGTGAATTTCGCGATGCGGGGTCTTTTTTTAGGGTTTCTGTGTTGAGGAGCAAATATAGGCCGAAGTAGGGCACCATGGGAGCCCCACCCCTCCAGACGGCCTCCTGGCGCGACCTAGGGTGGGTTCGCGCCCCTTGGCCGCCTCGGAGGGGGTGTCCTCCCTCCGGCTCTTCTTCGGGCTTCCACTGGAATGCTGATTTTTTATATATTTTGATGGAATTTTTCTAGCACTGTAATATGGGTATAAACCTGCAATTCATACACATGAGCAGATAGAAACTGGCACTGGGTGCACTGAGTTAGAAGGTTAGTCCAAATATGTGTAAAGAGGTATGAAAGTGTAGCAAGACACGTAGCAATGTGACCCACTTATAGCAAAGGCCCCGCATGGAACAAGCAGAAATTATAGATACATTTGGGACGTACGATCCACTTATAGCAAAGGCCCCGCAATAAAGTTCTCTCATGAGGACATCTGGCGTGTTTTTCCCACGTAACTATCCGCCTTTCAGCTTCTTTAAGCTAACATGTTCGATGGATAACCTTTTTCTTCAAACTCGCAACGACGCCTCTAGAGTTGTTGGACATATCCTGTGAACAAAATTACAAAGACATTATCTTCTTATGACCCAGCACAATGACCCATATCATTATACCGACTCATGGGGCTACAGTGTCTATAATACAAGTATCAAAATTACCTCATATTTCCTTTTCATGAATCCAAGGACGTCTAGTTGAAGATCCTCATAATATTGCTATACATCCCAAAGAAAGATGTCTCTTCCACCAATGGAGTCGATACCCTTTGGCTAGACTCCGACTCGTATTTTTCAAGAGGATTATGTACATGCACCGAAGGACCCGACGATCAGCATGTACCCTGAAATAGAGAAAAACATAATTTACCTTTTTACTTTTTGATAGTCTGAAGAGTCGTCATCTGATAAATCAATGACTGGAGCCGACTCGGGTCGACTTGTATGAACGGGAGGAGAAAGCTGACCGGGCAAAGCTATATCGTCCTGGCAATACAGATCCTCCGAGTCGGAAGTCGCTGTCAATTAGGTCCGGATCAAACGCGAGCGACACACTCAATTAGGCAAAATTCGATGTCGGGGAGTGGATTCCCGGGGTATCTCCCGAGAAGCCATGATCTAATGATCCAAAAAGCTATGTTGCAACTTGTAGTGTAATTTCTGGGAAACGCAGGTGAGCCATAGCCACGTGGGGTCCGTGATACGTCCAAAACGTATCTATAATTTCTGCTTGCTCCATGCCTCTTTTGTGTGATATTTCTATGATATTGATGAACTTCCATACACTTTTGATCATATTTGGACTAACCTATTAACTTAGTGCACCCCAGTGCCAGTTCCTGTTTTCTGCTGTTTTTCTATTTCAGGTTTCCCCCATATTAAAAGTGCTCCAAAAATTCGGGAAAAATACAATAAAAATCATCACAGAAGAAGCTTCGGGAATCACCTGCAGAGGGGACCCACCAGGGCCCAGGCGCCCTCCCGACGCGCCCTAGGGTGGGGCCGCGACAGGGGGCCGCATGGACCCCTGGTGGCCCCCATGGCTGCCCCCCTTCGCCTATATATCCCTCGTGACGTGAAACCCCCGTGACGGGAACCCTTTTTCGCGATCTCTCCTCTGTTCCGCCGACGCTGCGCTTCCAAGATCAGGAGCACCAGAAGACCTCTTCCCGGCACCCTGCCGGAGGGAGGAATCACCTCCGAGAGCTTCTCCACCACCATGGATTCTTCCCGGATGAACCGTGAGTAGTCCACCTTGGACCAAGGGTCTATGATCAGTATCTATGTGATGTTCTCCTCTCCTCTTTGTTCTTCATGGATTAGACCTCGTGAGCTTCCCTACATGATCGAGGCACATATGTAATCTGTCCGCTGTTGCTATGCTGAGTTTTCTCGGATCGGATGGATTATGAGACTATGTTCAGATTGTGTTTGAGTAATATATTTGATTCTCCTCTTTTATATTTATGTTCTACAGTAATTCTTGCATGTTCTCCGTTGTTGTTTATTGCTTTGGCCAAGTAGTAGGTAGTGACTCCAAGAGGGAGCGTTATGCATGATTGTGGGTTCATGCCCCCTGATGACTAGCTTGAGTGACAGAAAGATGAGTCTAGGGGATGTGTTGTTGCCTTAAGGGGAAAAACAACGGTGCTTGTACTTGCGGGTGCAAGGATTTTTTACTTTACGCAAAGTTCTTTAATGGAGTTGTCCGTTTGTTTGAGTTTACACTTTGGGTGGGATTCGCAACTTAATACCAGCGAGATGTTCTGGATAGATATCTCAAGGTGGATGATTAGTAGGTAGATGCAGATGGATTTCGGTCTACTTGTCTTGGCGTAGCGCCCATGCTTTTTAGCCTCTTCCTTTCTTTATAGCATAGTTAGCATTGGTTTGCGCACATAATCCTGTCAATTTCCCAGCTGTAATTTTTTTACCTCGCATGGTTATTTTATCTTCTTTTTGGAGAGAGACATCACTAGTGAACATCATAGGACTCTGGTCCGTACTTCCAATACTGTTTACACCCACTATCAATTTACTACTTTATTTACTTTTCCGTTGCTATCACTATCATTATTATCCCGTGTGTTTTATCCTTTGTAAACAACAAGGCCGGAGGAATTGACAACTCCTCTGTACTCGTCGGGAAGCAAAGTTATTTGCTGTGTGTGCAGGTCCAGGTAAAGTTAGCAACCTCGGTTGTAAACGGCGCCATTGTTCACTTCACCACCTTCTTGTATCTGTTGGAGTCCTATTGGTTCGACACTCAAACCTTAGCATCTTCCCTAAGGGAAATTGCTGCTATCTACATCTAAATCTTCCAATTTAGGTAACCAACAAGGGGGCGTTAAATCGTACCATCAAAAGCAATTTCTGGCGCCGTTGTCGGGGACTCCACTCTTCAAGATAGGGGAGTTGCACATTATCTTTTATATTTTCTTTTTAGTCTTGTTAGTTTAGTTTTCAGTTTTTGCTTTAGTTCTCTTTATCAAAAATAAAAAAATAGTTATCTTGCTTGCTGCTACTATGGGTTCCTCCGAGAATACCAAGTTGTGTGACTTTACTAGTCACAACAACAGTGACTTTATCTGCACTCCGATTGCTACACCTGCTACTTAAGCACCTTCTTATGAGATTACCTGCTTTGCTGAACCTTGTTATGAAAGATCAATTCTCCGGTCCTGGAGATGATGCTACTTTGCACTTAAATAATTTTATTGAGCTCTGTGATATGCAAAAGTACAAAGAAGTAGATGGTGATATTGTTAAGCTTAATATTTTTCCTTTCTCTTTGAGGGACGGAGCTAAAGTCTTGTTTCAATCCTTGCCTAAGAATAGCATAGATTCTTGGGACAAGTGCAAGGATGCTTTTATTGGGAAGTACTACCCACCTGCTAAGATTATCCAATTGAGGAGCTATATTATGAATTTTTGGCAATTGGATAATGAACACGTTGTCCAAGCTTGGGAACGCATGAAATCTCTTGTTAAGAATTTCCCTACGCATGGCTTGACTACTTGGATGGTTATCCAAACTTTTTATGCATGCTTGAACTTTACCTCGCGGAACTTGCTAGATTCGGCCGCGGGAGGAACCTTATGTCAACTACACTTGGTGCTTCCACAAAACTACTCGATGAGATGATGACCAACTATTCCCAATGGCACACCGAAAGAGCTCCAACAGGTAGGAAGGTAAACTCTGTCGAGGAGATCTCCTCCCTAAATGAAAAAGTTGACTTGATTATGTCTCTACTTACCAAGCAATCTCCTCTTGATCCTCATGATGTTCCTATAAATTCTTTGATTGCTCAAGATCAAGTAGATGTGAACTTTATCTCTAGAAACAACTTCAATAACAATGCTTATAGGAGTAATTTTGGAAGCAATCCTAGACCGTTCCCCTCCAACAACTATGGGAACAGCAACACTTATCCTAGCACCAAAAACTCCACTTCTGAATTAGAGAGTATTCTTAAAGACTTTATCACTACCCAAAAGGCCTTGAACAAGAGTGTAGAGGAAAAACTAGACAAATTAGATAACCTCTCGTCGAAGGTAGACAATTTAGCCCGTGAAGTAGAATTTCTTAAAATTAGAACTTCTCCTCTCGAGGAGAGGAAGGTCACTCCTATGAATGCTATTCAAATGCAAATTAATGAAAACATTAGGATGATGGCTAAACTCAAAGAGAGATGGGCTGGAGAAAAGGAGGAAGAATATAGAATTAAGAGCCTTCCTACACACCATACCATTGCTACTATCCAAGTGGTTGAGGATATCCAAACTCTTAGCACCCAATGCACCCCTAGTCCCATAGGACCTATTAATGGTGATGCTATGACCTCAACCATAGAAGAAGAAATTACTATGACTATAGAAGCTACCAACAAGTGAGCCTAAAGGACGCCACTACCACTTTATTTGATAGTAGTGACCTTGATTTCGATAATTTCACCCTTTCTGAAGTTATTCGCTTCCTTCACAAGATGTCTAGAGACCCCCACACTAGCATACTTAATCTTGCCTTCACGGAGCATATCACTAATGCTCTCATAGGAGGAGAAGCTTAGGGTAGAACCATCCATACCTAGAAAGCTAGAAGATGGTTGGGATCCTATGATTAAAATTAAGTTGAATAACTTTTCTTGCTATGCTTTATGTGATGTTGGAGCTAGTACCTCCGTTATGCCCAAAAGAATGTATGATATATTTTAATTGAGACCTTTTGATTCTTGTTCTTTTGGTGTTCGTCTTGTCGACTCTTCCATAAAGAAACCTTTGGGAAAGATCGATGATGTTCTTATCATTGTCAATGACAATAATGTTCCCGTTGATTTTACTATTATGGACATTGAATGTGAACCTTCTTGTCAAATTATTTTGGGACATCCTTTTCTTCGCACCGTGGGTGCTATTATTGATATGAAAGAAGGGATTATCAAATTCCAATTCCCTCTCAAGAAAGGGATGGAACATTTTCCTAGGAAAAAGGTTAAGTTGCCTTTTGAGTCCGTCACACGGGGTAGTTATTTTCTTGAAAAAACTTGATCTAATTGCATTAAGCCTAGCTAATGGCTTTAAAGAAGCGCTTTCGGGAGGCAGCCCGCAACGAATTTAGGATTTCCTTTTTGTTTTTCTTCTATTTTTATTGGTCTTTATGATTGTTACAAGTGTAGCAACATCATTGTATCTTTAGTTTTCAAGCTTTGCGCCATTTATAGCCTCATATGACAAGGGAAGTGAAAGTTGTGACATGCTGTCCAGAAAACAGATTCTGTCCTCGTGACTAGAAAAATCACAGAAAATCCCAGTTCATCTTTTTGAGCTGAAATATTTACACATCGTGCTCTATACAATTACGGAACTTTCGTATGTTCCGAGTTTTTTTATTTGAGTTGCATAAGTATCCCGAAAAAATTATTTACTACCTGCTGGTCTGTTTTTCACAGATTCTGTCCTGTTTTGCCTTTCCTTTATTTTACAAACCTTATGCTTGCTTTTTCTTTGTAAATATTTTTTGGCAATCTTGAGAAACAGTAGATCTTCAAGAATATTCTTGTTTCCAGTAGAGAAAAATATATTTTATTATGGGTACTAACCTCGCTAATCAGATTATGATGAGTTATGTATGATGGGAGTTTTCAAGTGTGCGAGGGAAGATGATGAAAGAAGATTCAGGAGTTTCAAGCACTCAAGCTTGGGGATGCCCCCATGCATCCCCAAGAAATATTCAACGAGACTCAAGCGTCTAAGCTTGGGGATGCCCCCGTGCATCCCCTTCTTCATCAACAATTATCAGTTCGTCTCTCGTCTCACTATATTTTTATCACTTCATGCGTTATGTGCTATGCTTGGAGCGTGTCGCTCTTAGGTTTTATTTTTAGTTTTCTTTAGCTTTGCTTGCTGTTCATAACAAGTTAGAACCCAACTTTCTTTGTGTGGGAGAGAAACACGCTCCACTTTCAAAATCTAGAACACAAGATAGGATTTTTCATGCTTATCTTTGCTGTGTGTGTTATCTATCTTTTTCATAGCTACTGTCAGTTTTAGCTCTTAGTTTTCATGCTTATATTTTTAAGAGATTTTGTTTAGTTTTCTTGCTGGAACTCCCTTGAGTTTTCATGTTTATCTTGTTTAGAGAGTTTGCCTGTTGCACTGAGTTTTGTGTCTTGACTTGAAGTAGGTAATTGAGGTTGATATTCTTTTGTACTAGTAAATTGCAATAGTTTTGAGGTATTATTTTGAGTAATGTTTGCATTTTTGGTGTCAAGAGCTTTATCCTATTAGTGATAGATGTCGTATTTTGGGCAATCCGTTTTTATTTTCAAAACTTACAAAATTAGTTGAGAACTTTAGCTACTAGATGGATCACTACTCTTCTGAGGGGTCGAATATTAGAGTACACTCACGTACCATGAGTCGAGGATGCGCAAGGATAACCAAACCCCCATACACTCCTCCTTGGGGTACTTGTCTCTTTGTGAAACCTCCTTATTAGATTGAGAGTTACCGATAATAAGTGCATGAGTTCTTCGGACTAATGTGAGTATTCGAAAGTTGACACTTCCACCTTCCCATATTTTTCTAGCCTCTCCTGTGTCGTGCATTGCTTTCTTCTCACTCCGAGAGTTGGCGTCCACCTTCGCCGGTACATCCAAACCCTTGGCATGATACGCTCTGTCATCATAAACCTCCTTATATCCTTCCTCAAAACAACCACCATACGTACCTATCAAGGAATTTCCATAGCCTTTCCGAGATATATTGCCATGCAACATCCATCTTCTCATGACTTGATCTTCATGTCATACATGCTACTTGCTTGTTCGATGAGCCGCATGCTAGTTGGGCCTTGCCCTAATAATTTCTACATGAAGCGCTAGTATCATTGCATATCCTGTTACACTGGCAGCGGCATACATTTGCATACATCATGATTGTTACATCTTCTTTATGATTTGAGTACTTTTGTAAAGTGTGAAATATCTTCTATACTTTTTGTAATATATAGAGTGTTGCCCCTAAGAGTGAGGAAAAGATCCCAAAGTGGACAAATTAAAAGATCCCAAAGAGGAAAAATTAAAAGATACCAAAGAGGACAAATGAGAGAAATAGAAAGAGCCATTGAGGCCAAAAAATAAAAAAATAATAGAAAAAAGAGCAAAAGAAATAAAAAGAGAGAAGGGGGCACACTACTATTCCTTTTGAGAGACCCACACTCGTACTCCCTCTTATATCTTGTACTCCATAGATATTATCATTCATGCATATAGCTATGTGGGGACCTTCACACTATAGAACTTGGCTTGTATATTCCAATGATGAGCCTCCTCAAATGAGCTCTAGGTCTTCTTGAGAGAGAAAGTTGGATGCACCCCCACTAGTTCCATTGGAGAGCTTACCTTAGCTTATATGTGCATCCATTGCATGGCCATCCCTAATCCTCACATCATATCTATCATTTGGCTTTCTCTCGCCTATGATTGTCCTCATTGATGTGAGCCTTTCACACCTTTTTGTCTTCCTCCTCCACCATATTCTCTCTTTGCCATCCTAAGTGTCAACTTTCTTGCTTACGCTCATCCATTGCATGAGTGCTCAAAATGTCGAAAAGGAGTGGGTCATTTTGACTTGTACCTGGCTAGTGGTCTGGGGATGAGTCAAGATAAGATTCCAAAGAAGACCAAGTGTGAAACTTTAGTATATTGAGTTCTCAACACAAAAATACTTTTTCTCGTATATGCATATCCCCTTTCTTGCACGTAAACACCATTTGGAGACATTTGAGTCACGGACAGCGAGAGATCTTGCACTTTTATGTTCTTATGTTGCTTGTTTCAATTCTAAATATAGACTCTTCCCTGTTATGACTTGAATTTAATTACATGCCTTGATTGCTTTACTTAAAAGTTCTTATATGGTTGTTAGCATGTCACCAAAGAAATTATGCTTTTATCATTTACCTACTCGAGGATGAGCAGAAATTAAGCTTGGGGATGCTGATACGTCCAAAACATATCTATAATTTCTGCTTGCTCCATTCCTCTTTTGTGTGATATTGCTATGATATTGATGAACTTCCATACACTTTTGAACATATTTGGACTAACCTATTCACTAAGTGCACCCCAGTGCCAGTTCCTGTTTTCTGCTGTTTTTCTATTTCAGGTTTCCCCCATAGTAAAAGTGCTCCAAAAGTTATGGAAAAATACAATAAGAAATCAGCGCAGAAGAAGCTTCGGGAATCACTGAGGGGGGGCCCAGAGGGACCCACCAGGGCCCCAGGCACCCTCCCAGCGCACCCTAGGGTGGGGCCGCGCCAGGCGGGCGCCTGGACCCCTGGTGGCCCCCCTGGCTGCCCTCTTCGCCTATATATCCCTCGTGACGTGAAACCCCCATGACGGGAACCCTTTTTCGCGATCTCTCCTCTGTTCCGCCGCCGCCACGCTTCTAATATCGGGAGCACCAGAAGACCTCTTCCCGGCACCCTGTCGGAGGGAGGCATCACCTCCAGGAGCCTCTACATCACCATGGATGATTCCTGGATGAACCGTGAGTAGTCCACCTTGGACCATGGGTCTATGATCAGTAGCTATGTGATGTTCTCCTCCCCTCTTTGTTCTTCATGGATTAGACCGCGTGAGCTGCCCTACATGATCGAGGCACATATGTAATATTTTTTCTATTGGTATGCTGAGTTTGCTGGGATCCGATGGATCATGAGACTATGTTCAGATTGTGTTTGAGTAATATATTTGATTCTACTCTTTTATATTTATGTTCTAGAGTAATTCTTGCATGTTCTCCGTTGCTGTTTATTGCTTTGGCCAAGTAGTAGGTAGTGACTCCAAGAGGGAGCGTTATGCATGATTGTGGGTTCATGCCCCCTCATGACTAGCTTGAGTGACAGAAACATGAGTCTAGAGGATGTGCTTGTCAAAACCCCAACTAGGGTAAGTGCTAGGGTTTGAGTTCGCTTTGCATCATGTGAAAAATTCAAAAAAGAAATTCAAAAATGGGGAAAAGAAAAGCCCTAGAGAATTTAATTAAATGGCCAGACAAAAATTTCTTCCAAAAATTCCTCTGGCATTTTTGAAAAATCTTATAAATATGCATGATCACATATAAAGTGATGTGGGTCCCACTACATGCACCAAGATTTTTCAAAAATTCCAAATAGGGCTTGGAAATTAATTAAATACCCTATTTGATTTGAAATTCAAATTATTTGAATTTCAAAAATCTCCAAAACTTGGGAGTGGCTATCTATATATTTTATAAGCCCACATAAAAGTTTTTATGATTTTATAAAATGCTTTGCTATTTTTTTCTTCAAACAAAAACAAATAAACAGAAAATAAAACAGAGAGAAATTAAAGGGGAAAGCTTACCCCTTGGCCCACCTGGCCCAGCAAAGGCGGCCCAGCCCAAAAGGGCAGGGTCGTCTTCTCCACCAGGCCAGGCGGGAAGGCAGCTCGTCGGCAAGCCGGCATGGCTGCCAGGCAGCTACCTGGCTGACTCCCTGCCCTTACCTGGCGACGTGGAGACGCCCTGGAAGCCGCCCATCCTTTTCCCCCTCCTCTTTGGTGCTCTCCTGCCTTGCATCGCCATTCTTGCCGCCGCCCGTAGCTCCTTGTCGCCGGCCACCGTGAGTCCGCGTGGCCACCAGCTTCCTTTCGCCGCACCGCAGTGTCCAGACGAACCGCAGTGGAGGTCTTCGTCGATTCGTGACCTCAAGTCGAGCTGGGATCCACTGGAGACGACGTCCGCTTCGCCATCTCGCCACCGACCACGCGCACTCCGGCGAGCAATTCCTCCACTTCCAGCCTCTCCCTGACCACGCCGTGATCCCCATCGTGCTCAGGGTGAGCCTCCCCTTCCTCCCAGCCTCTTCGTAAACCTCCCCGTTCCCCCTTCGTATTTTTCCACCAGACCCGAGCCCAACCGCCGCACGGGATGACGCCGACGTGCTCTCTGGCCGTCCCTTGGCCCCCCGTGTGCACGGCTTGACGTGGACGTGCACGAGGTGCACTCCCGTGGTCTTCCCGTGCCAAATGGTGGCCGGGAGCTCAACTCCGGCGAGCCACCGCCGTCTGTAGAGGCCACCGGAGACTAGCCGGAGAGGTTAGCCTAACCCCAGCCCTAATCAACCCCTAATCACCCCCCTGGGGTCAATGACAGGTGGGGCCCCAGCCCCTTAACCCTCTGTTTAATTTAAATAAAACGGGGATTAACCCCAGAGAGGCTGACCAGTGGGTCCCTCTGGTCGGAGCCCCCCCACGTCATGATGACGCAGTAGTGACGCAATAAACAATTTTCCAGATTAAAAGAATTAAAAGAAATTCAGAAAAAGGCAGAAATTAGTATAAACTTCCAAAAATCATAGAAAATTCATATTAACTCCAAATTGGACAAATAATATATGAAAAATGATCAGGAGAAAATAATCTATCCAAATATACAACTTTCAGCTATGTTTGAGTTGAATTTAAAATGGGACCAGTAGCTTTTGCTATTTGGTTTAATTGGAATTAATTCAAATGCTTTTCCACTTTGAACCATTGCAATGCAAACCTTTTCACATGAACATCAGAGGCATATCATACACATGACAAGTTAGTTTACAACGATCAAACAGTAACAATTGCAACTTGGCTAATTTGAACAACATATGGAGTTTGAATTTGCATTTCAATTGCAATACAATTCAATTAAGATGAATTTGCCACAAAACAGTAGCTTTCACATCATGTTTTCACAACTTATCATGTGCTTGAGCATCGCAATAATATTTATCCCTTGATTGCTTTGTTTGCTCGATAGAAGTGGAACCGGAAACGGAGGCCACCCCCTTCGTTGAAGACACCGTGTGTGAACCTCGTCAGCAAGGCAAGCAAATCCCCATTGATCATATCTATAAAATCCCACTTCCCTATCAGTCTCGCTTATGCATGTTTAGGAGATCACCGAGACACGTTCTTTCGCATAGTTGAACTCATTCCGATGCATGACCTATCATTTTGTCACCATATTAAGCAAACCACAATCCTAGAAGATATAGGAGTTGAATGATGAGCATGTGGCCCCTACAACTGTTACTGCTTTTTGCTGTTTAGTGATACAATGAGGTTACTTTGTGAGTCGGGATGGATGATAACAGTGGTGCTGATGATAACGTGTTGGTGAATCCACCCTAATACAAGGTGAACGATGAGAGGTCGTGTAGGAGTACACAGTGGGTTGTCTCATTGAACACCGCCTTAAGCACCGAGTTCTTGTGTGGTAATCCAAGACAAAGAGTACAACCACACATTGGGATCACTGACCCCTCTCAGCCTAGTACCTTGATCCGTGTTGACATGTGCATAGAAAAAGAATGAAGGAATGGTTGCATCATATAGATATGTGGGTACACCTGTGAGGCAGGAAAACCATCTGCCAAAGGTGGCGTCTCGGTCACTTGCATTGTTTGAGTCCGTTTCGTTGATCCGGTCGGGCTCTCGAGCGGAGGCAACTCAGATTGTCGACTCCTGGAATAGACCGGTTGTGAGCGAAGTGTCGTGGTGAACATCCTCGCTGTCACCTCTTGAACGGTGGCGAGCAAAAGGCGGTACCCGATGGTCATGTGTGTGTAGCTTACACCCTTGCAAGGTTAACAAAACTATTCGAATAGCCGCGGCCGCGGTTAAGGACTACTTGGAACCTGTACCTGATTATTAGACAACTTGAATGGATACTTCTAAAACTCGCAAGATAAGCATGAGTGCTATGGTGTGCTCCTCGTGGGGAAGTCGAGGAAGTAACCATAGTGGTGTATTGGTTGGAGACTTGGTAGTGGACTCGTGTACGCTTCTTACCTAAATTATGGTACTCGTAGTACAGGACTAGCCAAGTCAAAGCTGGCACTTCTGCATGTTGAACCCCACCTCCCTTTACCTTGATACTTGAGCATGAGTAATTTAGTTCTGACGTAAGTCTTGCTGAGTACGACTTTGTACTCACGTTTGCTTATTCTATGTTTTAGATGAGAACCCGGACCCCGATGGAGTGACCTTCGTGAAGCTCCACATTGACTAAGCTAGTATAGTTCCAGACAGCAGTCTGGTCCCTCGTGGAAGGGCATGTATGTTTACAAGGCTTCTCTAAGCCATTTGTTAAACTTTTCTGTACTCAGACCTAATTTGCTTCCGTTGTATGATGTAATGTTGATCACAGACATGTGATCTTTGTATGCTCTATGTCTTAGACAATAAAGATACACTACTTAGAGTTATGTGATGATACCTGCTATTCATACTAGGAATGTGTGCTGCGTGTATGTTTATAACATGCATGTCTTAGTATGGGTTTTCGAGACCTTAGTTGTGATCTGGCTGGCGGTCTTTTATACACCAAGTGGCCCTTAGATGTGCGCAGCTTGGGGCATCGCGATGCGATTTATCGTGAGTCTGTCACGTGCACACTTTGTTGTATGATCGAGCCCGCCCTAGACCCCGACTAAGTGATCGGGCTGGAGTAAGTCTATGTAAGAGTTAGGATTCAATCGATAACATGGTTGAGGCGACTTGTCTATGAGTATGGGATCCACCACCCATAAGCCTTTAGACTTGTGAGCGGACGATGAGGACCCATCTTAGTTGATCATCCGGCCTGGATGGGATTCCCCTCATGTTCGATGCTTTCCGAGAACGTTCTGTGCTTGGCCTTGTCTGCTTAGACAAGTGGGTACGGCTCTCGGCTCACCATGTGATTGTATCGTGACTGGAATTACATACGCCTATTCTGGGTCCCCACAGTGCTGTTGCCACAAGGGGGAAAACAACGGTGCTTGTACTTGCGGGTGCAAGGATTGTTTACTTTACGCAAAGTTATTTAATGCAGTTGTCCGTTGCTTTGAGTTTACACTTTGGGTGGGATTCGCAACTTAATACCAGCGAGATGTTTTGGATAGATGTATCAAGGTGTATGATTAGTAGGTAGATGCAGATGGATTTCGGTCTACTTGTCTTGGTGTACCGCCCATGCTTTTGAGCCTCTTCCTTTCTTTATAGAAAAGTTGGCATTGGTGTGCGCACATAATCCTGTAAATTTCCGAGCTATAATTTGTTTATCTCGCATGGTTATTTTATCGTCTTTTGGGAGAGAGACATCACTAGTGAACATCATAGGACTCTGGTCCATACTTCCAATACTGTTTACACCCACTATCAATTTACTGCTTTATTTACTTTTCCGTTGCTATCACTATCATTATTATCCCGTGCGTTTTATCCTGTGTAAACAACAAGGCCGGAGGAATTGACAATTCCTCTGTACTCGTTGGGAAGCAAAGTTATTTGCTGTGTGTGCAGGTCCAGGTAAAGTTAGCAACCTCGGTTGTAAACGGCGCCATTGTTCACTTCACCACCTTCTTGTATTTGTTGGAGTCCTATTGGTTCGACACTCAAACCTGAGCATCTTCGCTAAGGGAAATTTCTGCTATCTACATCTCAACCTTCCACTTTGGGTAACCAACGAGGGGGCGTTAAATCGTACCATCAGTCCGCTCCTGTATTCCACCGCCCGACCAGACGTACATTGATTGCAGAAGAAGACAACCTCCACCGAGCCGCAGAGAAGCGTCACCACCTGTCTCGCGCATGGAGCAATGTCTCCCAAAAGCGCCCTCGTTGTCACCCCTTTCCGCAAGTAATGCTACCATGCTGCGTGTGGCATTGTAAACTAGAAATTGGCACCATGTGATCATCCCCTTGAGCTATAAAAGGGAGAGGTCGGCCATGAGAGAATGGGGCGGCTTTCGTAAAGAGAAAAGACACTCCATACTGATAGGAAAAATCAGACATGCAGGAGTAGGGTTTTTAGTCTATCTGTATTTACCTATTATAGCCGTTTCGACGACACCTCAACCTCCCGACGCGCCTTCGCGGGCGGCTACAGGTTCGGCAGGGAGCGTTCCTGCGACGGACGCGGGGGCCCCGACACCCCTCCCCTTCCAGGAAAGGAAGGTCCTCTCCGGGAGGTCCACGACATCTGGCGCTAGAAGGAGGGCCGTCAATCACGTCGGCCGTAATCACTGCAATCGCCCCTCCACGGGGTCATCTACCGATGAAGAAGCACTGGGCGCCGGTCCCTGAGAGCAACTTAGCAGTGTAGCCACAGCTGGGTATCTTGCTACAGATTTCCCCCTGCGCTCTGCACCCGAAGAACTCACAGACCCCGTCCCTACTGTTGAGATGGAGTACGCATGTGAGCCCATGGTGTGAATCCCCCTCATCTTCCCCATTGTGCTCACTTATGGAGTTTCCTGGATTCTTCTCCTCTGGGAATCAAATTATTTGCGGACGGAACTGACTGAGAAGGTTGTAGATGCCCAGGGAGCATTGTACCCATGCACAGAAAACTGTTCCAAGTACAGTCACCTACAGGCGACTCTGGTCCTGCTGGTCCCTCGATGCATGGGCAGCATGAGCCTGGCTACCCCTGTCCTTCTAAGCAATGTTCCGGAAGGGTACCACGCATGGCGCTATGGGATGGTTCGGCTTTGTGTGGATTATGCTCTCAGTCCTTCCTAGAGCCTGGTGCAAAGTTCCTGCATTGCATTCGCCCCCTGCGGGCATGCGCAAACATATTATTACCCGCAAAGTACCACAGGTCGGGCGCGTCACGGAGACGCGATTCTCCGTGTCCCCAATTCTTGGGAACTTCATGTATCCGAGAAGTTGTTCCCCGAATTGGGACTAGAGTTCACGGAAACCTTCCCCCATCCCTGGGTCCGGTTACCGGATGCTGCTATCAACACGCGATCGATGTGGGCCAGGCTGTGTTTTGCCCCGGGAAGACGGCAGGGCTTGGTTGACAACCACCCTAGAGTGGCGTCCTCCCTGACCTCCATCGGCAATCTATACACAGAACCTCTCACGGATTCAAAACATTCACATGCAAGAAACTCAAAAATGTATCAAATGAATCCATCGCTTCCAAATCCCATGCGGCCCACCTCATGGGAGACAAGCCATTCAGTACGATTATTACAATTCAAGCAGTTCAACTCGACAAAGGTACTGACAAGGTAATAAAACAAACACCCGGGATCATTTCTTCTCGGTCATCATGATACTGATCTTCTCGGCATGCTTTCAACATCTTTCCTCCGTGCGCCTTTTCTCCTCCTGGTCCGGGATTCTTGCGTACATGGTGTTTAGGTTCAAGCCTGGGCTGTGAAACTACAGCCTCACAAAATCCCACCTGCAAACCTCCGAGCATACATCTTGGACTATTCGGGCCGCCCGCTCGGTGCACCCCCTCTGGTACGTGTCCAACACCTCTGTCGCGTTAAGATAGAAGGCCATGAGGCCCCCAGCTCCAAAATGCTGTGAATCTTCAAGAAATCCCACATGGGCCAGCTGCATTTCGGAGAGCACTGTCGCATGCTTGTTCGCCACGCTCCGGAGAGACGCCAATCCCTTCTCGCTCGATCCCAAGTGCTTCACATACTCCTCCTTTAGGGTGTCATACGCTTAGTCAGCAGTGTCCCGCATTTGGCGTGCCTGGATTACCTCCTCTAGCGCGTGCGATATCTCCCCATCCTTCTTGGTGATGATGGCCTCTAGCTTCTGGATGGAGGCCTCCTTCTCCGATAATCTCAGCTTCAGGCCATCACTCTCCTCTTGCAGCTGGCGCATGGCCTCTGTGTGTGTGCCTTTGGTGGCCTCCATCTCCTTCTTCTGCAGATCCATCAGATATCTGCGTGCCACAGCAAGCGTCGCGACCAAGGCCTCTTCTCGAAGATTGAGAGCGTGGTACTCAGCCTTTAGGTCCTCCGCCTGCTGCGCTTGGGCCTATCTCGCTTTCTCTAGATCCTTCCAGATGCGCACCATGTCCGCTTCTTGGATTGCCATGGTCGTGTAGGCATCCTCTAGCTTTGCAGCCCAAGTAGACAGTGCCTTCCTGTTGTCAGAGATCAACTTGGTAACATCCGCCTCCCTGGATGTGATGCCCCCAAAATCAAGCCGTGTACAATAATCACACACGCAGGGTACACAACCGAAATCAGGGTGCCACGGTGAGAATATCACAACACAACACTAGATAGAAATAAGATAAATCTTTAAGTTACAAACCAGAGATCATGATGATCCGAATACATAAGTCATACAATCATAATATCTGAGTACAGAAATAGTTAGTCAAGTTTTGCCTTAAGAAGCCTAGCACAAATAACATCAGAGATACATATCGAAAAGGCAAGGCCTCCTGCCTGGGAACCTCCGAACTACTCCTGGACAACGGGGAACTCGACGTCGTAGTAGGCGCTTCCAGGGTACTCCTGCTCCAGGGCGCCAGCGTTTGATCGCAGCAATCCAGGTATATAAAACAAAGGGGTGAAATAAAGCAAGGGTGAGTATCTAGCATAACCGCGAGTCTTACGTCCGCTACTAAGCATTTATGCCTTTGTATCAAATGGAAAGGGGAGGCTATATACAGTGGACTGAAAGTCAGAAATCCAGAATAAGGAAGAAAAGCTAGGCCTATCGAAGACTAGCATCTTCCGACGAGTCTTGCAACATGAGAAGAGAATAGCCAACAGTTTATATAAAGCATAAATTAGCAATGCATTAGAAGTTGCTGCAACATTGAATAATAGTAAGTTGTAATAATTATCAATTCCTCCGAGATCACTTCCTCGACTTCCCTGCGAGGAAGAAAACCCAGAACCAATAGTTTAGTAATGTAGTAGTTTGTAGTAGTAGGATCTGGCTTCAGCATAAAGCGTCCTGTTACCGTGGACATGGCTATTCAAATAGATTAATCTTCCTGCAGGGGCGCACTTGTGTTACACTACAATGCACGGATCTCCAGGGTGACGTACACCTTGTTAGGGAATGCCCCACCGAGGCTATCCGACACTCAGTAGCCCATCCTTCAAACTCAACAGAGAGGCCATCCGCCGGACTAAATCATATGTACGCGGGGCTTTGGACACTAACCCTGACGTACTCCTGCACGGTGCGAGGCTGGCCAGTGAAGCAAAAGCAAATACAAATCACACTGCTCGAACAAAGAAGGTACACCACTTCCCGACGCAGGCCGCGGTACTGCCTACGTCTGAAGAGTTCTCGAACGAGACTATGAAGTAGAGGATCCCATAACTCATTATCCCACGTGTAGGCAGCGCATATAAGCCAAAAGGCTACTCAAGTCATCCATGGAACCCTTAGTCATTTTATTATCTCACGGAAAATCGTTATCGTTGCCCGACTAATTAACACAACGGACAACGAACAATAGCCAGGACCACGAGTACATCGGTGCCTGCCCTGTCGTCCCGTCAAAGAACACAGTGACCAACAAGGTGAACCTTCTCCTTACCTTGTCTCGCGTGTTCTCGTGGAGGATCTCGAATTTCATGGTTTGGTAACTCTCGCGGCCAATGATCAGGGTCCATACACAGCTCTACATCAGTCGTACCCTCCCTGTCGTCCCGTCGCAATACCACTCGCGGGCACCGTTGGGTCACCTGACTTCTTACCTTTAAGGAAAACCATTGTTCAGGAACCTAGGGAGGCTATACAGAGTCAGCAACGAGTGGAGTACGAGGATTACTCCTTGACAGCTCACACTAGATATGGATCGGCAGAGCCGAGGTAGGGGCCTTAGGCGGTGTCTCCATTGTACCGTACCTGTGCAGTGATAAGTATTGTATCCGCGTTCACTCCCTAGAGTGATTACAACCTGCTATCTAATTGTAGTTGACTAACAATGCATAGGGCCAACTGCTGAATATTGCATAGTTATAATAGGCAGCATAGCATAAATGGAAGATACATCAAGAGGCAACAATGACATGATATGCAATGAATAGGAAATAACGTAATAGAAGCAGCAATGCCTAGTGCAAGAAATGTTCGGAAAAGATAGGCGATGTCTGGGGAAGGAGAATGGATCTGCTTTCCTGGAAGCTCGACGGTAGGGGTACGGTCGTCGACGTAGAAGTCGTACTCAGCAACGGTGTAGTCGACGGAAGCAGAGGGGTCTACTGGAGAATAAGGGGGGAGAAACAGTAAATACAAAGAAAACATAAGCAAACAGATGCATGTCATGAAATATGCATTGTTATCGGTGTTTCTAACGCAGTACTAGATGATTGCTCGGAGCGGAAATTCATCCGGGGATGAATTGCCAGCTCCGGGTGATTATCGACAAACGACCCGGAGGGGGGAATTCTCCTGTTCGGCATGTTAGAGGGGGTGTGGTGAGGGTATGGGTAGCGTATCCGTGTTCATTATATTTCTCTGCTCAATTCTCATGTATAAAGTTTTTCAATCCGACTTACGGATTAAAAGATACTCAAATTCAAACTTTAAATCAATTTCTGATTTTTTTATTAAACTAATACATTATCCAAAATAGTGAGAGTTGACTCATCAAACCTGACTAGTGGGTCCCACTGGTCAGCCTCACAGAGTTAATAAATCTTTTAATTAAATTTGAATATCTACTGGGCCCACATGTCTTTGACTGGTCATTATAAATTCATTTAATTTAATCTCTCTAATAGTGGGGGCCCATGTGTCATTGACAGGGGGTTCATTAAATAGTTTAATTTATCTAAAAGGCCCAGGGCCAACTAGTCAGTGACCCAGGGGGTATTTTTCACTTAACTAAACAGGTGGTAATTATCTGGGGACATGGCCCACATGTCATACAGTTATTAACATGTTTTTTTTCTTAAAAGTGGGTTAGCCCCCTAATCAGAACAGGGCATGTCCCACATGGTAGTTGGGGTATGCCACGGCTGGACGATGGCTTAACGTCCGTGGCCTCTGGCCACGGCGGAGATAGACTGGGAGGGTGCTTCCGGCCACGGTTTGGCGTGCCAATTGCACCAGGGAGAAGTCCTTTCTCTCCCGCACCTAGTGGTGCATGCTCATGACCGCGGGGAGGAGCAAGGCGACGACGGTGACCTACCAGACTGCGGCTGGAGCACGCAACAATGGAAGCACGAGCTAAAGCTCGGAATCAAGCTAAAAAAGGGGGGTTCTGGCGGGTTTCTCACAATGGAGGCACACGAAGGCCCGACGAGTGGTTAGGTAGCGGCAGCGGTGCGAATCGACGGTGTGGAGCTTCGGCAACCGAGGAAGAAGACGACGCAAACTGGAACGGTGGTGCTCCCCGGCCCGATTGCTCGCAGCAGGTGGCGAGGACGTCCACGGCGAAGATGATGGACAACTTCAATTGGCGGGAGGCGGCCGTTGGCCACGTAGGATGCGGCGGCGCGGCCAATGCTCCGCGGGGCGAGTTCGAGCTGCACGGTCGTGAGAGGAACAAGGACGAAAAGGGAAAATGGGGGAATGCTAGGGTTTGTGGGAGGACTGGGTCGGCCTTATCCTCGGCGGCGACCGCCGGATGGCCGCCATGGCGCCACGGCGTGGCATGGCCGGCCTGGATGGCCTCCACGCCATGGGTGAACAAGGGAAGGAGAAGGGGAGGTGGGAGTGGGCCGGGCCCAGTAGTAGGGGGGAGATGGGCCTTGCCCAGCGCGTAGGATAGGTGCTTAATTTTTTTTCTTATTATCCTTTCTATTCTCTTTTCTGTTTGCAATTATTTTATTAGCTTAAACATTTTTGTAAAACATGAAACTTGTTTTTATATTTGTGTTGACCCTTAGGGAGTTGCCACAAAAAGTTTGGGCAATTTATAAAGTCTTTTGCTAATTGTTTTTGAACTGCAACTGATTAAAGGGGAATTTTGGCTACTGGTTTTAAGTGCTTGTATTTTTCAATAGCTTAATAAATCCCCATAGTTAGTTATCATGGTTCACTGATTTTTAGGTATTTAACAAATTGGTGGCACAATTTTTGGTCAAGATTTTACTTTCCACAATATTTTAATATCAAACAAAAAGGGTTTTTGAATATGATAAAATACAAAGATGATCAAGGCATGATTTGGAACAACAATTGCCATTAACAAAATGATTACTGTAGTGATTACTGTTACATGACATTGAGGGTGTTACAAATCTCCCCCGCTACAAGAATTCTCGTCCTGAGAATTTAAGTGGTAGAGGGGAAAATATTGGGTTATTCTTCACGAAGACGATCTTCGCATTCCCAAATGGCCTCCTCTTCAGAATGATTCGACCACTAAAATTTGAGGAACTTGGTTGTCTTGTTGCGGGTTCGACGTTCAGACTGATCGAGAATGCGGCTCGGATGTTCTTGATAAGACAACTCCTGCTGCAGTTCCATCATTTCATGATCCACTGGTCGGATAGGATCCTTGAAGCAGCGATGGATTTGCGACACGTAGAAGACGTCGTGGACTTGGGAGAGGTTTGAGAACAACTCCAATCGGTAAGCCACCGGTCCACTTCTGGAGGGGATACAGAACGAGCCATTGTAGAGATCGAGGAGCCAACTTCCCTTTGATCCCGAAACGATGAGTGTACCTCATGGGAGTGACATGAAGGTAAGCTTGTTCGCCAGGTTGATAGGTCATTTCTTTGTGCTTGCGGTCATAACGGATAATGCAAACCTGAGCTTTAACAAGCTGGATAATGTCCGAAAAATGAGGGTTCGTTCCCAGCTTCTGACCAATTCAGAGGGGTTCGACACTTACGTCCATAAAGAACTTCAAAGGTGCCATCTGCAGACTAGGTTGATAGCTATTGTTGTACGTGAATTCAGCAAACGGAAGAGATTCCTCCCATTTCTTACCGAATGAAATGACACAAGCGCGAAGCATGTCTTCAAGTTCTTGATTGATTCGTTCAACTTGTCCTTGTGACTGGGGGTGATAAGCGGTGCTGAAATTTTGGTGAGTTCCCATAGCTTCCTGGAAACTATCCCAAAATATTGAGGTGAAAATGCTTCCACGGTCTGAACTGATCTCCAACAGAATACCGTCGAGGGACACAATTCTGGAAACATACAAGTCTGCTAACTTACTAGCACGGATCGTCTCCTTGACTGGCAGAAAGTGAGAAACCTTGGAGATTCGATCAATGACGACAAAGATGGCATCATGGCCATTCTGCGATCTAGGAAAACCAATGACGACGTCCATCTCGATCTCGTCCCATTTCCATTCAGGAATAGAGAGTGGTTGCAGAGTTCGAGTAGGAGTTTGATGTTCTGCTTTGATGCGACGGCAAACGTCACCCTCGTCAACATATCGAGCGATGTCTTGCTTCATGTTACACCACCAGTACCGCTCACGAAGGTCTTGGTACATCTTGGTACTACCAGGGTGAATCGAAAAAGGGGTATCGTGAGCTTCTTTCATGACGCGCGGGGTCAAGTTTAGATTGGGCTTACTTCTAGGGACCACTAAACGACTCTTGAAGTACAACGTACCATCATCAGCAACAGTGAAGAATGAGGGCTTTCCTCTATAGATATACCTCTTAATCTTCTCGACATCAAAGTCACATGTTTGTATCCACTTGATGGTGCCGTCGAGGTCTGGTTCAACAACCAGGTTATGCACATAACCCTGAGGAACAATCTCGAGGTTCAGCTTTCGAAGCTCTTCATACAGAGGTGGATGATGTACTTGAACTTGAAGTTCACTATAGTGGGATTTGTGGCGCAAGGCATCGACCATCGCATTAGCCTTGCCAGGGGTGTAATCCATGTTGAAATCGGCTGTTTCTCGAGCCATCTTTGTTGGCGGAGATTCAGATCTGGCTAAGTAAACAGGTACTTCCGGCTTTGGTGGTCGGTGTAGATCTCGCAACGATTACCGATGAGGTAATGTCGCCAAAACTTCAATGCATAAATTACCTCCGCCAATTCGATATCATGTGTTGGATAATTATCTTTGTGAGAATGCAATTGACGAGAGCCATAAGAAATCACTTTGCGATCTTTCATTAGGACACAGCCTAATCCTTGACGAGATGAGTCCCAATATATCACGAAATCCTTCTGTGTATCAGGGGGAGCAAGCACTGGGGGAGAAGTGGGATTGCCCTTGAGAGCTTCAAAACTTTCTTGACATTTGTCTGTCCACTCAAAATTGACACCTTTTTGAAGCATATTATTCAGAGGCTTGGAAATCTTGGAGAAGTTCTCGACAAAACGGTGGCAATATCTAGCGAGTCCGAGGAAACTTCTGACTTGCTTGATAGTCTTGGGAGGAGTCCAGTCAAGAATAGCCTAAATACATTCTGGTTTGACGACAATGCCATACTTGGAAATCACATGACCAAGGTAGGTTACTTCGAGAAGCTAGAACTCACACTTAGAATACTTAGCATAGAGTTTGTGTTCTCGAAGCTTTTCTAGTATAAGACAAAGGTGTTCAACATGTTCTTCCTCATTCTTGGATTATACCAAGATATCATCTAGATAAACCACGACGAACTTGTCGAGATATTCCATGAATATATAGTTCATCAATCGGGATAAAGTGGCCGGAGCATTGGTTAGGCCAATGGACATGACAGTGTACTCGCATGAACAAGAGCGAGTAATGAAGGCGGTCTTCGGAATGTCCTCTTCACGGACCCGGATCTGATGGTAACCCAATCTCAAGTCGAGTTTCGAGAACACCTTAGATCTAGCAAGTTGATTATATAGATCGTTGATCCGAGGAAGCGGATACTTCTTCTGTATTGTTTACTAGTTGATAGGTCGGTAATCTTGGACTAAACGGTTTGTGCCATCACTTTTCTTGACAAAGAGCGAAGGTGCTTCCCAAGCAGAGGAACTGGGGCAAATGAATCCTTTCTGAAGTGCCTTGTCGATTTCCTTCTTAAGTTCAAGGATTTCATGTGGTGGCATCTTGTAAGGAAGCTTGGAAATAGGAACAGTGCATGGCTTCAAGTCGATGACGAATTCCACCTCTTTGGTCGGGGGTATTCCCTGCAGTTCTTCTGGGAAGACGTCGGGAAAATTGTGAACGAACAAAACATTCTCAATTCCTTCCAGAGGTGAGATATTCAAAGCGTTCATCATAAAGATCTGCGTTTCAGCATCACGGGTAATTCGGGTTGTGTAGTTAACAATCTCGCCGGAGGGGTGAAAAAGTTGGACAAACTTGGTGCCACAATACAGTGCGGCATGGTGAACTTTCAACTAATCCATTCCCAAAATGAGGTCTATGGTGGAAGACTTCAGGAGGATGGGGGAAGCAAAGAATACAATTCCTTCGATTTCAATGGTGGTGTTTGCCACTAACATGGTGGTTCGTCATTGGCCTATCAGGGTGCGAACAACCATTGGTGGGTTCATCATTTCATACTTGAAGTTATGTGAAAATGCAAATGCTTCCGACATGAATGAATGTGATGCTCCTGAATCAAATAAAACAGTAGTAGGTACTGAATTAACGAGAAGGGTCCCATCACGGTAGCGGGTTGTTCCTGAGCTTCTACAACATCAATGTTGTAAGCATGTCCACGAGCATGAGCAGCAGACCCAGTATTATAGTTGGGGGTCCTGTTGTTGCCACGACCATTTCCGTGGTCAGTAGGATGAACTATCAGTTGATTCCGTTTCTGGGGGCAATCTCTGGAAAACATGTCTAGGTTGGCGGCACGTGAAGCATAATCCATCCTGAGGACGAAGGGGTGCCGATTTGGGTGGTGGAGGTAGAGCTCTTGGCATCGGCGGAGGTGGAGGCAGACATGGTGCAACATGAGAAGGCCTTGGAGCAGGGGAAGGTGACTGGGTCACACTGTTACGGACCGAGATGCGATGCTTCTGTGATGCGCCTGAAGATGAGCCACCGTCATGATAGCGCTTCTGCGAGTCCTTGTGCTCCATCTGGGCAGTGTCGACGGTGATAGCCTTGTTCGCCATGGTGGCGAAGTTGGAAAAATCATGAACGGCAAGAGCGAGCCTGAGGTCTGCATTGAGTCCACGACGGAACTTTTGCTGCTTTCAGGCATCAGTGGTGATCTCTTCTTCTGCATATCGAGAGAGGTTTAGGAACTCACGCTGATAGGCTTCGACAGTCATGTTTCCCTGAGTGAGGTTGCGGAATTCTTCCCTCTTGCGATCCATAATCCCCTAAGGAATGTAGAGGGCACGAAAAGTAGTATGGAATTTATCCCAAGTGATGAGTTCCCCAACTGGAAGTGAAAGCTTGTGGGTGCTCCACCACTGATCAGCGGCGTCTTTCAGTTGACAGGACGCAAAGTTGACATAGTCGGATGGATTGACATTAGCAGACTCCAGCTCGTGAGTGATGTCACGAAGCCAGTCATCAGCATCCAACGGTTGAACAGATTTGCGGAACATAGTGGGGTTGAGGCAGGTGAAGTCATGCAGAGTCACTGCGGCATGCTGATGGTTGTGCCCATTCTGGTGCTGCTGTGGGAACTGAGCCATGATATTGTGCATGAACTGAAGGTTCAGTTCGAACTGTTGCATCATTGCGGCCATGTAATCCAGCAGCGGAGGTGGATGGTTGGCACCACGACCACGACCACGACCACCAAGACCAGCCATACTGCTAGAATATAACAGGGGTATTTCAGCGATGAAAATTTAGCAAGGTACTGGAAATAAGCATGAGGTAATGCGACAACGAAGAGGAGGCGCGAATATATAGTAGTCATATAAGCCATACACATCCACACATGGAGTCAATAAAAAATCGAAGCATAACATCGTAGAACTTAAGGAAAAAGGACACACTAGGCGGCACGCAGACCGCGATAAGGAATACACGACGCGACATAGCAAAGGCTATGTCAATCACGCCGCAAGAAAACTGTTGGCCACAAGAATAGTGCCAGAGAACGCGCGGTCTGCCCTGCATGAGAAAGGGGATCCGCGGTCCGGGATCTGGGTCCGATCTCCGACGACACGACTCAATAGAGGGTTTAGAACCAGAACGTCGGGTGGAAAAAAATTTCGGTGCAACTCTCATCAGCGGTCAACTTGTTAATGATGTCGACCGCAACGTCGATACCCAATATTAGAAACGGGTTATCACGGACAACATGGTACACCGAGTATAGAAATGGCGCGGAATTTCGTAGATGATTAGGCTCTCCGGGTAGATGCGACCACGAGATCCTAACGTCAGAGTTTAGCAAAATTCCCCGAAAGGACAAGAGAGTAGAATCCCAGAGTAAAGGTACGAAGAAAAGGATCCTAATACCACCCAGTTTCAAATGTGGGGCTGTAAGCCACAACATCAGTGTTAGCAAATTAGTTTTGCAAAGATTAGACTCGACTTCGACAAAGGAGTTGAAAGGGGGTGTCCTACAGGAAGTTGGCTCTGATACGAACTTGTGACGAACCAAAAATCAAGCCATGTACAGTAATTGTAAGGCCCCCGATGTGGTGCTAACTCGAGTTAGTCGCTTTCGCGTCTCGCTCAAGTTAGTAGCACATAAAGAGCCACCGACTCACGACACTCGCACTCGTGTCGCTGCCGGATTCTCAACAACAAGTATAAGAACGAAGAACTTTAACTAAGACATAAATATATAGAGTCCAGGGCATACATCGCCACTGGATAATTATTACATCATCTCAGAGGTCCATGGACCCAACAGAATATCATGCAACAAGCGGAAGACAAACACGACCGAGTACGGTCAAAATCCAAATTGCCCTAGAGAGGGCTGCACATAAAGAGTCCACCCACGGATCGCCGAAGCCCAACTGTAGGATCTACTGGACGAGGTCGTCCTCATCGTCTTCCTCCGGGGGGACCTCCACGAAGTATCGTCCAATGCTCGGGTCAAGAAAGTAATCCACTGCAGCGGCCGATCAGGAAAAACAGTAAAAGCACAAAAGGAAAACAGGGGTGCGATTATATCATTACAGGATAACTAGCTCCCTACGGTAAGACAAGTAAAGGTGAAGGTTGCAGCCGCACTAGCATATATGGTAGCTAACGTTCTATTAGAATAGGGATAAGATCAAAGAATACACGTGACATCGCGTCATAGGTCTGCTATTAACTTACTTACGTCAAACATAACACAACTTTGATCTTCTCTCGGTCCCCCTGGACGAAGAAAAGCAACCAAGGCACTCACACGGTAGGCAAGTTTTAATTATGATTCAAACTGATGTTATTCTATGAACAAGGAGTAGGTCTCAAGTCGTCCATAACCGCGGACATGGCTTTTCGAAAAGATTTAACCCTGCAGGGGTGTACCAACTTCCCATCATAGACTTCACATGTACGCCCGGTTTCCACTTGGCTAAGTAAACGCCTGAAACTCCGGAACGTCAGAGTCCCTCTAACTAACAACACACAATTCCAGGTGGCCCCCAGGTAGTCGACATCCAATCCAAAAGCTGGCCACGCTCTCAGATCGGCCTCTTCCATATCAACAGGGTTTGGGTTACCGGTTAAACCTCACATGAGGACCGGCCCCTCGTCGGTCAAAGGTGGGCCAGCCAAGGCACAAGTCCTCCTGGCCCAAGGTGGTTTGTAAACAACTGGGGTACCACCAGCACACACACATTGCAAATAGTAAATCCGCTTGGGCCACCACTAAAACTGTACGAAGCTAGGTAGGTAAGACAAGGGGATCCCATAGAATACCACACACGATTAGGCACGCTCGTCAAGAAACAAAATACCCGGAACTCGGGACCTAGGTGACTCAAATGGAACAAAACACCTGGTGGGAATAGCCTGGTCTCCCATCTTTCGTCAAGTATAAGTTAACATCATCAATAATAAATATCAACCAACTTCTTTAAATAACAAGATATCCCAAACCAAAAGCATAGGGTAAGCAGCAAGTTTTCCTACTCACACTAAGCAATGGCTGAGCGGCAGTAACTTAGCAACACAATGTTTTGCTGGGATGTGGGGATCATGGTTGTTTGAGTTTCCTAAAAAAAGGGATTAATCAAAGTGGATAGGATCAAGCAAACGTTCTAGGCTACAACTAAGCAGGTAGGCAGAAAGGTATCAAGTAATGGTATGAATCTTCCCCTTGCCTGGGTAATCGGTCGTCGAAACAGACGCAGCAGGGTCCTCGGGCTCGGTGTCGGAAATCTCCACGTAAGTCTCCTCGGCGGTCTCAGATGCTAACGTAAGGTACCGGCAAGAAAAGGCACACAAGTAAGTAACGGGTACAATGCACAGGCAAGGATGGTATGATCAAGTTTAACTTAATTGATTTGACCCTATCTAGTCAGATTTAAATGAAGGTGGTGACGACACATCAACAACTTCATATGAAATTTATTTACGTGACGACGCCTTTGGTCTTAGCCTTATTTTAGGTGTAAGTAGCATGTCAACATGGAATGATCAACAATGCATATAACATAAATAAAACAACGTGAAAAGTAATCATCGATTCCGGAGACGGAGTAGTGTCGGTGAATTTGACACAAGGAAGGTGCAACAATAGTTGAAAACCAGCCACATTGCATATGACAATATGTTAGGGGCTGACTTTGAAGAAAGATGATTTGAAGATGACATGAAACAAAACTTGAAAAGGACTGATGATCATCATCTCAAAATGCATTGAAGATGAAATGATGCAATCAGGGAAAGATAGATTGATCCTGGTTGAGGTGGTCACACCTTGTCCAAATGGATTGCACAAAACATCATGAGGACATCACCATTGCAATCCTTGCAGAAAGCTACCCCAAAACCACATATATTATGGTTGCATTTGAATTTGCAAACAAAGTTGCAAATTCAACTGGAGTTCAGGGGGCTGAGTGCAAAAATTACACTACATGCATTTGGAAAAAGGCTCAAATGATTAAATTATTATCACCATGCAACTCCTTGGACAAAATCTATATATGGCATGGCCAATTTTGAATTTGGATAAAACTTGATCAAAACAAAAGAAAAGGAGGGGTTATATTGCAAAATTACCACAGCTCAATTATTAGAGGGGATAAAGTGCAAAATAGACCTCACCATGTTGTTCAGTAGCTCAAGCTACCCCAAATGCATATATAATATGCCCCTGGATGAAGTTGGAGTCAAAATCCAATTGGAATTTGAATTCAAATTCAAATTTGAATTAAATCAGAAAAGAAATGGAAAAAGAAAAAGAAGAAAAAGAAAAGAGAGAGCCCAGACCCTCATAGGCTGGCTTCGGGCGAAGAGGCCCAACTCTCTGTCCCCGGCCCAAGTGAGCAGAGCCCACGCGGAAAGGGCCCATGGCCACAACTTCTCCTCGGCCCAGGCGACAGAAGCTCCTCCTCTGAACTCTGAAACGCGCGACAGTGCAACTGAAGAACAAGACAGGCCTTTGCCTGCAAACCCGAAGCGCGCTCGAACTCCAGCGAGGCTCCCCTCGCGCTCCGGTCACCTCCAGCCACGTCATCATAGCCAAACGCGAGAGGGCACATCCCTCTACGCGCGGGACCACTCCAAGGCTAGGCTCCACACATCTCCTCGCCGGGAACCTGTCGGGAACAGCACGGTGACGACCCTCCTCTGCAATATTCAGACGCACGGCGGCGCAGCCATCTTGAGAGGACGCGGACGTCGAGCACACCCCGTCTCCGGCCACGGCACCGGTAGCAAACGAAAGGGGGCAGTACCACGATCACGTGGGTGCCCTAATTCCGACCTGGATCTCACCGGAGGGGAGGCCAGGCTCGCGTGAAACCATGGCGGCTCTGACGGAACAAACACCGCACGTAGCTTTAGACACGCGCACCTTCTTCTCCTTGCGCACACACGATTCTACGGGCCAAAGACGCGCCCTGGACGCGCTTTGGACACGCATGGACACGCCCCTGCGGTGCACTGGACACGGCGACTCCGCAAACCTCATCGGCGGCTAGGCGAGCGGCAGAAGTCCTACAACTACGCGAACGGGAACACTACGCTCATCTACGGGAGGAGGACGTCGAGGTGCTCACCTAGTGGGTCCCGTAGCGTGTCCCAACCTCGCCGTAGGGGAAGAATATGAAGGCTCCGTCGTCGGGGAAGGAGACGCTTCCGCGGCGGAGCTCGTCGTCGCGGGGAAGAAGAAGCCTCCACGCGAGGACCTGTACGACGGGAGATGAGAGCTTGAGGTATAAGCCACAATATTCCTGCCTTGCATCAAAACTCCGCCCAGGCCTTGCAAAGAGGCATCACAAAACACTTGAAAAGGCTGTGACTCATCTGGCGGCGTAAGAATTGGAGCTGTGGTCAACTTCTCTTTCAACTCCTCGAAGGCTGACTGGCAAGCTGGTGACCAAGTGTACCACTTGTCCTTGCATAACAATTCAGTCATTGGCTTTGCTATTTCGGAGAAATTCTGCACAAACCTCCTGCAATAACTGGCGAGGCCGAGAAAACTCCTTAGCTGCTTCACGTTCTTCGGCGGAGCCCACTCTTGAATAGTGCGGACTCGCTCTGGGTCAACCGCAATTCCCTCAGCGGAGATGACATGGCCCAGAAAATTGACCTTGTCCAGCCAAAACTCACACTTGGAGAACTTGGCGTAATACCGGTGCTCTCTTAACTTCTGCAGCACCAAGCGCAAATGTTCCTCATGTTCAGCCTCTGACTTGGAATAGACAAGAATGTCATCGAGGTAGAGGATCACGAACACATCAAGCCATTCCTGGAACAAATAGTTCATAGCTCTCATGAATGTCAGAGCGGCATTAGAGAACCCAAAAGTCATGACTGTTAACTCGTACAACCCGTAACGTGTGCTGAACGCGGTCTTGGGGATATCCTCTTCATGAACACGGATTTGGTGATACCCCATCCTCAAGTCGAGCTTGGAAAACACCTTAGCCCCATTTAGCTGCTCAAACAGATCATTGATGCGGGGTAAAGGGTACTTGTTCTTAATGGTCTTCTTGTTGATACCGTGATAGTCCTGGACCAAGCGGCTAGTCCCATCCTTCTTCTGGACAAACAAAGCTGGTGCACCCCAAGGGGAAGTGCTCGCGCGGATAAAACCGCCTGCCTCCAACTCTGTCAACTACTTCTTGAGCTCGATCAACTCCTTCGAACAAATCTTGTACGGATGCCGAGAAATCGGCTGGGTACCAGGCTCTAGCTCAATGACGAACTCAATAGCTCGAACTGGGAGAATTCCTGGCAACTCCTCCGGAAAGACGTCTGGGAACTCACAGACAACTCTGACCTCTTCGAGCAAAGGCGCAACTCCTGCGTTCAACGCGTACAACTGTGCTGGTCCTGACATAGAGCCACAAGTGTACAAGACTTCTGCACCTGACTCATGAGTCAACTTGACGGATCTGGTCGGAAAATCAATATTGGCCTTGTGCTGCACAAGCCAATCCATGCCCAAAATGACATCAATGTCAGAACGGGTCAACACGATCAACAAAGATGAGAAGAGAAGTCCCTGGATATGAATCTCCACATCTGGGACAAAGGCAGACGTATTCGTCTTGAAACCCGAAGAAGCAACAGATAGCTGCTGAGGTAACCCTTGCGGATGTAGCTCAGCACGCTCAACAAAAGCTCTGGACACAAAAGAGTGGGAAGCTCCGGAATTGAACAAAACTGTCGCGGGAACTGAACACACAAGCAACCTACCAAGAACGATCTCTGAAGACTACTGAGCATCTGTGAGCATCACGTTGTTCACACGAACTGCACGTGGCTGAGCCTTCACCATCGCGGTGCTCGGAGTAGAGCGAGGTGGAGGCGGTGGAAGCCGAGCAAAGCGCGGATCGGTGCAGTTGGGAGACGTGTGCCCTGGCTCTCTGCACTTGTAGAAAATCTCGCCCGGCCTGGGCTGCTGCTGCGGCTTGGGTGGCCTCGCGTGTGGTGGTGTAGAGCGAGGCCCCTGCTGAGCTGGGACGGGAGGGCGGGCAAAAGTGTGGACAACTGCCCCCCTCTGCTGGTACTGCTGCCTCTGCGGTGGTGCCTCTGTGACCCACGTCTTTGCCTTCTTGTGAACCAGCAGCGCGGAACTGTGCTCTCTCTGGCGCTTCCTGTCTGCATCCCACTCTGCTCTGGCGGACTCCTGGCGGATAGCTTGATCCACGAACTGTGAGAACAGCGTGGGAATGCACTGAGTGAGAGCGTACTTGATCTCTGTGCTGAGACCTCCACGGAACCTCGCAATATTCTTAGCCTCTGTGCTGACCTCCTCTGGAGCGTACCTGGCGAGCCTGACGAAGGCCAGGTTATACTCCTGAACTGACTTATCACCCTGTCTCAGAGCCTAGAACTCCTCACGCTTCCTGTCCATCAGGCCACTCGGAATATGCGCTTCTCTGAAGTCTGCGACGAAATCTGCCCACGTGATGATAGCATCGCCCTTGTTGGGCTTGTAGGTATCATACCAGCTGGCTGCTGCACCCTGAAGCTGGAAGGAGGCGAAGGTGACGTAGTCGACGGGTCTGACGGTGTTTGCATTGAAGTGCTTCTTGATTTCTGCGATCCAGTCATCCGCCTCCAACGGGTCTCGAGCCTCGGAGAACCTGGGGGGGTTGATCGCGAGGAACTGTTGCAGTCTGGTGTACTGTGGTCAATCATTCCTCTGGGCAGTCTGGTTCTGCAGCATATGTAAGATCGCAGTTGTGCCCTGAGCCACTGCGGTCACAGCCTCCCCAAGGAGAGGGTTCTCTAGCGGCGGCATGTTCGCTCTTGGCATCCTGTATACAGGAACACTTATGAGAACATGGTTGAAACATTGAAGTAACCAGAAGATAAAGCAATATTGACAACAAAACTTCCTCACGAGGTATGAGAAAGCCGAAGGCTGAAATTCCACCAAGGTTAACCCGGAATGTCGAAAGCTAGGTGCTACTGGAATCCCCAAACCGAGATCATCTGAAACTAAGATAATAATCTGCTAGCGAGCACACAACAATATATACGAGTGGTTGGAAACCTGAACAATGAGACATCTGCCCTGAGCGGCCCGCCATCACGGTCGTCCATAGGGGAAAAGACACCACATCCATATTACTATAGGATGCTCGCTAATCCTGTATGGGCGTTTCACCTGGGGTACGCCGTAAGCGAGGTAGAGCAGTCAACCCCAAGTGGCGGCTCAGTGGTCTCAAAGACGCCAACACATCTCGTCGCCAGCAAAAAATTATAGAGGAATCGGAGCCTCATGTAAACGAGAACCTAGATTTGTTTTGAAAGGGGATAAGTTGCAGAGAGAAAAACAACGTTTCACTTCCTCACGGAAAAAGGGGTGCGAGTGTGGGGTAAGAAGAAAATAAAGAGTTCCTACTCTCTGATTTTTCCTTAGTAACTACAAAAATAGTTTCTAGACTCAACTTCGGCCAGTAAGGGGTCCTACAGTCAGTCCTGCTCTGATACCAAGTTGTAAGGCCCCCGATGCGGTGCTAACTCGAGTTAGTCTCTTTCGCGTCTCGCTCAAGTTAGTAGCGCATAAAGAGCCACCGACTCACGACACTCGCACTCGTGTCGCTGCCGGATTCTCAACAACAAGTATAAGAACGAAGAACTTTAACTAAGACATAAATATATAGAGTCCAGGGCATACATCGCCACTGGATAATTATTACATCATCTCAGAGGTCCATGGACCCAACAGAATATCATGCAACAAGTGGAAGACAAACACGACCGAGTACGTTCAAAATCCAAATTGCCCTAGAGAGGGCTGCACATAAAGAGTCCACCCACGAATCGTCGAAGCCCAACTGTAGGATCTACTGAACGAGGTCGTCCTCATCGTCTTCCTCCGGGGGCACCTCCACGAAGTATCGTCCAGTGCTCGGGTCAAGAAAGTACTCTACTACAGCGGCCGATCAGGCAAAACAGTAAAAGCACAAAAGGAAAACAGGGGTGAGATTATATCATTACAGGATAACTAGCTCCCTACGTTAAGACAAGTAAAGTTGAAGGTTGCAGCCGCACTAGCATATATGGTAGCTAACGTTCTTTTGGAATAGGGATAAGATCAAATAATACACGTGACATCGCATCAAAGGTCTGCTATTCACCTACTTACGTCAAACATAACACAACCTGGATCATCTCTCGGTCCCCATGGACGAAGAAAAGCAACCAAGGCACTCACACCGTAGGCAAGTTTTAATTATGATTCAAACTGATGTTATTCTATGAACAAGGAGTAGGTCTGAAGTCGTCCATAACCGCGGACACGACTTTTCGAAAAGATTTAACCCTGCAGGGGTGTACCAACTGCCCATCATAGGCTTCGCATGTACGCCCGGTTTCCACTTGGCTAAGTAAACGCCTGAAACTCCGGAACGTCAGAGTCCCTCTAACTAACAACACACAATTCCGGGTGGCCCCCGGGGAGTCGACATCCAATCCAAAAGCTGGCCACGCTCTCAGATCGGCCTCTTCCGTATCAACAGGGTTTGGGTTACCGGTTAAACCTCACATGAGGACCGGGCCCTCGCCGGTCAAAGCTGGGCCAGCCAAGGCATAAGTCCTCCTGGCCCAAGGTGGTTTGTAAAGAACTGGGGTACCACCAGCACACACACATTGCAAATAGTAAATCCGCTTGGGCCACCACTAAAACTGTACGAAGCTAGGTAGGTAAGACAAGGGGACCCCATAGAATCCCACACACGATTAGGCACGCTTGTCAAGAAACACAATACCCGGAACTCGGGACCTAGGTGAATCAAATGGAACAAAACACCTGACGGGAACAGCCTGGTCTCCCATCTTTCGTCAAGTATAAGTTAACATCATCAATAATAAATATCAACCAACTTCTTTAAATAACATGATATCCCAAACCAAAAGCATTGGGTAAGCAGCAAGTTTTCCTACTCATACTAAGCAATGGCTGAGCGGCAGTAACTTAGCAACACAATGTTTTGCTGGGATGTGGGGATCATGGCTGTTTGGGTTTCCAAAAAAAGGGCTTAATCAAAGTGGATAGGATCAAGAAAACGTTCTAGGCTACAACTAAGCAGGTAGGAAGAAAGGTATCAAGTAATGGTATGGATCTTCCCCTTGCCTGGGTAATCGGTCGTCGAAGCAGACGCAGCAGGGTCCTCGGGCTCGGTGTCGGATAGCTTCACGTAAGTCTCCTCGGCGGTCTCAGGTGCTAACGTAAGGTTCTGCAAGGAAAGGCACACAAGTAAGTAACGGGTACAATGCTTTGGAAAGGATGGTATGATCAAGTTTAACTTACATGATGTGACCCTATCTAGTCAGATTAAAATGAAGGTGGTGACGACACGTCAACAACTTCATATGCAATTTATTTACGTGAAGACGGCTTTGGTCTTAGCCTTATTTTAGGTGTAAGTAGCATGTCAACATGGCATGATCAACAATGCATATAACATAAATAAAACAACGTGAAAAGTAATCATCGATTCCGGAGATGGAGTAGTGTCGGTGAATTTGACACAAGGAAGGTGCAACAATAGTTGGAAACCAGCCACATTGCATATGACAATATGTTAGGGGCTGACTTTGAAGAAAGATGATTTGAAGATGACATGAAAAAAAACATGAAAAGGACTGATGATCATCATCTCAAAATGCACTGAAGATGAAATGATGCAATCAGGGAAAGATAGATTGATCCTGGTTGAGGTGGTCACACCTTGTCCAAATGGGCTGCACAAAAAATCATGAGGACATCACCATTGCAATCCTTGCAGAAAGCTACCCCAAAACCATATATATTATGGTAGCATTTGAATTTGCAAACACAGTTGCAAACTCAACTGGAGTTCAGGGGGCTGAGTGCAAAAATTACACTACATGCATTTGGAAAAAGGCTCAAATGATTAAATCATTATCACCATGCAACTCCTTGGATGAAACTACCCAAAATCCATATATGGCATGGCCAATTTTGAATTTGGATAAAACTTGATCAAAACAAAAGAAAAGGAGGGGTTATATTGCAAAATTACCACACCTCAATTATTAGAGGGGGCAAAGTGAAAAATAGACCTCACCATGCTGTTCAGTAGCTCAAGCTACCCCAAAAGCATATATAATATGCCCCTGGATGAAGTTGGAGTCAAAATCCAATTTGAATTAAAACAGAAAAGAAATGGAAAAAGAAAAAGAAGAAAAAGAAAAGAGAGAGCCCAGACCCTCATTGGCTGGCTTCGGGCGAAGAGGCCCAATCTCTGTACCCGGCCCAAGTGAGCAGAGCGCACGCGGACAGGGCCCATGGCCACCACTTCTCCTCGGCCCAGGCGACAGAAGCTCCTCCTCTGAACTCTGAAACGCGCGACACTGCAACTTAAGAAAAAGACAGGCCTTTGCCTGCAAACCCGACGCGCGCTCGAACTCCGGCGAGGCTCCCCTCGCGCTCCGGTCACCTCCAGCCACGCCGTCACAGCCAAACGCGAGAGAGCACATCCCTCTACGCGCAGGACCACTCCAAGGCTAGGCTCCACACATCTCCTCGTCGGGTACCTGCCGGGAACAGTACGGTGACGACCCTCCTCTGCAATATTCAGACGCACGGCTATGCAGCCATCTTCAGAGGACGCGGGCGTCGCGCGCACCCCGTCTCCGGCCACGGCACCGACAGCAAACGAAAGGGGGCAGTACCACGATCACGTGGGTTCCCTAGTTCCAACCTGGATCTCACCGGAGGGGAGGCCAGGCTCACCTGAAACCACGGCGGCTCTGACGGAACAAACACCGCACGTAGCTTCAGACACGCGCACCTTCTTCTCCTTGCGTACGCACGATTCTACGTGCCAAAGACGCGCCCTGGACGCGCTCTGGACACGCGTGGACACGCCCCTGCGGTGCACTGGACACGGTGACACCGAAAATCTCATCGGCGGCGAGTCGAGCGGCAGAAGTCCTACAGCTACGCGAACGGGAACACTACGCTCATCTACGGGAGGAGGACGTCAAGGTTCTCACCTAGTGGGTCACGTAGCGTGTCCCAACCTCGCCGTAGGGGAAGAAGATGAAGGCGCCATCGTCGGGTAAGGAGACGCTTCCGCGGCGGAGCTCGTCGTCGCTGGGAAGAAGAAGCCTCCACGCGAGGACCTGCACGGCGGGAGAGGAGAGATTGAGGTCCAGCACAGCTCTACGCAAGCGCACGACCAAGGATTTGCACGGGGATCGCCGGAATCGCTCACCGGAGCTCCTCTCTGGGCGGAACAGGGGAGCGGCTGGCGGCGAGCAGGCGCCACAACGAGATCTGGAAAGGGGGGGGAGCGAATCTAGGGTTCTCTCCCGGGGACGGCAGCTATATAGGGGCTCCTTCCGGCCAAGTCAACGTCGAGGCGCCCCCGTGGACGCCGGCTGTGAGAGGGCTCGCCGGGGTCCCCTCCGGCCAGGGTGGAAAGACAGAGAGTCCCAGCCGTTGGATCTATCCAACGGTGTGAGAGGCCCCTGCGTACCCCTTCGCTGTGGGCTACAGCCCGAGAAGAGATAGGCCCGTTGGGCTGGGCCGTCCCTTCGATTTGGAAAAGGAAAAAAAAGGATCTTTTGTCTATTTAAATAAGCAGCAGACAAAAATTAAAAGGAAAGCAAAGGAAATGGAGGAGAAAAAAATATATTAAATATTTTTATATATTCCTTGCAAGATGCTTGATCACCCAAAATTGGTTACACAATTTTGGAATGCAGAGACAATCACCCCAAAGGTGCTTATGGGATTTTTGAGAAGAAAACACAAGGTGCAAAATTCCATGAACTTGATAATATTGAACCTTGCATTTTACTGGATTTTACAAAATTGGTTTGACCAATTTTGGCAACATCAAAATGTGACCCCTTTTGAATTTCAAAATCCCTTTGAACTAGGGCTGCTGTTTTTTAATGTTGTAAAAAGAATTTGAAAATATGAAAATCCTTGCCAAGACAAAAGAAATGGCTATGCCAAAAATGAGGTTGAGGGAAGGTGGCATGTGGACAGAACAATTGCAACATCAAGTCACTTGCACCACATAGATCACCTTTGATCACAAAGCATATGGGCTCCAATCCCAATGCAACTTCAAATCATCACATGAAATATCATGAACATCCACCATGACAAGTTACAAGTTCAACAGACAAGGTAAAAATACATGGTGTTTGCTAGTTATTACATGTGGGCTGTTGCAGTAATCATACACGCAGGGTACACGACCGAAATCAGGGTGCCACGGTGAGAATATCACAGCACAACACAAGACACAAACAAGATAAATCTTTAAGTTAAAAACCATGGATCACGAGGATCCGAATACATAAGTCCTACAATCATAATATCTGAGTACAGACATAGTTAGTCAAGTTTTTCCTTAAGAAGGCTAGCACAAATAACATCAGAGATACATATCGAAAAGGCATGGCCTCCTTCCTGGGAACCTCAGTACTACTCCTGGTCAACGGGGAAATCGATGTCGTAGTAGGCGCCTCTGGGGTACTCCTGCTCCTGGGCGCTAGTGTCTGATCGCAACAATCCAGGTATATAAAACAAAGGGGGGAAATACAGCAAGGGTGAGTATCTAGGATACCCGCGAGTCTTATGTTCTCTACTAAGCATTTATGCATTTGTATCAAATGGAAAAGTGAGGCTATATATAGTGGACTGAAAGTCAGAAAACGAGAATAAGGAAGGGAAGCTAGGCCTATCGAATACTAGCATCTTGAGACGAGTCTTGCAGCATGAGAAGAGAATAGCCAATAGTTTATATAAAGCATAAAGTAATAATGCAGCAGAAGTTGCTGGAGCATTGTATAATAGTAAGTTGTAATAATTATCAATTCCTCCGAGATCACTTCCTCGACTTCCCAGCAAGGAAGAAAACTCAGAACCAACAGTTTAGTAATGTAGTAGTTTGTAGTAGTAGGATCTGGCTTCAACATAAAGCGTCTTGTTATCGTGAACACGGCTATTCGAATAGATTAATCTTCCCTGCAGGGGTGCACTTGTGTTACACTAAAACGCACGGATCTCCAGGGTGGCGTACACCTTGTTAGGGAATGCCCCACCGAGGCTATCCAACACTCCGTAGCCCATCCTTCAAACTCAACAGAGAGGCCATCCACCGGACTAAATCCTATGTACGCAGGGCTTTGATCCCTAACACTGATGTACTCCTGCATGGTGTGACGCTGGCCGTTGAAGGAAAAGCAAATACAAATCACACTGCTCGAGCAAATAAGACACACCAATTCTCGGCGCAGTCTGCGGTACTGCTGCCGTCGGAAGACTTCTCGAACGAGACTATGAAGTAGAGGAGCCCATAACTCATTATCCCACGTGTAGGCAACGCGTATAAGGCAAAAGGCTACTCAAGTCATCCACCGAACCCTTAGTAATTTTATTATCTCGCGGACAACCGTTATCATTGCTCGACTAATTAACACAACGGACAACGAACAGAAGCCAGGACCACCAGTACATCGGTGCATGCCCTATCGTCCCGTCAATGCACGCGGTGACCAACAAGGTGAACCGTCTCCTTAACTTGTCTCGCGTGTGCTCTTGGAGGAGCTCGACTTGCGTGGTTTGGTAACTCTCGCGGCAAACGATCAGGGTCGAAGCACACCTGTACATTGGTCGTACCCCTCCCTGTCGTCCCATCGCAATACACATCGCGGGCACTGTTGGGTCACCCGAATTCTTACCTTCAAGTACAACCGTTGTTCACGACCCTGGCTATACAGAGTCAGCAACAAGTGGAGTACGACGATTACTCCTCGACAGCTCACACTTGATGTGGCTTGGCAGAGCCGAGGTAGGGGCCTCAAGCAGTGTCTCGATTGTACCATACCTGTGCAGTTATAATTATTGTATCCGCATTCACTCCCCAGAGTGATCACGACCCGCTATCTAATCCTAGTTGACTAACAATGCGCAGGGCCAACTGCTGAATATTGCATAATTATAATAGGTAGCATAGGATAAAGGAAGGTACATCAAGGGGTGATAATGACATGTTATGCAAGGAATAGGAATTAACGTAATAGCAGCAGCAATGCCTACTGCAAGAAATGTACAGAAAAGATATGCGATATCTAGGGAAAGAGAATGGCTCTGCTAGACTGGATGCTCGACGGTAGGTGTACGGTCGTCGACGTAGTAGTCGTACTCAGTAGCGGTATAGTCGGCGGCAGCAGAGGGGTCTACCGGAGAATAAGGGGGGAGAAATAGTAAATACAAAGAAAACATAAGCAAACTGATGCATGACATGACAGATGCATTTTTATCGTTGTTTCTAACGCAGTACTAGGTGATTGCTCGGAACGAGAATTCATCCAGGGATGAACTGCCAGCTTCGGGTGATTATCGACAGACGACCCGGAGGGGAGAATGTCTCGTGTTCGGTATGTTAGAGGGGTGTGGTGAGGGTATGGGTAGCGTATCCGTATTATTTATATTTTTCTAATCAATTTTCATGTATACATTTTTAATTCGACTTACGATTTAAAAGATATTCAAATTCAAAGTTTAAATAAATTTAAATCAATTTCTGAATTGGTTTTTATTATTAAACCGAAAAATTATCCAAAAAAGTGAGACTTGACTGGTCAAACCTGACCAGTGGTCCCATTGGTCAGCCTCACAGTGTTAATAAATCTTTTAATTAAATATGAATATGCCCTAGGAACACATGTCATTCGCTGGTCATTATAAATTCATTTAATTTAATATCTCTCACAGTGGGGGCCCATGTGTCATTGACAGGGGGTTAATTAAATAGTTTAATTTATCTAAAAGTCCCAGGGCTCAGTAGTCAGTGACCCGGCGGTATTTTACACTTAACTAAATAGGGAGTAATTATCTGGGGACATGGCCCACATGTCATACATGTATTAACTAGGTTTTTTGCTTAACAGTGGGTTAGCCCCCTAATCAGAACAGGGCATGGCCCACATGGCAGTGGGGGTAGGCCACGGCTGGCGCACGGCTTAACGTCGGTGGTCTCTGGCCACTGCGGAGACCGCTTGGAGGGTGCTCCTGGCCATGGTTTGGCGCGCCAAGGTCACCAGGGATAAGCCCTTGCTCTCCCGCACCTAGTGGTGCATGCTCACGACCGCGGGGAGGAGCAAGGCGACGGCAGCGACCTACGAGGCAGCGGCCGGAGCACGCAACGACGAAAGCACGAGCTAAAGCTCGGAATCAAGCTAAAAAAAGGGGGGGGTTCTGGCGGGTTGCTCACAATGGAGGCACATAACGGCCCGACGAGTGGTTAGGTAGCAGCAGCGGTGCGAATCGACGGCGAGGAGCTCCTGCGACCGAGGAAGAAGACGACCGCGAATTGTCATGGTGGTGCTCCCCGGCCTGATTTCTCGCAGCAGGTGGCGAGGACGTCCACGGAGAAGATGTTGGACAACTTCAATCGGCGAGAGGCGGCCGTTGGCCACATAGGCTGCCGCGGCGCGACCACTTCTCCGCCGGTAGAGTTCGATCTCCACGGCCGTGAGTGGAACGAGGAGAAAAAGGGGAAAATGGGGCGATGCTAGGGTTTGTGGGAGGCCTAGGTCGGCCTTATCCCTGGCGGCGACCGCGGGATGGCCGCCACGGCGCCACAACCTGGCGTGGGCATCCTGGATGGCCTCCACGCCATGGTTGAACAGTGGAAGGAGAAGGGGAGGTGGGAGGGGGCCTGGCCTAGTGGGAGGGGGGAGATGGGCCTACCCAGTGTGTAGGATAAGTCTTTACTTTTTTATTTTTTTATTTTATATTCTCTTATCTGTTTGCAATTATTTTATTAGCTTAAATATTTTTTTTAAACAAGATTTTTTTTTGTATATTTGTGTCAACCCTTAGGGAGTTGCCACAAAAAGTTTGGGCAATTTATAAAATCGTTTGCTAATTGTTTTTGAACTGCAACTGATTAAAGGGGACTTCTGGCTACTTGTTTGAATTGTTAGTATTTTTCAATAGCTTAATAAATCCCCATACTTAGTTATCATGAAGCAACTGAATTTTTTGTATTTGGTCTAGATTTTATTTTCCACAATATTTTAAAATCAAGCAAAAAGGGTTTTTGAATATGATCAAATGCAAAGATGATCAAGGAATGATTTGCAACAGTAATTGCCATTAACAAAATGATTGATGTAGTGATTACTGTTACATGACACTGAGGGTGTTACACCGGAAGACACCCGTCGAGCCTAGTCAGTCACTTGCTTCTCTCGTGCGAAATGCTTGTTTCGGAGCTTTTCATACGCCTTTTGGCTGTTGATCCCGAACTCCGCTCCGATCGGAAGTCGTGATGTCATCTAGGTCAATAGTCTCTGGAGGACTTTCCCGGACAGCCTCCTCCAGAGCCTGCACGCTAGCCCAACATTCCTTTACCTTGTCCGTCACGGAAGAAGACGCCGCGATGTTGGCTTGCAAATGGCAAGGGAACGATTGGAACCAGACCAAGAGCCATCTTCCCCAACTAAAGCGGTAGCCAGAGTTTCTCGGAACGTGTGTGCTATGACAGTGAGCGTATCTGGATAGCGCTGGAGCTAGCGTCCGGTAACTTTACCAGAGAGGAGCCCTCTCCTCCTACGGATCCTCTCCCTTGTTGGGGGTCAGGTCCAGTTGGGTTTGTCTTCCCTGGCCCGGGGGCCGTCCTGTTTCCTTGGTACACGATCATCTCCAGGGGACGTTCCTCACTCCCCGTCTGCGGAATTGGTGGGATCTCCGTCGGCGCATCAGAAGAAGCCTCCCCTGCAAGCACCAAGTCATCACCGGAAACAACTACTACCCTAGGATCTGAATGTCCTTGGAAAACACGTGTACCTAGTGCGTGTACCCCTGTTGGGGCGTGCTCCGCTTCCGTCACCTGCTTCCTGCTGAGTTCCTCGCTCCGCTTCGGACGTATGCTCCAATATGCGAGCCCTTTTTGCCGGAGCTTCGACAACCTCATTCCTATAACAAAAGCTCAGGGGTTACCTCTTGCGCTCGGGAGTATAAGGCGATACGTGCGTGAACGTGACTTACTCATCGTCCTACGGCGGAGACAATGTCAAATCCGGGAGACCGAGCCTCCACTCCTCCTCCGGTGAGACCGGAGCAACCGAGGAGTCCGCTTGCGCCCGACAAGTTTCACCCGTCGTTTTCCGAGAAGCCATCGTCTTGCGTGTGGACGAAGAAGTGCCACCCCATGGCACCGCGCTTCCGGCAACGATGGGTTCTCATTCCTCGAGCCCTCGCCAAGGTCCACCAGCGGTGCATACCCACTGGCTATGGGGGCATGGACCGGTGTCCGCGGCTCCTCCTCCTCGTCTTCCTCTTCCCCTCGCTACCACTGGACAGGGGAACATCAGCTGATCCATCACTTTCAGTGGACAGCCCTGACCATGACTCACCCGAAGAGCTCTCCTCTGCCTCCTCCTCCTCCTCTTCCAGAACCCGCTACGGGCTCTTGTCCACCACGGGCCTCTTCCCACGAGAATTCGCCCTCTTCCGGCTTGATCTCCGCGTGCACGAAGTACCTGTGAGGTCCAGTACTTCCCGTGCATCCGCGGGTGGCTGCGTGCTGGCCCCTCGCTTCCTCCTTGAGCCCTTTCCCTTCGTTTGACTTCTGGGGGCAGCTTCCTCAAACTTTTTGCCTTTAGAATTGGTGATGTTGTACTCGAAGTAAAGCTACTGACGCTTCTGCATGCTCTACATCTCCTCTAGGATCGTGAGAGCCATCCTGTTCTCGTTGGCGTTCTGGGGCAGCTCGTCAATCGACTCCAACAGAGCCCTGATTTGCGCCTCCGACAAGCCTCGCCAATCCGGATTGGTTAGCTCCATGGCGTCACAAGGGGGGCATGGCTCTCACCAATCGTCCCTCGCCTGGTTGTTGTGTAGAGGGATCAGCGCCTCTGCTAGAACTATCTGCCACCCTCCGGAAAACATCTCCTTGAATGTGTTATAGAACCTGTACGCACTCAAGTCGTGCTACGGCCCTGGGTGAAGCTACATCTTGTCCACTGGACCATTGTAATCCCGGCCATCCGAGAGCGATGCCGCAAGGGAGCAATCCGGCGGTAGAGGTAGTAGACGACCACCATGTCCAGTGTCAGCCCCCCGGCCTTTAATTGCTTGATCCTGGCTAGCGGAAGGTTAAACTTCTCGCCCAAATCATACTGAGCGTTCCACACGTTGGCTCGCTCCTCGGTCTATTGCAGCACGACGTCTGGCACCTGATAAGCTGGGAGAATTGGGTCTATCTTCATGAAAACCCAGTAGTCTTGCCATTCTGTCCTCTTGGGGATCACGTGTGATTCCGGGTATTTGTCAGACATCCCGTCCTGGATCTTAAAGAAACCCCCCCCCCCCGATCACATCGTGCTTCACCCTAGGGGTATAGAAGTACCGAAACAGGGCTAATGGCAGCACCACACCCATGAAGTTCTCGCATAGATATGCGAAGGCTGCCAGAGCAGTCACTTTGTTCGGGTGCATGTGCATCACCTGAATGTTGAACGTGTCCAAGATAGCTCGGAAAAACTGAGAACAAGGATGGACCAGGCCTGCTTCAAGAAAGGCGGAGTAGATCGGCTCCATGTTCCCGTCCACCACCGCATCTCTCCCGACCAGAGATGCCGTGATGGTCTGTCCACCCTCGCTGTTCTCGTCGGCGAGGAACACTTTGAGTGAGTCCATCTTCTCCCGGGAATTGCGAGCTGTTGGAAAGCACGACGAAACCTTCCGCCGTTCAACAGCCACCGCGGCGGCACCCTGTGATGGCTTCCGCTGCGGCGTATGCTTTCTCTTGGGAGCCATGGACAGATCCCGTAGCAAGAGCGGATGGCTACGGTTCGGGACAGGGACGAATGAGAAGGGGCGCGAAGTAACTTCCCCCTCCCGCGGGGCTTGATTGATATACCGTAATCGCGCAACACCGATGCGCTCTCCACAATGGTTACCTTTCGTGGGCCCTCCGCGCCGTCACTTCTAGCCTCGAGGAGAACACTTTTGCGTGAAGATTACTCGCCGGTTACCGTTGGGCCTAGCCGCGGCCTTTGGAACACAACAGCCGCACCCAGGCTCGGGGGCCACTGTCGGGGACTGGATACCCGGGGTATCTCCCGAGAAGCCATGATCTAATGATCCCAAAATCTTTGTTGCAACTTGCAGTGTACTTTCTGAGAAATGCAGGTGAGCCACAGCTACGTGGGGTCTGCTCCTCTATTCCAACGCCCGACCAGACGTGCAGAACATTGATTGCAGCAGAAGACAACCTCCACCGATCCACAGAGAAGCGTCACCACCTGTCCCGTGCATGGAGAAACGTGTCCCAAAAGAGCCCTCATCGTCACCCCTTTCCGGAAGTAATGCTACCACGCTGCGTGTGGCCTTGTAAAATGGAAATTGGCTGTCAGAACCCAAATTTAGTTTTGTGCTTTTCTAAGTTAGCATTTTTGCATCATGAAATTTTTTTCAAAGGTAAAAGAAATGGGGAAGCAAAAAGCCCCAAACTAATTTTAATAAAAGGCCAGAAAAAAATAGTTTTCCAAAAATGATTTGAATTTTTTGAAAAGTCTCATAAATGGGCTTGAATACATTTCAAGTGAAGTGGGTCCCACTCCCTTTTCATTGATTTTTCTAAAAGTCCAAAATGCCCTTGGAAATTAAATCATTATTTTATTTGCAATTGGAATTATTAAAATATAATTTCAATAATTCTGAAACTTGGCTCACATAAAAGTTTTCAGAATTTTATAAAATGTTTGGATTGAAAAATCAAAACAAAACAAAATTACAGAAAAGAATTAAAAGGAAAAACAAATAAAAGGGGGCAAAGAAGACCAACTTACCTCCCCCTGGCCTTGGCCCAGCTGGCCAACCCATCACCCCCTTTGTCCTCTTCCTCAGGCAGCCAGGCACGGTGCTGCGTGCCCGGCATGCCGACGTCGTCGCCGTGGCACCTCCCTGCCTGCCCCCCTTGGACTTATCCCGTCGTCGTGGACGTCTGGAAGCCCCGCACACTCCCCCCCTCTCCTGGACCTTTCTTCTTCCTCCCCGGCGAATCTCGCGCGGTCCCGTAGCCCTAGCCAGTTCACGGCGGTGCTCCGACGCGGCCACTGGACGAGCTAGAACACGCCTCCATGTCTATCTTCCTCGCCAGAGAAGACCTTGTGGATTCCCCCTGTTAATTAGAGCAAAGGAGAAAGCCCGGAAACGCGAGGCTCGAGTTCTTCACCGCCACCCGCCACGACTCCGGCGACGAATCGAGCCCTCTCCATCTCCTCCCTGACGTCTCCGAGCTCACCATCGTCACCGGGGTGAGCCTCTGCTTCGATCCCCTTCCCCGTTCGTCCTCCCTTGGCCGTTTTCTCCGTGCTCGTCAAGGTCAGAGACCCCGGACGTCGCGTCGTCGACGTAGCCATGGCCCGAGCCACACCTTTGACCCCCGCCTGCTCCCTTCGATGCGCAACGCCGCGGGCTACACGCCCGTGCCTCCAGCTTCCTTTCCCGTGGCCGAAATCGCGATCCCGGCGAGTCTCCGGCGTGAACAGTACCACCGGCGGTGAGCCCATCATTAGGGCCTTAATCCACCTGCTAATTAACCCCCCCTTCAGAGGCTGACAGTGCCCCCCTAGCCCTAATTAAACAGAGATTAATTTAAACAGAAGCTAAATAACTCCCTAGCTACTGACCAGTGGGGCCCCATTGTCAGCGCTGGCCACACGTCATGCTGACGCCAGCATGATGCAATAATGCCAAATCAATTAATTTAAATAAGAAATTCTAGAAAATAAGCAAAACTTTGAATATTAATATATTTTAAACCATAAATCCAAAGGTAAAGATTTATATATGAAAAATAATTAGCAGAAAATTATCTATCCAAATAAGTAACTTTCAACCTTGTTTGAGTTGATTATAAAATGGGACCAGTAGCTTTTTCTATTTGGTTCATTTGGTTTAATTCATATAAATTGCTTATGCCATTCTAACTTTAACCTTTGCAATGCAATGCACTTCACATGAACTTAAGGAGCACATTACAACCATGAACATCATCATATCATGCCATATTGTATGTGCATTGTAATTTATTGATTGTGCATTACTTTCAGTGCTTGGGTGATTGCTTCTTCTCGGTAGAAGTTGATCTCAGAGATGAGTTCAACCTCATGTCAGAAGACTAGTACATCGTGATCGTCAGCAAGGCAAGCACCCCCTCTTTGATCATGTCGATAAAATCCCAGTTCCCTCTCATTCTCGCTTATGCATGTTGAGGATGTCACCATGATACATTCTACTGCTAGTTGAACCTATTCCTTTGCATGACCTATCATTTTGTCACAGTAGTAAGCAAACCACAATCCTAGCAGATCTAGGATTTGTATGATATCATGTGGACCTTGCAACTGTTACAGCTTATTGCATGCTTAGAGTTTACAATGAGGCTACTTTGTTGTGAGTCGGGATGGTAGTGACCATGTGAATGATGGTGGTAACGTGTTGGTGAATTTGATCTAAACAAGGTGAACGATGAGAGGCTGTGTAGGAGTACACAGTGGGTTGTCTCGTTGAACACTGCCTTAAGCCCGAGTTCTTGTGTTGTTATCCAAGACTAAGAGTGCGACCACACATTGGGCTCACTGACCCCTCTCGGCCTAGTACCTCACCCCGGACCAAGTCCAGGAGTCGCAAGTAGTTCGAACTTTAAACGATCTCAAGCAGGTACATCAAGGTAAGTGCTGGACGTAGGTTGTGGGCTCGTTGAATCAAGTGAGCATGATCGAGTTGAGCTTGATGGCAGTCACACAACGTTTGAGTCCCCATCGGAAAAATCATGCAAATTCCGATCGTGGTCCCAACTCAAATAGGCGACTCCCTAGGACTAGAGATGGTGCCGTGAGTGAAGTGTCGTGCCAACATCCTCGTCGGTACTCGCTTGAAGGGTCCATTCCCAGGCGGTAACTGATGCGTGCGTGTGTGTAGCATTACACCCCTGCAGGGGTAATGAACTATTCGAATAGCCATGTCCGCGGTTATGGACTACTTGGATACCTTTACTTGATCATAGACAACTTCAATGGTTACTCTAAAATTGCCAAGATAAGTGTGAGTGCTATGGCGTGCTTCCTCATGGGGAAGTCGAGGAAGTATCCCTAGTGGTGTATTGGTTGGAGACTTGATACTTGGACTCGTGTACGCTCCTTACCTCTTTCTGGTATTCGTAGTACAGGACTAGCCAAGTCAAAGCTGGCACTTCTGCATTGAAACCCCACCCCCCTTTGTCTTGATACTTGAGAATGAGTAGTATAGTTCCTATGTAAGTCTTGCTGAGTATGACTTTGTACTCATGTTTTCTTATTCTATGTTTTAGAGACGAGACCACTGACCCTGACGGTGGCCTCTACCTCAAGATCGACGTGGACCAAGTCGTATAGTTACAGACAGCAGCCTGTGCCCTCTAGATGGTCGTTGTATTTTTTTTTCAGGCTTCTTAAGCCATTTGTTAACCTTGTCTTTACTAAGACATAATTTTCTTCCATTGATATTTTATGTAATGTTGGATCACAGACATGTGATCTCTGCTTGTAATACAACTACTATGTTTGCTCTGTTTAGCAGAAGTTATAAAGACTGAGTTTGTACAGTTCATGTTGTCATTACGTGATGTTTGCACTGGACATGTATGCTGTGTGTATGATTATAACGTGCATGTCTTAGTGTGGGTTTCGATAGCTTAGTTGTGTTGTTGCCGACGGTCTTTTGTACACCAAGTGGCCCTTAGATGTGTGCAGCTTGGGGCATCGCGATGCGATTGCTCATGACTTTTTCACGTGGCACACTTTTTTGTATGATTGAGCCCGCCCGAGACCCCGACTAAGTGATCGGGCTTGAGTCTTTTATGTAAGTGTTATAATTCAATCGATAATATGGTTGAGGCGACGATGAGGGCCCATCTCAGATGATCATTGAGCCTGGAGTGGATGCCCCTCACGTTTGATGCTTTCCGACAGTGTTTTGTGCTTGGCCTTGTCTGCTTAGAAAAGTGGGTACGACTCTCGGGTCTCCATATGATTGTATTGTAACAGGAATTACATACGCAAACCCCGGGTCTCGACAGACTTGGTATCAGAGCAGGACTGTCTTTAGGATTATGAAACCTTGGTCGATGTCGAGTCTAGAATTCTATAGTTATATAGTTTCTTTGTGTATAAGGGAACAACGTAAGACTTCTTTTTTCTCCTTACCCCCATCGATCTGAGTTCTGAGTCACCCTCATCTTGTTCTACGGGAAGATAGGACTAGGCTCATCTATGTCTTTACTAGAACATCTCGTTGATTGCTTCTTTGTAGCCGTAGGACTATTGTGGCCTTCCGAGTCATCATTCCCTACTATTTCTTAGGGAAGTGATGTCTGTTATCTATTGGTTGTCTCATTTTTCATCTCGATGCAGCCTTTATGCTGTCCGAGTCTTTCGAAGTTTCTTCATAATCGGATGCATTTGCAAAATCCTTTCCTCTATTTCGGTTGTCTTTCCAGAAGAATTGCTAGGTGGCATGCCTGACAGTTCCATAGTGTTTTTTGTAGGTTTTCTTCTAGAAACCTATATTGATGCATTTGCAGTTCTTCCTCCCACTTTAGATGTCTTCCAGCCAGAATAGCTACACTAACCATCGTATTGGGGTACTTTTCTACTCTGACATATCTGTTGTAGGCCCTAGTAAGCCATGGTCATCCTCTAGGGAAACTACCGAGTAACCCAACTCCTTAAACCTAGCCACCCGACAGATGTGTAGAATTCATAGTTGATCTTATCCCAGGAACCGCCCCAATATCCAGACGCCCATATAGAATGGCCCCACGTGAGTTAGCTGAGATCAAAATCCAACTTGAAGCTTCGTTGGCAAAAGGCTTCATCCGCCCTAGCTCATCGCCATGGGGTTGCCCCGTTCTGTTCGTAACGAAGAAATATGGAACAGAAAGGATGCGCGTAGACTATCGCCCTCTAAATATAGCGACGATAAAGAACAAGTACCCACTGCCCAGGATCAATGATCTTTATGGTCAACTTGCTGGATCCTCTGTCTTCTCCAAGATGGATTTGAGATTAGGCTATCATCCAATCAAAATCAGAAACGAGGACATTCCCAAAACGGCTTTCACTACTGGTTATGGTCTTTATGAGTACACCGTTATGTCCTTCGGTTTAACCAATGCCCCAGACACTTTTTCGCGCTTGATGAATTCGATCACCATGGAGTATTTGGACAAGTTTGTCGTATTTTACCTCGATGACATCCTTATATACTCGAAGAACGAAGAAGAACATGTTGAGCATCTTAGGATGGTATTGATGAAACTTTGAGAGCATCGCCTATATGCAAAATTCTCAAAGTGTGAATTCTGGCTACCATAAGTGACCTATCTAGGCCACGTGATTTCTGCCAAAGGCATTGTTGTGAATCCCGAGAGAGTTCAGGCCGTCCTTGAATGGACTCCACCTGAATCGGTTAAGCAAGTTAGGAGTTTTCTTGGCTTAGCAAGCTATTTCCGCCGCTTCATTGAGAACTTCTCCAAAGTTGCAAAGCCTCTAACGGAACTCCTCAAGAAAGATAAGAAATTCGAATGGACCCCCAAGTGCGAGGAAAGCTTTCAAGAGCTAAAAAGAAGATTGACTTCCGCCCACGTACTTGCGCCTCCCGAACCAAAAAGAATTTCGAGATCTATTGTGATGCTTCACGGAAAGGGTTAGGATGCATAGTTATGAAAGATCGACATGTCGTAGCATACGCTTCACGCCAGTTGCGTCCACATGAAGAGAACTATCCTACCCATGATCTTGAACTCGCTGCCGTAGTTCATGCCCTGAAGACTTGGCGACATTACCTCCTTGGTAATCACTGCCAGATATTTTCCGACCACCAAAGCCTTAAATAAATATTCACCCAGCCAGATCTTAATCTCAGGCGAAGACGTTGGATTGAGTTGATAAAATATTATGATTTAGGAATTTCTTATACCCCAGGCAAAACCAATGTCATGGCTGATGCACTAAGTCATAAGTCGTATTGTAACAACCTCATGTTACAACAGTATCAACCACTTCTATGAGGAACTTCGAAAGCTTAATCTTGAGATTGTTCCTTATGGATTGCTTTCCACCTTGGTAGTGAAACCAACTCTTGAGGATCAAATCAAAGCAGCACAGAAACGTGCTCGAGGTATCCGACACATCAAAGAAAACATTGCTAGTGGTAAGGCTAAATGTCTTACCCTAGACAATGAATGTGTTGTATCCTTTGAGAACAGGATAGTAGTACCGAATAATAAGAACCTTAGACAGCTGATCCTTAAATAAGCCCATGAATCTCCCCTCTCGATTCATCCCGGTGGTACAAAAATGTATCAAGATATACGCCAGAGATTTTGGTGGACTAGGATGAAGCGAGAAATTGCTCAGTTCATTGCTGAATGTGATGTTTGTCGTCGCGTTAAGGAAGAACATCAAAGACCTGCTAGTACTCCTAGACCTTTGCCTATCCCCGAGTGGAAATGGGATAAAGTCAGTATGGACATCATCACTGGCTTTCCAAAAACCCAGAAAGGAAATGATGCCATCTTTGTTGTCATTGATCAACTTTCAAAAGTTGCTCACTTCCTTCCTGTTCGCGAGTCCATAACTGCTAGCAAGTTAGCGGACTTGTATGTCTCCCGAATCGTGTCTCTTCACGGTGTTCCTTTGGAAATCAATTCAGACCGTGGTAGTCTTTTCACTTCTCGATTTTGGGAAAGTTTCCAGAATGCTATGGGAACCCACCTCTCCTTTAGTACCACTTATCACCCGTAGTCCAGTGGTCAAGTAGAAAGGGTCAATCAAATTCTCGAAGACATGCTTAGATCTTGTGTTATCTCTTTAGGAAAGAAATGGGAGAATTCTCTTCCTTTTGCCGAGTTTTCTCATAACAATAGATTCCAGTCTAGTTTGGGCATGGCTCCTTTTGAATTTCTCTATGGACGGAAATGTTGAACACCCCTAAACTGGTCAGAAACCGGTGAAAGACAATTCTTTGGACCGGATATGATTCAGGATGCAGAAGAACAGGTTCGCATTGTTCGTAAGAGATTGAAAACAGCTCAGTCTCGTTAGAAAAGCTATTATGATCGTCATCATAGGGAAGAAATCAATAATCTGGATGAGAAGGCTTACCTTCGGGTTACTCCTCTGAAGGGTACCCATCCCTTCAGTATCAAAGGCAAGTTGGCTCCATGTTACATTGGTCCCTTTCGCATTCTCGCTAAACATGGAGAAGTTGCCTACCAATTGGAACTACCCCCTCACCTCTCCCAGGTTGATGATGTCTTCCACGTCTCTCAACTCAAGCGTTGCTTCAAGGACCCCATCCGCGAAGTAGACCAAGAAACGCTTGATCTCCAAGATAACCTTTCATATCGAGAGTACCTTGTTCGTATTCTTGATGAAGTCGACTGTAGCACTGATAACCCACAACTGCAGGGGATCGAGATAGTCTTTGCGGGTAAGAATAACCCAATTTATAGATTCGACTCAAGGGGAGCCAATGAATATCCACAAGCTTTAATAGTGGAGTTGTCAGTTCCACCGCACCTGAGATACACTTACTTGCAACAAGGTATTAATAGTAACTGCGATATGGGAGTGATGATAGCAATGGTAATAGTAAAACAGCGAAAGTAAACAACTAGTAAGCAGCAAAATTAAAAACACTGTAGGATAGGGAGATGGATGGTTGGGCGCTGCATGGATAAGACACATCATGTATTTCACTTGGGGAAAGGCACACAGAAAAGCAAAGATTATCTAGGCATAAATCAAACATCAGGCATGTATCCCACAAGTAGTTGTACGTGCTTGCAATAAGAACTTGCACAACATCTTTTGTCCTACCATCCTGCTACGAACGGGACCAAGAGGAACTTATGGAGATTAAGGTGCTCCTGTCAAAGAGCACCGGAACAAAGCATTAACAATCAATGGATACATGGAATCCTCAAATTATAGTCCATCCTCTTTGGTGTCCCAAGCTGTCACCTTTGGGGTCGCATAGATAGGATCAAGAACACAAATATAATCATGAAAACACATGGGGTTCAGATCTGAAATCATGGCACTCGGGACCAAAGTGACAAGCATTAAGACCAAAAATTTGAAGCAAAGATGATAAACACCAAACTAGATGATAGGCAACATGTCCCCAACAATCTGATAAACTATTACATGATCTAACTCATCCAATCCCTACCATCCCCTTTGCCTACAGAAGGGAATCACTCACTCATGGATGGAGAATTCATGGAGGGAGGATGGAGTGGTGATGGTGATGACGATGGCGATGATCTCCCCACTCCGGAGGCAAAAACAGCCTCCAGATTAGCATTCCCGGAAAAGAACAGAGGGTGGTGGCGGCTCCGCAACGAGAACTGGAAAAACGACTACTTTTCTGGGGTTTTCACGTCACGGGAATAAATAGGAGCATCGGTAGGGCACCAGAGGAGGGGAGAGGGCCCCAGGCGGCCAGAGGGCGCGGCCCCACCCCTGGCCGCGCCTGGGGCCCTCTGGGCTCCCCTCTGGTCCCACTTCTGGAATCTGGCTCCTTTGGGTGCATGGATTTTCTGGTATTTTTCTGGGAATTTTCTGGGACGTCCAAAAATCCATTTTCCTGCGCACAATAAAACCATACAGGAAGCTCTGCTGAAAACAACATTAGTCCGGGTTAGTTTCGTCCAAATCATGCAAGAATGAGGGAAAAACAAGAGCAAAAGTGTTTGGAAAAGTAGATACGTTTGAGACGTATCAACCCCCCCCCCCAAGCTTAGCATATGGCTTGTCCTCAAGCAATTCAGTACAACGAACTAAACGCGACAAATAAAACTTTGACAAACTCTTTTTCTTCAATAGATGTATATAGGCATGTATTGCGAAAAGAATTTAGCAAGTATCAAAACAATGCTATGAGGACAATGCACGAAGCAATCCTTATTTCAAGTGATCAATCTCAAACAACTAAAAGCAAATAATATGCTACTGAAAATCAATACAGGATTACAATGCACAAAGTTAGCGATAACTCAAACGGGGTACTTAGATAAGATTTTGCTAAGTGTCTCTGCGAGTTTCTTGTGACTCGGAAGAGAAACTTGAATATCATGACATTATGCGATCATACATAAATGGACTTGTATTCATATAAATGTCTTATGGATAAAAACAACATAACAACTCGGCGTTCCAAGCACGAGACTCTTCCAACTCTGTTTGAATATCATAAAGTCGATAAGAACCATTATGTAGGATGCGTAATATGAGGAAAGTACCTTCCCATGCATGGGGGATCTAACTTGTGGTTGCCTTCTGACTTCTGCTTCAGACGGAGGACCATGTCGCCTTCTTGAAAAGAATAATCTCGCACGTGTCGGTCATGGTACCAGCGAAGTTCATGCTGATAGAGGGCCGATCGTGCAAGGGCCAACTCTCTCTCTTCTTCAAGGAGGTCAACACCATATTGTCGCGCATTTTCAGCTTCTGCTTCGGTGTATTGAGCCAATATGGGTGCATTATGTTTCAGGTCACTCGGAAGAATGACCTCTGCTCCATACACCAAAAACAAAGGAGAAAACTTAGTGGAACTGTTGGGCGTGGTTCAAAATCCCAAAAGAACAGAGGGAAGCTCATCCACCCAAGCTCCCGCCGGTTATTTTAACTCCCAAAAGGAAAATGGTTTGATACCCTTTAGGATTAGTCCATTGGTGTGCTCTACTTGCCAATTGGACCGAGGATGTGCCATAGAGGCATAATTGACTTGAATGCCTTTCGACCAACAAAAATCTCTGAACTCAACTGAGTCAAAATTGGTTCCACTATCAGTGATTATGTCATCTGGGACAGCAAAACGGTATATGACTTCCTGGATGAAACTTACTGAAGTCGCAACATCTAGAGACTTGACTGTTTTCGCTTCAATCCATTTTGTAAGCTAATCCACGACCACTAAGATGTGAGTGAATCCATACTTGCCTGTTTTGAGTGGGCCAATCATGTCAAGGCCCTAAACAGCAAAAGGACAAGCCAAAGGAATTGTTTTTAATTTGGAAGCAGGCTTATGCGACTGACTTGTATAATACTGACATACCCAACAATGAACGACAATATCCTTGGCATATGCTAAAGCTTTGGGATAGAAGAAACCAGCTCGGAAGGTCTTGGCACCAACGTCCGAGTTCAAGCTTGGTGGCATAAATCTACCGAGTGAATAGCTTTTTGTATAAGCCTCCCTTCTTGTCCCGATATACACCGATGCTATGGTCCCAAAATGCTATTTCTGTGTAAATCACCATTGATTACTCATACGTCCCAAATGTATATACAATTTTCCCTTGTTCCATGCTTATATTGGTGATATTGCTATATGTTTTGCTACACTTTCATACCTTTTACAACATATTTGGAATAACCTACTAACTCAGTGCCTCAATGCCAGTTTCTTTCTACTTTTGTCCGTGCATTTCAGGAAAATGTCAATGGTAAAAGTGCTCGGAAAAATCAAGAAAAATCAGATAAAAAATCAGCGCGCCAGAAGACTCCAGTAGCTCGAAGGAGAGCCGGAGGGGGCCACTGTCGTGGGAAAGTCACGGCAGATGTCCATAGAGTCAGACTTATCATGGGACCTTTATTGCGAGGCGAATTCGAGGAGAGAGTCGACATAGACACGGGACTCGGCGATTTACCCAGGTTCAGCCCCGTCGATGCGGTAAAGACCTACTCCTGCTTCTTGACTATTGTGGGATCGACTCCTCAATAGGAAGAGCCAATCTTATCGATGACAGTGATGATGTTTCGCAACCTTAGTCTCGTGGAGATCTAGGTTATAGCGCGAGTTGTATAGTCCTGGCTTGAGGTAAGTTCTGGCTTTGGCTGCCGTGGACCTCGGCTTATAAAGATGTCGGGTCCGGGGATCCCGAGAGTCCGACTCCTACACGATGTGGAGTTCTGTTCTACTTTCGAAATTTGCTACGTGCTATACAAGGTAAGTCGAATTCCTTCTAGGGCTTCAATCTTCACGCTTGGCACGTCAGACTCCTAGCCGGGTCTTCTTTGTGGGCCTTCATATGTAAGTCGGCCCAGAGGTTTCTAATGCCGGGTCTATGGGCCTGATCCATCCCCCCGACATTAGCCCCCAGGATTTTTGTGATGCTTTAGTCTTCACAGCAATCTTCTTTATTTTCTTCATTGCCACCGACTCTTCATGGATCAAGGGCCGACTTTATGCTTGGCGTTGATTGGGAGTAGGAGTCATCTCTCTTCAATCTTGCTTTGATTCCTTTATCTCCATGAAGTCGACTCTTCTAGTTGATTCAACTATCATTTGATGCTTACTAGGATTCGACGCCAACTCTTTTTAGCTTCACATCTTCTTTTACTTGAAGATTTTTCTTTTGACCTTTGGTGAAAGATCCGATTTGGTTTTTATGATCACACTGCCCGAAACGCCGGTTGGAGGCATTGATGTTTGTAATGGGAATCGAGGAGTCTTTCCATAAATGCTATCTACCATGGGTAGTTATCCCGTATCATTTATGGTATTAATTGATCCTCCCCGTGAATCTACTATAAATATTCCTTGTATAGTTTGATCCTTCAAGCGCATCCATCTTCTTCTTCCTCTTCCTGTTTTCCCCATGGCACCTAAGCTAGAAGCCTCTTCTCCTTTGGAATCCAACGAGCCCGATCCCCGTGCAAGTACTCGAGGTCGCGGCCGTGGCCGTGGCCGTGGGCGAGGTCGTGCCGTGGTAGAGGTAGAGGAAGAAGTATTCGTGCTGCCTCTCCTTCCGAATCTCCGCCTTCTTCTCCTGAGAGGAGTGAGTTCTTGGTTCATATCCGGATGATTCGACGCTGGATCAAACTTCCTAAGTCTTTTATTCAACTTTTGATTGACTCAACGCCTTCGGGTCTTTGGCTCCGATTTGATGGATGTCCTCATGGGCCTGTCTGGGTGACGATTAGATTGTGTAGCCATGGCACCATGTTTTTTGAGAAGGGTTGGAAAACTTTTCTTCGATCTAGGAATATCTCAAGAGGAGACACCATTGTCTTAAGATTTGATGGTGAAGACACCTTGTGGGCTAGGATCTTTGACTAAGATGGAGACCGAGCCTGCTGTTGTATGGAGAGCTCCACTGATGAAGAACTCCTTAGTGAAGAAGAAGCTTCGATGGAAGATGAAGCCGACTCTGAAGAAGATGTCTGAAGCTGTAGATTTTTCTTCTTAGCATAATTTTGCAGAGTTTGTCTTTTTCTTGTAAGGTTGTCTCCTTTGATGTAAGACCCAGTTTGTTTGATGAGTGAAAATTATGAATTTTCATTGAGTCTATGAGTCGGTTTTATTCCTCACTTTGAATATTTTTCAAGATGTATGAGAGCCGATTATTTATGATAGTGTATGTATATGTAGCCCCCTTAGTCGATTCAGAATAATTGAGTATCGGTAATCGACTCATAGCATAGATCGACTTGTAGCCCCCATGAAATGGTGTGGTCACGTTTACGTGCCGTACCGGGTCATCAAAGAAGTGTTGCTTCTCAAGAGTTGGTATAATTATCCTAGCGTTTGAGCCGATTCATCAAAGAAGAAGTTTTTCGAAGTGTTACTTCCCAACAGTTAGTGTATGCATCTGGGTGTTGTTCTGAGTCTATGTATGGCGAGAGCCGTTGCGACCGAAGTCAACTTTATGTATGGCGAGAGCCGTTGCGACCAAACTCGACTTTATGTATGGCGAGAGCCGTTGCGACCGATGTCGACTTTATGTATGGAGAAAGCCGTCGCGACCGAAGTCGACTTTATGTATGGCGAGAGCCGTTGCTACCGAAGTCGACTTTTAGGAATGCAGAAGATGCAATGTAAAAAGATAGTCCCCATGAGTCGGCGTGTTTGTCTTGACACGCTGCTGCATCACATAGAGAAATTTTCCGAGTTGTAGTCCCCATGAGTCGGTGTGAACATATTTTGTGTCATACCGAGCCATAGAGAATTTTTGAGCTATAGTCCCCATGAGTCAGTATGAGCATGTTTTGTGTCATACCGAGTCATCGAGAATTTTTTGAGGTATAGTCTCCATGAGTCAGTATGAGCATATTTTGTGTCATACCGAGTCACACAAGTTAATGATATGGGTGCATCTTTTGGATGACATATAAAATGAAAAAAGTATGTGATGATGCTAATGTATGCAAAAAGAAAGTATGAAGTCTCATATAGAAGTCGACTTTGGATTCAACATGCCTCATCTTCTCGTGTTTGGGATAGATTATTGGGTTATCCAGGAGTCGGAACTTCTCTGTAAGACGGCTACATATGACTAGTGCTCCCTGTACTTTAAGACTAAACTTTGTAGGCGTTGCTGTCAGCCCCCGAGGTTTTTAGGCTAAGCCGGGTACACGTAGATCGTATGAGCTTGAGCTATACAGGCCAAGATTAAGGCGTGGTTTAGCCAATTAATATATACGCCGGGATTTCTTCGGATAAGAGTCGATGAGTGACATTGAGCTCCCCTACTGCCCCTGAATAAGCTTATACACATGTGATTTTTACATATATATGCCGAGTTTTCGGATAAAGAGTCAATGATTGTCATCGAGCTCCCCGATTCCCATGAATAAGCAATATACATGCTCAGTATCAATAGAGGGGTTGATCAATATAACATCCCAGATTTCACAAAAATTAAATTTTTTGTTTTCTGCGTGAATTGTTTGATTGTCTGATTTGTTTGCGGTGTTTGCATCCCTGATTTACCGATCGGCGATTATTTTTTCCCCTATTATCTTGTACCGGACGGAGACCGACCCTTGCCACCCTGACACTCGACCTTTGCGACACCGGGTTTCACCCGATCACCGTCGCGAAAACCGCCTGAGACCCGCCACAACCAACGGAACGAAAACCCCGTTTAATAATTAAACGGGATATTTTTTATAGAGCGCCGAAAAGTGTTCTCGGAACGGTTCCAGTGCGAGGTGAACGCCGCTGGCTCGACGTGCTAATCGCGCAGTTCGAAGTTTTACCCGAATCGGAGGTCCTGCGGACCCCCGGCGGTCAAAAACGTGAACACCGCGCGCGCGAGAGAGAAACCGGGGATGTTTTTGCGAACTGCCAGCCACCGGGGCTATATAAAGACCACCACACTCCCACCCCTTTCTAGGGTTTCCCTAGCCACTAAATTGCAGCCACCCCCTCCACTTTTCTCCAAATTTCTTTCCACATCTCCCCTACCCCGAAAATCCTAGATCAGGCGACTCCGGAGCCGTAGGATCGCAGATCGGAGGCTTCAGATCGCGCCACGTCACCAGCCCCAACCCCGTGGAGCTCCTCTCCTCCTGGACGCCGAGCCACCTCGCCGCCCGTCGCCTCCACGCCCGAGCCCTACCGGCTGGCGAGCCGCCGTTGCGCCGCACCAGCAGGTCACGGCCCCGCGCGCGCCACCCTCTCCCCTTCTCTCCTTTCCCTCCTTCTCCCCTCGTCTAATCTCTCTCTCCCCTGTATTTTTGGACGCCATGGAGGCAAGGCCTTGAAGCTCCCCGCGCTGCCTGAAGACCTCTGCACCCCGGGATCCCACTGCCACCTTGCCGCGGACCGGATCCACGCTGGCGCCCCTCGCCGGACCTCCTCGCCGGAGAAGGCCAGCCCCAGCGCCGCCGTTGCCTCTGTCTCGTGCGAGACGAGGACAAAGTCGAGCTCTCGTTCGCTCACTGTCGTCCTGGGCCGGCGCCCCCTGGAAGGCCCATCGACCACGCCCACCTCACAGCTTGGGCCACGGCCTGAAGTCGTGAGAACCCCCTTCCTTTTTTTTTCTTTTTCTGTTGCTGCGAGTTGGCCTCGGCCGTGAGTATTTTTCGCCCGGTGCGATTTTAATTATCCCGCGCCCACTGTGTTTAGGCCCAACAGTAGCTTTTCGGCCCAGTAGGCTTGTTATTTTTTTTACGCGTTAGAATAAATTGCAGATTGTGTTATTTATTTGTGTTCCCGTATCTTTTTAACGGTAGCTCGGGTCGCGACGATTTAAACATGAAAGTTGCTTAGAATTTGGTGTAGATTAATAAAATGTGCTTGTTTGCCATGTTTGACTTTGTTTACATGTTGTTTGACTGCTAATTACACAGCTTGCCACTGAAACTGTAATAGGTCATAACTTTTTAACCGTTGCTCCATTTAAAATGTTCTTTATATGTAACTTGATTTTGTTTATGCTGCTTTTGCTTGCTAATAAAAATAATAAAATTATGTTTAGGAAAAACAGTACCAAACATTATAATTATCGTGGGGTCCGCAATTGTGTGCCTGTATAGGTTTTACCCCCACTTAAAAGTACTAGATTAGATAGTTTACTTTGTGCTTCACCTCTTGCCATGATTGTGTCTTATGCCATGCTTGACTGAGATTCCATGTTAATAACCTCTGCTCATCTGGTGTAGATAAACAACTTGAACCTTTCCAAATTTGCGGTATCGTCGTGTGTGATGTCTCGTGTTGCCTTCTTGTTGATGCTTGCTTGTGTTTGCTTCGTAGTAATCGATGCTTGCTCATTGATTTCTTTCCAGTGCTTACCCTCTTGTGTGCTCCCGCGGGTACCTTCGGAGACGATGCGATCTTGCGATAGGCTACACCTTCGGAACCCGACTTATCAATAGGCAAGCACTATACATTACTTATGATCCATTCTATTTCAACCAGCGGTTTGCATACTAGTCTAGGTTAGGTTCGATGTTTGATCCTACCACATTTTACAGCCTCTTTCAAACCGATACAACCATCACTACTAGGGAAATAGCTATACATGGAAAGCTTATTAGTGGCACATTTAGAAGGCCATGCGCCACCATCTGTTAGGGGTGGCGCATTGGAAAATAATGCGCCACCCATCTTATGGGTGGCGCATTATTTTCCAGTGCGCCACCCCTAAGAGTGGGCCAGCCTGGATGATCTTATACGTGGCGCACTCAGTTATATGCGCCACCCTTAAGAACCTTATAGGTGGCGCATTGCCAATATGCGCCACCCCGAAGAGCTTAGGGGTGGCGCATTCTGTGAATGCGCCACCCATAAGGTCCTTAGGGGTGGCGCATTGGGGTAATGCGCCACCCATAAGAGCTTAGGGGTGGCGCATTCCACCAATGCGCCACCACTGACTTGCTATATGCGCCACTAAATGCCTAGAGCTTCCCTTATCTACTCCACCCCACCTACCACCTCTAATTCACTACACACAATTCTCAAACTACATCCACTCTTCTCACCCTAGGTCTATTCGGTTTTCTCCTCCTCCCCACCTCATTTCTTCCATTTATCCATCGATACTTGGCATTACATCTATTTTGTTTCATATTGAAGTAAGTGGACCTCCTCCCAAACACTTTTGTTCCATTTTTGACCCATATACTTGCCTTTATTAGCTTGGGGTTTGTTGTATATGTGAAGCTTGGGTTTGATGTATATGTTAAGCTTGTGGTGGTTTGATGTATATGTGAAGCTTATGGTGGTTTGATGTATATGTGTATCTTGAGTGGCCAATGTTTTGCCGAAATGTCGATTCATTTCCGTTTCGGCAAATTTCTGGCGCACTCTCCGCATGCTCCCATGCATTATTAGGGAAGGTCATGCCAAATTTTTCCGGCGACGACTATGATATATAATTGTGTTGCTCTCTCCGTGCACGCAGGTGATCGACCATGGTCCGCGAGATGCTGAGCGATATCACCGTGGCTAGGTGGATGCAATGTGCGACAAACGACATGCTAAGGAATAATAGATCGGATATAAGATGTCCGTGTCGGAGATGCAAACTGCAGTGCGTGACCGAGCCTGATTCCGGAATATTGCAAAGACACCTGAAGCGTAATGGTTTGATGGATGGCTACACACGATAGATAAGTGATGAAGCTAGTGAGGAGGAGGACGTCAATGGTGGGGCGCCAGTAAATGAGGAAGGGAAACCAGACAACAGCAGCGGGCGAGAAGACGAAGAGCATCCCGTACATGATCATGAAGAAGATGCCAAAGCGGATCATGTAGATCAAGATGCCGGACATGAAGATCAAGATGTCGGACATGATGAGGATTCAAGCTGGGTGCGGGACCCTCATGTTCAAGAGCTCCTTGTCAAAGAGGCGTTGAATGCAAGAGGTGCATCTAGAGATAAAGCCAAGATGGCGCAACTCGAGAAAGACGCGATTACGAAGTTGTATGAAGGATGCAACGACGGGGATACCCGCTTGAATGTAAAACTTGGGGCTATGGAGATGAAGGAAAAACACAAATGGACCGACGAAAGCTTCGATGATAACATGGCATTCTGGCACGATCGTCTTCCGAAGGGCAACACGTGCCCAACTAGTATCGCTGAGGCCAAGAAAGTCTTTTTCCCTCTCGATCTTACGCACGTTAAATACCACGTCTCCATAAATGATTGAATGATTTATCGGGGTGAGGACGAAGATAAAACCACATGTTCGGTGTGCGGTGTTAGTCGATACAAGAGAGGGAAGAAAGTTCCTAGAAAAGTGGTATGGTACTTTCCGATCACTCCTCGTTATCAGAGGTATTTCGTAGATCCCGAGGAAGCAAAGCTCATGACCTGGCACGCGGATAGAAAGAAGCTAAAAGAGGATGACCCGAACCCGGATCCGGAAAAGGAGGACATGCTGAGGCACCCTTCAGATGGTAGCCAATGGACTGCGTTGGACCTCGAATACCCATATTTTGGGAAAGAACTAAGGAACCTCAGGATTGGTGTGAGCGCCGATGGAGTCAATCCGTTTGGCGGCCAGAGCAGCACACACAATACCTGGCCCGTGTTTGTATGCATATACAACCTTCCCCCCTCGAAGTGCATGAAGAAAAAGTACATAATAATGTGTATGCTAGTTCAAGGTCCGAAACAACCAGGTACGAACCTCAATCTATATCTACAGCTGTTGAAAGAGGAGCTAGAAACGTTATGGAAAGACGAAGTCAATACGTGGGATGCCGCGGCAAAACAATATTTCCCAATGAAAGCCGCGGTGATCACGACGGTGCACGACTATCTCGGATACGGATATTTCTCAGGGCAGGTGGTCCAAGGATTCTGTGCATGCGTTAGGTGCATGGATAATACAATGTACCGCCAGCTACCAAAAGATCCCGGATCTTCAAAAACCGTGTTCCAGGGGTCTCGGAGGTGGCTTCCCAAGAAACACGCGTGGAGAAAATAGGGACATCTGTTCGATGGAAGCGAGGAGCTCCGACCACCCCCAGCTCGAAGGACCGGCAAAGAAATCGACAACTTGCTGAAAACTTGGAAAGAGTGCCCCGCGCCGGGAAAGAAAAAAAAGAAGACTCAGCCGTTGATGAGGGTATGGAAAGTGAGGTCTGTTTTCTGGGATTTGGAATACTGGAGTCTCCTCCACAGTCCTCATAGCCTTGATCTCATGCATATCACAAAGAACGTGTGCGAGAGCTTGTTTGGCACGCTGCTCAACATGCCGGAGAAGACCAAGGACGGGCCAAAGGCAAGGAATGACTTGAAATTTATGGGCATCAGGAGGAAACTTCACCCCCTAGTGACGACGATGATGAGCCGGAGGAGGAAGAGGATACGGAAACGCAAAACTCTCGCAAACAAAAAAGGACGACCAAGAAGAAGACCGGTATTGATCACTTCCACACGGCATGCTTCACTCTGTGCGAGGAGGAGATCAAGCGGTTTATCCACTGCCTCATAGGAGTAAAATTTCTGAACGGCTACGCGGGGAAGATAAGCAGATACCTAGACGAGGTGAAGCAGCGTTTCAGCAGGATGAAATCTCACGACTGTGCCGTGCTGATCACGCAGATTCTCCCGGTTGCGATGCGAGGGATCATGGACGAGCACGTCCGTAAAATGTTGTTTGGCCTTTGCAAAAATTTTGACGTCATCTCCCGGAAGTCGATTTGCGCTACGCAACTCAAAAGGCTATAGGAGGAGATCGTGCTCATACTATGCGAGCTTGAGAACTATTTCCCGCCAACGTTCTTCGACATTATGGTGCATCTGCTGATCCACGTCGTGGAGGATATCGTCCAACTCGGGCCTGCGTTTCTGCGCAGCATGATGCCGTTCGAAAGGATGAATGGACACATCAAAAAATACGTTCGTAACAGGTCCCGTCCAGATGCAAGCATAGCGAAGGGCTTTCTAACCGAAGAGTGCATCTCTTTTTGCATGAATTATCTCAACACCGAGAACCCTGTTGGTCTAGCCATCAACGAGCACTTTGGCAGGACCGATGGGTGTGGTCACCACGAGGGAAGCCGCGCAATGCATGTCAACTTTGACGGTCGAGACATCGACTTTGAAAGATCAAGCCTAGTCGCGCTACAACACATCCAGCTGGTCGATCCTTGGATAGTAAAGCACAAGGATTTAATCAGGAAGAAGTACAGTGACCAGGGCCTGCAGATAACGGACCAAGATCCACGGCTAATCAAAGAGCACAACTCCGATTTCATGACTTGGTTCAGGAACGAGCTTCGTGCTAATCCCCCGCAAAGGAACGCTTCCGAGGACGAAAAGATGATATTCACCTTGTCACAGGGTGCCGCACGCAACCTGATGACCTATCAAGCGTATGATATCAACGGCTACACATTCTACACGGAGGAAAAGGACAATAACTGCGATTACCAGAACTCAGGGGTAACGGGGATATTCTACACCGATGACGTCAAGGAAAGATTCTATGGAAGGATCGAGGGCATATGGGAGCTCGACTACTGTGGAGAGAAGGTGCCGATGTTCCGTGTGAGATGGGCCAAGAGCGTCGTAAAAGAAGACTGGTACTTCACCACCATGGTTATACCCGAAGCCAAATCCAAGTTTGCGGGCGCAAACGTCACCGCGAAAAATGAGCCATGGGTACTGGCTAACCAAGTGGACCAATGCTTCTTCATTACCGACCCATCAAAGCCGAGCCGCGTTGTAGTGAGGAGAGGCAAAAGAAACATCATCGGAATGGATGGAGTCGCCAACGAGAAAGACTTTGACAAGTACGGCGACCCGAAGATGGAGGATGACTACGCCGCTCAGGATACATACACCACAACCCTACCGAAGAAAGGTCTCCTCCCGTTCAAGAGGAAAAGTGAAGGTGTCCCGGGCCTAAATTATTCAACCACGACAAAGAAGGTCAAGAAGAAGATCATGACGAAACGATAGCTAGATAGCTAGCTCCAAATTAAAGAAACATATTTTGTAATTCATGATCACTTTGTGTATGCATGGATTTAATATGCACTTTGTAATTGATGATCACAATCTTATGTTTCCAAATGACGCTACACCCTTTGTTTGTGGATCTTGGTTCGGCGACGACACGGTTAAGGCATGGTACGTGGATCGATATGATCACATTCTTATTTTTAGATCATAGTTTGCAGTGTATGAACATCGACGATACACAATCGAAGCATCATTCTCAAGGTCGGTTAGAGCAAGTACTCCCTCCATTTCTTTTTACTCCGCATATAAGATTTGGTCAAAGTCAATCTTAATAAAGTTTGACCACTTTTATACACAATTGAAGCATCATGCCTAACTCCTTAAAAAGATGAAATGGTTAGCTACACCTTGTAATTGATGATCACATTCTTATGTTTTTAAATGCCGCTACACCTTGTGTTTGTGGATCTTGGTTCAGCGACGACACGGTTAAGGCATGTACGTGGATCGATAGGATGAGTAACAGACACCGATGGGAAGGAAGGCCATGGCCTCGCTAAAAAACCCAGATATTTAGTAGCGTTAAAAAAACTAGTAGCGATAAAAAACCAGATAGATAGCTAGTCCGATTAATAAAAAAAATAAAAAACTCTTAGGGGTGGCACATCTTTCATAAATGCGCCACTAAATGTGCTTAGGGGTGGCGCATTTTGCCAGAATGCGCCGCCAAGAGTTTCCTTATGCGTGGCGTATTTTGGCGGAATGCGCCACACATAAGGAACCTCTTGGTGGCGCATTCTGGCAAAATGCGCCACCCCTAAGCCTTAACCTCCACGTCCCCCTCCCCTTGCTCGTCACAGTACCCATTCGAGCACGATCCCCTCTCGAGCCCTAGCCGCCACCGTCCTCGCCGTCGACACCGGAGCCGCCCCTCGATGCCACCGGAGCCGCCCCTCGACGCCACCGCGGAGGAGCCGCTCCTCTACGCCACAGCGGAGGGTCCGATCAACGCCACCGGAGCCGCTCGCCGCCACTGGAGCCCCTTGACTCCACCGGAGCCCCTCTACACCACTGGAGCCGCCACCCTGACGCCCCCGAGGTGATCCTCCTCGACGCCTCCATCTCCATCCCTGCCCCCTGCTAACTTCCCCTGTTATTCAAAGAAAACAGAGAGGGGATTTGAGATTCTTGGTCCATATATGATGATGCATATGTTTTCTTCCATGTGTTTGTTAGAAATTGTTAAGGAATCCAGCACATGTGTTTCTTTTCTTACTAGAAATTGTTAAGAAATTGCTAGAAACTTACTCCATATATGATGATGCATATGTTTTCTTCCATGACTAAGCAACAATCCTTGAATCAGTGCATAGATTTGATGTTAGCTGTCTGTTATCTTAGATTAATTAATAACACCATAATATTTTTTAACAAGAATCCAATGAACTGTGCTAAACTGTCCCATACTTTCTAAAATTAAGTAGTAAGCAATTCATGAAGTGTATTTCTTTTCACTATTTATTCTAGATAATGGTTTGTTTGAGTTATATTGTTTATTTTATTATCGATACAAATAATTTTTGAAATGATAAAGTAGCTAGGGAATCAGGTAGCTAGTGTGAAACTATTTTGCTATGTTGCTTTCACAGCAAGTTTACTCCATGCAAAATCTCTAAAAGAAAATTATACTTAGGAACCAAGGGAGTACTAGCAAACTGAACATTAATTATATTAAAAAGAAAAACATAATGTAGGCTATGTGTGTGTGTGATATGTGTGTGTGCTACTGACCATGCATGACCATGTGAATATCATGCTTATTAAATATTTTTGTTGCTTGCTGTTTTTTGTGTCCTGTGTGTGTCATGTGTGTGTGTGTGTCTTGTGTGTGTGTGATGTGTAGAATCTGTGTGTGTGATGTGTGTGTGTCCTGTGTGTGTGTGTGTGTGTGATGGCATCATAAAATAGTGTAAAATAAAATGTGTGTGGTTCTTATGTTCTTCATATATGCTGGTTGTGCCTACATACTAGGCATTTTTGTGTGCACGGACTCTCATTATCCCCTTTCTCCCGAAATGTTGATTAACTTCCGTTTCGGTTAAGAATGGGGCACTCTCATGTTAAGAAAAATAGCAAAGGTCATGCCGAATTTTTCCGTGAATTCGTGCATGACCTTTGCTATTTTTCATAACATGAGAGTAGTTGCATTTATTTATTGTGCTAATTAATTAAGTAGTTGCATTTCTTAATATTCTACTAGTGCAATACTGTTGACCGGAGCCGACGCCGGTCCTTCTTCTCAGCCGGGGAAAAAAAGGAAGCAATTTTGGGACTACTCCTAGGAGGAGGTCGAGGAGCAGAGAGAAGAGGAAGTACCTCCGGCCGAGGAGAAGTATGAGGAGGAGATAGAGTCGGATTCCGACTCATCGGATGATGACTTGGAGGAGGAGGCCGTTACGACAGACGTCGAGAGGAACATCGGCGAGGATGATGGGACCGGTGGCTCCAACACAGATGTTACCCAGTCGAAGAAGAGGAATCGGAAACCGACCAAGGTCGGCGCCATCAGGCAAGAGTTTACTGTTGTGACTGCCGTCGGGATTCCTAAACAGCCCGAACGTTTTTTGGAAGGGTACGGCCGTCAATTCGCGGCGATCCTCCGCAACACCGTGCCGATCACCATGATTAACCTCAGGAGTCGTCAGAATATTCATTATTGTCAGCTTCTTATCAACAAGCTGCACGGACGATACAAGTTTCCGGAGCCGTACGATAACAACAAACTCAGAGGGAACAAAGTAAACACATTGGCCCTCAGGAAGATGAGAAAGGCCTTGTCGAGTTGGAAAACCCAGGTGAAGAGGGCAATCTTTGAAAAGAACAAAACCTGGGAGGAGATCAAGGAGAAAGATCCGTTGATCGACGAAGCTACCTACAATCTTTTCAAGGCTAGGTGTGAGTCCGAGCAAGCCAATGCCACGAGTGCAAAGGGCAAGGCCATGCGGTCGCAGGTCATAGGTAACCACCGTCTCCGAGCCGGTGGTTACAAAACTTCCAAGCCTAAATGGGACAAGGACGATGCCGAGTACGCCGCTGCGGGCATACCTAACCCCTTCTAGCAATACAAAGATGATCCACAGACCGAATTCTTTGTGAGGGCCTGGAGCTATAAGGACAAAGCAACCTCAAAAATAATTATCGATCCTAAGATTCAAGAGTTTACGACTGCCGTGGTAAGTAGTTTACCACGCGACCTTGTCGATTGAATTCTCAAGTGAAGTTCACAATTTCTTAACGTTTCACATTCTTTTTGCAGCAAGCGGAAATGAAAATCGCCTCATCGCAGGAGTCGTCGCTTAAGCCGGCCGGCCCATGGGACAACGCCTTTAACAGGGCGTTGAACAAGGTCAAGAAGGTTGACGACGTGACGGCGAAGCCATCGTCAGCCGGCCGTGTGGTCGGCTTTGGTGTGGACCTAAATTGGTCCGAATATTATGGAAAACCGGCGGAGCAGTCCGGTTCGAGGGGGCGCAAGGCGAGAAGGACCGAAGAAGACGCCGCTTATGTTCGTGGACTAGAGGAGAAGGTGAACATGCTTCCGCATCTTGTCCAGGACTAAGTGGCGAAGACGAGGAACGCTCTCCTTCCAGATATGATGCAGTCACTCGTGAATTGGCAAGCGCGTGGTGGACAAGGGCCCATACAAGTCCCCAGCATGGTCAGCCGCAACTCAGGCACCGCGGCGCCTGCAATCCCGACTCCCGCCGTAGTGGTGGCTCCCGCACCGACTTCCGGTGTATTGGTGACTCCGGCCGCCAACACCGCGGCGGCGGCGCCGGACGTGATGGTAACTCCTCCAGCCAAGATCGGGCAACCGGGGCATAACAATAATGCACCCAGCGGCAGCGCAAATAGGGCGATCGACGCCACGGGAGGCAGCGCGCCCTCCGTCTCTTGCATGCCCGCCGTCATCGGCAGGGTCTCTTCACTAGCCGACCTCGACGCCCTCAAGGTAACTATAAGCATCTGCAACTCAAACAAGGACTTCATCTCCTTGCCTTTTTTAGTGGAATCTCTCTGATGCCGTACATGCATATATCTCTTTCGTAGGAGGACACTCCATGCATTCTATTACAAGTCGTGGACGGCGAGTTGAAGGATGTTGCCAAAGGTAAAATCATTCAACCACAAAATCGAATCATGCACAATATGCCGATGGCATCGGAGATGCATAGGGTTCAAATCTCTCTCGTGATTTCGGGCTACGAGAGAGTTGAACCTCCCATTCAACCCCCAGGATACGATGAGGATGAGCCGGCAGTCCTCAGTGACTGTTTCAACCAAATATGCCTATGGCCGAAGAGCCAAATGCGTTTAATGACGGGGGAAAGGGGCACCACACCTAGGACAACACCGCTAGTCATCGTGTCGGCGCCACAAGATCCCATCGGAGCACAACAAGAAGACGATGATCTTGATGATGATATCAGCGCCGACTAGTTCATCAATACTTTGTATGATGCTAATGACTTATTCATGCCTCCTGCTGAAGGAGCCTGTCAGCATGACGAGGAAGCTCGCGGTCCAGCTGATCCTGCGGCGAAGCCTGCTTGCTCCACGCGTCTCTTCGCTGCTTCTCAGGACATGTCTCCAGCAGCTTGCACCTTCACCGAGACTCAAGCAGATGCCACAAGAGATCTATTCTCAGCCCGTCCACACTCCATAAGGCGGCCACTAAGGAGATAAATGCCGGTGACTTCTCAAAATCAGAAAAAAAGAAGGGACGGAAAAGAAAGAAGAGCATCACTTCGAGTAGCCAACCTTCGATGCCGATCCGTGCTCAGGACGGGCCACCAAGACCCAAGGATCTCTCGTTTGAAATCCATATGGCTGGTAGGGAGATGCTACCTAAGGACATGGTTGACCTTGCAACTTCGGATATGCAGAGTTTGCATCACAGTATTATGGCATTAGAGAAGATTCTTCTTCGAGAAGAGAATCCCTCGTACCCGGTTTTCATGGCCAATGTGCCACTCAACATGGGCTTCATCAACACTATCCCCGCGGATATGATAATCCTGCTGTTTTCGGAGATCTTCAATTTGTACCATCTCAAGCGGCTGGACCATAAACTTATCCGTCTGTTCTCGCTCAGCCTTTCTATGAGTATCAGGAGAGATAAGACCCCGAGCGTCGCGATATTGGACCCCTTCTACATGCGTGAAAGCATCTTGATGGACGACGGGGACGCGGCTATCGCGGCGGGGTACATCACAGACTATATGCTACAGAACGCCGACAAGGATTCATTTCTTAAGACCTACTCTCCCAAGTAAGTCATTCGCTCGCCGCCGTAGCATATATGCTTTCTTAGCTCTCCATTGTCCTCTTCCAACATTCCTTTTGGATTGTTTTAATTATGCAGTGAGGATCAAGACTGCGTGCTCATCAACTTTTCACCGCAACACTCACATGTCGTGTATTTAGACTCGGGGAGTGTGAACAAGAAAGATTACAAGTATATCATGAGAGTTTTGGATGATTCTCTCTCCGGCTACATAAAATCTGGAGGCAAGATGGTGAAGCACAAGTTCAGGAAGAATCATCCTGACGTGAAAGTGTTCAGCCACGTAACGCAGTTCCCGTGCGTCAAGCAGCCGGCTGGCATTGTGAGGGATGCGTACTACGCCCTTCATCACATGAGGGCGATTGTACAGGAACAACGCAACCTTACGCTTCCAAGTCATCTCAGATTGTGGGCCGAAAGGAAGGCGGAAATCGCCGATGCAAATCTGAAGGAGGAGTTCTTTCTCATCCAAGCGCAGATGGCGACTATCATCCGTCAGGAAGTACAAATGAGGGGGTCGATCTTCCACTCGAACATTGCACCATCCAATGGGGAGATAGAAGTCCGCCTAAAGGCCTTTCTTGACACAAGGCCTTTCATGAAGAAAGAAGGATGCCGCCCATTCCCCGAGCCGAGTTAGAACAATTGAACAACTTATGTTATATATGGAAGTCGTTTGATGAATGTGTTCCCTACATGTAATTTGGATGTACTCTTTGTGTAGTAGATGGTAGTGTCAAATACTCTTGGTGCTCTTTGTGTATAAAGATCACTGCATATGCATTTTTATGCATATGTGCATGCTCCTCGATTGACCGACTTGCTTTAAGTTGTTGATAAGAATAGATGCTACATTTCTTTGTTCTCCTTTGGTATGAATTCATATGGATGTGACCTCTAAAGCTTTGTTTTGTGCAGGTTGAAGAGCAAAGAAGAGATGATGACGAAAGTAGCTTTCGGTTTTCAATAATTGTTGGACTCATTGTAATATTGTGAATCTTGTTGTCCTCTAACCTTTGTAAATCTTTGTAATAAGAATTATAATGCAATTCTTTTGTATCAATAATTGTTGGGCTCATTGTAATATTGTATTTTGCATTTCTGTAATATAATAAAAATATCTGTAATGTTTTTATTCTTTTCTGTAATTCTTTTTTTTTGTTTTTTGTAACCCATTTAGTGGCGCATATTGTCTGGCTTTAGTGGCGCACTGGGAATGTGCCACCCCTAAGGCCCTTAGGCGTTGCACATACCAGAATGCACCACCCCTAAGAGCTTAGAGGTGGCGCATTCTGATATGCGCCACGCCTAAGGGCCTTAGGGGTGGCGCATCCAGAATGCGCCACCTCTAAGCCCTTATTAGTGGCTTGTAGTTAGTGGCGCATCCCTAATGCGCCACTAAACACAAAAAAAGGGCGCCACTAAAAGGGCATTCCCTAGTAGTGCATGGCCCCTCCCAGAAAACCTTGTACTGCTATGTTACTATTGCTCGTTGCTCAGCCCCTGCTTAGTATGCATGCTTAGGATGCTACGATGTTACCCTGTTACTTCTTGGTTTGGGATATCACATTATTATTATTGTTGTTGATGATATGATTATTATAATGTTGACTATATTCGACGAAGGATGGAAGGTCTAGGCTATCCCGCCCCGACGCTTTGTTCCATTCGAGTCACCTAGGATCCGAGTTCCGTGTATTGGTTTTAAGACTGAGCGTGCCTAACCACGTGTGGGATTTTATGGGGTTCCCTCTTCTTACCTACCTAGCTTCAAACATTTCTAGTGGTGGCCCAAGCTGATTTTGCCTTTTGAGAAACCGTGTGCGCAACTGGTCTGCAGCCAGTGGATTTAAAATAAACTGGGCCAGTGGGATGGTATATCCCGTTGGTCCACACCTGGAAGCTAGGGGGCTTCCCACATCTGTTTGGGTAGCTAACTCGACCTCGTCCAGACTGTAGAGACCCATTCGAGAGCGCGGCCGGCTTTTGAGTTCGGTGTCGACTCACCGAAGGCCACCCGGATTTGTGCGTTGTTAGTTAGAGGGACCTGTCGTTCCGGATCTCTTGGGACTAAATCATAAAATGGTTTCCTATCATGGGTAGCAAATGAGAGAGATGGGCGTGCGTGCGGAGCCTTGTAATGGGCAGTTGGTACACCCCTGCAGGGTTAAATCTTTTCGAGAAGCCGTGTCCACGGTTATGGACGACTTGAGACCTACTCCTTGTTCATAGACAACAACAACTGAGATAATCTTAATATAATTTGATCAACGTGTGTGTGCCTTGACTTCTTCTTCTTCGTCGGGATGCGAAGAGGAGGACAAGGATAGGATAGGTGTTATGTTCGCGTAGTAGTTGATAGCAAGACTTGTTGGAGGCGATTCCTCATCGAATGCTTGGCTTCTTATCTTACTCTCTAGATTGTTAGCCACCTTATAAATGCTAGCGCGGCAGCAACCTCACCAGTTACCCCATCCTTACCGTAAACTACTAGTTGTCCTAGAATGACGAGTGATGAAGTCCTTGCTGGGTCAGATGACCACTACAGTTGGATGCTGAGTACTTCTGTACTCATGATACTACCCCCAAACTCTTTTCAGGGTTCTTGATCGACAATAGGTACGGTGATCGACGTTTCACGTGGAGACTCGACGAGGACTAGTTAGGCGGATCCCGGCGGAGGGCCTGGACCCGTGTGGTTATGGGGATCGATGTTTTCTCTTTGCTAGTAGGTATTTGATTGTAGTTTGTACCCAGACATATATCTTCCGCTGATGTATTGTATTTAAGGCAGTTGTATGCCGATTGTATGAGATGTTCTATCTTTGTCTCTGTAATGTTGTGATATCATGTTGGAAATCCAGGGCATATGGCATTTTCATATGTCGCGGTGGGACCGGTATGTGCTTCGTCCCCGGATCTGGATGGAAACATCTAGATCTGGAACAGTACCGCATATCGGGCCTTACAACTTGGTATCAGAGCATTACCGACCGTAGGATCCCTTCTCTGACCGAAGTCAAGTCTAGACAAAAACTATTTTGTAGTTACTAAGATAGCTATCAGAGAGTAGGATTCTTTTTACTCCTTACCCTTGCTCTAGTGAAACAAGTGTCGTAAGTGTTTTCTTCTCGTCTTATCTTATTCAAACTTAAGGATCTCGAGAGTGTGGAGTTTTGGAACCGTTACAATGCCTTGCTTGCAGCGTATTGTCTCGGTTCCGATCTCAGGTTTGGGAAATCTTGTAGTACCTTCAGCTCTTCCGACTCTGGGTAAACATCTTGGTCATCCGTTGACTTCATTCCTCTTGCCCAGTATCCTCATGATTTGAGTGAGAGTACTTCCCTTGATCGTCACCTTGAAGTGTCGCTCTTCCTCTTGACACTGACGGTTTCATTTTTCTGACGATGTCGTCTCTCTGCGGAAATTTATCTCAACCGAAGTTCGACGTCGACATGGAGCGGAGTCCCTTGGTTGTGGTGTTGAAGATCATAGTCTCTCTTTTCTCCCCCCTATCCCCCGGATCATCTTGGATCTCGGGACGAGATCCCTTGTTGGTGGTGTTGTATTGTAACATCCCAGATTTCACAAAAAATAAAAATTTTGTTTTCTGCGTGAATTGTTTGATTGTCTAATTTGTTTGCAGTGTTTTCATCCCCGATTTACCGATCGGCGATTATTTTTTCCCCTCTTATCTCGTACCGGACGGAGACCGACCCTTGCCACACCTCCCAGCAAACCTAGTACTTCTATGTTACTATTGCTCGTTGCTCAGCCCCTGCTTAGTATGCATGCTTAGGACGCTACGATGTTACCCTGTTACTCCTTGGTTTGGGATATCACATTATTTTTATTGTTGTTGATGATATGATTATTATAATGTTGACTATATTCGACGAAGGATGGAAGGTCTAGGCTATCCCGCCCCGACGCTTTGTTCCATTCGAGTCACCTAGGATCCGAGTTCCGGGTATTGGTTTTAAGACTGAGCGTGCCTAATCGAGTGTCGGATTTTATGGGGTTCCCTCTTCTTACCTACCTAGCTTCAAACATTTCTAGTGGTGGCCCAAGCTGATTTTACCATTTGAGAAACCGTGTGCGTAACTGGTCTGCAGCCAGTGGATTTAAAATAAACCGGGCTAGTGGGATGGTATATCCTGTTGGTCCACACCTGGAAGCTAGGGGGCTGCCCGCATATGTTTGGGTAGCTAACCCGACCTCGTCCAGACGGTAGAGGCCGATTCGAGAGCGCGGAAGGCTTTTGAGTTGGGTGTCGACTCACCGGGGGCCACCCGGATTTGTGCGTTGTTAGTTAGAGGGACCTGTCGTTCCGGATCTCTTGGGACTAAATGATAAAAGGGTTGCCTATAATGGGTAGCCACTGAGAGAGATGGGCGTGCGTGCGGAGCCTTGTAATGGGCAGTTGGTACACCCCTACAGGGTTAAATCTTTTCGAGAAGCCGTGTCCACGGTTATGGACAACTTGAGACCTACTCCCTGTTCATAGACAACAACAACTGAGATAATCTTAATATAATTTGATCAACGTGTGTGTGCCTTGACTGCTTCTTCTTTGTCGGGATGCGAAGAGGAGGACAAGGATAGGATAGGTGTTATGTTTGCGTAGTAGTTGATAGCAACACTTGTTGGAGGCGATTCCTCATCGAATGCTTGGCTTCTTATCTTACTCTCTAGATCGTTAGCCACCTTATAAATGCTAGCGTGGCAGCAACCTGACCAGTTACCCCATCCTTACCGTAAACTACTAGTTGTCCTAGAATGACGAGTGATGAAGTCTTGCTGGGTCAGATGACCACTACAGTTGGATGCTGAGTACTTATGTACTCATGATAATACCCCCAAACACTTTTCAGGGTTCTTGATCGACAACAGGTACGGTGATCGACGTTTCACGTGGAGACTCGACGACGACTAGTTAGGCGGATCCCGACGGAGGGCCTGGACCCGTGTGGTTATGGGGATCGATGTTTTGTCTTTGCCAGTTGGTATTTGATTGTAGTTTGTACTTAGACATATATCTTCCGCTGATGTATTGTATTTAAGGAAGTTGTATGCCGATTGTATGAGATGTTGTATCCTTGTATCTGTAATGTTGTGATATCATGTTGGAAATCCGGGGCATATGGCATTGTCATATGTCGCGGTGGGAACGTTATGTGCTTCGTCCCCAGATCTGGATGGAAACATCTAGATCTGGAACAGTACCGCATATTGGGCCTTACAATCAAGCCCCCGGGTCTTCGAGATATAATAATGCAAAATAGGCAATGTATGATGCAAAAATAAATAACATGAAACAAAAAGGTAAAGAGAAGTCGATATGGCGAGAGCCGGTACGACAAAAGTCGACTTAGTTATATGTGGCGAGGGCCAGTACGACAAAAGTCGACTTATGTATATTTTCATGGCTAAAGCCGGCGCGAAGAATCTCGGCTTATATATATGTTAATATGGAGAAAGCCAGTGTGACGTGTGTCGACTTAATTAAATGTACAGTAATGTTCCTGTTCTACTCAAGTGTAATATGGACGGAGTTGTGCGATGTTCCACGGCCTGGGAGTCTCCTCCATGCATGTGCACGTGTCTTCCTTCTCGCGTATATCCACTAGGTAGTAGCATCCATTGTACAGGTTCTTGCTGACCATGAACGGTTCTTCCCAAGGAGGGGATAACTTGTGCATTTCATCTCTTTTCTGTATGAGTCGGAGCACTAAATCACCTTCCTGGAATGTCCGACTTCTGATGCGGCGGCTGTGGTAGCGTCCTGTGGATGCGGCGGCGGCGGCACTAGATCTTGTTGGTAAATAGCCGACTGAGCTGCAGCCAAATCTCGTTTTTGATCGAGAATATCCAAGGCATCTTGTCTTTCTTTCTCATTTTCGGCTTCTATATAAGCAGTGCCTCGTGACGTATGTCACTTCGGAGGACAGCTTCCGCTCCATAGACTAGGAAGAAGGGCGTATAGCCTGTCGACCTGTTGGAAGTCATCCTGATGCTCCATAATACTGAGGGTAACTCCTCCCAGAAACCCGGCTTCCTTTTCAAGGGGACAACGAGTCGGGGTTTAATGCCTCGGAGAAACTCTTGGTTGCCCCTCTCGGCTTGTCCGTTGGACTGTGGGTGAGAAAGTGATGCAAGGTCGAGTCGGATGTCCTCATTCTGGAAGAATCATTGCATAACCCCTTCTGATAGGTTAGAACCATTATCAGTGATGATGCTGTGGGGGTAGCCGAATCTGTATATGATCTTTTTCAAGAATTTCAGTGTTGTCGCAGCGTCACATTTGCTGACCGGCTCGACCTCGACCCATTTGGTAAACTTATCCACTGCCACTAATATGTTGGTATTTTGGTTGGGTGACCTTTTGAAAGGTCCCACCATATCAAGTCCCCATACTGCAAAGAGCCAAGTGATAGGTATCATCCTGAGTTCTTGAGCCGGCACGTGAGCTTGTTTTGCATAGCGCTGACATCCATCACATTTCTTGACTATGTCCTCTGCATCCGCATGAGCTTTGAGCCAGTAGAAGCCATGTCGAAAAGCTTTAGCTACAAGAGAACGAGAGCCGGCATGGTATCCGCAATATCCAGAGTGTATTTCGTTTAGGATGGCTCTACCTTCTTCTGGTGAGACACATCTCTGAAAAACATCTGCGGCACTCCGCCGATGTAACTCACCATTGATGAGTAAAAAGGATTGGCTTCTCCTGACGATTTGTCTGTCCAACATCTCATCTTGCGGAAGGATTCCTCGAGTCTTGTAATCCAGGTAGGGTACGACCCATGAGGGTGTAGAATGAATTGCAGCAACCAAAGCCGAGATCTGGTTCTGCTATGTCTTGCTCTGCTGGTGGTTGCAAAGACGATTTTGTTAGAACATCCAGGAATACGTTTGGAGGGACCGGCTTTCGCTGAGAGCTGAGTCGGGACAGAGCATCTGCTGGTTCGTTTTCCCTACGGTCCACATGATCCACCTGGTATCCAACAAAAAATTCGACTTGTCTTTGCACTTCTCGTCAATAAGCTGCCATTATGGGATTCTTGGAGTTCCATTTTCCTGACACTTATTGAGAAACGAGATCAGAGTCGCCATAGCATTGGAACCAAGTTATGCTCATTTCTCGAGCCAGTCGAAGCCCAAGAAGTATGGCTTCGTACTCTGCTACATTGTTGGTGCAGGTGAACTACAGCTGCAGAACATAGCAGAAAATTTCCCCTTTAGGTGAGGTAAGGACCACGTCGGGTCCTGACCCTTGGAGCTGCCTGCTTCCATCGAAGTGCATCGTCCAATATTTGGTGACTGTCTTCTCCGGAAATGTTTGGATTTCTGTCCAGTCATTGATGAAGTTGGCTAGCGCCTGGGATTTGATGGCCATTCGAGGCTTGTATTTGATATAATAAGCCCCCAACTCTATGGCCCACTTTGCAAACCTTCTCGTGGCTTCCCGGTTTTGGATGATATCTGCAAGTGGTGTTGAGCTGGCTACAATTATGGGGTGCTCCTGAAAGTAGTGTTTAAATTTCCGACACGCCATGAATACACCAAGAACCAATTTCTGCCAGTGAGGATAACGTTGCTTCGATAAATTCAAATCCTCATTGACGTAATAAACTGGCTTTTGCAGGGGTTGCTCTTTGCTGGCTTCCATACGCTCAACAGCAGCCACATCGCTGACTGCTCGATTGTTGGCTGCGATATAAAGTAACATAGGTTCTTTTGGCTTGGGAGCCGCCAAGATTGGAGCCTGGGATAGTTGCTTCTTCAATGACTCTAGGGCCTGATCGGCTTCGTCATCCCAGACAAATGTTTCTGATTTCCTCAGAAGTCGATACGGGGCGATTGCCTTTTCACCGAGCCGGCTTATAAACCGACTCAGAGCGGCTACACATCCTGTGAGTTTTTGTACTCCATTTACTGAGGCCGGCTTCTGAAGAGTATTGATAGCGTTGATTTTCTCTGGGTTTTCCTCGATACCTCTCTCTGATACTATGTATCCAAGAATCTTACCTGCAGGTACCCCAAACGTGCATTTGGCCGGGTTTAGCTTCATCTGGTACTTGCGCAGATTTTTGAAGGTTTCCCGTAAAACACCGATGAGTGAGTCAGCCAATTGGGATTTGATCACTATATCATCCACATGAGCATGCACGTTGCGCCCAATCTGCTCTTTGAGGCAACTTTGTTCGCTGATATGTGGCTCCCGCATTCTTAAGGCCAAAAGGCATAGAAGTGTAACAGTCGATCCCAAAGGGAGTGATGAAAGCCGTTTTTCTTGATCCTCAAGAGCCATCTTGATCTGGTGATAACCAGAGTAGGCATCAAGGAAACATAGGAGCTCACGTCCCGCAGTCGAGTCTATGATCTGGTCAATACGAGGCAGCGCGAAGGGATCCTTCGGGCAGGCCTTGTTTAAGTCTGTGTAGTCGATGCACATGCGCCAGGTCCCGTTCTTTTTCAAAACGAGGACCGGGTTTGCGAGCCATTCTGGATAGAAGACTTCCATGATGAACCCGGCGGCAAGGAGCCGGGCTATCTCTTCCCCAATAGCGTTTCTCCTTTCATCGTTGAAACGGCGAAGGAATTGCTTGACCGGCTGCAGTTTTGGATCTATGTTTAGGTGGTGCTCAGCGAGTTCCCTCGGGACACCTGGCATATCAGAGGGTTTCCATGCAAAGATGTCCCGATTCTCACAGAGGAACTCGATGAGCACGCTTCCCTATTTATCAGATAACTCTGTCCCAATGATGAACTGTTGAGAAGAGTCATCAGGGACAAAGTCAACCTTCTTTGTATCCTGAGCCAGTTGGAACTTGGGGTTGTTGTCGGGAGTCAGTTTCTTCAGGATTGTGGGGTCTGATGGGTCTAACTTTTCTTGGTATACTAACAAGTCCTCTTTGGCGCGTGTGGACTCGGAAAATTTCACGTGTTGTTCGTCACACTCCACTGCCCTGGACCGACTTCCATCGATTGTGATTGGGCTATTAGGACCCGAAATATTTAGTTTTAAGTAGACATAACATGGTCGAGACATGAATTTGGCGTAAGTCGGTCTGCCTAAAATGGCGTGATATGGGCTCTCAAGTTTTACCACTTCAAAGGGTATGAGCTCGGAGCGGAAATTTTCGGCGTTTCGAAAAGCCGCCTCCAGGTAGATCTTGCCTATCGGACTTGATGACTTGCCCGGGACTATTCCGTGGAAAACGGTGTTGGAGGGTTGCAGCTGTTTTTTGGTCAGCCCCATCCTGCGGAAAGTTTCATAGTAAAGGATGTTGATGCTGCTTCCTCCGTCCATGAGCACTTTTTCAAGTTTATATCCTCCAATTTTTCGAGAGACTACTGGAGCCAGGGCCACCGGGTTATCCACCACCGGGGGGGTGATCATCCCTTGTCCAAGTGATTGGCTGTTCTAACAAATTAAGCCACCTGGGCCAAGCCGGCTCCGCAGTCACAGCCATAGCGGCTCTCCGTTGCATCTTTATATCCCTCCTGCAACTGCTGGTGGTGAAAACGTGATATGCTACGCGGTCAAGGAGTTGTTTCGGGTTTGCTTGGAATCCAGCAAGCCCTGACTGATTTTGCTGGGCCCCTCCTTCGGGTCCTTGGTGTTGAGGCCTCGCAGCGCTCCTTGGTAGCCTGGATTTTGGTTGTTACCGTTCTGGCCGGCTCCCCCACCTGACCCGGGATGTCCCTGGTTCCCACGTCGTGAAAATTATTTCATGAAATTGCAATCTTCCTAGGTGTGGTTGGCTGGGCGACCCGGTTTACTATGGGTCGGGCAAGGACTCTTCATAGTTGCTTCAAAGCTGTTTGGGAGAAAATTTCCTTCCGGCTTGCGGTAGTTGTTTACCCCTTGCTTCTGTCTTTGGGAGCCGACGTTTGTGTTGGCTACCAAGTCAGAAGTAGTCTGATCAAGTCGCCACTTGGTTTGCTGACTCTGATTCTGGGATGTTTTGCCGCCATTTTTGTTCTGGACGGCTTTATCCTGTTGAGGTTCAGTATCCTTGGTTTTGTTAGACTCGACATATTTGATAACCGCGTTCATGAGTTCTCCTATATCCTTGACCGTCCGTTTGAGTCGACCAAGCTTGTGTACTAGGGGCTCGAACTTGCAGTTCCTTTCCAAGCCAATGACGAATGTTTGGGCAGTGATAGTGTCCGAGGAGTGGATTATTTCTGCTACCCGTCGTGCCCAACTCAGGGTCGACTCTCCTTCCTTGTGGTAACAATGCTCCAGGTCAACAATTGTGGTGGTTCGCCGACATGTGCCTTGGTAGTTCTTGATGAACTTTTCCTTGAGATCCGCCCAGGAGGTGACATAATTCTCTGGGAGGTTTTTGAACCATGTGCGAGCCGGCCCTTCCAATATCATTGTGAGGTAACGGTCACAAACTCCTTCTCTGGATTGTAACATGTCCATGGCTAGGACATAACTTTCGATCCAAGCTGCCGGGTCCATGTCAGCTGTATAGTTCGCGATCTTACGTGGGCCCTTGAAATCTGATGGAAAGCGTGTATTTCGTAGAGCCGGCACCAGGCATCGGTTGCCCACAGATCTGCTGATGAACTCGGTGTCTTGATCTTGGGGTGGAGGTTGGCTCATCTGCTCTACACAGCGTTCGGGATTGAAGCCGGCCGGCAGGCCTTGGATCCTTATCACCCCTTGCGGGTCTGGTGGTGGTGGAGCTCTGCGCTGGCGATGGATGCTCGAGCCGGCCGAAGCCGGTGAATCCGCTTGCTGGCTCATACTTTTATATGGGGTCTCATGTAAGTATTGGAAACCCTGTGAGTACTGGTCTTGCTATGTGATTGCGTTTTTGAACAGATCTATTGCCCCTCGAGTGGCCTGGTCCACCGGAGTGTCTCTGTGCGCAGGCACGCTGGCGAGGAACCGTGTCGCTGCCACCACGTTTGCCATGGGGTTATTGAAATGATCCGGAGGTGTATGGAACTGTTCCTGCCGTGGTGAGGGGGCATGTTGCCTTGGTGGCATGTACCCTGGGGGAGTCGACTGATGCGTGTCGTGGAATAGTCTCCGTGCCTGGAGATCAGCAGGGATCCGGCTCACAAGTTCTACGGGGCGTGTGTTGGCGAGACTTAGTTTCTGAGCTTCTATCAACTCCGACTCGTGTCGTAAGCGCCTGGTTTCTTGGGCGATTTGGGTTTCTCTTTCCACCATTTGTGCGTTCTGGGAGTTAATTTCCCTCCGTATGCTCATTACCTGGGCCTTGAGTCCGTTGACCCTGGTTCTCTAGGGATCCTGGTATTCCGTGGTCATTGTTGTGGCTAAGGCTTCGTCCAGGGTGTTTAAGGTATCGGTTAGGGCTTCTGCTCCCGTGAGAACTTCTGGCTGCTCCCTATCTGGATTAGAGGTCGTGTTTTGAGCCGTCTCTGCGTTCGGATTCTATGCCGCGCCCTGAGCCGGCTGACTTCCCTGTTGTTTGGTGCCTGCCATGAACACTGTCACGCAGTATGGAGGCTCGTACTGCGGGAAGTCGGGGTCGTATTCTGCTGTTCCCGGGCCGTGTCTGTTGCTCCCGGCGGATCGGATGGAGCCGGTATCTGAAAAGCTTGTTTCACTAGGATGTAGTTAGCGTCAGATGTTTCTTCTGAGGTGTCGGATGTCAGGGACTCGATAGAGCGCGCCGAGTCTGGAGATCCAGCGATGAACCCAACAAAAGTGTGCCTTGATCCGACGTGTTCCCGATTCGAGGTTTCCAGGGGGACTTCTGGATCCGGCTCTGGCTCAGATCCGTCTGTCTTCCCAATAAAGATATGAATAGACCCGATTGGGACCCGATAACCGAATTCGACAGAATCGGCGTCAGGGCCCCAAGTCGAGTCGTTGATGCAGAGCTTTCCACGCCGGCTCCTGGTGATTCGTCCAGCCACGAATTCTTCCATACCTTGCAGAGCTCCCCCTAGAATCTCAACGCCTGCGAGCGCAGGCCCCACGGTGGGCGCCAACTATCGTGGGAAAGTCACGGCAGATGTCCGTAGATTCGGACTTATCATGGGACCTTTGCTGCGAGGCGAATTCGAGGAGAGGGTCGACATAGACACGGGACTCGGCGGTTTACCCAGGTTCGGCCCCATCGATGCGGTAAAGACCTACTCCTGCTTCTTGACTATTGTGGGATCAACTCCTCAATAGGAAGACCCGATCTTATCGATTATAGTGATGATGTTTCGCAACCTTAGTCTCGTGGAGATCTAGGTTATAGCGCGAATTGTCTAGTCCAGCTTGAGGTAAGTTCTGGCTCTGGCTCCCGTGGATCTCGGCTTATAAATATGCCGGGTCCCGGGATCCCGAGAGTCCGACTCCTACACGATGTGGAGTTCTGTTCTACTTTACAAGTTTGCTACGTGCTATACAAGGTAAGTCGAATTACTTTTTGGGCTTCAATCTTCATGCTTAGCACGTCAGACTCTTGGCCGTGTCTTCTTTGTGGGCCTTCATATGTAAGTCGGCCTAGAGGTTTCTAATGCCGGGTCTATGGGCCTGATCCATCCCCCCGACAGCCACCCCTGACCAGGCAGACAGCCAGCGCGGCCAAGGGGAAGGCCATGCTACCAGGCCACCTGATCGGGTGGGGCCACCCCCGAGGCCCACCTTTGACTTATTTTTACTCCTGGGGAGGAAACCATGGAAATCCAACTCCTTTTTCCATAAGCGATTCCGATCTCCATCGCCATCGTCAACAATCTTCGAGAGACCGGAATTTCCTTCTCTGGCACCCTGCCGAGACGGGGAAGTGCCCCCGGATTCACCTCCATCAGGGGAAGTTCCTCCTCATGATGATACAGGAGTAGTTCCTCCTCGGGGATGAGGATTCTTCCAGTATCTATGTGGTAATTTCTCTCTCCCGTGATGTGATCTTTATTGTGATCATTGGCTATGTTAATCTAGTTATCTCCCATTATATTTCCCCTTCTTATTTGTATTGGATTTGATGTACTCACTTGTCTATATCTAGTATAATCTTTGAGACCATAGTGACAGCGGTCTGTGGGAAACAGATTAGAAGAATATTTTCATGAGTGATTTCCTCTTTTTTGAAATGATTGAAGATTGAGAGTCTCTTTGGATGGTCGCGGTGACATTGGGAAATCCATAGATGAGAACTACGAACTCTGAGATGTGCTTTTGTATCCCTATATAATTCTCGTCCTCTCTTGATCACAAAGGAATGACCTCCGAGTACGTCTCCATTGCATGTTTTAGTGGAAATATCATGTGATTAGACTATGTTAATGTTGTTGGGAGTTGACACTAGTGCAAGTATGAAGCCTAGGCCTTGTTTCCACCATTGCAATACCGTTTGTGCTCACGTTTACTACTTGTTTTCTTGCTGTAATTTTAATTACAGATTTATATTACCTTGCCTTGCCACACCTATCACCCTATTTTACTATCTCTTCGCCGAACTAGTGCACCTATACAATTTTCCATTGTATTAGGTGTGGTGGGGACACAAGAGACTTCTTGTTTCTTAATTGCATTGTTGCTGGAGAGAGACCATCTTCAACCTCTACTTCCCTGAGTTCGATAAACCTTAGGTCATTCACTTGAGGGAAACTGTTGTTGTCCTACAAACCTCTGCGCTTGGAGGCCCAACATAGTGTACAAGAATATAAGCGTGTGTAGACATCAATTACCGAGTACTATCTTCGAAACAAGTTCAATTATTGCAGGGATGACTGCCTTTGAGGGTACATTGGCGTCTAGCAACATTTTAGGACCTGTCTCTCAAAAAGGGTCTTCTTTGACAGTGGGGGCATGAAGATCTTCAAGGAAAATGCCCGATGGAATCTGACCCCGAGTAGAGCCTAACTTGGCCAAATCATCAAATGCTTCATTCTGATATCTCGGTATATGATGGAGTTCTAACCCATCAATTTTTTTCTCTAATTTTTGTACGGCAACTCAATAAGTCGTCATCGTCGTACTCCGAATGTCCCATTCCTTCATGACTTGGTTTACCACTAGATCAGAATCTCCAAATACCACCAACCTCTGAATCCCTAGTGAAATAGCCATTTGTAATCCGTACAAAAGGGCTTCATACTCGGCTTCATTATTCATTGCTATAAAATATATTTTAAGAACATATCTCATTTCATCTTTTCTTGGGGAGACTAAAACAACTCCCGCTCCTGCCCCATTTAACATTTTGGATCCAGCAAAGAACATGGTCCAGTGTCGTGGTATTGATTTTGAAGGATTCTGTATTTCTGTCTATTATTTTAAGAAGTTAGATAGAGCTTGTGATTTGAGTGCTTTTCTAGGTTGATAATTTAGATCATAAGGTAGCAAATAAATTGCCCATTTAGCAATCCTGCCTGTTGCATATCTGTTATTCAAAATTTCACCGACGAGAGCTTCAGAGACCACAATAATAGTATGGTATTCGAAATAGTGTGCTAACTTCTCAGATACCAGGTGAATACCCATTGCTAGCTTCTGGTAATGGGCATAACACGACTTTTATGGTGTAAGGACTTCGGAGATAAACTACACAGGTTGCTGGACCTTATATGCTTTCCACTCTTCTTCTCTTTCGACCATAGTGGCGACACTAATTGCTTGGCATGTGGCTGCAATGTACATCAGGAGGGGTTCTTTTTCTCTCGGAGTACCAAGGACCGTCCGAGTTGATAATTGCCTCTTTAGATATTCAAAAGATGCTTCGGCTTCGGCAATCCAGGTGAAGTTCGGAGATTTTTATCTTCATATGATAGAGCGGTAAGGCTTGCTCTCCGAGCCTACAAATGAACCGACTGATACGTCCAAAACGTATCTCTAATTTCTGGTTGCTCCATGCCTCTTTTGTGTGATATTGCTATGATATTGATGAACTTCCATACACTTTTGATCATATTTGGACTAACCTATTAACTCATTGCACCCCAGTGCCAGTTCCTGTTTACTTCTGTTTTTCTATTTCAGGTTTCCCCCATATTAAAAGTGCTATGTGATGTTCTCCTCCCCTCTTTGTTCTTCATGGATTAGACCTCGTGAGCTGCCCTACATGATCGAGGCACATATGTAATCTTTCTGCCGTTGCTATGCTGAGTTTGCCGTGATCCGATGGATTATGAGACTATGTTCAGATTGTGTTTGAGTAATATATTTGATTCTCCTCTTTTATATTTATGTTCTCGAGTAATTCTTGCATGTTCTCCGTTGCTGTTTATTGCTTTGGCCAAGTAGTAGGTAGTGACTCCAAGAGGGAGCGTTATGCTTGATTGTGGGTTCATGCCCCCTGATGACTAGCTTGAGTGACAGAAACATGGGTCTAGGAGATGTGTTGTTGCCACAAGGGTGAAAACAACGGTGCTTGTACTTGCGGGTGCAAGGATTGTTTACTTTACGCAAAGTTCTTTAATGCAGTTGTCTGTTGCTTTGAGTTTACACTTTGGGTGGGATTCGCAACTTAATACCAACGTGATGTTCTGGGTAGATATCTCAAGGTGGATGAGTAGTAGGTAGATACAGATAGATTTCGGTCTACTTGTCTTGGCGTATCGCCCTTGATTTTGAGCCTCTTCCTTTCTTTATAGCATAGTTAGCATTGGTTTGCGCACATAATCCTGTCAATTGCCTAGATGTAATTTTTTTACCTCGCATGGCTATTTTATCGTCTTTTGGGAGAGAGACATCACTAGTGAACATCATAGGACCCCGATCCATATTTCCAACAATGTTTACACCCGCTATCAATTTACTGCTTTATTTTCCTTTCTGTTGCTATCACTATCATTATTATCCCGTGCGGTTTATCCTTTGTAAACAACAAGGCCGGAGGAATTGACAACTCGTCTGTACTCGCTGGGAAGCAAAGTTATTTGTTGTGTGTGCAGGTCCAGGTGAAGTAAGCAACCTTGAGTTGTGAACGGCGCCATTATTCACTTCACCACCTTCTTGTATCTGTTGGAGTCCTATTGGTTCGACACTCAACCTTATCATCTTCACCAAGGAAAATTGCTGCTATCTACATCTCAACCTTCCACTTTGGGTAACCAACGAGGGGGCGCTAATTTGTACCATCAAAAGCAATTTTTGGCGCCGTTGCCGGGGACTCCACTCTTCAAGATAGGGGAGTTGCACACTATCTTTTATCTTTTATTTTTAGTCTTGTTAGTTTACCTTTCAGTTTTTTCTTTAGTTCTCTTTATCAAAAATAAAAAAAATAGTTATCTTGCTTGATGCTACTATGGGTTCCTCCGAGAACACCAAGTTGTGTGACTTCACTAGTCACAACAACAGTGACTTTATCTGCACTCCTATTGCTACACCTGCTACTTCAGCACCTTCTTATGAGATTAAACCTGCTTTCCTGAACCTTGATATGAAAGATCAATTCTTCGGTGCTGGAGATGATGCTGCTTTGCACTTAAATAATTTAATTGAGCTTTGTGATATGAAAAAGTACAAAGAAGTAGATGGTGATATTGTTAACCTGAAGCTTTTTCCTTTCTCTTTGAGGGACGGAGCTAAAATCTGGTTTCAATCCTTTCCTAAGAATGGCATAGACTCTTGGGACAAGTGCAAGGATGCTTTTATTGGGAAGTACTACCCCCCTTCTAAGATAATCCAGTTGAGTAGCTATATTATGAATTTTAGGCAATTAGATAATGAACACGTTGCCCAAGCTTGGGAACGCATGAAATATCTGTTGGGGCACACGGTACGCTACGCTAGCGCTAAATGAAAATTTTCTACCGCGCACAACCATCACTGCTACTGGAGATGAACTACGTGATTAGGGTTTACCACTAGACGCGTAGTCACGGCAGCAGAAGGAGAGTTGGCGATGCGCATCGGCGGCTGCTCCTTGAATCCCTCGAATCGATCCCTCGTACCGATCCCACGAACGGAGTCCCGCGATCCGATCCCGTGAACAGTTCGTCCAAGCGCCGCAGGTGCAGCGCCTCCAAGGGATGCGCACGTAGAAGGAGGAGCGCCGGGCGGCGGACTGCTAGGTCCGGCAGCTCGGCCTGGAGGTGGATTGGCGGCTAGGGTTGTGGTCTGTCTTGTACCCCTTCGGGGTTCGCCCTAGCCTTTATATAGGCGCCCGTGGAATGGCCTCAACCCTTGAGGCAATCCGGACCCTCCATCCATAATCCATGCGGATCACATCTGAATGGGCTCCTTTCCCCTTAAGCGCGCGACCCTATAGGTTCACGTACACATGGACACGTCCCGAATCACATCCGGTTCGATAGTCGGTAGTGGTTCCTAGCAGAACGTGCCGACTCCCATATATGCGTAAAGTCATAAGACGAACCATTACAAAGTTTCATGTGCAACATTCCTTTTGCCTCACGATATATGTTGTCAACCTCAAGGCGAGTACTTGTCACCCTTGTGATAGCTTGACCTGTCTTCTCGAAACCGTGATACATATTCCTGAGCCGGGTTAACACTTAACCCATGTCGCATGGCCATGCTTTCTGAATCTTATCACTCGAGAGGGCCCAGAGAATATCTCTCCAAAGTGGAGGGGCAAATCCCATCTTGATCAACCATGTCTCGCGGCATGTATCATGACTCACCCGTAAGCTACCTTTATAAATACCGAGTTACAGTGTAGCGTTTGATAGTCCCTAAGTGAGTCATTCATCGTCCCGAGAACATGTGAGGACCTCAGGTCTAGGACATGGCATATACATTGTATTGGGACTAACAGATGACAATATCTCGATGCGTCTCAAAGTGGGTCTCTGTCCAACTATGTGATCCCATCACTAAGTTCATACTATCGGTAGCATCTCCATGCTCATGACTTGTGAAACATAGTCATCAATCGAATCATATACTAGTCAAGGATATGTGTCCGCATAACCTTATCAACTAGGGAACATTAGAACAATCATCATAGAATATATAGTCTCACAAACAAGTCACATACTTATTTATACATATCAGTGATGATGTTCAAGGACAATACAAATAACTCATGAATACATAAGGAGATAACATCATAACATGATTGCCTCTAGGGCATATCTCCAACAGTCTCCCACTTGCACTAGAGTCAATCAGTTAGGCATCTAAGGCCCATGGCTCTTACGTGCGCCTCATGTTTCGGCATCCGGAGAGGCTTTGTGAAAGGATCAGCAATGTTTGCATCCGTGTGTACTTTGCATACATTTATATTACCATCATCTACAAATTTTCGTATGAGATGATAACGCCTTTCTATGTTCTTGGATTTCTGGTGATGCCTTGGCTCCCTGGCCTGTGCGATGGCACCACTATTATCACAATAGAGGTCCAACGGGTTTGCCGAGTCTGGAACCACACCAAGTAGGGTAATGAAATCCCTTATCCAAACACCTTCCTTTGAAGCTTCAGAAGCTGCAAGGTACTGGACCTCTGTTGCAGAATCAGCTACCATCTCTTGCTTGGAACTCTTCCAGCTCACTGCACCTCCGTTCAGAACATAACCAGATTGCGAACGAAAGTCATCCTTGTCGGTTTGGAAACTAGCATCGGTGTAACCCGTTACAACGAGCTCATCCTCACCTCCATAAACTCGGAACATATCCTTAGTCCTTTTCAGGTACTTTAGGATGCTCTTAACTGCTGTCCAGTGGCTCTCGCCTGGATTAGCCTGGTATCTGCTCGTAGCGCTTAGAGCATAGGAAACATCTGGACGAGTACATACCATAGCATACATGATAGAACCGATGGCCGAAGCATACGGAATCTTATCCATGCGTCTTTGCTCATCAGGAGTCGATGGACCCTGAGTCTTGCTTAGATGAATGCCATGTGACACAGGCAAGAACCCTTTCTTAGCCTCATGCATGTTGAACGTTTTCAACACCTTGTCAATATACGTACACTGGCTTAATCCAATAAGCCTCCTTGATCTATCTCTATAGATCTTGATTCCCAAAATGTAAGCTGCTTCTCCCAAGTCCTTCATTGCAAAACTATTTTTCAATGAGTCCTTGACTGCTTCTAGCATTGGAATGTCATTCTCAATCAGTAATATGTCATCCACATATAAGATTAGAAATACGATTGAGCTCCCACTAAACTTCTTGAACACACAAGGTTCCTTTTTGGTCTCGATGAAGCCAAACGATTTGACAACCTCTTTAAAACGAATATTCCAAATCCGAGATGCTTGCTTCAATCCATAAATGGATTTCTGAAATTTGCATACCTTACTAGCATTCTCTAGATCGACAAAACCCTCGGGCTGTATCATATACACGTTCTCTTCTAGATTTCCATTAAGGAAAGTTGTTTTGACAACCATCTGCCATATCTCATAATAGAAATAGGCAGCTATAGCTAGAATAATCCGAACTGATTTAAGCATCGCTATAGGCGAGAAGGTCTTGTTGTAGTCAATTGCTTGAACTTGTCAAAACCCCTTCGCGACAAGTCGAGCTTTATGGATTTGAACATTTCCATCCATATCAGTCTTATTCTTAAAGATCCATTTGCACTCAATGGTTCTTGCACCATTTGGCAGATCAACCAAGTTCCAAACTTGATTTTCATCCATGGACTTTAACTCGGATCTCATGGCCTCAAGCCATAACTCGGAATCTGGATCCACCATCGCGTCCGCATATGTCAAAGTCTCATCGTTGTCCAACAACAATATATTGCTTGAATTACGCAGCCTTTCTGACCTTCGTGGTGCGGGTGCTACTTCAACCACGGGTTCACGGACTGGCTCTTCCATAATGGCATCACTTGCCGTGTCTTCCCCAAGTGGTTTATCTCGAACCTCTTCGAGTTGCACCGTCCTCCCACTAGCCTTCCTATTGAGAAACTCTTTCTCAAGGAAGGTACCATGTCAAGCGACAAAAACTTTGCCCTCTTGTCGGTTGTATAAGTAATACCCTAAGGTTTCCCTTGGATATCCCACGAATATGCACTTATCCGATTTGGGTGCGAGCTTGTCCGACTGAAGTCGCTTGACAAAAGATTCACAACCCCAAATCTTTAGAAAAGGCAAACTGTGACGCTTCCCAGTCCATATCTCATATGGTTTCTTAACTACGGATTTAGATGGTACTCTGTTTAGTGTGAAAGCTGCAGTTTCTAGTGCATGACACCAAAATGACAACGATAGATCTGACTGACTCATCATCGATCAAACCATGTCCAACAATGTGCGATTCCTCCGTTCAGATACACTATTTCTTTGAGGCGTTCTAGGAGGAGTGAGTTGTGGAACTATTCCACGACTGTTGAGATGATCATCAAAATCTTGACTCAGATATTCACCTCCACGATTTGATCGTAGAAGTTTGATCCTCTTGCCGAGTTGATTCTCTACTTTATTCTGAAATTCCTTGAACTTTTCAAAGGTTTCCGACTTGTGCCTCATCAAGTAGATATATCCATATCTTCTCAAGTCGTCGGTGAATGTCACGAAGTACTGGTAACCACCTCTAGCAGTCGTGCTCATTGGTCCACACACATCAGTATGTATGAGTTCCAACTCTTTGCAAAAGGTGTCTTGTTCATCTTGCCGAGTAGGCACGGTTCGCATGTCTCGAATGATTCAAAATCAAACGAATTTAAAAGTCCATCATCATGGAGCTTCTTCATTCTCTTTTCACTAATATGACCAAGCCGACAGTGCCAAAAGTAAGTTGTATTCAGATCGTTAGGTTTAAGCCTCTTGGCATTTATATTATAGACAGATTCACCTTCAAGATTCAAAATGAATAACCCATTCACAACGGGCCCCAAGCCATAAAACATCTTATTCAAATATATAGAACAACCATTGTCCTTAATAATGAATTCATAACCTTGTCTCATCAAACATGAGGCAGAAATAATGTTTCGACTTAACGATGGAACATAATAACAATTATCAAGCTCCATTACAAATCCAGAAGGTAAATTAAGTTGCATGGTGCCGACGGCTAATGCAGCAACTCTTGCTTTATTCCTGACGCGAATATCAACTTCTCCTCTTACGGCATCTCTACTTATTTTTAGTCCCTGCATCTACTTGCAAATGTGAACAACCGATCCGGTATCATATACCCAAGAACTATTAGAAATATCCGCAAGATAAATGTCTATAACATATACAACAAGTGTACCTGTAGAAGACGTACACCCACTCCTCTTGCCCTTGCTGGCGAGCCACTTATTGCAGTTCCTCTTCCAGTGACCATTCTCCTTGCAATAGAAGAAAATGGTCTCCGCGTCAGGTCCAGGCTTAGGCGCCGGGGATGGAGTCTGGACCACATCCTTGTCCTTTCCCTTTGCGTTAGCCTTCTTCTTGGTCCATGACTTCTTGAACTTGGCCGTGTTCTGCACCATCAACACTTGATGTGTGCCCTTCTTAATGTCATGCTCTGCTATCTTAATCATCCCATTCAATTCAGTGGGCTTCTTTTCCATGCCATGCATATCAAAGTTCGTAATGAACGAGTTATAGCTTGGCGGAAGAGAACCCAGAATTGTATCTGTAGCTGACTCAAGAGTCAATGGATGCCCAAGACGATCCAAAGCTTGCATGTATCCCATCATTTTGATGACATGCGGGCTTAGTGGATCACCCTCTTTCAGCTTGCAATCCATCAGGGATCGCCAGGCGTTGAACCTTTCGGTCCTAGCCTGAACCTGAAACATGCCCTTAAGACTCTCGATCATATCGAAAGCCCTAATGTCTTAGAACTGCTGTTGCAGCTCGGGCTCCATAGAAGCCAGCATGAGGCAACTGATCTCAGTAGAACCATCCTTGAGTTTCTGATAGGCATTCTTAGCAGCAGCGGTAGCATTATCAGCCGGTTCCTCTGGAAGAGGTTCCTCTAGAACATTTTCCTTTTTTATCATGCTTGAGAACAATTCTCAAATTTTTATACCAGGTGGTAAAGTTTGTTCCATTTAGTTTATCTTTCTCAAGGATGGATCTCAACGCAAAATTGGTAACTGGAGCAGGTGGTGCCATTGATCTACAACATAAAATGAAAAATACTAAGACATGTATTCATGAAGAGCAATTCATATTAAACGCTTTAATAAAATTACTCCCACTATGTTCAACATCCCTCTAGTTGACACTAAGTGATTCAGGATCCGATGGGGCGAATTGACTAGTGAGATTTTGCATCACTGCTAGCCGACTCGACCTACCGGTAAGCAACTCCTTGCTAATCGCATCAACCATACGACTCTTGTTTGTTGATGCGCATCACACACTACTAGGGAATAGCCTTATAGTGGCGCACTGTTTTTAAGTTTAGTGGCGCATTAGGGATGCGCCACTAACTACAAGCCACTAATAAGGGCTTAGAGGTGGCGCATTCTGGATGCGCCACCCCTAAGGCCCTTAGGCGTGGCGCATCTCATAATGCGCCACCTCTAAGCTCTTAGGGGTGGCGCATTCTGGTATGCGCCACGCCTAAGGGCCTTAGGGGTGGCGCATTCGCAGTGCGCCACTAAGTCCTGACAATATGCGCCACTAAATAATTACAGAAAACAAAAAAAAGAATTACATAAAAGAATAAAAGCATTACAGATATTTTTATTATATTACAGAAATGCAAAATACAATATAACAATGAGGCCAACAATTATTGATACAAAAGAATTGCAATATAATTTTTATTACAAAGGTTTAGAGGCCAACAAGATTCACAAGATTACATTCCATCACAAAATTACAATGAGTCCAACAATTATTGAAAACCGAAAGCTACTTTCGTCATCACTACTTGTTTGCTCTTCAACCTGCACAAAACAAAGCTTTAGAGGTCACATCCATCATACCAATGGAGAACAAAGCAATCTAGCATCTATTCTTATCAACAACTTAAAGCAAGTCGATGAATGGTGAAAAGCATGCACATATGCATAAAAATGCATATGCAGTGACCTTTATACACAAAGAGCACCAAGAGTATTTGACACTACCATCTAGTACACAAAGAGTACATCCAAATTACATCCAAATTACACAAAGAGTACATTCAATTAATTGTTTTGACTCGGCTCGGGGAATGGGCGGCATCCTTCTTTCGTCATGAAAGGCCTTGTGTCACGCAGGGCCTTTAGGCGGACTTCTATCTCCCCATTGGATGGTGCAATGTTGGAGTGGAAGATCGACCCCCTCATTTGTACTTCATGACGGATGATAGTCGCCATCTGCGCTTGGATGTGAAAGAACTCCTCCTTCAGATTTGCATCGGCGATTTCCTCCTTCCTTTCAGCCCACGCTCTGAGATGACTTGGCAGCGTAAGGTTGCGTTGTTCCTGTACAATCGCCCTCATGTGATGAAGGGCGTAGTACGCATCCCTCACACTGCCAGCCGGCTGGTTGACGCACGGGAACTGCGTTACGTGGTTGAACACGTTCACGCCAGGCTGATTTTTCCTGAACTTGTGCTTCATGATATTGCCTCCGGCTTTTATGTAGCCGACGAGAGCATCATCCAAAACTCTCATGATATACTTGTAATCTTTTTTGTCCACACTCCCCGAGTCTAAATACACGGCATGCGAGTGTTGCGGTGAAAAGCAGATGAGCACGCAGTCTTGATCCTCGCTGCATAATTAAAACAATCCAAAAGGAATGTTGGAAGAGGACAATGGAAAGCTAAGAAAGCATATATGCTACGGAGGCGAGCGAATGACTTACTTGGGAGAGTAGGTCATAAGAAATGAATCTTTGTCGGCGTTCCGTAGCATGAAGTCTGTGATGTACCCCGCCGCGAGAGCCGCGTCCCTGTCGTCCATCAAGATGCTTTCACGCATGTAGAAGGGGTCCAATATCGCGACGCTCAGGGTCTTATCTCTCCTGATACTCATAGAAAGGCTGAGCGAGAATAGACGGATAAGGCTATGGTCTAGCCGCTTGAGATGGTACAAATTGAAGATCTCCGAAAACCGTAGGATTATCATATCCGCGGGGATAGTGTTGATGAAGCCCATGTTGAGTGGCACCTTGGCCATGAAAACCGGGTACGAGGGATTCTCTTCTCGAAGAAGAATCTTTTCTAATGCCAGAATACTATGATGCACACTCTGCATATCCGAAGTTGCAAGGTCCAGCATGTCCTTAGGTAGCATCGCCCTACCAGCCACATGGATTTCAAACGAGAGATCCTTGGGTCTTGGTGGCCCGTCCTGAGCCCAGATCGGCATCGAAGGTTGGCTACTAGAAGTGATGCTCTTCTTTCTTTTCCGTTCCTTCTTCTTTTCTGATTTTGAGCAGTCACCGGCCTTTATCTGCTCAGTGGCCGCCTTATGGAGTGTGGACGGGCTGAGAATAGATTTTGTGGCATCTGCTTGAGGCTCGGTGAAGGCGCAAGCTGCTGGAGACATGTCCTGAGAAGCAGCGAAGAGACGCGTGGAGCAAGCAGGCTTCGCCGGAGGATCAGCTGGACCGCGAGCTTCCTCGTCATGCTGACAGGCTCCTTCAGCAGGAGGCATGAATAAGTCATTAGCATCATACAAAGTATTGATGAACTGGTCGGCGCTGATATCATCATCAAGATCATCGTCTTCTTGTTGTGCTCCGATGGGATCTTGTGGCGCCGACACGATGACTAGCGGTGTTGTCCTAGGTGTGGTGCCCCTTTCCCCCGTCATTAAATGCATTTGGCTCTTCGGCCATAGGCATATTTGGTTGAAACAGTCACTGAGGACTGCCGGCTCATCCTCATCGTATCCGGGGGGTTGAATGGGAGGTTCAACTCTCTCGTAGCCCGAAATCACGAGAGAGATTTGAACCCTATGCATCTCCGATGCCATCGGCATATTGTGCATGATTCGATTTTGTGGTTGAATGATTTTACCTTTGGCAACATCCTTCAACTCGCCGTCCACGACTTGTAATAGAATGCATGGAGTGTCCTCCTGCGAAAGAGATATATATATATATATGCATGTACGGCATCAGAGAGATTCCACTAAAAAAGGCAAGGAGATGAAGTCCTCGTTTGAGTTGCAGACGCTTATAGTTACCTTGAGGGCGTCGAGGTCGGCTAGTGAAGAGACCCCGCCGATGATGGCGGGCATGCAAGAGACGGAGGGCGCGCTGCCTCCCGTGGCGTCGGTCCCCCTATTTGTGCTGCCGCCGGGTGCATTATTGTTATGACCGGGTTGCTCGATCGTGGCCGGAGGAGTTACCATCACGTCCGGCGTCGCCACCGCGGTGTTGGCGACCGGAGTCACCAATACGCCGGGAGTCGGTGCGGGAGCCACCACTACGGCCGGAGTTGGGACTGCAGGCGCCGCGGGGCCCGAGTTGCTGCCGACCATGCTGGGGACTGGTATGGGCCCTTGTCCACCACGCGCTTTCCAATTCGCGAGCGACTGCATCATATCTGGAAGGAGAGCGTTCATCGTCTTCGCCACTTCGTCCTGGACAAGCTGCGGAAGCATGTTCACCTTCTCCTCCAGTCCACGAACATAAGCGGCATCTTCTTCGGTCCTTCTCGCCTTGCGCCCCCTCGAATCGGACTGCTCCGCCGATTTTCCATAATATTCGGACCAATTTAGGTCCGCACCAAAGCCGACCACACGGCCGGCTGACGATGGCTTCGCCGTCACGTCGTCAACCTTCTTGACCTTGTTCAACGCCCTGTTGAAGGCGTTGTACCACGGGCCGGCCGGCTTAACCGACGACTCCTGCGATGAGGCGATTTTCATTTCCGCTTGCTGCAAAAAGAATGTGAAACGTTAAGAAATTGTGAACTTCACTCGAGAATTCAATCGACAAGGTCGTGTGGTAAACTACTTACCACGGCAGTCGTAAAATCCTGAATCTTAGGATCGATAATTATTTTCGAGGTTGCTTTGTCCTTATAGCTCCGGGCCCTCACAAAGAATTCGGTCTGCGGATCATCTTTGTATTGCTGGAAGGGGTTAGGTATGCCCGCAGCGGCGTACTCGGCATCCTCCTTGTCCCATTTAGGCTTGGAAATTTTGTAACCACCGGCTCCGAGACGATGGTTACCTATGACGTGCGACCGCATGGCCTTGCCCTTTGCACTCGCGGCCTTGGCTTGCTCGGACTCACACCTAGCCTTGAAAAGGTTGTAGGTAGCTTCGTCGATCAACGGCTCTTTCTCCTTGAGCTCCTCCCAGGTTTTTTTCTTTTCAAAAATTTCCCTCTTCACCCGGGTTTTCCAACTGGACAAGGCCTTGCTCATCTTCCTGAGGGCCCATGTGTTTACTTTGTTCCCTCTGAGTTTGGTGTTATCGTACGGCTTCGGAAACTTGTATCGTCCGTGCAGCTTGTTGATAAGAAGCTGACAATAATGAATATTCTCACGACTCCTGAGGTTAATCGTGGTGATCGGCACGGTGTTGCGGAGGATCGCCGCAACTTGACGGCCGTACCCTTCCGAAAAACGTTCGGGCTCTTTAGGAATCCCGACGGCGGTCACAACAGTAAACTCTTGCCTGATGACGCCGACCTTGGTCGGTTTTCGATTCCTCTTCTTCGACTGGGTACCATCTGTGTTGGAGCCACCGGTCCCATCATCCTCGCCGATGTTCCTCTCGCCGCCTGTGGTACCGGCCTCCTCCTCCAAGTCATCATCCGATGAGTCGGACTCCGACTCTATCTCCTCCTCATACTCCTCCTCGCCCGGAGGTACTTCCTCTTCTCTCTGCTCCTCGACCTCCTCCTGGGAGTATTCCCAAAATTGCTTCCTTTTTGTACCCGGCTGAGAAGAAGGACCGGCGTCGGCTCCGGTCGACATGTTTGCACTAGTACAATATTAAAAAAAGCAACTAATTAATTAATTAGCACAATAAATAAATGCAAATACTCTCATGTTAAGAAAAATAGCAAAGGTCATGCACGAATTCATGGAAAAATTCGGCATGACCTTTGCTCTTTTTCTTAACATGAGAGTGCCCCATTCTCAACCGAAACGGAAGTTAATCAACATTTCGGGAGAAAGGGGATAATGAGAGTCCCTGCACATAAAAAATGCCTACATGTAGGCACAACCATCACATATATAGTGTAGAACAATGCACTAAAATAGATATTCAAACATCATATATATAGGTAAATTTCATATGATAAACAATGAATTGCAAATTGGCACTTGCTTGGGTTTTTTCATATTCAGTTGAAATATCTTATAACTAAGTCATTCAGTTGAAGACATTCAGGTTCAGTTCCTATGACATTCAGGTTCAGATATCTCCCAGGATCATTGCATTCAGTTCCAGCATGATGGATGGATGGATGGATGGTAAATCACCCTACTCATGTTGCCAAGATATAAATACATACTCATACCCTGGCACTACAGAAAACCACATGGCTTATTCTCATCATGAGGCAAAACAAAAATAATCCCAAATGAACCACAAACACCAACGATGACACAATAATAACAGTAGTATGAAATGATGCAACGCGCAACGAATATCATGTGTGCATCTTATTGAGCACACGGCAAAACTATTACACTCGGTGAAGCATCACCTTTATCAAGCACCCCGTGGGCGGGACTCGGGCACTAACTTCAAGTTTAGTGGTTATTCAATTGTAATTTTTTTTAAATAAGCCAGAGAAGCACAAAACCTGACAAGGTGGCATGATATGACATCTAGAGGTGTGATTAATTTTGAGAGTCTTTTTCAAAAGTTTTCACATAGTTTTCTTACAAACTAGGCCATCATTCAGCAACAAACTAGGTTTCGAGAAGGAATGAATCAGGTTTGCATTTGAAGTGACCGTTGATTCATTCGTTGACTTTAAAACTTTATCAACATTAAACGCACACCATTACATGTTTCATGTTCAAAAAAAAATCCAGTTCTCTTTTCCTATATTTAGGCCATGCATTTCTTGTGATTTATGAATTTCCAAATTTCCATTCACAAAATTCTCCTCTCTCTTTTAATTCTGTTAACAACAAATTCAACACTTGCTTGGCTTTTTTCATATGGTAAAAAAGTTCAGTAGATCTTTCCAAAATTTCCAAAGTTCAGTGGACAAACATCATGGCAGCTTGTGCTGTTATGGGTGTTCATTATGCATCAGCAGTGATCCATAATTCATGTGGTGACCCTATATATGCCTCTGCATCTAGAAATCGTGATGCTCATCTCACTTGCCCTGTTTTCGCTGTTGAAAATACTAGTACTGCTGGATATGAACACCTCAAATCACCAGGAACTAGGCAATATGAAATTTTCTTATTTCCAAATTTCCATTCACAAAATGATATATTGCAGGACGTGATCATGAATTTCCATTCACAAAATTTCCAACTTTCCAAATTTCCATTCACAAAATTTCCATTCACAAACAAAATTTCCTTGTTTGCTATGCTAGGCGTGCAGTTGCAGGAGCATGGGAGAGGGAGGGGAAGTACCTGGCCGTGCAGTTGCAGGACGGAGGGGAGGGAAGGAGGCGGCGGCCGGAGGCGAGGAAGAGGCACGACGGCGACTGCGGGCTCGGGCTGCGGGCGCGGGCGGCGACGAGGACGGTGGCGTCTCCGGCGTAGGCGGCGAGGACGGTGGCGGCTCCGGCGTCGGCGGCGAGGACGGTGGCGGCTAGGGCTCGGCGTCGGCGGCGAGGACGAATGGGTACTGTGACCAGCAAGGGGGAGGGGGCCGTGGAGGTTAAGGCTTAGGGGTGGCGCATTTATCCAGAATGCGCCACCAAGAGGTTCCTTATGCGTGGCGCATTCCGCCAAAATGCGCCACGCATAAGGAACCTCTTGGTGGCGCATTCTGGCTAAATGCGCCACCCCTAAGCACATTTAGTGGCGCATTTATGAAAGATGCGCCACCCATAAGAGTTTTTTAATTTTTTTTATTAATTGGACTAGCTATCTATCTGATTTTTTATCGCTGCTAGTTTTTTTATCGCTACTAAATATTTTGAAGGAGTTAGGCATGATGCTTCAATTGTGTATAAAAGTGGTCAAACTTTATTAAGATTGACTTTGACCAAATCTTATATGCGGAGTAAAAAGAAACGGAGGGAGTACTTCGATTGTGATCATATCGATCCACGTACCATGCCTTAACCGTGTCGTCGCCGAACCAATTCCAAAACACAAGGTGTAGCGGCATTTGGAAACATAAGATTGTGATCATCAATTACAAAGTGCATATTAAATCCATGCATACACAAAGTGATCATGAATTACAAAATATTTTTCTTAAATTTGGAGCTAGCTATCTAGCTATCGTTTCCTCACGATCTTCTTCTTGCCCTTCTTTGTCGTGGTTGAATAATTTAGGCCCGGGACGCCTTCACTTTTCCTCTTGAACGGGAGGAGACCTTTCTTCGGTAGGGTTGTGGTGTATGTATCCTGAGCGGCGTAGTCATCCTCCATCTTCGGGTCGCCGTACTTGTCAAAGTCTTGCTCGTTGGCGACTCCATCCCTTCCGATGATTTTTCTTTTGCCTCTCCTCACTACAACGCGGCTCGGCTTTGATGGGTCGGTAATGAAGAAGCATTGGTCCACTTGGCTAGCCAGTACCCATGGCTCATTTTTCGCGGTGACGTTTGCGCCCGTAGACTTGGATTTGGCTTCGGGTATAACCATGGTGGTGAAGTACCGGTCTTCTTTTACGACGCTCTTGGCCCATCTCACACGGAACATCGGCACTTTCTCTCCACAATAGTCGAGCTCCCATATGTCCTCGATCCTTCCATAGAATCTTTCCTTGACATCATCGGTGTAGAATATCCCCTTTACCCCTGAGTTCTGGTAATCGCAATTATTGTCCTTTTCCTCCGTGTAAAATGTGTAGCCGTTGATATCATACGCTTGATAGGTCATCAGGTTGCGTGCGGCACCCTATGACAAGGTGAATATCATCTTTTCGTCCTCGGAAGTGTTCCTTCGGGGGGGATTAGCACGAAGCTCGTCCCTGAACCAAGTCATGAAACCGGATTTTTGCTCTTTGATTAACCATGGATCTCGGTCCGTTATCTGCAGGCCCTGGTCACTGTACTTCTTCCTGATTAAATCCTTGTGCTTTACTATCCAAGGATCGACCAGCTGGATGTGTTGTAGCGTGACTAGGCTTGCTCTTTCAAAGTCGATGTCTCGACCGTCAAAGTTGACATGCATTGCGCGGCTTCCCTCGTGGTGACCACACCCATCGGTCCTGCCAAAGTGCTTGTTGACGGCCAGACCAACAGGGTTCTCGGTGTTGAGATAATTCGTGCACAAAGAAATGCACTCTTCGGTTAGAAAGCCCTTCGCTATGCTTGCATCTGGACGGGACCTGTTACGAACGTATTTTTTGATGTGCCCATTCATCCTTCCGAACGGCATCATGCTGCGCAGAAACGCAGGCCCGAGTTGGACGATATCCTCCACGACGTGGATCAGCAGATGCACCATAATGTCGAAGAACGCAGGCGGGAAATAGATCTCAAGCTCGCATAGTATGAGCACGATCTCCTCCTGTAGCCTTTTGAGTTGCGTAGCGCAAATCAACTTCCGGGAGATGACGTCAAAAAAGTTGCAAAGGCCAAACAACGTTTTACGGACGTGCTCGTCCATTATCCCTCGCATCGCAACCGGGAGAATCTGCGTCATCAGCACGAAACAGTCGTGAGATTTCATCCCGCTGAAACGCTGCTTCGCCTCGTCTAGGTATCTGCTTATCTTCCCCGCGTAGCCGTTCGGAAATTTTACTCCTATGAGGCAGTGGATAAACCGCTTGATCTCCTCCTCGCACAGAGTGAAGCATGCCGGGGGGCAGTGATCAATACCGGTCTTCTTCTTGGTCGTCCTTTTTCGTTTGCGAGAGTTTTGCGTTTCCGTATCCTCTTCCTCCTCTGGCTAATCATCGTCGTCACTAGGGGGGTGAAGTTCCCTCCTGATGCCCATAAATTTCAAGTCATTCCTTGCTTTTGGCCCGTCCTTGGTCTTCTCCGGCATGTTGAGCAGCGTGCCAAACAAGCTCTCCCACACGTTCTTTGTGATATGCATTAGATCAAGGCTATGAGGACTGCGGAGTAGACTCCAGTATTGCAAATCCCAGAAAACAGACCTCGCTTTTCATACCCTCATCAACGGCTGAGTCTTCTTTTTTTTCTTTCCCGGCGCGGGGCACTCTTTCCAAGTTTTCAGCAAGTTGTCGATTTCTTTGCCGCTCCTTCGAGCTAGGGGTGCTCGGAGCTCCTCGCTTCCATCGAACAGATGTCCCTGTTTTCTCCACGCGTGTTTCTTGGGAAGCCACCTCCGAGACCCCTGGAACACGGGTTTTGAAGATCCAGGATCTTTTGGTAGCTGGCGGTACGTTGTATTATCCATGCACCTAACGCATGCAAAGAATCCTTGGACCACCTGCCCTGAGAAATATCCGTATCCGAGATAGTCGTGCACCGTCGTGATCACCGCGGCTTTCATTGGGAAATATTCTTTTGCCGCGGCATCCCACGTATTGACTCCGTCTTTCCATAACGTTTCTAGCTCCTCTTTCAACAGCTGCAGATATAGATTGAGGTCCGTACCTGGAAGTTTCGGCCCTTGAACTAGCATACACATTGTTATGTACTTTTTCTTCATGCACTTCCAGGGGGGAAGGTTGTATATGCATACAAACACGGGCCAGGTACTGTGTGTGCTGCTCTGGCCGCCAAACGGATTGACTCCATCGGGGCTCACACCAATCCTGAGGTTCCTTGGTTCTTTCCCAAAATCTGGGTATTCGAGGTCCAACGCAGTCCATTGGCTACCATCTGAAGGGTGCCTCAGCATGTCCTCCTTTTCCGGATCCGGGTTCGGGTCATCCTCTTTTAGCTTCTTTCTATCCGCGTGCCAGGTCATGAGCTTTGCTTCCTCGGGATCTACGAAATACCTCTGCAGACGAGGAGTGATCGGAAAGTACCATACCACTTTTCTAGGAACTTTCTTCCCTCTCTTGTATCGACTAACACCGCACACCGAACATGTGGTTTTATCTTCGTCCTCACCCCGATAGATCATGCAATCATTTATGCAGACGTGGTATTTAACGTGCGGAAGATCGAGAGGGTAAAGGACTTTCTTGGCCTCAGCGATACTAGTTGGGCACGTGTTGCCCTTCGGAAGACGATCGTGCCAGAATGCCATGTTATCATCGAAGCTTTCGTCGGTCCATTTGTGTTTTTCCTTCATCTCCATAGCCCCAAGTGTTACATTCAAGCGGGTATACTCGTCGTTGCATCCTTCGTACAACTTCGTAATCGCGTCTTTCTCGAGTTGCGCCATCTTGGCTTTCTCTCTAGATGCACCTCTTGCGTTCAACGCCTCTTTGACAAGCAGCTCTTGAACATGAGGGTCCCGCACCCAGCTTGAATCATCATGTCCGACATCTTGATCTTCATGTCCGGCATCTTGATCTACATGATCCGCTTCGGCATCTTCTTCATGATCATGTACGGGATGCTCTTCGTCATCTCGCCCGCCGCTGTTTTCTGGTTGCCCTTCCTCATTTACTGGCGCCCCACCATTGACTTCCTCCTCCTCACCAGCTTCATCACTTATCCATCGTGTGTAGCCATCCATCAAACCATTACGCTTCAGGTGTCTTTGCAATATTCCGGAATCAGGCTCGGTCACGCACTGCAGTTTGCATCTCCGACACGGACATCTTATATCCGACCTATTATTCCTTAGCATGTCGTTTGTCGCACATTGCATCCACCTAGCCACGGTGATATCGCTCAGCATCTCGCGGACCATGGTCGATCAACTGCGTGCACGGAGAGAGCAACACAATTATATATCACAGTCGTCGCCGGAAAAATTCGGCATGACCTTCCCTAATAATGCATGGGAGCATGCGGAGAGTGCGCTAGAAATTTGCCAAAACGGAAATGAATCGACATTTCGGTAAAACATTTGCCACTCAAGATACACATATACATCAAACCACCATAAGCTTCACACATACATCAAACCACCACAAGCTTCACATATACATCAAACCCAAGCTTCACATATACAAAAAACCCCAAGCTAATAAAGGCAAGTATATGGGTCATAAATGGAACAAAAGAGTTTGGGAGGAGGTCCACTTACTTCAATATGAAACAAAATAGATGTAATGCCAAGTATCGATGGATAAATGGAAGAAATGAGGTGGGGAGGAGGAGAAAACCGAATAGATCTAGGGTGAGAAGAGTGGATCTAGTTTGAGAATTGTGTGGAGTGAATGAGAGGTGGTAGGTGGGGTGGAGTAGATAAGGGAAGCTCTAGGCATTTAGTGGCGCATATAGGAAGTCAGTGGTGGCGCATCTGTCCAATGCGCCACCCCTAAGCTCTTATGGGTGGCGCATTACCACAATGCGCCACCCCTAAGGACCTTATGGGTGGCACATATACAGAATGTCCCACCCCTAAGCTATTAGGGGTGGCGCATTCTGTATGTGCACCACCTATAAGGTCCTTAGGGGTGGCGCATACTGCTAGATGCGCCACGTATAAGATCATCCAGGCTGGCCCACTCTTAGGGGTGGCGCAGTGGAATATAATGCGCCACCCATAAGGTCTTATGGGTGGCGCATTATTTTCCAGTGCGCCACCCATAACAGGTGGTGGCGCATCGCTTTCCATATGCGCCACTAATAGGCTTTCCATGTATAGCTATTTCCCTAGTAGTGACATACATACCAACACCTATGCCCCGAAGCCCAAAACTGTTTTGATAGCCTCGACAAGTTAACCAAGTGCTATGCGTGTAAGTATCCGACACAAACCCATCACGCCAAGGAGATCTAGCAGCACCCTAATTTTATAGGCCTACTACTAAACATACATGACATGTGATGTGCAGCAATTGGGGAGGCAAATTTTACTTGACATTCTTTGAGGGATCATCCTACTTAAAACAACTACCATGTCAAAGAAGGATGCATAAAGGGATAAACTTTCACAGGAAGTTTATACAAGTGATATGGTATAGCCCCTTTATCATAGCGCATGGTGATCTCCATCTCCATGTGCGCGAACCTCCCATGGCGATCTCCATTGTGACGCCCTCGATTTACGATCATGTACAGTAATCATAGGCGCATGGGTACATGATCGAGATCAAGGTGTCACGGTGAGAATATCACAGCACAACACTAAACAGAAAAGGATAAACCAAATATATTACATTGAAGGGGGGGGGGGGTCACACGGACCCGAATACATAAGTCATACAATCATAATATCTGAGTACAGACATAGTTAGTCAAGTTTTGCCATAAGAAGGCTAGCACAAATAACATTAGAGGTACAGATCGGAAAGGCGAGACCTCTTGCCTGGGATGCATCGAACTACTCCTGGTCAATGGGAACTGGACGTCGTAGTAGGCTCCTCTTGGAATCTCCTACTCCTGGGCTCCAACGTCGACTGCAGCGGCCGATCAGGCAAAGCGAAAAGGGGAAATAAAGCAAAGGTGAGTATCTAGCATACCCGCGAGTCTTACGTCCGCTACTAAGCATTTATGCATGTATCAAATGGAACGGGGAGGCTATATATAGTGGGCTGCAAGGTAGAAATTAGAATAAGGATAAGAAGCTAGGCCTATCGAAGAATAAGGACAAGTCTTGCAGCATGAGGTAAGAATCATCCAACAGTTTATATAAAGCATAAAGTAAAAATGCAGTAGAAGTTGCTGCAACATTGTATAATAATACGTTGTAATAATTAGCAATGCCTCCGAGTTCTCCTCCTCGACATCCCCGCGAGGAAGAAAACCCGGAACCAACAGTTTAATAGTAGTAGTTTGTAGTGATAGGATATGGCCTCAGCATAAAGCGTCCTGTTACCGTGGACACGGCTATTCGAATAGATTAAACTCCCTGGAGGGGTGCACTAGTGTGACAATACACGCTCGGATCTCCAGGGTGGCGTACACATTGTTAGGGAATACCCCACCAAGGTTATCCGACACAACGCTCTCCATCATACGGCTCATCAGAGAGGTCCCCGCCGGTCTACAGCTCTAAGGGCAAGGGGTCATGGGCCTATCACCCCTCGCTCTCCGGTTCGTTGCGAGGAGGGTGAATTCCAACGCCGCAGCGCAATCCGTCCCTACCGCAATGCTGAACTGGGCGTCTTTCAGAGCTTTTGAACAAGGCTACATTGCGGAGGCGCCCAAACGCGTAATCCCACGTATAGGTAGTACGTACAAGCCAAAAGGCTACTCAAGTCATCCGCCGAACCCGTTAAGCATTTTATTAATTTTCTGTCGAGACAACCGTTATCTTTGCCACTTATTGAATGAGTCGCGGACAACGACAGCAGCCAGGACCACCAGTAACGTCGGTGCCTGCCCTGTCATCCCACCAACTCGTGCGGTTACCAACACGGTGAACCGTCTCCTTACCTTGTCTCGCGTTTGCTCCGAAGAGCTCAACTTTCGTACAACGGGAAATCCTTCGGCCACGAACAGTACCAGGCCCGCCGCACACCGGTGGAATACACCTGACCTGTTGTTCCGCTAAGATAACCTGCGCGGGAACCGTTGGGCCACCCGACTTCTTACCTGTAAGGACAACCGTGGTTCAGTATCCTAGGACGGCTATACAGAGTCAGCAACGAGTGGAGTACAAGGATTACTCCTCGATAGCTCACACTTGATGTGGCTCGGCAGAGCCGGGGTAGGGGCCTCAATCGGTGCCTTCTCTGAACCGTACCTATAGCAGTTGTAATGGATCATATCCGCATTCACTCCCAGAGTGAACACAACCCGCTATCTAATCCTATTGACTAACAATGCGCAGGGTTCACTGCTGAATATAATATATATAATAGGCAGCATAGGATAAAGGAAAGTGCATCAAGGGTGACAATGAAAGGCTATGCAATTGAATAGGAGTGTAACGTAGCACCAGCAGCAATGCCTAGTGCAAGAAAGTACGGAAAGATAGGCGATATCTGGGGAAGAGAATGGCTCTGCTTGCCTGGAAGCTCGACGGTAGAGGTACGGTCGTCGACGAAGTAGCACAGGGGCATCAACAGCGGACGTCGAGACTACAGGACAATAAGAGAGGGGGAAGAAACAATAAATACATGGCAATAATAGCAACACAAATACAGGACATGGCAAACGCAGTGTTAGGGGTGAACTAACGCAGTGCTACACGTTGCAGATGAAATGGGAATTTTAAGCGACAATTTTACCAGCTCCGGGAAATTACCGGACAGGGTGTCCGGAGGGGGAAGGTATCATCCGGAGGTGTCGTGGACATCCGACAAACGTATGGGTGGTGTATCCGAGTTAGTTGATTTATTCTGAACAACTTTCGTGTTCAACGTAAATTCATCCGGATAGTTCTACGGTACCGACTAATTATCGGACAGTGCTACCGGACGGGGGACGGTTCGATGTTCGGTATGTTAGAGGGGGTGGTAGACCAACAGATAGCGTATCCGTATTCATTATATTTTTCTGATCAATTTTCATGTATAAAGTTTTTGAATCAGACTTACGGTTTAAAAGATATTTAAATTCAAAGTTTTAATCATTTTAAAAGATTTTCTGAATTTAATTTATTAATAAAATGCAACATTATCCACAGAGAGTTGACTGGTCAAACCTGACAAGTGGGACCTACTGACCAGTGGGTCCCACATGTTAGCCTCACATATAATAAAAACATTTTAATTTAATTAAAAATAGTGGGGCCCAGTTGTCATTCACACATGTTATAATTAATTTGATTTAATTTAATCAGGGATTACTATTTGGCCTAGGCCCACATGTCATAGTCTCTAGCATTTTAATTACTCTATTAACAGGGGTGTTAAATGGGGATGGCCCACCTGTAATATGTTCAAGGGATTATTTTCTTTAGCCATTTAATTAGCTGGGGATTAGACTAACAGGGGGGCTTAATTAACCAGCGGGTCCCACTCGTAAGTGGGACTAGCCCACTGGTTAACATGGCGTGTCCGCCGCCGGTGAACAGAGCGCGGAAACGGCGACCATGCGCACGCTCCCGGTGACCATTTCGAGTGGGGCTGGGAGCTGTAGGACCAGCTAACTGAGGCACATCCATGCGTGCTAAGTACGTGAGCTGGGGTTGTCTAGCGCGAGCACACGGCCAATCATGGCGGCGGCGGGGGGGCGCGGCCTTGCCGGCGAGGCTGCTACGAATCGCGAGGAAACAAGAGGAGGGGTCGGGGAGATGCGCAGGCTCATAGGGGAGGTGTAGGGCGTGGCAGCGCGCGCGGGGAGGCACCGGCAGCGACGAATCGCGGCGGCGGTTGACGACGGTCGTGGCGGAGGAATCTGTCCGAAGACGAGCATGTGGTGGCTCCACCCCCGAATTGGAGCCCGCAATCGAAGCATTCGTCGAGGAGAAGGCCCCCAAACACGCCCGCGGCGGCTGGGGAGGCCGGTGGCCGCGTGCTCCGGCGACAGCAGCACTGCAGTGCCCGCGGGCGTGCTCACAGAGGAGAACGGCGCGCGAGGGGGTCTGGGAGGAGGCAGGGGCAACTAGGGTTTCGCACAGGGTGTGCGGGGGCTTTAACCTCGCCGGAGGTGGCCTGGATGGCCGCAACGGCGATGAGGCCGCGGCCAGGATGCGCGATGGGCGACACGCCCGTACGGAGGTTGAAGATGACGTGGAGGGGGAGTGGGCCGAGGTGCCACAAAAAGTTTGGGGTTTTTTTAAATTCATTTAATATTTGTCTTGAATATGCAACTGATGAAAGGGGTTGTATTAGCACGGGTTTGAATTGTTTGCAATATTTAAATATTGCAATAAATATCCAATGTTGGTTTAACATGGATCACTTATTTTTAGGCATTTAACAAAATTGGTTGCACAATTTTTGGACAAATTTTTTTATCACATTATTTTTAATAACAACCAAATGGGTTTTTGGAGTTGATCAAATGCAAAGATGATCAAAGTGAGATTAGCAACAGTAATTATCATTATCCAAAAGTGATTACTGTTAAATGACATCGAGGGTTTTACAAATCTCCCCCACTACAAGAATTCTCGTCCCGAGAATTTAAGCGGTAGAGGGTAAAAGATCGGGGTATTCTTCACGAAGGCGGTCTTCGCGTTTCCAAGTGGCCTCCTCTTCAGAATGATTCGACCACTGAACCTTGAGGAACTTGACCGTCTTGTTGCGGGTTCGACGTTCAGATTGATCAAGAATGCGGCTCGGATGTTCTTGATAAGTCAAGTCCTGTTGCAGCTCAATCATATCATGTTCCACTTCTCGAATAGGGTCCTTGAAGCAGCGCCGGAGTTGCGACACGTGAAAGACATCATGGACTTGGGAGAGGTTCGGCGGCAATTCCAATCGGTATGCCACGGGTCCACTCCTGGAAAGGATACGGAACGGGCCAATGTAGCGAGGAGACAACTTGCCCTTGATACAGAAACGATGAGTGCCTCTCATGGGAGTGACACGGAGGTAAGCGTATTCACCAGGTTGATACTCCATTTCCCGGTGTTTGCAGTCATAGTTGCTCTTCTGGCGGGAATGAGCGGCCTTCAAATGTTCACGAATGACATGAACTTGATCTTCAGATCGCTGAACAATATACGGACCAATAAGTGTACGTTCCCCAGTTTCTGACCAATTCAGGGGGGTCGACACTTACGCCCATAGAGAACTTCGTAGGGTGCCATCTTCAGACTAGCGTGGTAGCTATTGTTATACGGGAACTGGACCAACGGGAGAGATTCCTCCCATTTCTTACTGAAGGAAATAACACAAGCGCGAAGCATGTCTTCCAGCACTTGATTGACTCGTTCAACTTGGCCTTGTGACTGGGGGTGATAAGCGGTGCTGAGATGCAAAATAGTCCCCAAAGCTTCTTGGAAACTCCTCCAATATCTTGAGGTGAAAAGGATGCCACGATCTGAACTGATCTCCAATGGAATACCGTGGAGTGAAACAATTTGGGAGATGTACAATTCTGCCAACTGAGTAGCGGTGATCTTCTCCTTGACTGGTATAAAGTGAGCAACCTTGGAGAACCGGTCGATGACGACAAAGATCGCATCGTTTCCCTTCTATGATCTAGGAAAACCGGTGACGAAGTCCATCTGGACTTTGTCCCACTTCCATTCAGGAATTTCAAGTGGCTATAGAGCTCCAGCGGGTTTTTGATGTTCACCCTTGACGCGACGACAAACGTCACATTACGAAACATATCGGGCAATTTCTTACTTCATGTTAGGCCACCAGAACTTCTGACGAATGTCTTGGTACATCTTGGTGCTTCCAGGATGAATGGACAACGGGGTATCGTGAGCCGCTTTCATGACCTTCGGGGTCATATCCAGGTTCTCATGCCTGCCCTTGCTGTGAGTAACCACTAAACGGTTCTGGTAGAACACCGCACCTTCGCTATTAATAGTAAAGGGTGAGGGTCTTCCATTTGCGATATAGCGCTTAATCTTGTGTACGAAATCATCATAAAACTGTATACCCTTGACGGATTTGACGAGATCCGGTTCGATAACCAGGTTATTTACATAACCTTGAGGAACAATCTCGAGGTTCAGCTTTTGAAACTCTTCATACAGAGGTGGTTGTTCTAGTTGAACCTCAAGTTCACTACAGTAAGCTTTACGGCTCAAAGCATCGGTCATCACATTAGCTTTGCCAGGGGTGTAATGAATATCCATCTTGAAATCGGCTATTGTCTCGAGCCATCTCTGTTGGCGGAGATTCAGGTCGGGCTGAGTAAACAAGTACTTCAGGCTTTGGTGATCGGTGTAGATCTCGCAACGATTACCAACGAGGTAATGTCGCCACAGCTTCAATGCATAAATTACTGCTGCCAATTCGAGATCATGCATTGGATACTTATCTTCGTGAGAACGTAACTGACGAGAGCCATAAGCAATCACTTTGCGCTCTTGCATTAGGACACAGCCTAATCCTTGACGAGACGCGTCGCAGTTATCACGAAGTCCTTCTTGGTATCAGGGGGAGCAAGCACTGGGGGAGAAGTGAGCTTTTCCTTGAGAGCTTGAAAACTTTCTTGATATTTCTCAGTCCACTCAAACTTAACGCCTTTGTGAAGCAGATTAGTCAGAGGCTTGGCAATCTTGGAGAAGTTCTCGACGAAATGGCTACAATAGCTAGCGAGGCCGAGGAAACTTCTGACTTGCCTGACAGTCCTGGGAGGAGTCCAGTCAAGAATAGCCTGAATACGTTCTGGGTTTACGTCAACGCCATCCTTGGAAATCACATGACCAAGGTAAGTTACTTCGGGAAGCCAGAATTCACACTTAGAATACTTAGCATATAGTTTGTGTTCTCGAAGCTTTTCCAGTATAACACGAAGGTGTTCAGCATGTTCTTCTTCATTCTTGGAGTATACCAAGATATCATCCAGATAAATCACGACGAACTTGTCGAGGTATTCCATGAATATATAGTTCATCAACCGAGAGAAGGTAGCTGGGGCATTGGTCAGGACAAAAGACATGACGGTGTACTCGTATGAACCATAGCGGGTAATGAAAGCGGTCTTCGGAATGTACTCCTCGCGGACCCGGATCTGATGGTAACCCAATCTCAAGTCGTGTTTCGAGAACACAGTAGATCCAGCAAGTTGATCATATAGATCGTTGATCCGAGGGAGCGGATACTTGTTCTATATGGTTGCCTGGTTGATAGGTCGGTAATCTTGGACCAAACGGTTCGTTCCATCGCTCTTCTTGACAAAGAGTGAAGGTGCTCCCCAAACAAAGGAACTTGGACGGATGAAGCCCTTTTGAAGTGCTGTGTCGATCTCCTTCTTCAGTTCAAGGAGGTGGTGAGGCGGCATCTTATAAGGGCGCTTAGCAATAGGGACGGTGCCAGGCTTCAAGTCGATGACGAATTCGACATATCTGATCGGGGGTATTCCCGGCAGTTCTTCTGGGAAGACGTCGAGAAAATCGCGAACAACTGGAACATTCTCGATCCCTTCAAGAGGTGAGGTATTCAAAGCATTCAGGGCATATATCTGGCCTTCGGCATGCTGAGCTGTTCGGGCCGAGTACAAAATCTTTTTGCCAGAAGGGTGCGTGAGTTGAACTGTCTTAGTGGCACAGTGGATACGGGCATCATGTGCCGCCAACCAATCCATACCGAGTATGACATCAATGTTGGACGACTTCAGGACAATAAGAGGAGCAGGGAACAACAGCCCCACAATTTTAATGGTGGTTTCGGGGCTCATCATGGTGGCACGGCTCTGAGATCCAACATCATTCACCGCTAAAGGAGTCGCCAAGGGTTTCATAGCTATTCCATGCAACTGAGCAAACGATTGGGACATAAAGGAATGCGATGCCCCGGAATCAAAAAGAACAGAAGCTGATGTGGAATTGACGAGTAAGGTTCCCATCACTATTTTTGGGGACTCGCGAGCTTCTTCCATCTTGACATGAAGTACCTGAGCACAACTCATAGTACACTGTTTGGTGTTGCGGTTACTAGAATGAAGGCTTCTACAACTTCTCTTTCTGCTAACAGGAGGACAAGGTGCACGGTGACCTGGTTGTCCACACTGGAGGCATAAGCCATCGTTCTGGGGAGGAGTCATATTATTGGGCTGTTCAGCCGGTACTGTTAGCTGTCTCGGAGGCGTAGGCAGACGAGGTGCAGCATAAGACGGCCTTGGCGTTGGAGCAGGCCGGTGAAAAACATTTTGCGGGAGGCAGACTCGAAGTTCCTGAACGGGCCGACCCGAAGATGGGCCAGCAACTCGAGCACGCTTGAGCGACTCGTGGTGCTTAGTTAGAGCAGTTTCAACTTGAAAAGCCTTGCTGACAAGGGTCGCCAAGTCCGCACAATCGTGAAGGACAAGTGCGAGCTCTATATCAGGATGCGGTCCTTCTCGGAATTTCTCCTGTTTGCGAGAGTCGGTGGCGACGTCTCTCTCAGCATAGCGGGACAACTCAAGGAATTTCCTATGATATTCATCAACAGTTGTCTGGTCCTGACGGAGTTTGCGGAACTCCTCCTTCTTCGGGTCCATTAGACCTAGAGGAATGTGCCATGCACGGAAGGATGACTGAAATTCTTGCCAAGTATTTACAGTTCCATCTGGCAGCGCAAGCCCGTGGCTTTCCCACCATTGAGCAGCTGGACCCCTCAGATGATACGTCGCATAGGTGACATAACTGTCAGGGGCAACAGCAGCTGACTCCATCTGAAAGGCGATATCACGAAGCCAATCATCAGCGTCCATAGGATTTGCGGAGTCGCGAAAGGTGGACGGGTTGAGGCGCACGAACTCTTGCAGTGTGATTGGGGCATTATGGTTTGGAAGCTAGGCCATGAACTGACGGTTCAGATCAAACTGCTCACGGTTCAGCTCAAACTGTTGCATCAGGGCGGAAAAATACGGTGGGGGTGGGGGATCGTCGGCCATCCTGCCTGAACAGCAGGGGTTAGTTCAGAAAAAGTATTTGGCAGGATGAGAAGTCATACATGATGTAGTACGAGCAATGAACGAGAAGTGCGGTAGATACACAATAGTAGTCATAAAGACATACAAATCTTTGCACATAATCGGTCAAAATCGGACAGGGTAACGTCGTAGAAATTAAGGAAAAAGGACTCAGTAGGCGGCGCGCAGACCGCGGTAAGGATTACACGACGCGACATAGATTCCACTATGTCAATCACGCCGCAAGAAAACTGTTGGCCACAGGAGTTAATGCCATAGGACGTGCGGCCTGCCCAGAATGAGAATGGGATCCGCGGTCCAGGACATGGGGTCGAACTGCTGCGACACGACTCAATTAATGGGGTAGCACCAAAACGTCGGGTGGAATCAAGAGAACGTGATCCTAATGTCAGAGTTTGTAAAACTTACCAGCAAGGATAAGAGAGCAGATTCCCAGAGCATAGGTACGGAGAAAAGGATCCTAATACCATAGATATCACACGTAGTGACATCGATGTGGGCCCGTAAGCCAAATATTAGGTTAGCAAAATAGTTTTTCAAAGTTTAGACTCAACTTCGACCAGGTAGTGTTTGGGTGGCTTCCTACAGGCAGTCGGCTCTGATACCAACTTGTGACGCCCTCGATTTACGATCATGTACAGTAATCATACATGTAGGGTACATGATCGAGATCAAGGTGCCACGGTGAGAATATCACATCACAACACTAAACACAAAAGGATAAACCAAATATATTACAATGAAGGGGGGGGGGTCACACGGACCCGAATACATAAGTCATACAATCATAATATCTGAGTACAGACATAGTTAGTCAAGTTTTTCCTTAAGAATGATAGCACAAATAACATCAGAGGTACAGATCGAAAAGGCGAGGCCTCCTGCCTGGGATGCACCAAACTACTCCTGGTCAATGGGAACTCGACGTCGTAGTAGGCTCCTCTTGGAATCTCCTGCTCCTGGGCTCCAACGTCGACTGCAACGGCCGATCAGGAAAAACGAAAAGGGGAAATAAAGCAAAGCTGAGTATCTAGCATACCCGCGAGTCTTACGTCCGCTACTAAGCATTTATGCATGCATCAAATGGAAAGGGGAGGCTATATATAGTGGGCTGCAAGGTAGAAATCAGAATAAGGATATGAAGCTAGGCCTATCGAAGACTAGCATCTTCCGACGAGTCTTGCAGCATGAGGTAAGAATCAGCCAACAGTTTATATAAAGCATAAAGTAACAATGCAACAGAAGTTCCTGCAACATTGTATAATAATACGTTGTAATAATTAGCAATGCCTCCGAGTTCCCCTCCTCGACATCCCCGCGAGGAAGAAAACCCGGAACCAACAGTTTAATAGTAGTAGTTTGTAGTTATAGGATATGGCTTCAGCCTAAAGCGTCCTGTTACCGTGGACACGGCTATTCGAATAGATTAAACTCCCTGCAGGGGTGCACTAGTGTGACACTAGACGCTCGGATCTCCAGGTTGGCGTACACCTTGTTAGGGAATGCCCCACCGAGGCTATCCGACACAACGCAGTCCATCCTACGGCTCATCAGAGAGGTCCCCGCCGGTCTACAGCCCTAAGGGCAAGGGGTCATGGGCCTATCACCCCTCGCTCTCCAGGTCATTGCGAGGAAGGTGAATTCCAACGCCGCAGCGCGATCCGTCCCTGCCACAATGCTGAACTGGACGTCTTTCAGAGCTTTCAAACGTGGCTACATTGCGGAGGCGCCCAAACGCGTAATCCCACCTATAGGTAGTGCGTACAAGCCAAAAGGCTACTCAAGTCATCCGCCGAACCCGTTAAGCATTTTATGAATTTTCTTTATCGTTGCCACTTATTGAATGAGTCGCGGACAACGACAGCAGTCAGGACCACCAGTAACGTCGGCGCCTACCCTGTCGTCCCACCAACTCGTGCGGTTACCAACAAGGTGAACCGTCTCCTTACATTGTCTCACTTTTGCTCCGAAGAGCTCGACTTTCGTACAACAGGAAATCCTTCGGCCATGAACAGTACCAGGCCCGCCGCACACCGGTGGAATACACCTGACATGTCGTTCCGCTAAGATAACCTGCGCGGGCACCGTTGGGTCACCCTACTTCTTACCTGTAAGGACAACCGTGGTTCAGTACCCTAGGACGGCTATACAGAGTCAGCAACGAGTGGAGTACAAGGATTACTCCTCGATAGCTCAAACTTGAAGTGGCTCAGCAGAGCCGGGGTAGGGGCCTCAATCGGTGCCTGCTCTGAACCGTACCTGTAGCAGTTGTAATGGATCGTATCCGCATTCACTCCCAGAGTGAACACAAACCGCTATTTAATCCTATTGACTAACAATGCACAGGGTTCACTGCTGAATATAATATATATAATAGGCAGCATAGGATAAAGGAAAGAACATCAAGGGTGACAATGACAGGCTATGCAATTGAATAGGAGTGTAAAGTAGCACCAGCAGCAATGCCTAGTGCAAGAAAGTACGGAAAGATAGGCGATATCTGGGGAAGAGAATGGCTCTGCTTTCCTGGAAGCTCGACGGTAGAGGTACGGGCGTCGACGAAGTAGCACAGGGGCATCAGCAGCGGACGTCGAGACTACCGGACAATAAGAGAGGGGGAAGAAACAATAAATACATGGCAATAATAGCAATACAAATACAAGACATGGCAAACGCAGTGTTAGTGGTGAACTAACGCAGTGCTACACGTTGCAGATGAAACGGGAACTTTAAGCGACTATTTTACCAGCTCCGGGAAATTACCGGACAGGGTGTCCGGAGGGGGAAGGTATCATGCCGGAGGTTTCGTGGACATCCGACAAACGTATGGGTGGTGTATCCAAGTTAGTTGATCTATTCTGAACAACTTTCGTGTTCAGCGTAAATTCATCCGGATAGTTCTACGGTACCGACTATATCGGACAGTGCTACCGGAGGGGGGACGGTTCGATGTTCGGTATGTTAGAGGAGGTGGTAGACCAACGGATATAGTATCCGTATTCTTTATATTTTTCTGATCAATTTTCATGAATAAAGTTTTTGAATCAGACTTACGGTTTAGAAGATATTTAAATTCAAAGTTTTAATCATTTTAAAAGATTTTCTGAATTTAATTTATTAATAAAATGCAACATTATCCACAGAGAGTTGACTGGTCAAACCTGACAAGTGGGACCTACTGACCAGTGGGTCCCACATGTCAGCCTCACATATAATAAAAACATTTTAATTTAATTAACAACATTGGGGCCTAGTTGTCATTCACACATGTTATAATTAATTTGATTTAATTTAATCAGGGATTACTATTTGGCCTGGGCCCACATGTCATAGTCTCTAGCATTTTAATTATTCTATTAACAGGGGTGTTAAATGGGGATGGCCCACCTGTCATATGTTCAGGGGATTATTTTCTTTAGCCATTTAATTAGCTGGGGAGTTAGACTAACAGGGGGGCTTAATTAACCAGCGGGCCCCACTCGTCAGTGGGACTAGCCCACTGGTTAACATGGCGTGGCCGCCGCCGGCGAACAGAGCACGGCAACGGCGACCATGCGCACGCCCCCGGTGACCATTTCGAGCGGGGCTGGTAGCTGTAGGACCAGCGAACTGAGGTGCATCCATGTGTGCTAAGTACGCGAGCTGGGGTTGTCCAGCGCGAGCACACGGCCAATCATGGCGGTGGCGGGGGGGCGCGGCCTCGCCGGCGAGGATGCTACGAATCGCGAGGAAGCAAGAGGAGGGGTCGGGGAGATGCGCAGGCTCACAGGGGAGGTGTAGGGCGTGGCGCCGGTAGCTACGAATCGCGGCGGCGGTTGACGACGGCCGTGGCAGAGGAATCGGTCCGAAGACGAGCATGTGGTGGCTTCACCCCTGAATTGGAGCCCGCAATCGAATCAGTCGTCGACGAGAAGCCACCCGGACACGCCCGCGGCGGCTGGGGAGGCCGGTGGCCGCGTTCTCCAGCGACAGCAGCACTGCAGTGCCCGCGGGCGAGCTCACAGAGGAGAGCGGCGCGCAAGGGGGGTCTGCGAGGAGGCAGGGGCAACTAGGGTTTCGCGCAGGGGGGTGCGGGGGCTTTAACCTCACCGGAGGTGGCCTGGATGGCCGTTTGGGCGACGAGGCCGCGGCCAGGCCGCGCGATGGGCGACACGCCCATACGGAGGTTGAAGATGACGGAGAGGGGGAGTGGGCCGGGGTAGGCTGGCCCAAGGGGGAAGGGGTGGGCCTCGCCCCTCAGCGTTAGATTAGGTTTTATTTTTTTTCTTTTTTTTGTTCTTTCTTTTCTGTTTGTACTTGTTTTAATTACTTTTACATTTTTACAAAATGTGTTAAGTGTTTCTATATTTGTGTTACATTATATTGAGGTGCCACAAAAAGTTTGGGGTTTTATTAAATTCATTTAATATTTATCTTGAATATGCAACTGATGAAAGCCGTTGTTTTAGCACTCGTTTGAATTGTTTGCAATATTTAAATATTGCAATAAATATCCAATGTTGGTTTAACATGGATCACTTATTTTTAGGCATTTAACAAAACTGGTTGCACAATTTTTGGACAAAGTTTTATTTATCACATTATTTTTAATAAAAACCAAAAGGGTTTTTGGAGTTGATCAAATGCAAAGATGATCAAAGTGAGATTAGCAAAAGTAATTATCATTATCCAAAAGTGATTCCTGTTATATGACACCGAGGGTGTTACAAATCTCCATGTACGGTTGTCCTCGTGGTGATCTCCATCGCCACGCCATGGTGTCAACCGCCAAGTGTTACGTAAGTTACTATGCTATTACAAACTAATAGCTGTGAAAGTAAATTACATTACATGGCTCCACAAGTTGCACGCAGGTCATTAATACAATAATGAGTCAACCATATGGCTCTAGCCGGTTGTCAAAACCATGACACGCAGGCCATGAATAATAACATACACAATGGGCTATCCCAAATCACATTCATACCCTGCAAAACCAAGTTAGACGTTCTACCTCCGTCTAAACCTATTTTAGCACTAGTCAAATTAGGTCTGAAAAGTCGGTGTTTTTTATATCTTTTCATTATGCATCGTTTGGTAGGTCACGGAGCTCAATCGGAGTTCATATGACCAAGATATGGCCTCTGAACCGAACCTGCTCAAAGATTTCTGGACAGCGCAGATCATATCTATGTTGTGTCCTGATCCGTGTCCCGGATCTATCACCTAGTGATATCCGCATGCCACAATAGGGTTTACGGCACACTGTCTATCCCAATGGAGGATAGTCGACCTCTAGGGATAAGTTGTGGCACGACCTAAGTAGCTCGCGCCTCGGGACACATCATGAAATCAAGAACCTCAAACATACATGCAAAACCGATCTGATCTACACATCTCTATATGAAAATCCATCACGAATTCACCACCAAATAGCAAAGGCTCTAATACCACTGTTGGGGCACACGGTACGCTACGCTAGCGCTAAATCAAAATTTTCTACCGCGCACAACCAAGATCACTGGTACTGGAGATGAACTACGTGATTAGGGTTTACCACTAGACGCGCAGTCACCGCAGCGGAAGGAGAGTTGGCGATGCGCGTCGGCGGCTGCTCCTCGAATCCCTCAAACCGATCCCTCGTACCGATCCCACGAACGGAGTCCCGCGATCCGATCGCGCGAACAGTTCGTCCAAGCGCTGCAGGTGCAGTGCCTCCAAGGGATGCACACGTATAAGGAGGAGCGTCGGGCGGCGGACTGCTAGGTCCGGCTGCTCGGCCTGAAGGTGGAGTGGCGGCTCGGGTTGTGGTCTGTCCTGTACCCCTTCAGGGTTCGCCCTAGCCTTTATATAGGCGCCCGTGGAATGGCCTCAACCCTTGAGGCATTCCGGACCCTCCATCCATAATCCATTCGGATCACATCCGAATGGGGTCCTTTCCCCTTAAGCGCGCGACCCAATAGGTTCACGTACACATGGACACGTCCCGAATCACATCCGGTTTGATAGTCGGTAGTGGTTCCTAGCAGAACATTGCGACTCCCATATATGCGTAAAGTCATAAGACGAACCATTACAAAGTTTCATAGGCAACATTCCTTTTGCCTCACGATATATGTTGTCAAGCTCAAGGCGAGTACTTGTCACCCTTGTGATAGCTTGACCTCTCTTCTCGAAACCGTGATACAGATTCCTGAACCGGGTTAACACTTAACCCATGTCGCATGGCCATGCTTTCTGAATCTTATCACTCGAGAGGGCCCAGAGAATATCTCTCCAAAGTGGAGGGGAAGATCCCATCTTGATCAACCATGTCTCGCGGCATGTATCATGACTCACCCATAAGCTACCTTTATAACTACCCAGTTACGGTGTAGCATTTGATAGTCCCTAAGTGAGTCATTCCTCATCCCGAGAACATGTGAGGACCTCAGGTCTAGGACATGGCATATACATTTTATTGAGACTAACATATGACAATATCTCGATGCGTCTCAAAGTGGGTCTCTGTCAAACTCAGTGATCCCATCGCTAAGTTCATGCTATCGGTAGCATCTCCATGCTCATGACTTGTGAAACATAGTCATCAATCGAATCATATACTAGTCAAGGATATGTGTCCGCATAACCTTATCAACTAGGGACCATTAGGACAATCATCATAGAATATATAGTCTCACAAACAAGTCACATACTTATGGATACATACCAGTGATGATGTTCAAGGACAATACAAATAACTCCTGATTACATAAGGAGATAACATCATAACATGATTGCCTCTGGGGCATATCTCCAACAATATCTTGTTAAGAATTGCCCTACACATGGTTTGACTACTTGGATGGTTATCCAAACTCTTTATGCAGGCTTGAACTTTACCTCGCGGAACTTGCTAGATTCGGCCGCGGGAGGAACCTTTATGTCAACTACACTTGGTGCTGCCACAAAACTACTCGATGAGATGATGACCAACTATTCCCAATGGCACACCGAAAGAGCTCCAACAGGTAGGAAGGTAAACTCTGTCAAGGAGATCTCCTCCCTAAAGGAAAAAAGTTGACTTGATTATGTCTCTACTTACCAAGCAATCTCCTATTGATCCTCATGATGTTCCTCTAAATTCTTTGATTGCTCAAGATCAAGTAGATGTGAACTTTATCTCTAGAAACAACTTCAATAACAATGCTTATAGGAGTAATTTTGGTAGCAATCCTAGACCGTTCCCCTCCAATAATATGGGAACAACAACACTTATCCTAGCACCAAGAACTCCACTTTTGAATTAGAGAGTATGTTTAAGGACTTCATCACTACCCAAAAATCCTTCAACAAGAGTGTAGAGGAAAAACTAGAAAAATTAGATAACCTCTCGTCGAAGGTAGACAATTTAGCCCATGAAGTAGAATTTCTTAAAATTAGAACTTCTCCTCTTGAGGAGAGCAAGATCACTCCTATGAATGCTATCCAAGTGCAAATTAATGAAAACATTAGGATGATGGCTAAACATAAAGAGAGATGGGCTAGAGAAAAGGAGGAAGAATATAGAATTAAGAGCCTTCCTACACACCATACCGTTGCTACTATCCAAGTTGTTGAGGATATCCAAACTCTTAGCACTAAATGCACCCCTAGTCCCATATGACCTATTAATGGTGATGCTATGACCTCAACCGTAGAAGAAGAAATTCCTATGACTATAGAAGCTACCCAACAAGTGAGCCTAAAGGACACCACTACCACTTTACTTGATAGTAGTGACCTTGATTTTGATAATTGCACCCTTTCTGAAGTTATTCGTTTCCTTCACAAGATATCTAGAGACCCCCACACTAGCACACTTAATCTTGCCTTCACGGAGCATATCACTAATGCTCTCATTAAAGCTAGGGAGGAGAAGATTAGGGTAGAAGCCTCCAGACCTAGAAATCTAGAAGATGGTTGGGATCCTATGATTAAAATTAAGTTGAATAACTTTTCTTGCTATGCTTTATGTGATGTTGGAGCTAGTTCCTCCGTTATGCCCAAAATAATGTATGATATATTTGAATTAAAACCTTTTGATTCTTGTTCTTTTGGTGTTCGTCTTGTCGACTCTCCCGTAAAGAAAACTTTGGGGAAGATCGATGATGTTCTTATCATTGTCAATGACAATTATGTTCCCGTTGATTTTACTATTATGGACATTGATTGTGAACCTTCTTGTCCAATTATTTTGGGACGTCCTTTTCTTTGCACCGTGGGTGCTATTATTGATATGAAAGAAGGGATTATAAAATTTCAATTCCCTCTCAAGAAAGGGATGGAACAATTCCCTATGAAAAAGTTTAAGTTGCCTTTTGAGTCCGTCACACGGGCTAGTTATTTTCTTGAAAAGACTTGATCTATTTTGCATTAAGCCTAGCCAATGGCTTGAAAGAAGCGCTTTCGGGAGGCAGCCCGCAACGAATTTAGGATTTCATTTTTGTTTTTCTTCTGTTTTTAGTGGTCTTGATGATTGTTACTACTGTAGCAACATCATTGTATCATTACTTTTCAAGCTTTGTGCCATTTATAGCCTCATATGACAAGGGAAGTGAAATTTGTGACATGATGTCTGATACGTCCAAAATGCATCAATATTTTTTATCGTAATTCATCCTTATTCATTGATATATTTCACATTACGATGATGTTCTTATGTTGTTTTGGCTTGTTTTACACAGTTTGCAACTTTTCGGTGCCGAAGCAGGAGACGCAGGATTCAGCGGTAAAAAGTGGACGCTGAGTTGCTGAAGAAGAATACCTCCAAATTACCTGAAAATAAACGGGGGGTATTTTCCAGGAGATTCACGAAGACTCGCCGAAGAGGGGCCAGAGGAGGGCCACAGGGGCCCCAAGCGGCCACCTGGCGCGGCCCCATCCCTGGCCGTGCCAGGAGGGTGTTTGGAGCCCTGGGGCCACTCCCGAATCCCCCTCTGGCCTATATACTCCTCGTTACGCGAAAACCCTAAAAAAGATTAGCTTTCACGGAGTTCCATCATTGATCCGTGGCGGAAACCTAAAGAGAAGAAAAGGGCTCTCCGGCGAGCAGATTCCGCCGAGGAGATCACCTCCCGGAAGAGGAGATCGTCGCCATCGTCATCACCATCGTCACGGGCATCATCGAGATCATCATCAAGATCATCCCCAACCTCAGCACCATCTCCATCACCATCCAATCTCACCTCACAAGTTCATCTTCTGTTGTAATCCGTACTATCTATCCTCTCTACTCTACCGGTGTTGATTACTACTTTGTGGTGAATGCTATTGAGTTTTGTTGGAGAAATACCATTATGTCTAGATTGTTTATCATATATTTATCACCTCTGATCATGATCTCTTTTATGTCTTGTGAGTAGTTACTTTAGTTCTTGAGAACATGGGATAAGCCTAGTTGTTAGTAGCCATATGATGTTGAAGTATTATGTGTTGTTTGATACTTAAGTTGTGTTTTTATTTCTCTAGTGGTGTTATGTGAGTCGAACACATAACACTTCACCTTTCATGGGCCTTGAGGAATACATTGTGCACAAAGGATGCTTATGGTGGGTTGCCGGAGTGACAAAAACCTGAACCGCAGGTCGCAGACTTTCGCACAAGGGAGTTATGGATCCTTGATCGTAATGTTGTGGTTAGGCATATGCCTTAATTACTACCTTGCATTTGCGGATGCTTGCAAGGTGTGTAATCATAAGAGTACACGTATCTTAGTCTAGAAGGTGTACTAGCATTGATCCACCCACCGACACTTATCAACACGATACATATTACTTGGCGGAGTATGGTGAATGTGACTTGACTATCTCTCCCGTGTTTTCTCGACAACGCTTTAGCTTTTATAAGTTCAGTTCCTAGGCTTATCCTTGTTAAAGGATTGGGCCACTTGCTACTCCTCAGTTACCCTGTTTACTTTGACTGTCTTTTACTTTTCTGTTGCTTAAACCAAAAACCCCTAAATATTTACCTTTGAGTGTTTGCAGCCCTTTCCTTATCGAGTGTCACTTATCAACACCTTCTTCTCCTCGTGGGATCGATACTCTTATTTATCGAAAAGCTACAATTGATCCCCTAGACTTGTGGGTTATCAAGAATCGTTTATTGGCACGGTTAGCAGGGAAGGCAACCCAACTAAACCTAATAACTTCTCCGCCATCAACGAGCTTTTCTTGCGCCGTTTCCGGGGAGTGTAGCGCTATTGGTAAGTGAAGCCGGTAAGGGAACTTTTATTTTCTGTTGTTACTTTCAGTCCTTATGGACTCTTCTACTGTTGGTTCGTTCCTGGTAAGGAGCCGCCCCACGACTGTGGTGGTCACTCCTACCCTTACTGAAATTGTGCCCTATAAAATACCATCTGGTATTGTTGATTATGTCTTGGCTAATCATTATACAGGAGAAGGACATCCAAAAGAACACCTTCTATATTTATCACAATTATGTTCTTTATTTAAGCTTGCAGGTGTGACGACGGAGTTCGTCATGAAGAAACTATTCTCCATATCACTCAAAGATAAAACTTCAGATTGGTATAAGCTACTCGATAACTCTGATCTGCTTGAATGGCCAGAGCTTATGTCTCTCTTTTATGCAAAGTTTTATCCTGTTCGTGAAGTTCACCAAGACAGGAACTACATCTATAATTTTTGGTCTCGCGACGGAGAGAGCATCGCTCAAGCTTGGGGGAGACTGAAGTCCCTGATGCTCAAATGCCCAAACCATGAGCTCCCCAAGGAAATTATACTTACAAATTTTTATGCCAGGCTTTCTCGTCAGGCCAAGGAGATGTTGGATGCCTCCTCTAGTGGGGTATTCCAGACCAGAAGTATGGAAGAAAAATAGGATCTTGTAGAAATGATCCAGAAGAACACTGAAGACTGGGAAATTGATAAAGGTATTGAACCCGCTATAAACTATGAGCATGACTACATTGAGAGTTATGTGAAGACTGATTACTTTAATACCTTTTTCTCTAAAATTGGTCTTGATTCCCAGCTAATGGTTGACTTTTGCAAGGACTTTTCTTCTCATATTGATTCTTCCAGGAAGAAGGAGAGTCAACATCATAAACCTTTCAAGGAGTCACCAATTGAGATTAATGTTACTGATCCTGTTTTACCTGCAGTTGTGTATGAACAACCTCCTTACCCCTCCAGGATAAAGGAGCACTCTTTTGTTACAGGTATTCTAAACAAGAATGGAAGGACCACTGACGAACCTGAGGACATTATCAAGGTCCAGCCTCAAGTTGAAATGGTCAAGGATCTGGTAACCAGTGATATCGAAGAATCCACTATTAGTTTTTGTGCTGTTTCCACTAACATTGTCACAGCCAGGAACAAAGGCCCAATTTCAGGTACACCGGTTGTATCTATCAAAATAGGAGATCATAATTACTCTAGGCTATGTGATTTTGGATCTAGCGTCAGCGCTATTCCCTTCACACTTTATCAAGAAATCATGCACGAGATTCAGCCGTGTGAGATCGAGGACATAGATGTCACTATCCATCTTGCAAATAAACAAACAATCTCTCCAGTTGGGATTGTAAGAGATGTTGAAGTACTCTGCGGGAAGGTAAAATATCCTACAGACTTTCTTGTACTTGGTTCAGTGCAAGATAGTTTTTTCCCTATTATATTATGTAGGCCCTTGCTCAGCACTTGCAGAGCTATAATAGATTGCAAAAAAGGTAAAGTTTCTGTTGAATTCAACGGTAAGTCGTATGAATTTAATTTTTCTAAGATTTCAATGCAGCCTCGTGGTCCTGACCTGTCAAGTAATGACAAAATTATTGAAGAAATTGCTTCCATTGCTATTCCTCCTAATGACACTTTGCAGCAATTTATGGAAGACCACGAGAATGATATATATATGCAGGAAAGGGATGAACTAGAAGACATATTTTTAAGACAAACTCCCATCCTGAAGCACAACTTTCCGGTTGAACCTTTAGGAATCCTCTCGCAACCGAAAGAAGACCCGGTGTTCGACCTAAAACCACTACCTGATACGCTCAAGTATTCTTATTTAGATAAAAAGAAAGTATATCCTGTTATTATCAATTCTAACCTTTCAGGGTATGAAGAAGAGTGATTATTGGAGATACTCCGCAGACACCGAGGTGCTATTGGCTATACTATCAATATCGAGCCCGATGCTAAACCGGTTATTGATCATCAACGACGGTTGAACCCAAAGATGAAGGACGTGGTTAGGACGGAGGTTCTAAAAATTCTAGCCGCAGGTATCATCTATCCTATAGCTGATAGTAAGTGGGTAAGTCCCGTTCATTGTGTTCCTAAGAAAGGAGGTATGATTGTTGTTTCTAATGGTAAAAATGAACTAATAAATCAGAGGACTATTATTGGATATAGAATGTGTATTGATTTTAGGAAGTTAAACAAGGCCACCCGGAAGGACCACAATCCTTTGCCATTTATTGATCAGATGCTCGAGCGGTTGTCTAAAAACACCCACTTCCACTATCTTGATGGGTACTCTGGCTTCTCCCAGATTCACGTCAACACCGCGGATCAAGAGAACACCACTTTCACGTGTCCTTACGGTACTTATGCTTATAGGTGTATGCCTTTCGGTTTGTGTAATGCACCTGCTACTTTTCAGAGGTGTATGTCTGCAATATTTCATGGTTTCTGTGAGGAGATTGTAGAAGTTTTCATGGACGACTTTTCCGTCTATGGAAACTCCTTTGACCACTGTCTCCACAATCTTAATAAAGTTTTGCAGAGATGTGAAGAAACAAATTTGGTGCTCAATTGGGAGAAGTGCCATTTCATGGTTAACGAAGGGATAGTTCTTGGACACAAGATTTCCGAAAGGGGAATTGAAGTGGACAAGGGAAAAATTGAAGCTATTGAAAGGATGCCTTATCCAAGGGACATTAAAGGTATTCGTAGTTTTCTAGGTCATGCTGGTTTCTATAGAAGATTTATCAAGGACTTTTCTAAGACCTCGAGACCCCTTACCAATCTTCTCCAGAAGGATGCCCCTTTTGTATTTGATGAAGATTGTAAGGAAGCTTTTGAAGTTCTTAAGAAAGCCTTGATAACCGCTCCTATAGTACAACCACCTGACTGTAATTTTCCCTTTGAAATTATGTGTGATGCTAGTGATTTTGCTGTTGGAGCTGTTTTAGGACAAAGGGTTGACAAGAAGTTGAATGTCATCCACTATGGCAGCAAAACAATTTATAGTGCTCAAAAGAATTATGCTACTACCGAGAAGGAATTCTTGGCAGTGGTATTTGCTTGTGATAAGTTTAGGCAGTATATTGTTGATTCTAAAGTTATTATCCATACTGACCATGCTGCCATTAAGTATCTTATGCAGAAAAAGGATGCCAAACCAAGACTCATTAGGTGGGTACTCCTTCTTCAAGAATTTGATTTGCAGATTGTCGATAGAAAAGGAGAAGACAATCCGGTGGCAGATAATATTTCAAGGATGGAACATATCCCACACGATCCTATTCCAGTCAATGACAGTTTCCCAGATGAACATCTTGCTGTTGTAAAAGTACAATCTCATTCCGACCCTTGGTTTGCAGATTATGCTAATTTTTTCGTTGCAAAGTTTTTTCCTCCAGGTTTCACATTTCAGCAGAGGAAGAAATTCTTCACGGATTTGAGGCATTACTTTTGGGATGATCCACATCTTTATAAAGAAGGTGTGGACGGGATCGCAAGAAGGTGTATACCGGAGCACGAGCAGCAGGACATTCATCGACAATGTCACGATAGTCCCTATGGAGGACATCATGCCGGTGAAAGGACCGCACATAAAGTTTTAGAATCAGGTTTTTATTGGCCTACTCTCTTTAAGGACGCCCGAAGGTACGTTCTATCTTGTGATAAGTGTCAGAGAGTTGGTAACATTTGCAGGAGAAATGAGATGCCTATGAATTACTCACTAGTGATCGAACCTTTCGATTGCTGGGGTTTTGATTTTATGGGTCCTTTTCCTCCTTCACACAAGTACACACACATCTTAGTTGCTGTTGATTATGTAACCAAGTGGGTTGAAGCAATCCCCACTGAGAGTGGTGATCACAAGACATCTTTGAAAATGCTCAAAGATGTAATTTTTCCTAGGTTTGGAGTACCAAGGTACCTCATGACAGATGGAGGGTCACACTTCACGCATGGAGCTTTTAGCAAAGCTCTAGCCAAGTACGATGTCAATCATAGGATTGCATCACCGTACCACCCTCAAACTAGTGGGCAAGTTGAGCTCACCAATAGGGAGATCAAGTTGATCTTGCAGAAAACAGTAAACAGTTCTAGAAAGGACTGGTCAAAGAAGTTTGGAGATGCTTTGTGGGCGTATAGAACTGCTTACAAAAACCCCATGGGCATGTCTCCGTATAAGATGGTCTATGGCAAGGCTTGCCATTTATCATTAGAGTTAGAGCATAGAGCTTTCTGGGCTGTCAGAGAGCTGAATGCTGACCCAAATTTAGCTGGTGAAAAGCGTCTCATGAACTTGACTTCTCTAGATGAGTGGAGAAGTGAAGCTTACGAGAGCGCTAAAATGTTCAAGGAAAAGGTAAAGAAGTGGCACGATAAAAGAATTCTGAAACGTGAATTCCATGTTGGTGATAAAGTTTTGTTGTTTAGATCTCGTTTCAGGTTTTCTCCAAGTAAACTACTTTCCAGATGGGAAGGACCTTTTCGTATCGAAGAAGTATATCGGTTGGGTGCAATCAAGATCAATAATTTTGAAGGCACCAAACCTCAAGTTGTGAATGGACAAAGACTCAAACATTATATGGTAGGTGATCCAATCAATGTGGATGCAAACATGATATATACAAGTACTCATGAAGAACATGTTGCAGCACAGTTTCAGACTCCGGCAGGAGCAGAATTAGAAAAGGTATGAATTATGCTAAGAAAACACCGCGAACGTCAATAAAAGTTAACTTTTCAGAGTTTTTGCGAAATTAGGAAAATTCCAAGCCCGAGTGGAGCCGGAGAGGAGCTCCAGGGAGGCCAGGAGGCCCCCTGGCGCGGTCCCACTCCTGGCCGCGCCGGGCACCCTCCTGGCTGCCCTGGACTACGCCTTCGACTCCACCTAAGCTTGAAACCTTCCTTCTGTCGCAGAAATTTTTGCTATATATTTTCCCGGATAGTCCCGGCACCGTATCTCTCGATTTCGCGTGTTTTCTTTCTTGGTCTGTTTCTGCCAGGAATACTTTCATCAGATCTAGGTGCCATGGCTTCTCCAAGTTCCCCCAAGGACAAGTTCGTCGTCAACGTCATCAACCCTTATCTCGCAGAGGTGAAGAAGCACCCCCAGGTCCTTCGTGTGGAGGACGGTGTCCTCCGCAAGGAAGATCTGGAGGGACCAGTCAAAGAGGGGAGCACCGAAGATCGGCTGAAGGAGATGGAACATGAGGTCTTCAAGTTGAAGAAGATGGTGGAGTGTGGTGTTGAAGCTAACTTCGACATCATGAACGAGATCGAGGCTTCCCACAAGAAGGAGATGAAGGAGATGTGGTCAAGTTTGGCCGCATTAGAAGAAAAAGTTTATGAACTCCAAGCACAGATCTATGATCTGCAGAACCAGAACTCTGAGTATGAACTAAAGTTTCTGCGCATGGGTTTAGGTGCTGAGTGCAGGATCTTGGAGACAGGAATTTCCTTCGAGACTAGAGAACAACTGCCATGGAAGCGCTTCACCAAGGAGTACCTGACTGAGAAGAACAAGAATGAGGAGTAAAACTCCTCGGGTAATGGCACCCCCTTAGCTTGTTCCAAGCTTGGGGGAGTGCCCGGTATCTTTATCTTTATCTTTTCTTTAGGAGTCAAGTAGAGTCGTATCATGTCTAGGGAGCTCACTTTATGAAATAGGTGTTGCTTTGAGGTCTATCACTCCTTTTGTGGAGAGCTTTGTATCCGTGAGTGTGGGGTCGTCTATGAAGAAATATTAATGAGAAGTCTATTGGTTTCTTCGCTGCACTTGGCATTCTCTTCACACAATCGACATTATGAGATGATTCTTGTGGGGAGTATTGACCTTATATCAGGTATGGCTTCGAAAACTTTATTTAATCTTGGCAAGTATAGATTTGGTCATAACAACAAGCATGTTTTTCTCAAAGTAGCGACATAGCCAAAACCTTTGTGTTATTATGCTTGAAGTGTTATGTTGACAAGGAAGACAACTTGATGTTCCATGCTCGTTTTGATGTTTATACTTTGGATTGCTTGCATCTAAGTTGTCATCAATTGTCTGCTCTCTCAAAGCCTTGCTAGCCCAAAACTCTGTACTAAGCGTAATTCTTCTTGTACTTCCATACCTTGAAACCAACTTCTTCCACTTGAGTCCACCATACCTTCCTACTTGTGGTATTCCACTACCACTCCTAAAGTATATAATTTATGTGCTATCTTTAGATGTTCAAAATCTTCTGTTTTGTGCCGCTGATTCAGCTCATGAGGAAGTGGTGGGTGACCCATGATCTTCTTAATTTGGACAAGTTTTATCTTGGGATTGCATGTCTAATCTGCAAACCCCTAATACGAGAAGGACTGGCATGAGTGCCCAGCTCGTAAAAGATAAATACTAACACACAAGTTCCTTCGCCATTTTACGAGTGATAAACAAAGGAATCCAAGGGGATGTGATCGTCCCCACATGGGAGCCATTCCTCAAAACTTGTCCAAATCATAAAGTGAGTGAGTTATCTATCAGCTGTCGTTGACGGATCATGCACCTCCCAAAAGTTTGTTTTTATTCTGTTTGATCTAGAGATGGCACATAAGTTTTCCCTGCTTACCATTTTGCACGGGGTTTATCTTTATTTTGTGCTGAGTCAGTCCTTCCTACTTCCTTCCTTTCTGGAGAGAGAACAAACATTTGATGTTGATCAAGATGCTTGCATATAAAGTTGCATTGAAATCTAGCATGTTACATCTTTGTTGACATTATCTTTTGATAAGTGAGTTGTTTGCAAAAGCTCATGCTTAGTAAACATCTTCCTTTGTGTTGACATGTGCACTTCTTGACTAATAGCATGTTCTTTCAAAAGCTTCAACTGTTCCATTATAAGTGAAAGAACAAAAGTAAAAGTTATTAGTTGTTCCTTGACCAAGGCTATGTTTGTCATGATTTGATGAGTTTTCCAGGTCCTACTTTGTTATAATTGTTACTACTTTCTCATAAGGACCTTATGAGTTGAGGTTGCTGTTGAGGATGTTTAAGTTTGGTGAGGAATCTTGATGCTTCTTGTTCGTATTCTTTTATCGACACTTCACTCTCTAAACTTGTGGACAGGTTTACCGAGCTCAGCAATTGCTTGAGGACAAGCGAGGTCTAAGCTTGGGGGAGTTGATACGTCCAAAAAGCATCACTATTTTATATTGTGATTTCACCCTATTCATTGATATATTCCACTTTAAAGTATTGTTCTTATGTTGTTTTGGCTTATTTTACACAGTTTACAATTTTCCGGTGCCGAAGCAGCAGAACCAGAATTCAGAGGTAAAAAGTGGATACCAAGTTGCTGAATCAGATCAAGTCCAAATGCGATGAAATTTTACGGGGAGCATTTTTATGAAGATTGACTGGGATCACCGAAGGAGGAGGTGAGGGGACCCACCAGGAAGACAAAAGGGTTCCTGGCGCGGCCCCCCTACTGGCCGCTCCAGGCGCCCTCTTGGGTGCCTGGTGGCCCCCCTTGGTGCCCCCTTTCGCCTATATAAATCCCTTGGGGTGGAAACCCCTAAACAAGAGTCGTTTCCGTGCTTCGCCGCCGCCACGGGGCGGAATCCTACAGAGGAGAAAACCATCTCTGGCGGGCAGATTCCGCCGGGGAGATCACCTCCCGGAAGGGGAGATCGTCGCCATCATCATCATCATCATCGTCACGGGCATCATCGAGATCATCATCAACATCATCCCCAACATCAGCACCATCTCCATCTCCATCCCATCTCATCTCACAATTGCAACTTGTGTTGTAATCCGTACTATCTATCCTCTCTACTCTGTTGGTGTTGATTACTACTTTGTGGTGAATGCTATTGAGTTTTGTTGGAGAAATATCATTGTGTCCAGATTGTTTATCACCCATCTATCACCTCTGATCATGATCTCTTTTATGTCTTGTGAGTAGTTACTTTAGTTCTTGAGAACATGGGAGAAGCCTAGTTGTTAGTAGCCATATGATGTTGAATTATTATGTGTTGTTTGATACTTAAGTTGTGTTGTTATTTTTCTAGTGGTGTTATGTGAGTCGAACACATAACACTTCACCTTTCATGGGCCTAGAGTAATACATTGTGCACAAAGGATGCTTATGGTGGGTTGTCGGTGTGACAGAAACCTGAACCCTAGTTCGCAGACTTTCGCACAAGGGAGTTATGGATCCTTGATCGTAATTCTGTGGTTAGGCTTATGCCTTAATTACTACCTTGTATTTGCGGATGCTTGCAAGGTGTGTAATCATAAGAGTACACTTATCTTAGTCTAGAAGGTGTACTAGCATTGATCCACCCACCGACACTTATCAACACGATACATATTACTTTGCGGAGTATGGTGAAAGTGACTTGACTATCTCTCCCGTGTTTTCTCGAGAACGCTTTAGCTTTTATAAGTTCAGTTCCTAGGCTTATCCTTGTTAAAGGATTGGGCCACTTGCTACTCCTCAGTTACCCTGTTTACTTTGCCTGTCTTTTACTTTTCTGTTGCTTAAACCAAAAACCCCTAAATATTTACCTTTGAGTGTTTGCAGCCCTTTCCTTATCCAGTGTCACTTATCAACACCTTCTTCTCCTCATGGGATCGATACTCTTATTTATCGAAAATCTAAAATTGATCCCCTAGACTTGTGGGTTATCAAGAATCGTTTATTGGCGCGGTTAGCAGGGAAGGCAACCCAACTAAACCTATTAACTTCTCCGTCATCAAGCACCGAGGAGAGGATGAAGGAGGTGGAACATGAGGTCTTCAAGTTCAAGAAGATGGTGGAGCATGGTGTTGAAGCTAACTTCGACATCATGAACGAGATAGAGGCTTCCCACAAGAAGGAGATGAAGGAGATGTGTTCAAGTTTGGCCGCACTAGAAGAAAAAGTTTATGGGCTCCAAGAACAGATCTATGATCTGAAGAACCAGAACTGTGAGTATGAACTAAAGTTTCTGTGCATGGGTTTAGCTGCTGAGTGCAGGATCCTGGACACGGTAATGTCCTTTGAGACTAGAGAACAGCTGCCATGGAAGCGCTTCGCCAAGGAGTACGTGACCGACAAGAACAAGGATGAGGAGTAAATCTCCTTGGGTAATGGCATCCCCTTAGCTTGTTCCAAGCTTGGGGGAGTTCCCGATATTTTTATCTTTATCTATGTCTTTTAGAGTCAAGTAGAGCCATATCATCTCTAGGGAAGTTATCTTATGAAATAGGTGTTTGCTTTGAGATTTATCACTCCTTTCTAGAGAGTTATGTATCTGTGAGTGTGGAGTCATCTATGATGGAATATTAATGAGAATTTTATTGATCCCTTCGCTGCACTCGGTATTCTCTTCACGCACTCAGCATTATGATGATTCTTATGGGGAGTATTGACCTTATATCAGGTATGGCTTTGAAAACTTTATTTAATCTTGGCAAACATAGCTTTGGTCATAGCAACAAGAATGTTATTTTTCAAAGTAGCGACATAGCCAAACCCTCTTTGTTATTATGCTTGTAGTGTTATGTTGACAAGGAAGACAACTTGATGTGCTATGCTTGTTTTAATGTTTATGCTTTATATTGCTTTGCATCCAAGTCATAATCAATTGTCTGTTCTCTCAAAGCCTTTCCTAGCCAAACCTCTGTACTAAGCGAAATTCTGCTTGTTCATCCATACCCTGAAACCAGTATCTTCCATATGAGTCCACCATACCTTCCTATTCGTGGTATTCCACTACCACTCCTAGAGCATAGAATTTTTGTGTTATCCTTAGATGTTCAAAATATTCTATTTTGTGCCCCTGTTTTAGCTCATGAGGAAGTAGTAGTTAACTCATGATCTTCTTAAGTTGGACAAGTTTTACCCCGGGATTGCATGTCTAATCTGCAGACCCCTAATACGAGGAGGAACTGGCATGAGTGCGCCCAGCTCACAAAAGATAATCACAACCAACAACCCTCCTTCACGCTTTGTTCATGAGAAATCAGAAAACTTTTGCAGTGATAAACAAAGGAGATTGCGGGGATGTGATCGTCCCCGTTTGGGAGCCGTTCCTCGAAACTTGTCCAGTCTGAGAAGCAATTGAGTTACCTATTAGAATTCCTTGACAAATCATGCACCTCCCAAAACTTGTTTTCATTCTGTTTGATCTAAGGATAACACTTGAGTTTTCCCTGCTTGCCTTTAACATGGTTGTTTCCTTTTACTTTTATGTTGAGTCAGTTTTCCCTACTTCCTCCTTTCCCAAAGAGAACAGACACTTGATGCTGATGAAGATTCATCCATATAATGTTGCATTAAAGTTTTTCCTTGCCATATCATTGTTGACATTATCTCTTGATAAGTAAGTTGTTTGCAAAATCATTTGCCAAGCAAACATCTTCCTTTGTGTTAGCATTTGCACTACATGACTAATAGCTTGTTCTTTCAAAAAGTTCCAAATTGTCTCTTCAAAATATAAAGAGAAAGAGCAAAGGTAAAAGCTTTTAGTTGTCCCTTGACCAAAGGACTTGTTTGCCATGATTTGATGAGTTTCCTTAGCCCTACTTTTGATTATAATTGTTATTACTCTTTCATATGAGCCTTATGAGTTGGAGATTGTTGTTTAGGATGTTTGAGTTTGGTGAAAAGATCATGATGCTTCTTGTCCGTATTTTATTTATCGACACTTCACTCTCTAAACTTGTGGACAGGTTTACCAAGCTCAGTTTTCACTTGGGGACAAGCGAGGTCTAAGCTTGGGGGAGTTGATACGTCCAAAATGCATCACTATTTTATATCATAATTCATCCTTATTCATTGATATATTTCACATTACGATGATGTTCTTATGTTGTTTTGGCTTGTTTTACATATTTTGCAACTTTCTGGTGCCGAAGAGCAGACACAGGATTCAGCGGTAAAAAGTGGACGCTGAGTTGCTGAAGAAGAATACCTCCAAATTACCTGAAAATCAACGGGGGGTATTTTCCAGGAGATTCACGAAGACTCGTCGAAGAGGGGCCAGAGGGGGTCCACAGGGGCCCCAGGAGGCCACCTGGCGCGGCCCCACCTCTGGCCGTGCCGGGAGAGCGCCTGGAGCCCTGGGGCCACTCCCGGATCCCCCCTCTGGCCTATATACTCCTCGTTACGCGAAAACCCTAAAAAAGAGAAGCTTTCACGGAGTTCCGCCGCCGCTCCGTGGCGGAAACCTACAGAGAAGAAAAGGGGTCTCCAGCGGGAAGATTCCGCCGAGGACATCACCTTCCGGAAGGGGAGATCGTCGCCATCGTCATCACCATCGTCACGGGCATCATCGAGATCATCATCAATATCATCCCCAACATCAGCACCATCTCCATCACCATCCAATCTCACCTCACAAGTTCATCTTGTGTTGTAATCCATACTATGTATCATCTCTACTCTACCGGTGTTGATTACTACTTAGTGGTGAATACTATTGAGTTTTGTTGGAGAAATACCATTATGTCCAGATTGTTTATCATATATTTATCACCTCTGATCATGATCTCTTTTATGTCTTGTGAGTAGTTACTTTAGTTCTTGAGGACATGGGAGAAGTCTAGTTGCTAGTAGTCATATGATGTTCAAGTAATTTGTGTTGTTTGATATTTAAGTTGTGTTGTTATTTTCCTAGTGGTGTTCTGTGAGTCGAACACTCAACACCTCGCCTTCATACGGTGGGTTGCCGGAGTGACAGAAACCTGAACCCCAGATTGCACACTTTTGCCCAAGGGAAATCTGGATCCTTGATCTTATTGCTGTGGTTAGGCTTTGCCTTAATTTCTATCTTGTATTTGCCGATGCTTGCAAGATGTTTAATCATAAGAGTACACTTATATTAGTCTAGAAGGTGTGCTAGCATAGATCCACCCACTCAACACTTATCAGCACAACACTGGTTATCGATACGGATTATGACGAAAGCACGTGACTACCTCTCCATGTGTTCTCAAGAACGCTTTAGTCTTTATAAGTTCAGTTGCCAGGCTTATCCTTTGCACAAAAGGATTGGGCCAATTGCTGCTCCTCAGTGCTATTTACTTTGCTTGCTTTTATTTTATCGTTTCTTATATTGAAAACCCCTAAAAAGTTATCTTTCATTTCTTGCAGTTATTCCTTGCCCAAAATCACCTATCAATACCTTTCGCTCCTTGTTGGGTTTGACACTCTTACTTATCAAAAACGCTACAATAGATCCCTTTACATTGAGGGTCATCACTGTCCAGAAAACAGATTCTGTCCTCGTGACTACAAAAATCATATAACAATCCCAGTTCATCTTTTTTAGTTGAAATTTTTACACAGCATGCTCTATACAATTACAGAACTTTTGTATATTCTGAGTTTTTTGATTTGAGTTGTAGAAGTATCCCTAAAAAATTCTTTTCTACCTGCTGGTCCGTTTTTCACAGATTCTGTCCTGTTTTTCCTTTTCTTCGTTTCGCAAACCTTAAGCTTTCTTTTTCTTTGCAAAAACTTTTTGGCAACCTTGAGAAACAGTAGCTCTTCAAGAATATCCTTGTTTCCAGTAGAGAAAAATATATTTTATTATGGGTACTAACCTCGCTAATCAGATTATGATGAGTTATGTATGCAGGGAGTTTTCAAGTGTGCGAGGGAAGATGATGAAAGAATAATCAGGAGTGTCAAGCGCTCAAGCTTGGGGATGCCCCCATGCATCCCCAAGAAATATTCAACGAGACTCAAGCGTCTAACCTTGGGGATGCCCCCGTGCATCCCCTTCTTTATCAACAATTATCATTCGTCTCTCGTCTCACTATATTTTTCTCACTACATGCGTTATGTGCTATGCTTGGAGCATCTCGCTCTTAGGTTTTATTTTTAGTTTTCTTTAGCTTTGCTTGCTGTTGATAAAAAGTTAGAACCCATCTTTCTTTATGTGGGAGAGAAACACGCTCCACTTTCAAAATATAGAACACAACATAGGATTCTTCATGCTTATCTTTTCTGTGTGTGTTCTTTATCTTTTTCATAGCTACTGTCATGTTTAGCTCTTAGTTTTCATTGCTTATCTTTTTAAAAGAGCTTTTGTTTAGTTTGTTGCTGGAACTCTCTTGAGTTTTCATGTTTATCTTGTTTAGATAGTTTGCCTATTGCACAGAGTTTTGTGTCTTGACTTGAAGTAGGTAATTGAGGTTGCTATTCTTTTGTAGTAGTAACTTGCAATAGTTTTGAGGTATTGTCTTGAGTAATGTTTGGACTTTTGGTGTCAAGAGCTTTAGCCTATTAGTGATAGATGTCGTATTTTGGGAAATCCGTGTTTATTTTCAAAACTTAAAAAATTAGTTGAGAACTTTAGCTACTAGATGGATCACTACTCTTCTGAGGGGTCGAATATTATAGTACACTCACGTACCATGAGTCGAGGATGCGCAAGGATAACCAAACTCCCATACACTCCTCATCGGGGTACTTGTCTCTTTGTGAAACCTCCTTATTATATTGAGAGTTACCGATAATAAGTGCATGAGTTCTTCAGACTAATGTGAGTATTCAAAAGTTGACACTTCCACCTTCCCATATTTTTCTAGCCTCTCATGTGTCGTGCATTGCTTTCTTCTCACTCCGAGAGTTGGCTTCCACCTTCGCCGGTACATCCAAACCTTGGCATGATACGCTCTGTCATCATAAACCTCCTTATATCCTTCCTCAAAACAGCCACCATACCTCCCTATCAAGGAATTTCCATAGCCTTTCCGAGATACATTGTCATGCAACATCCACCTTCTCATGACTTGATCTTCATGTCATACATGCTACTTGCTTGATCGATGAGCCGCATGCTAGTTGGGCCTTGCCCTAATCATTGCTACATGACGCGCTAGTATCATTGCATATCCTGCTACACTGGCATACGCATACATTTGCATACTTCATGATAGTTACATCTTCTTTATGATTTCAGTACCTTGTAAAGTGTCAAAGATCTTCTATACTTTTTGTAATATATAGAGTGTTGCCCCTAAAGTGAGGAAAAGATCCCAGAGTGGAAAAATTAAAAGATCCCAAAGATGACAAATTAAAAGATCCCAAAGAGGACAAATTAAAAGATCCCAAAGAGGACAAATGAGAGAAATAGAAAGAGCCATTGAGGCCACCAAAAAATACAAAAAATAGTAAAAAGAGAAAAAGAAATAAAAAGAGAGAAGGGGGCACACTACTATTCCTTTTGAGAGATCCACACTCGTACTCCCTCTTATATCTTGTACTCCATAGAGATTATCATTTATGCATATAGCTATGTGGGGACCTTCACACTATAGAACTTGGCTTGTATATTCCAATGATGAGCCTCTTCAAATGAGATCTAGGTCTTCTTGATCAAGCAAGTTGGATGCACCCCCACTAGTTCCATTGGAGAGCTTACCTTAGCTCATATGTGCATCCGTTGCATGGCAATCATATTCCTCACATCATTTCTATCATTTGGCTTTCTCTCACCTATGATTGTCCTCGTTGATGTGAGCCTTTCACACCTTTTTTGTCTTCCTCCTCCACCATATTCTCTATTTTCCATCTTAAGTGTCAACTTTCTTGTTTACGCTCATCCATTGCATGAGTGCTCAAAATGTCGAAAAGGAGTGGATCATTTTGACTTGTACCTGGCTAGTGGTCTGGGGATGAGTCAAGATAAGATCCCAAAGAAGACCAAGTGTGAAACTTTAGTAGATTGAGTTCTCAACACAAAAAACACTTTTTCTCATATATCCCTATCCCTTTTCTTGCACGCAAACACCATTTTGAGACATTCGAGTCACGGACAGCGAGAGCTATTGCACCTTTATGTTCTTATGATTGCTTATTTCAATGCTAAATATAGACTCTTGCCTGTTATGACTTGAATTGAATTACATGCCTTGATTGCTTTACTTAAAAGTTCTTATATGGTTGTTAGCATGTCACCACAGAAATTATGCTTTTATCATTTACCTACTCGAGGATGAGCAGGAATTAAGCTTGGGGATGTTGATACGTCCAAAACGTATCTATAATTTTTGCTTGCTCCATGCCTCTTTTGTGTGATATTGATGAACTTCCATACACTTTTGATCATATTTAGACTAACCTATTAACTCAGTGCACCCCAGTGCCAGTTCCTGTTTTCTACTGTTTTTTCTATTTCAGGTTTCCCCCATATTAAAAGTGCTCCAAAAATTTGGGAAAAATACAATAAAAAATCAGCGCAGAAGAAGCTTCGGGTATCACCGAGGGGGGGGGCAGAGGGGACCCACCAGGTCTCCAAGCGCCCTCCCGGCACGCCCTAGGGTGGGGCCGCGCCAGGGGGCCGCCTGGACCCCCCTTCGCCTATATATCCCTCGTGACGTGAAACCCCCGTGACGGAACCCTTTTTCGCGATCTCTCCTCTGTTCCGCCGCCGCCGCGCTTCCAAGATCGGGAGCACCAGAAGATCTCTTCCCGGCACCCTGCCGGAGGGAGGAATCACCTCCGGGAGCTTCTCCACCACCATGGATGCTTCTCGGATGAACCGTGAGTAGTCCACCTTGGACCATGGGTCTATGATCAGTAGCTATGTGATGTTCTCTTCCCCTCTTTTTTCTTCATGGATTAGACCTCGTGAGCTGCCCTACATGATCGAGGCACATATGTAATCTTTTTGCCGTTGCTATGCTGAGTTTGCTGGGATCCGATGGATTATGAGACTATGTTCAGATTGTGTTTGAGTAATATATTTGATTCTCCTCTTTTATATTTATGTTCTAGAGTAATTCTTGCATGTTCTCCGTTGCTGTTTATTGCTTTGGCCAAGTAGTAGGTAGTGACTACAAGAGGGAGCGTTATGCTTGATTGTGGGTTCATGCCCCCTGATGACTAGCTTGAGTGACAGAAACATGATTCTAGGGGATGTGTTGTTGCCACAAGGGGGAAAACGACGGTGCTTGTACTTGCGGGTGCAAGGATTGTTTACTTTACGCAAAGTTCTTTAATGCAGTTGTCTGTTGCTTTGAGTTTACACTTTGGGTGGGATTCACAACTTAATACCAGCGAGATGTTCTGGATAGATATCTCAAGGTGGATGATTAGTAGGTAGATGCAGATGGATTTCGGTCTACTTGTCTTGGCGTACCGCCCGTGCTTTTGAGCCTCTTCCTTTCTTTATAGCATAGTTAGCATTGGTTTGTGCACATAATCCTGTCAATTGCCCAGCTGTAATTTGTTTACCTCGCATGGATATTTTATCGTCTTTTGGGAGAGAGACATCACTAGTGAACATCATAGGACCCCGATCCATATTTCCAACACTGTTTACACCCGCTATCAATTTACTTCTTTGTTTTCCTTTCCGTTGCTATCACTGTCATTATTATCCCATGCGTTTTATCCTTTGTAAACAACAAGGCCGGAGGAATTGACAACTCTTCTGTACTCGTTGGGAAGCAAAGTTATTTGCTGTGTGTGCAGGTCCATGTGAACTAAGCAACCTTGAGTTGTGAACGGCGCCATTGTTCACTTCACCACCTTCTTGTATCTGTTGGAGTCCTATTGGTTCGACACACAACCTTAGCATCTCCGCTAAGGGAAATTGCTACTATCTACATCTCAACCTTCCACTTTGGGTAACCAAAGAGGGGGTGTTAATTCGTACCATCACCGACTAAGTGTGCAAGGCACCATGTTAACTTTTGGACATCTCAGAGATCCTTTGGTTGCTTCATATTCTGGATAGCGGAAAAAATTTCGGGTTGGCCTCAATTCCTCGCCTGGAGACTATAAAGCCGAGTAACTTTCCGGTTGGTACACCAAAGACACATTTCTAGATTTAATTTGATGTTATAGGAACGAGGACTCCGAAAGGTTTCAGCCAAATCTTTTAGCAAGTCATCTCCCTTAGAAGATTTTATGACTGTATCATCAACATAAACTTGCACATTTCTACCAATCTTCCAAATCAAACAGTTTTGCATCATTCGTTGATACGTAGCACCATCATTTTTTAGTCCAAATGGCATTGTTGTGTAGCAGAAACACCCAAACAGAATTATAAATGTTGTTTGCAGCTCATCTCGTTCATATAACTGGATTTGATGATAATCAGAGTATGCATCGATGAAATAAAGTCTCTCGCAACCCGATGTAGAATCCACAATCTGGTCAATACAAGGAAGAGGGAAATGATATTTTGGACAAACTTTGTTGATGTGTTGAAAATCAACACAAGTACTCCAAGATTTATCTTTCTTTGGAACCATAACAGGGTGGTCTAACCACTCAGAGTGGAAGATTTCCCTGATGAATCTAGCTGCCAACAATCTTGCCACTTCTTGCCCAATAGCTTTCCTCTTCTTGGAAGAAAACTGCCGCAAAGATTCTTTGACATGCCTTGCTTTTGGGTCAACAATAAGTTTCTGCTCAGCCAACTCCCTTGGAATTCCTGGCATATCAGAAGGTTTCCATGCAAAGATATCCCAATTCTCACGAAGGAAGTTGATGAGCTCGAGTTCCTATTTAGGATCCAAATCACTTGCAACGTTTGTGAACTTATTCTCGTCGGTGGGGTGGATCTGAACCATTTTTGTTTCCCCTGCTAACTCGAATGATGATACTATCTTTGGATGGAGTAACTCGGAAGGATCAGCTATTTTCTTGTACTCGGCCAACTCTACCTCAGCCATCTGTTGATCAGCAATCAACAATCCTTTTTGTAACAATTCTTCTGCCTACTTATAATCTCCTGAGGTGGTGATCACACCTCGTGGGCTAGGCATTTTGAACTTCAGATAAACATAACAATGTATGTCCATGAACTTTGCATATGCGGGTCTTCCGAGTAAAGCATGATAGGAACTCAGAAAATCGACTACCTCAAATGTAATTTTCTGTTTTGGGAAGTTACTCGGAGTACCAAAAACTACTGTGAGGGTAATCATGCCCATCGAGTGTGCCTCCTTTCCGGGTATGATTCCGTGGAATTCCATATGGCTTGATTGGCCTCACGCTAATCATAAACACAGTTGCACCATCAAGACGACTATGACACATGGTGCGGTGCTAGTTATTCTTTTTAGACCCCTCATACACCATAAATTAAGGCTCAGGCTCGCCTCTACAAGTGGTGTCGCGACACGTCACCTCGTCACATGGTCGGCCTCACTAGGGATCCCCGCACCTAACTAACGCTCGCCACAGGTCCCATTCTTGGACTCGAGCTAACGCCATTGGGACAATCACTTCAAACATGAATGCACCGTTAGTACGATTATTATACACACTTTGTTCAATACGAATTTCATCGCATTCAAAACCGTTCTTAAATCGTATTGAATTTCATAAAATGTTCAACATAAAAAACTACGTTCTTTTCAATAAGATTTCAACAGTATATTATTTACTTAATTCCGAGAAATGGTTAAAAAATTACGACTAAAATAGTACCGAAAAAATAGAGTAAAATTTAGACTGTTAAACTCCTTAGTTCTAACCCGTAGATCACTCAGTTCGCGTACACTGATTTTCAGACGGAAAAATAACAGGATTTGTTTTCTCACAGTCCAAATTACTCTTAAACATTTGATAAATAGAAAAAATATTAACATGAAAAGTTTCACATTTTCACTATCTTTCCAACGGTATATTATTTGTCATATTCCGACAAACTAGTAAAAAAATATTATTCAAAACCAAATTTTTTCGTATTCCAATTTGTTTTAAAACCGTAAGGAATTCGGAAAAACATGTTTAACATTTTTCGCTATCTTTGTTCCAATTTCATAAGAATTCCAACGCCATATTGTTTTCTCAATTTCGAGAAACCGTTTAAAAGCTTAGTAAAGAATACGATTCACGTTTTTTTAATTTGAAAAAAGAAGGAATATTCAAAACTGCTCATAAACTGTGAGTATTTTTGAAATTAAATTGTATATTAAGTATAATGGCGCTTTTAATGGCTTTCCAACGGTATATTACACGCCCCATTCCGATGAAAAAATCTTCGTATTTTTTTTTGAACTAGAGCGATGCACAGTTCTGCCTTTCGCGTGCGTCAGTTCAATCTCGTATGTTGGTCAGTTCTAAATTTGTAAAAGAATAATGTATCAGAATAGCTCGTATGTATATACATATATATGGTTCAAGATCTGTAATGAGCGTACACAATTAATCATAAATAACGTAATATTACCCCGAAAAGTTTCGTCTAAGAAAATGGGATGAAAGGCATATCTTTTAGCCACTCTCCAAATAATCATAAATCTTACACAATCTCACACGGGTGACCATAATGAATCGTGTGCTATTTGTACAAAATTTTGCGCCAATACAGCTGAGCCAGCTACAGCAGTTTGCACGACAGTGCAGTTGGAATCAAACTTGAAATTTTGTGCGCTATTGCGGTGGAAATAGAAATTGAAAGTTTAGCCACCAACAAAATCCACATTTCCCTCCACTTTCTTAAGTAATAGAGTGATAAAAACACACATACCCTCGCCCCCGGCCGACCTTATCCCTATGTGCCTCCCTTCCCCTCCGATGCATCCAATCGTCGAGGGCGACTCCCGTTCCCCTTACTCCGCTCCTCTATCCGCTTGAATCATAAACGTCGCCGCCGTCAGAGACACCATCGATACAGTTGAGCCAGCTGTGGAAGTTTTCCGACAAGAGGCAAGTCGACGCTCTTGCCGTCCGCCAGAACCTCCATGCACCAACTCGCCGGGGAAAATTGTCGTTGGTGGTGTCTTTCAGGTGAGCATCTTATACCTGCAATCTGATGCTAAACATACTAACACTCCAGCATGTTTGTATCTGTCCTAAAGGTGGATCTGGAGGCCACGGCCATGGCTACGCAGCACAGGTGGCGGGAGGGTGGCTTCAACAAGATTTTGGCGGCCCGTTAGAACTGTAGGAGCGGCGTGGAGGACCTGCCGCACGGGATTGTGCACACGAGATCTGACATGTTCCTCTACCCGCTCTAGGACTCCAACACCAAGTAGTTGAAAATGAATGTAAGTAGAATTAAATATTATATCTAGATCCATAAAATTCCATCCACAGCTACTAATGACAGTCTTTCCGGAAACAACATTTTTAGAAAAAGAAATCACACAGTAATCCAGCAAGAACATAAATATTTTCTATCATCAGGGAACCCAGAAAGGCTCCCCAGTTCCATGCATCATTATACCAGGGCAACAATGTTCAGATTACAAAGTAGCATAATGGAGTCTCAGACAGAACATAAACATACACATAAACTAGCCTAGTCAAGGGTTCCTGCAGACCTAGCATCGATCTTCATGTCTGTAAGGCCCGATATGCGGTACTGTTCCAGATCTAGATGTTTCCATCCAGATCCGGGGACGAAGCACATATCGGTCCCACCGCGACATATGACAAAGCACCATGCCCCGGATTTCCAACATGATATCACAACATTAAAGATACAAGGATACAACATCTCATACAATCGGCATACAACTGCCTTAAATACAATACAACAGCGGAAGATACATGTCTGAGTACAGACTACAATCAAATGCCTAGTGGCAAAGGTAAAATCATCGATCCCCATAACCACACGGGTCCAGGACCTCCGCCGGGATCCGCCTAACTAGTCGTCGTCGAGTCTCCACGTGAAACGTCGATCACCATACCTATTGTCGATCGAGAACCCTGAAAAGAGTTGGGGGTAGTATCATGAGTACAGAAGTACTCAGCATCCAAATGTATTGGTCATCTGACCCAGCAAGGACTTCATCACTCGTCATTCTAGGACAACTAGTAGTTTACGGTAAGGAAGGGGTAAGTGGTGAGGTTGCTGTCGCACTAGCATTATGAAGTGGCTAATGATCTAGAGAGTAAGATAAGAAGCCAAACATTCTCCAACAAGTCTTTTATCAACTACTTACGCAAACATAACACCTATCCTATCATTGTCCTCCTCTTCGCATCCCGACGAAGAAGAAGCAGTCAAGGCACACACACACGTTGATCAAGTTATATTAAGATTATCTCAGTTGTTGTTGTCTATGAACAAGGAGTAGGTCTCCAGTCGTCCATAACCGTGGAAACGGCTTCTCAAAAAGATTTAACCCTGCAGGGGTGGACCAACTGCCCATTACAAGGCTCCGCACGCACACCCATCACTCTCAGTTGCTACCCATCATAGGCAACCATTTTATGATTTAGTTCCGAGAGATCCGAAACGACAAGTCCCTCGAACTAACAACACACAAATCCGGGTGCCCCCGGGGAGTCGACACCCAATCCAAGAGCTGGCCACGCTCTCGTATCGGACTCTTCTGTATGGCTAAGGTCGGGGTTAGTCTCACCTATATAACAACGGACTTCCCTAGCTCACCAGTGTGGACTAGCAGAGGAACTCTGTCTCCGCTAGCCCGAGTTGTTTTAAAACTGCTGGGGGCCCAACCAAGCACACACACGGTTTCAAATGGTAAATCAGCTTGGGCCACCTCTTGAAATGTTTGGAGCTAGGTAGGTAAGAAGAGGGGACCCCATAAAATCCCACACGCGGTTAGGCACGCTCAGTCTTAAAACCAATACCCGGAACTCGGATCCTAGGTGACACGAATGGAACAAAGCGTCGGGGCGGGATAGCCGAGACCTTCCATCCTTCATCGATATAGTCAACATTATAATAATCATATCGTCAACAACAATATAATAATGTGATAGCCCAAACCAAGGAGTAACAGGGTAACATCGTAGCATCCTAAGCATGCATACTAAGCAAGGGATGTGCAATGAGCAATAGTAACATAGCAGTACAAGGTTTGCTGGGAGGGGACATGGCTGTATCAGTTTGAAAGAGGCTGTAAACATGTGGTAGGATCAAACATCGAACCTATTTTAGACTAGCATGCAAACCGCTGGTTGAAATAGAATGGATCATAAGTAATGCATAGTACTTGCCTGTTGATAACTCGGGTTCCGAAGATGTAGTTGATCGCAAGCTCGCATCGTCTCCGAGAGGTACCCGCGGAAGCACACAAGATGGTAAACACTGGAAAGCAATCAACGAGAAAGCATCTATTACTACGAGGCAAACACGAGAAAGCATCAACAAGAAGGAAACACGAGACATCGCACCTACCGTCGAGAGTGGTTACTAACATCTTAAGTGGAGTACTCGTCACACACGACGATACCGCACATTTAGAACGGTTCAAGTTGTTTAGCTACAGGTGATCAACAAAGGTTGTTAACATGGAAACTCAAGCAAGCATGGCATAGCACACAAACATGGCAAGATGTGAAGCACAAAGTAAACTATCTATGCTAGTCAATTGAAATGAGACACAAACTAAACATGGCATACCACTAAGTGCCGCACAATAATTAAAAGATTTGGTACTGTTCTGTCCTAAACCATATTTTAGGTTGGTTAACAACAACAAAAAATAGCATAAACACAAAGTACACGAAAAACTAATCAAGTTACATATAAAGAACACCCCAAACGGAGTTACGGTTAAAAAGATACAAGCAAAACAAGTTTGCACACAATCTGCCAACATCACGAAGCACAATTTAGAGCAATGCATAAACAGTGTAATGGATGCAAACATGCTCACAAATGATGTGCAACTAAAGTAGACATGGCATGGAAGGCATGGCAAAAATAATCATGCAAAATGGCATCATGAACAACTAGTTATAGCTCATGCAAAATGCAATAAAACATTACTGGTCTACGACTTGGTGAAAATAAGAGAAACATGGCAGAAACTATTATTTTTATGCTGTATAAACAGAGGTAAAACTATATGCAAAAGTGCAGCAACATGAAATAGCAATACATGGGCATGAACTAGACATGATGGTGATCATGTACAAACAAGAATCAAGGTCATACGCATCACAGATCAAAAGATATTAAGCAAACAACATGGCATCGGGACGTTACAGACTTAGCGAAAATCAGAGGTGGCTGTCAACAATAGCAGCATAGCAACTTTGGAGCAGAATATAACCATGATCAGGAAAGTACACATGACCATGCAATACATGTAATGAAAGTAGACATGATGCTTAACAATATGCAATTGTAGTCACTCAATTCCGATAAATGGTTGCGACGTAACCGTCACCCAAAGTTGGAACAAATTAACAGTTCAGCAACAGCAGCACAGCTAACGATCTAGTACCCAATTCGACGCAGAAATAAATTATCTAGACAGCCTCAAACGGAAATACTTTCTACATACAAACGAAAGAGCATGTAATTCTAAACATTTCGTCTTTTGGGCGCAACGCGATCCGAGCTGCAGATTACTCGCAAATGTACTCGCAAAATTGAATCAGCAACAATAACAAAATGACTTAGCAGAATTTAGCAACAGGAAAAAACATAACAGAGAGAGAGAAAAAAAAGGGATGGCCTCACCATGGAACTTGGCCCATGAGGCGGCCTGGACAGGGAAGCTAGCTGGGCTGGAGGGGCGCTGGACGGGCCGGATTAGGACTGGGCGAGGCCGAACCACTTGGAGGAGGCAGCCCAGCCGGCGGCTGGCTGGACAGCGGGCTCGTCCCCGAAGGAACGGCGACCGGCGGCGGCCGTTGCCGACGGCGCGGGAGCGCGGCCGAGTCCGGCGAGGCTTGAGGTGGGGCCGACGAAGACGCGGTGGCACCCGATCCTCCTGATCTGGTCGCCGGCAGGGCCACGAGCGACGTGGCACGAGCTCCGGCTCGAGGAGGCCTGCCATGGAGCCATGGAGTGTGGCGGCGCTCGGGAATTCAATGGTGGCCGGCGCGGAAACCTGCGCAAGGGGAGAGGAGGGTGAGAAGTGGGAGGAGAGGCGCGAGGAGGCGGAGGGCTCACCGGGGCGGCCGTCGTGGTGCGGTGGCTCGCCGTCCAGCGGCGGCGCTTGGGAAGCCGTGCTCCCCACGAGCGGCGGCGTGATCCGGGCCGAGACGGGCCCGACGGCGGCGGATCCGGCCCTGCGGGGCCTGGGTCGTGGTGGAGCTGGCTAGCTTCGGTTGGGGGTGACGTGGAGGCTCCCTGGCCCTCCGATTTGCGATATGACGGCCAGAAATGGTTGTGGAGCTAGGGTTTCGGGATTGGGGTTGTTTTAGAGCAGATTTGGGCAAGTGGAGGGGGGTGGCTGCAATTTTGGCTTAGGGGAAACCCTAGAAGAGGAGTGGGAGAGTGGTGGTCTTTATATAGCCCAGGTGGCTGGAAGTTTGCAAAAAACATCCTCAGTTTTTCTCTCGCGCGCGCGGTGTCTACGTTTCTGACCGCCAGGGGTCCGCAGGACCTCCGATTCGTGTAAAACTTCGAACTGCGCGATCAGCGCGTCGAGCCGGCGGCGTTCACCTCACGCTGGAACAGTTCCGAGAACACTTTCCGGCGCGCTATAAAAATATCCCGTTTAATTATTAAACGGGGTTTTTCGTTCCGTTGGCTGCGGCTGGTCTCGTGCGATTTTCGCGACGGTGATCGGGTGAAACCCGGTGTCGCAAAGGTCGAGTGTCATGGTGGCAAGGGTCGGTCTCCGTCCGGTACGAGATAAGAGGGGGGAAAATAATCGCTGATCGATAAATCGGGGATGCAAACACCGCAAACAAATCAGACAATCAAACAATTCACACCGAAAACAAAATTTTTATTTTTTGTGAAAACTGGGCTGTTACAATGTCTATGTTGGCCTTCTTCGAAACCATAACATCTTTGCGCAGGAGCAAAGCTTCATTGCACGTGAGATTGAGCTCCACCTGCAGTTTGCCATTCTTCCTGGTGAGGTCGTGGTTGATCGCCATAAGCTTATTCATCTCATCATTCACCTTCTGAAAGCGTGCAAGCCACTCTTCCCCACGCTACAACTGCTCCTCCCGGGCTTCAAATTTCCCGCTCCATTAATTTTCGGCATTGCTCTGTGGCATCCTCGAGAGCTCTCTAAAGCTAGATTAAGGGCTTATGCATATTCTCGATAATTTCCCCTTTTTTTCATCAATCTCCAACGCAACCCTATGCATTGATTGGGTAAAATGAAATCAAAAGAAAGAACAACAAAGAACCAAAATAGGATAATGTAATTGCACACACCTCTTCCGCTTAGCCGGTGATGCCATGTATTCCTTCTTGGGTTAGGCAGTGCACCAACAAGCTGTAGGTTGACGTCTGGATTTGAGGCGGTGAGTCAGAGAAGACGAGGAGGAGGAGGCGATGAAGTGGGGTTTATATCTAAATGGCACGTATCCATAACCCCGGGTAGAACTAGCCCATCACGCCCCACTTGCATACTTTGTGCAATTAATGAGGCCGCATAGGAGACGAGGAGAGAGTAAGCAGAAGCGTATAGTTGGCGTTGTGCATCGCCGGTAGTTAGCGCTTAGCTTTGGGTAGTAATTGCTATTTATTCTCACTTTACAATAAATATTTTTATCTCCAACGTCTAGATAAGGGTCTTTCATCTAATTATGTAAACTTTATTGAATTGCAGGCTAAGGATGGAACATGTTATTTTCCAGCGAGGTTTGCTTCTTTTTTTATATATTCCCCCACTTTCTTCATCGTGCAACATAAATTTTTAAGTTACTAGCATTAACACTACTTTTGTAGTTAATTTTGTAGTTATGTGTTTGTTTGGATGTTGTTGTTGCCATGATGGAGATGATGGTTTATTATTTATTTGTACATCTTATTAGGGAAACTATGAGTGGCCTATGTTTTGCCGGAATGTTCATTCATTTCCGCTCCGGCAAATTCACACTCCATATGTCCAATTTTTAGCAAAGGCACCTGGGATTTTCCGGCTACTTTTTTAAAAATGCTGGTGATTAAACCATTGTGACCCGACCCTATGTGACACCAGGGGTGGTCTAGTGAGCCCTGTGATATGCAAAAATACGAATCTTGTGCATCTTACTTGGCTCGCCGAAACCATCTCTGTAGTTGCTCGTGTGTGTGTGTGTGTGTGTGTGTGTGTGTGTGTGTGTGTGTGTGTGTGTCCAATGTAAGTATGAGGCGCAAATAGGAATAAAAGGGAAATAAGAATGTTGATGATTAAAAGAGTTGTGGCACTATGTGACAACAGGGATGGTCGAGTGAGCCTTGTGATATGCACAAATACGAATCTTGTGCATCCTACTTGGCTCACTTTCTCTGTCCCTATGGTTGCTTGTGTGTGTCCAATGTAAGTATGAGGCACAAATAGGAATAAATGGGAAAGAAGAATGTCGATGATTAAAAGGGTTGTGGCACTATGTGATAGCAGGGATGGTCGAGTGAGCCTTGTGATATGCCCAAATACGGTACTTGTCATCCTACTTGGCTCACTAGCTCCATCCTGTGGTTGCTTGTGTGTGTCCAATCTAAGTACGAGGCATAATTCTAAGTAATTTTCATGATTAAACTTATCCTTTCTTAGGAGAATATGATGCTTGGATCATGGTGCCATGTAATTGCATGCTGAGAATGGAACAACCTATTATTTTCCACCAAGGTTTGCTTCATCCTTATATATTCCCCCTCTTTTTTCATTGTTCTACATAAATATTTCAGTTAATAACATAAAACTCTACATTTTGTAGGTCCAACCTAGTAGAACATCTGCAAAGTAGCTGATCAGTAAAGAAAATTACTGGAAAACAACAAAAATTTTGTTTGCACAGTAAAGAAAGACTGTTGCCAACAACAGGATGTGGTATGAACTATCGCTAACCTCGTCTCTTACTATGCATAATGAATGTTTGGAGTCACTGAATAATTTCCTCTTTGATCATTGCATTCCGAGAGAGTTCAGTGACTTGTACATCTCAAAGCATCTTCGGCTGGTGAGTGGTGAGGTGTAACAACCCAGTTTTTGCAAAAATTAAAATTTTTGTTTTCGGTGTGAATTGTTTGATTGTCTGATTTATTTGCGGTATTTGCATCCCCGATTTATCGATCGGCGATTATTTTTTCCCCCTCTTATCTCGTATCGGACGGAGACCGACCCTTGCCACCCTGACACTTGATCTTTGCGACACCGGGTTTCACCCGATCACCGTCGCGAAAAACCGCACGAGACCAACCGCAGCCAACGGAACGAAACCCCCGTTTAATAGCTAAACGGGATATTTTTTTAGTGCGCCGGAAAGTGTTTTCGGACCGGTTCCAACGCGAGGTGAACGCCTCTGGCTTGACGCGCTGATCGCAGTTCGAAGTTTTACCCGAATCGGAGGTACTGCGGACCCCCGGCGGTCAGAAACGTGAGCACCACGCGCGCGAGAGAAAAACCGGGGATGTTTTTGCAAACTGCCAGCCACCGGGGCTATATAAAGACCACCACACCCCCACCCATTTCTAGGGTTTCCCTAGCACAAAATTTGCAGCCACAACCCCATTTTGTCCCCAATTTTCGGAGCCCTAGATCCCAGATTTTTGAGCCGTTGGATCGCGCGATCGGAGGGATCGTGTTGCGCCACGTCACCCTAGCCATCTCCCAGTCCAACCTCTCCTCTCTATCTCCTGGAGACGCCGCCGCCCGAGGAGACAGCCGCCGCCGGCCTCCCTCTCCCCGCCAGCCGGCGCACCACTTCCCTCTCCCTCTCTTCCCTCTCCTCTCTCCCTCCTCCTCTGGTCCTCACCGCCTCCTCCTTCCCCTCCTCGCAGGTGCATCCAGGGGCGCCAGCCGCCGCTGCCATTGGAGGTCGAGGCGGATCTCGGGTCGCCGCCGGTTGAAGGCTCCCCAGCCGCCGGACCCCGCCTCTAGCGCCTCCCCTCCTCGTCCGCGCGCCCCTGGAGCAGTGCCAACTCGCGGGAAGCCAGCGCAGGCCGCCGTGCCCTTCATGGAGCCGCCGCCGGCGTCCTGGATCGAGAAGACAGGGAGCTCGGGCTCCAACCGCCGTGGCTGGGCCGTCCACCTCCTTCCAGGCCCGCAAGGCTCCAGCGGCCCACCGCGGCCTCCCCAGCCCGCCTCGCCAGCCAGGCCGCGAGCCGCCTCGTGGGCTCGGCCCAGTTGGCGTGAGGCCATTTTTTCTTTTTTGTTGTTTATTTTTTTTCTCCTGGCTAACCCCTGTTATTTTTCTAAGTCTGATGTTATTGTGCTGCTGATTCGATTTCGCGTTGACGATAGCAAGCAATCCGTAGCTCCGATGAACGTGCCCCCAAAATGAGAGTTGCGCATTTTTGCGTGCTCTAGCATTCGTATGTAGAAAGTTTTTGCATTTGAGCTCATCTTGATTGTGTAATTGTGTGATAAAGTGGGCATCAGGCCGTTAAACTACTAATTTTTCCTGTTTAGTGCTGCTGTTATTATTTTGTTGCAACTTTGCATGATGATTGTGACTCATCCATGAGGCCTATTGCATTGATTCTTTCTCCTATGTGTTAAGCATCATGTGTACTTCATTTCCATGCTTTAACTTGCCATGTTTGGGTGCTTTGGCTGTATTAAATCTTGCTCCAAAGTGGTGATCCTGATGTTATTGTGCTGCTGTTGCTGAAACTGTTATTTTGTTGCAACTTCGGTCGACGAGTGTGTCGCGACCGTTTATCGGAATTGAGTGATTCCAATTGCATATTTTTAAGCATCATGTCTACTTTCATTACATGTATTGCATTGTCATGATATGCTTGCTGTTCATATAGTTGTTGAGCTCCAAAGTTGCTATGCTGCTGTTTTTGACAACCACCTCTGTTTTTCTCTAAGTCTGTTACTTTGCGATGCCATGTTGTTTGCTTAATATCTTTTGATCTATGATGCCTTTTTGCATGATTCTTTTGCCATGTCTTCCTTGTCATGTCTAGTTTAATTTCATATCATTTGTGAGCATGTTGACATTGATTGCCCTGTTTGTGCATTGCTCTAAAGTGTGCTTCGTGATGTTGGCAGTTTGTGCCCGTAACTTGTTTTGCTTATATATTTTTAAGCGTAACTCCGTTTGGGGTGTTGTTTATATGTAACTTGATTAGTTTTTCGTGTACTTTGTGTTTATGCTATTGTTTTCTGCTGTTAACCAACCTAAAATATTGTTTAGAACAGAACAATACCAAATCTTTTAATCATCGTGTGGCACTTAGTGGTATCCCATGTTTAGGTTGTGCCTCACTTAAATTGACTAGCATAGATAGTTTACTTTGTGCTTCACCTCTTGACGTGTTTGTGTGCTATGCCATGTTAATAACCGTTGGTTGATCAACTGTAGCTAAGCAACTTGAACCACCGTAAACGTGCGGTATTCGTCGTGTGTGACAGATACCCCACTTAAACTGTTAGTAACCGTTCTCGACGATAGATCCGTATCGCGTTGCCGTGCCTTGTGATGTCTTCTTGATATTGTGTTGCCCCGTAGTAATAGAGTGCTTGCTCGTTGATTGCTTTCCAGTGTTTATCGTCTTGTGTGCTTTCGCGGGTACCTTCGGAGACGATGCGAGCTTGCGATCAACTATACCTTCGGAACCCGACTTATCAACAGGCAAGGACTATACATTACTTATGATCCATTCTATTTCAACCAGCGGTTTGCATGCTAGTCTAGGATAGGTTCGATGTTTGATCCTACCACATGTTTATAGCCTCTTTCAAACCGATACAGCCATGTCCCCTCCCAGCAAACGTTGTACTGCTATGTTACTATTGCTCGTTGCTCAGCCCCTGCTTAGTATGCATGCTTAGGATGCTACGATGTTACCCTGTTACTCCTGGGTTTGGGATATCACATTATATATTGTTGTTGATGATATGATTATTATAATGTTGACTATATTCGACGAAGGATGGAAGGTCTAGGCTATCCCGCCCCGACGCTTTGTTCCATTCGAGTCACCTAGGATCCGAGTTCCGGGTATTGGTTTTAAGACTGAGTGTTCCTAACCGCGTGTGGGATTTTATGGGGTCCCCTTTTCTTACCTACCTAGCTTCAAACATTTCTAGTGGTGGCCCAAGCTGATTTACCATTTCAAAACCATGTGTGTGTCTGTTGGGCGCTCCTGGCAGATATTATTTAAAACAACTCGGGCCAGCGGAGACATGGTTTCTTTGTTGGTCCACCCCAGGGAGATAGGGGGCTTCCCACATCTTTTTGGGTAGCTAACCCGACCTCATCCAAACGGTAGAGGCCGATTCGAGAGCGCGACCGGCTTTTGAGTTGGATGTCGACTCACCGGGGGCCACCCGGATTTGTGCGTTGTTAGTTAGAGGGACATGTCGTTCCGGATCTCTTGGGACTAAATCATAAAATGGTTGCCTATCATGGGTAGCAACTGAGAGAGATGGGCGTGCGTGCGGAGCCTCGTAATGGGCAGTTGGTACACCCCTGCAGGGTTAAATCTTTTCGAGAAGCCATGTCCACGGTTATGGACGACTTGCGACCTACTCCTTGTTCATAGACAACAACAACTGAGATAATCTTAATATAATTTGATTAACGTGTGTGTGCCTTGACTTCTTCTTCGTCGGGATGCGAAGAGGAGGACAAAGATAGGATAGGTGTTATGTTTGCGTAAGTAGTTGATAGCAGACTTGTTGGAGGCGATTCCTCATCGAATGCTTCGTTTCTTATCTTACTCTCTAGATCGTTAACCACTTCATAAATGCTAGTGCGGCAGCAACCTCACCACTTACCCCTTCCTTACCGTAAACTACTAGTTGTCCTAGAATGACGAGTGATGAAGTCCTTGCTGGGTCAGATGACCACTACAGTTGGATGCTGAGTACCTCTGTACTCATCATACTACCCCCAAACTCTTTTCAGGGTTCAGACCGACAACAGGTATGGAGATCTACGTTTCACGTGGAGACTCGACGACGACTAGTTAGGCGGATCCCGGCGGAGGGCCTGGACCCGTGTGGTTATGGGATCGATGTTTTCCCTTTGCCACTAGGCATTTGCTTGTAGTCTGTACTCAGACATGTATCTTCCGATGTTGTATTGTATTTAAGTCAGTTGTATGCCGATTGTATGAGATGTTGTATCCTTGTATCTGTAATGTTGTGATATCATGTCGGAAATCCGGGGCATATGGCTTTGTCATATGTCGCGGTGGGACCGATATGTGCTTCGTCCCCGGATCTGGGTGGAAACACCTAGATCTGGAACAGTACCGCATATCGGGCCTTACAACTTGGTATCAGAGCCTTACCGACCGTAGGATCCCTTCTCTGGCCGAAGTCGAGTCTAGACAAAAATTATTTTGTAGTTACTAAGTTTGTTATCGGAGAGTAGGAATCTTTTTGCTCCTTACCCTTGCTCTGGTCAGGACAAGTGTCGTAAGTGTTTTACTCTCGCCTTACCCCTTCAAACTTCTAGGATCTCGAGAGTGTGGAGTATCGGAACCGTTACAATGCCTTGCTTGCAGCGTATTGTCTCGATTCCGAGCTCAGGATGGGAATTCCTAGAGTACCTTTAGCTTCTCCGGTTTCGGATATCATCTGGGTCGTCCTTTGTCCTCCCTCCTTTTTCCCGGTGTTTTCATGACTTGCGTCGCAAAGCACTATCCCTTTGATCTGGTCTTCACGATCGTTCTTCCTCTTGTCACTGACGGTTTCGTTTTTCCGACGATGTCGTCTCTCTGCAGAAATTTATCTCGACCGAAGTTCGACGTCGACATGGAGCAGAGTCCCTTGTTGGTGGTGTTGAAGATCGTCGACTCTTTTTTCTCTCTCCCCTCTCCCTCGGATCGTCCTGGATCTCGGGACGAGATCCATTGTTGGTGGTGTTGTATTGTAGCAGCCCAGTTTTTGCAAAAATTAAAAATTTTGTTTTCGGTGTAAATTGTTTGATTGTCTGATTTGTTTGAGGTATTTGCATCCCCGATTTATCGATCGGCGATTATTTTTTCCCCCTATTATCTCGTATCGGACGGAGACCGACCCTTGCCACCCTGACACTCGAGCTTTGCGACACCGGGTTTCACCGGATCACCGTCGCGAAAAACCACACGAGACCAGCCGCAGCCAACGGAACGAAAACCCCGTTTAATAGCTAAACGGGATATTTTTGTAGCGCGCCGGAAAGTGTTTTCGGAACGGTTCCAACGCGAGGTGAACGCCTCCGGCTTGACGCGTTGATCGCGCATTTCGAAGTTTTACCCGAATCGGAGGTACTGCGGACCCCCGGCGGTCAGAAACGTGAGCACCGCGCGCGCGAGAGAAAAACCAAGGATGTTTTTGCAAACTGCCAGCCACCGGGGCTATATAAAGACCACCACACCCCCACCCATTTCTAGGGTTTCCCTAGCACAAAATTTGCAGCCACACCCCCATTTTGTCCCCAATTTTCGCAGCCCTAGATCCCAGATTTTTGAGCCGTTGGATCGCGCGATCAGAGGGATCGTGTTGCACCACGTCACCCTAGCCATCTCCCACTCCAACCTCTCCTCTCTCTCTCCTGGAGCCGCCGCCGCCCGAGGAGACAGCCGCCACCGGCCTCCCTCTCCCCGCCGGCCGCCGCACCACTTCCCTCTCCCTCTCTTCCATCTCCTCTCTCCCTCCTCCTCTGGTCCTCACCGCCTCCCCCTTCCCCTCCTCGCAGGTGCAGCCAGGGGCGCCAGCCGCCGCTGCCATTGAAGGTCGAGGCGGATCTCGGGTCGCCGCCGATTGCAGGCTCCCCAGCCGCCGGACCCCGCCTCTAGCGCCTCCCCTCCTCGTCCGCGCGCCCATGGAGTAGTGCCCCCTCGCCGGAAGCCAGCGCAGGCCTCCGTGCCCTCCATGGAGCCGCCGCAGGCGTCCTGGATCGAGAAGACAAGGAGTTCGGGCTCCAACCGCCGTGGCTGGGCCGTCCACCTCCTTCCAGGCCCGCAAGGCTCCTGCGGCCCACCGCGGCCTCCCCAGCCCGCCTCGCCAGCCAGGCCGCGAGCCGCCTCGTGGGCTCGGCCCAGTTGGCGTGAGGCCATTTTTTCTTTTTTGTTGTTTATTTTTTTTCTCCTGGCTAACCCCTGTTATTTTTCTAAGTCTGATGTTATTGTGCTGCTGATTCGATTTCGCGTTGACGATAGCAAGCAATCCGTAGCTCCGATGAACGTGCCCCCAAAATGAGAGTTGCGCATTTTTGCGTGCTCTAGCATTCGTATGTAGAAAGTTTCTGCATTTTAGCTCATCTTGATTGTGTAATTGTGTGATAAAGTGGGCATCAGGCCGTTAAACTGCTAATTTTTCCTGTTTAGTGTTGTTGTTATTATTTTGTTGCAACTTTGCATGATGATTGTGACTCATCCATGAGGCCTATTGCATTGATTCTTTCTCCTATGTGTTAAGCATCATGTGTATTTCATTTGCATGCTTTAACTTGCCATGTTTGGGTGCTTTAGCTGTATTAAATCTTGCTCCAAAGTGGTGATCCTGATGTTATTGTGCTGCTGTTGCTGAAACTGTTATTTTGTTGCAACTTCGATCGACGAGTGTGTCGCGACCGTTTATCGGAATTGAGTGATTCCAATTGCATATTTTTAAGCATCATGTCTACTTTCATTACATGTATTGCATTGTCATGATATGCTTGCAGTTCATATAGTTGTTGAGCTCCAAAGTTGCTATGCTGCTGTTTTTGACAGCGACCTCTGTTTTTCTCTAAGTCTGTTACTTTGCGATGCCATGTTGTTTGCTTAATATCTTTTGATCTATGACGCCTTTTTGCATGATTCTTTTGCCATGCCTTCCTTTTCATGTCTAGTTTAATTTCATATCATTTGTGAGCATGTTTACATTGAGTGTCCTGTTTATGCATTTCTCTAAAGTGTGCTTTGTGATGTTGACAGTTTGTGCCCGTAACTTGTTTTTCTTATATCTTTTTAACCGTAACTCCGTTTGGGGTGTTCTATATATGTAACTTGATTAGTTTTTCGTGTACTTTGTGTTTATGCTATTGTTTGCTGCTGTTAACCAACCTAAAATATGGTTTAGAACAGAACAATACCAAATCTTTTAATCATCATGCGGCACTTAGTGTTATGCGATGTTTAGGTTGTGCCTCACTTAAATTGACTAGCATAGATAGTTTACTTTGTTTGTGTGCTATGCCATGCTTGCTTGAGTTGCCATGTTAATAACCGTTGGTTGATCACCTGTAGCTAAGCAACTTGAACCACCGTAAACGTGCGGTATTCGTCGTGTGTGACCGATACCCCACTTAAACTGTTAGTAACCGTTCTCGACGATAGATCCGTATCGCGTTGCCGTGCCTTGTGATGTCTTCTTGATATTGTGTTGCCCCGTAGTAATAGAGTGCTTGCTCGTTGATTGCTTTCCTGTGTTTATCGTCTTGTGTGCTTCCGCGGGTACCTTCGGAGACGATGCGAGCTTGCGATCAACTACACCTTCGGAACCCGACTTATCAACAGGCAAAGACTATACATTACTTATGATCCATTCTATTTCAACCAGCAGTTTGCATGCTAGTCTAGGATAGGTTCGATGTTTGATCCTACCACATGTTTACAGCCTCTTTCAAACCGATACAGCAATGTCCCCTCCCAACAAACCTTGTACTGCTATGTTACTTTGCTCGTTGCTCAGCCCCTGCTTAGTATGCATGCTTAGGATGCTACGATGTTACCCTGTTACTCCTGGGTTTGGGATATCACATTATATATTGTTGTTGATGATATGATTATTATAATGTTGACTATATTCGACGAAGGATAGAAGGTCCAGGCTATCCCGCCCCGACGCTTTGTTCCATTCGAGTCACCTAGGATCCGAGTTCCGGGTATTGGTTTTAAGATGGAGCGTGCCTAACCGCGTGTGGGATTTTATGGGGTCCCTTTTTCTTACCTACCTAGCTTCAAACATTTCTAGTGGTGGCCCAAGCTGATTTACCATTTGAAAACCGTGTGTGTGTCTGTTGGGTCGCTCCTGGCAGATATTAATTAAAACAACTCGGGCCAGCGGAGACATGGTTTCTTTGTTGGTCCACCCCAGGGAGCTAGGGGGCTGCCCATATCTGTTTGGGTAGCTAACCCGACCTCATCCAGACGGTAGAGGCCGATTCGAGAGCGCGGCTGGCTTTTGAGTTGCACGTCGACTCACCGGGGGCCACCCGGATTTGTGCGTTGTTAGTTAGAGGGACCTGTCGTTCCGGATCTCTTGGGACTAAATCATAAAATGGTTGCCTATCATGGGTAGCTACTGAGAGAGATGGGCGTGCGTGCGGAGCCTCGTAATGGGCAATTGGTACACCCTGCAGGGTTAAATCTTTTCGAGAAGCCGTGGCCATGGTTATGGACGACTTGAGACCTACTCCTTGTTCATAGACAACAACAACTGAGATAATCTTAATATAATTTGATTAACGTGTGTGTGCCTTGACTTCTTCGTCGGGATGCGAAGAGGAGACAAGGATAGGATAGGTGTTATGTTTGCGTAAGTAGTTGATAGCAGACTTGTTGGAGGCGATTTCTCATCGAATGCTTGGTTTCTTATCTTACTCTCTAGATTGTTAGCCACTTCTTAAATGCTAGTGCGGCAGCAACCTCACCACTTACCCTTCCTTACCGTAAACTACTAGTTGCCCTAGAATGACGAGTGATGAAGTCCTTGCTGGGTCAGATGACCACTACAGTTGGATGCTGAGTACCTCTGTACTTATGATACTACCCCCAAACTCTTTTTAGGGTTCGGACCGACAACAGGTATGGTGATCGACGTTTCACATGGAGACTCAACGACGACTAGTTTAGGCGGATCCCGGCGGAGGGCCTGGACCCATGTGGTTATGGGATCGATGTTTTCCCTTTGCCACTAGGCATTTGCTTGTAGTCTGTACTCAGACATGTATCTTCCGTTGTTGTATTGTATTTAAGGCAGTTGTATGACGATTGTATGAGATGTTGTATCCTTGTATCTGTAATGTTGTGATATCATGTTGGAAATCCGGGGCATATGGCTTTGTCATATGTCGCGGTGGGACCGATATGTGCTTCGTCCCCGGATCTGGGTGGAAACACCTAGATCTGGAACAGTACCGCATATCGGGCCTTACATGAGGTAACAAATGGAGAAAGCAAAACACCCCCCTGGTGATGCCCAAGTTATTCTTCACTTGGGAATGGAGCAGGCCACAGTCTGGGCAGATTCCGGTTCTTCAAGAGTTTTGTTAACCCAATTGTGAGTGGCTTGGATTGTATACCTCTAATGATCAATGAGTGATGAAATACTATGTACTGATCGATGTGTGTCATGCACACATCAATAAAATTGTGTGATAAAAAATGTTTTATCTGCTTTTCAATTGCATGTATATAATATATGTTTTGAATGTATTAAATAAAAATAAAATTAACCAAATTGATCATCGTTGCAAAGTCCACGGTTCAGGCGTACTGAGCGTGTGCATTGAAAATAACTATACAAACGAGTATGAAAACACGAGCGTGTGCATTGGAGATAACTATACAAACGAGTACGAAAGCATGAGCGCATGTGCATTGAAAGTAACTACACAAACAAGTACGAAAACTTGAGCTTGTGCAATGCAACCATCAATGCACACGTATGTACATAACCAGGCGTTGGCGATGTATCACCTATTCAAACGAGTACTTAAACATGAACGCCAGCGATAAAAGTATATTGCGCACAATTGCTGGTACACATTTGTGGGCGATTATGTGACGATCACACAAGATTACTGTTTTAAAACTCGTGGGGGATGATGTAGAGATTGCAAACGATTTCGATGTCCATCAGCGATGGATGCCCTCATCGCACACCCATGCAAGCACACGGTTCAGAAGATCGTATGCGAAGGCGGTAATAAAACCGTGTGCATAGCTTCGCTCGGTAATAGTGGTGGTTGCACTTGCACTTAATTATATCCTGAAAGACCAAGGATGTGATCAGAGGGGGAGGGGTGAATGATCACTTAAAAAATTTCGACTAAATCTTTAAAGTGAAGCAAAAGGCAACCAAATGGAAGAAAAACAGACTGGAAGCTAAATAGAAATTAGGAAGTTCAACTACTAAGTGAAGCAAATGATAGTGAAGCACAACATTAGGAGTGAAGGTATAAAATGTAAGTGCTGAAAAGGTAAAACGAGCATGTACACAGCGATGTTTGTTTGAACAGTTCACACTCTACAAAGTGCTATGTCTGGTTGGAGGGACTTGTGATTGAACACATGAGCTAACCTCTCTCCGTCCTATTCTCCACTGCACCAATCTCCTTGAGCTTGGCCAGTTTTGACTCGGGGTAGATTATTGAGGGAATCTCCGAAACCTTTGACAAACTTGGGCTTCGAGGCGACAATTACTCTTCACTCTCTGAAGTCGACTCTCTAACCGTCTAGGAGAATTGCAGTCCTCCAAGATAAAAAGGCTAGCAAACTTCCACCTAAGTCATAGTGAATCAGCTCAAATCAATAGGACTTTTGATTCGGTGGTTGGATTTTGGTTTAGGTTCGGTATCTTTCTTGGGATGCTCTCCTCAGTCTCTATCTGGGAATAATCACTTAGTAGCCAACCGCAAATAAAGGAGGGGGTGGTGTATTTATAGGTAGCGATCCCAAGGTGTGAAATGACTGATCTGACCCGAAGCGACAACTTGACGCGTGTCCACAACGGTCGGATTTATAATCAATGCGCAACTTTACTTGAGGAACAAGTAAAGCTGATTCACAGCCCGAGTTTCCATTCGGATGCGGAAAGTACGAAGTCTATGCCACCGAAGCTAAACTCAGCTCTCATGAGATTTCTCCTCTTTGGCTTCTCACTGGGTATTGATTCGAGCTGAGATTTTTCACAATAACTTCGGCTTTGACTTACTAACCCATCTTGATAGTATGGTTTTTCCTATGACTCAAGGAATAGAAAAAGAACTACACAAAACTATGGAGCCTTGCACCGTCTTGTTCATTTCCTTCGGGGAGTTACGCTTCAGAACACCATACATTTTTAGGGGTCACCAAGCGAGATTAAGCTTCGCTCCAAGGAATAAGCTTCGACATGTTGTCCATCTTCCTTGAAGATCCACAACTTGATTTGTGCTTTTGGAACCTAAACACAAGTTTAAACTTGCAAACATTGTTAGTTCCTCTACTGTCTTGTCCAAAAATATCCAAAACACATGGGGGCAAAACTTTATCTTACAATCTCCCCCTTTTGGACTATTGTTGACAAAACAGGCATCGATAAAAGTATTGAAATTTTGAGTTGATATGATAGAAAACTCTAAGATGTGAAGGTTTTACTCCCCCTGAATGTAAGCATCAAAGATAATTTGAATCGAAGAAGATACATGAAAAATTTATTCAGTGGCGAGTGAAATTTGAACATCTTAGCGAGTAGGATTGAAGTTCCAGATAAGATTCCAATGATATGCAATCCTCTCGAATGACCTGTGAACTTAAGGATAATAATCACCTACAAGAGATATGATAGGAACAATAATCTTACCAGCAAGGGGTTATTAAGACGACATAGTGGCATACTGTTCACAGACACAAATCTAAGTTAAGTTACAACCCAATCGAAGAAAATGGAATATTTGTTGTAAAGACGCGAGGTAAAATTGAAAACGAAGAAAAACCCAGGAAACGCTGAAGTGAGCGATCTGACGTACCGGGCTTTTTGTAGTCGAGTCCTAGGGAGGCCATCCAGGTTTAGATCTCAGAGTCGTCACCATCGCTCAACTTGTTATCTCGAAGGTCCGATTCGGCGCGGTCAGGTGTGGTGATGGGGGCAACTTGCCCTTCACCACGATCTTTCTGCGTAGAGAAAAGTTGTGGCAACAAGAAGATTATGATATCAAACATAAAATACAAAGAAAAGAAAAGATAGGATTGCAGTCGGCCAAGATCAAATTGCCTTGGGCGGTTGTTTTCTCGGGTTGTACGGCTCCTTGCCGAACCACAAGCCCTCTTTCAGCTTGACCTCGGTGATGGCAAGCATACGGTTGAGCATCTGCTCCCGCGTCAGCTCAAAGGCGGAAGTCCGAGTAGGGTCGCGATGGTCGGACATATCACACATCTGGTGATTCCTCCTCTTCAAAGGCTGCACCCGGCGGGAGATGAAGCCGGCTACAAGATCACCTTGCTCCAACCCTTCTTTCTCGTGCATCTCGCGCACCCGGTCAACCATCCTGTCCAGCTCAGTATCCTCGTGGCCGGCCTTAACTCCCCAATTCTGATTCACGACTGGAGGATCCAGCACAAACTCTGTCAGATTGTGGAAGTCGCCCTGATCATCCAAATTGCTGATGTAGAAGAAGGTCCTCTGTCACTTGGGTAGCCGGTGTTCGTGTTGGCATAGATGGAGGTTGCGCCATAGGTGGTCGTCACCTTCTCGGGAACGGGGCCGGCTCCACTGGGCAACCATCTAGGACCGGAAGTGGCACAATCGGGTCCACAACGGCACATTCGGCCGCATGCCAAGATAACCTTCGCACAAAGTGACGAAGGCCGATAGTAGCATGATCGCGTTGGTGCCGAGGTGGTGTGGTTGCAGGCCAAAGTGGTCGAGGAACTGGCGGAAGAAACCACTCAATGGAAGAGCGAATCCGTGAGGGAAATGCGTCGTGAAGACAATGCCTTCGCCGGGCTTGGGCATCGACAACACCTCGCCACGGAGCACGCGGAAGGTTGTCTCCGGCAGCATCTTGCGCGTGCAGCAGAGGCGAAGAATGTTATAATCTACCACCTCCGAACCCTCCCATCCACCGCGGGTGGAGGCCATCTTCGAATCCAGCTTGACGGCAGAGGAGAAACGGGGCCGAACTCGACGACAAGGATCGACCTCGACAAAACCCATGGTTAGGAACCCTGGGTTTAGATCATAGAGAGAGGAGTGCTTGTTGGCGATTCTCATCGCCTAACAGGAGACATGTATTACCCAGTCCAGGTAAAACCCCTACTTCCTGCTCGATGTATTATATGGTGGAGGCGATTACAGTGGAGGTCTCGGCGAGGTTGCTCTTGCCGAGGGTGTTGCTATGCGAGATTGGATGCCCTAGACGTCCCCTCTCCTAACCTTTATATACTATGTTAGGTCTCGAGGAGTCCATTTAGGTTTACATATATGATTTCCTAATCTAGCTAGTCTTGGCGGTCACCCCTTGGACTCCAAAACTTCTTGGATTCCATGTCGGTGCAGCCTTCGGTGCTTCGGGTGGGCTGATCTTGGGCCAGCCAGAGCTTCTAGTGGGCCTTCTGTCTTGACACGCACTAGATACCCTCATGCTAAGGAGTTGTGGTGGTAGCCCCTCGTCAGTAGACCCGAGTTCATGGATGACTCGAAGAGTCGCGCAGGGACTCGAATCCATATTAGCTGCAATAGTGTGTTTCATTCTTCAAGTTATATGTTTATCCGTAAATGATAGGTTTGAGAGGGATGCTAAGATTAAAAGGCCCGAGGCGCTCGACCGGTTGAGCCTCAGTGAATTGCGCTAGCGGCAAATACCATAGTAGCCCAGTTAAGCTCGAGTCCCACGACACGAACATGGGAACGACTTGTGACAAGCACGGTCCATGCTGCTGAGGGCTTATAGGATCAATGCCGACAGTTTAAGTACTGAATACGACCCTAACGCGTCCGTTTCCGGTTAATTGTGTCATGCACCGAGAATGGAAATGTCAGGAGTGAAGTCGCGTTGTGGAAATTCCCTACCCGGCCGACGGATCAGCGAGGTCTTACCTACACGCTAGCTCGCGTGGCATCTGGGGTGCAGTGTATCCCATCCCAAGTAATTTAGCAGGGTCGTGTGACCAATACAGAGTGCACCCACTCGGAAAACGATCGAGTGGACTTATAGTGTGAGCATCCGATGAGCTTTTGGGTGCTCGCTCGAGGAGCTGATATAGAATGCACCCAGTCAAAAAACGATCGAGTGGACTTATAGTATGAACACCTGATGGGCTTTCGGGTGCTCAATCAAAGATGTAGTGGCTTATTCCTCATGTCTTTTTGCGAGTAGGCACTCGTGCGCTTTATAGTAGGGGCGAGTAAGCACTCAAGCCTCGAAGGGGTGTTGTTCTGAATACGCTGAGGGGATTAGCCACTCGAACCCTCGTAATGTGCACCATGCCGCTTTTGCTCCGTTAGCGGTGAAAGAGTGCTCCCGATGGGAGTTTATTTGATGAAATCAATTTAAGAGATCTTGAATTTCCAAAAGCCGGTCGAGTGTTCTTCTTGACTGAAAGTGGTCCAGTAGATGTGGTGAAGATGTCTCGTGGTGCTGCGTAGGTGTGAACTCAGCTCTTCTGCGGTGATGGGATGTCACATGCTTTGACAGTTGTGAACAGTTGTGTGTTGCAGTTAGAGATGATGTGATGTGGCATGCCATGGTAATTTTGCGATGCGTGATAATGGCTCCTTGTTTTTCGTGCGTAATGGGCGGCGTGGTTATTTTGATTCCTCTAGTTCCTGCTTCTTACTTCTAGGTTTGATCTAATTCTACCTTGTGCAAGGAGAGGCATGTTGAAACGCTCTGAGAGGGTCGGGGGGATGGTTCATGGACCCGTCAGGATCGCAAGAATACTTCAATAAAGTGATGAAGAGTCGGCTCGTGGGATGATTCGATAAGACGAAGGCCCAGAAGAAGTTTTGGCCTATGAGTCGACCGACTTACAAGATGAAGACCGACGCCATAAGGAAGGAGACCAAGCCGCCTTGAAGGACAAGACAAGTCATCGAAGAGATAGAATAGGACTCCACCTCATTTGATGGTCGGTCTCATTGTAAAACCCTAGGGCTCGACGTGTATATAAGACGAGACCTTGGAACGTCCTAGAGGCGAATCAATCTAGTCTAGTTCTTGAGACACCGGCGACTTCTAGCGCCCTTGTAATCGAGATATCCCACATATAATACAAGAACGGAAGGAAGTAGGTATTTACCTTATCGAGGGGCTGAACTTGAGTAAATCCATGTGTCTATCTCATCCCGGTCTTCGTTCTGACTCTTTGCCGATCGACTCTCCCTCCTCGTACGCACTCGTAGCCAAGTCCCCGCTATAAAGTTCTCTATGAGGACATCTTGCAGGGCTGTCTCCAGAAATTTGGGGGCCCGGTGCGAAAAAAATGGGGCTCCAACATTTCAAAAATAACATATAATATTGGTCAAGTGTAATCACTTATTTATGTTATTTCGTACGACGTTTAGAAAATTCACAAGATCAATGCAAAAGTCTAAAAGCAATAAAACTAGCCTCATGATCTATTTAATAATGTCATCCGTCTTGTGTTCCTTGAAAATGAAATATTCAATTAAATCTTCATAATTAATCTTCTGCAAGACATAATTTTTAAGTGCTATCGTCGTCAGACCATTAAATCTTTCTTGTGTCATAGTATAATGCAAGTAGGATTTCAATAACTTTAGTTTAGAAGCATGGTTGCTTCTGTATATGAACAGAATAAAAATAATATCAATGCATTTGAACTGATGAACTCCATGAATTATAATTTTTTGACTTGCATAATTACCAGTGGGTTGGCCTTCTTTTTAGGAATTAGGACTTCTAGTTCAGAGAATCACTGCTTCAGCCTTCAAGTTCAGGAAAAGCTGTCAGACACAGTCACACTCTCACGGATAGCGGGATAGGCCTGCTCACGAAGTCACGATCAAGATTCAGGAATTCGGCCATTCAGGTTTCAGGGTCAGAACTTGCTTCATGCACGAGGCAATATTTATCCTACAAGTTCAGGAAAGGGAATCACTACCTGCGGGCTGCCGCTACTTAATTATTAATCGGCTGCATCGTACAGGTCAGCGGACAACGCTGCACGGGCGCACAAGGCCGGGGGCGCACGACGAGTCGGCAGCGGGTCTGCAGCAGTGTGTTGGCCGGCGCGGCGGCATCAGCCGGCGTCCGTCGCAGTTGCAGTTCCGTCGAAGAGATGGATAGATCGATCCAAGTTCCAGGGCAGGCCGCAGGGAGCCAGGGAGTCGGGAGAAGAACGGACAGCGAAAAACCAAAACTTATGTACGCGCAGGGCTACGGTTTTCCTAGTCTTGTATCATCATCGATCGATCAAGGAGGCAGCTATAGCTTTTAACTTTTTTGAGGAACATAGTACAACTCTGACGCTCAAATACACGAGTATACAATCACCCCTATGACGCACACACGCACACCCTACCCCTATGAGCATCTTCGCAATACTGAGCCGGTACATCATCTTGAAATTAATGAAGCCTCCACCTCGTCTTCGACGGAAACGTCTCCTCCCACTGAAAGCGCATCACCGGAACTGGCCACGCAACATTGGCCCAAAGTGAGTGTTTTCATATTAATACATACGTGTATATGACCCTAAATTGGGGGCCCTTAGTTTTTGGGGCCCTGTGCGAGCGCACAGCTCGCACATGCCCATCAACGGCCTTGACATCTGGCATGTTGTTCCCATGACAGTTGGCGCCCATTGTGGGGCCTACATGCAAGGGTGTTGATATCCAGGAGGTAACTTGAGTCAACATGGAAATCACCGTCGCACATGCCCCTTAACGGCCTTGACATCTGGCATGTTGTTTCCATGACAGTTGGCGCCCATTGTGGGGCCTACGTGCAAGGGTGTTGAGATCCAGGAGGTAACTTGAGTCAACATGGAAATCACCGTCGATCGGACTTCCGAAAGCCGGCGTAATAAGCTGTACACCAACATCACTGCCGAAGACTTGGGAACGAATCTTGTCTGTGAAATCCATGTCGGTGCGGTCCTTCTCTCCATCAACCAAAAAGGTGGATCTGCGTCAGCACTAGCTCAGGTTCGCACGATCGACCACGGGGACTGATCTCCGAATGACACCTCCCAAGCTCGGATCGGCTTCGCCCAAGGAACCCCTGGATCGGAGGAACCGACCAAAACCCCAAGCAAAGACGATCTACAAAAGATTTTCATCGCTAGCTCAAGCCGTCATGAGAAGACCGCATCCAGCCGTGGCTACCAAGAATGACCCAGAGAGCTCACTCATGCCGCCTCCTACCACGTTTTTACCACTAGCAGCTTTTGAAGGGATGGGAAGAACGCACACTCTCGGTCTCTCACACTCCGTCGGTTCCCAGGTGGCTTAAGTGGTGCGAGCCAATAATAATCTAGAGAAGGAACGATCATCCTCCACTGGTTGACTCTCCAGGAACGCTAGCCCTGGTGGTGGCACCCTAGGTTTATGGCTACACCTTGGATAAGGTCCTCATGGAAAGTGGAAGCATCATAAACATACTCTACTTCAAAACCTTCCAGGAGATGATTCTGACCCAGAAACAACTACAACCGTCCTCCACGGTCTTTCACGCAATCGTCCCAGGAAAGTCGACTCAACCCCTAGGAAAAATACACCTTGAAGTAGCGTTTGGAAGCACTTCCAACTTCAGATCGGAGATACTGCCTTCCAAGACCGTAGACTTTAAAAGCCCCTATCACGCACTATTCGGAAGGCCAGCCTATGCCAGGTTCATGGCACGCTGTAACAACCCAGATTTCACAAAAAAAAAATTGTTTTCAGTGTGAATTGGTTGATTGTCTGATTTGTTTGCGGTGTTTGCATCCCCGATTTATCGATTGGCGATTATTTTTTCCCCCTCTTATCTCGTACCGGACGAAGGCCGACCCTTGCCACCCTGACACTCGACCTTGCGACAACGGGTTTCACCCGATCACCATTGCGAAAACCGCACGAGACCAGCCGCAGCCAACGGAACGAAAAACCCTGTTTAATAATTAGACGGGATATTTTTATAGCGCGCCGGAAAGTGTTCTCGGAACGGTTCCAGCGCGAGGTGAACGCCTCCGGCTCGACGCGCTGATCGCGTAGTTGGAAGTTTTACCCGAATCGGAGGCCCTGCGAACCCCCGACGCTCATAAACGTAAACACCGCGCGCACGAGAGAGAAACCGGGGATGTTTTTGCAAACTGCCAGCCACCTAGACTATATAAAGACCACCACTCTCCCACCCCACTCTAAGGTTTCCCCTAAGCCAATATTGCAGCCACACCCCCAGATCTGTTCCAAATTGCTCCCAATAGCCCCAAAATCCCGAAACCCTAGCTCCTAGCGATCCAGAGCCATCGGATCTGTGATCCAACAGCCCCAGAGGAGCCACGTAGCCCCGCAGGCCCACATCACTTCCGCCAAGCCCATCTGGATCGAGCCGCCGCCTCATGCCAGAGTCCGGCCGCCGCCCGAGCTCCTCCCGCCGGGAGCCGCGCCCCGGCCACCTCTCCTCTCTCCAGCGCCGCCCCTCTTCTCTGCTTTCTCCCCTTCCTCACCTCCCTCTCGTCTCCTCTTGCGCAGGAGCCCGCGGCAGAGTCCGACGCCGCCGCCACCATGGAAAACGCCGCCCGAGCTTGGACCTCCATGCCGCCGCGCCTCCCTTCGGCCGGATCCGCGGCGTCCCGCACCCCCGCGCCGTCCTGTACTCCCACCGACGCAGCCCTCACCTCGCCACCGCGCTGCAGCTCGCCGGAGCGCCGCCGGTCGGCCAGCCGCACCAGCCCCGATCTAGATCGGATCGGGAGGAGCAGCACCGCTGCCAGCTGGGTCGGCGTACCCAGCGGCCCACGTCCCCGCCTCGGCCCGCGTCTCCCTGTCACCTAGGCGCGCAACAGAGTATCCGTCGCCCACGCTTGCAGCTGGGCCTCGGCCCACAAGGTGAGCGGCCCTTTTTTTTCTTTTTCCTTTTGTTTTTTCTCCTGTTGCGCTAGATGGGCTCGGCCCAGTACTGTTGGCCCGGTAGATGTTTTTTTTTCCTTTTTTAGTTTAATTTTGGCAGATTGTGTTATTATTTTTGCGTTGCCCGTATCTTTTAAACGGTAGCTCGGATCGCTACGGTTTAAACATGAAACTTGCTTAGAATTATGTGTAGATTAATAAATTGTTCTTTGTTGCCATGTTTGACCTTGTTTACATGCTGTTTGACTGCTAATTACAACTGCTTGCCACTGTAAACTATAATTGCAATAACTTTTTAACCGTTGCTCCGATTAAAATGTTCTTTATATGTAACTTGACTAGAATTGCATGTAGATTGTGTTTTTGCTGCTCTTGCTTGCTAATAAAAATAATAAAATATTGTTTAGGGAAAAACAGTACCAAATTCCATTTTTATCGTGGGGTCTGCAATAGTTTGCCATGTATAGGTTTTACCCCCCACTTAAGGTGACTAGATTAGATAGTTTATTTATGCTTCACCTCTTTCCATGTTTGTCTGCTATGCCATGCTTCTGTGCTTGCCATGTTAACAACTTTGTTGATCACCTGTAGCTAAACAACTTGAACCACCGTAAATGTGCGGTATCGTCGTGTGTGAAGAGTACTCCACTTGAATTGTTAGTAACCACTCTCGACGGTAGGTGCGATGTCTCGTGTTGCTTCTTGTTGATGCTTGCTCGTGTTTGCCTCATAGTAATAGATGCTTGCTTGTTGATTGCATTCCAGTGTTTACCCTCTTGTGTGCTTCCGCGGGTACCCTTCGGAGACGATGCGAGCTTGCGATCAACTACACCTTCGGAACCCGACTTATCAACAGGCAAGGACTATACATTACTTATGATCCATTCTATTTCAACCAGCGGTTTGCATGCTAGTCTAGGTTAGGTTCGATGTTTGATCCTACCACATGTTTACAACCTCTTTCAAACCGATACAGCCATGTCCCCTCCCAGCAAACCTTGTACTTCTATGTTACTATTGCTCGTTGCTCCGCCCCTGCTGAGTATGCATGCTTAGGATGCTACGATGTTACCCTGTTACTCCTTGGTTCGGGATATCACTTTATTATTTTGTTGTTGATGATATGGTTATTATAATGTTGACTATATTCGACGAAGGATGGAAGGTCTAGGCTATCCCGCCCCGACGCTTTGTTCCATTCGAGTCACCTAGGATCCGAGTTCCGGGTATTGGTTTTAAGACTGAGCGTGCCTAACCGCGTGTGGGATTTTATGGGGTCCCCTTTTCTTACCTATCTAGCTTCAAATATTTCTAGTGGTGACCCGAGCTGATTTACCATTTGAAACCCCGTGTGTGTGCTTGGTGGATCCCCTCACAGTTTTTAAACAACCCGGACCAGCGGAGACATGGTTTCCCTGTTGGTCCACCTTTGATCGGCGACGGCCCGAGGCCTCACGTGAGGCGTCTGGGTAACCCAAACCCTGTTGGGACAGAAGAGTCCGATCCGAGAGCGTGGCCAGCTTTTGAATTGGGTGTCGACTCCCCGGGGGCCACCCGGATTTGTTCGTTGTTAGTTAGAGGGACCTGTCGTTTCGGATCTCTTGGAACTAAATCATAAAATGGTTGCCTATGATGGGTAGCAACTGAGAGAGATGGGCGTGCGTGCGGAGCCTTGTAATGGGCTGTTGGTACACCCCTGCAGGGTTAAATCTTTTCGAGAAGCCGTGTCCACGGTTATGGACGACTTGAGACCTACTCCTTGTTCATAGACAAAAACAATTGAGACAATCTTAATATAACTTGATCAACGTGTGTGGGCCTTGACTGCTTCTTCTTCGTCGGGATGCGAAGAGGAGGACAAGGATAAGATAGTTGTTATGTTTGCGTAAGTAGTTGATAGCAAGACTTGTTGGAGGCGATTCCTCATCGAATGCTTGGCTTCTTATCTTACTCTCTAGATCGTTAGCCACTTCATAAATGCTAGTGCGGCAGCAACCTCACCACTTACCCCTTCCTTACCGTAAACTACTAGTTGTCCTAGAATGACGAGTGATGAAGTCCTTACTGGGTCAGTTGACCACTACAGTTGGATGTTGAGTACTTCTGTACTCATGATACTACCCCCAAACTCTTTTCAGGGTTCTTGATCGACAACAGGTACGGTGATCGACGTTTCACGTGGAGACTCGATGACGACTAGTTAGGCGGATCTCGGCGGAGGGCCTAGACCCGTGTGGTTATGGGATCGATGTTTTCTCTTTGCTGCTAGGCAATTGATTGTAGTCTGTACTCAGACATGTATCTTCCGCTGATGTATTATATTTAAGGTAGTTGTATGTTGATTATATGAGATGTTGTACCCTTGTACCTGTAATGTTGTGATATCATGTTGGAAATCCGGGGCATATGGCATGGTCATATGTCGCGGTGGGACCGATATGTGCTTCGTCCCCGGATCTGGAACAGTACCGCATATCGGGCCTTACACACGCCAATGTTACATATACCTCAAGATGAAGATGTCGGGTCCCCACGGCGTAATCACCATCGATGAAAGCCGAGATGTGTCCACGGCCTGCGAAAAAAAGACGCCACGTACGCGGAACAAGCGTGCACGCAACTCGAACTTAAATTCTACAAGGAAAGGGTAGACCAAAGATGTCGTTCTGATAGAAATCGCTGAGAACCACCTTAACACTGACCCAAAGATGTATCCAATCAAACAATCCCTCCGCTGCTTTAACGATGAGAGAAGATAAGCCATGGGGGAGGAGGTGGCTCGGCTCCTAGCTGTCGGGTTCATCGTGGAAGTACTCCATCCAAAATGGCTGGCCGACCCAGTCCTAGTCCTCGAGAAAAATGAAACCTGGCGTATGTGCTTCGATTATATAGACCTCCACAAAGCATGCCCCAAGGATCCTTTTGCCCTACCGCGGATAGACCAAATTATCGACTCCAAGGCATCCTTCATCACGCCCTTTGGGGCCTTCTGTTATAGGTCGATGCCATTCAGTCTGAAAAATGCAGGAGCCACGTACCAACGTACCGTCCAGAACGTCCTAAGGGAAAAGATCGGGCACAACGTACACGTGTACGTCGACGACATAGTGATTAAGACCGAGAAGGCCGACTCATTGATCAAATACTTAGAGGAAACATTCGTGAATCTCCGCACTTACCAGATGAAAATGAACCCGGACAAATGCACCTTTGGAGTACCAGCCGGGAAACTTCTAGGATACATCATATCAGAAAGAGGCATCGAGGCAAACCCAGAGAAGATAAACGCCATCATGTCCTTATCAAAACCAACTTCCATTCGGGGCGTCTAGAAGATCACCAGATGCATCTCCGCCCTTAGTAGTTTTATAAGTTGGCTCGATGAAAAAGCTATCCCCCTATACCGGCTCCTAAAGAAAACACAGACATTCGTCTGGAATAAGGAGGCCGACGAAGCCCTGGAGGCCCTGAAGCTCCAGTTATCCCAGGCACCAGTCCTGGCGGCTCCAAGACCAAAGGAGCCCATGTTACTTTATATCGCTGCAAGTAGCAAAACCGGCAGCGCCGCTGTGGTAGTCGAATGAAAGGAGGAAGGAAAAGAAAAATTTATTCAACGACCCGCCTACTATGTTAGTGAAGTAGTGTCCATCTCCAAACAGCGTTATCCTCACTGGAAAAAACTAGTCTTAGGAGTCTTCATGTCAAGTTGGAAGCTGAAGCACTACTACGGTCGTCAGTTCAGCACCCCTGCGAGATATCATACAGAATAGGGAAGCAACAAGAAGAATATCAAAGTGGGCCATAGAACTAGAGGCCTACGATATAAAGTACGAGCCACACACAACCATTAAATCTCAAGCCCTAGTTGACTTCATCAATGACTGGACAGAACTGCAAATGCCACTCGAGAAACCAAACACCAAATCCTGGACTCTGCACTTCGACGGAAGTCGACGATTAGAAGGATCTGGAGCTTGGGTGGTTATTACCTCTCCTCAGCGATAAAAATTCTTCTATGTCCTTCAGTTACGTTTCCCCTGCACCAACAACGCGGCCGAGTACGAAGCACTATCATATGTCCTACGACTCGCCCACGAGATGAACTTAACCAGGATACGTCCTGGGGGACTCCGTTAGTCTCCCAACAGGTCTTCGGAACATGGATTCCAGGGTTCTGATGATGGCGGATTATCATCGAGAAGTATCACGGCAGCCTAGTTTCTTCACAGGATACCAGGTCAACCACATAGAAAGGAATCTCAACGAGGAAGCCGATGCCTTGTCCCGGCTGGGATCGCAACAGAAGCCGGTACCTCCCAATGTCTTCCTGGATATCCTGGATCACCCCGCAGTACGACTCCCAACCGAAGAAGATATAGCAGTACCACACTACAAAATCGGTGATATTTTGTGACAAAAACCAGCATGACAGAGGGACAAACGTCATTGAAATTTGATTTTCTTTGACGGGTACCGTCACAGTTAAAATCCGCCCTATCCGGATCTTCGAGGGAACTTTAGTGACGTCCTAACCAAATTTTAAATGACACATTTGACCGTCACTACGGGCGTGTATTTTCTTAGACGTTGTTTAGTGTCACATGAAATGTTTCGAGCGTAATTTATTGACTGTGTAAAGAAAAGTGGTAACTATTTTTTTGGCTCGATCGATGTGCGGGATATCTTTTTTCTCTTGGCGGGATCTCTTCTTTCTCATGGCGGGATCGCTTTTTTCCATGGCGGGATCTCTTATTTTTCATGGTGGGAACTTGGAATTCGGATCTCTTATAAAAGGAATTGGGAAGGTCGACTTAGGTCCCTCCTATACTACTACGTCTCCCGCGAGGCTAGAGGGCGGCACGGCGAGATGAACGCGGCTGGGGCGGTACGGCGAGGCGAGGAGCCCTGTTGAACAGAGAAGCGAGGCGCCCCTGCTTTACGGATAAGTGACGTGCAACGGCGACAGAGTGAAACCGGGGTGATTTCATGTGCGATCTATTTACTGAAAGATAATTTTTTTGTTTCCTGGATTTTGCGATGCAAATTCTTATGCAACAGATGCTTATGTTTTCTTAGGAAATGGATCGCTCCTGGATTAATAATAAATCCAGGATGACCGAGGAATACACTCAGGGCCTGAAATGTTTTATGAATTTCGCGCTTCTTCATAACAACAGGCCTTCAGAAATGGTGTGCCCATGCATCATTTGTCGTAATTTGTACAGCCATGCTGTAGAAATTGTTCGACTTCATGTACACATCAATGGTATGTGCAATTCCTATATGATGTGGATCTTTCATGGGGTGAATATTGGTACTAACAACGAATCTCCTGATTAAACTGTCGAGTCTGATGATCTTGAGCTTGTGAATGCATCACGTCATGATAATGTGGGAGGTTTGATGGAAGACTTGGTATATGAATCAGGTAATTTTTCCTTTCTTTAATGTTTTTCCTTTGGATGTGTGCATCCTGGATGCCTTTACCACATCTTGTAGGTGCAGAGGTTGGGTGTAATTTCTATCTTCCTGATATTAATATATCCCCTTTTTTGGAAAAATATGTGAATCAGGTGACACGGGTGTTTTTAGAAAATGATGGCAAGAAGCGCACGCAGAACACTATCCTGGATGCAGTAGTACGACACGGTTGTCGTTCATTTTGAGGATGCTTCATGGGAAAAAAACATATGACCAACAGGGCATTCGATTTTGTCTTTGGTGAACTAAAAAAAATTATGTTTGCAGAAATCAACCTTCCAAAATCATATGCTGAGGCTAAGAGAGTTCTTTCTGAAGTTGGTATGGGTTATGAGACAATTGATGTATGTAAGTATGACTATAGTTTCTTTTGGGGAGACCATGCCAGCAGTACGCATTGTATGGAGTGTGGTCATTCAAGATGGAGATATCAGGGTTGGAAGAGAAAGGTTGCTCACAAGATCCGTATGTCCTTTTCGATAATCCCACGGTTCCAAAGATTTTTTTTCTTCTAGAGAAATGTCAGAGCACACCCGGTGGCACAAGGACAGAAGAGACGTAGAGAATAATTTCATGAGGCACCCCGCTGATGGCAAGGCATGAGAGCGCTTTGATGAGGTCCATAAACCCTTTTCTGCAGATCCCCGCAACTTGAGGATATGCTTTGCAACAGATGGATTCAATCCCTTTGGACACAAGAGCAGTACTTACAGTACGTGGCCTGTTTTTCTCATTCCTTACAACTTCCCACCTTGGATGTGCATGGACCAATCCAATTTCATAATGGCATTGCTGATTCCATGAAAATATTCACCAGGAAAGGTTTTTCATGTATTCATCCAACCACTTATTCATGATTTGAAGAAGCTCTGGGATGGTGTACCAACAAAAGTTGTTCTGGAGAATAAAGAGTTCAACCTGCGTGCGGCGATTCTCTCGACCATTCATGATTATCCTGCATATGGCACTACCTCAGGTCGGAGCACAAAGGGTTATTATTCATGTGCGTCTTGCGACAAAAATCCTTGCAATGTGAAACTAAAAAATAAAATTGGACATATTGGCCATCGTCGATTCCTTGATGATGGACATACCTTCAGAAAATAGGAGAAATCTTTTTATAAAAGGACAGAGTTTGGTAAACGACCACTGAAGTTCACGAGAGTAGAAGCCGCTATGCACATAGAGCCTGCTAAAAATAATTTCAAACCAGGCAAGTACCCAGAAAATAAAACTAGAAAGATAAAGTATGCGAGCATGAATTATCCTACATGGCACCTCAAGGCTAGCTTTCATGATTTGGATTACTAGCACACTCTTCTATTACCTCACAACCTGGATGCCATGGACATTGAGAAGAACATATGTGGGAGTATCCTTGGTACACTTCTTTAACTCGAGGGCAATAACAAAGATAGAATCAGCGCAAGATTGGATTTACAGCAATTGAATATGTGGATGGACTATTGGTTGAAAAAAGTGTGAAAATAAGGGTACTTTAAAGAATCCTCCTGCTCCCTGGACGCTTACAAAGGAAGGTAAGATAAAGTTGTGCAATTTTCTGGCAGGCGTTAAGTTCCCATTCGGCCACGCTGCAAACCTGGAAACATATGTGGATACGGTAACTGGTATATTACATGGTATGAAGACGCATGATACTCGTCCAGACCATCTTACCAGTTGGTCTTAGAGCCATTCCCTCGAAGGATATGTATGAAGCTATCGCCCAACTCTCCCAACTAGGAAGCTTTTTAAGGAGTTGTGTGCCAAGACACTAGACGTCAAAGTCGTTGAAGAATTGAAGAAAGAAATCCCTTTATTTCTTTGCAATCTTGAGAAGGTCTTCCCACCTGCTTTATTTGATGTCATGATGCCCCTTCCTATTCATCTTCTAAAGGAGGCACTTCTAAGGGGCCATGTGCATTATGGTTGAATGTTTCCAATTGAGAGAAAGCTTGGGTACCTGAAGGTAACTATTCGTAACAAAGCAAGGCCCAAAGGTTCAATAGCCGAGAGCTATATCGTCAATGAGAGCTACACATTTGTGTCCCGATATTTTGACAGTGACATACAAACCAGATTTAACATTGCATACTGGAAAATGGGTATGAAGAGTCGTAAAAAGAATAGCCAGGTTAAACCCAAGGAAGGAGAATTAATTATATTTTCATTTGTTGTTCATGGTGTCGGGTTGAAAGATTTATCTTTATTGCGAATAGAGAAGATGACCAAAATTCATAAGTATATACTAGACAACTTTCCAGAAGTTGAACCATATATTGAGTAAGTATCTATCACCTCTCTAGTACACTGATGCAAAATATTTTAATTAAGTTCATATATAACAACTTTACACTTTTTCCACAGGCTTCACAAGGGATAATTGAAGAAATAAGGTGTGTTGAACTGGGAGAAGAGGCACAATGAGGAGTTTGCTAATTGGTTCACAGAGCATGTGAGGACATTAAAAAACGCACCCAAACCTTTGCAGGATATATCAAAATGTCCAGGATGTGTTGTATATAGGATTGAAGCCTGCAGTGTGAATGGTGCTTTGTGGTGTATTATCGAGGCAGATAAAAAGAAAAGGACTCAAAATTTTGGCGTCATGTTGAAGGTAGGTATGGACAACTCTGAAGAAGCTGAAATATATGGGGTTTTAAAGGAAGTTTTTGAGTTGCGGTATGATGAGAAATCGGTATTTTTGTTTCAATGTGATTGGGATGACCTTACTGGTAGTAGGAAGAAAGGGACGAAGATGAAGACGGATGGTTATTTTAAAAGTGTAAATACTTCTGTCTTTTGGTACTAGGATGATCCATACATGCTAGCATCCCAAGCTAGCACATGTATTTATTTGGAGGACACAAATGATGGACATCCATTAAAGGTGGTTCTGCCTATCGACCTGAGAGGTACATATGATGTTCCAGAAAAGAATGATGATGATGAACCTTGACCAAATAAAGTAGCCTACCAGGAAGTAGGTAATACTACACGTCGTATCGTTGCTGATGTTGAGCAGGGAAACGAGGTAGACGATGCTTCCGTACAAGTGGATGATGTAGAGGAGAATGTTGATGTTCACGACAAAGACATCAGTCCAGATGGAGAAGAAGGGGAACAAGTTCCTATTTATGTTGTTGAAGAATTAAAGAGTAAAGAAATTTCCGTCTTTGAGCTCAGCGACGATGAACAAGTTGACGAGGAAATCCTGCAACCACAAGATTATGATAGTGATATAGAATAAGAACTGTTTCATTGCATTTTTTCTTGGCTTGTTGAAGCCTTTGTTGTTATGTCTTATTACTTGGTACTGGTGTTGAATATCTTACGTTTTTTTGAATTTACTGTCTTGTAATATTTCAGAAAGTGTTGTCAACTATATGTTTTTGAAAGAAATTCAGTTCATTTCTAGGAGTGTTTGCAAACATTTCTGAAGGTAATCACATCATTTCACATGATTCATCTGACGAGTGATGATAGATTAAGTAACACATATATGATTTAACTGAAATAGAGTATACTTATAAAGGAATAGCGTTACAATAAGATAAGATCAGTACGACAACAGAAAATTTCAGAACATATATAGATCTTTTATGTTGAGAAGTTCATGTTTCATATAAAGAAATCAAACAAGTTCCGCTACAGACTTGGAAAACTAGACGATCGAAATGAACCTAGGAAGACTAGAACTTAGGTAAGTCTTACAAAATAATAGGTAGAAGGCTAGGAAGCAACCATCATGTCTCGTAGGACCAGAACATAAACAGATCTACCAACAATATCCGGTCCCATGCTTATTCTTGAAGGACTTCTGCATTCTCCTATTCTCTGCTGCATGTAGGCCCTGCAAGATGAAGTCAACACGATTCCATATGGTGTAGCATGCATATGCGTCCTTGCATGTGTACACGATTTGCTCCTCGCAAAGTGGCTCCGCCTAGCGAACATGATAATCCTTATTGAAGTCATCCTTCAATTTTAAGAAGGAGGAATCAACGAGGCGTCCCGCCACGTTCGCTAGTGAATCAAGAGCCTTCGCTGAACGAGGAACAACCCAATCCGCCTGGATGTCCAAGTAATTGGTTACTTCGATGTCCCATCACCTCAGCATGTCTTTGTCTCGCCCAATTCTAAATCCAACGAAATAGTACTTGGATTCACAGAGGAAGCTCTTCAATTCTCGGCTCACCTCTATTGCCAAGGACACCTGGTAAAGGAGACATATTGTTCCACAACATAGTTGTATCAGGGCCGCCTTCTGCTTCTCGACAGGAACATATCCACGCTTCTGATCAGGTGGTGGTGTGTACTCGACGTCCATGCCAATGACATGCTCTTCATGGTCTTCGAGATACCCCATGGAATTTTCTATCCATCGTCGGACTTCTCTGAAGTCATTGGTTTAGACGGTGGTGATCTTCATGTCGCCATGGACTGGGACATCCATGGTGTTGGCAAAGATCCTACTCTGTCGGGGCGCCGCATGGTCGTGGCGTTTGTGGGAAAAAATAGATCCAGGCATGGTGGCAGATAAGGTAAGCGCTAGATATTATGAGAGAGCAAATGAAAGGAGGGAGTGGGATGAGTTCATTGTGTTGGAGATGAGATTTGAGAACTGACTAAATCTTGGAGGGAGACGAGAGGTTAATGAAGCGTCTATTTACTTTTTTTATTCAATATCCTAGAAACACGAAGCGTTCGCAGCCAGGATGTTAATGCACCCCTATTTCGAGGAGAAATAGGAGGATTTGACTGTACATTGTATCTTCCATTTTCTACAAATTTTCTCAAACGAACACAATTCTTGTGATGATTAATAGCGCAGTGGTGCAACCTTCGTGTAAACATTCAAAATCTTCAACGTGCATAAACAAAATGATCATGCATCACAATCCTCTATGTGTCACCTAAATTGTGTGAGGAACATCCTACCACATCAACAGACATTACACACAACAAATTCTATTGAAATAAAAAAGGGTGAAATGGAGACAAACTATTTGAACATTCACCTATGCTCTATACCTAATCAAGGGGTTATATGTGTGAAAGTATGATGTCGTGACAAGCGATGACACATGATTGAACTTCAATTTATCCCTTTACATGCATCGAGACCTTGTAGATGAGAAGTTGAACACCACAAAATGATTGTGCACCGCAATCCTGTTTGGGGATCACCTAAATTATGTGAGGAACATCCAACCACGTACACATGAACACCGTAGAAAACAAAGTAAATTGAAACCAACTAATGCATATGCATGTGATGCACACAATGTTTTGTATTTCTTTGAAATACTCTCAAACTAGTATGCTTGGTGTATGCATGCATCATGATTACAAAGTACATGAATGGAGGTGTAGTGAATCTAGCCTTGATATATACGGTGGCAAACATATGCCCTCATGCAAAAGTACATAGGGGGTTACTTGTGTCAAAGTATGTCGTGACAAGCGACAACACACGATTGAACTTCAATTTATCCCTTTACATGCATGGAGACCTTGTAGATGGCAAGTTGAACACCACAAAATGATCGTGCGTCGCGATCCTATTTGGGGATCACATAAATTACGTGAGGAACATCCTATCACACATGAACACCGTAGAAACAACACCAACTCATGCATATGCATGTGATGCACACAATGTTTTGTATTTTTTTGAAATACTCTCAAACTAATTTTTTGTTATATCACGATTAGAAAGTATACATGAATAGAGGTGTGAATCCAGCATCGATATATATGGTGTCACCGTATCCCCGCATGCAAAAGTACATACGGGGGGGGGGGGGGTATACGTGTGTGAAAGTATGTCGCGTGACAAGCCACAACAAACAATTGAACTTCAATTTATCGCTTTAATGCCTGGATACCTTGTATAGGTTAGTTGAACACCACAAATGATCATGCGCCACAAACCTCTTTGGGGGTCACCTAAATTATGCGAGGAACATCATATATATACCCTACGCATGAACACATGCATTGCGCACAAACAAAGTCGATTGAAACCAAACAAATATATCAAATGGACAAACTATTTGAAGAATCACCTATGACCAGCATAGTACAACATGAACTATACATGTCATGTCTTACCTTATGAGTGCAAATAGAAAATGCATATAAAGTCATATTCAGCCTTCAAAACGCCTAATGCATGTTTTCAAAGTACACTTGAATGGAGTCTGGATCTGGCCTCGATATGGTGCGATGCCTATCCGCATGCAAAAGCGACGACACACGATCGAGCTTCGGTTTGTAATTAAACATGGATATACCTTGTAGATGGTTATATGCACAAATAAAAAGATCGTGCATCGCAATGCTCCTAGGGGGTCACCTAAATTATTTTAGGAACATCATATCCTAGCAAAGATGAACACATTACACACAACAAAGTACATTGAAACCAAACAAATGTGTGAAATGCAGACAAAATATTTGAATAGTATTCTTTTTCATATCAAAGTTGTCACGACTTTTTTGTGAAAATGCTGAAAGTTTCACACACTTAGCGTTACCTCTAAATGTTTACTTGCCTCCTACTTAACATTCTTTTGAAATTTTCGTTCCCTCCACTCGTTTTTCAACTCCCCACTCAACTAAGTACCCACAACCCTACTTAAATACCTGCTATTATTTCAAGAGCTAACCACATCTCCTTCCTAGAAACGAGCCACCTCACCTCTCCCTTCCTCTCTCTCTCTCTCTCTCTCTCTCTCTCTTATTCTTCGCCTCCATATCTCGCCCCCTTCCCGGCCGGTTGTTCTTGGTAGGACATCAGAAATCTTTGTATCACCATGTTGCCGCAGGGTGATATCGACGACATCTGGCAGGTCCCCATCGGAATTGATGGTACGGATCGATCTAGATTTCGTCCAAATCGATGAGGTTTTAATACCCCCTTGGCACCCCTCTATCTAACTGAGATTTTGTATTTAGACCTTCTCTTCTATTTCATTTTCTATCAAAATATGACAATAACTGTGTATGTCCACCAGATTTTAAAATTATGGTTCTTATTCGGGTTAGCACTTCGGATCATTGCAGTCAGGGTTCCAACTATGGGTCGGTAGTTGTAATTACTTCATTGATCAACATCTTGTGTATGTGATATTTCAGTATATCTTGTTTAGTTCGTATGGCATTTGATGATGCTATTGGTCTGAATTTATCCATGTTCCTATATACAGATTGCAATTGCAATGACAATATTCTTACTTGTTCAACACTTCACATAGATTGTTTAGCATGATATCACACTTAGGTCATTTTGGAAAGCCCTAACCCAAGTCGTTGGTTCTATTTCCTTGAGCCAATCGTATGCATCCTCATGGACCTGCTTCATTTCATTCATGTACTTCTCATACTTGATTGTTGTGCTCGTTCTGGCTATATTACATAACTGGTTCTTCAGTACATAATGTTCGATCAACTGATGGAAATTCTTGAACATGTGCCTTACACACGTTTTGTTAACTACTCGTCACTGTTCAGAATCAGTAAACACAACATTGACATCGTTTAGCCCTGAAAATTCTCCCATATGTGCCACACACGCTTTGTTAATTACTCATCAGTTTATGTTTTTATCTACTATTAACTAATGATCACTTTTATGCAGTGGATGATTTCTGCTCACGGTGGCGCATGTTTCAGGAACATATGGATAAGAAGAGCCTGGAACGAAAGGCAGAATATATAATTCAAGATTGCTCCTTACAAGCGGTATTAAAGATCATCCGAGCCTATCAGATTTACAAGCTCCTGTTCCTTCACAACACTGTACACTCCATCAAGAACAACTAAAGAATGTGAGAATGCTGAAAGTGACTCAAGTCATTCACAAGAGAATATTAAGGCAAATTCTTCAAATGTGGTTAGAAGATCTCTACTTTCTCTCACATGCCTAGGAAATATAATTTTTAGCTTCCAACATAATGTCTTCATCGACATTATCACATGACTGTTATCATCATCAATTTGGAGATGTGTTTAAGAAGATGAAGATCTTACTAGTAGAGTTTGAGCGTCTCATCTATTTTTCTGAAGTTGTACTACCAGGCTTGAGAACATCAAAGAGAAAGCGGTTTAAAGGGGTGCGTGCATGTACTCTCCCCCTTAAACACTTCTTTCAAATATATGATTGTCTTCCTTTTACACAACCACTGTCTTTCTTTTCGAAATCTTCCACCTATTCTAAGCTTGATATTTTTTTGTTGTAGAACACTATAATATTCTCAAATGGTTCCAACTAACAACAATCTACAGTACTCAACAATGTCCTGGAAGAGCAGCAGCGAGGACCACGTGCTGTCGAGATTTCCCTAGCAAAGCTTCAGGATGAACTTGAAGCTATGAAGAAGACTCTGGCAGAACAGAACCTCGAACTTGAAGCTGCCAAGAAGGCCCTGTCAGAGCAATAGCAGGTAATTAATGATGCGAAGCATGTTTTGCCTCCGAAGCATGAAATTCAAACTATGAACATTATGCTTGTAGACCAACGAAAATAATTTAAACTTGTCAAGAAGACCCCGACATAGCAGCAGGCAGAAATCAAAGGTCTGCAAATTGCCATGCTACAGTTTTATAATCGTCTTGAATCTGTCATCTGTGCCTTCATTGAACAACAGGAAGACAATGAAGAGAATGGTAAATAGAAGAATACTTTGGTTTCTGGAGAACGCATGAATCAACTTGATTGAATTCTTAGTTCTTCCTTAGGATGGCATTGCTACCACCCCTTCGCATGAAACTGAATAATGTCCTTATTTTTATTTTGTGGCCTTGCCACATGGTTGGTATTGTAATGAATTAGAAAGTCTGTGTGACGTCTATTAAGTATTAATAACAGCAGTGTGAGCTGAATTTGCATTCTAATTCAAAAATTTACGAATTTTATTCAAATACGACTGTCGATCATCATATATAAAACTAATTGAAAGCCTGTGAAAACTGTGACAGTTATGCAAGGTGTCACAAGCACGTGGACCAACATGTAAGAAGCCACATCACCATCCACCGGGCCCATGTGTCGGTACCATCACATAAAAAACCGGGGTTACATGTCAGCACCCATTACAGAAAATATGATAGCCGGTCCAATAAATAGACTGCCACGCCAGCACCATGTGGGACCGCGTGGTAGGCCCGTTGAACAGTCAAAACCGGTGGACCCCCTCATTACACTAGGCCCACATGGAGGGAGCCACGTCAGCAAGTGGTGGACCCCATTTGGCAGAAATTGTAACCGGCTAAATAAAAATAAATAAACCCATTGACGGTTTTATCATCAAAAAAAATGTTCTTGGGTGACAGATTGACGTGGTATACGTGACAAGTTGACCCGTCCTTGAAGAACCTCATTATTGACAAAAAAATGTTGTCACCTAACATACAATTTTGCCTGTCGAAAAAAGTGGTACCGTCATCATTTTCGTTTTTATGACGGCGCATCAATGACAGTTGGATTGACGGAGGCGAACCGTCGTTAGGGTTTTATTATTGATGAAAAATGTAACGACCCAATTCACATAGAATTCAAGTCTCTGTGATCAAGTGCCAGTCCCTGGATTGAACTCGCTGGCACACACAGTATCATAGATGTATATCAAAGTACAAGTGCATCATTATTACATCGTATGATCCAGAATAACATAAATAACAAGTTGCATAGCTCAAGGCTAGCTTATTCAACATAAATATAGCGGAAGCATAAGCAAATAACGAGGAGTCCCATCAACATCCACAAGCGAACATACTGAGTGAAGACCCGCCACCCTAAACACACCTTACTAGTCGTCTGAAAAACCTGCAACACCGAAGGTTACAGCCCGACAAAGGGTCAGTATGTCTGATTTGTACGGCAAGTCAGACGGAAAAGAATATAATAGACCTATCGCTACATGCAAGGATAAGTCAAAGGAAGGTTTAAGGTTTAATTTTGCAGAAAGCTAATTTTTACCAGTCTACCTAAGTCAAAATTTTAGTTTAACTTACTACTTAAGGTTGAACTGAGCTACACCAGTTCCAACCCATACCCTTTATTAAATCTTTCCCACTCAAGTTTTATTAAAGTGTTTTATCTGTCAAGACCATCCAACAATAGTAATGCCTGTACGATCTTTTTGAGCCTGGACGGCGCCCACTTAGGGTGCACTCTCATGGGCACATTGCCTTAGATAAGGTGCACGACCCCATGATGCCTTCCCTCCAAACCATTCACAACAATTAGGGGTACAACCTGGTCTCGCCTTAGATAAGGTACGAGCCCCTAGGAAGCACTCCCTACCCGTCCAGAGGTGTATTCTAATTAAGGTTTGCTAGTCAAGTCATTAAAATCCTTACATAGCTCAATGAAATCTCAAACCAATCCCCGTCTACAATAATAGCAATATATATAACAAGCACGTGCTAGGTTGTCTAAGAAAATAGGATAATATCATATGGCTACCCTACCAGGTTGGCAGCAATAATATATAGTAGCATTTCTACACATGCATAGGGTGATATTGCTACATGCATAAGTAAAAAATATAGGTTGTGAAATGGTCAAAGTATGACTGGCCTTGATCCTGTTCCTGACGATCACAATCTTCACAGAATGAAGCGTTGCACTCCAGACAGTCGACACGATCAAACAACATAGCATTCAATACACCATATAACACATAAACAATGAAACAATGAAGGAACCAAATGAACAGCAAGAAAACCAACAAACAGTAGCTAAACGATATCTACATGTCACCATGAGCCCAACGCAACTAGAATCGGTGAAAACGGATACACCGTATGAAAGATACGGTCACCGGAAGTTTGAATTTAAATCTGTACAAAATTAAAATTAGAAAATTGTAACAGTGCAAAGTGCATCATACGGTAAACTAGACTTCACCACGGTCGCAACGCAAAAAGAATCACCTAAAACGGAGCTACGGTTCTAGGGTGAAAACTGTGAAAAGGGCCTAATCATAACTAAAATAACCTCTCTGCCGCGAACAGGTCCTCGGCTACGGAGCGAACGGCGTCCACTCCGGCGAACGGCCCGGAGAGCGTTCGTAGTATAACGAAACCGGGGTTAACCGGGAAAAAACCCTAACCCTAAAATAAAAACCGGCCCGATCTGTTTTTGACCGTTGGATCTAGATCCAATGACTGAGGGCGAGCGCCGTGGATCCAACCGACCGAAGGGGCGGCGGCGTGGCCGGCCGGCGAGGCGGCTCCGGCTCGCGGCGTCGGCGAGTGGCGGCGCGGACGGTGGGTGGCGGACGGGGCCAACGTGTTGCGAAGCGGGCGCGGCGCGGTTTGGGGCGTCGGGCTGACGCGCGTGAGAAGGCAGGTGGCGGCGTTTACCCGAGGCGGCGGTGGGGTCTCGGCGGCGCGGCGAAAGTCAGCGGCGGCGGATTTTGGCGGGGGGGCCTGTGGAGAAAATTAGGGTTTGAAAAAAATTCGGAAAAATCGAAAAATATTTATAGCCCCAGTAATTTTTTTTCTAAGTCCGAAACGGACTCAAATTGCACGTAGCGCTAAATAGCCGTCTAGGCCGCTGGAAGGCCCAAAACGAAAACCTATTTAAAAAACTATTTATTTGGTCAACCAACTATAGAGAACATTTTTAACTAATAAAATATAAATGTTAAAAATGTCACAACAATAAAATAAAATAATAAAAATTGTTGTTTTTGCCGAAATTATTATTTCAGCTATTATGCAATTTTCGTAAATACCTCTTATGCAATAAACTCCGTATAAAAATTATAAAAATCCCAAAAATAAATTTGAGTCATTTATAATTCCTATGACACAGTTTATAACACCCAAAAATATTATCAACACTTTTCAACTTTATTTGAAATGGTGATAATTCATATTATATCCTCTCTAATAAAATTTCCTTAAGTTGATTTTTTTTAAATATTCAGAAAATCCAAATAATGCAAAACTCCAGCATGGAATGCATATGATGATGGATGTTACAAACGATGGTCTTGACAGATGAAACACTTTAATAAAACTTGAGTGGGAAAGATTTAATAAAGGGTATGGGTTGGAACTGCTGTAGCTCAGTTCAACCTTAAGTAGTAAGTTAAACTAAATTTTTCACTTAGGTAGATTGGTAAAAATCAGCTTTCTGCAAAACAAAACCTTAAGCCTTCCTTTGACTTATCCTTGCATGTAGGGATAGGTCTGTTATATCCTTTTCCGTGTGACTTGCCGTACAAATCAGATGTACTGAACCGTTGTCGGCTGTAACCTTCGGTGTTGCAGGTTTTTCAGACGACCAGTAAGGTGCGTTTAGGGTCGCGTTCTTCACTCAACATGTTTGCTTGTGGATGTTGATGGGACTCCTCGTTATTTTCTTATGCTTCCGCTATATTTGTGTTGAATAAGTTAGCCTTTAGCTATGCAACTGGTTATTTATGTTATTCTGGATCATACGACGTCATAATGATGCACTTGTACTTTGATATACATCTATGATACTGTGTGTGCCAGCGAGTTCGATCCAGGGACTGGCACTTGATCACAGATACTTCAATTCTATGTGAATTGGGTCGTTACAGATGGTATCAGAGCAGTGTGTTGACTGTAGGACGTGAACCTAGAAAATGGATTAGAAAAGCCATAGGAATGAAAATATTATTTTATATCACTTTGTCTTGTACTTACTTACCTTCTGTATCTCGTATCCATACTTGTTCTAATCTTGCCTTTCCTCTCTTTGATTATAGATGACTACTTTGTCTTACCGCTCTATGGCGTTTGGACCTGAGCTCAGGGGGATTTGCCATCACCTGAACATCTATGCGCCAGTCTTTCAACCGGACATAGTAGAGATAAGGGGAGCTGATGACTACTGGCAAGTGGAAGCATTTCTTCTCGGAAGCAAGACGGAGGAAAGGGTGATCACGGAGTCATTTGAGGTGCATGCCCCGGAGAAGGAGCGGTGTTTGCGCATAGCCTCTCACGTGGCTCTTGGACGCCTCGTCAACCGGTATATCGGCCAGCTAAATGGTATGGTGTACGAGAAGATGACCAAGATCCTTCCATCGGGGAACATATGGCCAAAGAAGTTCAAGATTGTGCCTGGGACCACTTGGGCAGGTACAACTACCTACTTCATCCAGAGCCTGGAGAAGAACATCCTCAATCTGGAGAAGAGCACTCAGTCGGATCTCTACACCATCACTGAGTTGCAGCAGAAGAACAACAAGCTCAAGAGGGACACCAACAAGCTGAAGAATGAGAAGATGGAGATGCAAGAGGAGATCAAGAGGCTGAAGGAGAAGCCGAAGGCCAATGGTGTTGAAGAAAAGGAAGAGGAACCAGAAGTGGATACCTCGGGGGAAGAAGATGAACCGAGTCCCAAGAGGCGCAACCGCATTAGTGGGCGCGAATACCATATGCTGTTTAGCAAAGACAATATTCGGAATTACTTCACCGCAATTACTTTATTATCGTTATCGTGTTAGCGTATTTGACCATGTTGACTTATTCGGTATGGCAATACTAGGTTTTTTGATATACTCTTATATTCGTGGTTGTGTTGAGGATCTTATATTAGTTATGCAATATATTTTGAGACTATATGGTGTGTGTCACAACCCCAAATTAGGTATGTGCTAGGATCAAGTGCTCATTTGCATTCATGATAAAAATTTCAAAAGAAATCAAAATGGGAGAGAGAACACCCCCCAGATGAATTAATTCAAATGGCCAGATAAAAAGTTGCTCCAAAAATTCCTTTTGCATTTTTGAAAAGTCCCATAAATGAGTGGGATCACATATAAAGTGATGTGGTAGCAATCCCATGCTCATGGATTTTTCAAATATTCAAAACAGGAGCTTGGAATTAATTTAAAACCCTATTTGAATTAAAGTTCAAATTATTTGAATTTTAAAAGTGCTCAAATTTTATAAGTGGCTAGCTCTATATATATTGAGGCCATATAAAATTTTGGGGCATTTAAAAAAATGTCTAGCTATTTTTTTTGCTAAGACAAAACAATTAAAGAAAAGAAAAGGTAACAGAAAATAGAAAAGGGGCCTACCTGGGATTCAGCCCAACTTGTTCCCCAGCCGGCCCAGGCCCACCTACCTCCCTTGTCGGCTTCTTCAAGCAGCTCGCTGTCGAGCCGAGGGCGTGGTCGACGCCACCTCGACGTCCAGGGGCTTCCAGGCCGCCTCGTGCCCTCTCATTGTGTCCTGGAGGATCGCCTCGCAGCCGTGACCCCTTTCCCCCCTCTCCAGCGCCATCTTTTCTCCCTCCCTCGCTCGATTTCGCCATGGACAAAGAGATCGCCGGAGCACACCGCCATGGCAGACGCGGCCACCGTGCCCTAGAGCCCGAACCAGCGTGTCCCCCGTGCTCCTCATCGACGACTTCGTCACCCTGCAGAAGCTGGCGAGCCAATTTGGCCCCGAGACGACGCAAGCCTCCTCGACTCGCCGCCGGCAACCGAAGATCGTTGACGTCGATTCGCCGTCGTTGAGGTCTCCCCGAGTCCACTGGCTGCATCATCGTGTTTGTGGTGAGCCCCTGAGCATTCCCCTCCGCTCCCGTGTTTCTCCCCTTCCTCTAGCTACGGCCGCCATGGGAGCCGAGCTCCGTCGCCGCCGTGGTTGACCATGCGCTCGCTCCCGTGCACCTAAGCCCCCGCCCTGTTGTCCTTTGTGTTGCTGCACGCTCCAGGAGTCCAACGCACCCATAACCGTATCCTCCCGTGCACTGCAGCGAGGACCTCGCCGTTGCCGTGCCTCTGCTGCCGCTTTTCTCGACGACGACGAAGCTCTGATGACCCCCTTGGTCCCTCGACTCCACCCAGCGACGCGCGCGGACTCCAGCTACCTGTAGATGGTCTCAACGGGCAAAACGGTGGCCGGAATCGCCGTCCCGTGCGAGCGCCAGTGCACTGGACGCCACCGACGGCTAACCGCCGGCGGCCCGATTAGATTAGGGGGCTAATCCCCCTGTTAGTTGACCCTTGGGTCACTGACTGGTGGGACCTGGCCCCCCTAATGACCTTTCTAGTTTAATTTAAACGGGGTTACCCCCTAGCCACTGACAGCCTGACCCCACCAGTCAGACCCCCCCCACGTCAGCATGACCTCATGCTGACGCAGTAAACCAGTTAAATCGTTTAAAAGAAATCAGAAAATTACAGAAAATGCTTTAAACTTTGAAATTCAATAACTAATTCATATTAACTCCAAATTGGACAAATAATATATGAAAAATGATCAGCATAAAATTCTCTATCCAAATGTGCAAATTTCAACCATGTTTGGGTTGATTTTAAAATGGGACCAGTAGCTTTTGCTATTTGGCTTAATTGGAATTATTTCAAATTTAATTCAAATGCTAATTTAATTTGAACCTTTGCAATACACCACATCTCACTTGAACATCAGAGGCATATCAAACACTTGAACACATGCTTTACAATGATCCAACAATAGCAAATGCAATTTGGCTAAATTGAAATTCATATGTGGAGTTTGAATTTGCATTTCAAATGCAATACACTTCATTTAAATCAAATGTACCACAAACCAGCACCATTCACATCATGGACAACTATATCATGTGCTTGTGAATTATATTACAATGTTGCCCCCCTTTGTTGATGATTGTTTCTGGTGCCAGCTTTTCCGAGACGGTGATCACCCCCGAAGGAGAAGACCACCGATAAGACCCGTGTATCGTCAGCAAGGCAAGCGAACCCCATTGATCATATCTATAAAATCCCAATTCCCTCTCAGTCTCTCTTATTCATGTTTAGGAGATCATCGAGACACGTTCTTTCGCATAGTTGAACCCATTCCGATGCATGACCTATCATTTTGTCACCGTATTAAGCAAACCACAATCCTAGCAGATTTAGGAGTTGAATGATGAGCATGTGGCCCTTGCAACTTTTACTGCTTATTGCTGCTTAGTGATGCAATGAGGATATCATGATTGTGAGTCGGGATGGAATGAACACAGTGATGCTGGTGTTAACGTGTTGGTGAATCCACCCTAAGCAAAGGTGAACGATGAGAGGCTGTGTAGGAGTACACAGTGGGTTGTCTCGTTGAACACTGCCCTAGGCCCCGAGTTCCTGTTTTGTGATCCAAGACAAAGAGTATGACCACATGTAGGGTTTTATGGGAGCCCCGTTTGGCCTGTTTACGTACCCGATCCGGTCCAGGAGTCACAATAGATTCGGGCTTTCCATTTGGCATGTGTATAGAAAAAGAATGAAGAAAAGGTTGCATCATATAGATATGTGGGTGGACTTGTGAGGCAGTGAAACCATCTAGCAGAGGTGGCGTCTCGGTCCCTTACATTATGTGAGTCCGTTACGTGGAACCGGACGGACTCTCGAGCGGTGCCAAACTCAGGTAGTCGAGTCCTGGATTAGAGAAGGTTATGTGAGGTTAGTGCCTTGGTTTCATCCACGTCCGACACCCGCTTGAAGGGTGACGAGAACGAGGCGATAAGTGATGACACGCGTGTGAAGATATACACCCCTGCAGGGTGAATGAACTATTCGAATAGCCGTGTTCGCGGTTATGGACTACATGGAGACCTCTACTTGATCAATAGACAACTTGAATGGATACTTATAAAACTCGCAAGATAAGCGTGAGTGCTATGGTGGGCTTCCTCGTGGGGAAGTCGACGAAGTAACCATAGTGGTGTATTGTTTGGAGACTTGGTAGTGGACTCGTGTACGCTTCTTACCTCAAGTCTGGTACTCGTAGTACAGGACTAGCCAAGTCAAAGATGGCACTTCTGCATGATGAAACCCCACCTACTTTACCTTGATACTTGAGCATGAGTAGTGTAGTTCTGATGTAAGTCTTGCTGAGTACGACTTTGTACTCACGTTTGCTTATTCTATGTTTTAGATGAGAACCCGGACCCCGATGGAGTCACCGACCTGAAGCTCGACGTTGACCTTGGTAGTATAGTTCCAGACAGCAGTCTGGTCCCTCGTGGATGGGCATGTATGTTTACAAGGCTTCTCTAAGCCATTTGTTAAACTTGTCTGTACTCAGACCTAATTTGCTTCCGTTGTATGATTTAATGTTTGATCATAGACATGTGATCTTTGTATGCTCTATGTGTATATCAATAAAGAGTACTTGTAGAGTTATGTGATGATACCTGCTGTTCATACTAGACATGTGTGATGCGTGTATGATTATAACATGCATGACTTAGTATGGGTTTTCAAGACCTTAGTTGTGATCTGGCTGGCGGTCTTTTATACACCAAGTGGCCCTTAGATGTGCGCAGCTTGGGGCATCGCGATGCGATTGCTCGTGGCTCTGCCACGTGCACACTTTGTTGTATGATCGAGCCCGCCCTAGACCCCGACTAAGTGATCGGGCTGGAGTTTGTTTATGTAAGGGTTATGATTCAGTCGATAACATGGTTGAGGCGACTTGTCTATGAGTATGGGATTCACCACCCATAAGCATTTAGACTTGTGAGCGGACGATGAGGACCCATCTCAGTTGATCATCCGGCCTGGATGGGATGCCCCTCACGTTCGATGCTTTCCGAGAGTGTTCTGTGCTTGGCCTTGTCTGCTTATACAAGTGGGTACGGCTCTCGGCTCTCCATGTGATTTCATCGTGACTGGAATTACATACCCATATCCCGGGTCCCGACAGACTTGGTATCAGAGCAGGACTGTCTGTAGGATTATCAAACGCTTGGTCGAAGTCGAGTCTAGCATTCTATAGTTATATAGTTACTCTGGGTATAAGGGAACAACGTAAGGCTTCTTTTTCTCCTTATCCTCATCGATCTGAGTTCTGAGTCACCCTTATCTTTTCTACGGGATGATAGGACTAGGCTCATCTATGTCTTACTAGAACATCTCGTTGATTGCTTCCTTGTAGCCGTAGGAAAGTTGTGTTCGGTTGTCTAGAGTCGTTGTGCTTCCTATTTTGAGACTTCCTATGTAAGTGTTGTTGTTATGTTGTGAGAATTTTCATTTCTCTTGCAATTACAGCCGTTATGCTGTCCGAGTCATTCCAGGTTTCTTCATAATTTGATGCCTTTGCAAAATCCTTCTCCCTATTTCGGTTGTATTTCCAGAAGATTTGTTAGGTGGCATTCCCGACAGTTCTCTAAGTTTGTTGGAGGTTTTGTTCTAGAAACCTTTAGTGATTCAATTGCAGTTCTTCCTCCAACTTTAGATGTCTTCTAGCACGAAGAACCACACTAACCATCGTGTTGGAGTACTTTGCTACTCTGACATATCTGTTGTAGCCCCTAGTAAACCTTGGTCATCCTCTAGAAAGCTATCCAGAGATCCAACCCCTTAAACCTAGCCACCCGACAGATGTGTAGAGTTCATTGTAGATCTTTCCCTAGGAACCGCCCCAATATCCAGATGCCCATACAAAATGGCCCCACGTGAGTTAGCTGAGCTTAAAAACCAACTGGAAGCTTTGTTGGAAAAAGGCTTCATCCCCCCTAGCTCATCGCCATGGGGTTGTCCCGTTCTGTTCGTAACGAAGAAAGATGGAACAGAAAGGATGTGCGTAGACTATCGCCCGCTAAATTTAGCGACGATAAAGAACAAGTACCCACTTTCCAGGATCAATGATCTTTATGATCAACTTGCAGGATCCTCTGTCTTCTCCAAGATGGATTTGAGATTAGGTTATCATCAAATCAAAATCCGAAATGAGGACATTCCCAAAACGGCTTTTACTACTCGTTATGGTCTTTACGAGTACACCGTCATCTCTTTTGGTTTAACCAATGCCCCCGCCACTTTCTCACGCATGATGAATTCGATCTTCATGGAGTACTTAGATAAATTTGTTGTGGTTTATCTCGATGACATTCTCATCTACTCGAAGAACGAAGAAGAACATGCCGAACACCTAAGGCTGGTATTGATGAAACTTAGAGAGCATCGCCTGTATGCTAAATTCTCCAAGTGTGAATTTTGGCTACTAGAAGTGACCTACTTAGGCCACGTGATTTCTGCAAAAGGCATTGCTGTCAATCCCGAGAGAGTTCAGGCCGTCCTTGACTGGACTCCACCTGAATCGGTTAAGCAAGTTAGGAGTTTTCTTGGCCTAGCCAGCTATTGCCGCCGCTTCGTCGAGAACTTCTCTAAAGTTGCAAAGCCTCTTACTGAACTCCTCAAGAAAGATAAGAAATTCCTATGGACTCCCAAGTGCGAGGAAAGCTTTCAAGAGCTAAAAAGAAGATTGACTTCTGCACCCGTACTTGCACCTCCAGACACCAAAAAGGATTTCGAGATCTTTTGTGACGCCTCACGGCAATGGTTAGGATGCATACTTCTGCAAGATCGACATGTGGTAGCTTATGCTTCACGCCAGTTGCGTCCACATGAAGAGAACTATCCTACCCATGACCTTGAACTCGCTGCCGTAGTTCATGCCCTGACAACTTGGCGACATTACCTACTTGGTAATCGTTGTGAGATCTATTTCGACCACCAAAGCCTCAAATACATTTTCACCCAGCCAGATCTTAATCTCAGGCAAAGACGCTGGATTGAGTTGATAAAAGATTACAACGTAGGAATTTCTTACACCCTAGGCAAAGCCAATGTCATGGCTGATGCACTAAGTCGTAAGTCGTATTGTAACAACCTCATGTTACAACAGTATCAACCACTTCTTCATGAGGAATTTCGAAAGCTTAATCTTGATATTGTTCGTCATGGCTATCTTTCTACCTTGGTGGCAAAACCAACTCTTGAGGATCAAATCATAGTTGCCCAAAGGCGTGCACGAGGTGTTCGCCGGATCAAGGAGAACATTGCTAGCGAAGTTGCTAAATGTTTCTCCATAGATAGTAAAGGAACGGTATTCTTTGGAAATCGTTTGGTAGTACCTAAGAATAGGGAACTAAGGCAACTAATCCTCAAAGAAGCCCATGACACACTACTCTCGATTCATCCTGGTAGCACAAAAATGTACCGAGATCTACGCCAGAGATTTTGGTGGACTAGGATGAAGAGAGACATTGCTCGATTTGTTGCCGAATGTGATGTTTGTTGTCGCATCAAGGCAGAACATCAAAGACCTGCTGGTACACTTCAACCTTGCCTATTCCAGAGTAGAAATGGGACAAAGTCGGTATGGACTTCATCACCGGCTTTCCAAAATCCCAGAAAGGAAACGATGCCATCTTCGTTGTCATAGATAGGCTTTCCAAAGTTGCTCCCTTCCTTCCAGTTTGCGAGTCTATAACTGCTAGCCAGTTAGCGGACTTGTACGTCTCTAGGATTGTATCCCTTCACGGTGTTCCTTTGGAGATCAATTCTGATCGTGGTAGTCTTTTCACCTCTAGATTCTGGGGAAGCTTTCAGAATGCTATGGGAACTCATCTCTCCTTTAGTAGAGCTTTCCATCCTCAGTCTAGCGGTCAAGTCGAAAGGGTTAACCAAATTCTTGAAGACATGCTCAGAGCTTGTGTTATCTCATTCGGAAAGAATTGGGAGAAATCTCTGCCATTCGCCGAATTTGCTTATAACAATAGTTTTCAATCTAGTCTGAACATGGCTCCTTTTGAACTCCTATATGGACGACGATGTCGAACACCCCTTAACTGGTCAGAAACTGGTGAAAGACAATTCTTTGGACTGGATATGATCAAAGAAGCAGAAGAGCAAGTTCGCATTGTTCGTGATCAATTGAAAGCAGCCCAGTCTCGTCAGAAAAGCTACTATGATCGTCTTCATAGGCAAGAGAGCTACAATCTGGATGAGAAGGCTTACCTTCGGGTTACTCCTTTGAAGGGAACCCAAAGATTCGGTATCAAAGGCAAGTTGGCCCCACGTTACATCGGACCTTTCCGTATTCTTGCTAAACGTGGAGAAGTTTCCTACCAACTTGAACTACCCCGCACCTTTCCCGAGTACATGATGTATTCCATGTGTCACAACTCAGGCGTTGCTTCAAGGACCCCATCCGCGAAGTCGACCATGAAACGCTTGATCTCCAAGATGACCTTTCTTATCGAGAGTACCCTGTTCGTATTCTTGATTCAGCAGAGCGTGTCACTCGTCGTCAGAAGATTAGGTTTCTGAAAGTGCAATGGTCACACCACTTTGACAGAGAAGCCACGTGGGAAAGAGAAGACCGTCTCCGTGTTGAGTACCCCTCCTTCCTCCCGCAGACTTCTGAATCTCGGGACAAGATTCTTTTGAGTGGGGGCAAGTTTTCACAACCCCAAATTAGGTATGTGCTTGGATCAAGTGCTCCTTTGCATTCATGATAAAAATTTCAAAAGAAATCAAAATGGAAGAGAGAACACCCCCCAGATGAATTAATTCAAATGGCAGATAAAAAGTTGCTCCAAAAATTCCTTTTGCATTTTTGAAAAGTCCCATAAATGAGTGGGATCACATATAAAGTGATGTGGTAGCAATCCCATGCTCATGGATTTTTCAAATATTCAAAACAGGAGATTGGAATTAATTTAAAACCCTATTTGAATTAAAGTTCAAATTATTTGAATTTTAAAAGTGCTCAAATTTTATAAGTGGCTAGCTCTATATATATTGAGGCCATATAAAATTTTGGGGCATTTAAAAAAATGTCTAGCTATTTTTTTTGCTAAGACAAAACAATTACAGAAAAGAAAAGGAAATAAAAAATAGAAAAGGGGCCTACCTGGGATTCAGCCCAACTTGTTCCCCAGCCGTCCCAGGCCCACCTACCTCCCTTGTCGTCTTCTTCAAGCAGCTCGCTGTCGAGCCGAGGGCGTGGTCGACGCCACCTCGACGTCCAGGGGCTTCCAGGCCGCCCCGTGCCCTCTCTTTGTGTCCTGGAGGATCGCCTCGCAGCCGTGACACCTTTCCCCCCTCTCCAGCGCCATATTTTCTCCCTCCCTCGCTCGATTTCGCCATGGACAGAGAGATCGCCGGAGCACACCGCCATGGCAGACGCGGCCACCTTGCCCTAGAGCCCGAACCAGCGTGTCCCCCGTGCTCCTCATCGACGACTTCGTCACCCTGCAGAAGCTGGCGAGCCAATTCGGCCCCGAGACGACGCAAGCCTCCTCGACTCGCCGCCGGCAACCGAAGATCGTTGACGTCGATTCGCCGCCGTTGAGGTCTCCCCGATCCCACTGGCTGCATCATCATGTTCGTGGTGAGCCCCTGAGCATTCCCCTCCGCTCCCGTGTTTCTCCCCTTCCTCTAGCTGCGGCCGCCATGGTAGCCGACCTCCGTCGCCGCCGTGGTTGACCATGCGCTCGCTCCCGTGCACCTAAGCCCCTGCCCTGTTGTACTTTGTGTTGCTGCACGCTCTAGGAGTCCAACGCACCCATAACCGTATCCTCCCGTGCACTGCAGCGAGGACCTCGCCATTGCCGTGCCTCTGCTGCCGCTTTTCTCGACGACGGCGAAGCTCCGATGACCCCCTTGGTCCCTCGACTCCACCTAGCGACGCGCGCGGACTCCCGCTACCCGTAGATGGTCTCAGCGGGCAAAACGGTGGCCGGAATCGCCGTCCCGTGCGAGCGCCGCCGCACTGGACGCCACCGGCGGCTAACCGTCGGCGACCCGATTAGATGAGGGGGCTAATCCCCCTGTTAGTTGACCCTTGGGTCACAGACTGGTGGGACCTGGCCCCCCTAATGACCTTTCTAGTTTAATTTAAACGGGGTTACCCCCCTAGCCACTGACAGCCTGACCCCACCAGTCAGACCCCCCCACGTCAGCATGACCTCATGCTGACGCAGTAAACCAGTTAAATCGTTTAAAAGAAATCAGAAAACTACATAAAATTCTTTAAACTTTGAAATTCAATAACTAATTCATATTAACTCCAAATTGGACAAATAATATATGAAAAATGATCAGAATAAAATTCTCTATCCAAATATGCAACTTTCAACCATGTTTGGGTTGATTTTAAAATGGGACCAGTAGCTTTTTCTATTTGGCTTATTTGGAATTATTTCAAATTTAATTCAAATGCTAATTTAATTTGAACCTTTGCAATACACCACATCTCACTTGAACATCAGAGGCATATCAAACACTTGAACACATGCTTTACAATGATCCAACAATAGCAAATGCAATTTGGCTAAATTGAAATTCATATGTGGAGTTTGAATTTGCATTTAAAATGCAATACACTTCTTTTAAATCAAATGTACCACAAACCAGCACCATTCACATCATGGACAACTATATCATGTGCTTGTGCATTCTATTACAATGTTGCCCCCCCTTTGTTGATGATTGTTTCCGATACCAGCTTTTCCGAGACGGTGATCACCCCCGAAGGAGAAGACCACCGATAAGACCCGTGTATCGTCAGAAAGGCAAGCAAACCCCATTGATCATATCTATAAAATCCCAATTCCCTCTCAGTCTCGCTTATGCATGTTTAGGAGATCATCGAGACACGTTCTTTCGCATAGTTGAACCCGTTCCGATGCATGACCTATTATTTTGTCACCGTATTAAGCAAACCACAATCCTAGCAGATTTAGGAGTTGAATGATGAGCATGTGGCCCCTGCAACTGTTACTGCTTATTGCTGCTTAGTGATACAATGAGGATATCATGATTGTGAGTCGGGATGGAATGAACACAGTGATGCTGGTGTTAACGTGTTGGTGAATCCACCCTAAGCAAAGGTGAACGATGAGAGGCTGTGTAGGAGTACACAGTGGCTTGTCTCGTTGAACACTGCCTTAGGCCCCGAGTTCCTGTTTTGTGATCCAAGACAAAGAGTATGACCACATGTAGGGTTTTATAGGAGCCCCGTTTGGCCTCTTTACGTACCCGATCTGGTCCAGGAGTCACAATAGATTCGGGCTTTCCATTTGGCATGTGTATAGAAAAAGAATGAAGAAAAGGTTGCATCATATAGATATGTGGTTGGACTTGTGAGGCACTGAAACCATCTGGCAGAGGTGGCGTCTCGGTCCCTTACATTATCTGAGTCCGTTTCGTGGAACCGGCCGGACTCTCGAGCGGTGCCAAACTCAGGTAGTCGACTCCTGGATTAGAGAAGGTGATGTGAGGTTAGTGCCTTGGTTTCATCCACGTCCGACACCCTCTTGAAGGGTGACGAGAACGAGGCGATAAGTGTTGATACGCGTGTGAAGATATACACCCCTGCAGGGTTAATGAACTATTCGAATAGCCGTGTCTGCGGTTATGGACTACTTGGAGACCTCTACTTGATCAATAGACAACTTGAATGGATACTTATAAAACTCGCAAGATAAGCGTGAGTGCTATGGTGGGCTTCCTCGTGGGGAAGTCGAGGAAGTAACCATAGTGGTGTATTGTTTGGAGACTTGGTAGTGGACTCGTGTACGCTTCTTACCTCAAGTCTGGTACTCGTAGTACAGGACTAGCCAAGTCAAAGATGGCACTTCTGCATCATGAAACCCCACCTCCTTTACCTTGATACTTGAGCATGAGTAGTGTAGTTCTGATGTAAGTCTTGCTGAGTACGACTTTGTACTCACGTTCGCTTATTCTATGTTTTAGATGAGAACCCGGACCCCGATGGAGTCACCGACCTGAAGCTTTACGTTGACCTTGGTAGTATAGTTCCAGACAGCAGTCTGGTCCCTCGTGGATGGGCATGTATGTTTACAAGGCTTCTCTAAGCCATTTGTTAAACTTGTCTGTACTCAGACCTAATTTTCTTCTGTTGTATGATGTAATGTTTGATCATACACATGTGATCTTTGTATGCTCTATGTGTATATCAATAAAGAGTACTTGTAGAGTTATGTGATGATACCTGCTGTTCATACTAGACATGTGTGATGCGTGTATGATTATAACATGCATGTATTAGTATGGGTTTTCGAGACCTTAGTTGTGATCTGGCTGGCGGTCTTTTATACACCAAGTGGCCCTTAGATGTTTGCAGCTTGGGGCATCGCGATGCGATTGCTCGTGGCTCTGCCACGTGCACACTTTGTTGTATGATCAAGCCCGCCCTAGACCCCGACTAAGTGATCCGGCTGGAGTTTGTTTATGTAAGGATTATGATTCAATCGATAACATGGTTGAGGCGACTTGTCTATGAGTATGGGATTCACCACCCATAAGCATTTAGACTTGTGAGCGGATGATGAGGACCCATCTCAGTTGATCATCTGGCCTGGATGGGATGCCCCTCACGTTCGATGCTTTCCGAGAGTGTTCTGTGCTTGGCCTTGTCTTCTTAGACAAGTGGGTACGGCTCTCGGCTCTCCATGTGATTGCATCGTGACTGGAATTACATACGCATATCCCGGGTCCCGACAGTGTGATTGTATTTTCTTATTGGTATGAGTGCTTTTTCTTGATGATATTGATGATTGATGATTGGTGATAATTGTATGATGATTGTGTGGTATGATATGTTGTATATGTATATGTTGTCTTGATCATAATAAGCATATGGGGTAGGATATATTTCCCTAGCTACTTTCTGTCTATAACTTACCTATTCTTGCCCAACAGATGCCGCCGAGACGTGATCCCACGGGAAATGGGAGCAACAACAATGAAGTTCCATCTTACATGCAGCAGTTACTTCAAGGACAAGCCCAGTTGATCCAGTTGCTCACCCGGAACATGGGAAACAACAACAACAACAATGCGCCGCCACCACCACCACCTGTGGACACGCTTGCGAGGTTCCTGATGTTGAATCCTCAGAGGTTCTCTAGCACTCCTGCACCCATTGTGGCGGATGACTGGCTTCGTTCAGTGAGCCGAAACATGGAGACATTTGGTTGTACTAAGGCAGAGAGAGTGAGGTTTGCCTCACATTTGTTGGAGGGTCCTGCCGCTGCATGGTGGGACAACTACTTGGTGACTTATCCCATCGACACCATCACTTGGGCGCAGTTTCAGGCTGCGTTTCGCGCCGCACATGTCTCTGCAGGCGCCATGGCTTTGAAGAAGAAGGAATTCCGCAGCTTGCGCCAAGGAGGTTGCGCAGTAGCGGAGTATGTGAAGGAATTCAACAAGCTTGCCCGCTATGCTCCAAATGATGTCAACACAGATGCAGCTAGGCAAGAGAAGCTCTTGGAGGGTCTCAACGATGAGTTGGGAGTTCAGTTGACGGTGGCTACTTTCAACAATTGCCAAGGACTCATTGATAAGGCTATTGTGCTGGAAGGGAAACATCAGGATTTGGAGTACCGCAAGAAGCAGAAGCAGCAAGTACAACAACAACAACAACAACAACAACAACAACAACAACAACAAGAAGTACAACTCAGGGCCACAGCAGAAGCAGCGCACTTCCTATAATGGGAATGGAGGACATAACCATCATGGTGGAAATGGACATCACCATCATGGTGGAAATGGACATAATCATCATGGTGGAAATGGACACAATCACAATGGAGGTAATGGCCACAACCATAATGCCCACAACAACCACAATGGGCACAAGAATGGCAATGGGAAAGGAAATGGCAATAGAGGAAACGCTAATGGAGGGAATAATAGTCACAACCGCCAGACTGCGCGTGCGCCAAGAGACTTAAGTCAAGTGCAGTGTTTCAAGTGCAAGAATATGGGGCATTGTGCGACAGATTTCCCGGAGAATAAGGTTTCTGGAGTCGTCAAGCCCAACCCCTTCAAAAAGGGACATGTGAACCATGTCAATGTGGAGGAAGTCTATGACGAGCCTGATGCAATGATGGGTAAGTTCCTTATCAATTCAGTACCCGCACTTGTTCTTTTTTATTCTGGTGCATCGCATTCATTCATATCAAGGGTATTTGTGGATAAGCATGAGTTACCTACCGTAGTTCTTAAGTCATCTATGCTTATATCAAGGGAGCGGAGATGTCAGCTAGTTTGGGATGCTATCAGATAATCCTAGCCATAGGGAAGCATGATTTTCCTACAGATTTGATTATATTGAAGTCACAAGGTTTGGATGTTATATTGGGCATGGATTGGATAGCCAAGTACAAGGGTCCATCACTCTCCATACACCGACTGGGCAGAAGATCAAATATGTGTCCAGTTATAAGCATCAGCACGCTCAGGTGAATTCTCTTAAGGGGGGTAGCCTGGATGATGTGCGTGTTGTGAGGGATTATCCGGATGTGTTTCCAGAGGAGTTGTTGAGTAAATCAGATTCTAGAGGATATGTTGAGAGCTTGTGCATTAGACTATGGGTCTATTTGGGATGATAATCTACCATATGCTGAGTTCTCATACAACAACAGTTATCAGGCTAGTCTGCAGATGGCACCATTTGAGTTACTGTATGGCAGGAAGTGCAGGACACCGTTGATGTGGGATGAGGTAGGATAACGTCAGTTGTTTGGACCAGACCTGATCAGAGATGCTGAGGAGAAATTCAAGTTGATTTGTGATAGGCTGAAGATAGCATAGTCTAGGTAGAAGAGTTATGCAGATGCGAAGTGTAAGGATGTAACCTATGAGCTTGGAGACCATGCATATCTGATAGTTTCAAAAATTCGTGGAATCAAGAGATTTGGAATCAAGGGCAAGTTAGCACCACGTTTTGTGGGGCCTTATAGGATCTTGGAGCGTAGAGGAGAGGTAGCTTATCAGTTGGAGTCGCCAGAAGCTTTGTCAGGAGTTCATGATGCGTTTCACGTATCCCAGCTGAAGAAGTGTTATGCAGAGATGGCAGTTATTCCTTTGTTAGATACAGTGCCACTTGAGGCAATTCAGTTGGAGAGTGACTTGACTTATGAGGAGAAACCTGTAAAGATTTTGGAGAATGCAGAAAGAGTTACCCGCGCCAAGATGATCAGGCTATGCAAAGTTCAGTGGGATCATCATACTGAGGAAGAAGCTACTAGGAGCGAGAAGAAGATTTGAAGCAAGATCACCCACACCTTTTTGCTAGCCAGCCTGAATTTCGAGAACGAGATTCATCTTAAGGGGGGTAGGTTTGTAACATCCCAATTTTCTAAATTCGGATGTTAATAGATCATCATATGCATGCCATGCTGGAGTTTTGCATTATTCGGATTTTCTAACTATTTTAAACATTTTTCAACTTAAGGCAATTTTATTGCAGAGGATATAATATGACTTATCCCCATTTAAAATAAAGTTGAAAAGTGTTGAAAATATTTTTGGGTGTTATAAACTGTGTCATAGGAATTATAAATGACTCAAAATTATTTTTGGGATTTTTTTAATTTTTATACGGAGTTTATTGCATAAGAGGTATTTATGAAAATTGCATAATAGCTGAAATAGTAATTTCGGCAAAAATAAATATTTTGATTATTTTATTTTATTGTTGTGACATTTTTAAAATTCGTATTTTATTATTTAAATTTTTTCTTCGTAGTTGGCTGACCAAATAAAAATAAAAATAAAAAACAGGTTTTTGTTTTGGGCCTTTCAGCGGCCCAGACGGCTATTTAGCGCCACGTGCAATTTGAGTCCGTTTCGGACTCAGATTTTTTTTCCTGGGGCTATAAATATTTTTCGATTTTTTCTGATTTTCGTTTTATTTTCAAACCCTAATTTTCTCCGCGGGCCCCGCCGCCGAAATCCGCCGCCGCCGACTTCCGCCGCCGGCGATATCCGCCGCGCCGCCGCCGCCGCGCCGCTGCGCCGCCGGAACCCCACCGGCGGGCACCGTCGCCGCCCCGGCGAAGTCCACCGCCGCCTCGGGTAAGCGCCGCCGCCCACCTCCTCACGCGCGGCCGCCTGCCACCCCAAACCGCGCCGCGCCCGCCTCGCAACACGCCGGCCGCCGGCCGCCACCCACCGGCCTCGCCGGCACTCGCCGGCGCCGCGAGCCGCGAGCCAGAGCCGCCTCGCCGGCCGGCCACACCGCCGCCCCGTCGGTCGGTTGGATCCACACTGCTTGCCCTCGGCCGTTGGATCTAGATCCAACGGTCAGAAACAGATCAGGTCGGTTTTTATTTTAGGGTTAGGGTTTTTTCCCGGTTAACCCCTGTTTCGTTATACTGTGAACGCTCGCCGGACCGTTCGCCGGAGTGGACACCGTTCACTCCGTAGCCGAGGACCTGTTCGTGGCAGAGAAGTAGTTTTAATTACGATTAGGCCCTTTTTCACAGTGTTCACCCTAGAACGGTATTTGCTATATCTTTTAAACCGTAGCTCCGTTTTAGGTGATTCTTTTTGCGTTGCGACCATGGTGAAGTCTAGTTTACCGTAGGATGCACTTTGCACTGTTACAATTTTCGAATTTGAATTTCGTACAGATTTATATTCAAACTTCCGGTGACCGTATCTTTTATACGGTGTATCCGTTTTCGCCGATTCCAGTTGCATTGGGATCATGGTGACATATAGATACCGTTTAGCTAATGTTTAGTTGGTTTTCTTGCTGTTAATTTGGTTCTTTCATTGTTGCATTGTTTATGTGTTATATGGTGTATTGAATGCTATATTGTTTGATCGTGTAGACTGTCTGGAGTGCAACGCTTCGTTCTGTGAATAGTGTGATCGTTAGGAACAGGATCAAGGCAAGTCATACTTTGACCATTTCACAACCTATATTTTTACTTATGCATGTAGCAATATCACCCTATGCATGTGTAGAAACGCTACTATATATTATTGCTGCAAACCTCGTAGGGTAGCCATATGATATTATCCTGTTTGCTTAGACAACCTAGCACATGCTTGTTATATATATTGCTATGCTTGTAGATGGGGATTGGTTTGAGATTTCATTTTAATGACTTGACTAGCAAACCTTAATTAGAATACACCTCTGGACGTGCAGGGAGTGCTCCCTGGGGGCTCGTACCTTATCTAAGGCTAGACCAGGTTGTACCCTAATGGTTGTGAATGGTTTGGAGGGAAGGTATCGTGAGGCCGTGCACCTTATCTAAGGCAATGCGCCCATGAGAGTGCACCCTAAGTGGGCGTCGTCCAGGCTCAAAAAGATCGGACATGCATTACTGTTGTTGGATGGTCTTGAGAGATGAAACACTTTAATAAAACTTGAGTGGGAAAGATTTAATAAAGGGTATGGGTTGGAACTGGTGTAGCTCAGTTCAACCTTAAGTAGTAAGTTAAACTAAAATTTTGACTTAGGTAGATTGGTAAAAATCAGCTTTCTGCAAAACAAAACCTTAAGCCTTCCTTTGACTTATCCTTGCATGTAGCGATAGGTCTGTTATCCTTTTCCGTGTGACTTGCCGTACAAATCAGATGTACTGACCCGTTGTCGGGCTGTAACCTTCGGTGTTTTAGGTTTTTCAGATGACCAGTAAGGTGCGTTTAGGGTCGCGGGACCTTATCTAAGGCCGATGTACTCAGCATGTTCTCTTGTGGATGTTGATGGGACTCCTCGTTATTTGCTTATGCTTCCTTTATATTTATGTTGAATAAGCTAGCCTTGAGCTATGCAACTTGTTATTTATGTTATTCTGGATCATATGATGTAATAATGATGCACTTATACTTTGATATACATCTATGATACTGTGTGTGCCAGCGAGTTCGATCTAGGGACTGGCACTTGATCACAGAGACTTCAATTCTATGTGAATTGGGTCGTTACAAAAAATGATTTTCCATGATACAATTAGCCCGTCAACTGATATCGTTGATTTTTTGTGCCAGACTCGGAATTGGTCCTGGTGGCGGCACTCCACGCAAGCCCAGAATGGGTCACACCCTATCTGGACTACAAAACACGAGGAATACTGCCAGATGATGAGTTTCTTGCCAGAAAAATTTTCAGTCGCAGCAAATCTTTCGTAATCTGCAAGGACAAAATACATCGACTCAGTCCCACGGGCGTCTTCCAGCGGTTCGTCTCCCCAACAGAAAGACGCGTAATACTTAATGAAATACATTCGGGCGACTGGGGTCATCATACAGGCTCTCGTTCCTTGGTGGCCAAAGCCTATAGACACGGTTTCTATTGGCCAATGACTCACAGCGACGTAGAGGAGATAGTGAAAAAATGTGACGAATGTCAACGTTACGCTCGACAGGATTATCGGGGGGATGGATCAAGACCATAACCCGACATATAGAAGACCCGGACCGACTGAGAAGAAGGCGGCCTAGAAGGGGACTCGGTTTTTGTCCAGGTCACGCCAAACAAGAAACCCAAAGATCCTAGAAGGAAATAGGACTTACCTTGTCAAACAAGGAAACCACTTCTAAATTAGAATAGGACTCTAGCTCATGTAGAAGTCGGACTTGTGTAAACCTAGGGACCCGACATCTATATAAGCCGGCACCCTTGGACCTCAAAGGACAACTCAACTTAGATCTTCTCGAGGCATAGGTAGCGATTCCGCATCTTTGTATTCAAGAAGTGTACACCCAATAATATAAAAGCAGGAGTAGGTATTTACCTTACGAGGAGCCGAAACCTGGGTAAAATCTCGTGTCTCGTGATCTCGCTGACTTTCTCCTCGTATCCACCTCGTAGAAAAGGTCCCACACTAAGTCATTCCATGAGGACATCTGCTATGACTTTCCCACGACAGTTGGCGCCCACCATGGGGCCTGCGCATGCAGGCGTTGTCATCATGGTGGGAGATCTGCGAGGTATGCAAGGTTTCGTCGCCGGACGGATCACCAGAAGCTGATGAGGGAAGCTCTACATCGACGACACCGCCTGGGGTCCCGAAGCCGACACCGTCGACTCAGGCTATCGGATCCTAGTCGGCTCCATCCATCTTTTCATCGGGAGGACAAACAGATATGAGCCAGAGCTAGATAGTAACAACCCTACTTTAGCCACGAGTCAGTTTAAAACCGACTCTAGACATGTCTTTGTCGGATTCGCCAACGGATCTCTACAGCCGTCGCGCTCTGTCGAGACCTTGGAACAGGATAACTCGACGGAACTCAATGATGCTGACTCATATCCTACCGGAGGAAAGGACTCAGATTCTGGGTCTATCCACTCTGTTGGAAGAAACAGGCTCGGATTGGGTTAGAGTACGATCCAGATTTCCCCTATTCTCAGCCACTGTACTACGCCATCGTCTAGATGACGGGCCCCGAGGAACAGTAGAAAACGCTCATAGATCCAGCTGGGGGTCGGCTACCCATGCTGCAGAACTAGCCCTGACCGGAACGGAGGCCCTCACAGGTACTATGAACGCTCTGCTGATAGTTCTCGCCATCCTGATCACTGCGAAAAATCAGGAGTCGCGCAAGGCAGAGATCGACGATCTCGAGAAGCGGGTATCCAGAATTCACGGGGAAATCTAGTTGGAGAAAGAAAAGATGAAGAAAGAAGTAGGCCGGCTTGCGCAAGAAGTTAGGCGCGTGCAGGAACAGTCCGCAAGTTGAATGCTCAGACGGCGAACTTTCTCAGCAACCCACCAAGCAAGGCACGCGAGTCAGATCCCGTCGTGTATGGTGGGACAAGCACTTTTCCAAAGTCCGCAGCAGGGGGCATCCCGCTAGGGTTCACACCCCCATGAGATCCGGTTCGATTCCATACACCACCTAGCCACTATAACAACCCCATGGAGAACGTCTAGGATGCGACACAATATTTGACCGATGTTCCCTTTCACGAAAACACCCATGCGGACCTGGCCGCACGAGAAGTAATAGAGATGCTCAAGACCGCAGTCCCTCAGCAGGCACAATACTCGCATGGTTTCTCATACTTACATGGGACTCCTCGTCAAAGTGTGATCCGGCAAGCAGAATCCTCGGCTCCCACATCCTCCAGCAGTTACCGCTAGCAGAGAGGACAGCTGGATCCCGAACCTCAGCAAGCGACCCGACTCACCACACAACCGGTTTCCATGGTCCTCAAACCCGCAGTACATCCCCCACTTTAGGAGGAAGAGGCAGGTTTCGTTAGCCATTCGGTGGGAAATCGGTTCTTAGTTTCGGCTTTGCGGAATGCCCGCATACGGTCAGGTTTTAAAGGTCCTCGCAAAATCCCAAACTACACATCAGATATGGACCCGGCGGCGTGGATCAAAAGTTACGATCTACCAATGGATATGCTACAGGCTAGCGATGAAGTGTGTGCCCGATACCTCACAACGATGCTGGAAGGGCCGACCCGCACCTGGCTCAAGAATCTCCCCGAGAATTCCATCAACTCCTGGTCAGATTTGAAGGAGAAGTTCATCAAGAATTTCCAAGGCACATGTTGGCGCACGACCACAAATATCAATCTGGAGCACTGTGTTCAGAAGGAAGGAGAGTCGGCCCGCCACTGGGCACGACAAGTCGCCGAAATAATACACTCGGTCATATTAAGAGAACGGTCAGAGATATGGGGAACTCATGGATGCAGTCACTAAGTATGCTGACTCTAAAAAACCAAGGATGGAGACTCCGATGAGGACAAAACTGGCCAAGGAAAGAAAGGTGGTGGCAAAGGGCAGCAAAACGGTGGGAATCAGAGTTAGCAGAACAAGCGCCAGCTTGATCAGAATGCATCTGACTTGGTAGCCAACACCAATGTCGGTTCCCAAAGGCAGAGGCAAGGGGGAAACTACCGGAAGACGAAGGAGAGATTTCGTCCAAATAGTTATGAGTACGCTATCAAAGGGTCGTGCCCGAGACATAGCAGACCCGGTCGCCCGGCTAATCATTCCTGGGAGAACTGCAAAAATATGCAGGAGTTTAAACGACGATGAGGCAACGGTGGAGGAAACCAATGACTCCCTGGGTCGGTTCACGAGTCGGCTACAATAATGGCTATCAACAAACCGACCAACAAGGAGACGGTTACAACAACGGCAATAAGCAATCTGGCCACACAGGAGCCGTCTCAGAATCCTAACCTCAAGGACCCGTAGTCGGGAGAGAGATGCAATCAAGACTTTCCGGATTTCAAGCAAACCCAAAGCATCTTAATGACCATGAAGCATACCACGTCTTCACCACCAGCAGTTGTCGGAGAGATAAAAAAATTCAGCAGCGTGTTGCACTGTCTGTGGCTAAGGGACCAGCCTTACCCAAGTTGCTCAATTGGTCTGAACAACCAATCTCCTGGACAAGGGATGACCACCCCCAGTGATAGATAACTCGGAGGCTCTAGCCTTGCATAAGGTACTCTGTTGGGAAACGTAGTAGAAAACAAAAATTTTCGGCCTACGAATCAAGAACCCAAGATCATCCAAGAAGATTGCATACAAGGTTTTAGGTCTTTGCTCACCAACGGTTGCAGCGGAAGAAGAGTTGGTGAAGCGGGTGGACGTAGTGGAAGTAGATCTTGCAAGTTCTCACACGAACAGTCCCTCGATCAATCCCACGAACAAGTCCCGCGATCTAGTCCCACGGACAAGTCCCATAAACAAGCTCCTCGAAGAAGGGTCGAAGGTACGACCCCTCCATTAGTATCCACACATCCCGTAGCAGCAATCCAGCAGCGCTCCGCCGTCCAGAGATGAACGCCACCAAGAAAACTAGAGGGAGAAAACCCTAACGGATTCCGATCTAGAACAGCATCTAAACCGGGGTCTAAAAGTGGAGCAACGGGGTTTAGAGGAGGGAGGGTGGCGCATAGGCCTTGGGGACAAGTTTTCTGTGTCTTCCCCCACCCTTGGCTCACCTTATATAGGTGGCCAAGGGGCCTAGGGTGCAGCTCAAGGAGGTTTGGGAGTCGAACTTGGACTCCCAAGCCTTCCAAACCTACACATACCTTCCCACCGGAAACCTTCCATAATGGTATTTGGAAATCCCACCTGGAGGATCTCCCACCCCTTTTTGGTGCGCCCCCACCACCTGGCCGGACAGGGCAGCCTAGGTGGCTTGCCCCCCAAGGCCAGGGGCGCAGGGCAGTGGGTGGTACTGCCCGGAACCTTCCGGAACCTTCTAGAAGCTTCCAGGACCTTCCGGGACCTACCGGGACTGTTTCGGGACATTCCGGACACTTTTGGAGCACTTCCAATACCTTCCGGAACCTCTAACGAATGTTCCGGAGCCATCTAAATGGGTTTCGGAGCCATCCGGGCAAAGGTTATTGTGTCCGGTGAACACAACATATTGTTTAAGCTGTCCACCGATCACCGAAACTATTCCGGTTGATCGTAAACTTTCTCATTACCATTTTCATATGTTCCGGAACCACCTGGGACTACTCCAGAGTGATCCGGACATATCCTTAAATACCCAAAACTACTTTTGGTGCCCTTATGAACTACTTCATAAATCCCCGGAACTACTTCCGGTACCCGTATGAACTATTCTGCTTTGCTTCCACTAAACCTTCTACCATACTAGTATTCTAACAGACTACTGCTCGTTAAGTGTGTGACCCAATAAGTTCGGTATAATGCGGACATGACTCAGAACATCTTCCGTACATAGGTCAACAGCCTTTTGTCAATAGCCAATAATCAACAGCGGAGCCATGGACACCCATGTTGACTCCCGCACATACACGAAGAAACTTCGAGTGAACCATTATGTTTAGTCATGTACCATTCCCTTTGCTTCGCGATATATGACAAAGTTAGAGGAGAGAAGTTTGGCACCCATGTGTAACAACTTTTGAACACAAGCCACTCGTTATCCTCTTTGCTCGTTTGTCCCTTTTCTCGTTATCGTATTCCGGTATCCCTGTGACTGAATCACAATGCGTCTGGCCAGACTATAATGGATACCGTCATACCGAGTGGGCCCGAAGTGAATATATTCTTCATCGTGAAGGAGAAAATCCCATTCTTGAACTATCATAGTCACTAGCCACACCATCTGACATACCCAGAACTTATTTTACTACTTCCCATTTACGGGAGGATTCATCTAAGAACCAAAGCATGTCTTCCTGTGTGAAGCAACTCGATACTCTCATGGTCTAAGGAATTACGTATATGATAACATTTCATGATATGACTTATAACGTAGTTACGATGTGATCTCTAAGTATATCATTCAATACTGGGGTCGGTTCAACATCATTGTTCTGCTAACAATATGTTCCCATTGCTACTGACATCCTTGTTACAAGAACAATGTCCATGATTAAGAAAACGTAATCATCAGTTAGCACATGAGCTGGTCTTAGAGGCTAAACCAGGAACTCTTGGTGTTTACATTTCCACACATGCAAATGAGTTTTCTTCTGAATCTCACAGTCAGGGTCATTGCAATTATAGCACAGAAATATAAACATTAATTATGAACGTGGAAATATATATATAATAACATTTTATTATTGCCTCTAGGGCATATTTCCAACAGTCTCCCACTTGCACTAGAGTCAATAATATTGTCAGTGCTTGAGCACTTTACACCTATGGCATACCGGTGTAAGAAATGCTTCATTTGTGGTACAGACCTCATCTTCGGATCTGACGTTTCAGGCCCGTTTGTATCTTGTATATCTTCACGTTTTCACGCTATCATAAAATTCACTAATTTTATCAGTTTAGCTTTGTATATGTTTGAATCATTTGGCAGGACCTTGGTTCCTTTAGAATAAGTAATGAAATCATTCGTCAATGTTCCATGAGCTTCAAGCATCTTGGAAACCATACCATGTTCATAAATGAATTTATGATTCAAAATACCCTCCTTCTTACTTCTTTAAGCAACAATATACTTAGCCTCTGTTATAGAATTCGCCACAGTATCGAACTTGACAAAGTTCCTTCATACTGCGCCACCCTTACGTGTGAAACACATAATCCCAATTAAAATCGAAAATCGGTCGGAGTAAGTATGAAGACTGAATTGGTGTAACTATTTACATCAAAAATTCAGCTGGTGTAACCCATTACAACGAGCTCTTCATTCTCTCCATTTTCCGAGAAACAAATCTTATCTATCATAAGTTTAACTTTTCATTGTTTGTCCAAAGATCAACATGTTGATCACTTTGGTATCTTGCTCACAACCTTTTGGAGCGTTGGACATATCTGGTCGTCTTACATATTATGGTGTACATGATTAATCCAAACACACAGGTGAGTGGAATTCAATTCACGTGTTTTTGCTTATCTGTGTTCATGAACACTGATATCTGCAAATAATTTTTCACCGTGACCTCGGCAAGAACATTCTTCTTGGCGTTTTCATACTAAACTACTTTAGTATCATGTCAACATGTAATGTTGGTCTTAGCATGATCAGGCACTTACTATCTACATAGATCATTGTGCTCAATCCTAATGCTATATCAGCCCAAATTCTTCAACTGAAAACTATTTCCAACGAAGTCCTTATTCGTGTCAAGAAATTTATATCATTTCCAATCAACAATATGTCATCTACATAAGGTTTTAGAAATATTATTCAGCTCCCACTTACTTTCTTGAATATTCAAGCATCTTCGTTATTCCTGATGAAAACAAACTCTTTTCGCAATTTCATCACAACGAAAATTCCAACTCCATTATGCTAGCTTCAGTCCATCACTGGATATCCAAGGCTTGCATCTATTTTAGCATCCTTTGAATCGACAAAACATTCCGGTCGTATCACGTATACGTCCTTTGTTATATTTCCGTGTAGGAACTTTGTTTTTGACGTTCATTCTACCATATCCTATAAATGAGATATGTAGTAATTGCTAGTATAACCCGAACTGACTAAAGCATTTCTACGGTCGACACTATTTCGCCGTAGTCAACCTTTGAACTTGCTAGAAAGCAATTTTCCAACGAGTTGAGCTTTATGGATAAAACAATTTCATCCGAATCAATTATAGATCCATATATATATTCTTCAGACTTTTAGTCTTTCCGAGGGTCTACCAAGTTCAAAACTTGACTTACTTCCATGGATACTATCTCGGATTATTTGGCATTTAGCCAAATCCCGGAGTCAGGGCCCATCAACGCTTCTTTGTATATCACAGGTTTATCATTGTCGAACAACAATATCTCGTTTTACATATCATGAATGTTTGTATGAGTTTTGTCTAACCTGTGTGGTTCAGCTGCGCACTTCTCTGAAGATTCAACAATCTTTGACAAGTTGCACTGTCCTCCCACTAACCTTTTGTAAGAAACTATTTTTCTTCAAAACACATTGTTCTTAACAGCAAACAGTTTTGCTTTTGTGTAGTGATAGAGGAATACCAAAACTTTTGGCATAACCTTAACAAAGTAGCACTTATCTGATTTGGGGTTTTGAGTATGTCAAACATATGCCTCATATACCCAAATTTTAAGAAAAGACAACATGGTTTTAACAGTCCATACCACATCTAATATGGTGTCATTTCAACAGATTTGATGATGCTCTTTTCAGTGTAAAAGCCGTAGTCACTAACGCATAACTTTAATAAGTATAATGGAAAATTGATAAACGTCATATTTGATCTTACCGTGTCATACATGGCTTGATTACATCTCTCGAACTGTTTACTCATAGTGGTGTTCCGGGAGACGCAAGTTATGACACTTCTTCACAACTCATCAGACGTTCGCTAAACTTGTAACTCAAATATTACTTTCTACAATCTAATTTGCAGAAGCTTTATTTTTCTCGTTACAATGAATTTCTATTTCACTCTATAATTCCTTGAACATTTCAAAGATTTCAGACGTATGTCTCTATTGAACAGATATCCACATATCTACTTCAACTCATGAGTGAAGATAGGGAATCCACTGCTCACAACTACACTTATTGGACTACACACATCATCATGTATGATTACCAATGGTTTAGTTGCCCGTTCATGTATGGCCTATCAACGGTGTTTTAGTCACATTACTTCGAGACAAAGATCGCAAGCGTCAAGTGATTCATAATCATATGACTCGAAAGTCCATCACTTATGGAAATTCTTCATGCATGTTATGTCACTTGTGTAAACGGCAGTGCCACATCTATGTGGTATTTCTGTCAGTCTTGCGACGTTTAGCGTCAGTGTTATGGATGTTTAGTATTATTATCAAGATTCATAACATACAACCTATTCATAATGGAAGTATGGCCTTTACGTTATTCATAGCTTTGAACAACTCTCTTGCAATAAACATGATTCAAAAATGCTGTTTTGCAACAAGGCTAAAGTGTAGTAACAATTTACTCAACTCTAAAATGAATTATGAAGATAATCATAGAGTCAACACACGATATAGTAAACCTTTTACCGTGTTCCCGAGCGTGTCAAAACTCATCATTAGCTAGTCATAAAGGCCATAGTATTTCTTGCATCGAGTTGCAACAATATGCAATCGATCTGATATTCTGGTGATCAACAGTTTAATCACAATATACAGAATCCACAATTAACTGCTTAATCATGATTCCCAAGAATTACATCTCTTGACCAGCAATGAATTCATCTATAACTTCGTATGACTTTCATTTCTGAGCTGGTTATTCCAGTCTTCTTTCGTTTTGCCTTTATACGTATCATAGTTCTATTTCCAATGTCACTCCTACTCACAGAAGATCACATATGATTAAGGGTGGCGCATGCCATGGACTATCCGGCGTGTCAGTCTTACTAACATCCTTTGGACTTCCTTTCCCTTAATTCTCATCATCATATGATCGGTGTTCTTCTGGATCCCACACTTATCAGTTTTGTTTAGAGCACAGTGAACATTTTCACTAATGCTTACAATCATACATTGTACTAGATATCTTATATCCAACATTAATTGTCTTACCATTGAAAACAATTTTTCAGTTCCATGAATATAACATAACTATCCCAAACTTTTCGAAGTTCGGGTTTCATGGTGGTGAAGACAATGCACTTAGCTGTGGTGGAATTCTAGCATTTTGGATTATGGACGTAAGTCACATCATCCATAGCATCAGCGGGAGAGCATCAAAAAATTTGCGATAGGGCATGGTCCTTCTCGGCACTATTGAGGATAGTCCTCACAATACGGTACCAATCGTAAAGTTTTTACCAGATAATACAGTTAATCAAAATCAATTGGGAAGGTGGTAACGCGAGCAATTATTTTACAACGATAATGCAAATATTAAGACTTTGTTCATAATTAAGTTGCACTTGTGATTAATCAATTTAATTACTTAGTGCGCTCCCACTCAGATCAATATCTCTCGTAATTGATGCTGGAGTGATTCAAGATCCAACCCAATCGTCCGCCATTGATGTGACATCACTGATGACTTAGACTGGACCAGTAGGCCAACTTGCCAATCACGCCAAAGGTGATTCTTGTTCATCTTTCGATGGGCGTGTTCCGGTAGCAAACTTTTATCCAAACCGTCAAGATAACCAAGTGTAATGTGCTGTGTGTTCTTTTAACACCCCCGTCTTTTATGCGTCACACCGTGTGCACCCATGTGACATGACCTGCTTCGATGTGAAACATAGTATAGACGGTGCTACAGTTGGAAGAACACTATCAACTTGATATTATTTTGCGAGAGATCACCCTAATAAAATACGACTATCGCACATCAAACAAGGGTGCATCAAAGGGATAAACATCACAGGCAGTTCATAAAATTTTGTGATATAGTATAGCCCTTTGCTTTGTGAAGTCTTCATTGTCTTCACGTCGTCGTGGTTGAAGTCACCGTGTCCACCAACTTTGTCCTTGGCGCCGGGAACATCACCACGGCTTCCGGCATGTGCGTCGGGGTCCACCTCCGCATCGTAGATCATCACCTTTGCATCTATCTATTGCTTTGCCTCGAGCTAATAAACAGTTCTGGCACGCAGGCCATAATTAAGTGACAATCATATGACTCCAGTCATCATGCCGTACCACGACACGCAGGTCGCGAATAAATATTACATAACATATAGCATCTCATACAAACACATTGCAAAGCTTGAAGGCTATACCACATCACATGCATACTCTGCAAAAACGAGTTAGATCGCCATCTACACGGGTTGTTGCAACTTTTATCGTGGTTGTTAAGCAGGTTTACAAGGCAAACGAGAAACCCTAGACAAAACAAAAACACGATACTTCTTTTGTTGCTAGTTTAACGTTCGGGGTGCGTGTAGCAACTAATGCCACAAGCCAAACTTCGTTCAACGCGTGACCCCCGTGTGGATTTGAGTTCATAAAATCCACAAGCCCCTCCATGTATAATATTCTATTGCGAGATTAAGATGAGATCCAAGGAGTTTGATGTAGACCATGATCAAGGCAACCAGCATACTGAAAGCAGCATAGAGGGATCGATGGAAAACTCAATCCTTGTAGCAAAACCTCAACTTGCCATCAAGCATAGAAAAAATCACATGACAGGGAAGCAACAAGAAAATCAATGCCTCATATCAACCATATGATCTAGACCTAAACATGCATCTAATCAAGGATCGCTCATGATACCACTGTTGGGAAACGTAGTAGAAAACAAAAAATTTCGGCCTACGAATCAAGAACCCAAGATCATCCAAGAAGATTGCATACAAGGTTTTAGGTCTTTGCTCACCAACGGTTGCAGCGGAAGAAGAGTTGGTGAAGCGGGTGGACGTAGTGGAAGTAGATCTTTCAAGTTCTCCCACGAACAGTCCCTCGATCAATCCCACGAACAAGTCCCGCGATTTAGTCCCACAGACAAGTCCCACAAACAAGCTCCTCGAAGAAGGGTCGAAGGTACGACCCCTCCATTAGTATCCACACATCCCGTAGCAGAAATCTAGCAGCGCTCCGTCGTCCAGAGATGAACACCACCGAGAAAACTAGAGGGAGAAAACCCTAACGGATTCCGATCTAGAACAGCGTCTAAACCGGGGTCTAAAAGTGGAGCAACGGGGTTTAGAGGAGGGAGGGTGGCGCATAGGCCTTGGGGACAAGTTGTCTGTGTCTTCCCCCACCCTTGGCTCACCTTATATAGGTGGCCAAGGGGCCTAGGGCGCAGCTCAAGGAGGTTTGGGAGTCCAACTTGGACTCCCAAGCCTTCCAAACCTACACATACCTTCCCACCGGAAACCTTCCATAATGGTATTTGGAAATCCCACCTGGAGGATCTCCCACCCCTTTTTGGTTCGCCCCCACCACCTGGCCGGACAGGGCAGCCTAGGTGGCTTGCCCCACAAGGCAGGGGCGCAGGGCAGTGGGTGGTACTGCCCGGAACCTTCCGGAACCTTCTAGAAGCTTCCAGGACCTTCCGGGACCTACCGGGACTGTTTCGGGACATTCCGGACACTTTTGGAGCACTTCCAATACCTTCCGGAACCTCTAACGAATGTTCCGGAGCCATCTAAATGGGTTTCGGAGCCATCCGGGCAAAGGTTATTATGTCCGGTGAACACAACATATTGTTTAAGCTGTCCACCGATCACCGAAACTATTCCGGTTGATCGTAAACTTTCCCATTACCATTTTCATATGTTCCGGAACCACCTGGGACTACTCCAGAGTGATCCGGACATATCCTTAAATACCCAAAACTACTTTTGGTGCCCTTATGAACTACTTCATAAATCCCCGGAACTACTTCCGGTACCCGTATGAACTATTCTGCTTTGCTTCCACTAAACCTTCTACCATACTAGTATTCTAACAGACTACTGCTCGTTAAGTGTGTGACCCAATAGGTTCGGTATAATGCGGACATGACTCAGAACATCTTTCGGACATAGGTCAACAGCCTTTTGTCAATAGCCAATAATCAACAGCGGAGCCATGGAAACCCATGTTGACTCCCGCACATACACGAAGAAACTTCGAGTGAACCATTATGTTTAGTCATGTACCATTCCCTTTGCTTCGCGATATATGACAAAGTTAGAGGAGAGAAGTTTGGAACCCATGTGTAACAACTTTTGAACACAAGCCACTCGTTATCCTCTTTGCTCGTTTGTCCCTTTTCTCGTTATCGTATTCCGGTATCCCTGTTACTGAATCACAATGCGTCTGGCCAGACTATAATGGATACCGTCATACCGAGTGGGCCCGAAGTGAATATATTCTTCATCGTGAAGGAGCAAATCCCATTCTTGAACTATCATAGTCACTAGCCACACCATCTGACATACCCAGAACTTATTTTACTACTTCCCATTTACGGGAGGATTCATCTAAGAACCAAAGCATGTCTTCCTGTGTGAAGCAACTCGATACTCTCATGGTCTAAGGAATTACGTATATGATAACATTTCATGATATGACTTATAACGTAGTTACGATGTGATCTCTAAGTATATCATTCAATACTGGGGTCGGTTCAACATCATTGTTCTGCTAACAATATGTTCCCATTGCTACTGACATCCTTGTTACAAGAACAATGTCCATGATTAAGAAAACGTAATCATCAGTTAGCACATGAGCTGGTCTTAGAGGCTAAACCAGGAACTCTTGGTGTTTACATTTCCACACATGCAAATGAGTTTTCTTCTGAATCTCACAGTCAGGGTCATTGCAATTATAGCACAGAAATATAAACATTAATTATGAACGTGGAAATATATATATAATAACATTTTATTATTGCCTCTAGGGCATATTTCCAACATACTCATGGATGGAGGAAGTAGTATCAACATCTTTTTACTATGAGACTTTATGTAGGATGGGGTTAACCCACAAGCAGCTACAGCCCTCTGATACGTCCCAAATGTATATATAATTTCTGCTTGCTCCATGCATGATTTGTGTGATATTGTTATGATCTAGATACACTTTGGATCATATTTGGACTAACTTATTAACTCAGTGCATGACAGTGCCAGTTCCTGTTTTCTGCTGTTTTTCTATTTAAGGTTACCCCCATATTAAAAGTGCTTCAAATATTCAGGAAAAATCAGATAAAAAATCAGCGTGAAGGAACCTTCCGGAATCACCTGGGTGGGGCCAGTGGGCCACCACCAGGGACACAGGCGGCCACCTGGCGCGACCTAGGGTCTGGCCGCTCCCGGGGGAGGGGGGGCGCCTGGACCCCTGGTGGCCCCCTGGCTGCCCCCCTTCGCCTATTTATTCTCCATGTTGAAAACCCCCCGAAGACAAAACCCTTTTTCGCGATCTCGCCTCTGTTTCTCTGCCGCCGCGCTTCAAAGATCAGGAGCGCTAGCAGCCCTCTTCTCGGCACCCTGCGAGAGGGAGGATTGACCTCCGGGAGCTAGAACACATCATAGGATTTTTCATGCTTATCTTTTCTCTGTTGTGTGTTCTTTATTTTTCGTAGCTACTGCCATGTTTAGGTTTAGTTTTAGTCTTTTTCTTTAGCAAGAGCCTTGGCTTTTGTTTAGTTTGTTGATGGAACTCTCTTTAGTTTCAAGTTTATCTTGTTAAGAGAATTGGTTGTTGCACTGAGTTTTGCCTTGTCTTGAAAAGTTGGTAATTGAGGTTGCTATTCAATTGTAGTAGTAACTTGAAATAGTTTTGAGGTATTGTTGTGAGTAATGGTTGAACTTTTGGTGTCAAAAGCTCTAGCCTATTTAGTATAGGTGTCGTATTTTGGGCAATCCGTGTTTATTTTCAAAACCTACAAAAACTAGTTGAGAACTCTAGCTACTAGATGGATCGCTAATCTTTGGAGGGATCGGATATTTGAGTACACTCACGTACCATGAGTCGAGGATGCGCAAGGATAACCAAACCCCCATACACTCCTCCTCAGAGTTACCGATAATAAGTCCATGAGTTCTTCGGACTAATGTAAGTATTGAAAGTTGACACTTCCACCTTCCCATATTTGCTAGCCTCTTCTGTACCGTGCATTGCCCTCTTCTCACTCCGAGAGTTGGCGTCCACCTTCACCTGTGCATCCAAACCCTTGGCATGATACGCTCTGTCATCATAAACCTCCCTATATCTTTGCTCAAAACAGCCACCATACCTACCTATCAAGGCATTTCCATAGCCTTTCCGAGATATATTGCCATGCAAGATCCATCTCTTCATGACTTTATCTTCATGTCATACATGTTCCTGCTACACTGGCAGAGGCATACCTTGCATACATCATGATAGCTACATCTTCTTTATGATTGAGTACCTTGTAAAGTGTGAAATATCGTCTATACCTTCTTGTAAAATAGAGTGTTGCCCTTAAGTGACGAAAAGATCCCAAAGTGGAAAAAATTAAAAGATCCCAAAGAGGACAAATGAGAGTTAAATAGAAAGAGCCATTGAGGCCACCAAAAAAATACAAAAAATAGAAAATAGAGAAAAAAATAAATATAAAAGAGAGAAAGGGGAAACACTACTATTCCTTTTGAATGATCCACACTCGTACTCCCTCTTATCTTTGTGCTCCATAGAGATGATAATTTATTCATATAGATATGTGGGTACCTTCACACTATAGAACTTGGCTTGCATATTCCAAGGATGAGCCTCCTCAAACGAGATCTAGGTATTCATGAGCGAGCAAGTTGGATGCACCCCCACTAGTTCCATTGGAGAGCTTTTCTTAGCTCATATGTGCATCCGTTTCATGGCAATCCCTACTCCTCACATCATATCTATCATTTGGCCTTCTCGCCTATGCTTGTCCTCATTGATGTGAGCCTTTCTCACCTTTTTGTCTTCCTCCTCCACCATATTTCTCTCTTTGCCATCTTAAGTTTCAACTTTTGTTCTTACGCTCATGCATTGCATGAGTGCTCAAAATATCGAAAAGGAGTGGATCAAATTGACTTGTACCTGGCTAGTGGTTTGGGGATGAGTCAAGATAATATTACAAAGAAGACCAAGTGTGAAACTTTAGTAGATTGAGTTCTCAACAAATATATGTTTCTCTCGTATTCCCATATCCCCTTTCTTGCAGGCAAACACCATTTGGAGACATTCGAGTCACGGACAGCGAGAGCTCTTGCACCTAATGTGCTTTCGTTGCTTCTTTCAATGCTAATATAGACTCTTGCATGTATGACTTGAATTGAATCACATACCTTGATTGCTTTCCTTTCAAAGTTCTTATATGGTTTCTAGCATGTCACCACAGAAATTATGCTTGTTATCATTTACCTACTCGAGGACGAGCAGGAATTAAGCTTGGCGATGTTGATAGTCCCAACCGTATCTATAATTTATGCTTGCTCCATGCATGATTTGTGTGATATTGCTATGATCTAGATACACTTTCATACACTTTTGATTATATTTGAACTAACTAATTAACTCAGCGCACCACAGTGCCAGTTCCTGTTTTCTGCTGTTATTCTATTTCAGGTTTCCCCCATATTAAAAGTGCTGCAAAATTTTGGAAAAATCAGATAAAAATCAGCGTGAAGGAACCTTCCGGAATCACCTGGGTGGGCCCAGAGGGCCTCCACCAGGGACCCAGCCGGCCACCTTGGTGCGGCCTAGGGTCTGGCCACGCCCGGGGGGGGGGGCCTGGACCCCTGGTGGCCCCCCTGGCTGCCCCCCTTCGCCAATTTATTCTCCGTGTCGCGAAACCCCCGAAGACAGAACCCTTTTTCGCGGTCTCGCCTCTGTTCCGCTGCCGCCGTGCTTCCAATATCGGGAGCGCCAACATCCCTCTTCTCGGCACCCTGCTGGAGGGAGGATTGACCTCCGGGAGCTTCCCCTCCACCATGGACACTTCCCGGATGTATCGTCAGTAGTCTCCCTTGGACCATGGGTCCGTGATTAGTACCTATTTTATGTTCTCCTCCCCTCTTTCTTCTTCATGGTTTAGACCTCGTGAGATACCCTACATGATCGAGGCACATATGTAATTTTCTAATGTTGCTATGCTGAGTTTTCTGATGGATTATGAGACTATTTTCAGATTGTGATTGAGTAATATATTTGGTTCTAATCTTTTATATCTTTGTTCCTAAGTAATTCTTTGATGTTTTCCGTTGCTATTTATTGCTTTGGCCAAGTAGTAGGTAGTGACTCCAAGAGGGAACGTTATGCTCGATTGTGGGTTCATGCCCCCCGATGACACGCTTGAGTGACAGCAACATGAGTCTAGGGGATTTTATGTTGACACAAGGGCGAAAACAATGGTTCTTGTAACCGCGGTTGCAAGGATTGTTTACTTTACGCAAAGTGCTTTTTAATGCAGTTGTTTGTTGCTTTGGGTCTACACTTTGGGTGTGGCTCGCAACTTAATACCAGCGAGATGTTCTGGATAGATATATCAAGGTGGATGATTAGTAGTAGATGTAGTTGGATTCGGTCTCCTTATTTTGGTGTACCGCCCATGCTTTTGAGCCTCTTCCTTTCTTTGTAGCATAGTTAGCATTGCGGTGCGTTTTTAATACTGTCAATTGCCCAGCTGTAATTTGTTTACCTCGCATAACCGTTTTATCGTGTTTTGGGAGAGAGACATCACTAGTGAACATCACGGGTCCCCGGTCCATATTCTCATCACTGTTTACACGCTCATTTATTTTCCTGCTTTTACTTTCGAGTTGCTATCACCATTATCATTATCACTTGCGTTTGATCCTTTGTAAACAACTTCTCTGAACTTCGTTGGGAGCAAAGTTATTTGTGTTGTGTGCAGGTCTAGGCGAAGCAAGTTATTCGGTGCCTAACTTGCCAAACCAACTACTTATCATTGCCGGAGTCCTACGGGCGACAAACCCTATCCTCTACATAGGGGAAATTTGCTGCTATCCTACATCTCACCTTCCACTTGGGGTAACCAATGAAGGTCGAGAAACCATTATCATCATCTCGACCATCACCCTCCAATACGATTTTCCATGGAATCGTCCTAGGTAAGTCGGCACGACCCATAGAAAATATATATACCTCAAGACAGCTTTCAGGACTTCTGAAAACTTTATTCTGAAATCATACCCTGCGAAGTCGTCAAGCTCAAGAGTCCATATCACGCCATTTTGGGAAGACTAGCTTACGCCCGATTAATGGCTCGTCCCTGCTACATCTATCTCAAGCTCAAAATGCCGGGCCCAAATGGACCAATCACGTTTGAAGGAAGTCGGTCATGGGCTACTGAAAGCAAGGAGCAGCATGTTAAATACGCCGAATCGGCCTGCGTCAAGGAGGACTTGACAACTTATAAGGAGAAGGTAGATCCAGCGGATCCTACGATATTGAAGAAGCCGACTCTTGATACCAATACGAAGTTTCATCCAGCTCAAGGTACCAAGAAAGTCGACTTCATCCATGGTGATCCTTCCCAGCAGTTCATCATTGGGATGGGGCTCTCCGATAAATAGTAAAGCGCGCTCATTGAGTTCCTCCGTGAGAATCAGGACATGTTTGCATGGAAACCTTCTGACATGCCAGGCATCCCGAGGGAACTCGCTGAGCACCACCTTAAAACAGATCCAAATCTGAAGCCGGTGAAACAATTCCTCCGTCGTTTCAACGATGCGAGAAGAGATGCTATTGGAGAATAAATAGCTCGGTTCCTAGTTGCCGGGTTCATCATGGAAGTTTTTCATCCTGAGTGGTTGGCAAAATCGGTCCTTATTTTGAAACAGAATGGGAATTGGCGTATGTGCATTGACTACACAGACCAACAGAAATCCTTCCCGAAGGATCCTTTTGCTCTACCTCGCATTGATCAGATTATAGATTCAACTGCAGGATGTGAGCCCTTATGATTTCTCGATGCCTACTCTGGGTACCTATCGTGGGAAAGTCACGGCAGAGATCCGCATGAGAGAACTTGATTACGGGGCCTTTGCTACGAGTGTACGAGGAAGAAAAACATCACAGAGAAAGAGAAACGCGATTTTATACAACTTCAGGCCCCGGGAAACATCGTCCGGTAAAAACCCTACATGTTGTTTGTGGCTAGGTCTTATTCCTTTGCTAATGGGGAGTCGCGGTGTGTCTTTGTCTCTCTTATAGTTGTGTCTAGTTGCTCTTTGATGGGATCGACTTTTTATTCAGTCAACATCGGCTCTACATGAGGCAACTTTTGACCCTGAATCTAAGTCAGCATAGCAGCAGAATAAGTCATGTGACACCGACATACAGAGAAGTTCGACCTACGCGCACATTTGTGACCAGTAATTCCTTTTCATAAGTTACTCGAAAGCATTCGATCGTGGAGCTGACTGACCCTGAACTTATTCGATCAAAGGATACTGACCAAGTCACGCGCACAACCGACTTCTATAAGTTATTTACTTTTCAGTATTAAATTTCATGTACATGCAAATAATTGCACAAGAAGAGGCATTTTTACACTTGTTCCTTCTCATGAACAAATAAGAAGCTACATACAATCAAAACCTCGTACTAGTTACTGGGACCGCCTCCTTCGCACTGTTGTTTTTCTCCAATCCAGGTTTGGGGGCTACCCCCACAGAAGGAGCCGTCAGGTCCACCAGAGGCATCCAAAAACCACCTAGTTTCAAATCCATAGGACTTGGAGTCGGCATAGATCTCTTATGTCCTTGTTCGTCGTAACCAGACTCAAATATCTCCACATTGATGTCATCCACTATAATAGACGCCTCCACACAAGTCGCCTTCACAACATGATGATAATCTTTCTTCTCAAATAGTTGACCATCGGCTCTTCTTGCTGGAACTCCTTCTACTGGCCGGGCCGGCTCAACGGAGGGATAATATATCTTGCATAAAGAAAGAGCCCTCATAGCCCCTTGATGAGAAGCCGACCTTTTGGAGGCTTGAATCCAAACAGGCACCTTCGTTAGCTCTTCCAACATCTTGGAAATAGAATGGGGTATTTCATGTAAGCCTGAGGCAAAAGTAATTGGCCGACACCGACCAGTATGAAGGTCTCGGACAACATTCATGACCTCCCTTAATTTGTTAGCTGGTGACTCAGCCACTATCGAGTCCTCTGGACCTAACAAGCAAACAAACACATTAGTGGGACACACTGAGAAGAATATACTTTCCAAAAAAATCAAAATTATAAGCAGCTACTTACAAAAAATGGCCTTGACTAGCGTAGTAATGTTGTGACCTAGGGTGTTTTCCTTGTCATCCCTATGTTTCAATATGGCTTCCAACTTCTTAATACGCTCATCCTTTTTGGAAGAGCCAACTTAGGCAGTTTTCAGCAGACTCTCCATCTTTTTAGGACGGTCCATTAGCAAAGATATCCGCCTCTCAGCTTCTTTAAGTTGGCAGGCTTGATGGATGACCCGTCTCTTTAGAGTCGCAACGGCACCTCCAGAATTACTAGACATACCATGTAAACAAATGCATAGGAGATTATACTTTTATGACTCGGCCCAATGATTTCTGTCATTATCCTGACTCATGGGGGCTATAGTACTCAAAATATGTTACAAAAACATTACCTCTTATTTTCTCTTAATTAAACCAAGGACGTCTCGTTGACGATCCATCTGGCTCACAAGGTTGCTATACAGTTCAGGGAAAGTTGACACCTTCTCTAAAGGAGTCGACCTTTGGCTAGAACCTGGATCGTCCTCTTCAAGAGAACGAATCATAGGTGCCGATGGACCCGGAAAATCTTGGTCATTAACCTGCACCCTGCACCCTCAAGAAGGTGAAACAAAAATACATAGTTTACCCTTTGACTGCTTGATAATACGAAGATTCGTCATCAGACAAATCAATGATGGGAATTGACTGAGGCAGATTCACATCAACTGGAGGAGACAACCGACCCGGTAAAGTCATCTCATCTCGATGATCTAAATCCTCAGAGTTTGAAGACTCGATTCTTTGTCTTTTCACCGGCTTCTCCCACTAAAGGAACAAGAAGATGTGATAAGCAGAGTTGAAAGGACTCAGATAAAGCAAGAAAGGACACATAAATACCCCTTCTTCAAAAGAATCATCCCGTTCTTCATCATGACCAACGTCCTGGTTGTAACACCCCGGTAATCATGCTACAGTAACTCTAGTCTAAGGATGCCTTGTTTGCAAAGCTTAATTGCCTCTTGGTTAAAATCAAATCTAAATTCATTAAAATTCAAATGCAAGTCAAGACGAAACTTTGGTAAACAATCAAATAAAATGTTCTTACTATTGCACATGATCCCAACGCAATTTAAAACAAATAAAACTGATAACTTCTAAATATTAGTATGCCCTGGGAATTTAGTAAAATAAAGTAGAAATAAAAGTTGTACCAAAAATTGTGCAACCAATTTTATAAAATGCCTAATATTCAGTAGGTCATAATAAAAGTGAAATAGGAATTTATTAAAATGTTTTACTACTGTAATTAAGTGAAAACAGTAGAAAATCAACACCAGGTGACCTTTTAATATTTAAATGGGATTCAAATCAATTTTTTAATATGCTAAACTTTTGTGGCATCACTATGTGGTGTAACAAGAATATTTGTACTGGCTGCGCCTTTTTACAAAATCAATTGCTAACCAGGTGAAATAAAACAGACAAGATCAAATATTAGCAAAACACAAAAATACAAAATTCCTATACCCCGCCCTAGGCAACAGCCCACCAAGCCCAGCCCCTTCCTCTGTCTCCCTCCCCTGTTCCTCTGGTCGGCCATGGCAAGAGTGGTCGTCGCCTTGACGCCGGCGCGGCCAACAACGACGACGGCCAGCCCTGTCCTGTCCAACAGGTTCCCCACCGTCGTCTCCCTCACCCTGAGCACTCCCTCGTCGCCAAGGTCCACAAGAGGCCGCGAATCGCGCATTCTTCTTCCTAAAGCCGCCGGCCCGCGTCGTCGATTCCGGCCGCCTCGGACCTCCTCGCGCCTCCCAGAGCTCACCATCCGCCTTCCCTCGGTGAGCCGCACCGATTCCTCCCCTCTCCCTTGCTGTTCTGCCGCCGTAGGACCGAGCCCCGCTCGGGACGCCATTGGCGGGGTTGCGATCTCGAGATCTGCTGCTCGTCGCGCGCTTCTCTGCCGTTGCGTGCTACGGCCGCGTCCCTCCCCCCGCCACTCGCCACTGGCCCGCCGCGGCTCCCTCACCGGTGCTGGCCACCGGCCTCGCTGTGGTCTGCCTCGCCGGCGTGCCCGGCTAGGTAACCGGTGAGGTTAATCGCTCTGTTAAACATCCACCCTGTGACACTACCACATGGGCCCCATGCCCCTAATTTTAATTGGAGTTGAATTAAGCAATGTTTAATATAATGGAAATACCCCTTTGAGTGGCTTACATGTGGAACCAGTGCCCTGTTAATTAATCTGTAGTTAAATTAATAGAGGTATGCCTTATTAATAATATCTGAGGCAATGACATGTGGGCCTAGCCCATTTAAATAACCTTTAGATTAAATAAAACTACTAATTAAAAAAATGTGCATATGACATGTAGGGTCCACTGGTCAGTTTGACCAGTGAAAGCCCCTGCCTATGACAGGTGGGCCCTAGGTGTCAGTTGATTGGGTCAAAACTATTGTTTTTGATAATTTTAGAATTATTAATAAAAGTAAATTCCAGAAATTGATTTAAATTGATTAAACTTCAGAAATTAATATCTTTTTAACCGTAACTCGGATCGAAAAACTTTATACATTAAAATTGATCAGAAAAATATAACGAATAGAAATGCGCTATCCGTATACCAACCACACCCCTCTAACACAACTAACATCGACATCCCGCCTTCGGGCCGTCTATCGATAATCACCCGGAGCCGGTATTTCATCCCCGGATGAATTCCCGATCCGAGCATAACCCTTTGTACCGCGTTAGAACACCGTTAACATTGCATTCGCTGTTCCATTCATCTGTTTGCTATGATTGCTTTATATTTAAATTTTCGTCCACCCTTTATTCTCCGGTAGACCCCACTGCTACCGCCGACTACACCGCTGCCGGGTACGACTACTTCGTCGACGACCCTACCCCTACCGTCGAGCTTCCAGGCAAGCAGAGCCATTCTCTTCCCCAGATATCACCTATCTTTTCTGTACATTTCTTACACTAGGCATTGTTACTGCTGCTCCTACGTTACAATCCTATTCAATTGCATAGCCAGTCATTGTCGCCCCTTGATGTACCTTCCTTTATCCTATGCTGCCTATTATATATATATATATTATATTCAGTAGTGAGCCCTGCGCTTTGTTAGTCAACTAGGATTAGATAGCGGGTCGTGATCACTCAAGGGAGTGAATGCGGATACAATGATTATAACTGCACAGGTACGGTACAATGCAGACACCGCCTAAGGCCCCTACCTCGTCTCTGTCAAGCCACATCAAGTGGAGGTATCGAGGAGTAATCCTCGTGCTCCACTCGTTGCTGACTCTGTATAGCCGCCCTAGGGTCCCGACAACGGTTGTCCTTAAAGGTAAGAAGTCGGGTGACCCAACGGTGCCCGTGAGTGCTATTGCGACGGGACAACAGGGAGGGTACGACCAGTGTACCGGTGTTCTTGTCCCCTGATCGTTGGCCGCCAGAGTTACCAAATCACGAAAGTCGAGCTCCTCCAGGAGCACACGCGAGATAAGGTAAGGATTCGGTTCACCTTGTTGGTAACCACAGAGACTTGGTGGGACGACAGGGCGGGCACCGATGTACTGGTGGTCCTGACTGCTGTCGTTGTCCGCGGGTCAGTTAAGTCGAGGCAACGATAACGGTTGTCCCGCAAGTTAATAAAACGACTAATGGTTCGGTGGATGTCTTGAGTTGGCTATATGCCATGTACGCACTACCTACCCGTTGGAAATTATGAGTTATGGGCTCCCCTGCTTCATAGTCTCGTCCGAGGACTCTTTAGACGTCAGCAGTACCGCGGCCTGCGCCGGTGTAACATCCCAATTTTCTAAATTCGGATGTTAATAGATCATCATAGACATCTCATGCTGTTTCCGCATTTTTCTGGAGTTTTAAAATATTTTTAAACATTTTTCAACACATGGCAGTTCGCTGGAGAGGATATAAAAGGACTTATCCCCCTTTTTAATTTGTTGAAAAATAGTTCAAAATATTTTGGGAGACTTTTTAAATTTACTTTGGAGTTATAAATATTTTCTAAAAATATTTTTGGAATTTATTAATGCTCCGGAAAAGTTTTTAAATCAATTTTCGGAGTTTTCGGTATTTTTAAAATGCTAGAAAAGTATTTTAAAATATTTAAAAATAAGTTGCAAAGTTTTTATTTTTATTTAATATTTTGCTCAAGCCAAAAATTCATTTTTATTATTTTAAAAATATTGGCGAAGACGGAATTTAAAAATAAATTTCCGTGATTTTTCTAATATTGTTTTGGGCCTAATGGGCCTGTCCTGTTTTTTTTCCGCAGACAGATTTTGTATTTATCTCGGATTTAAAAAAAAGGATTAAGGGCTGGCTATAAATAGCCCCGATTAGGGCTAAATTATTTTCGCTTAGCGTTTTTAGGTTAGCCCTAATCTAATCTGCGGGACCCGCCGCCGCCGACATCATCAACGACGTCATCGTCGGAATCTCGCCGGAGTTCGTCGGACCACCGCGGAAGTTCGCCGGAGCATCGCCGGAGTTCGTTTTTTTGCCGGAGTTCGTCATTTTCCGCCGACGGTGAGCACCCCGCGCCCGCACCGACGCCTGCGCCCGACCCAACGCCCTAGCCGCCGCCCCGCGCCAACCCCGGTCGCACCGCCGCCGCCGCCTGGCCACCGCCGGCGAGCCGCCGGCGAGCTCGCCCGGCCGCCACGAGCCGACCGCCCCCCGCGCGCCCTCGCGCTCCTGCGCCCGGCCGCCGCCGCTCCTCTGCCGCGTCCGCCGCCGCCCCCTGCCGCCGGCCACGGCCGCTGGGCCGGCCGGAGCCAAGCCAGAGCCGCAGCTCCAAGCCATGGCCATGGCCCCTATGCCCGCACGTGGAGAAGAAGGAGACAAAAAAGGGATTTGTTGCGTTTTGAAAAAAAAATTTAGATCTGGATTCAAACCGCCCGAGGACCCGATCGCGTTTTACAAAAAAAATTTATTTACCCCCGGTGTCACCCTGATACCGTTTTTGCAACTACTTTTTAACCGTAACTCGGAATTGGGAGATTCCAGTTGCGTTGTGACCGTGGTGAAATTTCCTAGCCAGTAGACCAAGTTGTACAGAAGTTTGAAGTTCTAAAATTTGAATCCCAAGCTGATCCAAATTTCAACTTCCGGCAGCCGTAACTTGTTACCGGTGCGCCCGTTTGCGCCGTTTCTTTTTGCGTTAGTTTTATTTTGACAAGTATTTTAAGTTTTGCTACTGTTAGGAAAGTTTTGCTACTGTTCTTTGAATGTTATTACTGTTTGAGCATATTTGTATTGAACATATGATTGATTGGTGCTATGTTTGCTCGTATAGATTGTCCGGAGTGTGCCACCTCGTATTGTGAGGATTGTGACCGTCAGGACCAGCAAGAAGGCAAGTGATGCTTTGACCATACTCATACCTATATTTTCTATAAGAATTATGTTAAGAAATATCACCCTATTGCATAATAGGTAGTTTATTTTACTGTTGCTGCAAAACCAGTTAGGATAGCCACATGTCTTGACTTGTCTACCGTAGATCAACGTAGCCGTGTTGTTGCTTTATTGCTATGCTTTGTAGACGTGGTTTGGGTTGTGTAAATTCATGGAGTGCTTGTGAGCTATTTAATAATTTGTGTAGCAACTGGTTAATAAATAGAAATCACCTCTGGACGGCAGGGAGTGCTTCCTGGGGGCTCGTTCCTTATCTAAGGTCGAGACCAGGTTGTACCCCTAATGGTTGGTTTGGTGGTTGACAGTACGTCATGGTGCTACCCTCTGAACGTAAGTGGGAGCCGTCCAGGATCAAAAAGATCAGACATACTTGGTGACTAGGAGCTTACATGTACAGCCACTGGCCATATGGGCTCTGGCTTAGTTGAGTATGATGTAGGAAGCCTCTCCCGTGCAAAGCTAGCAGATGTAGATGTGATAGGTGGTACCGGCTTGTCGTTGGGTGTAGGTGACCTCTTCTGAAAGACTTCGTCTCAATCTTCGGGTTGAGTCCAGCGGGGAAAGTGTACTAACCTCTGCAGAGTAAAAACTAATCATGATTAGCCGTGTCCCTGGTTATGGACATCCTTGAGCTACTAGACATTACTGTTACTGGAGGATCTTGACATATGAATCACCTTAATAATTTGAGTGGGCAAGATTAAATAAAGGGTGTGGTGTTGGAACTGGTGTGCCAGTTTGTTCTTTAGTAGTAAGTTCAACTTAAAACTTTGACTAGTTTATTTCAGGAGAAAATTGGCTTTCCGCAAAACAAAACCATAAGCCTTTTCTTTGAATTACCTTGCATGTAGTTGTAGGTCCTTTATATAAACTTTTCCGTGTCACTTGCCGTACAAATCAGATGTACTGACCCGTTGTTGGGTTGTAACCTTCGGTGTTGCAGGTTTTTCAGACGATCAGTAAGGTGCGTTAGGGGTTGCGAGTCTGCACTCAGCATGTTCGCATGTGGCTGTTGATGGACTCCACGTTATTTGCTTTTGCTTCCGCTATATTTATATTGAATAAGCTAGCCTTGAGCTATGAAACTTTTTATTTATTTACTCTGGATCATACGTTGTAATAATGATGCACTTGTACTTTGATATACATCTATAATACTGTGTGTGCCAGCGAGTTCGATACAGGGACTGGCACTTGAGCACAGAGACTTCAATTCTGTGTGAATTGGGTCGTTACAGCCGGGAAGTTGTGTTGTCTTCTTTTCTCGAGCAGTGTGATTTGTATTTTCTTTAACTTCACTGGCCAGCCTCGCATCGTGCAGGAGTACGTCGGGGTTAGGGTCCAAAGCCCCACGTACATAGGATATAGTCCGGCGGATGACCTCTCTATTGAGTTTGAAATATGGGCTACGGAGTGTCGGATAGCCTTGGTGGAGCGTTCCCTCACAAGGTGCCCGCCACCCTAGAGAGCCGTGCGTGTAGTGTAACACAAGTGCACCCCTGCAGGGAAGATTAATCCATTCGAATAGCCGTGTCCACGGTAACAGGACGCTTTATGCTGAAGCCAGATCCTACTACTAAAAACTACTACTATTAAACTATTGTTTCTGGGTTTTTCTTCCTTGCAGGGGAGTCGAGGAAGGGATCTCGGAGGCATTGCTAATAATTACAACTTACTATTATACAATGCTGCAGCAACTTCTGCTGCATTGTTACTTTATGCTTTATATTGAACAATTGGCTATTCTCTTCTCATGCTTCAAGACTCGTTGGAAGATGCTAGTCTTCGTTAGGCCTAGCTTCTCCTCCTTATTCTGATTTCTACCTGGCAGGCCACTATATACAGCCTCCCCTTTCCATTTGATGCAAATGCATAAATGCTTAGTAGAGGACGTATGACTCGCGGGTATGCTAGATACTCACCCTTGGTTTATTTCCCCTTTACGTTTTGTCTGATCGGCCGCTGCAGTCGACGTTGGAGCCTTGGAGTCCAGGAGCAGGAGATCCCCGATGTCGACCACCGCAACGTGAAGATCCCGGATGCCTTCTACAACGTCGAGTTCCCTATTGACCAGGAGTAGTTTTGAGGTTCGGAGGCAAGAGGCCTCGCCTTTTCGATCTGTTGTTTTTTGTGCTATCCTTCTTAAGGTAGATCATGTGTACCTTTTGTCTGTACTCAGATACTATTTCTGCCGCTAACTTTTTTGTCTTTCAAGCTGTTGTATTCGAGCCCTCATGGCCCCTAGATTGTATTAAACAACTTGTATTATTTTATTTGTAGAGTTGTGTTATGATATCTCATCGTGAGTCCCTAATCTCGATCGTGTACCTTGCGTGTATGATTACTGTACACGGTCCGATTTTGGGGGCGTCACAAGTTTCTATCAGAGCCGACTTCCTATAGGACACCCCCTTCCAACTCCTTGGTCGAAGTCGGGTCTAGTCATTGCAAAACTACTTTACTAACAACGTCGTGTGGCTTATCGGCCCACGTCGAAAACTGGGAGGTATTAGGATCTTTTTCTCCGTACCCTTACTCTGGGACTCTGCTCTCTCTTCTCCTTCGGGTTAAAGATTTTTGCTAACTCTGAAATTAGGTTCTCTTGACTACTTCCTCCCGGAGAGCCCCTCATTACATATGATCGCTTGCTTCACGAGAATATTTCGAAGATTACTCTCGGATAAAAATTCTTGAGTCCATATATGTTGATCACCTTGACAATTCCCGGCCACCGATAAGTCTGTATGTATAGCCACATTCACCTTCCGTTCATCCATTCAATCTCAGATACTCTTGTGTTTACAAGATGCATCGACATACTCTTCGTTGATTGGTAAATCCTTTGTGCATACTGCCTTGCCTCTTATTTTCACCCTGCGGATAATTCCTCACATTTGTCGAGGATCCGTTCACCCTCAGTGGATCCTGTGATTCCCAAAATACATTGAAATACTATTCGATCTGGCGACAATCCTCGGCAGCCTACTGATTTGGAGATTCTTCTTACCTGCTTGAACTATGATTAATCTCGTTTGTCTTGTAGTCTTTGATGACCTCCCTTGGCATTGCTATTCTGGTATGTTGAATCATCGTGTGTGCTAGTGCACGCAATCATCTGTTGGTCCCTATGAATCTATTCTTCCAGCTTAGACGTCATTCCGTACATGAACTGGTTCTTGGTAAATCAAACCTTGATTGATTAACTGTCAAGCTTCTATTCAACTTATTTATGTTTGACCGATGTATCTGAATCTGATACAGCGATATGGAAGTCATAATTCCTTTATATTCAATCATTGAATTGTTCAGATGCTTCTATATCCAATGTTTTTTTGCATTCTCTCTTCTTATGGTTGAGTACCAATACTCGCACCAGACTCTTTGTACGCCGCCTGACCTTTTTGGTGGATTACGACCTTCCGTCCCCTTATGTCCTAAATCATTGACGAGCTTCCCCTGATATGAAATTCCTTTGGCGAACGGTATCATCTAGTCCGTGTCATCAGCCTTCTACTTTCAAACTTGTATCTCTTGTTCCTATTGTTTGTCGTATAGATTCGTGAATTTTCCCTATGGGTTGTATCTATGCTTCATTCATCTGTGTGAACCCATGAACTTCTACAGGTCATACTCTACTGGTGTTATGCCAGATAAATTTTTGAATGCTACAAATTCATCGACGGAGAGAAGTGAATGAAAGGCTATGCATTGAAGAAGTGGGAGTCGACCCTGAACCTTTGTGTTCATGCCCATGGATACGATGTAGAACTTATCATGGAAGCTTCTCGTAAAGATAATTACCACCTTGGTATAAATCCTTCTACACCTATAATCCACCATTCTACCTTCGAGTATTACCCCTGGTATCTCGTTGATATCATGCCTTTGCACTACATCTTATGAATTGTGATGAAACAATGCCTATCCCTGCCATAGCAATTTCATGGTTCTGGGTTGTCGTCAACCGGAAACACCGAATACTTTTGCTTCACCATTACTTTTGCTTGATGTCGCGGTTGTTCGATTGTATTTCCTTGAAACCTTTTGGCATGATGTGTCGTGGTCATCCTCGACATCTTGGCTTCTACCAAGTGTTAACTGAATTCATGGTGAGAAATACCATCCTTTCCCTCAGTGATTTGTGTTATCATCGACAACATCGTTTGACTCCCTGCCAATACAAACTTGGTCATGTATTTCTTGCTCTTCTTTCCCTTGGGAAAGATATACCCGTGATACTTGTGTATCATTACACTTTCCCTTCCATTGGTCTGATTAATCGGAGAATCACATCTTCCCTTTCATTGGTCTGTTTAACCTTTCTTGTAATGTGTCTTGTCTGAGCAGTGATAATTCCCTTCTTATGTAAACACTTCGGTGTACTCCTCTGTCCGTACCACCCGTTACTATTGTTGATAACCTTTCGATAACCATCGATGGACGGGAACTTTTCCTACTGGTCCGCCTTGTCTTAACGAGTAGGAAAACGGTTCTCTTTGTCCCTCGCCCTTCGTACCGACGTTGTTGCCGACATAGCTAACAAGTTGTTCTCTGACTTACCTTGCAACTTGATCGCATTGAGTGTCGCCACCCTTCTTACTCAATGTGGGCCCATAACCCATAGTTCCACAGGACCGAAACCTGACTCTTTTGTGCATCCCCATTCCCAAGTATTATTCCTCGTGCTTGACCTCGTGTACAATACACAAGTCATATACCTTGTGATCTTTAGTTCGATATTAGACTCAGTGCTTATGCCTGATGTTCTGGACCCCCTTTCATCCTCCGTTATCATCGTCGAATGCTTTTGTATCCGCTTGAAAACTTCTCATGCCTTCTCTTTGTTTCTCTCGATATATCTCCCTGAGTTTAACTCGTAAGATACCTTGTACCCCACCCCCTTGGACAGCCTCGGTTGACCAACCTTGTACAGGTCCGACCCCCTTAAGTTTTCCCCTCCTACCCTATCCGTAGGTACGATGCATCCCTCGAAAGAAGGATGACAACTCGTCGAGATACATCGGTGCATACAAATGAAGACATCAACGAGAAGAATAACCAGCACCAGAAGAATCGTTAGAATACGAAACCAAAGCTTTATCCCTTCCACTACCTTTTAATTCTAGGGACGAGAATTCTTTGTACTGGGGGAGATTTGTAATACCCCGGTAATCATGCTACAGTAACTCCAGTCTAAGGATGCCTTGTCATCATGTTTGCAAAGCTTAATTGCCCCTTGGTTAAAATCAAATCTAAATTCATTAAAATTCAAATACAAGTCAAGATGAAACTTTGGTAAACAATCAAATTAAATGTTCTTACTATTGCACATGATCCCAAAGCAATTTAAAACAAATAAAACTGATAACTTCTAAATATTAGTTTGCCCTGGAAATTTAGTAAAATAAAGTAGAAATAAAAGTTGTTCCAAAAATTGTGCAACCAATTTTATAAAATGCCTAATATTCAGTAGGTCATAATAAAAGTGAAATAGGAATTTATTAAAATGTTTTACTAGTTTAGTTACGTCAAAACAGTAGAAAATCAATATTTAAATGGAATTCAAATCAATTTTTTTAATGTGCCAAACTTTTGTCGCATCACTATGTGGTGTAACAGGAATATTTGTACTGGTTGCACCTTTTTACAAAATCAATTGCTAACCAGGTGAAATAAAACAAACAAGATCAAATATTAGCAAAAGAGAAAATACAAAAGTCCTATACCCCGCCGTGGGCAACAGCCCATCAGGCCCAACCCCTTCGCCTGTCTCCCTACCCTGTTCCTCTGGTCGGCCATGGCAACAGTGGTCGTCGCCACCCAACCAGCTCGCCCCTCTCGTCGCTACAACGCTGCCCCGGTGGATAAGGAGACCCCCCTGCGTCCCGAAAACCCTAGATCGAGCCCGTAGTCATTCCCCCCCCCCCCCCTCCAGTTCGCCATTTCTCACTACCCCGAGCTGCCCGTGCTTGCCCGTGGGCATGTCCTCCACGCCGGCGCGGCCAACGGCCCGCCCTGACCTTTCCAGCAGGTTACCCACCGTCGCCTCCCACACGCCGAGCACTCCCTCGTCGCCGAGTTCCACCGGAGGCCGCGAATCACGCCATATTCTTCCTCCAGCCGCCGGCCCGCGTCGTTCATTCCGTCCACCCTGGACCTCCTCGGGCCTCCCTAAGCTCGCCATCAGCCTTCCCTCGGTGAGCCGCATTGATTCGTCCCCTCTCCCTGGTCGTTCTTCTGCCGTAGGACTGAGCCCCACCCGGGCCGCCATTGGCGGGGTCGCGAGCTCGAGCTCCCCTGTTCGTCGCGCGCTTCTCTGCGGTTGCGCGCTGCGACCGCGTCCCTCCCCCCGCCACTCGCCACTAGCCTGCCGCTCTTCCCCTGGGCCGTCGCGGCTCCCTCACCGGTGCTGGCCACCGTCCTCGCCGTGGTCTGCCTCGCCGGCGTGTCCAGCTAGGTAGCCGGTGAGGTTAATCGCCCTGTTAAACATCCCCCCTATGACACTACCACATGGGCCCCATGCCCCTAATTTTAATTGGAGTTAAATTAAGCAATGTTTAATATAATGGAAATACCCCTTTGAGTGGCTTAAATGTGGGACCAGGGATCTCGGAGGCATTGCCCATGGGAATTATGAGTTATGGGCTCCCCTGCTTCATAGTCTCGTCCGAGGAATCTTCACACGTCAGCAGTACATCGGCCTGCGCCGAGAAGTTGTGTTGTCTTCTTTGCTCAAGCAGTGTGATTTGTATTTGCTTTAACTTCACCGGCCAGCCTCGCACCGTGCAGGAGTACGTCAGGGTTAGGGTCCAAAGCACCGCTTACATAGGATATAGTCCGGCGGATGACCTCTCTGTTGAGTTTGAAAGATGGGCTACGGAGTGTCGAATAGCCTTGGTGGAGCGTTCCCTGATAAGGTGCCCGCCACCCTGGAGATCCGTGCATGTAGTGTAACACAAGTGCACCCCTGCAGGGAGGATTAATCTATTCGAATAGCCGTGTCCACGGTAAAAAATCTATGCTGAAGCCAGATCCTACTACTACAAACTACTACTATTAAACTGTTGTTTCCGGGTTTTTCTTCCTCGTAGGGGAGTCGAGGAAGGGATCTCGGAGGAATTGCTATTAATGACAACTTACTATTATACAATGTTGCAGCAACTTCTGCTGCATTGTTACTTTATGCTTTATATTGAACTGTTGGCTATTCTCTTCTCATGATTCAAGACTCGTCGGAAGATGCTAGTCTTCGATAGGCCTAGCTTCTTATCCTTATTATGATTTCTACCTGGCAGGCCACTATATACAGCCTCCGCTTTCCATTTGATACAAATGTATAAATGCTTAGTAGCGGACGTAAGACTCGCAGGTATGCTAGATACTCAGCCTTGCTTTATTTACCCCTTTATGTTTTGCTTGATCAGCGACTGCAGTCGACGTTGGAGCCTTGGAGTCCAGGAGCAGGAGATCCCCGATGTCGACCACCGCAACATGAAGATCCCCGATGCCTTCTACGACGTCGAGTTCTCCGTTGACTAGGAGTAGTTTGGAGGTTCCCAGACAGGAGGCCTCGCTTTTTCGATCTGTTTTTTTGCTAGCCTTCTTAACGCAGATCATGTGTACCTTGTGTCTGTACTCAGATACTATTTCTTCCGCTAACTTTATGCTTTTGAGCTGTTGTATTCGAGCCCTCGTGGCCCCTGGCTTGTATTAAACAGCTTGTATTATTTTATTTGTAGAGTTGTGTTGTGATATCTCACCGTGAGTCCCTAATCTCGATGGTGTACCTTGCGTGTATGATTACTATACACGGTCCGATTTTGGGGGCGTCATACTGGTCAAACTCGAACTCATCCTCATCATATTACACTGTTACGAAAGGCGCATTTGCTAAAGTCCATGGATCCCGCTCCTACATAAATAATGAACTCAATCAGTCGACTCCATTTTACAAGTGAAAAATGACGACGAACAAAACGGCGCAATCAAAACAAAAAGGGTTTTTTAATATATTGATTGCATAAAGGATTACAAAGAGAAAATTTTACATCAAAAGGACTACGAGACCAACATCCCAAGAAATTATGACTTCTACATGTGTGTTCCTGCTGTGATGATTGGGACTACTCCGCTCAGTGCCAGGCATCATCAGAAACATAGGAAAATGAAAACCTAAGTCTACTTGAGAGCGCGCCTTGGGATTTACTTGACGTCTCTGACATCTCGCTCATAGATGGAGTAGCTATAACCACCGCCTCGGCCTTGAACTCCTTCATCTGAAGATGAGTCAGAAGAGCCAGAACTAGTGATGATCCTTTCGCTCCGGTGACTTGCAGCAGGAGAGTGAGGAGAGTCTTCTTCTTATTCTAAGTCGGCTTCACTAGTACTCTCTGCACAACATTCGATACGGTTTCCATGGGCATTGAAAGGCCTCACCAACAGGGAATCTCTCGCATCGAACCTGCAATAGAGGCAATCACCCCTGCCCAAATCGTACCAATGGGCGAAGGTTTTCCATCCTTTTCCCAGATACATCAAAGCTTCCTCCTCAAACTCCATTTCCACCCAGATGGGCCATATCAGCACCCATAGACATGCAAGAACAAACCTGGGGGCTTAAGATCCTGCATGGCAATGGCGAAATAAAGAGGAAGTTCGATGCGACGGTGAATGCGGGAGCGGATGTTTACCACGAAATCGTGGTTGGAGACGCCCTCGTGGATTCGAAGGATCCCTCGGCCGGCCCTAGTTTCTCCACGACCACCATCGCCACGGCCGGTATTACCACCGCGACCACGGCGGCCCTGGCCCCTAGCGCCATGGCTTGAGCTAGGGCCTATCTCTTCAACTTCACGAAGTGGAATCTTGGGGGCCATGACAAAGAACGTGGGAAAGAATGAAGAAGAAGGAAATGTGCGGATAAAATTGTGCATGCGCCCTCATTTAAATGGCCAAAGTTGAGGGTAAAATTATAAATTCATATACGGCGGCGCTGAAGATTCCCACGCCAGCCTTTAAAAGCACATGACTCATCGGTTTCCCACACGATGGGACTTAACAGCGACACCTCGATAACCGCGGGATCATGGATTGCATTCACAACTTAGATTGATTTATTTAATTGATACATCTTCTACGATCAACCTCGGCGAAAGGGCGCGAAGGACGCCGACTCTGTGAATTGCCGGATTTGGTGGCAGAGCTGTTCAAAGAAGATTGCCTTGGAGCCGGCCCTAATGACAATCTTGGGGCTACCACTAGTAGGAAACAGCCTTCTGCTGGCGTACACTTTTAGGCTACTGCTGGCGGGCAGGCGTACGCTAGAGATGTGACGCAAGTGATAACAGGTATCGCCGGCGTACAAGATGTACGCCAGCGCTACCTTTTGTTACCGCTGGCATACAAACTGGTCGCCCGCCAGCGATGTCCTCTAGTGCCTCTGGCGTCCACGACAGCCCGCCAGTGGTCAAACTAATGTACGCCAGCAGTAGTTTTTCTGGATTAGGTACTGTCCGCCAGCAGAAACTCTTATGTACGCCAGCAATATATTTTCTGGAATTACTTTTCTGCTGAAACTTGTTATTCCAGCAACACAAATACTCAAATATTTTCACAGTTTACCAACACAATACAAATACACAGAATTCATAAGTTCAAATATACAAGAATGATCAAATATTGTTACATCACATTACTTAGCAAAATAGAGAAGTTGTAGTGGCATCACACATATTGTATCAAACATAGATCACAAACAGAAAAATAGACAAGTTGAAAGTTACATCACTACATTGTATCACACACAAACTACATCTCGATTGAATTGGTAGTTTAGGTCGCAAGGTTTTTCGAAAGGATGTACCGTCATCTATACTACAATCACATACAAGAGAATTGTAAAGACGATGAGCAAGAAGGGGATCACGATGAAGTTGGACTTCATCCGGTGGTTCTTCCTCTCTTTCCCTTGCCGGTAGTTCAAGTACCGAGCTTCTGCCTCCGCTTTACTCTTGTAGCTCTTGTAGTTGTTGCCCTTGAACTTGTTGACTTGCTTGAAGCAATCTTCCAAGTGCTCATAGACTCCTGGAACGCTACCTTCGTACACCACATGCCACTTCTTCATCTCTGCATTATCCCTAAGTATTAACCAAAATAGTTAAAAGGAAGATATGTGTACATTCATGCATTATAAGAGAAGACTTAGTTCAATGTAAAAGGAGTTCACATGGACGCAATTTTTGAGAGCAAATAGTTAAGTATGCACATGATTCTTATATCCCTAAATATAGAATATATGAATTACGCAAGTTCAACATTAGATATAGTTTACAGCACATGTTCATCGATTGTTCGAAAAAAACTAGCTACATGCATAGAGAACAGACCCTCTCACTTCTTGCTCGGCTTCGGCTTCGACTTCGGTTTCGGCTTCAGCGGAGGGAACGGGAGATAACCTTTCAATGAGTTTAATGGTCTGTCATCACCATGTTGATATAAGCAGGCTTCTATGGCAGCGTTAGGTAGTGGACGATGACTATAGAAGAACACCCCCATCGCTATGTATGACATCCCTGGAGATTGTTCGCGCGATCATTTGCTGGATTCGGCCGAACTCTTGTCTTACTTCGGCATCGGAGGACCCCGCCAAGGTTCTGCACCATTTTGCGAGAGACGACATATATTGTATTAGTTGTTCATCCTTTACGTACTCGCGCATATGATAGATGGCGTACTAGGACTCCCTCGTACTGCCTGGCGCCTTGTTGATGCATGCGAAGTCTGTTTTATGGATGAATGTGTACTTTCCTCGCCTTTGGTTTTTTCTTTTTATGATTCCCTCCCTATAAGAGTAGCCAGTGAGAGCATCATCCAGAACATCCTTGATTAGCTTGTAGTCTTTGTACTTCTGATGACTCCCCGAGTCGAGATATATGGCAAGAGAGTCTTTCGGCTCGAGAGCGATGAGGGTGTCGTATTGGTTGCTACACAAAATAGTTTGTAGTTCAAAGAGATCATCAGCCTCAGATTAGTTTAACGATAGCGAAAGCATGTTACGGCTGCAAGCGAGAATGACTTACTCAGGGAAGTAAGGCATGAGAAAGATGTTCTTGGAAGGATGATCCACGAAGAAATCTTCGATGTACTTCATTGCCGCTATCTTACCCTTAGGGTTGTTCAAGAACTGTTCTTGCATGTAGAAGGGGCCCATTATAGCGATGTTCGGGGTATTCTCTTTGATGAGCTGGTGAGCCAAGCTTAGCGCAGCCAGGCGGACCATGGATGGGTGGAGCGCATTCATGTGGAACATGTCAAAGATGTCATTAAATCTCAAGAAGAACAAGTCCCCTGGGTATTTATCCAAAAATCCCAAGCCCTCCGGTACCTTTCCTATGTAAAGCGGGTATGTTGGATTGTCATCTTTGGCAAGATTTGTCTCCACATAAAGAATAGCATTATGGAGGTTCCTCATATCGGAAGTGACGATTTCTAACAATTTTGGCGGCAACATCGGTTTAGCCAACTCATGGATCTCATGCCAGTTTATGATGGGTACCTTGTCCTGTACCCGGATCGGCTTCCTACACCCCTCCACCGGTTGGCTGCTGGAGTCAAAGGCACGTTTCTTCGCTCTTTTACGCCCCGTCGTCTTCTTGCTATCAGGATGCACAAATGAATCTTGGAGCGCCTCTTGGAGTGTGTCTTGGCTGAGACCAGATGGATCACGAGGGCTGAAGGGGGCTGCTTCTAGGGCTCCTTGAGAAGAGAATAAACGCCTCGTAGGGCGGGGAGGACCCTGGCTGGCAGCAGGTAAGTCGTGGTCATCAACGAGGAAGTCTTCGACGCGAACATCATCGTCGTCGTGATGATCCGCAGGTTCAGCAAATGCCTCGTTTTACTCTAGCGTGATGAAAGAAGGGTCCAGACGAATCAGATCTTTAGGCCATAGCATTGGCCAAGACAAGCATTGTTCAAGGTTCAACTCGCTATCTGCTTCGGGGGGTTGAGTCGGAGGATCCAAATTTGCATAACCCGGGAACACCCGGTCCAATGTAACCCTAAACATGGTATCGGACATAGAGACTGTGTGGAACACACGGTTAAGTGGTGTCACGATACGTGCCTTTGCCACGCCCTTCAACTCATTGTTGACTTGTAATAGCAATGTGCATCCCACCTCGTCGGCCTGCGAAAACATGCAAGGCGTTAGAGAGGGCAAGCAAGCGCCAATTAAACTAGTCAAGACTTTTGCGGCGCTTATTTACCGTCAGGGCGTTGAGCTCGTCTAATGACGAAGGACCGCGGACGGCCGCCGGCATTTAAGATATGGAAGGGCTCCTACGAGGCGCAATGCCGGCCGGCGATTCATCCCTCACACCTTGTGTTGTGTTGTTGGCCGCCGTCGTATTGATCTCCACAATAGGCGGCTCATTATTCGAGTTGATGGCACTTAGGTGATTGTGGGGAGAGGCCCTTGTCTGCCTCCGTCGATTCAATCCGCGATAGACTTCATCATGGTAGGAAGGAGGTTGTTGATAGTCTGTGTCACTTGCGCATTGATTATGTTGGGCATGTCAGCTTTCACGGTCTCCAACTCGTCCCTCACATTCTTCTCCTCGTTCCTCTTCCTCTCCTTTCGTGCCTCCTTGGTCTCAGGGTAGTAAAATGAATGTTTGTGATTGAGTCCGGCGCGGACCACACGGCCACGATGCGGTGGCTCTGACACCGGCAATTTCTTTACCTTGTTTAGCGCCCTTTCAAAAGAGGCGTCATACGGCAGCTGGGTTCAGGATCCTTGAGATTGAGCTAATTCTTCTTCCTCCCGAATTTTTTTCTCAAGCTCCCTGACCTTCTCGTTCGTGCATAGTTCCTTGGTTTTGGGATTTACCTTGTATCGGGCCCGCAAAAATCGATTTCTGTGCGGGTTTTTATACTTCGGCTAGGGGTCCGGCCCTTTCCTTTCCGCGTCCTCCTTATCCCAAACTGGCTACTTTCCGGGGTAACCACGGCTTCCGAGATTATGGGAGCTACGTTCTTCTCGTGCATATGTTTCCCCCACTTCCTAAGCGCCTTTGTTGCAGGTAGGTCATAGTTGGCCTTGAAAACATTGAAGTCCTCTTCCGAAATTGACAGCCAATGGCTTTGGATCTTATCAAAATCGTAACCCGCATCAAGCTCCTGACTCACATACCCTTTCCAACTGGACAAGGCTTTGTTAAACCTGCCTAGGGCGAATGTGTTCACCAGATTTTTCTTGATATCAAGGTTATCATAGGGTTCCGGGAATTTGTATCGCGCGTGAAGCCTCTGAATGAGGAGGGTGGCCACATGTTCCTTCCTTTTTTCCCTAATGTCCTCTTCATTGATGTTGACGAGTTCTCGAAGGATCCATCCAATGTTGATGCCGTACCCTTTTGCAACATGAGTCGGCTGTGTAGGAAAACCTCTAGCGGGGTCCACCTCCGTAAATTCTTCCCGGATGGTGCGGAGCTTGTTTGGGCCCCTTTCCTTACGCTGCCACTTGGCTTCTCTACCACATGTCGCGTTGCCATCCCCGACACCACTAGTAGTGGTCGCGTTGCCATCCCCGGCACCACTAGTAGTGGTCTCGTTTCCATCCCCGGCACCACTAGTAGTGCTCTCGTTGCCTGCATCCCCGCCTTCATCATGGTGATCGTCAAGCTGCTGAGCCGCAAGCATTGTGAAATAAGGATGATCCTCTAAGGAATCGACAGGTACCCGAGAACAACCGGCTTCCTTGTTTGACATCTATTATCACCATTTAAAAATACTACTAGTAAGTGGGATAGGTTAGTGCAAAATGAGTTATAAAAAAGTAGCATGTATGTATGCATCATGTTTACTGTCTCTAGGATATGGATGCAATTTCAACCTCTAATCAACAAAAAATCACAGAGGATATATCCATCAAGTTCAAAGTTCAGAAAGTAAGGATTCATAGCAACTTCTCAGGTGGATCTCGATGTGATACTACCTATACAGAACATGAAGTGTTGAATAAATTTCCATTTACATATAGATCAATATATCACTAAGTTCCGTTCATATCTTATATTAGGTCATTTAAACAGTAGAAAAATGAGTTAAAGTTCTCATTTTCAGTATTTTTAGCATGTCCTATTTTTAGCATAAGTCATGCCAAAATTCACGGAAAATTTTGGCATGACCTCTGCTGAAAATAGGACATATGGAGTACCCGAATTTGCCGGAACGGAAGTTAATCAACATTCCGGCAATCTCAAGGCCTCATGGGTACCTGAAAACTGGATATAACGCAACACCACTAACACATTCACACTGAATGATCTATAGCAACACATGTATGAACCAAAAGAAGAGCTAGCTAGCAAACTCCTATGGAAAATGAAGCCATAGAGCAGTACCCAGCTATAACCCAATGCACCACAAGAAGCAAGGAGCATCACAGGAGGAGATGAAGAGATCACCTCAAAGGTAGTAGCACAAGGGGGCTGTGATACGGCGTCCTGGCTGTGGCGGCGGCTCCTCGGCTTGCTTTTCTACAATATAAGAAGATATATACTGGTAACAACATATGCTACACTTGTTGTTGGATGTTGTTGCCTGTTGCTACTACAATATTTCTGAAGAAGACAAGCGTGCCACTTTATATAGGTCAAAAATAAAATCAGCAACAAGGATAAACTTTTGCACTTATAACTACCCAAAAATACCCCCACACATTCTCTATACATCATCTATTTCTACAACATGGAATGAATTTGATATAAAATGCATCAAACTGACATACACAGATACACAAACATATAGTTTTTAAATCCAATTTCAGTTTTAAAAAACCATGTTGTAAGGCCTGATATGCGGTACTGTTCCAGATCAAGATGTTTCCATCCAGATCCGGGGACGAAGCACATATCGGTCCCACCGTGACATATGACGAAGTCATACGCCCCGGATTCCCAACATGATATCACAACACTACAGATACAAGGATACAACATCTCATACAATCGGCATACAACTGCCTCAAATACAATACAACAACGGAAGGTATATGTCTGACTACAGACTACAAGCAAATGCTACTGGCAAAAGAAAAACATCGATCCCCATAACCACACGGGTCGAGGCCCTCCGCCGGGATCCGCCTAACTAGTCGTCGTCGAGTCTCCACGTGGAACGTCGATCACCATACCTGTTGTCGATCCGAACCCTGAAAAGAGTTTGGGGGTAGTATCATGAGTACAGAGGTACTCAGCATCCAACTGTAGTGGTCATCTGACCCAGCAAGGACTTCATCACTCGTCATTCTAGGACAACTAGTAGTTTACGGTAAGGAAGGGGTAAGTGGTGAGGTTGCTGCCGCACTAGATTTTATGAAGTGGCTAACGATCTAAAGAGTAAGATAAGAAGCCAAGCATTCGATGAGGAATCGCCTCCAACAAGTCTTTCTATCAACTACTACGCAAACATAACACCTATCCTATCCTTGTCCTCCTCTTCGCATCCCGACGAAGAAGAAGAAATCAAGGCACACACACACGTTGATCAAGTTATATTAAGATTATCTCAGTTGTTGTTGTCTATGAACAAGGAGTAGGTCTCAAGTCGTCCATAACCGTGGACACGGCTTCTCGAAAAGATTTAACCCTGCAGGGGTGTTCGAACTGCCCATTACGAGGCTCCGCACGCACGTCCATCACTCTCAGTTGCTACCCATCACAGGCAACCATTTTATGATTTAGTTCCAAGAGATCCGAAACGACAAGTCCCTCTAGCTAGCAACGAACAAATCCGGGTGGCCCCCGGTGAGTCGACACCCAACTCAAAAGCCGGCCGCGCTCTCAAATCGGCCTCTACCGTCTGGATGAGGTCGGGTTAGTTTCCCAAATAGATGTGGACAACCCCCTAGCTCCCTGGGGTGGACCAACATGAGAAACCATGTCTCCGCTGGCCCGGGTTGTTTGAAAACTACTGGCGGCCGACCAGCACACACACGGTTTCAAATGGTAAATCAGCTTGGGCCACCACTAGAAATGTTTGAAGCTAGGTAGGTAAGAAAAGGGGACCCCATAAAATCCCACACGCGGTTAGGCACACTCAGTCTTAAAACCAATACCCGGAACTCGGGTCCTAGGTGACTCGAATGGAACAAAGCGTCGGGGCGGGATAGCCTAGACCTTCCATCCTTCGTCGAATATAGTCAACATTATAATAATCATATCATCAACAACAATAATAATAATGTGATATCCCAAACCCAGGAGTAACAGGGTAACATCGTAGCATCCTAATCATGCATACTAAGCAGGGGCTGAGCAACGAGCAATAGTAACATAGCAGTACAAGGTTTGCTGGGAAGGGACATGGTTGTATCGGTTTGAAAGAGGCTGTAAACATGTGGTAGGATCAAACATCGAACCTAACCTAGACTAGCATGCAAACCGCTGGTTGAAATAGAATGGATCATAAGTAATGTATAGTCCTTGCCTATTGATAAGTCGGGTTCCGAAGGTGTAGTTGATCGCAAGCTTGCATCGTCTATGAGAGGTACCCGCGGAAGCACACAAGACGGAAACACTGGAAAGCAATCAACGGTGCACCACTATTACTACGGAGCAAACACGAGCAAGCATCAACAAGAAGAAACACGAGACATCGCACCTACCGTCGAGAGCGGTTACTAACAATTTAAGTGGGTATTGGTCACACACGACGAATACCGCACGTTTACGGTGGTTCAAGTTGCTTAGCTACAGGTGATCAACCAACGGTTGTTAACATGGCAACTCAAGCAAGCATGGCATAGCACACAAACATGTCAAGAGGTGAAGCACAAAGTAAACTATCTATGCTAGTCAATTTAAGTGAGGCACAACCTAAACATGGCATAACACTAAGTGCCGCACGATGATTAAAACCTTTGGTACTGTTCTACCATAAACCATATTTTAGGTTGGTTAACAACAGCAAACAATAGCATAAACACAAATTACACGAAAAACTAATAAAGTTACATATAAAGCACACTCCAAACGGAGTTACGGTTAAAAAGATACAAGCAAACAAGTTACGGGCACAAGCTGCCAACATCACGAAGCACAGTTTAGAGCAAAGCATAAACAGGTTAATGAATGCAAACATTCTCACAAATGATTTGCAATAAAAGTATACATGACATGGAAGGCATGGCAAAAATAATCATGCAAAAAGGCATCATAGATCAAAAGATATTAAGCAAACAACATGACATCGTAAGGTAACAGACTTAGTGAAAAACAGAGGTGACTGTCAAAAACAGCAGCATAGCAACTTTGGAGCTAAATAACTATATGACCAGTAATGTTAACATGAAGATGCAATACATGTAATGAAAGTAGGCATCATGCTTAACAATATGCAATTGGAATCACTCAAATCCGATAAACGGTCGCGACACACTCGTCGACCGAAGTTGCAACAAAATAACAGTTTCAGCAACAGCAGCACAATAACATCAGGATAGCTACTTTGGAGCAAGATTTAATCTATATGCAGCAAGAAAATATGGCATGTGAATGCCTGAAACTGAAGTAGAAACATTTCTTAACGCAACGCAAAAGGAATCAATGCAATAGGCCTCATGGATTTGTTACAATCATCATGCAAAGTTGCAACAAAATAATAACAGCAGCATCTAGCAGGAAAAGTAGCAGTTTAACGGCCTGATGCCCTGTTCAGCACACAATTACACAATCAAGATGAGCTCAAATGCAAATTCTCACAAAAGATGAATTAAAGTACACACAATTCTGAGCAACTTTCGTTTTGGCGGCACGTTCATCCGAGCTACGGTTCTAGCGTTATTAACGTCGCAAAAACAGATCAGCAGCTAACAGTTTCAGACTTAGCAGAAATTCACAGGTACTTCAAGAGAAAAAAAAAGAGCTCGGGCCTCTTCTCACCATGGGCCCAAATCGGCCCATTTGGTCTGGCTGGGCTCAGGGCTGGCTGGCCTGGGCTGCAGATCTGGCCTGGGGCTTGGGCCTGGATCGGGCCCACCTGGCTGCTGGAGGCCTGGCTGGGCCGGCCGGCCTGCCACGGCTGCGTCCACACGGGGACGCCGAGCGGGCGGCTCCCGTGCCCGACCTCAGGCAGGCACCAGCGGCGGCGGCCGGTTGCCGGCTCCGGCGAGCTCCACCGCGGAGGCAGGCAACGCAGTGGGCGGGGACGGGTGCGGACCTGCCGGATCTAGGCGGCTGGGAGGCAGCGGCAGGGAAGCTTCGGGGGAGCGCTGGCAACGCCGAGCTCGGCCTCGGCTCGAGCGCCTCTCATGGCGGGCGTGTCTTACCTACACAGAGAGGAGACGGGCGGGTGAGAGGAGGTAAGGGGGAAAGGTAGAAGGGAGAGAGAGAGGAGAAGAGGTGGCCGGGAGAGGGACGGCGCCGGAGTGGGTGGCGCGGCAGCCGGAGGAAGACGACGGCGGCATGGCTTGCCACAGGCGTGGGTGAAGAGGAGAGAGAGATGGGGAGGCTAGCTGATGTGGCGTGCTCTGGTCCGTCGATCTGCGGATCCGACGGCCAGAGTTGCTCTGGAATTAGGGTTTCAGGATTTGGGGCTCAAAATGGGCAGATCTAGCAAAGTGGAGGGGGGTGGCTGCAATTTTGGCTTAGGGAAACCCTAAATGGGGGTGGGAGTGTGGTGGTCTTTATATAGCCCCGGTGGCTGGCAGTTTGCAAAAACATCATCGGTTTTTCTCTCGCGCGTGCGGTGCTCACGTTTCTGGCCGCCGGGGGTCCGCAGTACCTCCGATTCGGGTAAAACTTCGAACTGCGCGATCAGTGCGTCGAGCTGGAGGCGTTCACCTCGCGCTGGAACCGTTCCGAAAACACTTTCCGGCGCGCTATAAAAATATCCCGTTGAATTATTAAACAGGGTTTTTCGTTCCGTTGGCTGCGGCTGGTCTCGTGTGGGATTCACGACGGTGATCGGGTGAAACCCGGTGTCGCAAAGGTCGAGTGTCAGGGTGGCAAGGGTTGGTCTCTGTCCGATACGAGATAAGAGGGCGGGGGAAATAATCGCCGATCAATAAATCAGGGATGCAAACACCGCAAACAAATCAGATAATCAAACAATTCACACCAAAAACAAATTTTTTAAATTTTGTGAAAACTGGGCTGTTACACATGCATAGAGGATGGCTTGCATTGTCATAACTGAGATCAATTCAATTCAATTCAATCAACTTTATTTCAACCAAAACACTTTTTCTCAAGACTAAACAGTAGTGAATCAAAGAGGAGGAGGGAAGCAAACAGTACCCCATAGGAGAGGAGCGAAGCAGAGGAACAAGTGCTCACCAAAGAGGAGGTCGCCGTGCGCGGTTCAATTGAGAGGACGGCGGAGTTCCTCGGGTGCTCGCCGTAGCCCTAGCATGGTGGCAGCGCGAGATGGAGGGTCGCTGTGCTCCTGCGCAGCGACCGGAGGAGGTTTGGGCGCAGGCGCGACGACGTGGAATTGCACAAGAGGCGTCCACGGGGTCCACGGGGAGGCGGCGGCGGTGGCGATGGGAGGCGGCGCGGGCTGGAAGAGAAGAGAGATGGAGAGGAGTGGAGGAGAGATGTGCACGTGGTGGGTGGGCTGGCATAGTCAACAGGTACACAAGTAGACTACCACTGGCGTACGACAGGGTTGGCCGCCCGAGCTCTTTTTTTGTATTTCCTTCTGTTTTTTCTATTCTTGATACTTGATTTTCTCTCTAATTTATTAAAAGAGTTGTTTTCATATAAAATATGTCAAAAAATGTATGACTTAATAAAATAATTGCAAGTAAAAAATGTATATTACAAAATAGAGGTACATATAATTGAAAGTAAACATATCAATGGAGAAGAGTCCATAATAAGATGAACTACACATGGAAGGAATAAAACAAGGAATAGATGTGATCCAGAAAATAGGCGGGGGAGCATAGTCGTATGGTACCCAAGTTACCGCTGGCGGACTGACAACTAGGTCCGCCAGCGCTATACTTTTCTCCCTGGCATGCAAAAGTGGAGCGTCCGCCAGAGGTGACTCTACCACTGGCGTACAAAAAATTTGGCCGCCAGAGCTTCTTTTTTTTGTATCTGCTTTTTTTATTTTCTATTTTTTCTATTCTTGTATTTGATTTTCTCTCTATTTTATTAAAAGGGTTGTTTTCATATAAAAGTAGTCAAAAAATGTATGACTTAATAAAATAGTTGCAAGTCAAAGATATATATTATATACAGATGAGAGGTACATATAATAAGTGTGTCATCGATAATATTAGTTCATCGATACAAGTTTGTAGTATCATACAAAAGAGAAATCAATACATAGTTTCTTCGCACACATTGTGCGTCTTTCTCAGCGTTTGGTAATTTTCTTGCCTTTTTTTGTCGCAGTTGCATAATTTAGCCCGACATCGTGATTACTTCTTTTGAACGGACTACCTGACCTAGGTAGCGTCATTCTACTCCTTCTTGTGGTGTATTTTGCCTTATCGTTATCATCTTCATCATATTCGATATTTGGGTCGCCGAACATGTCGAAGTCTTCTTCGTCGGCCATTCCTATGATGTTTCTTTTGCCTCTCCTCACGACCACGCGGCTAGGCCTACAGGGGTCTGTTATGAAGAATAATTGGTACATGTGCTTACCCAATACCCATGGCTCATTTTGCGCAGTGACGTTCACGCTTGATGAAGTGCTGCTGGCTTTGGGTATAACCATGGTGGTGAAGTATTTGTTTTCTTTCATGACGGTTGATCTCCTAGCCCATCTGACACGAAACATCGGCACCTTCTCTCCAGAGTAGTCAAGCTCCCATATCTCCTCAATCCTTCCGTAGTATCGTAATTTTTCATTACCGATTGAGGATACCATCGTTACTCCTGAGTTTTGATAAGAAGAACTTTTATCCTTTTCTTCTATGTAGAATGTGAACCCATTTATATCACATGCGTGAAACGTCGCAAGGTTGGGTGAGGGACCATGTGACAAAGCATATAAGATTCTGCCTTCTGGACAATCTATTGGTGGATTAGCGATAAGGTGTTCTTTGAAACAATGCAAGAAAGTGGAGTTGTGCTCTCTGATTACTTCCCCATCTTTCCTTTCCCTACCCTGGTCAGTGTACTTCTTCCTAATGATGTTTTCGTGCTCTTTGCACCAGGGATCGACCATTTCAAGGTGTTGTAGAGCTACCAAGTTTGCCCTGTTAGAGTCGACGCGTCGTTTTTCAAAGTCTACATGCAATTCCCTCCGGCCATTCTTGTGGCCTACTCCGTCAAGCCTGCCAAGGTTTCTGTTTCTGGGCAGGCCAACAGGGTCATCGACTTCGCCCAGGAGATTCGTGCAGAAAGAGATGCACTCTTCGGTAAAATAGCCCTGAACGATGCTTCCTTCCGGATGGGCCCTGTTACGAAAGAATCCTTTGATGACTCCATTCATCCTATCGACTGGCATCATGTTGTGCAGGAACGCCGGTCCGAGGTGGATGATATCTTCCACGATATGGACCAACAGATGCACACAAATGTCAAAGAATGCGGGTGGAAAGTAAATCTCAAGTTCGCATAATATCACAACGATCTCTTCCTGCAACCTTGAGAGTTGCTTCCGTGTAATCGAATTTCGAGAGATCACGTCGAAAAAGTTACAGAAATCGAAAAGGGTTTCACGTACGTGCTTGTCCATTATCCCTCGAATCGCAACCGGAAATATCTGCGTCATCATCACATGACACTCATGAGACTTCATCCCGCTGAACCTTTGTTTCTCCTGGTCTAGATATCTTCTTATCATCCCACAATAACCGAAAGGGGTTTTGACTCCTAGAAGGCACTTGATTAATTGTTGAAGCTCGTTCTCACTTAGAGTGAAACATGATGGAGGGCAGTTATAGTCATTTTTCTTAACCTTTTTTCCCTTGTGTCGGTTTGTCTCCTCATCCGATGACTCAATTCCCCCGTGAAGCTCTTCCCTGATACCTAGATGTATGAGGTCATTTCTTGCTTTCGGCCCATCTTTGGTTTTTTCCGGCATGTTGAGCAGAGTGGCAAAAAAACTCTCGAACACATTCTTCGTGATATGCATTAGATCAAGTCAATGAGGCATATCGAGAACAGACCAGTACTTCAAGTCCCAAAACCCGGACCTCTTCTTCCATACATCCAGGAGCGGTTTTGGTGTCTTTTGCTTCTTTCTTGGCTTAGGGCACTGATCCCAATCATTCAGCAACTCATATATTTCTTCACCGCACCTCTTACGTGGAGGTCCCCGGAGCTCATCTTCACCATTGAAAAGGTCTCCACGCCTTCTCCACGGGTCATCCTTGTGTAACCACCTTCCATGCCCCGTGTAGACAGTTTTTGAAGACCCGGGATCTTTCATAAGTTGCATAAACGTTGGGTCATCCATGCACCTCATACATCCCCAATGTCCGTGCCAAAACTGGCCTGCGACATATCCGTGGCCAAGATAGTCGTGCACTGTACAAAGCAAGGCGGCTCTCATAGGGAAATATTCTTCTGCGACGGCGTCCCATGTGTTCACCCCTTCCCATAACGTGTCTAGCTCATCTTTCAATAGCTTTAGATACATATTGATGTCGTTGCCAGGTTGTTTTGGCCCTTGAATTAGCATGCACATGTGTATGTACTTACTCTTCATGCATAACCAGGGGGAGGTTGTATATCCATACGAACACGGGCCAAGTGCTATGTGTGCTGCTCTGGTTGCTGTATGGATTCACTCCATCGGTTCTCACACCCAACTTGAGGTTCCTCGGATCTGCCGCGAAACTTGCATCTACGCCGTCTAATGCTCTCCACTGGCTTGCGTCCGAAGGGTGTGTCAGAACTGCCTTTTCACACCGTTTTGTATCTTTCAATACTACATTTTTTCTGTCCGCGTGCCACCGCATGAGCTTAGCTTCCTTGTAGTCCACGAAATACCGCTGCAAACGGGGAATGAGCGGAAAATACCACACAACTTTCCGAGGTTCTTTCTTCCCTTTCTTGTATCGAGCGGCATTGCACACCGGACATGTGATCATGTTTGCGTCCTCTTTCCGATAAATGTAGCAATCATTGATGCACACGTGGTATTTTTCATTCGGTAAATCAAAGGGGCACACGACTTTCTTGGCGTCATCACAACTTGTAGGACACGAGTTGCCCTCCGGAAGCTTACTCTGCCAGTATTGTAGGCTAGCGTCGACGCTTATGTCAGTCCATTTGTGTTTTGCCTTCATTTTGAGAACATCGAGCGCTACTTTGAACCGAGAGTCTTCCGATCCGCAACCTGGATACAAGGGAGTATTCGAGTCTACCTCTAGTTGTGCCAGCTTAGCTGGCTCTATACTAGAAGATCTGCAGTTAGTCGTCTTCTTTAGAAGCAGCTCTTTGAGATGAGGGTCCCGCACGGCTGAAGCTAGCAGTGTTTGCATGTCATCGTCATCGGTTATGTTTTGTTCAACATCTTCTAGTTCTCCAACATCATGTGAGGGAGGGTCATCAGGCGGCTCTTCATCTTCTTGCCCGTGATCGTTATTATTGTCATGCTAATCATGACCCACCGCACCATCATGGAACTCATCATCATCATCTTCATCAAGCCACTGAGTGTGGCCATCCATGAAACCATGTATGAGCAGATGCTCCAGCAACTCTCCCGAAAAGGGGTTCAGCAAGCCCACTTTTTTGCATTTGCGACACGGACATCTTATCTCGCTCCGATTATTTTGTATCATGTCGTCTGTAGAGTATCTCAAATATTTTTTCACGACACGTTCACTCATATGGCAGGGCGCCATATCGACCGCCTGCACGTGATAGAACCACAAGAAAGGTAAAACAATCATTTTTCACTAAAAATTTCGGCATGACCTTCCTACAAATAGGACTAAGAGAGTGCCAAAATTTGCCAAAACGGAAATGAATCAACATTCCGGCAAAATATTGACATCATTTCCTGCACAATAAGAATAGCACATATATGCGTCATCACATATCCGGAAAAATTTCATCATCTCATATATGCATGCATACATCATCATCAAGAATATATAGCACATATATATGCATCATCACATATCTGACACAATACAAAAATAGCACATATATGTTGATCCCTCACCTTAAGAGAGACAATGTGGGAGAGAAGAGAGATGTAGATATATCTAGCTAGACCTATAGAGATGATATATTTGGATCTCACCAAAAGGAGCTTAATTCGGTCCTTTTGTGGCCATTTCTTTTGGTAGAAAGGACATTAGAAGGGTAATGGAGCAAGATCTATCACATAAACTAGTTTTAATTGGTTAAAAAGAGTGGTGGAGATGGGGGGAAGGGGAGGAACTTTGAGCTAGTGAGAAGAGAAATAATGGAGGTGCAATACCAATAATTGCACAGAATACCTCTGGCGTACAAGAGATCTGTCCGCCATAGGTAACAAAGCTAGCGCTGGCGTACAAACCAACCGCCCACCAGCAAAAACGTCGGAAATTTAATATATTTCGTGGGAAAAATTCCTCTAGCGTACGAGCTAAACTGTATGCCAGTGGAAATAGAAATAGCGCTGGCGGGAAGAGCTTATGTACGCCAGTGGAAGTTGGATCCGATGCCTAGCCCGGGGCAAGTCGTGCCTCTGGCGTGCACAAAACAATGTACGCCAGCGGTAACTTCTATTGCCCTGGCGTCCACTTAACTCTGTACGCCAGTGAAAGTAACGCCGGCGTACAACTTTTGACATCCGCCAGAAATGAGCTGGCGGCTATAGCCTGTTTCCTACTAGTGTACTGTTGGGGGGATGGTTCGTGGACCCGGCAGGATCAGCAAGAAGACTTCCATAAAGTGATGAAGAATCGGCACGTGGGCTGATTCAATAAGACGAAGGCCCAGAAGAAGGTTCGGCCTATGAGTCGATCGACTTACAAGTTGAAGATCGACGACAGAAGGAAGGAGTCCAAGATACCTTGAAGGACAAGACAAGTCATCGAAGAGATAGACTAGGACTCCACCTCCTTTGATGGACGGTCTCATTGTAAAACCCTATGGCTCAGCGTGTATATAAGCCGACACCTTGGGACGTCCTAGAGGCGAATCAATCTAGTCTAGTTCTGGAGACACCGGCGACTTCTAGCGCCCTTGTAATCGAGATCTCCGACATATAATACAAGAAAGGCAGGAAGTAGGTCTTTCCCTCATCGAGGGGACAAACCTGGGTAAATCCATGTCTCTCTCTCGTCTCGATATTCGTTCCGACTCTCTGCCAATCGACTCTTCCTCCTCGTACGCACTTGTAGCCAAGCCCCTGCAATCAAGTTCTCTATGACCACATCTGGAATGTTTTCCCACGACAGAAAGTGCGAAGCTTTCCAAGGCCGTGCCGAAGGATTCGTCGGTGACCAAGGACACCGCCGGCCTGTGGGAGGCGTCGGCGATCCGAGCCACGGATTTTGCGTCCATGACGACAGTTGGGATAGGTTGGGGTCGTCGCTAAGGGCGGAGCTCGGGTTCCAGGGGAGTAAGAGGTGCCCACGTCCCGTGAAGATGAGTGGGTATGCTTCCAAAGTTTCTGCCAGCGTGGTTTTTCTCTTCTATTCCATCCCTTTGTTTGCGGGCTTCTGTTTGCCTACCAGCTTCAGCTCCATGATCTCACCCCTAATGGGATTATGCATATTGCATGTTTCATCACGCTATGCAAGTTCCTCTTGGGGGTGTATCCTCATTGGGGGCTCTGGAGGCATATCTTCCATGTGAAGAGGACCTGCTTGGAGTACGTTGTTGAGGGCGTCGCCATCTCTATTAAGGACAAAGATTCCTACTTTGATGTGAAGAAGTTAGATTCTGTCTCGGGGTGGCATAAAAAATTGTTTGGCGCCGTTTGATTCGGTTGCTCAAGTTGCTAAATAGTCTTCCTGGGGGCACCATTGGACGCAGGATGAGTTGTAGGTGGTGGAGACTATGGCGCAGTCGGTTGCAGATCTCAAGGAAAGGATGAATGGTCTGCAACTCGTTGTCGTCTTCATGAATAGGTGCATTCAGTCACTGCAGCATCGGGTGCACCCCATGTGGCAGTACTCTGGACTCGAGGACCCAACGAGGCGCTTTCCAAAGGAGGTTTTCACCTGTGAGCTCTTGGCTCTAGTGCAGCGGATCACCAAGTGCACGAGAACTTCACTCGCGGACTCTCTGATTCCATATTCCTCTGATGTGCCACTCCCTGAGGTATTGTCTTGCTCGTGATTGTGCCCTTGCTTGTGCATGTGATTATACTGATTTTTCTTCTCTATTATGTGTTGATATTGCAGGGTCATATTCATGCGCTTAATTACCAGCCGCAACCTGAAGATGCCGAGATGCGGGAAGATGCTGACGATGCACCGATCCCCCTGCGCCTATGGAAGTAAAAGGTGCCGGTCAAACTTTAGATGGATAGGCTTCTCTGCAACCCAGTCTTGTTGATGAGGAGGATGATCTCCCATTAAATGTGCGGTTCAAGCGCTCTCATCCTTTGACACCGACGAGTTCTTCATCTCATGGTGGGGGGAAAGAACCTCTGATGTCGCAGATCTTGCGCCTCGTCCTCCTTCGGGTGGCCATAAAAAGGCGAGGTTTGGTTGTCTTCTTCGTCCTAGCGTGGCACCTGCTAAGTTGGTGTATGTGTGCAACTCAATTTTCATTCTTTCTTTTGCTTGTTTCTGACTTTGGTGTTTTCTAGGCCTCAAGCTGCCTCGGTCGCCTCTGCTGCGGGTGCTTCCGCTTCAATTCCTCCCGTGGCTGATGCTGGCGTTGTTCCTGATAAAGGGTCGAGTCCTTTCCTGTCGCATCGGGCTCGGGTGATGTTCCTTCGATTGCTCCTATTGGTGGTTCTGGGGCAGCTAATGAGGATGCTTCCTCCCCGGTTACTGTAAGTGCATCAAGTGCCCTCCCCTTGAGGTTTTGGATTTTGATGAAAAAACGGTTAAGGGACTGATGTGTTTGTGAGTATACACAGGAGAACAGTCCCTGATGAGATGTTTAACCACCAATGTCGACCCCCCAAAATGTTGAGGAACATTGGAGAAATTGGTGCGTTTCCTGAAGAATGAAGTTAAGCGAAATCCTGAATACTCAGGATCCTGAAGCGTTCGGTTGAAGCTGAAGCTGAGGACGATCCTGAGGACGTTCGCGCTGAAGACGAAGTTGAAGCGTAGTCTTCGCTAAGACTTTTTTATACTTCTTGAGTCGTAGGAAAACACCGCACTGTTGGAGGGGGTTAAAGAAAACGAGTTCCGAAGGTCTGAGGAATTGCTCAACTAGGAATCCTGAAGAAAAACCCTGAGGAAATCTCCTGCAGTAGAAGTTCAGTCCTCGGGTGTCTGAGACGTTGTTCTTCAGGACACTGAGGTAACTAACTTCGGTCGAGGAGTCTGAAGATCGCCAGTGCGACTCTTCTGAAAATCATGAGGAGAGAGAATACTTTGACCGTGCCACGTGTTGTGTGGTAAGAGGCTAGAACTTGTCTAGCAACGGTCATTTCCGAGGGCATGAGAGTAATTGCATGCATGGGCATTTATGTCCTTTCACCTCCGGTTGCTCCGCGGCTATAAATAGCCACCCCCAGTCCCATTTGTGGGTTGGCTGCTCCGAGAGAAAAACTGACACTTGTCATTTGAGAGCAACCCACCTCTGAGGACACTGAAGAACCTAAGTGAGGAAAACCACCAGCCTGAGTAGTTGAGCATTTCTGAGGAAGTCGGTTCGAGTGATCCGAAGCTTTTTACTCTTGAAGACTGTAATCTTCCAGCCGGTGTAGAAGTCTTCAGTCTGAGGAAGTCAAGATGCAATTGTGACTTCCCGGAGTGACTGAGTCTGTGAAGGTTTCGGCAGTCTACCTTGAAGACTCACCTGAGTTATTGGACGGAGTCTGAGGACTCTAGTTCAAGGAGAACAAGGTGAAGACTATGTCTTCTGAGTTGAATCTCAGCCTCTCCAACCAGACGTAGAGTTGTCACAGCAACTTGAACTGGTCTACCAAACCAATGTCTTCAATCTCTGGTGCTATCTCTTCAACCTCTTAAGCTTCAGTATTTGCTATGTTGACTTCTTATGCTTCAGCTCTCCCTCTGCTCTTTGTCTTCATACTATGCATTTGAAGCACTTCCGCTTATCTGAATTGATTTATTTCTGTTGCGTTATGATGAGCTGCCCTAATGATTACATTCTGTGAAGTTTTATTTCTTCATGATTTTGGTTACTTCTTCAGCCTCATGATTTCTTCAGTCTTGAAGAAAAGCAAAATGTGGTAGTAAAATTGAAAATCTCCCATTCACCCCCCTCTGGTCGATATATTGCACTTTCAATTGGTATCAGAGCAAGGTACTCCCTTGTTCTGTGTGATTCGGTTTAACCACCTGGAGTTTTAGTTATGTCGACCTCGGGTACAATGAGCGTTGCCTCAAACTGCCCCATCTTTGACGGGACAGACTATCCATACTGGAAGAACAAGATGAGGATGCATCTTGAAGCCATTGAAAAGGATCTGTGGGATATTGTTGATCAAGGCATTCCTGAAGCAAATCTGATGACTGCTCCTGAAGTTGTCAAGAAGAACTGGCAGCTTGATGCAAAAGCTCGAAGCATCATTGGTGGTCATCTCAACAAGGCTCAGTTCAACCATATCAGTGGTCTGGATACTGCAAAGAAGATATGGACAAGACTGTCTAAAGTCAATGAAGGAGTCTCTGCTCAACGAGACTCACGGGTTGATACACTCCGCAGTCTCTTCAACAGGTTCAAGAGGCTGGACAATGAGCACGTGCAACAAACCTTTCACAGACTCACTGACATATCCAATGAACTTCAAGCACTGGGTGCCGCTGATATCATAGATCATGAAGTTGTGAAGAAACTACTGAGGTCACTGGATGACTCATTCGAGTTCCTATCGCTGATGATTCAAGAAAGGCCTGACTTCAAGGCTCTGGATCCAGCGGACATTCTCGAGCGCCTCAATGCTCATGAACTGAAGCTCTCTAAAAAACGAGATTTATACATCTCCACGCCTAAGGTCCGCGCGCTAAAAGCTAGAGCACGAAGAGTGTCCTCTGATGATGAGTCTGAGGCTGATACTGATCATCCTGAAACTCTCAGCCGTGAACTTGCTCTCCTCACCAGAAAGTTCCAAAGATTCACGAAGAAGAATCTCTTTGGAAATTCCTCAAGATCGTCCTCAAGAAAAAGCAAAGATGATGACTCTGTCGAAGCAAGAAAGAGAGTCTGCCACAAGTGCAAGAAACCTGGGCATTACATCGCTGAGTGTCCTCTATGGGAAAAGGAAGCTAGACTGAAGAAGAAGAAGAAAGGGAAAGATGACAGTTCTGATGAAAAGACTAAGAAGAAATCCTCAAGATCCTCAAAGTCTGCTGGATACAGGAATAGCAGTTCCCGTAAGGCTCGCGCATCTCTCGGAAAAGAATTGGACTCGGAAGAATCTGGTTCCAACCCTGATGCTGAGGAAGAAGAATCTGAAGAATCTGAGGGTGTGGCCGGTCTGGCTCTTGCCACGACGCTTGGCTAAAAGTCAATCTTCAGCACTGAGGAATCTGGTCTATCACATGTTGATGATGAAGCTGAAGACACAACCCCTTCCTTCTGCTTCATGGCCAAGTCCTCCAAGGTATCTTCTTACTCATCATCAGATGATCCCTCTGATGAAGAACCTGATGAAAACTATGCTAAACTTGCTAAACTTGCATCTAAGAAACAACGTGCACTTGAAAAGATTCAGATCTCACTAAACAAGAGTGATGATATGTTGGTTAAGGAAATGACGAAGACTCAAAAGTTGACTCATGAATCAAAAATTCTTCAGTCAAAGTTTGATGACTTGTTCAATCGTTATGAGGCACTCCTTACCGATCATGAAAACATGGCTCATGAGTTCCTCATGAGGAAACAAGAACTTGAACGTGTAAGGATGTCTCATGACGATTTGAGGAAAGAAAATAATTCACTCCTCTCCCAACATATCATCATGCCAGAAGAAGGATTTAATCCTCCCTGTTTAAAATGCATTGAGCATGATCGTATCATCTCTGTGCCTAGTTCCTAAATGTCTTCAGACTCTGTTATTTCCATTGCTTCTGTGGTATCTAACCCCTCATCTGAGGATACCATAGACATTGCTGAAGAAAATGCTAGGTTGAAGATTCTACTGGAAACCGACATGTTCAAGAGCCTGAAAGGACATCAGACTCTTTGTGACATCCTCAAGAAACAGATCCTCAACAGGAACCCGAGGAAAGAAGGTGTCGCATTCACTCGGAAAGTCAACCCCGATGGGTCTTACTGGAAACCTGAACAATATCCAAAGACCACTTGGGTTCGGGCAAAGATGCCTCCTCCTGATCCCTATACTTTATCTGGTTATGATGATGTTTCTTCTGATGTGATGATTGAGGCTTTTGACTCAAACTATAAACTGTTTAAGAATGTTAATGGTGAGGTATTTTCCAGATATATCGGAACTAACTGCAGAAATGGTCCTCCAGTCAAGCAGATCTGGGTTCAGAAGGACCTCATCACTAACCTTCCTGTGAATGCAGATGCAAATGAGCTGAGGATATCATCTGAGGACGATACCTCAAAAGGAAATGATTATAATCATGTATCTTCTAACCATTTTGTTCACAGGGAAGCTCCTCATAAGAATGCTTATTCATTTGTTTATCCTAATGCCACCATATCACACCCCATTAGGTCTCATCACCCTCATCAGTCCTCATGTGCCTCAAGACCACCCATTAAGATGTGGGTGGTTAAGAACTAATCATCCTTGCAGGGACATGTCCTGAGGCAATTACAAATTCTGCAGATCATATGCCCAGGACAACATCAATTGAGTCAGTTGAAGGATATTTATATTGTTTGGTTTCATAGAATCAATCCCGAGGAACATCCTGAGGAATTAATTCTGAGGAACCATAAATTCCTCAAACTGAGACTGGCTCATAACATGTTGTATGAGATACTAATTCCTTTCTAGGGAAAGACTGAATGGGTGATGGACAGTGGATGTACAAATCACATGACTGGTGACAGAAGCCTTCTTATGGAATCATCACTGAGTCCTTCTTCAAATAAAACCATCACCTTCGCTGATAAAGGTAAAAGTAAGGTATTGGGTCTCGGCAGAGTGGCTATCTCTCGAGACCAACACATTGATAAAGTCATGCTTGTTGAATCACTTGGATACAACTTGATGTATGTATCTATGCTCTGTGATCTTGATCTCGTTGTTGTCTTCGGAAAATATGGTTGTATTGTCTATATGGTTAGCAATAACTCCATTGTCTTCAGTGGAGTTAGGAAAGGTGATCTATATATTGTAGATTTCTCTGAAGGTCCTCAGGTTGCTACATGCCTCATGGATCGAGCTTCAGAATGCTGGCTATGGCATCGAAGACTCGGCCACGCTGGAATGAGGAATCTCCAGAAGCTGGTACTGAAGAAACATGTCCTCGGAATTGAGGAAATCAGATTCACGAAGGACCGGCTATGTGGTGCTTGCGAAGCTGGAAAGATGACCAAGGCCACGCATCCTGCCAAGACCATCATGACTACTACAAGACCTCTATAATTGCTTCACATGGATCTATTTGGTCCTCCAAAGTATTCAAGCTTTGGAGGTAATGTTTATGGTCTTGTTATTGTTGATGACTTCTCATGATACACTTGGGTGCATTTTCTTGTCTATAAGTCAGAAACCCCAGCAATCCTCAAGCGCTTCGCCCTCCGAGTCATGAACAACTACAACCTGAAGATCAAGCACATTCGAAGCGACAACGGCACTGAGTTCAAGAACTTCGGTGTGGAAGAATTCCTCGATGACTCGGGAATCACTCATGAATTCTCTGCGCCTTACACTCCTTAGCAAAATGGAGTTGTTGAGAGGAAGAACCGAACCCTCATCGAGATGGCTCGCACGATGCTGGCTGAGTACAATACTCCACTCAAGTGGTGGGCTGAAGAAATCAACACTGCATGCCACATCGTCAATCGAGTGTATCTTCACAAGTTCTTCAATAAAACATCATACGAGTTAATGGTCGGTAAGAAACCCAATGTAAGTTACTTCAAGGTATTCTGTGCACCTTGCTGGATTCGTGATCCTCATCACCAGTCCAAATTTGCACCCAAAGCATGTGAGGGTTTCATGCTTGGTTATGGTATCAACTCGCACACCTACAGAGTCTTCAATATTAGTCATTATAAAATTGTTGAGACTGTAGACGTGCGATTTGATGAATCTGATGGCTCCCAAAGAGAGCACCTGCCACATGATTTAGCTGAAGCACCACCTGAAGAACAGATCAAGAAGATGGGAGCTGGTGATATCATTCCTGTGGATCATCCTGAAGAAATTCACATACCTCCTACTCCTGAAGAACATCCAAATCCTGATGCAAATAATCCTGATGACGATCCTGATCCTGAGGCTCCTGATACCCCTGAAGATCCTCAAGCACCTGAAGCAGATGAAAATGAATCTGACGACAGTGACGAAGATGCGCCTCAAGATCACCCCCCTCGACTTCCTCGTGTGGCAAATGAAGTTCAAGTGGACAGAATCCTCGCTGACGTCAACCTACCAGGTCCTCTTACTCGTGCAAGAGCTAATCGTATAGCTAACTTTTGTGGGCATTTCTCATTTGTATCAATTTCAGAGCCCACCAAAGTCACCGAAGCATTCCAAGAAGCGGAATGGATTCAGGCTATGCAAGACGAACTTCTTCAGTTCAAACTGAATGATGTTTGGGAATTAGTCAAACGTCGTGATCCTCGAATTCACAATGTCATCGGCACGAAGTGGATCTACCGCAACAAACTCGATGAAGATGGACAAGTCATCAGAAACAAATCTCATCTCGTAGCTCAAGGATATACACAAGTCGAGGGGATCGACTTCGGTGAAACCTTCGCTCCTGTTGCTAGACTTGAGTCCATTCGTATTATGCTTGCATTCGCTAACCATCATAATATCAAGTTATATCAAATGGATGTGAAAAGTGCTTTCCTCAATGGTAATATTGAGGAAGAAGTATATGTTGCTCAACCTCCAGGTTTTGAAGACGCAAAGAAACCTGATATGGTGTACAGATTGAAGAAAGCCCTCTATGGTCTGAAGCAAGCCCCTCGGGCTTGGTATGACACACTAAGGGACTTCCTCATCAGCAAGGGCTTCAAATCTGGTTCCCTCGACCCAACTCTTTTCATAAAACGATATGATGATGCATTATTCATATGTCAAATTTATGTTGATGACATAATATTTGGATGCACTAACAAGAAATACAGTGAAGAATTTGCATTCTTGATGAGTGAACAGTATCAGATGTCCATGATGGGCGAACTGAAGTTCTTCTTAGGGCTTCAAATTCGTCAACAACGCAACGACATCTTCATCTCTCAGGAGAAGTACCTCAAGGAGTGCCTGAGGAAATTCGGGATGCAAGACTGCAAGGGCATCAAGACACCGATGCCTACAAATGGACAACTTGGTCCTGATGAAAATGGCAAGGACTACGATCAAAAGGTATACCGCTCCATGATAGGTTCTCTGCTATATCTATGTGCACCTAGGCCTGATATAATGTTGAGCGTTTGCATGTGTGCCCGATTCCAAGCGGCACCTAAGGAATCACATCACCAAGCGGTGAAACAAATTCTTCGATATTTTGCTCACACCCCGTCGCTAGGCTTATGTTATCCAAAAGGCACACAGCTGGATCTCGTTGGGTACTCAGACTCAGATTATGCTGGAGATCGAGTGGATCGGAAGTCTACCTCAGGAACATGTCATTTCCTCGGACGCTCTCTTGTGTGCTGGTCATCGAAGAAGCAGAACTGCGTATCCCTCTCCACTGCTGAAGCTGAGTACATTGTTGCTGGTGCTAGCTGCTCACAGCTTCTTTGGATGAAGCAAACTCTGAAGGACTACGGCATCAACCTGAAGAAAGTACCACTACTGTGTGACAATGAGAGCGCCATCAAGATATCTCAGAATCCAGTACAACACTCGAGGATGAAGCATATTGAGATTCGGTATCACTTTCTTCGGGATCATGTATTGAAGGAAGACATTGTCATCAGCCACGTGAAGACTGAAGACCAACTTGCTGATATATTAACTAAGCCTTTGGATGAGAAGCGATTTAGCACTCTGAGGTGTGAGCTAAATATCTTAGATTCCTCAAACGTCCAGTGAATGGACACACATCCTAACGCTTAAAAAATATTGAAGAATCCTGATGTACAACACACGATGCGTCGTACTCCTCAAATCACGAGGAACTACCTTTCTAAGTGTGAACAAATTAACGTGGAATTGACTCAAGATCCATACGACAATTGTATGGTATCAAGTTTCTCATTACCTATAAGGTGGGTAGCGCCACCGCCCAAACACCTCAGGATTTGTTGTTCCACACCTTCCTCAGGATTTGACATCTTCATTACTGATGATTTCCGTGTTTGACCTCAACAGCGTTCACCTATAGTTATTGTTCTTCAGCTTTTCCTTCTTCATCTAGGTGAACGTGATCAGACCCGTCCCTCTATGCTCACTTATCTAATCTGTCTATCTCATATGCATTCATCAAGAAATCTTGTATTCCTCAGGCTGAGACCATTTGTCCTCATCATCAGCCTGAGACCATTTGTCTTCATCCTCAGCCCTTGTCCTCAAGTTCCTAAAATCAAGGATTTACAGTTACAACTGTCTTCAATTTGTTGCGATTTTACCGCACGTCGTGCTTATCCACCATTAGGATATCCACTGAGGATCCCAACAATCAGGGGCAATCTGGTCCACAAATTTCGCAACCCCTCAGCTTTCACCCCTCTATAAATAGCCCTCTACCCCCCCCCCCCCCCCCGGTCATTTCCCCCCACATCTTCTCTCACTCTCGCGCCGCCCTTGAGCTCCTCAAGCTCTCGTGCTAACGTCGCCGGAGTTCACCGTCGCCGGGGACAAAGACTCGTGGTTCCTCAACATTCGCCTCAGTTTTGGTATGCCTATTCCTCAGTGGCTTATTCCTCAGCGGCTTATTCCTCAGTACTGTTGTGTCCTCAAGCCATTTAATCCTCAAGTGTCCTGCTAGATTTCTGAGACCTATTCCTATGCCTTATTCTTTTGCTTTCCTCAGCCTATTCCTCATGAACGCAGGTAACCGTACCCCGGTTCCCTCGCAACTTAACTCTGTCACAGGTACATGTCTGCTGAGGAATCGTATGGTTCTCATAGTCTCACTTCATTTGCAGCTCAGCTTGAACGAACCATTCCTCAGTCTCCACCACTAAAGAAAATGGCTCCTCGGCGTAAGCTCACTGATACTGCTAGAGACCTACCTCCTGAGCTCTATGAGACGCAAAGCTGAAGCAACGGGTTCAGAAATCCCTCTTCTCCTTGATCCCAAGAAGATCTTGGAGTACATCGAAATTTGGTCTGTCAAGCCTGACACTCCTCTTGATGATTTGGACATTCCTAAAGACATCAAGTTCTATGTTCAACAGTTCCTCATCAATGAGATTCATCAACGTGATCTTCAGAAACAGTTGAAGGCCAAACTGAAGAAAGTCCTCAGTGACTTCAAAAAGAAACCTATCACTGATGTTACTCCTCAGGAGTTTATAGAGTATCAATGTGAAGTTCAACGCCTCAACACTGAGTGCGCTGCCAACCGTGCTTATATAGGAAAATCCAAGGAACGGATGTCTCAGCAGATGGCAAAGTTGATGAAGCTTCGACAGCCTGCTTCCTCAGTACCCCCTGCTGCCTCTACCAAAAGCCGCAAGTGCCTGCCTGACGCCCAACCCTCAACTCCACCTGCTGCGAAGAAGCCTACTGTTGAGGACCCCATTGATGCTACACCCCTTTCCTCAGCTCCTCCGGCATCAAAGGCCGCTGATACCACCGTTCTCATTACTGCTGCCTCAACTCCACCTCCAAATCCACAGCGCAGCTTAATCGTCTTCACTCCACCCCCTGCTGCAACACCCATTGTTCCAACTCCTCCGTCCCCACCGCCACCGACTATTACTGAAGGTGAGGACATGGACTTCGACATTATGGATCATGGAACTCCTCGTGTCCATGATGAGGATTATGGGCTAACCAACTCGCCCACCTACACTATCTTCTCACCTGAGCCTCACTCCCCCGCCGTGACCGAGGTGTTTCCTGATACCTCTCTGCAGTCTGAAGAATCAGTTGGTGCATCGTCCTCGGCGTCTGATGCTGATGACCCAGAAGCCACAAGTGCTCCCACAAATATTGCTGCTGATACTGATGCTGCAGCAACCACTACTACTGATACTGATGCTGCTGCAACTACCACTTCTGATCCTAAGCTAGATCCCCCCGCCGCTGAAACTGAAGCTGAAGCCGAGCACAGCACAAATGCTCCTCCTGAAGCAGAAAACAGTACAAATGCTCATGCTGACGCCTCAAAGGTTGGCTCTGAAGACAAACAGGCAACATCACCTCGTCTTCCCAAGGACCTCAACACGTCTATGCCTGAAGCCTCAACACCTCCGCCTCAGCCTCAAGCCTCTCTTCAGATTGAAGTTCCTCAAGCGCCTACACCACCTCAAGGCCCAGTTCAAGCTCGGTCCTTGTGTCCGAAGCAGAAGCAACCATTCTTCCGTGACCTTGAAGTTGATGATACCCCAAGCTTCAATGCTACTAATTTCTTCAATGCCATGAGTTTCTTCCAAGAGGGGATTCAAAATCCATATCATTCTGCTCCACCTCGAAAGCTGCTGAGGTTCTGGACTGCCACTCAGAAGAACTATTATGCTTCAGTTCTCTATAAGCAAAACAAATTGTTCCCTCACAAGCATATTCCTCTAATGGATATGGAAGCCCTTCCCTGCTTCAACAGTGTGCTTCAGGATCTGCATCATGCAAAGCTGCTTCAGTTCTGCTCCGAATGCATCCACTTGAATGAAGAGCTTGTGCTCCAGTTTTATGCAACTTTGTATGTTTCAGGAGATCCTCTGGATATCAACACCTGGGTCCTCGAGTGGATGACTGAGCATCATCACTACACCATCACTTTTCCTGAAGCAATTGACATTCTTGAGTTGCCTCAGTGCACTTCCCCAACTGCTTGCTCCTATGGGTCTCAAATTCTGCGAGATGCCTAATGAACATGCTCATGAAGCCTCAGGCCCCTGAAGCCCCAGCTCACACAATGTTTCCAGTTTCTAAGCTTCTGTATCTGCCAAGTACATTGTATCGGATTCTGGCGAAGACCTTCTGCCCCATTAAAGGCTATGAATCCTCTGCTGAAGAAGTCATTGGCATCATGAAGAACATACTCTACAACCTCTGCATGTCTGGGCCAATCAACGTTCCTAACTTCTTCTTCAGAACTCTGGTAGATGCAGCACAGAATCCTCATATCCTGAAGCCATACGCGCCATGGATCATGAAGCTCATCCGAGCCACGACTGGTATTGATTTCTAACCTGATCATCCGAATCATAGGACCTATCTGCCGCCTGTCGAAGTGCTTCATCATACGATTGATTCAAATGATAAGGGCAAAGGAATATTCTATGAAGAAGTTCTCCCGACCAATTCCCTTGGTGGAAACATTCGTCATCCTCAGTCTCGAACTACTGATGAAACAAGAACTCATGCCTCTACTGAGGACATGACTCAGGCTCGAGTGATGACAGACTGAGAGCTTCAGATTAGTCTTCATCAGAAGGTTGACCGAAATCATGATTGGGTGAAGCGTCATTTTACCGAAATCCTCAGCTACATGACTCAGACGCATTCTTCAGTGAAGAAAGTGCATCAGTACACTCATCATACATATCAACATCTCGATGCCTTGATGAGAGAAGTAATCACCCCTGAAGACCTTGCAAAACTGGAGCTTCAAAAGCCTCTGATTCCTGCAATCAGACCCCCGAGGCAATTCAGACGCTGCACAACTCCTCCTCTGGCCATGGACTCTTATTCTTCAAACCAGGAGATGACTGCTGAAGAGGCTGAAGACACTGCTGCCTGCCCTCACACTGCCACGGATTGCCTCAGGCGTGACTCACCTCAGCCTTGAAGCATCTTCAAAGGGGCGTTAGCTTCAGTTTTTCCCTTTTTGTTCATTTTATGACAAAGGGGGAGAAATCTGTTAGTCTTCAAGTGGGTTTTAGTTAGGAGGTTCTTCAGTTACAACTCTCGTTCTTCAGATTTTTTTTGTAATGAGTTGTAAACTGTTATTTTGGTGTTTGCCTGATACTATTCCTCAGTTACCTCATGCTATTTCCTCAAGTTTATCATATATGCATATGATTGTCTCTGCAAACACCTCTCTCAGTGCGTTGTTTAAATTCCTCAAACACTACATAACATGCACTATTTTAAAAATGCCTGGATATAGGGGGAGCTCCTCATATACCTCAAAATGCTTTAGATATTAAAAATTCTTCAACTCATATGCATATCCTCAGGGGGAGCTTCATTATATCCAGCTTAATGATACAAATGTTCTTCAACATTTTTATTCTTCAAACTCATAATTTTATCCCCGTTGAAGCTTAACCTGATTGTCATCAAATCACCAAAAAGGGGGAGATTGTAAGTGCATCAAGTGCCCTCCCCTTGAGGTTTTGGAGTTTGATGACAAAACGGTTAAGGGACTGATGTGTTTGTGAGTATACACAGGAGAACAGTCCCTGATGAGGTGTTTAACCACCAATGTCGACCCCCCAAAATGTTGAGGAACATTGGAGAAATCGGTGCGTTTCCTGAAGAATGAAGTTGCGCGAAATTCTGAATACTCCAGTAGAAATAGCACTGGCGGGCAGAGCTTCTGTACGCCAGTGGAAGTTGGATCCGATGCCTAGCCCGGGGCAAGTCGTGCCTCTGGCGTGCACAAAACAATGTACGCCAGCGGTAACTTCTATTGCCCTGGCATCCACTTAACTCTGTACGCCAGTGAAAGTAGCGCCGGCGTACAACTTTTGACGTCCGCCAGCAATGAGCTGGCGGCTATAGCCTATTTCCTACTAGTGTACTGTTGCGGGGATGGTTCGTGGACCCGGCAGGATCAGCAAGAAGACTTCCATAAAGTGATGAAGAATCGGCACGTGGGCTGATTCAATAAGAAGAAAGCCCAGAAGAACGTTCGACCTATGAGTCGACTGACTTAAAAGTTGAAGATCGACGCCAGAAGGAAGGAGTCCAAGATGCCTTGAAGGACAAGACAAGTCATCGAAGAGATAGACTAGGACTCCACCTCCTTTGATGGACAGTCTCATTGTAAAACCCTATGGCTCAGCGTGTATATAAGGCGACACCTTGGGACGTCCTAGAGGCGAATCAATCTAGTCTAGTTCTGGAGACACCGGTGACTTCTAGCGCCCTTCTAATCGAGATCTCCGACATATAATACAAGAAAGGCAGGAAGTAGGTCTTTCCCTCATCGAGGGGCCGAACCTGGGTAAATCCATGTCTCTCTCTCGTCTCGATATTTGTTCCGACTCTCTGCCAATCGACTCTACCTCCTCGTACGCACTTGTAGCCAAGCCCCTGCAATCAAGTTCTCTATGAAGACATCTGGTGTGTTTTCCCATGACAGAGAGTGCGAAGCTTGCCAAGGCCGTGCCGAAGGATTCGTCGGTGACCAAGGACACCGCCGGCCTGTGGGAGGCGTCGGCGATCCGAGCCACGGATTTTGCGTCCCTGACGGCGGTTGGGATAGGTTGGGCTCGTCGCTAAGGGCACAGCTCGGGTTCCAGGGGAGTAAGAGGTGCCCACGTTCCATGAAGATGAGTGGGTATGCTTCCAAAGTTTCTTCCAGCGTGGTTTTTCTCTTCCATTCCATCCCTTTGTTTGCGGGCTTCCGTTTGCCTACCAGCTTCAGCTCCATGATCTCACCCCTAATGGGATTATGCATATTGTGTGTTTCATCACGCTATGCAAGTTCCTCTTGGGGGTGTATCCTCATTGGGGGCTCTGGAGGCATATCTTCAATGTGAAGAGGACCTGCTTGGAGTACGTTGTTGGGGGCGTCGCCATCTCTATTAAGGACAAAGATTCCTACTTTGATGTGAAGAAGTTAGATTCTGTCTCGGTGTGGCGTAAAAAATTGTTTGGCGCCGTTTGATTCAGTTGCTCAAGTTGCTAAATAGTCTTCCTGGGGGCACCATTGGACGCCGGATGAGTTGTAGGTGCTGGAGTCTATGGCGTAGTCGGTTGCAGATCTCAAGGAAAGGATGATTGGTCTGCAGCTCGTTGTCGTCTTCATGAAGAGGTGCATTCAGTCACTGCACCATCGGGTGCACCCCATGTGGAAGTACTCTGGACTCGATCACCCAACGAGGTGCTTTCCAAAGGAGGTCTTTACCCGTGATCTCCTGGCTCTAGTGCAGCGGATCACCAAGTGCACGAGAACTTCACTCGCGGACTCTCTGATTCCATATGCCTCTGATGTGCCACTCCCTGAGGTATTGTCTTGCTCGTGATTGTGCCCTTGTTTGTGCACGTGATTATACTGATTTTTCTTCTCTATTATGTGTTGATATTGCAGGGTCATATTCATGCGCTTAATTACCCGCCGCAGCCTGAAGATGCCGAGATGCGGGAAGATGCTGACGATGCACCGATCCCCTTGCGCCTATGGAAGTAAAAGGTGCCGGTCAAACTTTAGATGGATTGGTTGCTCCGCAACCTAGTCTTTTTGATGAGGAGGATGATCTCCCATTAAATGTGCGGTTCAAGCGCTCTCATCCTTTGACACCGGCGAGTTCTTCATCTCATGGTGGTGGGGAAAGAACCTCCGATGTCGCAGATGTTGCGCCTCGTCCTCCTTCGGGTGGCCATAAAAAGGCGAGGTTTGGTTGTCTTCTTTGTCCTAGCGTGGTACCTGCTAAGTTGGTGTATGTGTGGAACTCAATTTTCATTCTTTGTTTTGCTTGTTTCTGACTTTGGTGTTTTCTAGCCCTCAAGCTGCCTCGGTCGCCTCTGCTGCGGGTGCTTCAGCTTCAATTCCTCCCGCGGCTGATGCTGGCGTTGTTCCTGATAAAGGGTCGAGTCCTTTCCTGTTGCATCGGGCTCGGGTGATGTTCCTTCGATTGCTCCTATTGGTGGTTCTGGGGCAGCTGATGAGGATGCTTCCTCCCCGGTTACTGTAAGTGCATCAAGTGCCCTCCCCTTGAGGTTTTGGATTTTGATGACAAAATGGTTAAGGGACTGATGTGTTTGTGAGTATACACAGGAGAACAGTCCCTGATGAGGTGTTTAACCACCAATGTCGACCCCCCAAAATGTTGAGGAACATTCGAGAAATCGGTGCGTTTGCTGAAGAATGAAGTTGCGCGAAGTCCTGAATACTCAGGATCCTGAAGCGTTCGGTTGAAGCTGAAGCTGAGGACGATCCTGAGGATGTTCGCGCTGAAGACGAAGTTGAAGCGTAGTCTTCGCTAAGACTTTTTTATACTTCTTGAGTCGTAGGAAAACACCGCACTGTTGGAGGGGGGTTAAAGAAAACGAGTTCCGAAGGTCTGAGGAATTTCTCAACTAGGAATCCTGAAGAAAAACCCTGAGGAAATCTCCTGCAGTAGAAGTTCAGTCCTCGGGTGTCTGAGACGTTGTTCTTCAGGACACTGAGGTAACTAACTTCAGTCGAGGAGTCTGAAGATCGCCAGTGCGACTGTTCTGAAAATCATGAGGAGAGAGAATACTTTGACCGTGCCATGTGTTGCGTGGTAAGAGGCTAGAACTTGTCTAGCAACGGTCATTTTCGAGGGCATGAGAGTAATTGCATGCATGGGCATTTATGTCCTTTCACCTCGGGTTGCTCCGCGGCTATAAATAGCCACCCCCAGTCCCATTTGTGGGTTTGCTGCTCCGAGAGAAAAACTGACACTTGTCATTTGAGAGCAACCCACCTCTGAGGACACTGAAGAACCTAAGTGAGGAAAACCACCAGCCTGAGTAGTTGAGCATTTTTGAGGAAGTCGGTTCGAGTGATCCGAAGCTTTTTACTCTTGAAGACTGTGATCTTCCAGCCGGTGTAGAAGCCTTCAGTCTGAGGAAGTCAAGATGCAATTGTGACTTCCCGGAGTGACTGAGTCTGTGAAGGTTTCGGCAGTCTACCTTGAAGACTCACCTGAGTTATTGGACGGAGTCTGAGGACTCTAGTTCAAGGAGAACAAGGTGAAGACTATGTCTTCTGAGTTGAATCTCAGCCTCTCCAACCAGACGTAGAGTTGTCACAGCAACTTGAACTGGTCTACCAAACCAATGTCTTCAGTCTCTGGTGCTATCTCTTCAACCTCTTAAGCTTCAGTATTTTCTATGTTGACTTCTTATGCTTCAGCTCTCCCTCTGCTCTTTGTCTTCATACTATGCATCTGAAGCACTTCCGCTTATCTGAATTGATTTATTTCTGTTGCGTTATGATGAGCTGCCCTAATGATTACATTCTGTGAAGTTTTATTTCTTCATTATTTTGGTTACTTCTTCAGCCTCATGATTTCTTCAGTCCTGAAGAAAAGAAAAATCTGGTAGTAAAATTGAAAATCTCCCATTCACCCCCCCCTCTGGTCGATATATTGCACTTTCAGTTACCAAGCCTTCTATTGTCGAGGGGTCTACCTTGGAGTGGGAGGATGCCACCATGGCGGAAAAGGTAGCCTTCTTCGACCTCATGGCCCAGCAGGTGAGTTGTGAATGTTGCTTTGATTTTGTACTGAGATTCCTTCCCCTGCGTTTCATCGGGTGCGCGTTAGCGCTCCCGATGAGAGTAGCCGCCGATGCAACGAGCAATCGCTTATGGTTGGTCGTCGTCTTTTTATAAATTCTTCCTTTTGTTATTATTTTTTGCCTTCACCGCTGTTGTAGTCGCTCTTCAGAATGTGCGGGCGTGTGTTGAATGACGTTGATCGGTATAAGGCCGGTCATGATGCTGTTTCGGACAGGCTTACCCGGATGACAAGTAGGTTTTCCTTTTTTTTGTATGTGTCTTGCTCATGCTAAACTAGCGAGTGCCTGAATGTCGAGGTTCCTCGTGCAACTCGAAAGAATAAAGCCATCAAGCGGGTTGCTAAGGTGGAGGGGGAGCTCGTGTTGCTTCGGAGCAGTTTGGAGTTGAAAGAACAGGAAATCCAGCTGCAGCGTGGCATGGCCGAGCGACATCGACAGGTGGAGGAGCAGCTTCAACGTTTGGAGCAGGTTGTGGAATCTGAGGCCTCTCACCTTGATAACCTTTCGTGTGCTTTGGCAGGTAACTTTTTCTTGCATTTTTTGTCCTTGCTTATTTTCCTTTTGAATCTAGCTTCCGACGTGAAATTCTTTGTCTGTAGGAGCTATTGGAGTTGAGCCTTCAGTCGCCGCCTCCAAGGGCTCGAGTGTTCTTCTTAGTGTTGTTAATGCTGTGGAGGGTGCGGTGGACTCTGCTAAAGCTGCGGCTGAAGGTGTGAGTGTGGTTCTCAGGCTTCTGCACGACAAAGTGTTTCCGGAAAAACCCGTGCCTCGACGGCAGTTTCCTGGAGGGCTTCATTTGTGAAAGGGTGGTGAGTTGTCTTTCAATGTCGTTTGTCGTACTGTTAGGGCGCTGCGTGCCAGTTGGTGATGACATGGTGGAGTCCGTGCCCGGTTATAGTGATGAACAGAGCATTCGGGCTACCACCCTGGGGCGCCGCCTGCAGGAGGTTGTAGAGGAGGACGTCCGAACTTCCAAGGACTCTGAGTAGTTTGCATGATTGCTGTTATTTGTCGTGTGATGTACCCTTGTGTTTTGTAATGAACTCCCTTTTGAGAGAATACTCGAGGATGCTTCATTGATTTCCAGCCCCCGAGGCTTTCTGGTTGCTGCGTCTTGACTTCCTTTTTTTATTTTTGTCGCTCGGTAGGCTATTTCGAATGTTTCCCGAGCTTGGAGATCTTTGAGGTAGGAGGCTTGTGAGGATGCGTATGAGTCCCTTCGCGTTCGAATCAAGGGCTTTGCTGTTGTTCAGTGCTCGAAGCGGGAGAGAGTGGAGGCCATGCTTGATAATTTGGTGGCCTGGCTGCCAAACCTTTCCAGTGTTATGGAAGGTGAGTTGCAGGCGTCATTTTTTGTATGCTTCTTTGTCATTTGCGACTGAGTTTTTCTTCTTTTCCTTCAAGTTGCGTCTGGTAGTTCTCGCGCAGAGGCGGAGGCTGTGCAGTCTGAGTGTTCGCGACTGGATGATCCGGGTATTCAGGCTAATCCCTTGTGGATGGATAGGGACAAAGCTCACGCCTTTGCCATTCTTCGTTTGTGAGTCAACAAGGTGCCTGAGGCTATTGAGTACTGCCGCAGTTTGTTCCATAATATCTAAACTGAGTTTTATCCCTTGGATCCAGTTTCAACGATGTTGGGGAAGCTTTGCCGTTTCTTTTTTCATCATCTGGAGGTTCGTCGTGCTGTGAAGCATCAAATTCAGGCGGGTGCTCGTTGTGCCTTTGTGGCTGGTGTGGTCACATTGGCCTGGGGTAAGCGTTATGCAAGCGGCGCGTGGCCCTCCTCGAGGTCGGGATGAACTGATGCCCGAGCATTATGAAGCCGTGAATGAACCTTCGCGACTGATAGTGCAGAAGGTGTATGAGGAGACCGATCGAGTGCTTGGCGCGCGTTATTACAAGGTCAAGAAAGAGTCTGATGTGTAGGACTTGTATATGCTGCTACGTTTGTTGATTTCTTGCAAATATAGATTTGTCTTCTGTCTACTGGTGCGAGCCCCCTAGTGCTATGTTGTGACACCCTGGTTTTTGGCCCCTTTTTATTTGCAACTTTATTTGCTGATTTTCTGGGATTTGAAATTTATTTGCCTGGATTTTCTCAACCCAGATGGCCTTGATCACTTGGGCCTCACTTCTACTCCTCCTTTTGGCCTAAAACTTTTTGTGCAAAACAATGGAGTCATTCCCAATGATGCTATGCAAAAATATGGGCAAGTTCAGTACAACAATTCTCCTCTAAAAATTCTCTTACACTTCTGTCCAGAAAGGCACTTTGTGAAGCAAGTACTATTTTTACTGGTCCATTTGCTCTGAAATTTTTACCACATGAGCACCCTCCTAGATAACCCAGGCACACCAATTTTCAGCCCCAAATACATAGCCAAACTCCCTGGAGAAATTCTTGAACTTTGCTGCAGAAAAGCATTTTTGAAGTTGCCAAGTGCTGGAGCCCACCTATAAGCTGCCCATGACCTTGCCTGCACTCCTCGACGTTGGCTACATGCCATGGACACGCTGAAGCCATAGTGGCTGCCCCCAGTGCACGCGTGCACAGGGTGAGCACACGCTCTGGCGGCCATTGGCGTGCTCTGGCCACGGCCGAGCTGTCGCCGCCGAGCGCTCGCCTCGCCCCTCGAGCCAGTGGCCGTGCCCTCGTGTCCGTAGTGGTCGTGGCACCCCCTGCACGCCACCTGGCCTCTCCCAAAGCCGCGCCGCCCGCCGGAGCTCTCGACGCCGCCGCCGCTGTTCGTCTGAAGCACGCATGTGGAGGCCACACTGGCACGCCTGCTTCCGCGTTGCCCGCGTCGTCTCCCCCACGTCCTCTACCCCTATCAAGCACGCGAGGCACCAGTGCCCCCTCAAAGCCGCGCCGCCCGTCAATGCAGAGCCACCGCCGCGGCCGCGCCTGAACCGTCTCGTCGCCCCACTGCTGCAGAGCCCCTGGGCACACACGCACGCGCGCTACACCACCATTGGAACCCCCTAGAGCTCACCCGAGCGTCCCCTGCTCACCCGCACGCGAGTACGGCGCCCGTCCCCTTCTGTCCGGCGAAACCCTGAGGGGAATCAGCGCCATCCCTATAAATTGGCCCCTCCCTTGCTCCCAGCCACCACAGCACACCCCCACGCCACTCACAGAGAGCACATTCAAGGAGGAAGCCAGCCAGGGAGGCCCCTGGTCGGAGATCACACCGCAGCGCCGCCGCCACCGTAGTTGGAGAGGAGCCTAGCGACGTTGTCCGGCCACCATTCCCAGGACTTCGGGTACGTGGCTGCTCGCCGTGATCCCCTGCACCTCCTCCCCTAGCTCCCATCCACCCTCACGGCCTCCTCGCCGGCGAGCCGCCATCGCCGGAGCCATAGCCCCTGTTTCCCTCCCGATCCTTTTCAACCTGACCACGGGACCCCACCCGTCAGCCACTCCACTCAGTTCCGAAGCGGTACGAGTGGAGGCGTATTCGGCAGAGTACGCCTTCGACGTGGCCTCCTCTGGATATTCCTGGAAAATCAATTTAATTCATTTAAAAAGTGAATTTTGACCAAACTTTGACCATCAATTACTCCTAAACCACAAGGCCAAATGAGTTGATTATTTTTGCTACATTTTTCTCTTGAGCTCCTCTTCAAGTTGGCAAAGTTTGGGAGCTTGGCTCTCTGTCTAGGTCCACTGAACAGTAGAAGAGTGCTTTGGACTTATTTCTATTTGCCACTTGTTTTATTTTTTTCAGAGGGCGATCAAGTGCTTGCAGCAGACCAGGAGTTCAAGGACACTCCACTTGACTAAGGCAAGCCATAAAAATCTGGTCATGAGGAGCTTGAGTTGCCTTTTGTTGATTTGAATCATTTAACTTGGGTTTTTCTTGCCTTTATATTGCTTGCTAATAAAAGTAAATAACCATAATAGGTTGATTGATATAAACATGCCATGCCTACTGATTTTATCATGACACCCTAGTACATGTTATACCTTGCTTATTTTGTCGCCATGTCTATGACGGAATCATGCTAGTGATGATCATGCTTCTACTCCTATGACATGCTAGTTGTTGCATATGCATGATAGTAGTATCATATTTATGCCATGTTGCCATGCCTTCATATTGCTATTCACTAGAACTTAATGGACCTAATAAACGTTGACCAAGTGCCACCGAACTGAGCTTATCCGTGCAGCCACATTTGCTTGTATGGGCGGGCCTTGACTCGTGCTATCGTAGTGCCTTCTACGGATATCAACCAATAGGGGAGGTTATGCACACACGCTACCCTGATCAGGTAGGTGGTGATAATCTCGACATCCATAGTGTTTACCCGGGAGTCCCCGCGGGACATTTTGCCACAAGGTGGCCGAGTGGTTCTGGTGGTAACGTGGACACCTAACCACACGGATACCCAAGACCGTGTGTCGGTGAGTCCGTAGGGAGGTTACGCGGTAGTCGGGTTTCGTTGGAATGTACTAGTCCACTCCTGTGGTGCGAGTTCCAAGGATCCTGTGGGACAAGTACCGGGGTGCGGAATGGAGGAAGAACTCCATAATGTGGGTAATGTGCACAAACTCTACAGAGTCAAAATCTATTAGAATAGCCGCGTCCTCGGTAATGGGACACAGTTCGTACTAGGTCACACAATGGTCAACACTAATATGTTTAATAATGTGGATGTTAATGTTGTAACTTTGGTCATGTGATTGGTTGGGTGGTAAATGAGGACACCTAACCCGTTGAGGGGTCGAGCTACGACTCGTAAGATGGTGGGTTAAGAGATGACCCGGTTACCGAGTCAGGACGGCTCGGAGGTAAGCGGTATGAATCATGTGGTGTTCATAAGATAAGTGGTATTATTGTTCTTACCATGTTTGCCATGTTGTTGTTTGCATTCTTGCCATGCTATTGTTTCTCCTGATGACTTGGCTGTTATGAGCTTGCAAGTACATTCCATGTACTGACCTGGCGTGTCATGCCAGATGCCGGAGGTGTCGCACCTGAAGACTTGGCTGAGCTATACTACGCGAACTAGGCCGTGTACCAGCAGTGTCACCGTGGAGTGGAGTCCCGTCACTTCATTATTCCGCTGCCGTAGAGTCCTTCGTCGATCGTATTGAGGCCCTGAGATGTGACATAAATAATGTTGATAGTGTTGCCGCACGAGATGTGCCGCCATGCCTCGTAGCAGTTTGTAATCCCGAACCTATGTACCTGTATAATTATTATATAGCGGTTGTATCTGTACCAATATGTTGTGCATTGCCAGAAGACTTGATCTCTGGGCTGGCAATGTGAGGTAAACCGGTTGCTCTGAGCCGGGGTGACACAACGATTGGTATCAGAGCCGCGCTGACTGTAGGACACGCTAGTTAGGCCCCGCGCTAGAGAAACGTTAGCCTAGAGTCTTGCTTGATCTGTGCACCTTGAGTGATGCATTGGTTGATGCATGGCATGTAGATGCATTTATTTTTTGCTAATGGATAACCCTGTGAGTGTAGATGGCACCCGTTCCATACCCCTTTGAGTACGAGGCGTCACCTACAGGCTTTCCGTCGCTGCTCCGCCGAGTTTGGCTCCGTCTGTACCCGCAGGGAGAAGACCCGGTGTTCAAGGTGTACTGCGAGAAGCTGGCTGACTACGTGCACGAGTACCGCGCTGAGGTGTTCCTGTTCTCGAGCTCCACGTACGGCAGCCTTTCGCGTTCCTCAAAGGGAGGACCCGCTTCCACCCCAGAGCAGGCTATTCTATATGCTTCACTTGAGGCTCTTGTTGACCTGCGTCACCATGAAGTCAGGATGCAGCTTCACCCAGGTATTTCTCACTACCCCACTTTGTCCCCCTCCGGGCAGATCCTTTTCCCGCCAGACTCGGAGTGCGAACGGACGGCCGTTCACCTCGCTCGCTACATGGTCGCTCAGTACGAGCTGGTCATTAGTCTTGCTGAGGAGTTGGCTCGTTCCCGGGAGGCACTCGCTTCTATCAGCAGTGTTCAGTCATCCCCTCCACCGCCTCCCACCTATATTCCGGTGCCAGCTCCACATTTTCCACCTGCACCCACCCCACCGACGCCAGTTGCTTCGATAGCCGTTCGGCGAGAGACCCTAGAGGAGTGGGCCGCGTTGACTGCTACCCCTGCTGCTCCCATGCTTAGACAACATACTCCTCCTGAGGGAGAGCCCTCTCTTCAGCGTTGCCGCCTTGACACCCCCACCCGCAGCACGATCCACGTTGCTAGTTCTGATTCCGAGGATAGTTTCGATGGTTCTGCTGACTGCCAGTTCCCGCTCCCTCACGACTAGGACGAGGTCGAGTAGTATGATCGCTTCCACCGTTATGTTATGCATGTTGTCAACTGCCGTCTGAGCAGTACTCGTTATGCTATCCATGCTAGATGTTATGTATGAGGTCATGATGCTATGTATAATTATGAGGTTTCTTCGCCCTTTCGTTCGGACTTTTTTGATGATGTTCTCATATTCCTGTTTTGCTGTAGGTGACTCAGACGGACCCTTGCTTGCTTTTCTTAAAAGGCACCACGCCTGGTTCTATGCTGATTCTTGGTCGGCCGTCCGGGGTGGATGCCTCCTTGTTTTTCCTTCTCTTTCAACGACTGGCTTGTGTTCTGAGCTGCTTTTCGACCGTCTCAGGCAGTCGTTGAGTTTATTTTCGCAGTGGAGACCCTATGTTCTGAGCTATTTTCTCGGCCGTCTTAGGGGACCTCTGCTTTCTTCTTATTCGCCCTGCTCCAAGTTCTGAGCTGTGTTGCGGCTGTCTTGAGCAAGTGGTGAGCTACCCCGGCAACGCCCCAGATCTGAGTTGTCAAGACCGCTCTGGTGGCCGCTGGTTTAATTGCCATTTTATCAAGGGATTTGGAAGATCACCAACCACCACCTCTTGGAGTTTTCGAGTTTCCTCCGCCTTGCCGTCACTTTGCCTGTTTCCCTCTTTGTGGTTTCTCATGATATTGGTGCTCTATTTGGGAACGTGTCGGGACCTGGGGTTAGCGTATGCAAGTCCAGTTAAGGCATAGTCATATGGAGAGCCGAGAACCGTACCCACTTGTCTAAGCAGACAAGGACAAGCACAGAACGTTCTCGAAAAGCATCGTACGTGAGGGGCATCCCATCCAGGCCGGATGATCAACTGAGATGGGTCCTCATCGTCCGCACACAAGTCTAGTGATATGGGTGGTGAACTCCCATATTCAAAGACAAGTCGCCTCAACCATACTATCGACTATCTCATAACTCTTACATAGACTTACTCCAGCCCGATCACTTAGTCGGGGTCTAGGGCGGGCTCGATCATACCACAAAGTGTGCACGAGACAGAGTCTCGAACAATCGCATCGCGATGCCCCAAGCTGCGCACATCTAAGGGCCACTTGGTGTATGTAAGACCGCCAGCCAGAACACAACTAAGGTCTCGAAAACCCATACAAAGACATGCATGTTATAAACATACACGCAGCACACATGCCTTGTATGAACAGCAGGTATCATTGCAATTCTCTACAAAGTGTACAATTTTATTGATAACTCTTATAGAGTGCAAACAGAGATCACATACATGTGATCCAACATTACAACACGGCGGAAGCAAATTATGTCTGAGTACAGACAAGTTTAACAAATGGCTTAAGAAGCCTTATTTAAACACAAAGCCCTCCACGAGGGAACCAGTCGGCTGACTGGGACTAGACTAGCTTGATCTTCAGTCCTCCAGCTCGATGAAGAAGCCACCTTCGGGGTCGGTGGTATCATCTAAAACATAGATTAAGCAAACGTGAGTACAAAGTCGTACTCAGCAAGACTTACATAGGAGCTATACTACTCATGCACATGTATCAAGGTAAAGGGAGGTGCGGTTCACTTGCAGAAGTGCCAGCTTTGACTTGGCTAATCCTGAACTACGAGTACCAGACTTTGAGGTGAGAAACGTACACGAGTCCACTACATTCTCCAACCAAATACACCACTATGGTGCCTTCCTCGACTTCCCCACGAGGAAGCACGCCATAGCACTCACACTTATCTTGGTGTGTTTTAGAAGTATCTGGTTCAAGTTATCTAATAATCAAGCTAAGCTTTCCAAGCAGTCCATAACCGCGGACGCGGCTATTCGAATAGTTTTGCTAACCTTGCAAGGGTGTACCGCTACACACACATGATCATCATTTACCGCCTTTGATCTCGACACCATTCAAGGGGTGCCAGCGAGGATGCTCACCACAACTGTTACCTCATAGCCGATCTAGTCCGAGAAAGCCGCCTACTTGGGTTGGTTACCACAATCGTGAACCCGACCGGTTTACCGAAGTGGACCCAAGTGATGTGTGCGTGGTGCATAAGCCGGTCTCGAATGAGCCGTTCTCTCACTTAGCATCCAGGCCACAAGCCTACCAGAACTCCGAACTATTGCGACATCTGGACATCGAAAGGGATGAGTTAGTAAGTTGAGAGGGATCAGTGAGCCCAATGTGTGGTTGTACTCTTCATCTTGCATCACCACACAAAAACTCGTACTAGGGCGGTGTTCAACGAGACAACCCACCGTGTACTCCTACACAGCCTCTCATCGTTCACCTTGTATTAGGGTCGATTCACCAACACTTTTCTACCATCCTCAACATGATCATTCCCATCCCGACTCACATCACAGTAACCACATGGTGTCATACTAAGCATGCAATAAGCGATAACATTTGCAGGGGCCACATGATATCAAACAACTCCTACATTTTCTAGGATTGTGGTTTGCTTACTACTGTGACAAAATGATAGGTCATGCAAAGGAATGGGTTCATCTATGCGGTAGAAACGAATCATGGTGATCATCCTAAACAATGCATAAGCGAGACATGAGAGGGAAGTGGGATTTTATCGACATGATCAATGGGGGTTTGCTTGCCTTGCTGATGAGGTTCGGGTTCGGGGTCTTCAACGTAGGGGGTGACCTCGGGTTCCGGCTCCACGTCTATCAGCAACATGACAATCATAGGATCAACAGAATGTACAATGCACAATCTCATGAATAAGATTGAAAGGGTGATGTTCATGGTACTGATGTGTTGAGCATTCCATTTAAATGGAGTATATTGCAAATTGAATTGCAAATTCAAACTCCACATTTGAATTCAACATTTACCAAGTTACATGTGACATGGTTTGATCATTTTGAATCATCTTTAAATGTGTATGATATACCTCTGAAGGGTGGTTGAATTGTAGCTTAATTCCATGGTCCAAGTAGCAAGATCATTTGATTTGAATTTGAATTAAATTCAAATAAACCAAATGACATATGCTACTGTTCCCAATTTAAATTCAACTCAAACAAAGTTGAAAGTTGCATATTTGGAAAGATAATTTTCTCCGTATCATTTTTCATATATTATTTGTCCAATTTGGAGTTAATATGAATTTTCTATGAATTTCCAATGTTTGGGGTATTTTCTGGAATTTCTGGAATTCTTTTAAATCAAAATAATCTCTGGAAATTCATTTAAATGATTTAATGCGTCATGCTGACGTCAGGGGGGGGCTGACAAGGGGGTCCCACCTGTCAGTGGCTGGATTTAATTAACCCGGGGGTTAAATTAATCCAGTGGCTTAATTAAGCCACTTGGCCCACTGGTCAGTGACCCAGGGGGTCATTAGGCGAGTGATTAAGGGAGGGGTTTTGGGCTTACACGCCGGCGGCTAAACGCCGGTGACTGGAGCCGCGGCGGCGACTCGCCGGAATGGCCTAGGGGCCACGGGAGGCCACGGGAAGGACACCAATGGATGCAGCAGCTTCGTCCGCGTCTTCTGGAGGCAACAGGGGGTCACGGGGTGGTCGGGAGCGACGACGGCGACGACTCCGGCCGCACCAGAACGGAGGCGAGGTCGTAGCCGAGTCTAGGGTGCACGGATTTAACTGGGACTTGGCGCAATCGAACGCTAGTGAACGTAGGATCCAAACGCGCGCACTAGGGCATCAAAAGAGGCACGAGAGCGAGTTCTAGCTCGACCATGGCGGCGAGCTTGCTCGGTTCCCATGGTGGATCCGGCTAGAGGGAGAAATCCAGGGGAAGAAGAGAGGGGTTTTGCTTGCGAGCTCACCCTGAGTCTAACTGGAACGGCGGCTTGCTCGGGGAGGCGCTGGTGTTGCCGGAATTCGAGTTCGATCCACGGCGGCCGGCGATGAAGACGACGAAGCTAGCGAGCTCGTGGAGGCGTCCGGCTCCGATTCCTTCTGCATGTCGATGAAGACGACGACGACGAACTCCCTGGACACCTTGGCTTGGCTCCTCGACGTCGATGGCCGCGAGTTCTTGCGACGGCGAGCGGCGGCGCTCTCGGGTGGAGGAAGAAATCGGCGAAGGAGGAGGAAGGAGTCGCGCTGGAGGGGAGGAATGAACTGGGGCGGCTGCGAGACGTCTCCAGGACGCGAGAAGAGGCCACGGGGAGGCCTGGAAGCTCTCGGCGGCGACGTGGCGTCCACGGCTGGCTTGGTGGCATTCCACCGACCAGCTTGGAGGTGCGGGACGGGGAAGAAGACCCCGCTGCCCCTGTGGGCCGGCTGGGCTGGGTGGGCCGCTCTCGCCTGGGCGGCAGGTAAGCTTTTCTGTTCCATTTTCTATTTTTCTTTTCTGACATTTGTTCTGTTTAGCTAAATAAAATAGCTAAACATTTTATTAAATGCTGAAAAATTTTATATGGCCTCATAATAATATGGACTAGCCACTTATAAACTTTCAACATTTTTAAAATTCAAATAATTTGAATTTTAAATCAAATAGGGGTATTTCTTTTATTCCAAGGCACTGTTTGAATATTTGAAAAATCTATGAGCATGGGGTGGGTCCCACATCACTTGATATGTGATCACACTCATTTATAAGACTTTTCAAAACTCTCACATGAATTTTTGGAAAAGATTTTTATCTGGCCTTTTGAATTAATTCATCTGGGTGGTGTTCCTTCTCCCATTTGCTTTTGATTTTTGATTTCAAAGATTTCTTTTGAAATTTTGACATGATGCAAGAGTACTGACTAACCCTAGCACATTACCTAACAGAGGGTTCTGACAACTCGCCCCCACTCAAAAGAATCTCGTCCCGAGATTCAGAAGTCTGCGGGAGGATGGTGGGGTACTCGGTACTGAGACGGTCTTCTCTTTCCCACGTAGCTTCTCTTTCAGAGTGGTGTGACCATTGCACTTTCAGAAACCTAATCTTCTGACGACGAGTGACACGCTCTGCGGAATCAAGAATACGAACGGGGTATTCTCGATTAGAAAGGTCATCTTGGAGATCAAGCGTTTCATGGTCGACTTCGCGGATGGGGTCCTTGAAGCAGTGCCTGAGTTGGGACACATGGAATACATCGTGTACTCGGGAAAGGTGCGGGGGTAGTTCAAGTTGGTAGGCAACTTCTCCACGTTTAGCAATAATGCGGAAAGGTCCGATGTAACGTGGGGCCAACTTGCCTTTGATACCGAAACGTTGGGTTCCCTTCAGAGGAGTAACCCGAAGGTAAGCCTTCTCATCCAGATTGTAGCTCTCTTGCCTATGATGACGATCATAGTAGCTTTTCTGACGAGACTGGGCTGCTTTCAATTGATCACGAAAAATGCGAACTTGCTCTTCTGCTTCCTTTATCATATCCGGTCCAAAGAATTGTCTTTCACCGGGTTCTGACCAGTTTAGTGGTGTTCGACATCGTCGTCCATATAGAAGTTCAAAAGGAGCCATGTTCAGACTAGATTGAAAACTATTGTTATAAGCGAATTCGGCAAATGGAAGAGACTTCTCCCAATTCTTTCCTAATGAGATAACACAAGCTCTGAGCATGTCTTCAAGAATTTGGTTAACCCTTTCGACTTGACCGCTAGACTGAGGATGGAAAGCTATACTAAAGGACAGATGAGTTCCCATAGCATTCTGAAAGCTTCCCCAAAATCTAGAGGTGAAAAGGCTACCGCGATCAGAATTGATTTCCAAAGGAACACCATGAAGGGATACAATTCTAGAGATGTACAAGTCCGCTAACTGGCTAGCAGTTATAGACTCGCGAACCGGAAGGAAGTGAGCAACTTTGGAAAGCCTATCTATGACAACGAAGATGGCATTGTTTCCTTTCTGGGTTTTTGGAAAGCCGGTGATGAAGTCCATACCGACTTTGTCCCATTTCCACTCGGGAATAGACAAAGTTTGAAGTGTACCAGCAGGTCTTTGATGTTCTGCCTTAATGCGACGACAAACATCACATTCGGCAACAAATTGAGCAATGTCTCTCTTCATCCTAGTCCACCAAAATCTCTGGCGTAGATCTCGGTACATTTTTGTGCTACCGGGATGAATTGAGAGGGGTGTGTCATGGGCTTCCTCGAGGATGAGTTGCCTTAGTTCCCTATTCTTAGGTACTACCAAACGATTTCCAAAGAATACCGTTCCCTTGCTATCTGTGGAGAAACATTTAGCAACTCCGCTAGCAATGTTCTCCTTGATCCGGCGAACACCTCGTGCACGCCTTTGGGCAACTATGATTTGATCCTCAAGAGTTGGTTTCGCCACCAAGGTAGAAAGATAGCCATGAGGAACAATTTCAAGGTTGAGCTTGCGAAAGTCCTCATGAAGAAGTGGTTGATACTGTTGTAACATGAGGTTGTTACAATACGACTTACGACTTAGTGCATCAGCCATGACATTGGCTTTGCCTGGGGTGTAAGAAATTACTACGTCGTAATCTTTTATCAACTCAATCCAGCGTCTTTGCCTGAGATTAAGATCTAGCTGGGTGAAAATATATTTGAGGCTTTGGTGGTCGGAATAAATCTCACAACGATTACCAAGGAGGTAATGTCGCCAAGTTGTTAGGGCATGAACTACGGCAGCGAGTTCAAGGTCATGGGTAGGATAGTTCTCTTCATGTGGCCGCAACTGGCATGAAGCATAAGCTACCACATGTCGATCTTGCAGAAGTATGCATCCTAACCCTTGCCGTGATGCGTCACAATAGATCTCGAAATCCTTTTTGGTGTCTGGAGGTGCAAGTACAGGTGCAGAAGTCAATCTTCTTTTTAGCTCTTGAAATCTTTCCTCGCACTTGGGAGTCCATAGGAATTTCTTATCTTTCTTGAGGAGTTCAGTAAGAGGCTTTGCAACTTTAGAAAAGTTCTCGACGAAGCGACGGCAATAGCTGGCTAGGCCAAGAAAACTCCTAACTTGCTTAACCGATTCAGGTGGAGTCCAGTCAAGGACGGCCTGAACTCTCTCGGGATTCACAGCAATGCCTTTTGCAGAAATCACGTGGCCTAAGTAGGTCACTTCTGGTAGCCAAAATTCACACTTGGAGAATTTAGCATACAGGCGATGCTCTCTAAGTTTCATCAATACCAGCCTTAGGTGTTCGGCATGTTCTTCTTCGTTCTTCGAGTATATAAGGATGTCATCGAGGTAAACCACGACGAACTGGTCCAAATACTCCATGAAGATCGAGTTCATCATGCGTGAGAAAGTGGCGGGGGCATTGGTTAAACCAAAGGACATGACGGTGTACTCGTAAAGACCATAACGAGTAGTAAAAGCCGTTTTGGGAATGTCCTCGTTTCGGATCTTGATTTGATGATAACCTAATCTCAAATCCATCTTGGAGAAGACAGAGGATCCTGCAAGTTGATCATAAAGATCATTGATCCTAGGCAATGGGTACTTGTTCTTTATCGTCGCTAAATTTAGCGGGCGATAGTCTACGCACATCCTTTCTGTTCCATCTTTCTTCGTTACGAACAGAACGGGGCATCCCCATGGCGATGAGCTAGGGCGGATGAAGCCTTTCTCCAACAAAGCTTCCAGTTGGGTTTTAAGCTCAGCTAACTCACGTGGGGCCATTTTGTATGGGCGTCTAGAAATTGGTGCGGTTCCTGGGGCAAGATCCACTATAAACTCTACACATCTGTCGGGTGGCATTCCCGGCAGCTTTTCAGGAAAGACATCCGGGAAGTCACGAACCACCGGAATATCTTCAAGTTAGGGAAGGGGAAGTACATTCAAAGAATGCACTTGGATTCTTGTTCTGGGTGAGGTATAGTTGACGGTTTGGCCTGAAGGGTGGGTGAGTTTCACGGATTTGCCTTTGCAATCCAGGTAGGCATTCTGTCTTGATAGCCAATCCATACCAAGGATGACATCAATGTCTGAAGACTTGAGGGCTATGAGTGAAGCAAGGAATACTAAACCCTCAATTGCAATTTGATTACCATGGCTTACTCTATTAGTTTGCCATCTTGACCCTGGAGTTTGAATAATCATTGGGGTGGACAATTCAACAAAAGATAACTCATGACGAAGTGCATAACTTTCCGACATGAATGAATGAGATGCTCCTGGGTCGAAAAGAACGGAAGTAGGAACATAATTGACTGGGAGCGTACCAAGAATGACGTCAGTGGTGTCGTCAGTCTCTTCGGCGGCAATCTGGTTCACACGTCCACGAGTGGCGTGAGGAGCGGGTTTGGCGGTGTACACCTTCTGGGGTGGCTTGCCACGACCATTGTTGCTGTTGTTGCCTCCGGCACGTGGTGGAGCATTCTGATGCTGGATCTGGTTCTAGGGACACTCGCGAGAGTAGTGGCCTGCCTGACCACACTTGTAACAGGCTCCGAAAACAGTGCGTGGAGCTGGGTTGTTTGGTGGAGCTGGGTGGAACTGGGTTGGTGGACGAGGCGCCACATAGGATGGCCTCGGTGGGTTGTTCTGGCGGAACATGCTGTTTGGGATCCAGATCTTGCGCTTCTGGGAGCCAGAACTGGATGAACTGTCGTCTCTAGGGTGTTTGCGGAAATCGTTGGGGGTGTTCATGTCCTCTGCTTTGATGGCCTTGTTGACAAGGACCTGGAAGGTGGCAAAGTCATGAAGATTGAGCTCACAACGAAGTCCAGTGTTGAGGCCACGATGGAACCTCTCTTGTTTCTTGTAGTCAGTGGAGACTTCTTCGGTAGCATAACGAGCAAGTCGGTTGAACTCACGACTGAACTCGTCAACGGTCCTTCTGCCTTGAGTGAGGTTGCAGAACTCCTCACGCTTGCGGTCCATAAGACCCTTGGGAATGTGGTGCTCGCGGAAGGACGTGCAGAATTCCTCCCAAGATGCAGGTGGTCCATCGGGACGCATATTCAGAAAGTTCTCCCACCAAGAACTAGCTGCACCTTCGAGGTGATAAGTGGCATAGCTGACCTTGTCACAAGTTGCAACACGGCCTGCTTGGAGCTTCCTCTCGATGCTGCGAAGCCAGTCATCGGCGTCAAGGGGCTCGGTGGAGTAACTGAAAATTGGGGGATGAAGTCAGATGAAGTCGTTCAAGGACACCAACTCATTGCGCTGCTGAGTGGTGTTGCGTGCAATGACTTCCAATAGATGGTGAGAGTCTCGGCGGTTCCTCTCGACATTCATCAGAACCTGAGCCATCGTGGGTGGGGGTGGAAGGTTGCCTTCCTCCGGGTCATTCCCACGACCTTGGTTACGACCAACCTAGCCACGGGTTCCTTGAGACATCCTGAAGGTAAAAACCAAAGTCAAACAGAGTTGATTGGGAGAGTCTAAACAAGGTATTGAAGTACTGGAAGGATTACAGAGCAAAGGAAGTAATCATCTTGACAACATGGTGATAAAAGCATACAAGCCATATATTCACAAGCTGTCATACAAGCCATACATCGTTTTAGTACAAGCACCAAGCTAATACAAACGTGATGAAGATGATCCATCCTTCAGAGGCACTCTGACTTCCTATACATTATTTATCTAAGCCTCTGGAATCTTAGACACCTTGCTTACAATATACTAAGATACTACTACATCATCACTAAGTAAGACCACAGGCGGTCTCACTCATCTCCATCTCCATAGTAGTCCTCATAAAAGTTACCCGCGTATCCCGGTAGCTGGAGGTGACCATCGGAAAACACGGAGGCTTGTGGACCCTGATATCCATTTGGGCAAGGATGGGGCCTAGGTACAGCGTAGGGTGGAAGCAAAGGACCACAGGGTGGAAAAATGCCTCCAATCTCGGGCCAAGCAACTCGAGAAGGCATCTGAGTCCTCACTGGGTAGATCGCATCAAACTCAACTGATCCAACACTCACAAAGGGAGCCAAAAGTGTCAGTGCTCGATACAGACGAACACGGGTGGCGTGGAGCTCGAAACGGAGAGCGCGGGCATCACGATCTCTGTCACTAGCAAATCTAGCAGTCATCTGAAGTGCGGGATCTTCTGCAGAGTGATCTGAGTAGAGTCCGGTGTAATATCCCTCTTCTCCTGGAAGTGCAGCAGGGATATAGCGGAAAGAAGTCTCTCTCAGCAAAGTGTGCTCCTCTCTCAGCAGTGTCATACATGAGTATGCAGCATCCTGCACAGCCATGTTCTCGGTAACGCCAATGCCATGTCCAAAGTGGATAGGCTGAGTGACTCCAACGTGGTGCGGGTAGATCCGAACAATGCAGTGGAACTGCGTCTGGTTGAAGTCGTGGAACTGCTCCTCGACGGTGTACTCAGGGTACCACCGATATCCCACATAGGACATCATCTCGATCAACGTGGCGGGATGGCCACGCACACCGAGGCACCTGGTCAAACGAACAATCTGCCGAGGGGGAAGATCTGCCATCTGAAACAGAAAGGAGTTTGCAAATGCATCAGATTATGAGATAAACCTGGAATGACTCGGACAGCATAACGGCTGTAATTGCAAGAAAAAGACAATTTCTTACAACATGGAAACAACACTTACATACGATGTAATAAATCAGGAAGCATAACCACTCTAACAAACCGATCACAACCTTCCTACAGCTACAAGGAAGCAAACAACGAGATGTTCTAATCAGACAGAGGAGAGCCTAGTCCTATCTTCCCGTAGAATAAGACGAGGGTGACTGAGAACTCAGAACGAAGGGGGTAAGGAGAAAAAAAAGCCTTACGTTATTCCCTTATATACCCAGAGTAACTATATAACTATAGCAAGCTAGACTCGACTTCGGCCAAGGCTACTAGTCCTACAGTCAGTCCTGCTCTGATACCAAGTCTGTCGGGACCCGGGGTTAGCGTACGCAAGTCCAGTTAAGGCATAGTCATATGGAGAGCCGAGAACCGTACCCACTTGTCTAAGAAGACAAGGCCAAGCACAGAACGTTCTCGGAAAGCATCGTACGTGAGGGGCATCCCATCCAGGCCGGATGATCAACTGAGATGGGTCCTCATCGTCCGCACACAAGTCTAGTGATAATGGTGGTGAACTCCCATATTCAAAGACAAGTCGCCTCAACCATACTATCGACTATCTCATAACTCTTACATAGACTTACTCCAGCCCGATCACTTAGTCGGGGTCTAGGGCGGGCTCGATCATACCACAAAGTGTGCACGAGACAGAGTCTTGAACAATCGCATCGCGATGCCCCAAGCTGCGCACATCTAAGGGCCACTTGGTGTATGAAAGACCGCCAGCCAGAACACAACTAAGGTCTCGAAAACCCATACAAAGACATGCATGTTATAAACATACACGCAGCACACATGCCTTGTATGAACAGCAGGTATCATTGCAATTCTCTACAAAGTGTACAATTTTATTGATAACTCTTATAGAGTGCAAACAGAGATCACATACATGTGATCCAACATTACAACACGGCGGAAGAAAATTATGTCTGAGTACAGACAAGTTTAACAAATGGCTTAAGAAGCCTTATTTAAACACAAAGCCGTCCACGAGGGAACCAGTCGTCTGACTGGGACTAGACTAGCTTGATCTACAGTCGTCCAGCTCGATGAAGAAGCCACCTTCGGGGTCGGTGGTATCATCTAAAACATAGATTAAGAAAACGTGAGTACAAAGTCGAACTCAGCAAGACTTACATAGGAGTTATACTACTCATGCACATGTATCAAGGTAAAGGGAGGTGGGGTTCACTTGCAGAAGTGCCAGCTTTGACTTGGCTAATCCTGAACTACGAGTACCAGACTTTGAGGTGAGAAACGTACACGAGTCCACTACATTCTCCAACCAAATACACCACTATGGTGCCTTCCTCGACTTCCCACGAGGAAGCATGCCATAGCACTCACACTTATCTTGGTGTGTTTTAGAAGTATCTGGTTCAAGTTATCTAATAATCAACCTAAGCTTTCCAAGCAGTCCATAACCGTGGACGCGGCTATTCAAATAGTTTTGTTAACCTAGCAAGGGTGTACCATTACACACACATGATCATCATTTACCGCCTTTGATCTCGACACCATTCAAGGGGTGCCAGCGAGGATGCTCACCACAACTGTTAACTCATAGCCGATCTAGTCTGAGAAAGCCGCCTACTTGGGTTGGTTACCACAATCGTGAACCCGGCCGGTTTACCGAAGTGGACCCAAGTGATGTGTGCGTGGTGCATAATCCGATCTCGGATGAGCCGTTCTCTCACTTAGCATCCAGGCCACAAGCCTACCAGAACTCCGAACTATTGCGGCATCTGGACATCGAAAGGGATGAGTTAGTAAGTTGAGAGGGGTCAGTGAGCCCAATGTGTGGTTGTAATCTTCATCTTGGATCACCACACAAGAACTCGTACTAGGGCGGTGTTCAACGAGACAACCCACCGTGTACTCCTACACAGCCTCTCATCGTTCACCTTGTATTAGGGTTGATTCACCAACACTTTTCTACCATCCTCAACATGATCATTCCCATCCCGACTCACATCACAGTAACCACATGGTATCATACTAAGCATGCAATAAGCGATAACATTTGCAGGGGCCACATGATATCAAACAACTCCTACATTTGCTAGGATTGTGGTTTGCTTACTACTGTGACAAAATGATAGGTCATGCAAAGGAATGGGTTCATCTATGCGGTAGAAACGAATCATGGTGATCATCCTAAACAATGCATAAGCGAGACATGAGAGGGAAGTGGGATTTTATCGACATGATCAATGGGGGTTTGCTTGCCTTGCTGATGAGGTTCGGGTTCGGGGTCTTCAACGTAGGGGGTGACCTCGGGTTCCGGCTCCACGTCTATCAGCAACATGACAATCATAGGATCAACAGAATGTACAATGCACAATCTCATGAATAAGATTGAAAGGGTGATGTTCATGGTACTGATGTGTTGAGCATTCCATTTAAATGGAGTATATTGCAAATTGAATTGCAAATTCAAACTCCACATTTGAATTCAACATTTACCAAGTTACATGTGACATGGTTTGATCATTTTGAATCATCTTTAAATGTGTATGATATGCCTCTGAAGGGTGGTTGAATTGTAGCTTAATTCCATGGTCCAAGTAGCAAGATCATTTGATTTGAATTTGAATTAAATTCAAATAAACCAAATGACTTATGCTACCGGTCCCAATTTAAATTCAACTCAAACAAAGTTGAAAGTTGCATATTTGGAAATATAATTTTCTCCTGATCATTTTTCATATATTATTTGTCCAATTTGGAGTTAATATGAATTTTCTATGAATTTCCAAAGTTTGGGGTATTTTCTGGAATTTCTGGAATTCTTTTAAATCAAAATAATCTCTGGAAATTCATTTAAATGATTTAATGCGTCAGGCTGACGTCAGGGGGGCTGACAAGGGGGTCCCACCTGTCAGTGGCTGGATTTAATTAACCCGTGGGTTAAATTAATCCAGTGGCTTAATTAAGCCACTTGGCCCACTGGTCAGTGACCCAGGGGGTCATTAGGCGAGTGATTAAGGGAGGGGTTTTGGGCTAACACGCCGGCGGCTAAACGCCGGTGACTGGAGTCGCGGCGGCGACTCGCCGGAATGGCCTAGGGGCCACGGGAGGCCACGGGAAGGACACCAATGGATGCAGCAGCTTCGTCCGCGTCTTCTGGAGGCAACAGGGGGTCACGGGGTGGTCGGGAGCGACGACGGCGACGACTCCGGCCGCAACAGAACGGTGGCGAGGTCGTAGCCGAGGCTAGGGTGCACGGATTTAACTGGGACTTGGCGCAATCGAACGCTAGTGAACGTAGGATCCAAACGCGCGCACTAGGGCATCAAAAGAGGCACGAGAGCGAGTTCTAGCTCGACCATGGCGGCGAGCTTGCTCGGTTCCCATGGTGGATCCGGCCAGAGGGAGAAATCCAGGGGAAGAAGAGAGGGGTTTTGCTTGCGAGCTCACCCTGAGTCTAACTGGAACGGCGGCTTGCTCGGGGAGGCGCTGGTGTTGCCGGAATTCGAGTTCGATCCACGGCGGCCGGCGATGAAGACGACGAAGCTAGCGAGCTCGTGGAGGCGTCCGGCTCCGATTCCTTCTGCATGTCGATGAAGACGACGACGACGAACTCCCTGGACACCTTTGTTTGGCTCCTCGACGTCGATGGCCGCGAGTTCTTGCGACGGCGAGCGGCGGCGCTCTCGGGTGGAGGAAGAAATCGGCGAAGGAGGAGGAAGGAGTCGCGCTGGAGGGGAGGAATGAACTGGGGCGGCTGCGAGACGTCTCCAGGACGCGAGAAGAGGCCACGGGGAGGCCTGGAAGCTCTCGGCGGCGACGTGGCGTCCACGGCTGGCTTGGTGGCATTCCACCGACCAGCTTGGAGGTGCGGGACGGGGAAGAAGACCCCGCTGCCCCTGTGGGCCGGCTGGGCTGGGTGGGCCGCTCTCGCCTGGGCGGCAGGTAAGCTTTTCTGTTCCATTTTCTATTTTTCTTTTCTGACATTTGTTCTGTTTAGCTAAATAAAATAGCTAAACATTTTATTAAATGCTGAAAAATTTTATATGGCCTCATAATAATATGGACTAGCCACTTATAAACTTTCAACATTTTTAAAATTCAAATAATTTGAATTTTAAATCAAATAGGGGTATTTCTTTTATTCCAAGGCACTGTTTGAATATTTGAAAAATCTATGAGCATGGGGTGGGTCCCAGATCACTTGATATGTGATCACACTCATTTATAAGACTTTTCAAAACTCTCACATGAATTTTTGGAAAAGATTTTTATCTGGCCTTTTGAATTAATTCATCTGGGTGGTGTTCCTTCTCCCATTTGCTTTTGATTTTTGATTTCAAAGATTTCTTTTGAAATTTTGACATGATGCAAGAGTACTGACTAACCCTAGCACATTACCTAACAGAGGGTTCTGACAGAACGGATATATGATGAGGCGAGGTGAGTGCAGCCACTCTGGTGATGACGACACCCCCCGTCGTCGATCCGCCACGCAAGCTGGACTGTCACCCGAGCGTCCAGCACCTCCTCCACCACAGGCACCTACCACAGATCAGGTCATCAGAATGTTTGAGGAACGAAGAAACCAGGAACTCATGGAATTACTGCGAGGTATGCAGAACATTGTGGGACAGAATCAGAATCAGGGATCACGTTCCAAGCTGTCTGACTTTCAGCGCACCCGACCGCCGAGCTTTGGTCAAGCAACAGACCCCATTGAGGCAGATGACTGGCTGAGAACCATGGAAAAGAAACTGGAGATCGCTCACTGTGATGAGGTGGATAAGGTCCCTTTTGCCACCCATTACCTTGAGGGCTATGCCGCAATTTGGTGGGACAATACCAAGGCCGTATGGCCTGTGGGGGAAGATATCACTTGGGAGAAGTTCAAGGAGAAGTTCTGCACTTACCATATTCCCACCGGAGTGCTGAAGACCAAGCAGACAGAATTTCTCGCTCTTGTCCAAGGCAGCATGACTGTGATTGAATATTTGAACAAGTTCAACCACCTGGCAAGATACTCGGTTCACGATGTGGCCACGGAAGAGAGAAAGGTAGACCGCTTCCTTGGTGGTCTTAGCCCCACTCTCCGTTGTCAGCTTAGCATGCTGGACTTCCCAGACTTCCAGACACTCGTCAACAAGGCGCTCATAGCAGATCGTGAATACAAGTCGGTCGCCGAACTCAAGGGAAGGTATGAAGACCGCAAGCGCAAGTATGAAGCCAAGAAGATCCCGTACGAGCCACAGGCCCAGAAGCCCCGTACGATACAGCCCGTTCCCCAACCGGCTCAAGCCAATTCCAAGCCCGCCTGGAACCACGGCGGCTCCGCGACCGACAAGCCGTCCACCCAAGAGAAGTCTAACCTCAACCCCCAAGCAAGGGCAGAGTATCTTCGTAGGGGCGCCTTCTTTAATTGTGGGAAACAAGGACACTTTTCCAGACAATTCCAGAGCAAGCCGGGGAACCCATCACCTCAAGTCATCAACATCCGGGGGTGGAACAACTATCGCCAGGCTCGAGTCAACCACGTCTCGGCCGAGGAAGCCCGCAGATCCCCCGACGTGTTCATCGGTATGTTTCCTATTAATAACATACCCGCAGCTATATTATTTGATTCTGGGGCAATCGATTCGTTTATATCATGGAGTTTCGCCACCCAAAAAAAATTCCTATTGATCTGCTGGACACAATCATGGTGGTCAAAACCCCTGGAGCTTTGCTCAAAGCAGACAGTATATGCAAGAACCTGACCATTGAGATATATGGAGTGAAGTTCCCTACCTCTCTCATGGTGTTGGAATCCAAGGGACTGGATGCAATCCTTGGAGTGGATTGGGTTACCACCCATGAGGTTCGCCTTGCCTTCAAGACCCGGATAGTGGAACTGGTCAACCTAGACGGAACGGCAACCCAATTCACCGATGTTGGTATGCCACGCAAGAAAGAAGCAACGGTATGCCAGATCACCACCTCAGAAATGGAAAAAATCCCCGTTGTCAGAGAGTTTCCAGATGTGTTTCCCAAAGAATTGCCGGGTATGCCACCAGACAGGGAGCTGGAGATCGCCATCGAGATTGTCCCCGGTACTTCCCCTATATACAATAAGTATTACAGGATGCCTTCCACCGAACTGGTGGAACTGAAGAAACAGCTGGATGAATTATTGCAGAAAGGGTACATTCGCCCCAGCACCTCACCTTGGGGATCACCGGTATTATTTGTCAAGAAGAAAGATGGCACCTTGCGGATGTGTGTGGACTACCGCCCCCTGAATGAAGTCACCATCAAGAATAAGTATCCACTGCCCCGCATTGATGACTTGTTCGACCAACTAAAAGGTGCCCGGGTATTCTCTAAGATAGATCTTCGCACGGGCTATTACAAATTGAAGATCAGAAAGGAAGACATTCCCAAGATGGCCTTCACCACCAGATATGGCCTATATGAATTCACGGTCAGTTCCTTCGGCTTAACGAATGCCCCAGCCTATTTCATGGGCATGATGAACAAGGTCTTCATGGACTTTCTGGGCAAGTTCGTGGTGGTATTCATCGATGACATACTCATATACTCCAAAAGTGAAGAAGAGCATAAGCAGCATCTCCGTGCATTGCTGGAACGACTACAAGCAAACCGCCTTTATGCCAAGTTCAGCAAGTGTGAGTTTTGGTTAAAGGAGGTGGGATTTCTGGGGCACATCCTGACAGCTCAAGGAGTAGCCGTAGACCCCAGCAAGGTGACCGATGTGTTGAATTGGAAGCCACCAACCACCGTGACGGAAGTCCGAAGTTTCTTGGGATTGGCGGGTTATTATCGCCGATTCATTGAAGGTTTCTCCAAGATAGCCAAGCCAATGACCGAGTTGCTGAAGAAGAACCAGAAATTTGTCTAGACCAAGGAGTGCGATGACAGCTTCGGGCAACTAAAGACCAAGCTAACCTCAACCCCTGTTTTGACTATGCTGGACATCCACAAGGGATTTGATATATACTGTGATGCCTCCAAGCATGGCCTTGGATGCGTGCTAATGCAAGATAGAAAGGTTGTAGCGTACGCCTCCAGGAAGCTACGCCAACATGAAGTTAATTACCCCACGCATGACTTGGAACTGGCTGCTGTGGTGCACGCATTAAAATTTTGGAGGCATTACCTCATCGGGCAACGGTGTGAGGTGTACACCGATCATACAAGTCTCAAGTACATCTTCACGCAGCCGGACCTCAACCTCAGGCAGAGAAGGTGGCTCGAGTTGGTCAAGGATTACGATCTCGGGATAAATTATCACCCCGGGAAGGCTAACATGGTCGCCGACGCCCTTAGCGGCAAGCCAAGTTCAGTGAATGCACTCTGGGAAAGGCTCCTCCCACAGCTACGGGAGAAAGTCACTCAACTCAAACTAGTGTTGTGTGACTCGATGACCAGGAAGACATTGGAAATCACCCCAGCCCTGGTAGAGGAAATTAAGGGGACACAAACTCAAGATCCGGAAATTCAAGAAATCAAGGAACGGATTCTGCGTGGCAAGGCCGAATCCTTTCACCTGGATACCTAAGGAGTGCTATGGTTCGAAAACCGGATATGTGTGCCGAACCAGGCTAATTTGAGGCAGCAGATCCTGCGAGAAGCACATGAGTCCGCATATTCTATCCACCCCGGAAGCACCAAGATGTACCGGGATTTGAAGACCACATTTTGGTGGCCTCGAATGCGCAATGATATTGCGTACTATGTGGTGTGCTGTGACATATGCAACAGAGTCAAGGCCGAGCACCAAAAGCCAGCTAGATTACTGCAACCCCTGCAGGTCCCGCAATGGAAGTGGGATGACATATGCATGGACTTTATTGTGGGGCTCCCAAGGACCGCCCGGGGTCATGACTCCATATGGGTAATTGTGGATATGCTCACCAAAGTGGCCCACTTTATTCCAGTCAGGACCACTTACCGAGCTGATCAGTTGGCAGAGTTATACATGTCCCGGATTGTCAGTCTCCATGGGATACCAAAGACCATCACCTCAGATAGAGGGTCATTGTTCATGTCTGCATTCTGGCTGCGACTTCACGAAGCCTTGGGGACCGCACTGAAGCACATCACCGCTTACCATCCTCAAACGGATGGCCAGACAGAGCGAGTAAATCATATATTGGAGGATATGCTCAGGGCATGTGTACTAGCCTACGGGTCCAAGTGGGAGGACTGCCTACCATACGCAGAATTCTCATACAACAACAGTTACCATGCCAGCCTCAAGATGTCACCCTTTGAAGCATTATATGGGCGGAAATGTCGCACCCCCTTGAACTGGTCACAGACGGGGGACAGTTGCCTCTTTGGCACCGATTTATTGCTCGAAGAAGAAAAGCAAGTCAAGGAAATTCAGGACCGATTGAGAGCTGCCAAGTCTCGACAAAAGAGTTACTATGACGCCAAGCATCGAGAGGTGAACTTTGAGCCTGGAGAATACGTCTATCTCCGAGTGACACCAATGAAAGGAGTAAGGAGATTCCAGACCCGAGGAAAGCTTGCCCCAAGCTATGTCGGGCCATTCCCAATAATGGCTAAGCGGGGAAAAGTAGCATACCAACTGGAATTACCCCCGGAAATGTACGATGTCCATGACGTATTCCACGTATCGCAACTACGCAAGTGTGTTTCGCCACTGGTCAAACAAGTGGATGTGAAGGAGTTAGAGCTGGCCCAGGATCTGACATATGAGGAGAAACCAGTCAGGATTTTGGATGAAATGGAAAGGACCACCCGCAGTAAGGTGATACGGTTTTACAAGGTGCTCTGGGAGCGCCATACCGAGGAAGAAGCCACCTGGGAAAGGGAAGAGTTTCTGAAGGCTGCAAATCCGTATCTGTTCCCTGAGCAACCAAAGCTCGAGGACGAGGCTTACCCTAAGGGGGGGTAGGTTTCTGACACCCTTGTTTTTGGCCCCTTTTTATTTGCAACTTTATTTGCTGATTTTCTGGGATTTGAAATTTATTTGCCTGGATTTTCTCAACCCAGATGGCCTTGATCACTTGGGCCTAATTTTTCCCCTAGGCCAAGTGACCCCTAAACCCTTCTCCCTCATGGCCATGATCAAGCTTTGATCATATTAGCCCTTGCCCTATTTTTATTCCCCATGAAAATCCTTTTTCACTAAAGGAAATTGGCCTTTTCCCTCTCCTTTTTGAAGCTAGCCTCACTTCTGCTCCTCCTTTTGGCCTGAAACTTTTTGTGCTAAACAATGGAGTCATTCCCCATGATGCTATGCAAAAACATGGGCAAGTTCAGTACAACAATTCTCCTCTAAAAATTCTTTTACACTTCTGTCCAGAAAGGCACTTTCTGAAGCAAGTACCATTTTTAGTGGTCCATTTGCTCTGAAATTTTTACCACATGAGCACCCTACTAGATAACCCAGGAACACTAATTTACAGCCTCAAAGACTTAGCCAAACTCCCTGGAGAAATTCATGAACTTTCCTGCAGAAAACCATTTTTGAAGTTGCCAAGTGCTGGAGCCCACCTATAAGCTGCCCATGACCTTGCCTGCACTCCTCGACGTTGGGACACGCCCGGGACACGCTGAAGCCATAGTGGCTGCCCCCAGTGTACACGTGCACAGGGTGAGCACGCGCTCTGGCGGCCATCGGCGTGCTCTGGCCACGGCCGAGCTGTCGCCGTCGAGCGCTCGCCTCGCCCCTCGAGCCAGTGGCCGTGCCCTTGTGTCCGTAGCGGCCGTGGCACCCCCGCACGCCACCTGGCCTCTCCCAAAGCCGCGCCGCCAGCCGGAGCTCTCGACGCCGCCGCCACTGTTCGTCTGAAGCACGCGCGTGGAGGCCATAGTGGCACGCCTGCTTCCGCGTTGCCCGCGTCCTCTCCCCCGCGTCCTCTACCCCTATCAAGCACGCGCGGCACCAGTGCCCCCTCAAAGCCGCGCCGCCCGTCGATGCAGAGCCACCACCGCGGCCGCGCCTGAACCGTCTCGTCGCCCCACTGCTGCAAAGCCCCTGGGCACACACGCACGTGTGCTACACCACCATTGGAACCCCCTAGAGCTCACACGAGCCTCGCCTGCTCACCCGCACGCGAGTACGGCGCCCGTTGCCTTCTGTCCGGCGACACCCGGAGGGGAATCAGCGCCATCGCTATAAATTGGCCCTTCCCTTGCTCCCAGCCACCACAGCACACCCCCACACCACTCACAGAGAGCACATTCAAGGAGGAAGCCGGCCAGGGAGGCCCCTGGTCGGAGATCACACCGCAGCGCCGCCGCCACCGTAGCTGGAGAGGAGCCTAGCGACGTCGTCCGGCCACCATTCGCAGGACTTCGTGTACGTGGCTGCTCGCCGTGATCCCCTGCACCTCCTCCCCTAGCTCCCATCCACCCTCACAGCCTCGTCCCCGGCGAGCCACCATCGCCGGAGCCGTAGCCCCTGTTTCCCTCCCGATCCATTTCAACCTGACCACGGGACCCCACCCGTCAGCCACTCCTCTTAGTTCCGAAGCGGTACGAGTGGAGGCATATTCGGCAGAGTATGCCTTCAACGTGGCCTACTCTGGATATTCGTGGAAAATCAATTTAATTCATTTAAAAAGTGAATTTTGACCAAACTTTGACCATCAATTACTCCTAAACCACAAGGCCAAATGAGTTGATTATTTTTGCTACATTTTTCTCTTGAGCTCCTCTTCAATTTGGCAAAGTTTGGGAGCTTCGCTCTCTGTCTAGGTCCACTGAACAGTAGAAGAGTGCTTTGGACTTATTTCTATTTTCCACTTGTTTTATTTTTTTCAGAGGGAGATCAAGTGCTTGCAGGAGACCAGGGTTCAAGGACACTCCACTTGACCAAGGCAAGCCATAACAATCTGGTCATGAGGAGCTTGAGTTGCCTTTTGTTGATTTGAATCATTTAACTTGGGTTTTTCTTGCCTTTATATTGGTTGCTAATAAAAGTAAATAACCATAATAAGTTGATTGATATAAACATGCCATGCCTACTGATTTTATCATGCCACCCTAGTACATGTTATCACCTTGCTTATTTTGTCTCCATGTCTATGCAGGAATCATGCTAGTGATGATCATGCTTCTACTCCTATGCCATGATAGTTGTTGCATATGCATGATAGTAGTATCGTATTTATGCCATGTTGCCATGCCTTCATATTGCTATTCACTAGAACTTAATGGACCTAATAAACGTTGACCAAGTTCCACCGAACCGAGCTTATCCGTGCAGCCACATTTGCTTCTATGGGCGGGCCTTGACTCGTGCTATCGTAGTGCCTTCTACGGATATCACCCAATAGGGGAGGTTATGCACACACGCTACCCTGATTAGGTAGGTGGTGATAATCTCGACATCCATAGTGTTTACCCGGGAGTCCCCGTTGGGACAGTTTTCCAGAAGGTGGCCGAGTGGTTCTTGTGGTAACGTGGACACCTAACCACAGGGATACCCAAGACCGTGTGTCGGTGAGTCCATAGGGAGGTTACGCGGTAGTCGGGTTTCGTTGGAGATGTCCTAGTCCACTCCTGTGGTGCGAGTTCCAAGGATCCTGTGGGACAAGTACTGGGGTGAGGGATGGAGGAAGAACTCCATAATGTGGGTAACATGCACAAACTCTGCAGAGTCAAAATCTATTCGAATAGTCGCGTCCTCGGTCATGGGACACAGTTCGTACTAGGTCACACAATGGTCAACAATAATCTGTTTAATAATGTGGATGCTAATGTTGTAACTTTGGTCATGTGATTGGTTGGGTGGTAACTGAGGACACCTAACCCGTTGAGGGGTCGAGCTACGACCCGTATGATGGTGGGTCAAGAGATGACCCGGTTACCGAGTCAGGACGGCTCGGAGGTAAGCGGTATGAATCATGTGGTGTTCATAAGATAAGTGGTATTATTGTTCTTACCATGTTTTCCATGTTGTTGTTTGCATTCTTGCCATGCTATTGTTTCTCCTGATGACTTGGTTGTTATGAGCTTGCAAGTACATTCCATGTACTGACCTGGCGTGTCATGCCAGATGTAGGAGGTGTCGCACCTAAAGAGTTGGCTGAGCTGTACTACGCGAACTAGAACGTGTACCAGCAGTGTCCCCGTGGAGTGGAGTCCCGTCACTTCGTTATTCCGCTGCCGTAGAGTCCTTCGTCGATCGTATTGAGGCCCTGAGATATGACATAAATAATGTTGATATTGTTGCCGCATGAGATGTGCCGCCATGCCTCGTAGCAGTTTGTAATCCCGAACCTATGTACCTGTATAATTATTATATAGCGGTTGTATCTGTACCAATATGTTGTGCATTGCTAGAAGACTTGATCTCTGAGCTGGCAATGTGAGGTAAACCGGTTGCTCTGAGCCGGGGTGCCACATATGTTCTGTCAAGTCGTGCAAACAATAAAATGCCTCGGAGTGTGGCTTGTGCACGTGAGCCCTCCGTGTACCAAGATTTTTTTGAGTCGTGTAGGTGAGAAACGCCTCGGTGGCTTGTGTGTGCGAGCCCCCGAGTGCCAATATTTTTTCGAGTCGCGTAAGCGAGAAATGCCTCGGAGGGTGGCCCATGCGCGCAAGCCCCCGAGTGCCAAGTGCATGTGTAAGATACTTCAAAAAAGCTGGATTTTATTGCTATTTCCCTGAGGTTCTTACACTAATGGATGATTAGCCTTATTTGGATCGATGGCTTAATAGCCCTAGAAATTTTAAAGTTGCTGCTACGATAGTGAGTAAAAGAAGAGTGAAGCGCTAACTTCTACTTCACTTCCCTTGTCCCTGTGGTTCTTGCAAGTACTTCAGCGCTTGTAGTTGTGTTGTTTAGACGCTGTTGCTTGGACCACTGCTTCGTTTCTTTGGTGTGCTCCAAAATCTTCTAAAATCTTGTGGAAGTCCCTGTCGCAGCGGTCTAACCTGATGAAGCTGCCGTTGATTCCGATTACTCCTCTTGGTCCTGGCATCTTCAACTTAAGGTATGCATAGTGAGGGATAACCATGAATCGTGCAAAGGTTGGTCGACCAAGGATGGGGTGGTATTGCGATCTCCAGTCGACCAACTCAAAGTCCAGGAGCTCCTTTCTGAAGTTGTTTTCGTTACCGAAGCCCAACTGGGGATAAACTACTTTGCCTGGTACAATTCCGTGGAAGTTCGTTCCTGAATTCTTGAGTATGGAGGTTGGGATGAACATCTCTTCTAAGGTCCTAGTGAATATGATGTTGATGCCGCTGCCCCCATACATGAATACTCGTGACATATCATAGTTCCAGATTCTTGCTTCGAACACTAGTGTTGCGTGTCCTGGTCTAGGCATACCTAGTGGGTGATCCTCTCGAGAGAAAGTGATGTTCGTCTTTGAGCCACGAAGAAATTCTGGTACTGCTGTGTACGAGGTATCTGCCAGAAAAACATGTCGAGAGATTTGCTTCTATTATCTATTTGATAACCTTCCTTCTTGGATCATGAAGATTCGTCTGTGTGCAGTTGGGTACTCATCCTCTTCCTCGGGTGCTACGCGCCTTTTCTGGATGGTGGCGACTTGTCTTGGTGGCATGGCAGGAGCCATCGAGGCATCGTGTGCAATCTGCCCGGCAACTGTGCTTGCGACAGGTGTGGGGCGAGTGGTGCATTCCGCCTTTTATCTTCTGAGAGTTCATTGAAGTGCCTGCAATTTCTCAATGTGTGCCCTGATCTGTACTCTCTGTTCTCGTCCTTGAATCCATGGAATGTGCAGGATCCATCGATATGTTCTTTTATCGAGCGGAGCGCTCGGGTATAGTCACATGGTTGTTGTGGCCTCCACTCACATTTGTGGTTGTGCGGCGTGTCGTCCTGGTTATACCTTCTTGGTGGTCTGTTATCATCACGGTATCTGCCGTCTCAGTCACCTGGGAAACCATCCGCGATCATGTTAGGTCCTCTGTCGTCCTAGAAGATGCACCTGGGTCGGTTCCATCTTCGGTCGAAACCTCCGTCTCCGTCGTAGTAGTCGTAGTCGCGATCATCTCGGGTGGTCGCGATGTCTGCCTCATTGCGTATGGAGTCTTCTACGTCAGCCCAGTTTTTGGCATTTTTGAGTAGCTCTGCAAGTGTGCAGACTTTGAGTTGTCCTTTCTGTTCTTTGAAGTTGATGCACTGAAGTCCTTGTTTGAATGCGTCATTTGGCACTTTCGTCTAATATATCTTTGGTTGAATTTTTCAGTATGGTCCACCGTTGTATGTAGCTTCTTAGTGATTCTCGGGCTCCTTCCTTGCAGGATCTTAGCTCTTCGAGTGAGGTTGTTCACTTGTATGTTGATTTGAAGTTTTCGATGATCGAGGAGCGAAACTGCCTCCATGAGCTAATGGACCCGCGCTGTAGATTTTTCAGCCAATGTCTTACTGATCCTTCTAACATGAGATGCACATACTGCATGGATGTTATGTTAGTGTCGTGCGCTGGAATTTTACTGCTGTTAGGTAGTCGTCTAGTCAACCCTCTGTTTCTTTGAGTCTGTTATACTTCTGGGTTGTTGAGCTTAACATGAATCCTCGGTGCATTCGAGTTTCGCGTATTGCTCGAGTTAAACAAATTGCTCCGCATGGTTCGGCGTCTCTGTCTGATTCTGATGCCTCCGAGTGATCTACTCGGGCCGCGTGACTGCAGCATCCTCGGTTTGCTTTGTTTTTGTCATCTCAGGGATCACGCGTTTGGTTGTCGCGTCTTTGGTCCCTGCGGTTGTCCCGTTCTCGATCTGTGTTGCGTTTGGGTTGGTTGTGGCGGTTGTCGTCGTCGTCGTCGGGTGAGCATGGGTCTCCTCCTGGCGATTGCTTCCTGGTACTTCGCCTTGCGGGTGCCTTTTTAGGCGCCGATGCGGCCAGTGCGTCACTCATGAGTTTAAAGTATCTTGAGGTGTTGCACTGTGCTTCTTCTGTTTCTCCGGTTTGTGCGCAGTGGAGGTAGGTCTTTGCGGCGACGAGTGCTTTAGCTGGGGTTAGTAGTTCATTGTCTTCAAAATCGTCGTCCTTGAGCCAGAATGTGTCGTCCAGGTTGCGGGTGATTGTTTCATTATCTTTTCACTTCATCTTGTTGATTCTGGATTTGCACTGATAAGGAGACATGTAGACCGATGAATGACCTAAAAGTGCTTGGCGCCTGGCACTTGACTCGTTCGCGGCTCGTCGTTCTTTTTCGAGCTCCAGTCATATCCTCCTGTTTTCTTTCACGATGTCTTTTGATAGCTTGTTATATACAATGATCTCGTCGCAAGAGGCATCCCGTGGTAGGAGCTTGCCGTCGTTTACTGCGTTTTGCACGTTGTCCATTGCTTCTCTAGTTAGGACGATTCATACCCTTCATGTTTTCCTTTTGGCCGCGCGTCGACTGCTTTTGGGTTAGTCGTTTGCCTGGTTGTTTCTTCCTGCGTTGCCTTGGGGCAGGGCACATGCGGGATTGCTCCCTCCGAGCCTTAAGGTCTTTTGGGGTATAGGTCCAGGGGCGCCGAGTGTGACTATAGATAATGATTGTTGTTTTCTTCGGCTGTTCCAGTTCTATCATAGTTGTTGGGGTCGACAGATTTGCCTCTATCGTCGGAGGTTGGTTCACTGCGGTTCGTCATGTACACCAGGTAATGTGTCCTACTTCTTGGTTGAGTTGCGCCGTTGTCGTTGCTATCCCAGCCGAGTGCCTCATCTTGGTTGTTTCGAGTGTTGTGGAAGATCAGGCTGAGGTGGGAGGCGCGGACAACAGGGGGATTCGTCGTGCGGGCAGATGCTTTCGATCATGGCAGCTTGGTTTCGTCCTTGGTTGGTACTGATGACGCGTTCGATGATGTAGACGATCGAGCTCGATCCGTGAGACGGAGAATGCCCGATAGGTTGGCGTAGATCTGGTACCCGACGAAGGTTAGGTCGACGCCTGTGCATAGTTCTGCGAACGTCGGCTGCAAAATCGAGAGGTGGGCGACGAAGCCGAGGGACCCGAATAGATCGGATTCTGCACGAGTCGTGGACGCGTCAAGTGCTGATGAAGTCGCCGAGTTGCTGGCTGCGGGTGATGGAACCGCCGATACCGTGATTCCAACTTCTTTCTTCCCCACGGTCGGCGCCAATTCACGAGGATCGGCCTCGGCAAACACCATGATTAGGAACCCTGGGTTTAGATCATAGAGAGAGGATTGCAGGCTGGCAATTCTCGTCGGCTAACAAGAGGCAGAGAATAGCCAGGTTCAGGTCCTTCGATCGGTAAAACCCCAACTTCATGCTATATGTATTATATGGTGGAGGCGATGACAGTGGAGGTCTCGGCGAGATTGCTCTTGCCGAGGGTGTTGCTATGCGAGATTGGATGCCCTAGACGTCCCCTCTCCCAGCCTTTATATATTAGGTTAGGTCTCGAGGAGTCCGTCTAGGTTTACATAGATGATTTCCTAAACTAGCTAGTCTTGGCGTTCACACCTTGGACTCCAAACCGTCTTGGACTCCGTATCGGCTCAGTCGTCGGTGCTTTGGGTGGGCTGATCTTGAGCCTACCGAAGCTTCTAGTGGGCCTTTCGTCTTGACATGCACCAGGTACCCCACAGGTTGAGGAGTCGTGAGGGTATCCCCTCATCATTCGAAGTGGCGCATCGAGCTTTGAACGACAGCGGCGGTGGCGACGAGGGCAGAGAGAAGACAGAGGAAGAAGATGAAGAGCAAGAGACCAATGGGCGCAACAAGATTCACCCGCTCCCCTACCCTCCCCAATTTATAGGCGCCAGCGCGCGAGTGGGATCGGGCAGGAACTTTGTGGCCTGTGTGGCCTGCGGGCCGCGGCGTATCCAGTGACCGCAGCAGCAAGAGCAAGGGCAAGAAGCACAGAAGATCCCGCGGAGAAGTCGAGACATGCGAGCGTGGCTCGAGGACTGCCACGCCGTCCCGTCGTGTGTCGGTTCGTGGGCCTCTCCCATTAACCGCTTCGCATGAAGAAGGCAGAGCAGCGTGCAAACGATCAAGTGTCGGGTCAAAGTAACCGTTGGGACGTACTCGGCGGATCCCACACGCACCTTGGGCAAGAAGCAATCGACGTAAACCACATTCGACACAACGCGAGGAAAGTAGTAAAGCCCATAGTCAGCTCGGCACAAAGTAGTCGGCGAGGCTTGCATCCGGCCCAGCAGGAAGCAATCGGAAGCCACTCAAGGATTCACGATTACTGCGGAAGGAACCTGCAGAGGCCCTGTCGGGGGAATATCCCACTGCTAGACCCGGCTTGGAGACAAAGCCGGTCGGATGACAAGAGCCGGTTCGCACAGATGAAAGCCGGACGAAGGAATCAAGATGGAGTCCACCTAACTTTGAAGATAGAAAAAGCTACAAGACTTACAGTAGGACCCGGATTGATATTCTACTTGTAATAGAAAAAGAGACTAGTTTGTATCCTACTAGGACTTCACACGTAAGCCTCATCCTTCCACCTATATAAGAAGGGGTAAGGCGCCCCAAAGAGGGCAGACTCAATAGACGACAATAGGCTCTAGATTACAGACTAGACCCGGGTCATCTAAACCCGGGACAATTAGAGACAACTATAGGAGAGCCGGCGACTCTCCGTGAGCAAAGAAATAAGACATAGCCACAAAACGCATGTAGGGTTTTTACCGGACGATGTTTCCCGGGGCCCGAAGCTGTATAAATCGCGTCTCTCTGTGTGATTTTCTTTTCCACTAGTAGACCGACCCCCCTTTCGTCCAGCCCAAAAGAGGCATCGCTCCCGGTTCATTACAGAACCGGGACCGATGCCGGGCAACGGTCCCGGTTCGTCTGGATATGGCATTGGTCCCGGTTCAACTGGGGCAACGGTCCCGGTTTTTGCCACCAACCGGGACCAATGCCCTGGCGAGGCATTGGTCCCGGTTGGTGGCAAAAACCGGGACCGTTGGTTTTACAACGGTCCCGGTTTTTGCCAACAACCGGGACCAATGCTCTGGCGAGGCATTGGTAGAGCATTGGTCCCGGTTTGTCGCAAAAACCGGGACCGTTGGTTTTACAATTTTTTTATTTTTTCTGATTAAAGAATAAATCAGAAAATGGCAGAAATTAAGTGAAACTTTGAAAATTCATAGAAAATTCATATTAACTCCAAATTTAACATATAATATATGAAAAATGATCAGGAGAAAATAATCTATCCAAATATCCAACTTTGAACTATGTTTGAGTTGAATTTAAAATGGGACCAGTAGCATTTGCTATTTGGATTAATTGGAAAAAAATCAAATTCATTTCAAATGCTTGTGCAACTTGAACCATAGCAACATACCACATTTCAATTGCACATCAGAGTCATATCATACACATTTCAATATGAATTACTTTGATCACACAATAGCATTTACAACTTGGCTAACTTGAATTCAAATTGGAGTTTGAATTTGCAATTCATTTGCAATATACTCAATTTAAATAACACATGGTCTAATATTTTACAAAAATAAAGTGGTTCAAATTGACATCAAATATTTGGTAGATCCTTCACAAAAAACCCCTACTTTTGTCACTCGGAAAATGGAAAATGGATTTTTCGTGCAAAGAAAATAAAAACTTCCTTTGGCAAACTTGTTGGCTAGTATAATATACACACATGTGCAAAATATGAGATCATTTGGGAAAACTATCCTTTCAAACTAGCTGTAACATCGGTCATTTGGCTTGAAAGTCATGAATCTTCATACTCGATAGCTCATTTTGAAAAGACTTTTATAAGATATTTGCTTTATTCCAAGTTTGTTGTTTTGTATGGTTACTAAGACATAAATTAGGATGCAACGCGAAGGTTTTACAAATTTTTTTATTTTTTTTGAATTATTTTTGTCGATTTCAAAAAGTAGTCAAAACGGAGGGCATGACCGGTAATAGATAGGGGTGGAATCTTACAAAAGTCTTGGTGGATCCCTGATGAAATGACTACTTGTGTATCTAGAAATGATTTTTTCAAAAAATAAAGAGCAAACTATCAAGCACATGTAGTTCAAATTTGACCCCGTTCCAACTGAATCTGCGGAAATTTGTCTTTTTCAGAAGAGGTATATAAAAACCATATTACATGGAAACTTTGGTCAATTGTAAATAAAATATGGTCCAGTATTTTACAAAAATAAAGTGGTTCAAGTTTACATCAAATATTTGGTAGAATCTTCACAAAAAACCACATTTTTGTCACTCCGAAAATGAAAAATGTGTGTTCAAAATTATAAAAGAAATATATTTTTTCAAAATAATAATTTAAAAACATTTAAAATATAATAGGTAACCGATCGGGAAGTTTCAATTTTTTTTAAAATTTCATCACAACATAGACATCAACAAGGTTTAATAGGATTGATATGATATATATATCAACAAGTGTATGTTAAGCGAGTTGGGGTAGGTGTTGAATGGAACTGAGAAGTTAAGCGTGCTGGGACTGGAGTAGTGTGAGGATGGGTGACCCTTGGGGAAGTTTGACCATGAAGGTCAATTTGATTTGAGATTAACCATAATAATCTTAGATTAAGAATAATAAATAATAAACAATAAATAAATAATAAATAATAATAATAAATAATAATAATAAATAATAATAAGTAATAAGTAATAAATATAAAATAATAAGTAATAAGTAATAAGTAATAAGTAATAAGTAATAAATAATAAATAATAAATAATAAATAATAAGTAATAAGTAATAAGTAATAAATAATAAAATGGAAAACAAAATAAATAAATGGAAAAAATCAGAAAATGGAGCCTCTTCGGTCCCGGTTCTTCCTACCAACCGGGACCAATGACCCCTCTTCGGTCCTGGTTCTTCCTATCAACCGGGACCAATGACCCCTCCCATCTCGCTGCGCGCCTGGCCACGTGGAGCCTCTTCGGTCCCGGTTCGTGGGCCAACCGGGACCATCATTAGTCCCGAGTTATTGGTCCCAGGTGTGAAACCGGGACCAAAGGCCCTTATGAACCGGGACTATATGGGGGTCTGTCCACTAGTGTTCTCCTCGTACACTCGTAGCAAAGGCCTCATAATCAAGTCCGACTCTACGGACATCTGTCATGACTTTCCCATGATAGATGGCGCCCACCGTGGGGCCTACACACAAGGGTGTTGCTATCTTGGAGGAAGCCCTCACACAATCGAAAAGCTTGCGATTAGTCGGACCAGAAAAATTCGGCACAGACAGATCAGATTCGTTGGAGACCGGTGCCGTACATCTTCGCTGCAAATTTGCTATACCAATATCCATCCAGGACAAAATCGTTCTTGGCGATGTTACGTGTTGCGTCATCATGGATTTCGACGAGAGACATGCATACGTTCTGAGTTCCGAGATCCTCCTCATTGATCAACGGAAGAACTAGTACTTCACGTAGGGATCAAGGCAAGCCAAAAAATCAAGAGACCGGCTATACATTGATTGTCGGCTCCAACACGGTTACGACCAAGGCCGGCTCTTTTATCCACACCGATCTGGTGTTCCGGCCACGGCCCAGAGTCAATGATGACAACATACACCAGCTCCAATTGCGATCACGTCGGTTTTTTACTTCGCCGGACAACTACTCACGGCCTCCAGCAGCAACCAAGTGCAATCGTCATCGGTCCTCCGTGCGCCGTCGTCGTCACCGGCTCCATGCACCATGGTAACCGATCTCCCCACCATGAACATGGTCTCCGGCGACGGATTTACTTTATCCATGCGTGCTGGTCCTCCGCACAGACGCTTCGCATCGCTGTTTATTCCCCGGCTACTACTGTACATCTCTGTCTGTCGGCCGTCTATGACGACGCCCCGCGTCGCCAGCTCCACCAATCAGGGCTCCACATGATCGACTATGCCGTTTACAAACGCCCACAGAAGCTATGTAATTCACGCATCAAGCTAAGCAAAGGAGCTGATGGATGAATAGTAGCCATCTAGTACTACCTAGCTAGTTTCCGTGTATTTTTTTTATAGAAATGGAAACCGTGGCCCCGGCCTCTGCATCATGACGATGCACACAGCCTTATTTTATTAAAACAAAGTTGAATATTCATCCGAAAACAATTTACGGATCACTTAAGGTGGCTACAAAGATAAGCCACTCAAAAAGGGCAAGCTTAAACATCTAATCGTCTAGCATTAAGTCATCCAGCCCGGTTGTAAATACCCCAAACGACCTTCATCATACGAGCACAGCCTGTATCCATAAGTCCTCGCTGATCGGCAGAGAGGATGAAGGACCACATCTGAATAGAGTACATCGCCTTGTTCACAACCTGCAAAAAATGAATATTGTTTTGTTTGTTAAAAACCACATCATTACGACAATTTCAAATCGCCCAAAGGAACGCCGCAACACCCACTTGAATATGGGCTTTTGTTTTTTTGTCAATGCCATTTAGCCAGCTACCAAACATATTCGCAATGCTAGTTGGTGGATAAAGGCTGAACGTAAAGTGAATAAGACGCCAAATATCACGAGTAAAAGGACAGGCGATAAACAAATGCTCCACAGACTCCTTCGAATCACAAAAGACACATTTAGTACATCCAGTCCAATTTCTTTGAACCAAGTTATCCTTAGTAAGAATAACTTTTCTATTGAGGAACCATAGAAAAATCTTAATCTTTAATGGTACCTTCAAATTCCACAATTATGGTCCGCACCAGCATCCATGTCCCCAGCCAGACTCGATGCTGCAGCCGATGGTGATGCCTGAGGGACAAACTTCTGCCCCAAAGCTCTGAGATGTGCACGCGCTTGTAACAAAGATTTAGCGACCATGGGGGAAAGAGTGACACCGGGAGAAAACGTTTTCTTCCCCCCGTTCACCTCATTCTGCGCAAGAGAACCGCTAGCCGCCGTGCCACGATTACTTTCTTTAGATTTAGATGTAGAATCAGCCCCATTAGAATTATCCTTTGCCTTTGAACTCCCATTATCCTCCCCATCATCAAGATGGTCATCATGTTTTGGGTCCACAGCCATGCCATCATCCTCATCGGAATCGGGGTTCTACACAGAAAATTTAAGCTCATAAAACCCTTCTTTGATAAAAACGGGCCATTTATCTGGAATAAGAGTGTAGTCCATACATCCCACGAGAATCCTCAACACCCCATGTTTCCTTGTATATTTGATGTCCACTCTGAGAGTTTTTCCAAACAAAGACCCAAGGTTCCATAAAAGCAAGAAATCACCTTGATTTGGAGGAGGGATGTCCGAGACCCTAACCCAAATCTCCGGTAACATCTACAAAGGTTTCATTTGAGTAGCCCGAAAGACAATCATACGGTCTAACTCAGCTCTCGAGGGGAATGAAACTTTTAAGACGTCCTCTCCAACTTGTGTGACATCCCACTTGAATTGCTCCGGAGGGACCAATCTTTCTAACTGTGTAATAATCGCGTCAACAGAAAGCGATCCTCCTGTTACCGATAACTCACCAAGCCGAGCTGAGTCAATTTTCGGCCTATATGTCCCAGTTGGTACTGCCTCATAAAACATCAGGCCCTCATCAAGGAACCCATGCGTAACAACCTGCTGTTTAGCTTCTGTTAGTAGATGGCAATCCTCCGGAGAGTGACCAGATCCCTCGCAGTACTCACAAACCTCTATAGGGCAGTCAATGCTCAAATGTCCCTGCACCCCACACTGAAAACACTTGGCCTTTTCATTTTTCCTGGCCTTCTTGGAAACCAGATCATCATCGGAACCAGCTAAAGAACCCGGGTGCTCTGAGCTAGAAGCCACCGTTTGCAGCTTCTGTTGCGCAGACTCGCTCTCTGCCAAGGTAGCCGCAGCTGTAAGCAGCCCGGCGGCGCGATGTGCCGCCCTAGCCTCCGGCAGAGGCACCGGAATATTAGGCACTGCAGCAGTACCCAGTGGCGGTTGAACAGCAGCCACGGTGGCATTTCTGCCCGTCGTCGCTGTCGAGACACTCCCGGAAGCCACAACCTGCGCGGCCGCCGTCTGCACCCTGGGCACTCCCTAGGCACGCAGAGCTGCAGTCACCTGCCGCACGACGGCGGCCACCGTGTCCTCCCGAATACCCCCCAAATCAGCGTTTGTCCTCGGCATCACTGGGCTCCGTCCCCTTCCTCGATCTCGGTAGTTCGAGTTGGAACGCCCACGGTAATAACCTCTTCCACCATTGTTGAACTGATTCTGAATTCTGTACCCACCATTCGCTTGCCCCTGCTGACCGCTGTGGAAGCCGGTGCCGGCATTGAACCCGCCAAACGGTGCAGCATAACCGGGCGCATCGTGGTGCAGATCGCCGTGGCGCTGCTCCCCTTGCCCGGCTACACCACTTGGTCCTCCCTTCTGATAATTGGAGAAGCCGAAGCCACCCCTCCCCGGAGCGCCCCCCCGGTTGGGTTGGCCACCGCCACGAGCTCCCCCACGACCATCACCGAAGAAACCACGACCTCCCCCTTGGTTCGCCATCGCTCCGAGATTTGGTGGTGCCGTACGCGAGCGTCCGTGCCTTAGACGTCGGGGTGAGACGTGCTATTTCCAACATATACAATCAAGGCCCGTTTGGCACTTTTGTTTCGATATATGCATGCGATAAAATCCCAGGGACATACGGACTAATCGCCCGTTTGGCCTTCCGTAATTTCTAGCCGATAATTTGAATTGTGCGATCCACAGATCACGGCGGCGCCCCTCTCTGCCGGCGACGGTTCGCCGGAGAGAAGATACCGAACTCTTCCTCCCTTCCGACTGACAGTGAGCCAAGGTTGGCCCTCGTCATCGAACGGGAACGTCGACGGAGGGATCACCGGGTTTTTCAGCCGTACCGTTTGATCCGTGGTTCTGCCCACCGGCGACGAAGGAGGTGAACGTACATGTGAAAATGTCGGCGACGTATCCGTGGCAAGCAGCCGCGCCGCCCACCTTTGCCGCGTCCTCTTATCCGGCCTCGATCAAGTCCCGCGAGCCGCTGGACTCCGGCGTCCGGCATAGGTAGCGCAGCGACTGGGGAGAGGTACCCGCGCAACCCCCTCCCACTTCGTCGTCACTTTCATCAACCGTGGCCAGCGCTCAGAACCTGCCTCCGGGAGGAAGCACGCCGGCCTTCCCCCCTGAGTCGCCTTCCACCATAGCTTTCTTTCTTTCGATGATAGCTTTCTTTCTTTTCCGTGTATGAGGAGGTACAAAATAATATCATGGGAGGAAGCCGGTAGAAAGAGAGCTGATGGATGAGCAGTAACCTTCTGCCACGCTTGCGGACGTTGCCCCGATAACTTACACCAGCTCTGTCGCTTCACCACCGGTTCACGATACATCCGGCTCTCGTCTCGCGGCGCTCGCGGATGTTGCTCCCATAGCCGCCCTCAGCTCCTTGCCGGCAATCTGCGTAACTGCCGCACTGCTGATTTTTTCCTTATCAGAGTCGGTCTTTTTCCTCTCCGCGCCTACCCAGCTTTCTGCATTGAAAACGCTGGCTCTTGTCCGCGGTGATATCCGCATGCACGTTCAGTATTAATGGAGTCTGTATATAAGCTGCATACAGAAAATTACTGCTTTTTTATTGAGTTCCGGATCATCGGTAAAATCCTGGCTTAGATTTCGGTTCATTAGAAAAATTCTGGCTTTTTTCATTGAGTTCCGGATCATTGGTAAAATCCCGGCTTAGATTCCGATTCTCCGGCTTTTTCATTGAGTTCCAGATCATCGGAAAAATCCCGGCTCCCTTCTTGAGTTCTGGTTTATTGGAAAATCTCGACTCCACAATGAGATTTCAGTTTATTTAATAATTCGGCTCCTCGATGAGTTTCGACTCATTTAAAAATTCCGGATCCTCAGCGACTCCCGGTTCACAAAAAATTCTGGCTCCTCGATGAGTTCCGGTTCATCGGAAATTCTGGCTTCTTTAAGGAGCCATGATCATTACAAATTACCGACTTCAAAATAAAATCTCGGTAAGACTCGGCACTTCTGGAACCCAGAGTTTGTCACCTTATGCATTGCATCATTATGCATTGCACCTTTATTTTCATATCATGATGCATTACATCTTCTGTATCCATAAAGTCGACTTTGATCGCAAAACAGGCTGAAACGCCATAAAGTCGACTTTGATCGCAAAATAGGCTGAAACACCATAAAGTCGACTTTGATCGCAAACAGGCTGAAACGCCATAAAGTTGACTTCGTCGCACCGGCTCTCACCACAATTATGCATAAAATAAGTTTTTCGTACATATTGCATCATATTACATTGCATATTGCATCACGAAAAATTCTCAGAGACCTGGGGACTTGATCAACCCTCTACCGGCTCTGAGCAAGTATATTGCTTTCTCAAGGTGAAAGAGGGGGAGCCTGATGATATTCAACGAATTCGACCGGAAAAAGCCGGCATATACATGTAAAAACTTGTGTTTGTTTAACTAAAGATAAAGGGGGGGTTCGATGGCTCCCATCAACCCTTACGTCCCGAAAATATCTTGGCAAACACATGACTTGGGCACGCCACTCGGCCTGTATAGTATAGAGCTTCCTTGACTAACGCGAAACCGGTTGGTCTAAACTTCGAGGTTTACATAAACCATCTATCAAATTAGTCCTACGAACCGGGCACGCTAGTTACTAGAAAGCCGGCTCTACAGAGATGTTTCGACTCCTGTACCAATAATCTCTCTCAACGCGAGAAGATGAGGTCTAAGTCGACTTCTACTAGCCTCGGTTTAAAAGCATCATAGCATACTTTCTTTTCTATCATTTCATATATCATAAAACTATGCATGCATTATGACCATTAACCTGTGTGACTCGGTATGACACAAATATGCTCATACTGACTCATGGGGACTATACCTTTTGCATTGCATCTTCTGCATTTTTAAAAACGACTTTGGTCGCAACGGCTCTCTCCATATATAAAGTTGACTTCGGTCGCAACGGCTCTCGCCATATATATAAAGTCGACACTCGTCGCACCAGCTCTCGCCATATATATAAGTCGACTTTCTTCGCACCGGTTCTCGCCACATTCAGATACTCATACCGAATTGGAGTTGACACACATTACCACGGGTTGCTGAAGGAAACATATTCCAGCACTCGAAGGGCCACTCTATTTTCGAAAGATGGGAACACAACCCATCGTGTCATATCTATGTAACTCGGCAGATTAAAAGTTAGACCTATGTTACTCGGCACTGCACACAGATGCACACACCGACTCATGGGACTACACTTCAAGGTTTCTTCTCAAATAAAGTCTCGGTACATCACCCAGCTGTGTACACAGACTCTTGGGGAGTAACACTTCAAAAATTCCTAATCAAAAGATTTGGAATATAATACTTGCCAACTTCATAAAACAAGCAAGAAATTGTCAGTCCCAGATTGCTGCAGGCAAGACAACCCGGTACTTGGGGGCTACACTACTTCGAAGCAAATTTTACAAATACAAGTCCCAGGTTGCTGCAAGCAAGACACCCGGCACTTGGGGGCTACACCAGCAAGGTTATTTATATACAAAACTCCAAGATATCACAAGATGATAAACTCGGAGCTTGGGGGCTACAGGTAATATGGACATAAAATTGCCCATAAATTTTACCATGGAGGCGCACCTAGCATTCTCTTCTACGACAATTCCATTGCCAAGGAAACGAAGAGGAAAAATGAAGCCCACGCCAAGATTGCGTCCAAGCTAAACTTGGGGGCTAATGTTGGGGGAATATCCCATGGCTAGACCCGGCTTGAAGACAAAGCCGACCGGATGACAAGAGACGGTTCGCACAGATGAAAGCCGGTCGAAGGAATCAAGATGGAGTCCACCTAACTTGGCAGATACGAAAAGCTACAAGACTTAGAGTAGGACCCGGATTGATATTCTACTTGTAATAGAAAAAGAGACTAGTTTGTATCCTACTAGGACTCTACATGTAAGCCTCCCCCTTCCACCTATATGAGGAGGGGTAAGGCGCCCGAAAGAGGGCAGACTCAATAGACGACAATAGGCTCTAGGTTAGAGACTAGATCCGGGTCATCTAAACCCGGGACAATTAGACACAACTATAGGAGAGCTGGCAACACGCCGGCGACTCTCCGTGAGCAAAGGAACAAGACCTAGCCACAAAACGCATGTAGGGTTTTTAACGGACGATGTTTGCCGGGGCCCGAAGCTGTATAAATCGCATCTCTCTCTATGTGATTTTCTGCCTCCTCGTACACTCGTAGCAAAGTCCCCATAATCCAGTCCGACTCTACAGACATCTGCCGTGACTTTCCCTCGACAGGCCCCGCGGTCGGCTGACCATGGGACATCCATAGCATCCGGGGCTACTGTCGGGGGAATGACCCCCAGTAGGCTCAACCAGGCAGAACATTATTTCAGGACAAAGTGTGGCTTGATGGAGGATGCCGAATACCCATGGGCCATGTGCGCAGGCCGGATGCCGATTGCTCGAGAGGCGCAGTCGGCTGCTGGCTGCTAGCATCCGGCCCATGGCGCAAATGGTTCACCAAGTCCACCCTAGAAGCGCAAGTTGACCGAAGGCCGAATGGGCGCATCCGGCCCAACGTCACCAGAGGCAATCTCGAAAGATCTGCTCATCGGTAGGCAAGGTCACTTCCGCAATTATGTGGGACGTGTGACTACTACCCATCCATGCCAACGTCATGATAGGACTACGAACAAGACCAGGAGGAAGGGTAGCTGTCGACCTACTGGCTAGAGGAGCTATGGACTACGAGCTATAAGATCCCCACACCGAGATAGGCTGACAACCTTCCGCACGCCGGTCCCTGGAATACCACAGCTGGCCATCAAGCAGATGACGTCACGGATGACGCACCGGCTGCGCCCATCATCCGGAGAACCCGCAATCGGTAGGCCCCAGTTGGATCCCAGAGGCTGACAGTCAGGTCCCACTCCTATGTATAATTACTGTTGTAACCCAGACTCAGCCTATAAGAGCCCCGAGACTTCCTCCAGAGAGAGGATTGGAACCTTGTAGATTTACTCCACCATAGTCCACTAAGAGATGCAGGAGAGAGCAGGGCCATGAGCCCTCTTCTCCTTCCTCTCATACAGCTCTAGGAGCGGCATTGTAGCTCGAGAACTCATATAGAGAACTCGGCAGGAGTAGGGGTTTTATCTCTCACGAGAGCCTTGAACCTGGGTACAACGCGGTGTCTCACAATGCTTGTTCCCATTCTCGTTTCGGTGCCATCGACATTCACCTCGGACATGTGCCTCTCTATAGCCATCCTCATGGCATCTGCCGTCACTTTACGACGACACTTTCCCAGTAGTTCATGATTTCTTTGTGACTAGTGTCAAATAGCTAGAGTGCATAATGTGTTATTGAAATGATTTACATGCATTGCATTGTTCATGGTTTGGCATAATGAAGTGGTATCTCAATTCGGGGAATTTTTGGATTGACTTGGCACATGCTTACACATGTTTATGACTCAAAGTCTATCAAGCCTTGACGATCTTTTTGTTTCAGAATAGTCATATCATTTTCATGCCCGATTCAATGTTGATTTGTCGCTCTCCATGATTATGACCATTATTCCTCTCTAGTTGGTCGCTTCCCGGAATTTTGCTAGCCTTCGCCTATACTAAGAGGACTAACTCCTTCTGCTTCAAAACCCTGGAAACCAGTTGTGCCACATGAGTCCACCATATCTTCCTATATATGGTATTTGTCGGCCATCCTAACGAAGACTTTCATGTACCACCTCAAAAAAATTCAAATAAACTTCCCTTTTGTACCCGTACAAACTCATGGAGCGGTAGGGGTGATCGGTACCTTCGATGCTAAAATTTTTTTACTCTTTCAAAAAGTTTAATCTAGTCAAATTTATGAGGCAGAGGCTGGTTTGGAGAATACCCAGTTCTGAATGGTTCATTAAAAATAAAAACTTAGACTCCCCTTAGGATTGAGAATGTACGGAAGGCACATGCGGATGTGGTTAGCCATGGCTTGTGTAAGAATTGGTGGAGGGGTGTGCACTACTATAATTAGGCCGTTTGCCGTCTGCCCTGGCGGACGGCAAATCACTTTGTCGTATGCCAGCGGACGGCAAGACACTCGTCAGCCATTTCTACGGCAAAGAGGTACTTTGTCGTCTGCATATTATCGACGGACGTCAAAGTGCTTTCACGTCCGCATTTTACGCTGCTATCAGCAAAACAACACTGACGGCGAATAAATGTCAGCCCACCTCCGTCAGGTTGTTAACGACGTGTTTGCAATCTGCCGGAAGACGGCAATGCACTGCTGACGTCACTTGCAGGAATACCACGTCATCCACCTATACTGTGTTTGCCGTCTGCCGACAGACGGCAAAGCACTGTAGACGTCACTGGCCGGAATACCACGCCATCCACCTCCACTGCCTTCGTCGTCTGCCAGCAGACGGAAAAACGACCAAATAGCCACCCAGCTGTTGCCAGATTGCACAGTTGTGCGCCACGTGTCCCACTTAGCAGATGGCAAAGGCCTTTGCACAGTTGTTTTTTTATGTTTTCTTCTCTATCCCTGCATTTGACAAATATATATATATATATATATAGGGTGGGATTATTCTACAACCGATTGTAGACTAGTAGTCTACAATAAACTCCCCTTATATAGAGCAACTTCCTTCAAAAAAAATAGATCCCCAAATCCCACCCCATCTATCTCTTTCCCCCCCGGCGGCGGCCCGCCCGACCACCCCTCTACCCCACGCATCCCTCCCCGGACACCCCTCCCTCTCCCAGCGGCAGCTCGCCTCGACCTTACTCTCCCGGTTCTGGCCCGCCCTGGCCGCCCCCTCCCCCCCGCATCGGCTACGCCCCCGCTTCCCTCCCCGTTGGCGCTCGCCTCGGCCCGTCGTCTCCCTCCCTCTTCCGCCCGCCCGACGGCCCTCCATTCACTGCTCTGGCATAAGCCATGCAGCCCGACCGGCCTCCCTCCCACTCCCGCCCGCGCGCCCTGCCTGCTCCGCCTGCACGCCCCTACCGGTCGTCCCCGCTCCCGGCACCGGGCATCCCCGGCCCTCCCCCGCTTTACTGATCTCCTCTTGTTCCATTGCTTCCAAGATCAGCTTTGCTGTCCCCACTGGCCACTGTGTCCTCTCCCCTAAGTATCTGTTCTTTCTTCATGGTTGTAGTAGCACACCACTTGTATCGGCTACTTAAACAAATTAACAAACAATTTCCTCTTGTTTTTATTGCTGGCAGTACCACTGGATCACTGTCGACAGTATCGTTGATTCATTTTGGGTAATACATTTTTTTATTGCCGGGCAGTACAACTGAATGACCCTTGGGCAGTACCATTGATTCTTCTGTCCAATACATACATTTTTCCTGTGCAGTACGATTGATTCATTTTATTCGATACACTAGTAGAGCAGGAAGTACAAAACCATAAGATCGAGAAGTAAAAAAATACAGTTTAGGGTGGTACAAAAACCGCAAGATCGGGAAATAAACACTAGTAAAAATTGAAAGAACATGGTCTCCTGTAATTGAATGAAAAAATGACCGTGATTACATGAAGTACAATATTGTGGAAACGCGCAGGGCAAACATCATATTCCAGGAAGTACGAGATGTATGTGGAGGGCAAAAAATTATTGTCGGGCAGTACGAAACTTGTATTCCACAGAAGTACAAGGCAAAGTTGTGTTCTTAAAAAAACGGTACAATTTATTTATTTCAAGTAGTACAATTATTATTATTATAATCGGGCAGTACGAAACTCATATTCCAGAGAAGTACAAGGTACATGTCGAGGGAATTTGAGTTCTCTAGAAAACACTCCCCCTCAACCTCATCATAAGTGGCAACCTCCCCCTCAGGCGTCAATATCTTCGCCCCCTCTAAAACAACCTCCCCCTTAGGTGTCTGCAGCTCCGGCCAGGGACTCTAGGTCGTGTGCCTGGACGTAGCCACCTCCTCCAGCACCACCAAGGAGGGATCCACCCTGTGCTCTGGTGAATAAGTCGGAGGTGGTGGTGAGGAAGGCGCAGCAGAAGGCCTACCTCTCCTGCGGCCACCACTTGCTCTGCCCCCTCTCCCAACCCTCTTCGTGCGACCTCCTCTCCCCCTGGGCACCTCAGAAGTAGCAAGCGAGGACATACTCTCGAGAAAAGACCTCCGTAGAGTCCCTGGTGCGAGCGCAGTACCCCGGCCCCTCCCTCGTGACGCAGAACCACCAGCGGAGGTCTCGCCCTCCATATCTGTCATGAACCTCCCAAAAAGTAAAGTAAATGAAATTAGTACAAGGAGAAAAAGAAATAATAATAAAAAAGTAATTACTATACAATCACAATATGTATATATTTAAATGAATTTGGGATGCATACAACTAAAAATAGTCGGGATCATCCGTCTCTTCTCCGGGATCAATTGAAGGATCATCATCACTATCACACGTGTCGTCGTAAATGACGTGCTCATCGGGTTCAACAACAACAACATTTGGAAGGCCTTTCTGTAAACGGTCAAGCGTAGACAGGTCATTCGGAGCATTAACCTCTTCTTCAGGCTCTTCCAGATCATTGGTATCGGCTTCTTCCTCATCATCGCTATCGGGTTCACTCTTATTGTCTATATATATATATATATATATATATATATATATATATATATATATATAGGGTGGGTCTATTATGATAACACCCCTTAAGACCTTATTCTAACAACACTTGGCTAATTCTTCTAACACCCTACGAAACACGGCGGCGAAACCGAAACCCCAAACAGAATCATCCACACCAGATAAAAGAGAAAAAAGGATGGGCCACCCACCCCAATCCCCACCTCACCCACGCCTCTCCCCCACGCCTCTCCTCCCACACGTGGTCAGCCCAACCTCCTTCCACCGTGACCTTCTCCCAGATGATCCACTCCCCGCCCCCATTACCCTCCCCACGTCGGCGCGCTCCCAACCCCCTTCCACGCCGGCGCCCCGCCGTCCTGCTCCTCCGCGGTCGCGCCCCTCCCCACCTTAACTGGGCAGCCGGCGATCGCGGTGGCCTCGTGGATGTTGATCTCGACGGGCGCGGTCGTGCTCCATGCGGCGGCACCGTGGATTATGTTCTCCGTCCATCCCGACCACCTCGCCGGCGCCCCACCCCGGCGGTCCTCCCTTGCGCCATGGATCTCTTCTCCGCCAGCACCGGTGCGCCCCCCAGGATGGGGGAGCACCCGCCGTCCCCGACCTTCACGTCACGGGCGCCGCCCGCCCCGGCCTCGGCACCATCCCCGCCCTCGCCCCTCATCGGCCCGCCTCCACCTATCTCGTCCCGGATCCGCGCCGCGCAGGACGCACCGGCTCCCGCCGCTCCGGTGGCCAAGAGAACCTCGCCGGACCGCGCCCAGTTACTGCAGCCCCGTGCAGCGCCGCCGCCAGCACTGGACAGTTGCAGGTGCGAGGTCAACGTGGACATGATTGCTTTTTTTTGTAATTTATAGGGACCTATTCGCAATGTCCATTTTTATGCGGTTCCGTGGCGGCTACATGTGCAGCGATGTGTGATTGGACATGCAATGCATCATGTATCTAATGTAAAAGTCTTAAAAATGAAGTATACTTTTTTTGGTTGTACATTGCTATTTTTTTCTCGCTGTCCATGCAGTTCACTAAAAATAATCATGCGGCCTAGATACACTTTAAAAGTTAGAATAAATGTAGTTCAGTGCCCTACAACATGGAGTCCTGATGACCCTACAAAATCTGCATGCAGTTAACTTTAATAAACAAATGCAATGTGTTTGATCCATCAAATGAATATAAGTAAAAGATAAAAAAGTTGTGCAGTTCACTATCGTGTGCGGTGATTCACTTTCCCCCGGGAAGCGGTATGCGACACATTGATAAGAAAACAAAAAAACGCGTACAGTTCTCTCTGTTCGACATTGCAACATGGTTGTTCGTCGGATGCAGTTCGCTTCGTCGAGTTCGGATCCGTGAAAAACGTATTCATTTATGTTAGCCGCAATGCAGTGCGCTTTCATTTCCGATGCAGTTCACTTGGTCGATTTGTGTCCGCGAAGAACGGAGTTCCACGTTTTTAGTAGAATCGACACAACTTTTAAACCGTAAGGAATTAGAAATTGTGTTTTATATGAAAATGGAGCGCCTCGACGATATCCATCCAACGATGTATCAATTGCATCAATTGGATATGCGAATCAAAAGAATTTAAGCAAAACCATCCGCTGCCTCAAATGTGGACAGCGACACCATTTTACAAATTACATCAAAACCGTGAGGAATTTCGAAAAGTGTTCAACATATGGATTATTCTCCTACTCCATACGAATCCAACAGTGTATCATAGGCATCGATGGGACAAGCGGTTAAAAAGTTCTACTCTCTACAAGATCTGCCGACGAAAAACAGAGTGGACGCATTTTTTTGCGGCTAGATTTCTCTCAAATCCGTAGCGAATTATACAAAGTGTTCTACATATGGAAGGAGCGCCTGATTGATATCCTTCCAACGGTATATAATTTTCATCAATATGATAAAGGGTTTAAGAGAAATCGCGGAAAAACTGCCGCTGCAAAAGTGGGACGTCGCACCGTTTTTGAAACTCCATATGAATCTCCAACAACATTAAAAAGTCTCCAACAAGGAAAACAACATAAAACACATTGTTTCATATATACATAGTTCATTACACAAAGGCTCCAAACAGTTCATAACAACAATAAATAGTTTCTAAGCTATATTAAAAGTGAAAAGGCAGCAACTCCATCGATGCATGACTCCCTTAAAGTAAATCTGCAAAATAAAAATAAGAAAGTTAGAGGAAGACGGAGGAGAAGAAGAATAAGTAATAAGAGAAGAAGAAGGAGAAGCACAAGAAGAAGAAGAAGTAGAAGAGGAATGATTCCTTCTTCCTCTTCTTTTTCTTCTTCTTCTCCTTGTTCTTCTTCTCTCTTCTTCTTCTTCTTCTATTTTCTTCTTCTTTTAAGCAAATAAAGCTAACTTTAGCACATTTTGAGGAAATTAAGATAACTTTAAAATTTTGAGCAATTAAGCAAACTTTAGCATTTGTTGAGCAAATTTAAGACAACTTTAGAAATTTTGATCAAATTAAGCTAACTTTAGCATATTTTCAGGAAATTAAGCTCACTTTAGTATTTTTTAGCCAATTAAGGTAACTTTAGCATTTTTTTAGTGAATCAAGATAAATTTAGCATTTTGTGCACAAATCAAGCTAACTTCACCATTTTGTGAGCAAATCAAGCTAATTATGCTATTTGTGAGCTAACTTAGATATATTTAAGCATTTGATAGCATTTCAAAAGCTAAATATGCATTCTAAGCTAACTAAGCATTTATATAGCAAAATAGAAGACACAACTTACCGGAGTGGGGACCTCAAGGCTGAGAAGCATCGGGTGGGTTGGCCGAGGTTGACATGGGAGAAGGGTCATGGGATGCAGCACTAGAGTTATGCTGCACGAAAAGGTCAATGAGCGGTTAGAACGAGGACACTCAATGGTATTGATGATAATTGAAAGAAAATCACCGTCCCAATAGAAGTAATGATCTGCATCGGTGGAGCGGCTTGACCAGTCTTCTCGCACATACTTAGCACATTTGTTTTCCACGAGTCAATCATATTAGTTACTAACATAAACAAACATTACATGCATTCTTTGGGAAAATATGAACAAGTGACTTACCACAAAGAGCTCGTACAAGGCCCGGTTTGACGCATTGTGGCGTGCATCGGCCTCCTCAATAGCCTTCGCCGTCCTCTCCTCCGCCAACCGCTCTCTCTCCGCTGCCTTCTCCTCCGCTAACCGCACCTTCTCCTCGAGTAGCATTTGGGTCTTCTTTCGCTCTTTCTCAAGAGCTTCCTGCCACCCCACTCCTGTAGTTAGCACTGTAATAATCGATGAGAGAACACAAGAATGGAAGAGCCCTTATGGCTAACCTCGATGGCGAGATCGACTGGCCACGCATGAGTCCTTATAGCTGGAGAAGAGCTCGTTTGGCGCGCCTTGATCTTATAAAGAGTCCTACCCTACCGAATCAACTTATCTCCAATGGCCATGGCGCCTTCTGCCACCAGAGATCATCACCAGCTCTGGGTCAATAGGCTTCCCCCTCGGGTTATAATCCTGCATGTGCTTCTCCTTCGCCACCTCAGTATAAGCCTTGAGCTTACTGTAGGTGGCAGCGTTGGTGAAAGTCGAAGGAGTGGTGAGATCCGTATCTAAGAGTGCCTTGGCATTCTTGTACGACGCTGAATGGGCCGTGCCATACATGTCGAACACCTCAGGAACCTCCGTTTTATTATGATCCACCTGAAATACAAATCAAATCACAATATTAGTAAAAGTCTCAAACTGGCATAAAGAAAAAAATGTATGAAAATTGAAGCAAACCACACATCATACCCATTTTTGCGCATAACCAGCTAAGTTGCGGCTGCCTTGATGGTGTGGCACACCAACCATTTGGGCACGACGGTCCGTGGCATTGTTGTGAACAACCAACCAGGCCGCTGAGCACCACTGGTTCACAATGACCTCCCAACAATCCATCTTATCCGCACACCATCTCGGCGGCGCCTAAGTTAGTAAACAGGAAGGTTAAGTATTATAAGACTAGGTAGGAATCAAATCAAGGAAACTAGCTAGAAGACGCAAGAAGGGGTTATCATCATGTACTGGTCCCTCCTCAAATACTTGACGCGGCACTGCTTCTTTCTACGCTTAAGGCCACGCTTGGCGTAGTAGTCATGGACCGCCAGAAGTCGCATCTCGTGCCTTGTGTTATGCAAGAGGAGTGTGCACTCTTGGATGAGCACGTTTCCCGCCTCCTCCTCCATGGAATCTTTGACCTTGTAGTATACCTGCAATTAATAGTACGAGACAAGACTGATGAGTGCACCAACTAGCTAGCTATTCTCAAGTTCTCATTGTGTGAAAGAGAAATTACACAAAAGCCGTTCAACAATAGATGCTTGGGATTTTGTTTGCAGACCCAAGAAGAAAGGAGGTGTGGGCATTATAAATCTGCCACTCCGAAACAAAGCGCTTCTGTTGAAGCAACTTCATAACTTCTACAATAAGGCTGACATTCCCTGGGTTTCCCTCATTTGGAATTCTTATTATAATGGGAATGTACCACATGCTACTGTGCTTTGTGGTTCTTTCTGGTGGAAAGACATTCTTAGATTGGAAAATCTATGCAGACCTGTGGTTTCTATTCAGGTCAATTCTGGTGACTCGGTGTTATTTTGGTCTGATGGTTGGCAATTGGAAAACTCATTCAGGCCCTTGAGAGATAGACTGCCTCATCTGTTCTCTTATGTCAAGGATGATAAATTGTTTGTTCAGGATTTCCTTTCACACACAGAGGCTGCCACACTCTTCCATCTTCCCCTTTCCCAACAGGATGTTTTAGAGCTTGAAGCTTTGAGGAATTGGCTGCCAAATCTGCAGAGAGACTCTTCCATCCCTGATGTTTGGATTTGGCTAGGGAAGCATGGATATACTGCAAAGCTCTTCTTTTCCCTAATGCACTCTCACCTACCTGATGACACTTCTTGAAAGTGGATCTGGAAGAGCAAATGCACCATGAAGATCAAAGTGTTTGGTTGGCTCTTGTTGTTTGATAGACTCAACACTAAAGATCTCCTTGTTAGAAGGCATTGGAGATCTCCTCATGACAACAATGAATGTGTTTTGTGCCCTACTCATGCTTATGAGGATAGACTACACTTGTTCTTTACCTGCAACTTCAGTTCAAGGATTTGGAACTATTTGCAGATTGACTGGCCCCATGTTGGAGATATTGTTACATGCTTGGCCCAGGCTAGGAGGTCTTTTACATGACCTTTTTTCCTTGAGGTTTTTCATACTGCTACGTGGTGCATCTGGTTACAAAGGAATGGCAAGACCTTCAGGGGTGAGAGGTTCTCTTTTAACTCCTGGAGAAGGCACTTTGTGCATGACATCACCCTGCTTTCACATAGATTTCAAGGAGATACTAGAGATCAGTTGCTAGATTGGGTAAATAGTTTGCACTAGTTTGTATAGATAAGTAGCCCCTTTATAAATATCCATGTACTGCCTTTGAGAACTTTGGTTCTCACCCTTTATTATGCAATAAAATACTTTGGAGCTCATGCTTCACAGTCCTTAAATTAAAAAAACACCATGTCGGCTCTGTTGTAGCATTCGACCCCGTTGATGATCGTATTTGGCGGGGCCAGGGCAGCTATATAGTGCTCCCAAAAGAGTCCAGGCTGCGGAGCCGAATCCTCACCGGGCAACTGAAAGAACCATGGGAAATTCTGCCAACACACTAAGGATGCCGTTGGGATTGCGGACCCCTCGGCGTATTTCCAATCCCTGCAATACAAAAAGGCAAAGCCATCCAATATTTGCATAAACATAATTACACAATGTACTGAAAGAGATTAATTAAGTGCACTTACATCTCTCCATCAGGCATAATCAACAACTTATGGGCGGGAGTCACCGGCTTGGCCGGGGGCCATGCACCCCCATGCTGGTACACGGTGGTACCCTCAGCCCCCTTAACCTTATCATCAGTGTCAACCTCCCCCTCAGGCGCCTGCATCTTCGCCTCCTCTAAACCAACCTCCCCCTTAGGTGTCTGCAGCTCCGGCCAGGGACTCTAGGTCGTGTGCCTGGACGTAGCCACCTCCTCCAGCACCACCAAGGAGGGATCCACCCTGTGCTCATGTGAATCAGTCGGAGGTGGCGGTGAGGAAGGTGCAACAGAAGGCCTACCTCTCCCGCGGCCACCACCTGCTTTGCCCCCTCTCCCACCCCTTTTCGTCTGGACTCCTCTCCCCTTGGGCACCTCAGAAGTAGCAAGCGAGGACATACTATCGAGCAAAGACCTCCGTAGAGTCTCTGGTGCGAGCGCAGTACCCCGGCCCCTCCCTCGTGACGCAGAACCAACCGCGGAGGTCTCGCCCTCTGAAAGTCCAAGTATGTCATCAGAGGGGGAGGGGGTGAATGATCACTTCAAAATTTTCGACTGAAACTTTTGAAGTGAAGCATAAGTAGTGCGGAATAGCGAAGTAAAACTGGAAGCGAAACTAAATGCAGTGAATCAAAACACATTGAAGCATAACTGTGAAGCAAATGCAATACTAAAGGTAAATGCTTGAAGTAAAATGAACTGGGACTCGGCGATGTTTGTTCGACCAGTTCACGCTCTGCAAAGCGCTACGTCTGGTTGGAAGGACTGGTGATTGAACACCTAGAGAAAATCTCTCTCTGTCCGTTGCTCCACTGCACCAAACTCCTTGAGCTTGGTCAGTTCTTCACTCGTGGTTGATTATTGAGGAAATCACCGAAACCTTTGACAAACTGGACTTCGAGGAGACAATTACTCTTCGCACTCTGAAGAACAACACTCTAACCGTCTAGGAGAATTGCAGTTCTCCAAGATAAAAAGGCTAGAAAGCTTTCACCTAAGTCATCTCAAATCTACTCAGATCAATGGGACATAGGCTTCAGTATTCTGGATTTTGGGTTTTGCTTCGGTGGCGTTTTTGGGGTGCTCTCTTCAGTCTCTCTCAGGAATATTCTTGGATCAACCACCCACAAATGGAGGAGGGGGCGGCGTATATATAGTTGGCGATCCCGAGGTGCGGAAGGACCAAACTAACCCGAGGTGACAGCTTGACACGTGTCCACGACGGTCGGATTTGTCATCAATGCGCAACTTTACTTGAGGAACAAGTAACGCTGACTCACAGACTTAGTTCTGCTTCAGTAGCCAAAGAGCGAAGTCTTTGCTACCGAAACTTAACTTAGTGCATATGAGATTTCTTCGCTCAGGCTTCTCACTTAGTTTGGATTTGATCTGAGCATTTTCTCAATGACTTCGGTGTCCACAAACTAAATACCCCTCTTGATAGTACGGTTTGTCCTATAACTCAAAGAACCTAAAAAGAACTACACAAAAACATCTAAGTCTTGCGCTGTCCTCTTCATTTCCATCAATGAGTAGAGCTTCAGGACACCTTCATTTTTGGGGGTCATCCTTCTTGATTAAGCTTCGCTCCGTGGGTTATGCTTCGATAACTTGAAGACCTTCCCTGAAGCTTTATCACCTAGCTTGTCCTTCAGGAACCTATACAACTGTTTACACTAGAAAACATTGTTAGTTCCTCTAATGCCTTGTCCAACAATATCCAAAACACACGGGGGCAAAACTTTGCTCTTACAATCTCCCCCTTTTTGGACTATTGTTGACAAAACAGGCATCGATAAAAGATATTGAAGTTTTTGTGAAGTGATGGGACAAACTCTAAGATATGAAGTTTTTGGCTCCCCCTGAATACAAGCATCGAAGATTTATATAATCGAAGGTAATGCTTGAGATAATTTTCTTCGGTGGAGAGCAAATCAAACTATCTTAGCGAATACAATTGCATTTGAAGATATATATCCAGTAATGTATGCAATTGCTTCTAATGACCTGAGACTTAAAAATAATAATAACCACCTGCAAGATAGAAGATACGAAGCAATACTTTCAAGCAAAGGGGTTATTAAAACTTGAGTGTAGTAGCATGACCGAAGTTAAACTTAAGTTACAACCCAATCGAAAAGAATGGAATGTTTGTTGTAACTTAGCCAAACGAAGCAAAAACAAATAGCAAAACCCTTTCCCCGATGCAAAACTAACTGATCGATTCCCTCATTCTCCCCCTTTTTGTTAATGATTGGGAAAAAGGTTGAGAAAAGGTTCGAGAGATCTATTTCGCGGCATCAGCACCCTGAGAACCCGACGAGACTGTGCTAGACGAAGACTCATCCGACGAAGACTGATCGCCGGAGGATTCTTCTTCGAAAGAAGACGTAGGAATAGCTTCGTGGCATGTCTGAGTGATGAGGTTGATGTCGAGGTCGCTGTCGTCGAGGCCGTCGTCGCCCTTTGAAGTGATGGAGTCATTCTCGGAGACGGTATCTGGCCGGATGGGTTCAGGTTCGTTGACGAAGAATACTTCATCAATCTTGTGTAGGGGAGGGATCTTCTGATTCAGGCGGTCCACTGAGTCATCACGGGAAAAGTTTCGCTGGAGGTGCGCATACTCTTTGTAGATGCGATCTTTACGAAGGCCTTTCAAAGAGTTGAACTTCCGGAGCCCCTTCCAGGAATGGCGTTTGAGAACACGCAAATACTGATTATTGTTAAGTGCAATTTGCCAACTCTGTTGATCTCATCAGCAAGAAATTGCATTTGGCGCTGATTGGCTTCAATATAGTTTTCAAGCAGTTGCTGCGATCAAAGATTAACTTCAAAATGATGGCAGTCTTTCTGGAACGTCTTTGATAAGTTTCGTTCATTGACTTCATGACGCACACCAACATATGTGGCAAAAGGATCATTGGGCTTTCTCAATAATGCCAAAGAGTCACGCACTGGTGGCGAGAAAAGCTTCGGGTGATGGCGAGCCACAAAGTCTTCGTTCCTGCCATAGTCACAAACAACTTCCAGCCAGGGAGCATAAGGTTTCAGTGTGAACGGTAGCTCTGCTGCATGAACCAAGTTCCTAATGAAGAAGTCCTCAAAGTCAAAGAGAAGACCATGAGTGAGCTTCATAATGGCATGCCTTGTCTCTGGATAAATGTTCGATTCTTCCGAAGCAGTACTCAAAGGGATCAATGAGTTGGACAAGATGTAGAACCAAGTCCTTGAAATGAAGTTTAAATGCTTCGGGCGAATGTTTTCAGGAAAATAGCTTGCAGTGACTTCGGGGTCCAACAGAGTAGCAAATTCTTCTTCAGTCAGATCGGGTTCTAAGTGAATCTTTTCATGAACTCCAGAATGCCTTGGAATATTGACAATTTCCATGAATTCAGCAGAGGACATCCTGAAGACTTTGCCTTCAATCATCCATTCTAGCGTCCATGAGCTGGGTTCATTTGCATCACCAGAAACATATAGAGTTGCATAGAATTGTTTGATGAGCTCAAAATTGAAGGTAGTGCTCAAAGCAAACAACCGAGTCAAATTCTGATTTTCAATAGTTTCGAGGACGTTCTGGAAGCAAGTGGCAGTGGAAAGATTTCGCATGTCCAGAAACTTGTGCCTAAACAGAACACTTTGCTGACAGAAGACTTTGGTGTATAAGACTTGTTGCTCAGCAGTCCAAAAGCGAAGATCATCTGCGGTGCGGTCAGAAGATAACGGACTGACACCAAAGAACCGATGGCGCTTCCGATGCTGTTCCAAGTTGAATTCCGGTCCATCTCTTGAAGAATAACCAGCACCCTTGAATATAGGAAAAGTTTCACGAGGGTAATTGGAGTCAATCTGGGTATCTTGGCAGGGGCGCGAACGCGCGCGAATCCTTTGCAGAGGAGCAATTGGGTTGGCTCTTGAAGGGCCAGCAGATTTAGCGACTATAAGCGCTTGCTCTTGCGAGAGATTCAGAATCTGTACTTTTTCTTCTTCGTCATCATGTGCTTCGGTATGGGGCACATTTGCTTCGGAATCTTGAATAGTTCTGGCAGGGGAAAAGTCTCGGGATATATGAGTTCTGGAGTGGGTTGGTGATGGAGCATTAGCTTCACGGGGAGGTGATAGAGGTGGTGCGGGAGCAACTGGTGGAGTGGGAATCCTTTGTGGTTCGGGGGTTGGAGCACGGATGAGTGTGGGAACACGGGGTGGAATGGGTGAGGTGGTTCGTGCAGGCGTTGGAGTTGGGATAGGAGCTCTTTGTGGTGGAGTTTGTTTAGGAGTGGTTCTGGTAGGAGGAGGTGTGGGAGTCTTGGTGGGTGGAGCTGAAAGCTTAGGTGAGGGCTTGGATGGCTTTGGATTCGGTGTAGGAGCGGGAGCAGCTTCAGGAGTTTCCTGTGGCTGTTCATCACTGGTATCCATGTCTGCGGCTGAGGCCAAAGTAACCTTGTGCTTCTTGGTGGTTCTCTTCTTGGGTGAAGGACCTGATGCCTTAGATGCAGCAGGCTTAGGAGATGGTGCCGGAGCAACAACACGTTCAGCTTCGGGCGAAGCCTTGCGTTTCCGCGAATCTCTTTCCATAATTGATGCATTATGGGTCTTCACCATATCATCCACAGCGGCCTTGATTTTGCCTTTGAAGATTTTGATGTTGTTCTTGGTGGTGGAATTGACATCCGTCCCTTGTTGAAGCAACTTCAGGGCGTGCTGTTTGAATTCTTCATCAGGTTCTGATTCAGCTCGCTTCTGATAGTTGTGAATCTTTTTGTTTTCAGCCCTATCTCTTGAATGCAGATCCTTCAGCCGACTGATCATTGTGGTGATCATTGCTTCGATAGATCTGGAGATGTAAACTTCTCCAAGATCAACAGCATCAGGATCTTCAGCTGCACACTTCTCCCAAAGGGCTTCAGTGATGCCCAACTGATCCCAGAGATCGCCTTCACGTGGGTCAGGGAATTGATGGTCACTCTGACGATCAGCTTCAGCTTGAGCTTCAGGAAGAGATATGCCTTTCTGCTTTGATGGAATAGCTTCAGTGGGGGGAGTCATATGAACAATGGACTTCTTCTAACTTGCCCTAGTAGCTTTCTCAGTTTTCTTTGTCCTGAGCCCATCTAATGTAGCCTTACGTTTTGCTTCAAGCTCTGCCAGCTGTTTAGCTTCAACGGTAGCTTTTTCTTCGTTCTTTGCGGCTTCGGCGAGCTTGCGCTTCGTCTCAGCCTTCTCCGCAGCCAATCTAGCAGAGTCCAACTCCTTTTGTTTTCTGGCAGCATCCTCATCTGCCTTCTTCTTCTCAGCTGAGCTTCTGGCAAGAATGTTGCGCTCAAGTGCCTCTTCGAGGTCTTTCTGTCTCAATACTTCTTCAGTGAGCTTGTGCTTCGCTGAAGGGTTTGTTGCAGCAGACTTCTTGGGCTTCGTTGATGCTGAATCCTTTGCAGGTTGTTTCTTGGCGGGGTCGTGCTTCTGCTTCGATCGCCTCTCAGTTTTGAGGGCATCAGCCGGTGGCTTGGAGGCCAAGGGCTTCGCAACCACCAAGTTTGAAAAATCAATGGTGGGGAAAGCAGAAGACTTGTCCTTGGGGTCTTGAAACTTAATCCCCTTAGCATCAGGTTTCTCTCCTAGCTTCTTCTTCAGTGGGATCTGAAGTCTTTGCTTCTTGGGGGGGGGGAGTAGGATCATCAGATTCATCATCTGCTTCGAATTCTGACTCGTTGTCAGCAGCATTTGATTCGTCCATAATTGAATCTTCTAGAGGAGCTTTCTCTAGCCTGACATGCTCTTCATCTTCTATGGTAGCATGGGGAGGAGAAGCAGATTTCTTCTTCAGCTTCTTCTTCTTCTTCTTCGTGCTTGGCCCTTCATCATGGGCTTCAGCTTCAGCCATCTTGGATGCCTTCTTCTCTTCTTTGAGTCTCTTGATTTCAGCAGCAATCCTCAATCGTTCTTGCTCTTCTGGATAATCATCTGGTGTCTTAAGAGTGTTGGGGTGAGGAAGCTTCGGTGGAACTGGGTAGTATAGGTGGCGATTCTCTTCGGTGTACTGACTGCACATGGCCGAAGTATACTTATAGGGTGGACTGAAGGCAAACTGCATATCCCACTTCCAGGTAGGGATGCTCTTGTACTTGTACCATCTAACAACCCAGTACTAGCGAATGTTTTGCAATCGATTCTTGCGCTGATCCTTGGTTTCTCCAGGAGGCGTATCATATTCCAGAGCAATACGAATGGATTCGGGAATGCCTCTGGCGTTGTTGGTTTCCTTCGTTCTGCATCCTTTCTTCTTCGGAGCAGACCGTTCTGTTTCGTTGATGTGGTCAAGATTGGTGACTCATTTCCGAAGCCTAACTCAGCAGACATCCTGTGAACAACACAAAGGTAGAGAGGGAAAAAGGCGAGTATGGAATGAGCACCAGCAAAAGTTTCGATCCAAAAAAAAAGTTTTTACAAGAGATTCAGTGAAGAATTTGGGTAACGATTCTGGTATGTTCTGAGCTAGACTTAACCTTATGCAATGATAAGCTGAAACCCTAACACAGAACAGATGGAGTCTAACCCTAATTTCTAACCTGAATCGGGATGGAAACCTTTGGCTAGCAGAAACAGATTTCCCAACAGTGCAACGATCCAACGGATCAAAGAAACCTAAGGAATTCATCCCAAAACAACAGACTAAGAACTCGGATCCAATATGGAAACTGAAGAACAGAAGAGATAGAGATTGGATCGAGGCTCGGCGTACCCTAACTCGGTGGCTTCGAGCAGCTACGGCGGCGATGAGCGGAGAGGACATGCTTTTCGACGACGTGAAGTCCACGACGGCGCTCTTCCGGTAGTGAAGCGGCGAGAATGACGACGGGGACGAAGAGTTCGGCGGCGCTCATGAGAGAGAGGGCTCCGTGGAGATGCAAATGAGGAGGTGGGATGGATTCGCTGGGGTGGGATGCCTTATATAGGCCGGTCTGACAGGAGCTGTCAGATCAAATCGAACGGCCCCCAGCGTCTGTCTCTCCGGATTCTACGGCGAGGATTTCGTGGAGAATCGCGAGAAAATCTCAACGACCCGGATTTGACGGGATCTCAACGATCGAAGAAGAAGTCCTCGACTTGAGTAAAACTTCGATGAGAATTGGAAGCATTTGATTCGGAACTCAATGATGTTCGAAGCAAAATACTTTCAGTTTCAATTGTGCTCAACCATTTTGGACAGACAAATTAAGATAGAAAAAGAATAGAAAGGGTAGGGTCCGAAACTTATCACCTCGAAGAAAAACCAAACGAAGCAAAAGGTGATAAGCATAGAGGACTAAAACCAAGCGAAATAAAAATGAACTAAACGAAGCAAAAAAACAAACAACGAAACTACATAGGTAAGCAACGAAGTAAATGAATATATACAGAAGTAAAAAGGTTCGGTCTTACAGTACATGTCGTGAGTCCAATATATCGAGCTCACACCTTAACGTACAAAACCTTTTCTCATCCAATGGTTTCGTGAATATGTCTGCTAGTTGATCTTCAGTTCTGACATGACTAATAACAATATCTTCACGCTGAACATGATCACGAAGAAAATGATGGCGAATGTCTATATGCTTCGTGCGAGAGTGTTGTACAGGATTGTGAGCAATTTTGATTGCACTCTAATTATCACATAGGAGAGGGATTTTCTTCACATGAATACCATAATCCTTCAGCGTTTGCTTCAGCCATAGAATCTGAGTACAGCATGACCCAGCAACAATGTATTCGGCTTTAGCAGTAGATATTTAAACATAGTTTTGCTTCTTTGAAGCCCAACACACAAGTGATCTTCCAACGAAATGACAAGTCCCAGAAGTTGATTTACTATCCACACGATCACCAGCCCAGTCTGAATCAGAATAGCCAATAAGATCAAACTGAGCTCCTTTGGGATACCACAACCCCAAGGTAGGTGTGTGAGCAAGGTACCGAAGAATTCGCTTTACAGCAGTATGATGTGATTCCTTTGGATTTGCCTGAAAAGAAGCAAAAATACATAATGAAAGCATAATGTCAGGTCTAGATGCACAAAGATATAAAAGGGATGCAATCATAGACCGGTATTTCTTCTGGTCGAAGGCTTTGCCCTTCTCATCTGCATCTAAGAAGCCATTGGTAGGCATCGGCGTCTTAATAGTTTTGCATTCAGTAAGACCAAACTTCTTCAGGAAATCCTTGAGATATTTTTCTTGAGAAATAAAGGTGTCATTCTTCTGTTGACGGATTTGAAGTCCAAGGAAGAACTTCAATTCACCCATCATAGACATCTCATATTTATTCGACATCATTTTGGAAAATTCTTCGATGATTTCAGTGTTAGTGCATCCAAAAATGATATCATCTACATATATTTGACATACAAACAAATCACCATTATAAGATCGAGTGAAAAGCGTTGGGTCAGTTGTTCCTGGTTTGAAGCCTTTCTTCAGAAGGAAATCCTTCAAAGTGTCGTACCAAGCACGAGGTGCTTGCTTCAACCCATAGAGGGCCTTGTGTAACCTTTACACCATGTCGGGTTTCTTCGGGTCTTCAAAACCTAGAGGCTGCATAACATACACTTCTTCCTCGATTTCTCCGTTAAGAAAAGCACTTTTCACATCCATTTGATAAAGCGGAATACCATTGAAATTTGCAAAAGCAAGCATAACACGAATGGATTCGAGACGAGAAACTGGAGCATAAGTTTCGCCGAAATCAATACCTTCGATTTGGGTGTAACCTTGTGCTACCAGACGTGCTTTGTTCCTTACCACTATACCGTCTTCATCTTGCTTGTTGCGAAAAATCCACTTTGTACCAATGATGTTGTGCTTCGTGGGATCAGGTCTATCAACTAAGGACCAGACTTTGTTTCGCTCGAACTGGTTAAGTTCTTCGAGCATGGCAGTTAACCAATCTGGATCCTTCATGGCTTCATAAAACTTTGAAGGTTCTAGCATGGAGACAAAAGAGAAGTTTCCACAGAAATTAGCCAAACGAGTGCGAGAGAGAGTTGTGGGACGACCTGGTTGATGAATTTCTTCAAGGATCGAATCCACATCCACTCGTTTTCGGACTCGTGATAAAGTTGAATCATTTGCTTCGGGATCAGCTTCTGCTTCAGCTTAAGGATCTACATCACCTTCAGGATTTGCTTCACCTTCAGCTTCAGCATTTCCTTCGTTCCCTTGCTCTTCTTCGTCCTATTCATCATTAGCTTCAGGATGTTGATCTCCAGCGCCCCGGGCTATGTGTGGGAACATTGGACCATCATCATCATCCCTATTAGCTTGACGAGCATTGGCTTCAACAGGGCGAATTTCTCCAATAGCCATGGACCTGATCACTTCATCAAGAGGAGGTTCATCTAGATTATGAGGCACATGCTCTTTTTGAGAGCCATTAGTTTCATCAAATCTCACATTCACAGTTTCCGTAACTTTCCCAAAGTGAGAGTTATAGACTCTGTAAGTATGAGAGTTTGAGCCATAACCTAAGGGAAAACCTTCATGTGCCTTAGGGGCAAATTTGGAGCTATGATTCATATCTCTAATAAAACATGGAGCACCAAATACCCTAAGGTACGAAACATTAGGTTTGTTACCAGTGATAAGCTCATGTGAAGTTTTCTTCAGAAATTTGTGAAGGTAAACCTTGTTGATGACATGACAAGCTGTGTTAATTGCTTCGGCCCAGAACCTAATAGGAGTCTTGTATTCAGCAAGCATGGTTCTGGCCATCTCAATGAGAGTTCTATTCTTCCTTTCGACAACACCATTCTGTTGAGGTGTATAAGCAGCAGATAACTCATGAGTAAAACAATGATCATCAAGAAAATCTTCAATATGAGTATTCTTGAATTCAGTTCCATTATCACTTCGGATATGCTTCAGAGATAATTCATATTCTGTTTGAGATCTCTTGGCGAATGACTTGAAGATTTCAACAACTTTGCTCTTGTCATCCAAAAATAAAACCCAAGTATAACGAGAGAAATCATCAACAATAACAAGACCATATTTGTTTCCTCCCGGGCTTGCATAATTCTGAGGACCAAAAAGATCCATATGAAGCAATTCAAGAGGACGAGTGGTAGTCATAATAGTCTTCGCTGAATGATGTTTCTTCGTTATTTTACCAGCTTCACAAGCACTGCAGAGACGATCCTTATCGAATTTTACTTCGCTAAGGCCGATAACATGGTTCTTCTTCACTAAGTTATGAAGATTTCTCATCCCTACATGACCAAGTCTTCGATGCCATATCCAACCAGATGAAGCTTTTTCCATTAAGCATGTGGATACAGGAGGTCCCGAAGAAAAATCAACAATGTATAAGTCTCCTTTTTGGTAACCCTCGAAGACAAACGCATAGTCATCCTGTGAAAAGACAACACAACGCGAAGCAGAAAATAGAACAAGCATACCCATATCGCATAACTTAGAAATAGACATAAGATTATATCCAAGTGATTGGGCTAGCATAACCTTGTCAATGTCCTTATCTTTCGATATGGCAACCTTACCCAAACCTAAAACTTTACCCTTGTTGTTATCACCGAAAGTAATGTACTTCTGAGAAGAGTGAGATAGTTTTTCTTCGGTGAATAACTCCTTGTCTCCGGTCATATGATTTGTGCAACCACTATCCATGACCCATTCGGATCCACCGGAGACATAGCCCTGCAGAAGAATTAGTTCTTCTTAACCACCCACAAACGAGCAGGTGACTGAGAAGATGTTGAAGCGCTGGTTGAAGCAATATTAAAGCGAACAGGAGTGTATTGCTTCGGTGTACCATCAAGCACACCATAAATTTAAGTCCTTTGTGAATGGTTAGCATAAGAATGAGCATATGCAATCTTAGTATGATTATTATGAGGAAGATAAGTATGACGACCAGTGCGATAGTATTGCTTCTGCGGAACATTTGATTCGGTCACCAGAGGATCATTTCTCGTTTCAAGAGAATAGAAATGATTCGGTGGTACCGAAGACTTTCCCTGCATGGTATGGTTAGCAGGCAGTTTTTCCAGAAGTGCTTTCTGCACCCATATTTGCCTCTTATAGAAGCCATTCTTAGGAGGAGTACCAACATACTCAGCTGTAACCTTTCCCTGTTCATCTTTGATGAGCTTGTAGTCTGAATCAAGTGATTCTTCTACAATAGCTTTGTTCATCTTGCAGTCAAAACCTGAAAGGTTAGCTATATCAATGGGGTTCCCCTTCGCAAGGACCCAAACAGTCTTAGGATAATGCTCAGGTTCCCAATAGGTGCCATCAGGGTTTATTTTTCTCTCGAAACCAACACCTTCATTCCTGGGATTCCTGTGAAGGAGAGCCTTCCTCAGGATATCACAGAGATACTGGTGACCTTGCACACTTTTGAACATGCCTGTTTCAAATAAGTTTTTCAACCTGAGGAGTTCCTCGGTAATAGCAGGGTTTTCCTCATCAGAGGCATTAGTATCATCAATAACAATAGGAGCTTTGCCTTTGCAATCAATTTTGCTTTGTTCCAAACAATCCAAATAGGGTGATTCAGTTTTATGATTTGCTTTAGAACCTTGTTGAGCCATGAGAGAGAGATTGACACTTTCCAACTCTTCATGAGCCTCTTTCAGTTTTTCGAGAGCCATTTTCCTCTGAAGAAATTCATAGGTGAGCTTCTCATAATCAACTGAAAGAAGACCATGCCGAGAGGATAATTCTTCAAACTTTTCCTTCAGAGCTGCATGCTCATTAGTTAAAGTTTGAACTTTCTCTATCTCATCGATAAACAGTGTTTCTGATTTCTTAATGGTTTTGCTCAGTGAATCAAGTTCATCTTGTTGGATTGAAGCAATTTTAGGAAGTTTAGCATAGCTTATCTTTGAATCACTGTCATATGAAGAACAATCAGAAGTATAATAGTTAGATTTTGATGAAGATACCTTCGCCTTGGCCATGAAGCAATATGCAGGAGATTCATCTTCACTACTATTGTTGGTGAAGAATGAGCTCGAAGCTTTTTTCGAAGCATCTGCTGAAGCGAATGCCAAACCAGCAACGCCATCTGATTCAGACCCAGACCCAAACCTTGAGCCTGATTCAGCTTCGGACCCAGATGCTTCGTCTTCAGAGTTCATCTCCTTTCCCAGATAGGCCTTGGCACGGTGAGAGCTGCTTCGCCGAGACGAGTAAGTCTTCGATGAAGAACCCTCACGCTTCTTATGATACTTCTTCCTCTTGTCATCATCAGAATCTTTCTTCTTATGTCTTCTCGAACTGGAGTCTTGTCTCTTGGATTCATAGCTTCTGGAAGATCTGTGGGACTTGGTTGAGGAGTCTCTGAGCGAATGCTTTGCTTTGTTTTCAGCTTCCCACAGAGGGAACCAGCAATGTAGTGACCTGGCTTCTTGCACTTGTAGCAGCAGTTGTCCTTCGATGGAGAGCTTCTTGAGGACGAGCGGTGAGATGAGTGAGTTGAGCTTCTTGAAGAATAACTCTTCTTCGGTGAAGAAAAACCTTTTCTCTGGAAGCGGTTGAAGCGTCTCATGACCAGTGCTAAATCTTTTCCAATGCTTGCACGATCATCTGATTCGACACCTGAAGCAGAACTAACTTCGGGTGAAGAATGACGCGAAGCTTTTTCTTTCAAGGCATGAGTTTTTCTTCGAGAACCATTTATGTCACGTTTCTCATCTTCTTCCATTTCAAAGGTATTGAGTCTCTCAAGGATATCATCGGCAACAAGACGTCTGAAATCATTCCTTTCCTTGATCATCAGCACAATGTGATCAAACGAGTCATCCAGTGAGCGAAGCAAAGTTCTTACAACTGAGTGAGGAGTAATGTCATCAGCACCAAGGGAAATACACTCATTTGCAAGAGCTGTGAGTCTGCTGTAAATGGAGCTGACTTTTTCACCCTCGTTTCTCTTGAAGCGATAGAATTTGCTTCGGAGTGTGTCAATTCTGGCATCTTTCTGGGTAGAAACACCTTGACCAATATTTTCGAGATAATCCCAGACACCTTTGGCAGATGGAATATTCTTCACTTCATGATACTTTTCTGGTGTCAAGTGATTGGTGATGAAAACCCAAACTTCAGAATCAAGATCAATCAGTTTAGCTTCTTCAGGGGTGATGACCTTCTCATCGGCAACAGTGACTCCATACAAGACAACTTGCCAGGCAGTTGAGTTGATAGTCATGATATTTCTCTTCATCTTGTCCTTCCAGTACGGGTAGTCCTTCCCATTGAAAACAGGAATAGGTTCGCCGGAGCGAATAGCTGCGAAAGACATACTTGAAGACACTCCAGGAGGTTAATCCAAAACACACAGAGTGTAGGGAGTGACTAGCTCTGATACCAATTGAAAGTCCAAGTATGTGATCAGAGGGGGAGGGGGTGAATGATCACTTCAAAATTTTCGACTGAAACTTTTGAAGTGAAGCATAAGTAGTGCGGAATAGCGAAGTAAAACTGGAAGCGAAACTAAATGCAGTGAATCAAAACACATTGAAGCATAAGTGTGAAGCAAATGAAATACTGAAGGTAAATGCTTGAAGTAAAATGAACTGGGACTCGGCGATGTTTGTTCGACCAGTTCACACTCTGCAAAGCGCTACGTCTGGTTGGAGGGACTGGTGATTGAACACCTGGAGCAAGTCTCTCTCCGTCCGTTGCTCCACTGCACCAAACTCCTTGAGCTTGGTCAGTTCTTCACTCGTGGTTGATTATTGAGGAAATCACCGAAACCTTTGACAAACTGGACTTCGAGGCGACAATTACTCTTCGCACTCTGAAGAACAACACTCTAACCGTCTAGGAGAATTGCAGTTCTCCAAGATAAAAAGGCTAGCAAGCTTTCACCTAAGTCATCTCCAATCTACTCAGATCAATGGGACTTAGGCTTCAGTATTCTGGATTTTGGGTTTTGCTTCGGTGGCGTTTTTGGGGTGCTCTCTTCAGTCTCTCTCAGGAATATTCTTGGAGCAACCACCCTCAAATGGAGGAGGGGGAGGCGTATATATAGTTGGCGATCCCGAGGTGCGGAATGACCAAACTAATCCTAGGTGAAAGCTTGACACGTGTCCACAACGGTCGGATTTTTCATCAATGCGCAACTTTACTTGAGGAACAAGAAAAGCTGACTCATAGACTTAGTTCTGCTTCAGTAGCCAAAGAGCGAAGTCTTTGCTACCGAAACTTAACTTAGTGCATATGAGATTTCTTCGCTCAGGCTTCTCACTTAGTTTGGATTTGATCTTAGCATTTTCTCAATGACTTCGGTGTCCACAAACTAAATACCCCTCTTGATAGTACGGGTTGTCCTATGACTCAAAGAACCGAAAAAGAACTACACAAAAACATCTAAGTCTTGAGCCGTCCTCTTCATTTCCTTCAATGAGTAGAGCTTCAGGACACCTTCATTTTTGGGGGTCATCCTTCGTGATTAAGCTTCGCTCCGTTGGTTATGCTTCGATAACTTGAAGACCTTCCCTGAAGCTTTATCACCTAGCTTGTCCTTCAGGAACCTATACAACTGTTTACACTAGAAAACATTGTTAGTTCCTCTACTGCCTTTTCCAACAATATCCAAAACACACGTGGGAAAAACTTTGCTCTTACACCCTCCATATCTATCAGGAACCTCCCAAAAAGTAAAGTAAATGGAATTAGTACAATGAGAAAAATAAATAATACGAAAAAAGGAATTACTATACAATCAGAATATGTATATATTTAAATGAAGTTGGGATGCATACAACTAAAAATAGTCGGGATCATCCGTCTCTTCTCCGGGATCAATTGAAGGATCATCATCACTATCACACGTGTCGTCGTAAATGACGTGCTCATCGGGTTCAACAACAACGACATTTGGAAGGCTTTTTTGTAAACAGCCAAGCATAGACAGGTCATTCGGAGCAGTAACCTCTTCTTCAGGCTCTTCCACATCATCGGTATCGGCTTCTTCCTCATCATCGCTATCGGTTTCACTCTTATTGTCTTCTTCCATGTTCTGGGGTTGCGTAGAGCGGTTTCAGAAATGTTTTTTGATCACACGTGTTTCTTGGAAGAATTCTCCTTCATATGTCTCTGAGTTAATGTGAGGTACCTAATCCTCTTCATTGGGGGTGGTCTAAGATGTGGCGGCACATCATAAACGACATCACAATCTTTCAGGTTCTCAACCGTTTGGCAGGGGTAGGATAAATATAAAACCTGGGTGGTTGTGCTCCTTGTTGTCTACCCCAAGTGGAAGGTTGGATGTAGTCTAGCAGCAATTTCCCTTACATGAGGATAGTAAGGTTTATCGAATCCAGGAGGACTCCAATTATCGACAAGTAGGTGTCTACTGCTCTGGCGCTTACAGAAGACGTGGACCTGCAGACAGCGACGAATAACTTTGCTCCCGACGAGTACAGAGGGGTTGTCAATCCCTCCGGTCTTGCTGTTTACAAAGGATTAAACGCAAGGGTATATAGTAGTGATAATTTCAACGGAAAGTAAATAAAGAAGAAGATAAAGTGGAGGTGTAAATAGTGGTGGAAATATGGACCGGGTCCCATGATGTTCACTAGTGATGTTTCTCTCCCAACAGACGATAAAATAACGAAGCTGGGTAAACAAATTCCAGTTGGGCAATTGACAGAATTATAAACGCACCGCAATGCTAATTATGTTACTTGAAAGTTAGAGGTTCAAAAGTATGGGAAGTACGCAAGACAAGTAGACCAAAATCCAACTGCATCTACTCACTAATCATCCACCTTGAGATATCTATCCAGAACATCTCGCTGGTATTAAGTTGCAAGCCCCACCCAAAGTGTAAACTCAAAGCAACAAAAAACTGCATTAACAAACTTTGCGTAAGGTAAACAGTCCTTGCACCCGCGGTTACAAGCACCATTGTTTTCATGTTTTTGGCACTCAAGCTAGACATCGGGGGGCATTAACCCACAATCAAGCAAAAACGCTCACAATCAAGCTCATGTTTTTGTCACTCAAGCTAGACATCGGAGGGCATTAACCCACAATCAAGCATAAACGCTCCCTCTTGAAGTTACTATCTACTACTTGGCCAAAGCAATAAAAAGCAATGGAGAACATGCAAGAATTACTCAATAAAAAAATATAAAAGGTAAGACAAATATATAACTCATCACAATCTGAACATAATCTCATAATCCATCGGATCCTAGCAAACTCAGCATAGCAACAGCCGAAAGAATTACATAGATGCCTTGATCATATAGGGCAGCTCACAAGGGCTAAGAATTGAAGCATAAGATTGGAGAGAAGACATTACATAGATATTGGTCATGGACCCATGGTCCAAGTGGGACTACTCACAACACATCCAGGAAGCGTCCATGGTGGTGGAGAAGCTCCCGGAGGTCAATCCTCCCTCTGGTAGGGCACCGGGAAAAGGTCTTCTAGTGTTCCTGATCTTGGAAGCACGGCGGCGACAGAACAGAGAGGAAAATCGTGATTGGGGGTCTCTCTGAGAGTTTTCGGAGTGAGGGGTAAAAATAGGCTGAAGGGGGGCACCAGGGGTGGCCCCTCCTCCCAAGCGCCCTCATGGCGCGGCCAGGAGTGGGGACCCCTCTGTCCCTGCTTCAGTGATTCCGGAAGCTTTCGTCACGCTTATTTTAATCATATTTTCTTGGAATTTTTGGAGCTCTGTAAATATAGGTAAAAACCTGAAACTTATAGACACCAGCAGACAAAAACTGGAACTGGGTGCACTGAGTTCGTAGGTTAGTCCAAATATGTGTAAAAAGATATAAAAGTGTAGAAAAACACATTGCAATGTCACCTAAAAGAGCATGGAACAAACAAAAATTATAGATACGTTTGGGACGTATCAACATCCCCAAGCTTAATTCCTTCTCATCCTCGAGTAGGTAAATGATAACTCAGATAATTTCTATGGTGACATGCTAACACACATATAAGAACTTCAAAGAAAAGCAAGTAAGATATGCAATTCAAGTCAAGATAATAACAAGCATGAGTGTATATCTAGTATTGAAACTAGCAATTTTTGAACATAAAGGTGCAAGAGATCTCTCTATCCGTGACTCGAATGCCTCCAAATGGTTTTTGAGTGAAAGAAGTGGGAGATGGGTTTAGAGCATAAAAAATACTACATAGTTTAATTGAGAACTCAATGTACTAAAACTTCACACTTAGTCTTCTTCGGAATCGTATTTTGACTCGTCCCTAGACCACTAGTCAGGTACAAGTCAAACTGATCCTCTCCCTTTCGACTTTGAGCACTCATGCAATGGATGAGTGTGAGCAAGATATGTTGGCACTTAGGATGGTGATAACCCTCAACTGTAGGGGATCGAGATAGTCTTCGCGGGCAAGATAACCCAATTTATTGATTCGACACTTGGGGACACAAAGAATACGTACAGGCTTTGACAATTGAGTTGTCAATTCAACCGCACCTGAAATAAACACTTGCTTGCACAAAGGTATTAGTAGCAACTGTGATATGGTGGTGGTAGTGGTGATGATAATAGTGGTGATAGTGATAGTGGAACAGCAAATGTAAACAACTAGTAACCAACAGAAGGAAAACACTGTAGGCTAGGGAGATGGATGGTTGGGCGCTGCTTGGATGAGAACGAACATGTAATAGATTCTAACTTGGGAAAGGCTCACAGAAAACAAAGGATCATTTAGGCAAATATCAAACATCAGGCATGTATCCCAAGGTAGTTCTACGTGCTTGCAATAAGAACTTTGCACAACATCTTTTGTCCTACCCTCCCGCTACAAACGGGGCCAAAAGGAACTTAGGGAGATTAAGGTACTCCTGTCAAAGAGCACCGGAACAAAGCATTAACAATTCATGGATACACGGAATCCTCAAATTATAGTCCATCCCCTTTGGTGTCCCAAGCTGTCACCATTGTGATCGCCGGTTCCAGACTATAATAGGCGCATACAACTCATAGATAGGATCAAGAACACCACAAACTAAAGAAACAAAAGGGTGATCAGATCTGAAATCATGGCACTCGGGCCCAAAGTGACAAGCATTAAGAGCAACAAGTTGTAACAGAGATGATAAACACCAAGTAGATCATAGGCAACATGCCCCCAACAATCTGATTGAACTATTACATCATCTAACTCATCCAATCCTACCATCCCCTTTGCCTACAGCAAGGAATTACTCACACCTGAGAGGAGAAGTCATGGAGGGGTGATGGAGAGGCGATGATGATAACGATGGCGATGATTTCCCCCTCACCGGAGGCCAATTCAGCCTCCAGATTAGCTCTCCGAGGAAGAACAGAGGGTTGCGGCGGCTCCGCGACGTAGATTGGAAAAGCGAGTTCTGTTTCGAGGTTTCCTCGACGGGGGAATAAATAGGGCCAAAGTAGGGCACAGGGGGTGTGGGACCCACCCAGGAGGGCAGGTGGCGCGACCAGGAGCTGGGCCGCGCCAGGCACCCTCCTGGCTGCCCCCTGGCTGCCCTATGGCCCCCCTTTGGCCTGGTGGAAGCTACCTAAATATCCAGAAACCTGCACAAAAGAAAACAGCACTGGTAGCTCTGCTGAAAACAACGTCAGTTCGGGTTAGTTTCGTTCAAATCATGGAAGAATGAAGGCAAAACAATAGAATAAGTGTTTGGAAAAGTAGATACGTTTAGGACGTATAAAGTCCCCCAAGCTTAGCTATTTCTTGTCCTCAAGCAATTCAGTTCAATGAACTGGACGCGAAAAAGAAAACTTTGACAAACTCTTTTGCTTCATTAGATGTATATAAGCATGTACTACGAAAGAGTTTAGCAAGTTTTGACATCATGCTACAAGGACAATGCACGAAGAAATCCTTCTTTCATGTAATCAGTCACAAACAAACGTAAAGTGAATAATATGCTGCTGAAAATCAATTCAAGATCACAATGCACATAGCATGAACATATCAGAGTGGTATTTCGTTAGCCTCCATGAGTGAAGCAAAACATAAATGCAGAAACTCCTCCGGAGTTTTAGAGGAGACTAGAACTCAGAACTCAGAGTAAGAAACATCACAATCATCCAGAAGACAATGTGGTACTTTGGGACAATGCATGTTACACTAAGAATGACAATTATGCTCTCATAATTGGTGCTTTGGAGAAAGGAAGGTGGAGACTATGAACCGTGGATTTTGATGGCGAGGTTGAAAACCGGTGAAAGGAAGCAAAGACTAAACATGTGCCAGAGCTCTTGGTTTTGAAAACGGAGATAAAACTCTTTTGACTGGTGCAACTTTCCAGTCAACGGTGAACGGTAAAGGTCTCTCAATATCTCCCATGCCAACCATATTAATGCCTTTTGCTTACACATATTCCCTTATCCATAAATCCTTTGATGGTCTACGGAACCTTTTATTTTTCCTCAAGGATGGAAGGAGGGTATCGTTCCATCTATCATAAGCAGCATTTTTTCCATTTCACTCCATCATCAAGTATGGGGGAGGTGTAACTCTCATATTATTTTTTCTTGACTAGTTAAAACTTCCGTCAAAATATTTTTGGCATGAAAGATATTGATTTCCCCTCACCGCACCATGAGCTTGTACGGTTACAAAGGAGAAGCTTTTAAATAAATTTCGAGATGGCACATGAAAGTCTAAGTTAGGAGTGGCCGGTAAATACCACATATAGGTAGGTATGGTGGACTCAAATGGAACAACTGGGTTTAAAAAGGAGTTTGGAAGCACAAGAAGAATTCCGCTTGGTGCTGGAGGAAGGCTAGCAAAAGACGGGGAAGCAACCAACTAGAGAGCATAACAGTCATAATCATCAGAGCGACAAAACAACATTTAATCGGGCATGAAAGTGATATAACTACTCTGAAGTAAAAAGATCATCAAGGCAGAACAGACTTTTTAGTCTTAACATGCGTGAACATGTGCCAAGTCAATCCAAGAATCCCCCGGAGGGAAATACCACTTCAATATTCCACACCATGAACAATGCAATGCATGTCAATCATTTCAAGAAACACATTATAAACTCTAGCTATTTGAGACTAACCACAAAGAAAGAATGAACCACTGGGGAAGCATTGTAAACATAGCACTATGTCGCTACAAGCTGGTCTCTAATCATAAGTACAGGCATATGTACAAAACTAGAAACGAAAAAGAGTTCATACTGGCTTTCTATGTTGACTCCCTTCCGTCGATCTTCGTCATTACTTCCTTGTCACTTGCACGATAGAACGTAGGAAAGTATAATCAAATGCCATCACGGACTTGAGCTGAACTCTGAAAACAAAGCAAACTAAAGAGCAAAGGAAACATATTTTTGGGTTTTTTAAGGTTTTAACGAGAGCAAGAGAAAGGAGAAATCTTTTTGGGTTTTTGCGAACTAAAAGAGCAAAGAAGGACATGCAAAAACTTGCAAAAAGGATAAAAGCGAACCAACGGTAGATACAATTGAAAGGGGAGGAGAGCACGTACTCCCCCAAACTTAGGCTTTTGGCCTAAGTTGGGATCTTCTACAGCGGTCCCGAGGAGCCTCCTACTCCCGGGTAGTACTGGTGCGTCCATGGGTCATAGGGGAAGTCGGGAGCATACACCGATATCCTGGGATTCTCCCACATGGAGGCGGAAGGTCCCGACCCCCATCCAGAGGAAGACCCTTCACCCCAGGGGGCGACGATCTCCTCCTGGACTGGTGCATACACCTCGTGCTCCTCCTGAACGGGTGGATACACGACACGCTCCTCCTCATCTGGCTCGGCCCCCTATGTGGGGTCGTGATACTGGTATCTCCCTATGATCTCATCGAATTCGGCCACTGAAAATCGATATCCGTTCCTGCAAGAAAAATCAAACACAAGTGGTGCAGGTAGATGGACAGTGCATGTCACACCATCTTTGAACCGCAAAATATAATCAAGTGTAAAGCGGTCAGAGGCCATAGTATCAAAGAAATGCCTCTTCATGGCAGCCAGGTCAAGACTAACAAAAGGAAATATAGCATCATCTGGGCGCGGTTCTCCTTGGAGAGACAGCAAAAGAAGTGTGGCATAGACGCCACCAAAAATGTCCCCCTTGCTACTGTTAGTAGCAAGGCGTTTCGCAATAAGAGAACCCACATGATGCTCATGCTTCCCTGAGAGAGCATTTTCCATGATGGCAGTATCAGGTGTGGAAGTGCTGCTCGTGTTGTCTCGAGCCAACACTCCCCTAGCAATATAATAGGCGAAATACCTGAGGTGAGGAAACATAATGTTGGAGATCTTCTGCCGGTTGGATGGCCTCACTTCGGTGTTGTAAAATGAATCGAGGAGGGTGTTAATTTCAACAGTCGGGATATTTTTCCTCTTCTTCTTCTCGACCAAGCCTGGCAAACCTAAAACTTCACAAAATTTAGTCATAGGCATGGTCAGCAACCTTTCATAAAGTCGAAACACCACAGTATCATTGTCAGAATAAAATCTGAAACTGTTAACAAAAATAGCGGTGAGTGTCTCGTACTGTGGTACACGGCTTGTAAAAAGCCGTGTCAAACCTGCATTCTCACACAGAGCATAAAACTCTTCTTTTATGCCGTCATTCTCCATAAAATGATCGCATGGAAATGCCATGGCCTTCGCGGGTAACACGTCCAACATCTCTACGGGTATGATATCTTCGTTGTAGCTTGCCCTTGTGGTAGAAGGCGAAGCTGCGGAACGCGTGACACGGCTAGAGCGTTCGGGTTTCTTCTTCCCAAGCCACTTCCCTAGTTTCTCCATTTCTGAAATTTTTAACAATTCACAAAAACGAAGATTTAAGAAAAACAAGTTTGGGCATAACATTCTACTAACTTAACCAAGGCTCAAACTAGCAGCAAAACTTGAAAAATAAATTTCTACACAAACATTTAAGCTTAACTAAACAGCACCAAGAACCACTAAATACTCACTAATGAAGCCACCAACTAGAAAAATAATTGGAGGGGTGAGGGAGTCACATACCAGGGAGCACTTGTTCCAAAAATCAGCTCAAACAAGTGGCTAAATGGAGAGATCAAAGGTACGTGCTCAAGAGCAGCAAGAACAAAGAAACCAGAGGAAGAACTCGTGTTTTTGGGAAGAAGGAGAGAGAGTGAGAGGAGAGATGCCACCAGGGGGCATGGGACCCACCCAGGAGGGTGGGTGGCGCGGCCAGGAGCTGGGCCGCGCCACCTGGCCTTCTGGCCTGGTGGTGGCCCCCCCTGGTCAGCCAAAGGTGCCGCCTGATGGATTTTTACCTGAAAACTTTGAATATATTTTTTTTGGAATTTTCTGGGGAACTTTACTGTAGAGAATTTTTCAAAGTTCAAAAAGCTGCAAAAACTTTCGTGAACTTGAGGCAAAAGTTAGAACAGGTGAAGCTTTAAACACAACAACTTTGGTACAGGAAGGAGAATAAAAACTCAAGGAAATGAAAACATAACAAGCTCAACTTTTTACCTATATAAAACTTGCTAGTTAGCAAGGTTGATCAAGTCTTACCAACACACCGGTGATATATAGCGCAGAAAGTCTCGCCTCTTATGAAGTGATCATTGCACTCTCACTTAAATGGAAATTGTCCCCACCATAAATTTTTTGTATTTGTGGTATACATGTAGTGGACAATCCCATTCTCCAATCTTCACGGTATCGATATTCTCAATGGAGTTAAGGCCATGACTTTTGTCGATTTTCTTCAGAAAATACACCGTGTGTTCTTTGTCATTTACGTTGAAGGTAACCTTCCCTTTATTGCAATCAATAACAGCACCTGCGGTGTTAAGAAAAGGCTTACCAAGGATAATGGACATGCTCCCATCCTCGGGCATGTCAAGCACAACAAAATCAGTAAGTATTAAGCAATTGGCAACTTCAACAGGAACATCCTCACAAATACCGATCGGGACGGCCGTGGACTTGTCGGCCATCTGAAGAGAGATATCTGTAGGAATTAGTTTCTCTAAACAAAGCCTTTTGTAGAGAGAGAAGGACATAACACTCACTCCTGCACCAAGATCACATAAGGCAGTTCTAACATAATTATTCTTTATGGAGCAAGGAATGGTGGGTATACCTGGATCACCGAGCTTCTCAGGAATCTTGCCACTGAAAGAGTAGTTAGCAAGCATAGTAGATATTGCCTCATTAGGGACTTTTCTTTTATTAGTAACAATATCTTTCATATATTTTGAGTAAGGAGGTAATTTAATAGCATCAGTCAAAGGAATTTGAAGAAAAAGAGGTTTCATCCACTCACAAAACTTGTTGTAGTGCTCTTCTTCTTTGGATTTGACGGACTTGCTTGGGAAAGGCATGGCTTTCTGTACCCATGGTTCTCGTTCCTTCCCGTGTCTCCTTGCAAGGAAGTCTTCTCTAGTATACTTCTTGCGCTTATCGGGTGATTCTTCTTCACGAACCTCGGGTGGATCATTCTTTTCAGTATCTTTTTCAGGTTCAGCACCGTCTTCAGTCTCAGCATCGGATGTAGATATGTTGTTTGGATCCACAGCTTGTTCTTCTTCTTCTATAGGATCATTGGAATTGTCAGCTTCCTTGTGTTTCTTTTTCTTCTTCTTCTTCTTTGGGGAGCTAACAATTTCTTCTTCCTGCACTTGAGAATCTTGCTCGATCCTCTTTGGATGCCCCTCTGGATAGAGAGGGTCCTGGGTGTGTGTGCCACCCCGGGTATTTATACCGTAAGCTTGTAAATTGTCCTATTTGACATTATTAGAAAGCTAATCTTTTTGCACATTAGAAATTTGTTCAAGCTGAGTTTGAACCATATCAAAATGCTTCACAAGACATTTAACATCATTAACTGTTCTACCTAGAACATCAAGCAAACTTTTGATAGAAAGAGTATTATCATGCAACTGACCTTGTATCTTCTTATTGAAGTGATTCTGCTTCATAATAAAATTATCAAGCTCATCTAAACATTGTTCAGGAGGTTTACCTTTAGGGATGTCACTTGCATTGAAATCTAAAAGAGAGTGTACTTCTACCATAGGTGGGTGAGTGGTAGGCTCACACAACTTCTCAATTGGAGGTAGATTCTTCACGTCGTTAGCTTTAATACCTTTCTCTCTTATGGACTTCTTTGATTCTTGCATATCTTCCGGGCTTAGGACTAGCATGCCCCTCTTCTTTGGTGGTAGAGGTGGTTCAGGCACGGACCAATCTTCATGGTTTTTGGCAATTTTGCCCATCAATTCTTCCGCATCGTCCGGTGTTCTTTGCCTGAAAACACAACCAGCACAACTATCTAGGTAGGATTTAGACCCATCGGTTAGACCAACATAAAATATATCAAGTAATTCATTTTTAGGGATTTCATGTCCCGGTCTAGCCTTTAGAAAACTGTAAAATCTCCCCCAAGCTTTAGGGAGATGCTCATCCTGCAACTATTTAAAGTTATAAATTCTTTGTAAAGCAGCATGTTGCATATGAGAAGGAAAATACTTATCAACGAAAGATATAGCCGTATCTTGAGGACTCTGAATGGAACCACATGGTAGTGCATCGTACCATGCTCTAGCATCTCCTTTCAAGGAAAAAGGAAGAAGCTTGGTCACATAAAAGTTCCGGATTCTTTCATTTGTGCTAAACAAGCCGCCTAACTCAGTGAGTTTGGTCAGGTGCCCGATAGCATCATCATTTTCTCTGTCATAAAAGGGATCAGCTTCAACTGTGGATATAAGTGAAAGGTCAACAGAAAATCATAATCAGGATCAGTGATGCGTATAGGAGACGTAGCAAAAGTACGATCAGGAGTAAACTTGTTCTTCAGGGAGTGTTTTGCTAGCAAGTTCTTTATAGTAGAAGGGTCGGAATCAGCACATTCATTAAGTTCCCTACAAAAATCATCATCAAGTGTAATATAATCATCCTCAAGAAGTTTCTCCTTAAGGTCAGCAAAGTTATGAGTTTTCCCAATAGGAGTTTGGATAACAGGAATTTCAACACCCGAGAGTCGGGCAGCAGTTGCAATCTGTTCTTCTATAAAAGAACCAAGTGAACCTGTAGTCTCAAAAGTAGTAGAAGCATCATCAAAAGTATCTGACATATTGCCAGACTCAGCAGAAGTAGCATGTAACTGAGGTGAATCAAACTGACTCATAACCGAAGGTGAATCAAGTTTAGCACTAGTGCTAACACCAGTACATCGTCTCGTACGGGATGGTAAGATCGGAACTTTATGGTCTCCTTTCTTACGCATAGTGGATAACGTGCAGCAGGTAGGATACTTCGAGTAGACCTGTAAATAAAGCTATGGTCCCCGGCAACGGCGCCAGAAAACAGTACTTGATAACCCTCAACTGTAGGGGATCGAGATAGTCTTCGCGGGCAAGATAGCCCAATTTATTGATTCGACACTTGGGGACACAAAGAATACGTACATGCTTTGAAAATTGAGTTGTCAATTCAACCGCACCTGAAATAAGCACTTTCTTGCACAAAGGTATTAGTAGCAACTGTGATATGGTGGTGGTAGTGGTGATGATAATAGTGGTGATAGTGATAGTGGAACAACAAAGGTAAACAACTAGTAACCAGCAGAAGGAAAACACTGTAGGCTAGGGAGATGGATGGTTGGGCGCTGCTTGGATGAGAACGAACATGTAGCAGATTCTAACTTGGTCAAGGCTCACAGAAAACAAAGGATCATCTAGGCAAATATCAAACATCAGGCATGTATCCAAAGGTAGTTGTACGTGCTTGCAATAAGAACTTTGCACAACATCTTTTGTCCTACCCTCCCGCTACAAACGGGGCCAAAAGGAACTTAGGGAGATTAAGGTACTCCTGTCAAAGAGCACCGGAACAAATCATTAACAATTCATGGATACACGGAATCCTCAAAATATAGTCCATCCCCTTTGGTGTCCCAAGCTGTCACCATTGGGATCGCCGGTTCCGGACTATAATAGGTGCATACAACTCATGGATAGGATCAAGAACACCACAAACTCAAGAAACAAAAGGGTGATCAGATCTGAAATCATGGCACTCGGGCCCAAAGTGACAAGCATTAAGAGCAACAAGTTGTAACAAAGATGATAAACACCAAGTAGATGATAGGCAACATGCCCCCAACAATCTGATTGAACTATTACATGATCTAACTCATCCAATCCCTACCATCCCCTTTGCCTACAGCAGGGAATTACTCACACATGAGAGGAGAATTCATGGAGGGGTGATGGAGAGGCGATGATGATGACGATGGCGATGATTTCCCCCTCACCGGAGGCCAATTCAGCCTCCAGATTAGCTCTCCGAGGAAGAACAGAGGGTTGTGGCGGCTCCGCGACGTAGATTGGAAAAGCGACTTATGTTTCAGGGTTTCCTCGACGGGGGATTAAATAGGGCCAAAGTAGGGCACCAGGGGGTGTGGGACCCACCCAGGAGGGCAGGTGGCGCGGCCAGGAGCTGGGCCGCGCCAGGCACCCTCCTGGCTGCCCCCTGGCTGCCCTGTGGCCCCCCTTTGGCCTGGTGGAAGCTTCCGGAACGCTGATTTTTTATATATATTTTTGGGATTTTTCCAGCGTACCTAAATATCCGGAAACCTGCACAAAATAAAACAGCATTGGTAGCTCTGCTGAAAACAACGTTAGTCCGGGTTAGTTTCGTTCAAATCATGCAAGAATGAAGGAAAAACAATAGAAAAAGTGTTTGGAAAAGTAGATACGTTTAGGACGTATCAGATGGCAAAGAGAGCAATGATGGGGAAGGAAGAAAAAAAGGTGGAAAAGACTCACATCAATGAGGACAGCCATAGGCGAGAGAAAGCCAAATGATAGATATGATGTGAGGAGTAGCGATTGCCATGCAACGTATGTACATATGAGATAAGGTAAGCCCTCCAATGTAACTAGTGGGGGTGCATCCAACTTTCTTGCTCATGAAGACCTACAGCTCTTTTGAGGAGACTCATCCATGGAATATGCAAGCCAAGTTCTATAGTGTAAGGTCCCTCACATAGTTATGCATGAATGATAATCTCTATGGAGTACAAATATGTCAATGGAGTACGAGTGTGGATCTTTCAAAAGGAATAGTATTGTTGCCCCCTTCTCTCTTTTTATTTATTTTTTCTCTTTTTCTAATTTTTTGTATTTTTGTGGCCTCTTTGCCTCTTTCTATTTATCTCTCATTTGTCCTCTTTGGGATCTTTTAATTTGTCCTCTTTGGGATCTTTTCCTCACTTAAGGGAAACACTCTATATTTTACAAGAATATAAAGAAGATATTCACACTTTACAAGAAGTACTCAATATAAAGAAAGATGGAAACTATCATGATGTATGTAAATGTATGCCTCTGCCAGTGTAGCAGGATATGCAATGATACTAGTGCATCATGTAGCAATTATAAAGGCAAGGACCAAATAGCATGCGGGTCCTCGATCAAGAAAAATGTTATATGACATGAATATCAAGTGATGAGATGGTGGATGTTGCATGGCAATGTTTCTCGGAAAGGCTATGGAAGTGCCTTGATAGATAGGTATGGTGGCTGTTTTGAGGAGGATATAAGGAGGTTTATGATGACAGAGCGTATCATGCCAAGGGTTTGTATGCACCGGCAAAGTATGCACCAACTCTCAAGATGGGAAAGGGCAATGCACGGTACTGAAGAGGCTAGCAAAATATGAAAGGTGGAAGTGCCAATAATCGAATACTCGCATTAGTCCAAAGAACTCATGCACTTATTATCGGTAAATCTCTATCTAATCAGGAGATTCACAAAGAGAAAAGTACCCCGAGGAGGAGTGTATGGGGGTTTGGTTATTCTTGCGCATCCTCGACCCATGGTACGTGAGGGTACTCTATACATTCCAACCCCTCCAGAGTTTGCGATCCATCTAGTAGCTAGAGTTCTCAACTAATTTTTGTAGTTTGCAAAAATAAGAACGGATAGCCCAAAATATGACACCTATCACTAATAGGCTCAAGCTCTTGGCACCAAAAGTCCAAACATTACTCAAATCGATAACTCAAAACTATTGCGAGTTACTACTACACTTGTAATAGCAACCTTAATTACCTACTCATGCAAGACACACAGCTCAGTGCAACAAGCCAACTCTCTAAACAAGATAAGCATGATAAATCAAGAGAGTTCCTAAATCAACCTAAATAAAAGCTCTTAAAAATAGAAGCATGAAAACTAATAGCTAAGTTGGACAGCAGTTATGAAAATATAAAGAACACAAACAAAAAGAAAGATAAGCATTCAAGCCTATGTTGTGTTCTACGGTGGAGAGGAGCGTGTTTCTCTCCCAAAAAAAGAAGGCTAGGGTCCAACTTGTTATGAACAACAAGAAAAACTAAAACAAACTAAAAAGGAAAGATCAAGATGCTCCAAGTTTAGCACATGACACATGAAAAGATAAAAATATAGAATGGAGAAGGACGAACTGATGATTGTTGATAGAGAAGGGGATGCATGGGGACATCTGTCGTGGGAAAGTCACGGCAGATGTCCGTAGAGTCGGACTTATCGTGGGACCTTTGCTGCGAGGCGAATTCAAAGAGAGAGTCGACATGTGCACAGGACTCGGCGAGTTACCCAGGTTCGGCCCCGACGATGCGGTAAAGACCTACTCCTGCTTTATGACTATATGGGGATCGACTCTTCAATAGGAAGAGTCGATCGTATCGATTACAGTGGTGATGTTTCACCGGCTTAGTGTCGTGGAGATCTAGGCTCTGGAGCGAGTTGTCTAAACCTGGCTTGATGTAAGTTCTGGCTCTGGCTCCCATGGTCCTCGGCTTATAAAGGTGCCGGGTCCCCGGATTCCTAGAGTCCGACTCCTACACGATATGGAGTTCTATTCTACTTTACAAGTTTTCTACATGCTATACAAGGTAAGTCGAATTCCTTCTAGGGCTTCAATCTTCACGCTTGGCACGTCAGACTCCTGGTCGGGTCTTCTTTGTGGGCCTTCATATATAAGTCGGCCCAGATGTTCCTAATGCCGGGTCTATGGGCTTGATCCATCCCCCCGACATTATCCCCCAGGATTGTTGTGATGCTTTAGTCTTCACAACAATCTTCTGTATTTTCTTCATTGCCGCCGGCTCTTCATGGATCAATGGCCAACTTTTACTCTTTAGCATTAATTAGGAGTCAGAGTCATCTCTTTTCAATCTTGCTTTGATTCCTTGATCTTCAGGGAGTCGATTCCTTGTCACATCAGTCATTATCTGATGTTTTACTTGAAGTCAACGCCTAACTCATTTTAATTTCCTGTTTTCCTTTATTTGAATATTTCTTTTTTGACCCTTTGGTCAAAGATTCGATTTTGTTTTTATGATCACGTTGCCCAAAACGCTGGTTAAAGGCATTGATGTTTGTAGTGGGAATCGAGGAATCCTTTCATAAATGCCATCTATCATGGGTAGTTACTCCTCGTTTATCGTGGTACTAATGGACCCTCTTCGTGAATCTATTATAAATAGCCCTTGGATAGCTTGATCTTTCAGGCACATCCCATTCTTCTCTTCCCCTTCCTGCCTTCTCCATGGCCCCTAAGCTAGAGACCTGCTCTCCTTTGGCCGCAAGTTCCCGAGGTCGCGGCAGAGGTCGTGGTCGTGGCCGTGGTAGTGGTCGTGGTCGTGGCCGTGGCAGAGGTAGGGGAAGAAGTGCTCGTGCTGCCTCTCCTTCTGTATCTCCCCCTTCTTTTCCCAAGAGGAATGAATTCTTGGTTCATATCCAGACAATCCATCGCTGGATCAAACTTCCTGAGTCTTTTTCACAACTTGTGTTTGACTCATCACCTTCGGGTCTTTGGATCCAATCTGAGGGGTGTCCTCATGGGCCTGTCTGGGTGAAAGTTAGCTTTTGTAACCAAGGCACAATGTTTTTTGAGAAAGGTTGGAAAACTTTTCTTCGCTCCAGGAATATTTCTCGAGGAGACACCATTATCTTGAAGTTTGATGGTGTAAACACTTTGTCAGCTAGGATCTTTGACTCAGATGGAGACCGAGCCTACTGTTGTGTGGAGAGCTCTAGTGATCAAGAGCTCCTTAGTGAAGAAGATGTTTCAACAGAAGATGAGGCCGACTCTGAAGAAGATGCTTGAAGCTATATGTTCTTTTTCAGTAGTAGTTTTCCGAGTCTGGCTTTTTCTTTGTAAGGTTGCTTTCTTTGATGTAAGATCCAGCTGGTTTTAATGAATGAAATCTATGAACTTTTGCTGAGTCCATGTATTTATGAGCCGGTTTTTATTCCTGACTTGAAATGTTTTCTTGGAGTATATGGGATCCGACCACTTATGATAGTGTATGTATCTGTAGCCCCCTGAGTCGATTAAGAATAATATAGTATCCGCTAATCGACTCATAGGATAGATCGACTTGTAGCCCCCATGAGATGGTATGGTCATGTTTATATGCCGTACCGGGTCATCAAAAAATATTTTGTGCTTATGAAACTTGCTTCAAAGTAGTGTAGCCCCCAAGTGTCGGGTTGTCTTGCTTGCAACAACCTGGGACTTACAATATCTTGCCTATATTTTTTGAAGTGTTACTCCCCAAGAGTCGGTATATTGAGCTGGGTGATGTACCGAGTCTTCTTTGATAAGAAACCTTGAAGTGTAGTCCCCATGAGTCGGTGTGTGCATCTGTGTGCAGTGCCGAGTCACATAGGTCTATCTTTGAATCTGTCAAGTCATATAGATATGACATGATGGGTTTTATTCCCAATAAATATGTCGGTGAGAGCCAGCTCGATGAATGTTGATATGTATATGTATGGTAAAAAGCCGTCGCGACTGAAGTCGACTTTATATATGCAGAAGATGCAATGAAAAGAATATGTGATGATGCTAATGTATGCAAAAATATAAAGGCTCATATAGAAGTCGACTCTGGATTCATCTTTTCCTCATCTTCTCTCTTTTGAGAAGAATTTTGGGTTATCCATGAGTCAGAACTCCTATGTATGCTGTCCCACATTGATTAGCGTTTTTCCGTTTTCTTTAAAACTTCTTCTTGAGAGTTTATAGCCGGGTTTCGCGTATTTAGATCGTATGAGCATAAGCTATACAGGCCAAGGCGTGTTTTGCCATTTCATGTATATGCCGGGTTTTCTTCGGATAAGAGTCGATGAGTGACACCGAGCCCCCTACTGCCCCTGAATAATCTTATACACAATTATTTTTACATATATATGTCGAGTTTTCGGATAAAGAGTCAATGATTGTCATCGAACTCCCCGGTTCCCCTTAATAAGCAATATACATGCTCAGTACCAATAGAGGGGTAGATCAAGCCCCCAGTTCCCTGAGATATAATAATGCAATGTATGCAAATGTATGATGCAAAATTTAACTACCATGAAACAAAAAGTAAAATAGAGTTTGGTATGGCAGTAGCCGTTGCGACTTGAAGTCGTCTTAGTTGTATGTGGCGAGAGCCAGCGCGACAGAAGTCGACTTATGTATATTTTGATGGCGAAAGCCGGCACGACCAATGTCGGCTTATATATATATATATATATATATATATATATATTGTGGCAAAAGCCAGTGCGACGTATGTCGACTTGGTGAAGCGTACACTAATGTTCCTTTTTCTACTCAAGTGTAATATGGACGGAGTTGTGCGATGTTCCACGGACTGGGAGTCTCCTCCATGCTTGTGCGCGTGCCCGCTTTCTCTCGTATATCCACTAGGTAGTAGGATCCGTTGTACATGTTCTTGCTGACCACAAACGGTCCCTCCCATGAAGAGGATAACTTGAGCATTCCATCTCTTTTATGTATGACTTGGAGCACCAAATCACCTTCCTGGAAAGTCCTACTTTTAATGTGACGGCTATGGTAGCGTCGAAGATCTTATTGATAGATAGCCGACTGAGCTGCAGCCAAATCTCGTTATTCATCGAGAAGATCTAAGGCCTCTTGTCTTGCTTTCTCATTTTCGGCTTCCACATAAGCAGTGACTCGAGGTGAGTCGTGACGTATGTCACTTGGGAGGACGGATTCTGCTCCATAAACTAGGAAGAAGGGCGTATAGCATGTCGACCTGTTGGGAGTCATCCGGATGCTCCATAATACTGAGGGTCACTCCTCCTCCCAGCAACCCGGCGTCCTTTTCATAAGAACATCGAGTCGGGGTTTGATGCCTCGGAGCAACTCTTGGTTGGCTCTCTCGGCTTGTCCGTTGGATTTTGGATGTGCCACTGATGCAAGGTCGAGTTGGATGTGCTCGTTCCGGCAGAATCGCTGCATAACCCCTTCTGATAGGTTAGAACCATTATCAGTGATGATGCTGTGGGGGTAGCCGAATCTGTATATAATCTTTTTCAAAAATTTCAGTGTTGTTCCAGCATCACATTTGCTGACCGGCTCCGCTTCCACCCATTGGTGAATTTGTCTACTGCCACTAGTATGTGGGTATTCTTGTTGGCTGATCTTTTGAAAGGTCCCACCATATCAAGTCCCCATACCGCAAAGGGCCAAGTGATAGGTATCATACGAAGTTCTTGAGCCGGTACGTGAGCTTGTTTTGCATAGCGCTGACATCCATCACATTTCTTGACTATGTCCTCTGCATCCGCATGAGCTGGAAGCCAGTAGAAACCGTGTCGAAAGGCTTGCAATCCTTCACGTTGCTTCCCGGTTTTGGATGATATCTGCAAGTGGTGCTGAGCTGGCCACAGTTATGGGGTGCTCCTGGAAGTAGTGTTTAAGTTTCCGACTCGCCATGAATACACCAAGAACCAATTTCTGCCAGTGAGGATAGCGTTTCTTTGATAAATTCAGAACCTCACTGACATAATAAACTGGTCATTGCATAGGGTGCTCCTTGCCGTCTTCCATACGTTCAACAACAACTACAGCGCTGTCCGCTCTATTGTTGGCAGCGATATAAAGTAACATTGGTTCTTTAGGCTTGGGAACCACCAATATTGGAGCCTAGGATAATTGCTTCTTTAGTGACTCTAGGGCCTGATCGGCCTTGTCATCCCAGACAAATGTTTCTGATTTCCTCAGGAGTCAATACAGGGGGTTTCCTTTTCAACAAGTCGACTTATGAACCGGCTCAAAGCAGCTACACACCCTGTGAGTCGTTGAACTCCCTTTACTGAGGCCGGCTTCTGAAGAGTCATGACGTTGTTGATTTTCTCTGGGTTTGCCTCGGTACCTCTTTCTGAGAGTATGTATCCCAGGAGTTTACCTGCAGGTACCCCAAAGGTGCATTTGGCTGGGTTTAACTTCATCCGGTAATTGCGCATATTTTTGCAGGTTTCTGTCAAGTCGCTGATAAGTGAGTCGTCCAACTGGGACTTGATCACTATATCATCCACATAAGCATGCACGTAGCTCCCAATCTTCTCTTTGAGGCAATTCTGCACTGTTCGCTGATACGTGGCTCCCGCATTTTTAAGGCCGAAGGGAATGGAGGTGTGACAGTAGATCCCGAAAGGGGTGTTGAAAGCCGTTTTCTCTGGGTCCCCAAGGGCCATTTTGATCTGGTGATAACCAGAATAGGCGTCAAGGAAGCATAGGAGCTCACATCCCTGATACGTCCCAAACGTATCTATAATTTCTTCTTGCTCCATGCATGATTTGTGTGAATTTGCCATGTTTTGCTTGAACTTTCATACACTTTTGATCATATTTGGACTAACTTATTAACTCAGTGCACCCAGTTGCCAGTTCATGTTTTCTGCTGTTTTTGTATTTCAGGTTTTTCCAATAATTAAAATTCCCAATAAATCCCAGAACAATTATATAAAAAATCAGTGTTCCGGAAGCTTCCACCAGGCCAAAGGGGGGCCACAGGGCAGCCAGGGGGCAGCCAGGATGGTGCCTGCTGGCCGCGCCACCTGCCCTCCTGGGTGCGTCCCACAGCCCCTGGTGCCCTACTTTGGCCCCTATTTATTCTCCCGTCGTGGAAACCCTGATCCCAGACCCCTTTTCTCCAAAAGCAATTCCGATCTCCGCCGCCATCGCCATCGAGTTTCGGGGGGACATAATTCTTGTGCCGGCACCCTGCCGGGACGGGGAAGTGCCCCCGGATTCATCTCCATCGACGTTGCTTCCTCCCTCCATGAAGAGGGAGTAGTTCTCCCTCGGGGCTGAGGTTTCTACCAGTAGCTATTTGTTCTTCTCTCTCTCCCATGATGTGATCTTCGTTGTGATCATAGGCTATGTTAATCTAGGGTGATCCCATGATATTTCCCCTTCCTCGATGTATTGGATTGATGTACTCAATTGATCTTATCTAGTATAATCTTCGAGACCAAGGTGACAGCGGTCTATTGGACATGGATTAGAAGAATATTATCATGAGTGATTTCCTCTTTTGTGTGTGGATTGAAGATTGAGAGTCTCTTGGTGCTTGTCTTTGACTATCCTTTAGCTATGTTGTGGTGATTGTGGTACTCTCTTTGGATGGCCGCAGTGACATTTGGAAATCCATAGATTGAGAACTACGAACTCTGAGGTGTGCTTTTGTAGCCCTACACAATTCTCATCCTCTCTTGACCACAAAGGAATGACCTCCGAGTACGTCTCCATTGCATGTTTTATGGGAAATATCATGTGATTAGACTATGTTAATGTTGTTGAGAGTTGCCACTAGTGAAAATATGAAGCCTAGGCCTTGTTTCCACAATTGTTACACCGTTTTTGCTCACTTTTGTCACATGTTTGCTTGCTGCACTTTTTATTACAGATTTATATTACCTTGCTTTGCCACACCTATCACTCGTATTTTACCATCTCTTCGCCGAACTAGTGCACCTATACAACTCCTAGTTGTATTAGGTGTGTTGGGGACACAAGATACTTCTTGTATCTTAATTTCAGGGTTGCTTGAGAGAGAACATCTTCAACCTCTACTTCCCTGAGTTCGATAAACCTTAGGTCATCCACTTGAGGGAAATTGCTGCTGTCCTACAAACCTCTGCGCTTGGAGGCCCAACATAGTCTACAAGAATAGAAGCGTGCGTAGACATCAAGCTATTTCTGACGCCGTTGCCGGGGAGGTAAGCGTTGAAGGTATATCTTTAGATCTTGCAATTAATTCTTTTTGTTTCTTGTTTCTATTTTCACTAGTTAGGCTTTATGGAAAACAACAAAAATATTATGAGAGAGCTTTATGAGCCTTACCTTGAGTTGGGACATGAAGTGTTTGAAGAGAAAATCAAAAAGCCTATGGAGCTTCATTATTTGCACAACACTCATGTTGGTAGTAATGTTATTTGCATGTCTTCTTTGAATACTTTTGATACTAATGATATGCAAAGACATAAGCTTGGGATGCTACATTTTATGAAGATGATCTTTTTAGCCCCCCAAGTTTTGATGAGGAAATTTATTTTGATGATACTTTGCCTCCTATCTATGATGATTATTGTGATGACACTTATGCTATAAATAATAAATTTTTACAAGTGCACCATGATAAGAATGATTCATGTAATAGCTATTTTCTTGAGTTTGCTCCCACTATTACTAATGAGAAGGATTTTGCTTATGTGGAGAGTAAGAGTGCCCTTTTGCATGTGGATCATGATAAGAATTTTTTTATGTGATACTTATATTGTTGAGTTTATTCATGATCCCACTGAAAATAATTATGAGAGGGGAACATATGCTTATAGATATTTCAATAATATCAAGTTCCCTCTCTTTATGTTGAAGTTTTTGAAGTTGCACATTTTTTTTCCTTCCTATGCTAATATCTTTATGCTTCAATGAGTTATTTCTCTACAAGATCCCTTTTCCTAGGAAGCATGTTAGACTTAAATGTGTTTGATATTTGCTTCTTAATGCTCTCTTTTGTTATTCAACTCTTATTCCTACGAGAGCATCACTAAAATCTTAAGCCTAGCTAATGGCTTTAAAGAAGCGCTTTCGGGAGGCAGCCCGCAACGAATTTAGGATTTTTTTTTGTTTTTCCTTTTGTTTTTAGTGGTCTTGATGATTGTTACTACTGTAGCAACATCATTGTATCTTTACTTTTCAAGCTTTGTGCCATTTATAGCCTCATATGACAAGGGAAGTGAAAGTTGTGACATGCTGTCCAGAAAACAGATTCTGTCCTCGTGACGGGAAAAATCATAGAAAAATCCCAGTTCATCTTTTTGAGCTGAATTTTTTACACAGCATGCTCTATACAATCACGGAACTTTCGTATGTTCTGAGTTTTTTTATTTGAGTTGCAGAAGTACCCCTAAACAATTCTTTACTACCTGCTGTTCTGTTTTTCACAGATTCTGCCACGTTTTGTCTCTCCTAACTTTTGCAAACCTTAAGCTTGCTTTTTCTTTGCAAAATCCTTTTGGAAATCTTTAGAAACAGTAGATCTTCAATGATATCTTTATATCCAGTGGGGAAAAATTATTTATTAAGGGTACTAACCTCTCTATTTCATGTTTATCTGTTAAGAGAGTTGGTTGTTGCACTGAGTTATGTCTTGTTTTTGAGAAGTAGGGGATTGAGGTTGCTATTTAATTTCAGTAGTAACTTGCAATGGTTTTGAGGTATTGATGTGAGTAATGTTTGAACTTTTGGTGTCAAGAGCTCTAGCCTATTATCGATAGGTGTCGTATTTTGGGAAATCCGTGTCTATTTTCAAAACCTACAAATTAGTTGAGAACTCGAGCTGCTAGATGGATCACTACTCTTCTGAGGGGTCGAATATTAGAGTACACTCATGTACCATGAGTCGAGGATGCACAAGGATAACCAAGCCCCCATACACTCCTCCTCGGGGTACTTGTCTCTTTGTGAACCTCCTTATTAGATTGAGAGTTACCGATAATAAGTGCATGAGTTCTTCGGACTAATGTAAGTATTGAAAGTTGACACTTCCACCCACTACTAGGGAAATAGCTATACATGGAAAGCTTATTAGTGGCGCATATAGAAAGCCATGCGCCACCATCTGTTAGGGGTGGCGCACTGGAAATTAATGCGCCACCCATAAGGTCTTATGGGTGGCGCATTATTTTCCAGTGCGCCACCCCTAAGAGTGGGCCAACCTAGATGATCTTATACGTGGCGCATCTAGCAATATGCGCCACCCCTAAGAACCATATAGGTGGCGCATATACAGAATGCGCCACCCCTAAGCTCTTAGGGGTGGCGCATTCTGTAAATGCGCCACCCATAAGGTCCTTAGGGGTGGCGCAGTTCTCTAATGCGCCACCCATAAGAGCTTAGGGGTGGCGCATTTCACCAATGCGCCACCACAGACTTTATATATGCGCCACTAAATGCCTAGAGCTGCCCTTATCTACTCCACCCCACCTACCACCTCTCATTCACTCCACACAATTCTCAAACTAGATCCACTCTTCTCACCCTAGATCTATTCGGTTTTATCCTCCTCCCCACCTCATTTCTTCCATTTATCCATCGATACTTGGCATTACATCTATTTTGTTTCATATTGAAGTAAGTGGACCTCCTCCCAAACTCTTTTGTTCCATTTATGACCCATATACTTGCCTTTATTAGCTTGGGGTTTGTTGTATATGTGAAGCTTGGGTTTTATGTATATGTGAAGCTTGTGGTGGTTTGATATATATGTGAAGCTTATGGTGGTTTGATGTATATGTGTATCTTGAGTGGCAAATTTTTTGCCGAAATGTCGATTCATTTCCATTTCGGCAAATTTCTGGCGCACTCTCCGCATGCTCCCATGCATTATTAGGGAAGTTCATGCCGAATTTTTTCGGCGACGACTGTGATATATAATTGTGTTGCTCTCTCCGTGCACGCAGGTGATCGACCATGGTCCGCGAGATGCTGAGCGATATCATCGTGGCTAGGTGGATGCAATGTGCGACAAACGACATGCTAAGGAATAATAGGCCGGATATAAGATGTCCGTGTCGGAGATGCAAACTGCAGTGCGTGACCGAGCCTGATTCCGGAATATTGCAAAGACACCTGAAGCGTAATGGTTTGATGGATGGCTACACACGATGGATAAGTGATGAAGCTGGTGAGGAGGAGGACGTCAATGATGGGGCGCCAGTAAATGAGGAAGGGCAACCAGAAAACAGCAGCGGGCGAGATGACGAAGAGCATCCCGTACATGATCTTGAAGAAGATGCCGAAGCGGATCATGTAGATCAAGATGCCGGACATGAAGATCAAGATGTCGGGCATGATGAGGATTCAAGTTGGGTGCGGGACCCTCATGTTCAAGAGCTGCTTGTCAAAGAGGCATTGAACGCAAGAGGTGCAGCTAGAGAGAAAGCCAAGATGGCGCAACTCGAGAAAGACGCGATTACGAAGTTGTACGAAGGATGCAACGACAGGGATACCCTGTTGAATGTAACACTTGGGGCTATGGAGATGAAGGCAAAACACAAATGGACCGACGAAAGCTTCGATGATAACATGGCATTCTGGCACGATCGTCTTCCGAAGGGCAACACGTGCCCAACTAGTATCGCTGAGGCCAAGAAAGTCCTTTGCCCACTCGATCTTCCGCATGTTAAATACCACGTCTGCATAAATGATTGCATGATCTATCGGGGTGAGGACGAAGATAAAACCACATGTTCGGTGTGCGGTGTTAGTCGATACAAGAGAGGGAAGAAAGTTCCTAGAAAAGTGGTATGGTACTTTCCGATCACTCCTCGTCTGCAGAGGTATTTCTTAGATCCCGAGGAAGCAAAGCTCATGAACTGGCACGCGGATAGAAAGAAGCTAAAAGAGGATGACCCGAACCCGGATCCGGAACAGGAGGACATGCTGAGGGACCCTTCAGATGGTAGCCAATGGACTGCGTTGGACCTCGAATACCCAGATTTTGGGAAAGAACCAAGGAACCTCAGGATTGGGGTGAGCGCCGATGGAGTCAATCCGTTTGGCGGCCAGAGCAGCACACACCGTACCTGGCCCGTATTTTTATGCATATACAACCTTCCCCCCTGGAAGTGCTTGAAGAAAAAGTACATAACAATGTGTATGCTAGTTCAAGGGCCGAAACAACCAGGTACGGACCTCAATCTATATCTGCAGCTGTTGAAAGAGGAGCTAGAAACATTATGGAAAGCGGAGTCAATACGTGGGACGCCGCGGCAAAATAATATTTCCCAATAAAAGCCTCGGTGATCACGACGGTGCACGACTATCTCGGATACAGATATTTCTCAGGGCAGGTGGTCCAAGGATTTTGTGCATGTGTTAGGTGCATGGATAATACAACGTACCGCCAGCTACCAAAAGATCCCGGATCTTTAAAAACCGTGTTCCAGGGGTCTCGGAGGTGGTTTCCCAAGAAACACGCGTGGAGAAAACAGGGACATATGTTCAATGGAAGCGAGGAGCTCCGAGCACCCCCAGCTCAAAGGAGCGGCAAAGAAATCGACAACTTGCTGAAAACTTGGAAAGAGTGCCCCGCGCTGGGAAAGAAAAAAAAGAATACTCAGCCGTTGATGAGGGTATGGAAAGCGAGGTCTGTTTTCTGGGATTTTCAATACTGGAGACTACTCCGCAGTCCTCATAGCCTTGATCTAATGCATATCACAAAGAACATGTGCGAGAGCTTGTTTGGCACGCTGCTCAACATGCCGGAGAAGACCAAGGACGGGCCAAAAGCAAGGAATGACTTGAAATTTATGGGCATCAGGAGGGAACTTCACCCCCCTAGTGAGGACGATGATGAGCCGGAGGAGGAAGAGGATACGGAAACGCAAAACTCTCGCAAACGAAAAAGGACGACCAAGAAGAAGACCGGTATTGATCACTGCCCCCCGGCATGCTTCACTCTGTGCGAGGAGGAGATCAAGCGGTTTATCCACTGCCTCATAGGAGTAAAATTTCTGAACGGCTACGTGGGGAAGATAAGCAGATACCTAGACGAGGCAAAGCAGCGTTTCAGCGGGATGAAATCTCACGACTGTTTCATGTTGATGACGCAGATTCTCCCGGTTGCGATGCGAGGGATAATGGACGAGCACGTCCGTAAAACGTTGTTTGGCCTTTGCAACTTTTTTGACGTCATCTCCCGGAAGTCGATTTGCGCTACGCAACTCAAAAGGCTACAGGAGGAGATCGTGCTCATACTATGCGAGCTTGAGATCTATTTCCCGCCCGCGTTCTTCGACATTATGGTGCATCTTATGATCCACGTCGTGGAGTATATCGTCCAACTCGGGCCTGCGTTTCTGCGCAGCATGATGCCGTTCGAAAGGATGAATGGGCACATCAAAAAATACGTTCGTAACAGGTCCCGTCCAGATGCAAGCATAGCGAAGGGCTTTCTAACCGAAGAGTGCATCTCTTTTTGCACGAATTATCTCAACACCGAGAACCCTGTTGGTCTGGCCGTCAACAAGCACTTTGGCAGGACCGATGGGTGTGGTCACCACGAGGGAAGCCGCGCAATGCATGTCAACTTTGACGGTCGAGACATCTACTTTGAAAGAGCAAGCCTAGTCGCGCTACAACACATCCAGCTGGTCGATCATTGGATAGTAAAGCACAAGGATTTAATCAGGAAGAAGTACGGTGACCAGGGCCTGCAGATAACGGACCGAGATCCACGACTAATCAAAGAGCACAACTCCGGTTTCATGACTTGGTTCAGGGACGAGCTTCGTGCTAATCCCCCGCGAAGGAACGCTTCCGAGGACGAAAAGATGATATTCACCTTGTCACAGGGTGCCGCACGCAACCTGATGACCTATCAAGCGTATGATATCAACGGCTACACATTTTACACGGAGGAAAAGGACAATAACTGTGATTACCAGAACTCAGGGGTAACGGGGATATTCTACACCGATGACGTCAAGGAAAGATTCTAAGGAAGGATCGAGGACATATGGGAGCTCGACTACTGTGGAGAAAAGGTGCCGATGTTCCGTGTGAGATGGGACAAGAGTGTCGTAAAAGAAGACCGGTACTTCACCACCATGGTTATACCCGAAGCCAAATCCAAGTCTGCGGGCGCAAACGTCGCCGCGAAAAATGAGCCATGGGTACTGGCTAGCCAAGTGGACCAATGCTTCTTCATTACCGACCCATCAAAGCCGAGCCGCGTTGTAGTGAGGAGAGGCAAAAGAAACATCATCGGAATGGATGGAGTCGCCAACGAGCAAGACTTTGACAAGTACGGCGACCCGAAGATGGAGGATGACTACGCCGCTCAGGATACATACACCACAACCCTACCGAAGAAAGGTCTCCTCCTGTTCAAGAGGAAAAGTGAAGGCGTCCCGGGCGTAAATTATTCAACCACGACAAAGAAGGGCAAGAAGAAGATCGTGAGGAAACGATAGCTAGTTAGCTAGCTCCAAATTTAAGAAAATCTTTTGTAATTTATGATCACTTTGTGTAGCCATGGATTTAATATGCACTTTGTAATTGATGACCGGAAGCATCAGGCACGCGTCCTACTCCATTGTGTTCAATTTTTTCTAGCTTGTATACGCGATATATAGCTGACAACTATGTTGGATATAAGGAATCGCCTTGTCACGCTTATAGAAGCCAGGAGGTGGCCAAACGTTAATGCTAGCTAGGGTACACCATATGAAACTATAAAATGTCCACCATAGATATTTCATAGCGATAGACGATAGGCCAAATAATTTAACAAAAAAATTAAAAAACACTTATGGGTGGCGCATCATGCCAGGATGCGCCACCAAGTGGTTTCTTATGCGTGGCGCATCTGGCCAAGATGCGCCACGCATAAGGAAACACTTGGTGGCGCATCTTGGCATGATGCGCCACCCCTAAGCCTTACCCTATCCAACTACCCCCTCCCCTACCCGCACAGTGTGTGTGTGTGTGTAGAATCTGTGTGATGTGTGTGTAGAATCTATGTGATGTGTGTGTGTGTGATGTGTGTATGTAGAATCTGTGTGTGTGTGTGTGTAGAATCTGTGTGTGTGTGTGTGTGCGTGTGTGTGATGTGTGTGTGGTGCTTCTGCATGCATATCAAAAAAAAAATCTTAGGGGTGGCGCATCTTGCCCAGATGCGCCACCAAGTTGTTTCTTATGCGTGGCGCATCTGGGCGAGATGCGCCACCACTAAGCCTTAACCTCCACGGCCACCTCCCCTTGCCAGTGCCCAGTACCATTCGATCGCCCCCCCTCGAGCCCTAGCACTGTGGAGCCCTAGCCGCCACCGTCGACCACCGGAGGATCCCCCGCCATTGGAGCCGCCCTGCACCCGCCGTTGGAGCCGCCCCACCACCACCGTTGGAGTCGACCTGCCCCCGCCGTTCGAGCCATCACCGTCGTCCAGCATCCGGAGCCCCAGCCATCCATCTCCGACCTCGTCGAGCACGCCTACGGCCCCGGTGAGCGTCTCCTCAATCCCCATCACCCCGGTCTGCTCCCGTGGCCGCCATGGTCGCATATAACAACTTAGTGGGACAATCCAATTCCACTTAGACAGTTAAATGGATATGGAAATCATGATGTATGCCTAAATTGAAATTCTTCTGTTGGTTATTATTTAATGATAAATTAAACACATGTGACTTACTTAACAGAAAGAATTATGAATTTGATAATTCTCATTGTGTGCTATGCAATGAGGGAAATTATGAGGATATAACTCATTTTTTCTTTAATTGCTAATTCGGTCAAGGATTTTGGTGGAACTTAAATATGGAATGGAATACTGATCTTAATTTTCATGAGATGATCATGGATGCACATAATAGATATCATAACAACATATTCCTTTCCATCAGCGGGTTGATCATCCCCATACTTCAAAGTAACCTATGCATCGATAACACCAGATCAGCATAGGGATATGTAAATTATTTCTTTAAGGTCATTTTTGAAATACTACTAGGTGTAGGTGGTGAACTAGAAATGGGAAAGCAAGTAGAGTGTGCTCACAGAGTATTGGTGAAAAAAGTCCTCTGAACTCTTGAGGGAGACTTTGTAGTGGTTAGCAAGTAGCTGGATGGAACCCCATCTTTTCCCTAGTCTAGGCCTGGCCTTTGGGAGCCTCTTGGGCTTTGCGGGCTTGTTTGGAGGCGGTTCCTTGGTGGCAACTTTCTCTGCTTTGATGGGCACCATGTTGGGAGGAAGAGGAGGTGGTGGTGGTGGCAACTCATCTGGCCCTCCATCACGCGGCTCCATCTTGGCAGGATAGACCGAGCTCTCTCTGCAAGCATAAAAAGTCAGCAATGAATATTAGTTGTACAAAACAAAGAGGAAACAAAATTGATTCCAGTTCTATAATAACCAAGAAACATCAGCTATTTAGATGAAAGATAAAGGGCAGTGTATATCTGTTGTAGGGATAGAAAATATTGCAATGAGGATTATTGTGATAATAAAATAAATGGTCTGGATATGAAGAATATTTACTCTCTAGCTCTAAACGTAGCTGTAAATTTTATCTTTCACTAGGAGATGCTGAACTAACAAAAAAATCTGTGTGAAAATTTAGGAGCAGTAAGTTTGTAAAGAGGAGTTATCGATGACACTGATACCGTGAGGACTTTATATAGAATAGCTAACTATGATGTACTAACCAGCTTGTAAATACACTTTATTCTCTAATTATAAATGGAAAATGGTCACAACGAAAGCCTTCCCCACTATATTTTATGGTAAAAAAAGTCGATGCATTGTGATAATTCCCTCCCCCCCAAACTAAGTACTTTTCTGGATGCATATAGAGCAATTGATCTGCTAAATGCAGAACACACTTGCACCTTTTGAAATGTTAGCACTAGTCATAGCATTTTTTATCCATTTGCAAGTATACAGAATTTGCAATGCATTGTTTATCATATGAAATTTACCTATATATATGTTTCTTGAATATCTACTGTTTGAATATCTATTTTTGTGCATTGTTGTGCCTACATGTAGGCATTTGTTTTGTGCAAGTACAAATTATTATCCCCTTTCTCCCGAAATGTTGATTAACTTCCGTTTCGGATGAGAATGGGCCACTCTCTTGTTAAGAAAAAGAGCAAAGGTCATGCCGAATTTTTCCGTGAATTCGTGCATGACTTTTGCTATTTTTCTTAACATGAGAGTATTTGCATTTATTTATTGTGCTAATTAATTAAGTAGTTGCATTTCTTAATATTGTACTAGTGCAAACATGTCGACTGGAGCCGACGCTGGTCCTTCTTCTCAGCCGGGAGAAAAAAGGAAGCAATTTTGGGAATACTCCCAGGAGGAGGTCGAGGAGCAGAGAGAAGAGGAAGTACCTCCGGGCGAGGAGGAGTATGAGGAGGAGATAGAGTCGGAGTCCGACTCATCGGATGATGACCTAGAGGAGGAGGCCGGTACGACAGACGGCGAGAGGAACATCGGCGAGGATGATGGGACCGGTGGCTCCAACACAGATGGTACCCAGTCGAAGAAGAGGAATCGGAAACCGACCAAGGTCAGCGTCATCGGGCAAGAGTTTACTGTTGTGACCGCCGTCGGGATTCCTAAAGAGCCCGAACGTTTTTCGGAAGGGTACGGCCGTCAAGTCGCGGCGATCCTCCGCAACACCGTGCCGATCACCACGATTAACCTCAGGAGTCGTGAGAATATTCATTATTGTCAGGTTCTTATCAACAAGCTGCACGGACGATACAAGTTTCCGGAGCCGTACGATAACACCAAACTCAGAACGAACAAAGTAAACACAAGGGCCGTCAGGAAGATGAGCAAGGCCTTGTCCAGTTGGAAAACCCGGGTGAAGAGGGCAATTTTTGAAAAGAACAAAACCTGGGAGGAGCTCAAGGAGAAAGAGCCGTTGATCGACGAAGCTACCTACAACCTTTTCAAGGCTAGGTGTGAGTCCGAGCAAGCCAAGGCCGCGAGTGCAAAGGGCAAGGCCATGCGGTCGCAGGTCATAGGTAACCACCGTCTCGGAGCCGGTGGTTACAAAATTTCCAAGCCTAAATGGGACAAAGAGGATGCCGAGTACGCCGCTGCGGGCATACCTAACCCCTTCCAGCAATACAAAGATGATCCGCAGACCGAATTCTTTGTGAGGGCCCGGAGCTATAAGGACAAAGCAACCTCGAAAATAATTATCAATCCTAAGATTCAGGAGTTTACGACTGCCGTGGTAAGTAGTTTACCACGCGACCTTGTCGATTGAATTCTCGAGTGAAGTTCACAATTTCTTAACGTTTCACATTCTTTTTGCAGCAAGCGGAAATGAAAATCGCCTCATCGCAGGAGTCGTTGGTTAAGCCGATCGGCCCGTGGGACAACGCCTTTAACAGGGCGTTGAACAAGGTCAAGAAGGTTGACGACGTGACGGCGAAGCCATCGTCAGCCGGCCGTGTAGTCGGCTTTGGTGCGGACCTAAATTGGTCCGAATATTATGGAAAATCGGCAGAGCAGTCCGGTTCGAGGGGGCGCAAGGCGAGAAGGACCGAAGAAGATGCCGCTTATGTTCGTGGACTGGAGGAGAAGGTGAACATGTTTCCGCAGCTTGTCTAGGACGAAGTGGCGAAGACGATGAACGCTCTCCTTCCAGATATGATGCAGTCGCTCGTGAATTGGCAAGCGTGTGGTGGACAAGGGCCCATACCAGTCCCCAGCATGGTCGGCAGCAACTCGGGCACCGCGGCGCCTACAGTCCCGACTCCGGCCGTAGTGGTGGCTCCCCCACCGACTCCCGGCGTATTGGTGACTCCGGCCGCCAACACCGCGGCGGCGACGCCGGACGTGATGGTAACTCCTCCGGCCACGATCGAGCAACCGGGCATAACAATAATGCACCCGGCGGCAGCGCAAATAGGGCGACCGACGCCACGGGAGGCAGCGCGCCCTCCGTCTCTTGCATGCCCGCCGTCATCGGCGGGGTCTCTTCACTAGCCGACCTCGACGCCCTCAAGGTAACTATAAGCGTCTGCAACTCAAAAGAGGACTTCATCTCCTTTCCTTTTTTAGTGGAATCTCTCTGATCCCGTACATGCATATATATATCTCTTTCGCAGGAGGACACTCCATGCATTCTATTACAAGTCGTGGACGGCGAGTTGAAGGATGTTGCCAAAGGTAAAATCATTCAACCACAAAATTGAATCATGCACAATATGCCAATGGCACCGGAGATGCATAGGGTTCAAATCTCTCTCGTGATTTCGGGCTACAAGAGAGTGGAACCTCCCATTCAATCCCCCGGATACGATGAGGACGAGCTGGCAGTCCTCAGTGACTGTTTCAACCAAATATGCCTATGGCCGAAGAGCCAAATGCGCTTAATGACGGGGGAAAGGGGCACCACACCTAGGACAACACCGCTAGTCATCGTGTCGGTGCCACATGATCCCATCGGCGCACAACAAGAAGACAATGATCTTGATGATGATATCAGCGCTGACCAGTTCATCAATACTTTGTATGATGCTAATGACTTATTCATGCCTCCTGCTGAAGGAGCCTATCAGCATGACGAGGAAGCTCGCGGTCCAGCTGATCCTGCGGCGAAGCCTGCTTGCTCCACGCGTCTCTTCGCTGCTTCTCAGGACATGTCTCCAGCAGCTTGCGCCTTCATCGAGCCTCAAGCAGATGCCACAAGATCTATTCTCAGCCCGTCCACACTCCATAAGGCGGCACTGAGCAGATAAAGGCCAGTGACTGCTCAAAATCAGAAAAGAAGAAGGGACGGAAAAGAAAGAAGAGCATCACTTCTAGTAGCCCACCTTCGATGCCGATCCGGGCTCAGGACGGGCCACCAAGAACCAAGGATCTCTCGTTCGAAATCCATGTGGCTGGTAGGGCGATGCTACCTAAGGACATGCTGGACCTTGCAACTTCGGATATGCAGAGTGTGCATCATAGTATTATGGAATTAGAGAAGATTCTTCTTCGAGAAGAGAATCCCTCGTACCCGGTTTTCATGGCCAAGGTGCCACTCAACATGGGCTTCATCAACACTATCCCCGCGGATATGATAATCCTGCGATTTTCGGAGATCTTCAATTTTTACCATCTCAAGCGGCTGGACCATAGCCTTATCCGTCTATTCTCGCTCAGCCTTTCTATGAGTATCAGGAGAGATAAGACCCCGAGCGTCGCGATATTGGACCCCTTCTACATGCGTGAAAGCATCTTGATGGACGACGGGGACGCGGCTCTCGCGGCGGGGTACATCACAGACTTCATGCTACGGAACACCGACAAAGATTCATTTCTTATGACCTACTCTCCCAAGTAAGTCATTCGCTCGCATCCGTAGCATATATGCTTTCTTAGCTTTCCATGTTCCTCTTCCAACATTCCTTTTGGATTGTTTTAATTATGCAGTGAGGATCAAGACTGCGTGCTCATCTGATTTTCACCGCAACACTCGCATGCCGTGTATTTAGACTCGGGGAGTGTGAAGAAGAAAGATTACAAGTATATCATGAGACTTTTGGATGATGCTCTCGTCGGCTACATAAAAGCCGGAGACAAGATCATGAAGCACAAGTTCAGGAAAAATCAGCCTGGCGTGAACGTGTTCAACCACGTAATACAGTTCCCGTGCGTCAAGCAGCCGGCTGGCAGTGTGAGGGATGCGTACTACACCCTTCATCACATGAGGGCAATTGTACAGGAACAACGCAACCTTACGCTTCCAAGTCATCTCAGAGCGTGGGCCGAAAGGAAGGCAGAAATCGCCGATGCAAATCTGAAGGAGGAGTTCTTTCACATCCAAGCGCAGATGGCGACTATCATCCGTCATGAAGTACAAATGAAGGGGGCGATCTTCCACTCTAACATTGCACCATCCAATGGGGAGATAGAAGTCCGCCTAAAGGCCCTGCGTGACAGAAGGCCTTTCATGACAAAAGAAGGAAGCCGCCCATTCCCCGAGCCGAGTCAAAACAATTGAATGTACTCTTTGTGTAATTTGGATGTACTCTTTGTGTAGTAGATGGTAGTGTCAAATACTCTTGGTGCTCTTTGTGTATAAAGGTCACTGCATATGCATTTTTATGCATATGTGCATGCTTCTCACCATTGATCGACTTTCTTTAAGTTGTTGATAAGAATAGATGCTAGATTGCTTTGTTCTCCTTTGGTATGATTCATATGGATGTGACCTCTAAAGCTTTGTTTTGTGCAGGTTGAAGAGCAAAAAAGATATGATGACGAAAGTAGCTTTCGCTTTTCAATAATTGTTGGACTCATTGTAATTTTGTGATGGATGTAATCTTGTGAATCTTGTTGGCCTCTAAACCTTTGTAATAAAAATTATATTGCAATTCTTTTGTATCAATAATTTTTGGCCTCATTGTTATATTGTATTTTGCATTTCTGTAATATAATAAAAATATCTGTAATTCTTTTATTCTTTTATGTAATTCTTTTTTTTTGTTTTTTGTAATTATTTAGTGGCGCATATTGTCAGGATTTAGTGGCGCACTGCGAATGCGCCACCCCTAAGGCCCTTAGGCGTGGCGCATACCAGAATGCGCCACCCCTAAGAGCTTAGAGGTGGCGCATTCTGAGATGCGCCATGCCTAAGGGCCTTAGGGGTGGCGCATCCAGAATGCGCCACCTCTAAGCCCTTATTAGTGGCTTGTAGTTAGTGGCACATCCCTAATGCGCCACTAAACTCAAAAAAAGGGCGCCACCATAAGGGTATTCCCTAGTAGTGACCTCCTCATATTTGCTAGCCTCTTTCGTGCCGTGCATTGCCTCCTTCTCACTCCGAGAGTTGGCGTCCACCTTCACCGGTACATCCAAACCCTTTGCATGGTACGCTCTGTCATCATAAACCTCCTTATATCTTCCTCAAAACAGCCACCATACCTACCTATCAAGGCATTTCCATAGCCTTTCCGAGATACATTGCCATGCAACATCCACCTCTTCATGACTTGATCTTCATGTCATACATGTTCCTGCTACACTGGCAGCGACATACATTGCATACATCATGATAGTTATATCTTCTTTATGATTTGAGTACTTTGTAACGTGTGAAAGATCTTCTATACTTTTTGTAATATATAAAGTGTTGCCCCTAAAGTGAGGAAAAGATCCCAAAGAGGACAAAATCAAAAGATCCCAAAGCGGAAAAATGAGAGAAATAGAAAGAGCCATTAAGGCCAACAGAAAAATACAAAAAAAATAAAAATAAAAAGAGAAAAAGAAATAAAAAGAGAGAAGGGGGCACACTACTATTTCTTTTGAGAGATCCAAACTCGTACTCCATCTTATATCTTGTACTCCATAGAGATTATCATTCATGCATATAGCTATGTGGGGACCTTCACACTATAGAACTTGGCTTGTATATTCCAATGATGAGCCTCCTTAAATGAGCTCTAGGTCTTCATGAGAAATCAAGTTAGATGCACCCCCACTAGTTCCATTGGAGAGCTTACCTTAGCTCATATGTGCATCCGTTGGATGGAAATCCCTACTCCTCACATCATATCTATCATTTAGCTCATATGTGCTTCCTCATTGATGTGAGCCTTTCACACCTTTTTTTGTCTTCCTCCTCCATCATTTTTCTCTCTTTGCCATCCTAAGTGTCAACTTACTTGCTTACGCTCATCCATTGCATGAGTGCTCAAAAGGTCGAAAAAGAGTGGATCATTTTGACTTGTACCTGACTAGTGGTCTTGGGATGAGTCAAGATAAGATTCCAAAGAAGACCTAGTGTGAAACTTTAGTAGATTGAGTTCTCAACACAAAAATACTTTTTCATCTCGTATTCCCTATCCCCTTTCTTGCACGCAAACACCATTTGGAGACATTCGAGTCACGGACAGCGAGAGCTCTTGCACCTTTTGTTCTTTTGTTGCTTGTGTCAATGCTAATATAGACTCTTGGTTGTTAAGACTTGAATTTAGTTGCATGCTTTGATTGCTTTACTTAAAAGTCCTTATATGGTTGTGTGGCATGTCGCCACAGAAATTATGCTTGTTATCATTTCCCTACTCAAGAACGAGCAGGAATTAAGCTTGGGGATGTTGATACGTCCGAAACGTATCTATAATTTCTGCTTGCTCCATGCATGATTTGTGTGACTTTGCCATGTTTTGCTTGAACTTTCATACAATTTTGATCATATTTGGACTAACTTATTAACTCAGTGCACCCAGTTGCCATTTCCTGTTTTCTGCTGTTTTTGTATTTCAGGTTTTTCCAATAATTAAAATGCCCAATAAATCCCGGAAAAATTATATAAAAAATCAGCGTTCCGGAAGCTTCCACCAGGCCAAAGGGGGGCCACAGGGCAGCCAGGGGGCGCCAGGAGGGTGCCTAGCGCGGCCCAGCTCCAGGCCGCGCCACCTGCCCTCTTGGGTGGGTCCCACACCCCCTGGTGCCCTACTTTGGCCCCTATTTATTCTCCCGTCGCAGAAACCCTGATACCGGACCCCTTTTCTCCAAAAGCAATTCCGATCTCCGCCGCCATCGCCATCAAGTTTCGGGGGGACATAATTCCTGTGTCGGCACCCTGCCGGGACGGGGAAGTGCCCCCGGATTCATCTCCATCGACGTTGCTTCCTCACTCCATGAAGTGGGAGTAGTTCTCCCTCGGGGCTGAGGATTCTACCAGTAGCTATGTGTTCTTCTCTCTCTCCCATGATATGATCTTCGTTGTGATCATAGGCTATGTTAATCTAGGGTGATCCCATGATATTTCCCCTTCCTCTATGTATTGGATTGATGTACTCAATTGATCTTATCTAGTATAAACTCCGAGACCAAGGTGACAGCGGTCTATTGGACATGGGTTAGAAGAATATTATCATGAGTGATTTCCTCTTTTGTGTGTGTATTGAAGATTGAGAGTCTCTTGGTGCTTGTCTTTGACTATCCTTTAGATATGTTGTGGTGATTGTGGTACTCTCTTTGGATGGCCGCGGTGACATTGGGAAATCCGTAGATTGAGAACTACGAACTCTGAGGTGTGATTTTGTAGCCCTACACAATTCTCGTCCTCTCTTGACCACAAAGGAATGACCTCCGAGTACGTCTGCATTGCATTTCTTATGGGAAATATCATGTGATTAGACTATGTTAATGTTGTTGAGAGTTGCCACTAGTGAAAATATGAAGCCTAGGCCTTTCTTCCACCATTGTTACACCGTTTGTGCTCACTTTTGTCACATGTTTTTTTGCTGCACTTTTTATTACAGATTTATATTACCTTGCTTTGCCACACCTATCACTCGTATTTTACCATCTCTTCGCCGAACTAGTGCACCTATACAACTCCTAGTTGTATTAGGTGTGTTGGGGACACAAGAGACTTCTTGTATCTTAATTGCAGGGTTGCTTGAGAGAGAACATCTTCAACCTCTACTTCCCTGAGTTCGATAAACCTTAGGTCATCCACTTGAGGGAAATTGCTGATGTCCTACAAACCTCTGCGCTTGCAGACCCAACATCGTCTACAAGAATAGAAGCGTGCATAGACATCAATCCCGTAGTCGATTCTATGATCTGGTCAATACGAGGCAGTGCGAAGGGATCCTTCGGCAGGCCTTGTTTAAATCTGTGTAGTCAATGCACATGCGCCAGGTCCCGTTCTTTTTCAAAATGAGGACCGGGTTTGCAAGCCATTCTGGATAAAATACTTCCATGATAAATCCGGCAGCAAGGAGCCGTGCTATCTCTTCCCCAATAGTGTTTCTTCTCTCGTCATTGAAGCGATGAAGGAATTGCTTGACCGGTTTCAGTTTTGGGTCTATATTTAGGTGGTTCTCAGCGAGTTCCCTCGGGACGCCTGGCATATCAGAGGGTTTCCAGGAAAAGACGTCCCGATTCTCACGGAGGAACTCGATGAGCACGCATTCCTATTTATCAGATAGCTCTGTCCCGATGGTGAACTGCTGAGAGGAGTCACCAAGGACAAATTCGACTTTCTTCGTATCCTGAGCTGTGTGAAATTTGGGGTTGTTGTCGGGAGTCGGTTTCTTCAGGATTGTGGGATCTGCCGGGTCTATGTTTTCTTGGTATGCTGACAAGTCCTCCTTGCCACGCGTCGACTCGGCAAACTTGACATGCTGTTCGTCACATTCCACTGCCCTAGACCGACTTCCATCGACGGTAATTGGGCCATTAGGACCGGACATTTTTAGTTTCAGGTAGACGTAACATGGCCGAGCCATGAATTTGGCATAAGCCGGTCTGCCCAAAATGGCGTGATATGGGCTCTCTAGTTTTACCACTTCAAAGGGTATGAGCTCGGAGCGGAAATTCTCGGCGTTTCCAAACGCTGTCTCCAGGTAGATTTTACCTATCGAACGTGCCGACTTTCCTGGGACTATTCCATGGAAAACAGTGTTGGAGAGTTGCAGCTGTTTTTGGGTCAACCCCATCCTGCGAAAGGTTTCGTAATACAGGATGTTGATGCTGCTTCCTCCATCCATGAGCACTTTGTCAAGTGTGGATCCTCCAATTTGTGGAGAGACTACTAGAGCCAGGGCCCCTGGATTTTCTACCACTGGGGGTGATCATCTCTTGTCCAAGTGATTGGCTGTTCTGACCAATTGAGCCATCTAGGCCAGGCCGGCTTTGTGGTCACAGCCATAGCGGCTCTGCGCTGTAGCTTCCTATCCCTTCTGCAACTGCTGGTGGTGAAGACGTGATATGTTGCACGGTCATGGAGTTGTTTTGGGTTTTCTTGGAATCCAGCAAGCCCAGACTGATTTTGCTGGGCTCCTCCTCCAGGTCCTTGGTGTTGAGGCATTGCGCCGGCTCCTTGGTAGCCAGGATTCTGGATGTTGCCGCTCTGGCCCGCTCCTCCACCTGACCCGGGAGGTCCTTGGTTTCCATGTCGTGCTAATTCTTTCATGAAGAAGCAATCTTCTCAGGTGTGATTGGCTGGGCGACCGGGTTAACTATGAGTTGGGAAAGGACCCTTCATAGCTGCTTCATAGTTGTTCGGGCGAAAATTTCCTTCCGGCTTGCGGTAGTTGTCGCCCCCCTGCTTCTGTCTTTGGGAGCCGATGTTTGTGTTGGCTACCAAGTCAGAATTAGTCTGTTCAAGCCGTCGCTTGGTTTGCTGATTCTGATTCTGGGATGTTTTGCCACCATTCTTATTCTGGACTGCTTTATCCTGCTGAGGTTCAGTATCCTTGGTTTTGTCTGACTCAACATATTTAATGACTGGATTCATGAGCTCTCCTATGTCCTTGACAGTCCATTTGAGTCGGCCAATTTTGTGGGCTAGGGGCTCGAATTTACAGTTCCTTTCCAACACAATGACGACTATTTGGGTTGTGATAGTATCTGAAGAGTGGATTATTTCTACAACCCGTCGCGCCCAGCTCAGGGTCGACTCTCCTTCCTTTTGGACACAATGCTCCAAGTCAACGATCGAGGTGGCTCGCCGGCATGTGCCTTGGAAGTTCTGGATGAATTTTTCCTTGAGATCCGTCCAGGAGGTGACAGAATTCTCTGGGAGATTTTTGAACCATGTGCGAGCCGGCCCTTCCAACATCATTGTGAGATAACGGGCACACACTCCTTCGCTGGCTTGCATCATGTCCATGGCTAGATCATAACTTTCGATCCAAGCTGCCGGGTCCATGTCAGTTGTATAGTTTGTAATCTTGCGTGGGCCTTTGAATTCTGATGGCAGGCGTGTTTTATGAAGAGCCGGCACCAGGCATCGATTGCCCACGGATCTGCTGATGAACTCGGCGTCTTTGTCTTGGGGTGGAAGTTGAACCATCTTCTCTATCCGGCGTTCGGGGTAGAGGTTAGATGTTATGTCTTGGATCCTTATTGCCCCCGGCGGGTCTGGTGGCGGGGCGTGGCATTGGCGATGACTTATCGAGCCGGCCGGCGCTGGTGAGTCCGCTTGCCGGCTCACACTGCGATATGGGGTCTCGTGTAGGTACTGAAATCCCTACGAGTATTGGGCTTGTTGTGTGATTGTGGTTTTGAGCAGATGGATCGTCCCTCGAGTGGCCTGGTCTACCGGGGTTTCTCCAGCGCAGGCACGCTAGCGAGGTACCGTGTCGCTGCCACCACATTGTCCATGGGGTTATTGTAGTGATCTGGGGTGTATGGAACCGTTCCTGCCGCGGCGAGGGGACATGTTGCCTTGGTGGCGTGTACCCTGGAGGATTCGACTGATTCATGTCCTGGAATAGCCTCCGAGCCGTAAGGTCAGCAGGGATCCGGCTCGCATATCCCGCGGGTCATGTGTTGGCGAGACTCAGTCTCCCTGCTCCTATCAGTTCTGACTCGTGTCGCAAGCGCCTGGTTTCTTGAGCGAGTTGCGTTTCTCTCTCCACCAACTGGGCGTTTTGGGAGTTAATTTCCATTCTAATGCTCATCACCTGGGCCTTGAGTCCATTGACCTTGGTCCTCCAAGCTTGCTGGTTTTCAGGTGTTATTAGCGCAGCTAAGGCTTCATCCAAGGCGTTTAGTGCATTTGAAAGGGCTTCTGCTCCCGTAAGAACTTCTGGCTGTTCCCTATCTGGGTTAGGGGCCGTGTTGTGAGTCGTATCCACATTCCGGTTCTATGCCGCACCTTGAGCCGGCTGGTTTCCCTGCTCTTCGGTGCCTGCCATGAACACTGTCACGCAATATGGCGACTCGTACTGTGGAAAGTCGGGATTGTATTCGTTTGTTCCTGTGCCGAGTCTGTTACTCCCAGTGGATCGGATGGAGCCGGTATCTGAGAAGCTTGTTTCACTGGGGTGTGAGTCAGCGTCAGATGCTTCTCCCGTTCTGTTGGGTGTCAGAGGCTCGACAGAGCACGTCGGCTCCGGAGATCCAGTGATGAACCCAACAAATGTGTGCCTTGAGCCGGCATGTCGTCGACTCGAGGTTTCCAGGGAGACTTCGGGATCCGGATCTGGCTCAGATCCGTGCATTCTCCCGATGAAGATGTGAATAGTTCCGATCGGAACCCGATAACCGGATTCGACGGAATCGACATCAGGCCCCCAATTTGAGTCGTCGATGCAGAGCTTTCCGTGCCGCTTTCTGGTTATTCGCCCGGTCACGAATCCTTCCATGCCTTGCAGAGCTCCCCTTAGAATCTCAACACCTGCGACCACATGCCCCACGGTGGGCGCCAACTGCCGTGGGAAAGTCACGGCAGATGTCCGTAGAGTCGGACTTATCATGGGACCTTTGCTGCGAGGCGAATTCAAAGAGAGAGTCGACATGTGCACATGACTCGGCGAGTTACCCAGGTTCGGCCCCGACGATGCGGTAAAGACCTACTCCTGCTTTATGACTATATGGGGATCGACTCTTCAATAGGAAGAGTCGATCGTATCGATTACAGTAGTGATGTTTCGCCGGCTTAGTCCCGTGGAGATCTAGGATCTGGAGCGAGTTGTCTAAACCTGGCTTGATGTAAGTTCTGGCTCTGGCTCCCTTGGTCCTCGGCTTATAAAGGTGCCGGGTCCCGGGATTCCTAGAGTCCGACTCCTACACAATATGGAGTTCTATTCTACTTTACAAGTTTTCTACATGCTATACAAGGTAAGTCGAATTCCTTCTAGGGCTTCAATCTTCACGCTTGGCACGTCAGACTCCTGGTCGGGTCTTCTTTGTGGGCCTTCATATATAAGTCGGCCCAGAGGTTCCTAATGCCGGGTCTATGAGCTTGATCCATCCCCCCGACAACATCCCCAAACTTAGACGCTTGAGCCTCCTTGGGTATTTCTTCGGTGTGCATGGGGGCATGCCCAAGCTTTAGCACTTGACACTCCCGAATCTTCTTTTATCATCTTCCACCGCATACTTGAAAACTCCCTTCATACAAAACTCATCATAAGATGATTAGAGTGGTTAGTACCCATAATAAAATAATTTTTCTACAATGGAAATAAAGATTTTCATGAAGAGCTACTGTTTCTCAAGATTTCAAAAAAAAATGCAAAGAAAAAGCATGCTTAAGATTTGCAAAACGATGAAAACGCAAAACGTGACAGAATCTGTGAAAAATAGACTAGCAGGTCGTAAATAAAAAAATTTGGGGTACTTCTGCAACTTAAAAAAAACTCAGAACAGACACTTGAAAGCTAATTGTATAGAACATACTGTCAAAAAAATTCAGATCAAAAATATGATCTGGTGATTTTTGGCTAATTTTTTCGTCAAGCAAACAGAATCTGTTTCTGGACAGCATGTCACAACTTTTGAACTTTCTTGCAATCGGAGGCTAAAATTGGCACAAAGCTTGAAAATAAAGATACAATGTTGTTGCTAAACTAGTAACAAGCATCAAGACCACTAAAACTGAAAGTAAAAACATCTTGGGTTGTCTCCCAATAAGCGCTTTCTTTTATGCCTTTTAGCTAGGCATGAAGATTATAAAAGGTGCTCTCATAAGAATAAGAATTTTAAGCAAAAGAGAGCATCAAGAAGAAAATATGAAACACATTTAAGTCTAATCAACTTCCTATGAATAGGAATATTATAAGAAAATAACTCAAAGAAGCACAAAGAGACAAGCATAGGAAGGTGCAACAACTTCAAAACTTTCATCATAAAGAGAGGTGTTTTGCTAACATGGAAGTTCCTATAACCAAACTTTCGTCTCTGAAAGTAATTTTCATGAGCATCATAAAAAAATCAACAATATAACTATCGAATAAAGCATGTTGTTCATGACCTACAAGAACACATGTATAGTTTTCAACATGTTCTTTATGGACATAAGATAAATGTATCCCATCACCTTGAGCCTCAATAAGAGCATAATTCCTCGGAATATGAGTTGGAGATTTGAAAAGAATAATAGGAAAATCAAGTGTGGGTGCAATAGCAACAATTTCATTCTTAACATAAGGAACTATAGCAAGTTCATCTTTTTAAGCATCATCCATAGTGGCATCTTGGCCATAAAAAGTGTCAAGTTCTTCAGAAAGGGATGTATCAAGTTCATTTTTTAAGCATCATCCTCCCCTCTTTGTTCTTCATGGTTTAGACCTCGTGAGCTTCCCTACATGATCGAGGCACATATGTAATCTTTCTACTATTGCTATGCTGAGTTTGCTAGGATCCGATGGATTATGAGACTGTGTTCAGATTGTATTTGAGTAATATATTTCATTCTCCTCTTTTATATTTATGTTCTAGAGTAATTCTTGCATGTTCTCTGTAGCTGTTTATTTCTTTGGCCAAGTAGTAGGTAGTGACTCCAAGAGGGAGCGTTATGATTGATTGTTTGTTCATGCCCCCTGATGACTAGCTTGAGTGACAGAAACATGAGTCTAGGGGATGTGTTGTTGCCACAAGGGGTAAAACAACGGTGCTTGTACTTGCGGGTGCAAGGATTGTTTACTTTACGCAAAGTTCTGTAATGCAATTGTCTGTTGCTTTGAGTTTACACTTTGGGTGGGATTCGCAACTTAATACCAGCGAGATGTTCTGGATAGATATCTCAAGGTGGATGATAAGTAGGTAGATGCAGATGGATTTCGGTCTACTTGTCTTGGCGTACCGCCCATGCTTTTGAGCCTCTTCCTTTCTTTATAGCATAGTTAGCATTGGTTTGCGCACATAATCCTGTCAATTTCCCAACTGTAATTTGCTTACCTTGCATGGTTGTTTTATCGTCTTTTGGGAGAGAGACATCACTAGTGAACATCATAGGACCCCGGTCCATATTTCCAACACTGTTTACACCCGCTATCAATTTATTGATTTATTTCCTTTTCCGTTGCTATCACTATCATTATTATCCCGTGTGTTTTATCCTTTGTAAACAACAAAGCCGGAGGAATTAACAACTCCTCTGTACTCGTTGGCAAGAAAAGTTATTTGCTGTATATGTAGGTCTAGGTGAAGTAAGCAACCTTGAGTTGTGAACGGAGCCATTGTTCACTTCACCACCTTCTTGTATCTGTTGGAGTCCTAGTGGTTCCATACTAAACCTTAGCATCTTCGCTAAGGGAAACTTGCTGCTGTCTACATCTAAACCTTCCACTTTGGGTAACCAACAAGGGGGCGTTAATTCGTACCATCAAAAGAAATTTCTGGCGCCATTGCCGGGGACTCCACTCTTCAAGATAGTGGAGTTGCATACTATCTTTTATCTTTTCTTTTTAGTCTTGTTAGTTTACCTTTCAGTTTTTTCTTTAGTTCTCTTTATCAAAAATCAAGAAAATAGTTCTCTTGCTTTTAGTTATCCTTTCTGTTTAATCAAGCATGTTAGGATTTGGTGCCTTGAGGGAATCTGAGGTTTTATATTTCCATCAAAGGGATGGAGAAAATATGAAGAAGTCTTGGGATAGAATTTCTGATGCACATAGAAGGATTATGCCTTGGATACCTATAAAAATTGTTCTGAGAAATTTTTACCATGGTATTTTTAGATGGTGCAAACACTCTTTGGATATTATAGCCGAAGGGGATTTCTTAGCTTGTGATGAAGCTAGAGCTCTTGAAATTATACATGGTCTATCAAGTTACTTTGTTTATGATCATAGTTTTGATACTGTCATAGATAGACTTGCTACTATTGAAAAGAGATTGGATAGTCTAGACTTGAGAAAAGTAAAGAAACCCCAGCCAAATAAGAAAGATATTTATGAGTTAGATGGTGACTGGGAACCCTTTGTTAGAATTATCATCTCTAATCACGGCTTCCTTGATTTCTGTGACATTGGGTCCATGGTTTCTACTATGCCAAAAGTTGTTCATGATTCTTTAAAATTTAACATGGACAAATTGTCATCCTATCATGAACATGCTAATGGAGATATTTCTGAGATCCAGGGAAGGATGAAAGACGTACCAGTGACATTCCTTAAAGTGATTGCAATGGTTGATTTCTTCGTCATGAAGCCAAACCAAGGAAATACAGTGCTTGGGAGGGATTTCCTCTGGGCCGTGAAAGGCTTCATTAATATAGGTAAGGGACAAATCCGCCTACGCGGGAAAGCAAAAGGTATATACCCCTTTCCTAAAAGAAACAAGGATGAACTTGTTGAGGAACCATTTGAATCTATTTACAACTCCGATTATTATGATGATCTTTGATTCTTCCTATTTGCATCAAGCCTAGCTAATGGCTTTAAAGAAGCGCTTTCGGGAGGCAGCCCGCAACGAATTTAGGATTTCCTTTTTGTTTTTCTTCTGTTTTTAGTGGTCTTGATGATTGTTAATACTATAGCAACATCATTGTATCTTTACTTTTCAAGCTTTGTGCCATTTATAGGCTCATATGACATGCTGTCCAGAAAAAAGATTCTGTCCTCGTGACTAGAAAAATCATGGAAAAATCCTAGTTCATCTTTTTGAGCTGAAATTTTTAAACAGCGTGACCTATACAATTACGGAACTTTCGTATGTTCTGAGTTTTTTTATTTGAGTTGCAGAAGTACCCCTAAAAAATTCTTTTCTACATGCTGGTCTGTTTTTCACAGATTATGTCCTGTTTTTCCTTTTCTTCGTTTTGCAAACCTTAAGCTTGCTTTTTCTTTGCAAAAACTTTTTGTAAATCTTGAGAAACAGTAGCTATTCAAGAATATCCTTATTTCCAGTAGAGAAAAAATATTTTATTATGGGTACTAACCCCGCTAATCAGATTATGATGAGTTATGTATGAAGGGAGTTTTCAAGTGTGCGAGGGAAGATGATGAAAGAAGATTCAGGAGTGTCAAGCGCTCAAGCTTGGGGATGCCCCCATGCATCCCCAAGAAATATTCAAGGAGACTCAAGCGTCAAAGCTTGGGGATGCCCCCGTGCATCCCCTTCTCCATCAACAATTATCAGTTCATCTCTCGTTTCACTATATTCTTATCACTTCATGCGTTATGTGCTATGCTTGGAGCGTCTCACTCTTAGTTTTTATTTTTAGTTTTCTTTAGCTTTACTTTCTGTTCATAACAAGTTAGAACCCAACTTTATTTGTGTGGGAGAGAAACACACTCCACTTTCAAAATCTAGGACACAACATAGGATATTTCATGCTTGTCTTTGCTGTGAGTGTTCTTTATCTTTTTCATAGCTACTCTCATGTTTAGCTCTAGGTTTTCATGCTTATATTTTTAATAGCTTTTGTTTAGTTTGTTTCTGGATCTCTCTTGAGTTTTCATGTTTATCTTGTTTAGAGAGTTTGCCTGTTGCACTGAGTTTGGTGTCTTGACTTGAAGTAGGTAATTGAGGTTGCTATTCTTTTGTAGTAGTAACTTGCAATAGTTTTGAGGTATTTCTTTGAGTAATGTTTGGACTTTTGGTATCAAGAGCATTAGCCTATTAGTGATATATGTTTATTTTCAAAACCCACAAATTTAGTTGAGAACTTTAGCTACTAGATGGATCACTACTCTTCTGAGGGGTCAAATATTAGAGTACACTCACGTACCATGAGTCAAGGATGCGCAAGGATAACCAAACCCCCATACACTCCTCCTCGGGGTACTTGTCTCTTTGTGAAACCTCCTTATTAGACTGAGAGTTACCGATAATAAGTGCATGAGTTCTTTGGACTAATGTGAGTATTCGAAAGTTGACACTTCCACCTTCCCATATTTTTCTAGCCTCTCCTGTGCCGTGCATTGCTTTCTTCTCACTCCGAGAGTTGGCGTCCACCTTCGCCGGTACATCCAAACCCTTGGCATGATACGCTCTGTCATCATAAACCACCTTATATCCTTCCTCAAAACAGCCATCATACCTACCTATCAAGGCGTTTCCATAGCCTTTCCGAGATACATTGCCATGGAACTTCCACCTTCTCATGACCTTATCTTCATTTCATACATGCTACTTGCTTGATCGATGAGCCGAATGCTAATTGGGCCTTGCCCTAATCATTGCAACATGACGCGCTAGTATCATTGCATATCCTGCTACCCTGGCAGAGGCATACATTTGCATACATCATGATAGTTACATTTTCTTTATGATATGAGTACTTTTGTAAAGTGTGAAAGATCTTCTATACCTTTTTTAATATATAGAGTGTTGCCCCTAAAGTGAGGAAAATATCCCAAAGAGGACAAATGAGAGAAATAGAAAGAGCCATTGAGGCCACCAAAAAAATACAAAAAAAGAGAAAAAAGAGAAAAATAAATAAAAAGAGAGAAGGGGGCACACTACTATTCCTTTTGAGAGATCCACACTCGTACTACCTCTTATATCTTGTACTCCAAAGAGATTATCATTCATGCATATAGCTATGTGGGGACCTTCACACTATAGAACTTGGCTTGTATATTCCAATGATGAGCCTCCTCAAATGAGCTCTAGGTCTTCTTGAGCAAGCAAGTTAGATGCACCACCACTAGTTCCATTGGAGAGCTTACCTTAGATCATATCTGCATCCGTTGCATGGCAATCTCTACTCCTCACATCATATCTATCATTTGGCTTTCTCTCGCCTATGATTGTCCTCATTGATGTGAGCCTTTCACACCCCTTTTTTTTCTTCCTCCTCCACCATTATTCTCTCTTTTCCTTCCTAAGTGTCAACTTTATTTCTTACGCTAATCCATTGCATGAGTGCTCAAAATATCGAAAAGGAGTGGATCATTTTGACTTGTACCTGGCTAGTGGTCTGGGGACGAATAAACATAAGATTCCAAAGAAGACCAAGTATGAAACTTTAGTATATTGAGTTCTCAACACAAAAATAATTTGTTCTCGTATATCCCTATCCCCTTTCTTGCACGCAAACACCATTTGGAGACATTCGAGTCACCGACAGCGAAAGCTCTTGCAACTTTATGTTCTTATGTTGCTTGTTTCAATGCTAAATATAGACACTTGAATTGAATTACATGCCTTGATTGCTTTACTTAAAAGTTCTTATATGGTTGGTAGCATGTCACCATAGAAATTATGTTTGTTATCATTTACCTACTCGAGGACGAGCAGGAATTAAGCTTGGGGATATTGATACGTCCAAAACGTATCTATAATTTCTTCTTGATACATGCCTCTTTTGTGTGATATTGCTATGATATTGATGCACTTCCATACACTTTTGATCATATTTGTACAAACCTATTAACTTAGTGCACCCCAGTGCCAGTTCCTGTTTTCTGCTGTTTTTCTATTTCAGTTTTCCCCCATATTAAAAGTTCTCCAAAAATTCGGGAAAAATCCAATAAAAAATCAGCGCTTCGGAAGCTTCGGGAATCACCAAGGAGGGGCCAGAGGGGACCCACCAGGGCCCCAGGCGCCCTCCCGGCGCGCCCTAGCGTGGGGCCGCGCAAGGGGGGGCGCCTGGACCCCTGGTGCCCCCCTGGCTGCCCCCTTCGCCCATATATTCTCCGTGACGGGAAACTTCCGAGACAGGAACCCTTTTTCGCGATCTCTCCTCTGTTCCACCGCCGCCGTGCCTCCAAGATCGGGAGAACCAGGAGACCTCTTCCCGGCACCCTGCCGGCGGGAGGAACCACCTCCGGGAGCTTCTCCACCACCATGGATGCTTCCCGGATGAACCGTGAGTACTCCAACTTGGATCATGGGTCTATGATCAGTAGCTATGTGATGTTCTCCTCCCCTCTTTTTTCTTCATGGTTTAGACCTCATGAGCTGCCCTACATGATCGAGGCACATATCTAATCTTTCTGATGTTGCTATGTTGAGTTTGCAGAAATCTGATGGATTATGAGACTATGTTCCGATTGTGTTTGAGTAATATATTTGATTCTCCTCTTTTATATTTATGTTCTTGAGTAATTCTTGCATGTTATCCGTTGCTATTTATTGCTTTGGTCAAGTAGTAGGTAGTGACTCCAAGAGGGAGCGTTATGCATGATTGTGGGTTCATGCCTCCCGATGAGTAGCTTGAGTGACAGAAACATGAGTCTAGGGGATGTGTTTTTGCCACAAGGGAGAAAACAACGGTGCTTGTACTTGCGGGTGCAAGGATTGTTTACTTTACGCAATGTTCTTTAATGCAGTTGTCTGTTGCTTTGAGTTTACACTTTGGGTGGTATTCGCAACTTAATACGAGCGAGATATTCTGGATAGATATATCAAGGTGGATGATTAGTAGGTAGATGCAGATGGATTTCGGTCTACTTGTCTTGGCGTACCGCCCAAGCTTTTGAGCCTCTTCCTTTCTTTATAGCATAGTTAGCATTGGTTTGCGCACATAATCCTGTCAATTGCCCATGTAATTTTTTTACCTCGCGTGGCTATTTTATCATCTTTTGGGAGAGAGACATCACTAGTGAACATCATGGAGCCCGGTCCATATTTCCAATACTGTTTACACCCACTATTTATTTTTTTCTTTATTTACTTTTTCGTTTCTATCACTATCATTATTATCCGGTACGTTTTATCCTTTGTAAACAACAAGGACGGAGGGATTGACAACCTCTCTGAACTCGTTGGGAGAAAAGTTATCTGTTGTGTGTGTGCAGGTCCACGTCAACCGCCTTATTACTGGCGCCGTTGTCACCTTCCTGTCGTTGTTGGAGTCCTACCGGACACAAACCTTGGTATCTTCACCGAGGGAAATTTTCTTCTGTCTACATCTCAACCTTCCACTTTGGGTAAGAAACGAGGGGCGAGCACTTCTCCCAACATCACCACTCGGGCAACACCTCACTAACGCGAGGGGCCCACCTGTCAGCCTCTCGGAAATAAAAGGGAAAAGGGGGGGGGAGCCAGGGATTCGAACCTAGGTCTCCCAGGTACAAGCCACTCTCCCTCGCCACTGCACCCCGAATCGTTTTCTGAACGAAATAAGAGGGATGCAACCAACTTGAGACCTCGTTAGGCGGCCACTTCATCCTGACGAAAACCACACAGCCCCGACGTCGGCAACTGCTCCGGTGAGCGTAGCCTCACCTGCAGCCACGCTCAGAGAAAACCACCAAGGGGGAGCTCGATTTGGCACCTCCCTCTACGCGGGAACATAGGACACGGTCAACAGAACTCCTCTACCACGCGGGAACATAGGCCACGTTCAACAGCACAGCGACGAGCACGCCTGCATCTTCAGACACCGTGCAGCGCACCCAACTTCAGGCGACCCGCGCATCGAGCTCACGGAGACTCCAGCATCGGGATTGATTGCAAACGCAAGGGAGCAGCACCACGATCACGTGGGTTCCCTGGACCAGACCTAAACGTCACCGGAGGGGAGGCCAGGTTTGCCTCAATCCATGGCGGGTCTGACGGACAGACACACGAGGTTCAGACGTGGGGAGACTCCACCTAGATACACGAAGAGGGAGGCCCTTGGGCGCCAAAGAAACGCTCTGGAAGCTCCTAGAGCACGCGGGAGGCCGTCCGAGATGCACCACGGGCACGGTGATCACGAACTCCTTGCCGGCGCAAAGCTACACGGCGGAAACGTACTGCTAACATGAACAGAGGAACCACGGGCGTCTACAGGGAAAGGGGAGGCTTGAGCTCACCTTGTGGGTCATGCAGCGTGTCCCAACCTTGTTTTAGAGGAAGGAGTCGGGCTTGAAGACGACCACGCGGTGCAGGGGCTCCACGGCGACGTCCATGTCTCCGCGACAAATCCGTGCACCCCTCTGCTACCTGCGACCAAGAACGGGTCAAAAACTGACAGCAGAAGGTGCGTGCAAACGCACGTCCAAGGATTTGAGCGCACGGTGATGAATTTGAAGGAATTGGCCGGCGGCCATGGCAGGTCAGGGGAGAACCTGCGGGGTCAAACAGGACGGCGGCGGCAGAAACCTGAGGGGGAAACGAGTCCTCTAGGATTCCAGGACGGCTCAGGGGCGCTGGTTATAAAGGAGGGGGCTCCTGGCCACGTCGACGGCATCGACATCGATGCCTCCCGCCGGTTGTGAGAGAGGAGGAAGAGGGGACCTCTCCATGCTGGAAATGCGACGAGTGGTGCCCCTTGGATCAAGATCTAACGGCACAGAGAAAGCTTGCGTACCGCTTCGCTGGATGAGGCCAGGTGGGCTGCGGGCCGTGGAAGTGGGGCGAGGCCTGCTAGGCTGGGCCTGGCAGGTCCTCTGCCTCCAAAATGAATTGGGGATTTTCTATTTAAAAAAACAGAGAAATCTCAAGAATAGTTGGGGGCAAACCATGACAGAGAAAAACATATTAAAATATGTTTTGGGATCCTTGCAATACTCTCCAATTTATAAAATTGGTTTGGCCAATTTGGAACAACTAAAATGTGGGGGCATTTTTTAAATTCAAACCACTTTGAACTATGGCCTACATTTTTGGGAGGTTCAAAATTGATGCAAGGTGTTTAAAACACTTGGGAAGGGAAAATAAATGGTTATGCCAAGTTTGGGGTCAAGAGGAGCACATGTGCCACATGAAAAAAAATCCTCAAACACCCTTCTTGAACCATTTTGTTTGAATTCAAAAGCAATTAAAATTAACTCAAATCCCTTTGGCATTTTAAATCATCACATGAATTTGTAACATCTAGCACCATGTCAAGTTTGGAAGTCATATGACAAAGCAAAATTACATGATGATTACAAGAATTGCCCTTGGGCTGTTACAGCTCTCCCCCACCAACGCAGGATCTCGTCCCGAGATCTACGCCTGAAACAACTCTGGATACTCAGAACGGAGATGATCTTCACACTCGCTCCCACGTTCCCTCCTTCTCAGAATGATGTTCCCACTGCACCTTCATGAACTTTGGCCTTGTTGCGATTCTTGCGCTCGGACGTCTCAAGAACACGGACTAGACGCTCTGGGTAGGAAAGGTCCGCACTGAGCTGGATCTCGCCCAAGTCAACGGCCTACTCTGGCTGCTTGAAGAACTTCTTTAGCTGGGACACATGGAACATGTCGTGTACCACAGCTAGACTCTCGGGAAGCTCGATCCGAATGGCAATAGGTCCTCCAGTCTCAAGGATGCGGAAAGGTCCGACAAATCTTGGAGGGAGCTTTCCTTTGATACCAAAGCGGTGAGTTCCCCTCAACGGAGAAACTCTCAGGTACGCCCAATCACCAACCTGGAAGGCTACACCACGGTGCCTCTTGTCATAATAGGCCTTCTACCTTGACTGTGCTACCTTGAGGTGCTCTCGGACAACCTTGACCCTATCTTCTGCCTCTTGGATCACATCTGGACCGAACAATTGCTTCTCACCTGTCTCGGACTAGTTCAAAGGTGTCGTGCACTTCCGGGCATACAAGACCTCAAAAGGTGCTGCCTACTGATACGTCCCAAACGTATCTATAATTTCTGCTTGCTCCATGCATGATTTGTGTGACTTTGCCATGTTTTTCTTGAACTTTCATACACTTTTGATCATGTTTGGACAAACCTATTAACTCAGTGCACCTAGTTGCCAGTTCCTATTCTATGTTGTTTTTATATTTCAGGTTTTCCGGCCATTAAAAGTGCCAAATAAATTCCGGAAAAATTATATAAAAAATCAGCGTCCCGGAAGCTTCCTGAAGAACCAAGGAAGGAAGGGAGTGGACCCACAAGGGCCCCAGGAGGGTCCCTGGCGTGGCCTAGCCCTAGGGCGCGCAAGGCACCATCCTGGCTGCCCTATGGCCCCCCTCGGTGCCCCCCTTGGCCTATATTTAGTGGCCGCGGAGAAAACCCCTAATATCAATATTTTATTCCCGTTCTCCTCTCTGTACCGCCTCCGCGGCCGTTTCAAGATCGGGGCTGCCAGGAGAAGTTGCCCCGGCACCCTGTCGGAAGGAGGAATCCCCTCTGGGAGACCATCCATCACCATGGACGCATCCCGGATGTGCTGTGAGTAGTCCCTCTTGGACCATGGGTCCATGACTAGTAGCTATGTGATGTTCTCCTCCCCTCTTTGTGCTTCCACTTTCGAGACCTTGTGAGCTGCCTCACATGATCGAGGCACCTTTGTAATTTTCTGTGTTGCTATGCTGAGTTTGCTGGGATCTGATGGATTATGAGACTATGTTCAGATTGTGATGAGTAATATATTTGGTTCTCTTTTTTATTTGTGTTCTTTAGTTAATTCTTGCATGTTCTCCGTTGCCGTATTTTGCTTTGGCCAAGTGATTTGTTGCAACTCCAAGAGGGAGCGTTATGCTTGATTGTGGGTTCAGCCCCCTGATGTCTAGCTTGAGTGACAGAAACATGAGACTAGGGGATGTGTTGTTGCCACCAGGGATAAAACAACGGTGCTTGTACCTGCGGGTGCAAGGATTGTTTACTTTACGCAAAGTTCTCTTAATGCAGTTGTCTGTTGCTTTGAGTTTACACTTTGGGTGGGATTCGAAACTTAATACCAACGAGATGTTCTGGATAGATATATCAAGGTGGATGATTCGTAGTAGATGCAGATAGATTTTGTTCTACTTACCTTGGCGTACTGCCCATTTATTTTAAGCCTCTTCCTTTCTTTTGTAGCATAGTTAGCATTGCAGTGCATTTAGAATCCTGTCAATTTCCCAGCTGTGATTTGTTTACCTCACTAGCACTTTTATCGTCTTTTGGGAGAGAGACATCACTAGTGAACGTCATGGGGCCCCGATCCATATTTCCACCATTGTTTACACCCTCAGTTTACTTTCATTCTTTACTTTCCGTTCCCACTATTATTATCTCTCGCGTTGATCCTTTGTAAAAAGCAAGGCCGGAGGAATTGACAACTCCTCTGTACTCGTTGGGAGAAAAGTTACTTGTTCTGTGTGCGGGTCCACTTCAAGCGCCGTGACACCTTCTTGTATTTCTGCGAGTCCTACTGGAGACAAAACTTGGTATCTTCATCGAGGGAAATTCGCTGCTACGCTATATCTCACCTTCCACTTGGGGTAACCAACGGGAAGCGAGAGAACTATCTTCCTTGCTAGCATGAAGTAATTTCTGGCGCCGTTGCCGGGGAGTCCAGTCTACAAGATAGGGGAGTTGCACACTATCTTTTATCTTTGCTTTTTGGTCTTGTTAGTTTACCTTTCAGTTTTTACTTTTGTATCCCTTATCAAAAATACCAAAAATACCAGCTGCTACTATGGGTTCCAATGAAAACACCAAGTTGTGTGACTTCACTAGTCACAACAACAGTGACTTTATCTGCACTCCTATTGCTCCACCTGACACTTCAGCACCTTCTTATGAAATTAAACCTGCTTTGTTGAATCTTTTTATGAAAGATTAATTCTCAGGTGCTAGAGAGGATGCTGCCTTGCACTTAAATAATTTTGTTGAGCTTTGTGATATGCAAAAGTACAAGTAAGTAGATGGAGACATCATCAAGCTGAAGCTTTTTCCTTTCTCCTTGAGAGGAAGAGCCAAGGAGTGGCTGCAAACCTTACCTAAGAATAGCATTGATTCTTGGGACAAGTGTAAGGATGCTTTTATTGGGAAGTACTATCCCCTGCTAAAATTATCCAGTTGAGAAGTAACATTATGAATTTTAGGCAATTGGATAATGAACACGTTGCCCAAGCTTGTGAACGCATGAAATCTCTTGTTAAGAACTTCCCTACAGATGGTTTGACTACTTGGATGGTTATCCAGACTTTTTATCCAGGCTTAAACTTTACCTCGCGAAATCTATTAGACTCGTCCGCGGGAGGAACCTTTATGTTAACCACACTTGGTGCTGCCACGAAGTTACTTGATGAGATGATGCTGAACTACTCTCATTGGCACACCGAACGATCTCCAACTGGCAAGAAGGTAAATTCTGTCGAGGAGATATCCTCTCTTAATGAAAAGGTTGACTTGATCATGTCTCTACTTACCAAGCAAGCTCCTATTGATCCTCAGGATGTTCCTTTAAATTCCTTGGTTTCTCAAGAACAAGTAGATGTGAACTTTATCTCTAGAAACAACTTCAACAATAATGCTTATAGGAGTAATTTTGGTAGCAACAATCCTAGACCTTTCCCATCCAACAACTATAGGAACAACAACACTTACCCTAGCACCAAAACCTCCACTTATGAACTAGAGAGTATGCTTAAACACTTTATCACTACCCCCGAGAGTGTAGAAGAGAAATTAGACAAATTAGATATCCTCTCTTTGAAGGTAGAAAACATATCCCATGATGTTGAGATGCTTAAGATTAGAACTTCTCCCCCCAAGGAGAGGGAAACCACTCCTATGAATGCTATCCAAGTTCAAATTAATGAAAACATTAGGATGTTGGGAAAACTTAAAGAGAGATGGGCTAGAGAAAAGGAGGAAGAAGAGAGAGTTAAGAGCCTTCCTACCTACCACACCGTAGCTACTATCCAAGTTCTTGAGGATGGCCAACCTATTAGCACCCATCACACCCCTAGTCCACCTGGACCTATCAATGGTGATGCTACCACCTCAATCATAGATGAAGAAACCTCAATGAAGATAGAGGCTTTCAAACAAGTGAGCCTTAATGATATTACTATTTCCTTGATAGATAGTAGTCATCTAGACTTTGAAAACTGCACCTTACCTGAAGTTATTGGTATCCTACAAAAGATGTCTAGAGACCCCCACACTAGCACACTTAATCTTGCCGTCACAGAGCATATCACCAATGCTCTAATCAAAGTTAGTGAGGAGAATCTTAGACTAGAAGCCTCTATACCTAGGAAGCTAGAATATGGTTGGGATCCTATGATAAAAATCAAAGTGAATAACTTCTCCTGCTTTTCTCTTTGTGATGTTGGAGCTAGTACCTCTGTTATGCCCATAAGAATGTATGATAAGCTTGAATTGAAACCTTTTGATCCTTGTTCTTTTGGTGTTCGTCTTGTCGATTCTACCGTAAATAAACCTTTGGGGAAGATCGATGATGTTCTTATCGTTTTCAATGGCAATTATGTTCCCGTTGATTTTACTATTATGGGCATTGAGTGTGAGCCCTCTTGTCCAATTATTTTGGGATGTCATTTTCTTCGCACCGTTGTTGTTGTTATTGACATGAAAGAGGGGAATATAAAATTCCAATTCCCTCTCAATAAAGGGATGGAACACTTCCCTAGGAAAAAGATTAAGTTGCCTTTTGAGTCCGTCACACGGGCTAGTTATTTTCTTGAGAAAACTTGATCTTTTGCCTTATGCCTAGCTTAAAGGCGTAAAAGAAAGCGCTTGTTGGGAGGCAACCCAAGATGTTTTTACTTCTGTTTTTAGTGGTCTAGATGATTGTTTCTACTGTAGCAACATCATTGTATATTTATTTTTCAAGTTTTGTGCCAATTATAGCCTCATATGACAAGGGAAGTGAAAGTTGTGACATGCTGTCCAGAAAACAGATTCTGTCCTCGTGACGGGAAAAATCATAGTAATCACCAGTTCATCTTTTTGAGCTGAATTTTTTACACAGCATGCTCTATAAAATCACGGAACTTTCGTATGTTCTGAGTTTTTTTATTTAAGTTGCATAAGTACCCCTAAAAAATTATTTACTACCTGCTGTTCTGTTTTTCTCAGATTCTGCCATGTTTTGTCTCTCCTAACTTTTGCAAACCTTAAGCTTGATTTTTCTTTGAAAAAACCTTTTGGACATCATGAGAAACAGTAGGCCTTCCTGGAAATCTTTATTTGCAGTAGAGTAAAATTATTTTAATAGGGTACTAAAATCTCTAATCCGTTTACAATGAGTTATGTATGAAGGGAGTTTTCAAGTGTGCGATGGAAGATGATGAAGGAAGATCCTGGAGTGTCAAACATTCAAGCTTGGGGATGCCCCCATGCATACTCAATAAATATTCAAGGAGACTCAAGCGTTTAAGCTTGGGGATGCCCCCGTGCATCCCCTTATTCATCAACAATTATCAGTTCGTCCCTCGTTGCACTATGTTTTTATCACTTCATGCTATATGCGTTATGCTTGGAGCGTGTCACACTTTACTTTTCTTAGGTTTGATTTTGCTTTGTTTTCTGTAATAACAAGTTAGACACCATCTTTCTTTTGTGTGGGAGAGAAACACGCTCCGTTTTGAACTAGAACTCCTCATAGGATTTGCATGCTTATTTCCTTAGCTGTGAGTTGTTCTTTTTCTTTTCTTAGCTACTGCCCTGTTTAGTTGTAGTGCTTTAGTTTTCTTCTAGAGTTTTTCTTTTGTCTAAAGTTGAAATTTCTATAGGTTGAATGTTTATCTTGTTTAGAGAGTTTTCTTGTTGCACTGAGTTTGTGTCTTGACTAGAAAGTAGGTAGTTGAAGTTGCTATTCTCTTTTTAGTAGTAACTTGCAATAGTTTTGATGGTGTCAAGAGCTGTAGCCTATTAGTGATAGATGTCGTATCTTGGGAAATCCGTGTGATTTTCATAAACCAAAACCCCTGTTGAGAACTCTAGCTACTAGATAGATCACTAACCTCTGGAGGGTTCGAATATTAGAGTACACTCACGTACCATGAGTCGAGGATGCGCAAGGATAACCAAACCCCCATACACTCCTCCTCGGGGTACTTGTCTCTTTGTGAACCTCCTGATTAGATTGAGAGTTACCGAGAATAAGTGCATGAGTTCTTCAGACTAATGTGAGTATTCGAAAGTTGACACTTCCACCTCCCATATTTTTCTAGCCTCTCCTGTGCCGTGCATTGCCTCCTTCTCACTCCGAGAGTTGGCGTCCACCTTCGCCGGTACATCCAATCCTTTGGCATGATAAGCTCTGTCATCATAAGCCTCCTTATATCTTTCCTCAAAACAGCCACCGTACCTACCTACAAGGCATTTCCATAGCCTTTCCGAGATACATTGCCATTGAACATCCACCTTCTCATGACTTGATCTTCATGTCATACATGCTACTTGCTTGATCAATGAGCCGCATGCTAGTTGGGCCTTTCCCTGATCTTGCTACATGGAGCGCTAGTATCATTGCATATCCTGCTATCCTGGCAGAGGCATACATTTGCATCATGATAGTTACATCTTCTTTATGTGACTACCCTTGTAAAGTGTGAAAGATGTCCTATACTCTTGTAAAATATAGAGTGTTGCCCCTAAAGTGAGGAAAAGATCCCAAAGAGGACAAAATCAAAAGATCCCAAAGAGGACAAATGAGAGTTAAATAGAAAGAGCCATTGATGCCACCAAAAAAATACAAAACATAGAAAAAAAGAGAAAAAAAGAGAGAAGGGGGCACACTACTTTTCCTTTTGAGAGATCCACACTAGTACTTCATCCTCTATCCCTTGTACTCCATAGAGATCATCATACATGCAAATAGCTATGTGGGGACCCTTCACACTATAGAACTTGGCTTGTATATTTCAATGATGAGCCTCCTCAAACGAGCTCTAGGTCTTCTTGAGCAAGAAAGTTGGATGCACCCCCACTAGTTCCCTTAGAGAGCTTTTAGCTCACATGTGCATCTGTTGCATGGCAATCCCTACTCCTCACATCATATCTATCATATGGCCTTCTCTCGCCTATGATTGTCCTCATTAATGTGAGCATTTCACACCTTTTTGTCTTCTTCCTCCACCTTCTTTCTGTTTCGCATTTTAGGTGTCAACTTTCTTGCTCACGCTCATCCATTGCATGAGTGCTCAAAATATCGAAAGGGAGTGGATCAGTTTGACTTGTACCTGGCTAGTGGTTTGGGGACGAGTCATGATAAGAATCCAAAGGAAACTAAATGTGAAACTTTAGTAGATAGTAGTTCTCAACAACCTTTTTTCTCTCTTTTTCCCAGTCCCCTGCTTGCACGCAAACACCATCTGGAGACATTTGAGTCACGGACAGCGAGAGCTCTTGCACCCTTTGTTCTTTTGTTGCTTGTGTCAATGATAATATAGACTCTTGCTTGTTAAGACTTGAATTGAATTGAATTGAATGCTTTGATTGCTTTACTTAAAAGTCCTTATATGGTTGTGTGGCATGTCGCCACAGAAATTATGCTTGTTATCATTTGCCTATTCAAGGACGAGCAGAAATTAAGCTTGGGGATGTTGATACGTCCCAAACGTATCTATAATTTCTTCTTGCTCCATGCATGATTTGTGTGACTTTTCCATGTTTTTCTTCAACTTTCATACACTTTTAATCATATTTGGACTAACCTATTAACTCAGTGAACCCAGTTGCCAGTTCTTGTTTTCTGTTGTTTTTATATTTCAGGTTTTTCGGACATTAAAAGTGCCAAATATATTCCGGAAAAATTATATAACAAATCAGTGTCCCGGAAGCTTCCCGAAGAACTACGGAAGGAAGGGAGTGGACCCACCAGGGCCCCAGGAGGGTCCCTGGCATGGCCCAGCCCTAGGGCGCGCCGGGCACCCTCCTGGCTGCCCTGTGGCCCCCCTCGGTGGCCCCTTGGCCTATATTTAGTTCCCGCAGAGAAAACACCTAATATCGATCTGCTATTCCCGTTCTCCTCTCCATATCACCTCCGCCGCCGTTTCAAGATCGGGGCTGCCAGGAGATCTGCTCCGGCACCCAGCCGGAAGGAGGAACCCCCTCCAGGAGACCATCCATCACCATGGACGCCTGCCGGATGTGTTGTGAGTAGTCCCTCTTGGACCATGGGTCCATGACCAGTAGCTATGTGATGTTCTCCTCCCCTCTTTGTGCTTCCAGTATCGAGACCTCATGAGCTTCCTCACATGATCGAGGCACCTTTGTAATTTTCGGTGTTGCTATGCTGAGTTTGTTGGGATCTGATGGATTATGAGACTATGTTCAGATTCTGATGACTAATATATTTGGTTCTCTTTTATATTTGTGTTCTTTAGTTAATTCTTCCATGTTCTCCGTTGCCGTATTTTTCTTTGCCAAGTTATTTGTTGCAACTCCAAGAGGGAGCGTTATGCTTGATTGTGGGTTCAACCCCTTGATGTCTAGCATGAGTGACAGAAACATGAGACTAGGGATGTGATGTTGCCACCAGGGATAAAACAACGGTGCTTGTACCTGCGGGTGTAAGGATTGTTTACTTTACGCAAAGTTCTTTTAATGAAGTTGTCTGTTGCTTTGAGTTTACGCTTTGGTTGGGATTCAAAACTTAATACCAGCGAGATGTTCTGGATAGATATCTCAAGGTGGATGATTCGTAGTAGATGCAGATGGATTTCGGTCTACTTACCCCGGCGTACTGCCCATTCCTTTTGAGCCTCTTCCTTTATTTGGTAGCATAGTTAGCATTTCGATGCGTTTATAATCCTGTCAATTGCACAGCTGTGATTTGTTTACCTCGCTAGCACTTTTATCGTCTTTTGGGAGAGAGACATCACTATTGAACGTCACGGGACCCCGGTCCATATTTCCACCATTGTTTACACCCTCAATTTACTTTCAGTCTTTACTTTCCGTTGCCACTATTATTATCTCTTGCGTTGATCCTTTGTAAACAACAAGGCCGGAGGAATTGACAACTCCTCTTTACTTGTTGGGAGCAAAGTTACTTGTTGTGTGTGCAGGTCCACGTCATGCGTCGTGACACCTTCTTGTATTTTGGCGAGTCCTACTGGATACAAACCTTTATATCTTCACCGAGGGAAATTCGCTGCTATGCTACATCTCACCATCCACTTGGGGTAACCAACGAGAAGCGAGAGAACTATCTTCCTTGCTTGCATCACCCGCACACTTTCCTGGTAGTTGTTGTTGTAAGAAAACTCGGCATACGGCAAGCATTCCTCCCACTTCATGCCAAAGGAAATGACACAGGCTCGAAGCATGTCCTCTAGGTTTTGATTCACGCACTCGACCTGCCTACTGGTCTAAGGGTGATAAGCGGTACTGAACAACACTGTCGTACCAATCGCCTTTTGAAAGGCCTACCCGTACTTGGAAGTGAAAAGACTGCCTCTATCAAAACTGATCTTCTTGGGAATTCCATGCAAAGATACAACTCTTGCGGTATACAAATCTGCCAACTGAGCTGCTGAAATGGAGTCCTTCACTGGAAAGAAGTGGGCAACTTTGGAAAGATTGTCACTGACGACAAAGATGGCATTGTTCTTCTTCTACGACAAAGGGAAGCTTGTGATGAGATCCATCTCTATGTGATCCCATTTCCACTCCGGAATCTCAAGTGGCTGAAGAAACCCTGCAGGCTTCTAGTGTTGTGCCTTCACTCTCTTGCACACATCACACTGAGACACGAAACGGGAAACATCCCGCTTCATACGAGTCCACCAAAATCTATGCTTGAGATCTTGATACATATTTGTACTGCCCGGGTGAATCGATAGCTTGGAATCATGGGCCTCCTTCATGATGAACTCCCTGAGATCTCCATCCTTGGGAACAACAACTCTCTCCTCAAAGAACACGGTGTCGTCATTATGCACTGAAAAGCAACCGTACTTGGGAACTGAGGCGGCAATACCCTGTTTGATCTTCTGAATCATCGAGCTTCCAAACTGAACTTCACGGATGTTCTCATGGATAGTGGGCTTTACCACAAGATTGGCAAGGTAACCTGCTGGAACTAGCTCGAGATTGAGCCTGCGAAAGGACTCACACAAATCAGAGTGGATCTTCTGCACCTGGATATTATTGCAATCGCCCTTACGGCTCTGCGCATCAGCTATGACATTCTCCTTACCAGGCGTGTACTGAATAGAAAATGTGTACTCAGTAATGGTTTCAAGCCAACTTCTTTGACTCAAGTTCAGATTTGGCTGAGTGAACAAGTACTTCAGACTCTTGTGGTCGGTGAACACATCCACCTTCCTCCCTAAGAGGTATAAGCCACAATGTTTCTGCCTTGCATCAAAACTCCACCTAGACCTTGCAATGAGGCATCACAAAACATCTGACAAGGCTGTGACTCGTCTAGCGGCGTGAGAATTGGAGTTGTGGTCAACTTATTCTTCAACTCCTCGAAGGCTGACTGGCAAGCCGGTGACCAAGTGTATCGTTTGCCTTTGCACAACAATTCAGTCATTGCCTTTGCTATTTTGGATAAATTCTGCACAAACCTTCTGCAATAGCCGGCGAGGCCGAGAAAACTCCTTAGTTGCTTCACATTCTTCGGCGGAGCCCACTCTTGAATAGTGCAGACTCGCTGTGGATAAACCGCAATACCCTCAGCGGAAATGACATGGCCAAGAAAGTTGACCTTGTCGAGCCAAAACTCACACTTGGAGAACTTGGCATAGTACCGATGCTCTCTCAGCTTCTGCAGCACCAAGCGAAGATGCTCCTCATGTTCAGCCTCTGACTTGGAATACACAAGAATGTCGTCGAGGTAGAGGATGACAAACACATCGAGCCACTCTTGGAACAAATAGTTCATAGCTCTCATGAATGTTGGGGAGGGGGCGTTTGAGAAGCCAAAAGTCATGACTGTGAACTCATACAACCCATAACGTGTGCTGAAAGCGGTCTTGGGAATGTCCTCTTCACGAACACGGATTTGGTGATACCCCATCCTCAAGTCAAGCTTGGAAAACACCTTTGCCCCATTCAGCTGTTCGAACAGATCATTTTTGCGGGGTAAAGGGTACTTGTTCTTGATGGTCATTTTGTTGATGCCGCGATAGTCCTGGACCAAGCGGCTAGTCCCATCCTTCTTCTGGACAAACAAAGCTGGTGCACCCCAAGGGGAAGTGCTCGCGCGGATAAAACCGCATGCCTCCAACTTTGTCAACTGCTTCTTGAGCTCAATCAACTCCTTCGAACACATCTTGTACGGATGCCGAGAAATCGGCTGAGTACCCGGCTCTAACTCAATAATGAACTCAATAGTTCGAACTGGTGGGGAATTCCTGGCAACTCCTCTGGAAAGACGTCTGGAAACTCACAGACGACTTTGACTTCTTCGATCAAAGGTGCGACTCCTGCGTTCAGGGTATACAACTGTGCTGCTCCTGCTATTGACCCACAAGTGTACAAGATTTCTGCGCCTGAATCATGTGTCAACTTCACGGATCTTGAAGGACATCAATGTTGTCTTTGTGCTGCACAAGGCAATCCATGCCCAAGATGACATCCATATCGGAACGGGGAAGCAAGATCAAAGAGGCGGAGAACGTGAGACCCTGGATCTGAATTTGAACAGTCGGAACTCTGACAGATGAACTCAACTTAGAGCCCGGGGTAGAGATAGACATAGGCGACGGCATCATCTCTGATTGCAGAACATGTGCACGTGCAAAGGACTCGGAAATGAAGGAGTGAGAAGCTCCGGAATCGAACAACACGGTCGCGGGAACTGAACTAACAAGCAACCTACCAATCAAAATCTCAGAAGACTGCTGAGCATCTATCATCATTACGTTGTTCACCCGAACTGCACGTGGATGTGCCCTCACCATCGCATTGCTTGGAGTAGAGCGAGGTGGGGGCGGTGGAAGCTGAGAAAAGCGCGGATCGGTGCACTTGGGAGAAATGTGCCCCGGCTGTCGGTACTTGTACCAGATCACGCCCGACTTGGGCTGGGGCTGCTGCCTGGGTGGCCTTGCGTGTGGTGGTGTAGAGCGAGGGGGCTGCTGAACTGGGACGGGAGGGCGGGAAAAAGTGCCAACAAGTGCCCCCCTCGGATGGAACTGCTGACCCTATGGTGGCGCCTCTGTGACCAAAGTCTTTGAATTCTTGTGGACCATCGCTGCGGAGCTGTATTCTCTCTGACGCTTTCTGTCTGTGTCCCACTCTGCTCTGGCTGACTCCTGGCGGATAGCTGAATCTATGAACTATGAGAACAGCCTAGGGTTGCACTGGGTGAGCGCATAATTGATCTCTGCGTTGAGATCCATGCGAAACCTGGCAATCCGTATGGCCTTTGTGGAGACCTCAGTAGCGTACCTGGAGAGCCTGACGAAGGCCAGGTTGTACTCCTGGACTGACCTCTCGCTCTGTCTCAGAGCCAAGAACTCCTCTCTCTTCCTGTCCATCAAGCCACTCGAAATATGAGCTGCTCTGAAGTGTCTGACGAAATCCTCCCAGGTGATCTCAGCATCGCCTTTGTTAGCCTTGTAGGTAGAGTACCAGCTGCCTAATTCACCCTGAAGCTGGAAGGAGGCAAAGGTGACGTAGTCGGCTAGTCTGACGGCGTTTGTAGTGAAGTTCTTCTTGATCTCTACTATCCAATCATCCGCTTCCAACGGGTCTCGAGCCTCTGAGAACCTGGGGGGGTTGATCGCGAGGAACTGTTGCAAGGTCGCGTGCTGTGGTCGATCATTCCTCTGGGCGATATGGTTCTGGAGCATCTGCAAGATCGCAGTTGTGCTCTGAGCCACTACGACCACAACCTCCCTAAGGATAGGGTTCGCCGGCGGCGGCATCTTCCCTCTCGGCATCGAGTTATGAGGAAGCCAAAAGATGAATATCCACCAAGGTTAACCCAAAAAGTACGAAAGCTAGGTGCTACTTGAATCCCCAAACCGAGATCATCCGAATCCAAGATAATAATCTGCTAGAGAACACACAACAATATATACGAGTGGTTGAAGACCTGAACGTTGAGACATCTTCCCTGAGTGGCCCGCCGAAGCGGTCTCCTATAGGGGGAGGAACCACATCCGGAGGATGCCAACCATCCCTGTATAGGAGTTTCACCTAGGGTATGGCGTAAGCGAGGTGGAGCTGTCAACCCCAAGTGGCGGCTCAGTGTTCTCAATGTACGCCAACCCTTCTCGTCGCTAGCAAAAAATTATAGAGGAATCGGAGCCCCATGTAAACGAGAACCTAGATTTGTTTTGAAAGGATAAGTTGCAGAGAGAAAACAACGTTTTACTTCCTCGCGGAAAAAGGGGTGGGAGGGTGGGGTAAGAAGAAAAAGAAAGAGTTCCTACTCTCTGATTTTTCCTTAGTTACTAAAAAATAGTTTGTAGGCTCGACTTCGGCCAGTAAGGGGTCCTACAGTCAGTCCTGATCTGATACCAAGTTATAAGGCCCCCGATGCGGTACTATCTCGAGTTAGTCGCTTTCGCGTCCGACCTGAGATAGAAGCGCATAAGTGGCCACTGACGCACGATACTCGCACTCGTATCGCTATCGGATTCTCGACAACAGGTAAATGAAGCATGAACAACTAAGACATAAAATATATAAGTCCAGGGCATACACTCGCCACTGGTATTTATTACATCATCTCAGAAAATCATAAGATCCAACAATACCTCATGCACCATGAAGAAGGCACACACGACCGAGTACGGTCAAAATCCAAATGGCCCTAGAGAGGGCTGCACATAAGCATGTCCACCCATGGAACGTCGGAACCCAACTATAGGCCTACTGGGTGAAGTCCTCCTCATCGTCATCCTCCGGGGCACTCCACGAAGTAGCGTCCGGTGCTCGGGTCGAGGTAGTAATCAACTGCAGCGGACGATCAGGAAAAACATAAAGGGGAAAAGAAAAGCAAGAGGTGAGAATATATCAATGCAGTATAACTAACTTCTCATGGTAAGGAAAGGTAGTGGTTGAGCTTGCAGCCGCGCTAGCATATATGAGTGGCTAACGATCAATTAGAGTAAGGGAAGATCCAAGATCTCGGTTATGATCGCATCAATAGGTCTCTATCCACCTACTTGCGCAAAACATAACACAACCTTGTCCCCTCTTTGTCGCCCCGGACGAAGAAGAGAAATCAAGGCAACTCACACGTTGGCAGCTTTTAAAGCATGATTAGGTTGATGTTATTGTATGAACAAGGAGTAGGTCTCAAGTCGTCCATAACCGTGGACACGGCTTTTCAAAAAGATTTAACCCTGCAGGGGTGTACCAACTGCCCATCATAGGCTTCACATGTACGTCCAGTTTCCACTTGGCTGTGTTAATGCCTGAAGCTCCGGAACGTCAGAGTCCCTCTAACTAACAACGCACAATTCTGGGTGGCCCCCGGTGAGTCGACATCCAACTCAAAATCCGGTCGCGCTCTCGAATGGGTCTCTACCGTATGTCCAAGGTCGGGTTTAGCCTCACCTGAACAGCAGGGGACTTCCCTGGCTCACCAGTGTGGAGCAGTAAGAGAAACCATGTCTCCGCTGGTCCGGTTGTTTCGAAAACTTCTGGGGTACCAACCAAGAAAACACACGTTTGCAAATAGTAAATCAGCTTGGGCCACCACTAGAATTTTTTGGAGCTAGGTAGGTAAGACAAGGGTACCCCATAGAATCCCACACACGATTAGGCACGCTCGTCAAGAAACACAATACCCGGAACTCGGGACCTAGGTGACTCGAATGGAACAAAACACCTGGCGGGAACAATCCGGTCTCCCATCCTTCGTCAAATATAAGTTAACATCATAATAATAAATATCTACCAATTTCTGATAATAGCATGATATTCCACCAAGCAGCAATGTGTATAAGCAGCAGGTTAAGGGCCTACACATACTAAGCAATGGTTAAGCAAGCAAGGTAAATAGCCAAACAAGGTTTTGCTAGGATGTGGGGGCATGGTCGTTTGGGTTTAATTGAGAGGAAAAAGTATATGGTGGTTGGATCAAACAACCATTCTAGATACAGCTAGGCAAGCGAGCCAAAATTTATAAAGAATGATATATGAACACCCTTGCCTGGGTAAGTAGTCGACGGAGCAGACGTAGCAGGGTCCTCGGGCTCGGTGTCGGACAGATCCACGTAGGGCTCCTCGGTAAGCTTAGGCTCTAATGTACGGTACCGGCAAGAGAAACACCACAAGTGATCATCGAGACCAAATGCACAAGCATGGATGGGATGATCAAGTTTAATTTGACATGGTGTGACCCTAGCTAGTCCAATTTAAACGAAGGTGGTGAAGACACGTCAACAACTCCAAATGAATTTGTTAAGTTATTATGGCTTTTGTCATAGCCTTAGCATTTGTGTAAGTGACATGGCAAGATCAACAAGAACACGTACATAAAAGGAATGCATCGTGAAAAGTAAATATCGATTCCGGAGACGGAGAGGTGTCGACAAGGGTTGACACCCGGAGAAGTATCAGGAATGAAAAGAGAAGGAAAAGAAAAATGTTTTTCATGGAAAACTTCTACACCTTGCCACACGTGTTGTCAAACACACCTGGGACCCATGCAACCTCTTTGACTTTCCATTGGCTAAAAACTTGTGGTGGGACCACAAATGAGTTCATAAGGAAAAAAGAAAAAGAAAGGAAAAGAAAAGGACCGACATCTTCATTTGTAAATTGCTCAAGCCGCTGTTCTGGCCTCACCCTGGTGATCAGTAGCTTCTCCTACCCCAAAAACATATATGGGAAGCCCCAAATTGTTCAGGGGTCACTTAAACATGCAAACCAGGGGGAAATTTGAATTTGAAAACAAATTCAAAATCAAACAAAACGAAAAGAAAAATAAATGGGGTGAAAACTCCAGCTGGGCTGATCTCGGGCAATCTGGCCCAGATCCAAATCAGCCAGTGGGCTCAGCCCACTGCCCACTCGGGCAACACCTCACTGACACGAGGGGCCCACCTGTCAGCCTCTCGGAAATAAAAGGGAAAAGGGGGGAAGCTAGGGATTCGAACCCTGGTCTCCCAGTTACAAGGCACTCTCCCTCACCACTGCACCTCGAATCATTTTCTGAACGAAAGGGGGCTGCAGCCAACTTGACAGCTCTTTAGGCGTCCACTGCATCCTGACCAAAACAACACAACCCCGACTTCGGCGACTACTCCGGTGAGCGTATCCTCACCTGCAGCCACGCTCAGAGCAAACCACCAAGGGGGAGCTTGAGCTGGCACCTCACTCTACGCGGGCACACAGGCCACGGTCACCAGATCTCCTCTGCCTCGCCGGAATCCGGCCGGGAATAGCATGGAGACGAGCACGCCTGCATCTTCAGACACCGTCCAGCGCACCCAACTTCAGGCGACCCGCGTGTCGAGCTCACGGTGACTCGAGCCACGGGATTGAGTGGAAACACAAGGGGGCAGCACCACGATCACGTGGGTGTCCTGGCCCAGACCTAAACCTCACCGGAGGGGAGGACGGGTTCTCCTGAATCCATGGCGGGTCTGACGGACAGACACACGAGGTTCAGACTCGGGGAGACTCCACCTGGATACACGAAAAGGGAGGCCCTTGGGCGCCAAAGATACGCTCTGGATGCTCCTAGAGCACGCGAGAGGCCGTCCGAGATGCACCACGGGCACGGTTATCACGAACTCCTCGCCGGCGACGAGCTACACGACGGACAACCTACTGCTAACGTGAACAGAGGAACCATGGGAATCTAAGGGAAAAGGGGAGGCTTGAGCTCACCTTGTGGGTCATGCAGCGTGTCCTAACCTTGTCGTAGAGGAAGGAGTCGAGCTTGAAGACGACGACGTGGTGCAGGGGCTCCACGGTGACGTCCATGGCTCCGCGACGAATCTGTGCACCCCTCTGCTACCTGCGACCGGGAACGGGTCAAAATCTCCCAGGAGAAGGTGCATGCAAATGCACGTCCAAGGATTTGAGTGCACGACGACGAATTTGAAGGAATTGGCTGGCGGCCATGGCGGGTCAAACAGGACGGCGACGGCGGAAACCTGAGGGGGAAATGAGTCCTCTAGGGTTCCAGGATGGCTCTGGGGCGCTGGTTAAAAAGGAGGGGGCTCCCGCTGGCTGTGAGAGAGGAGGAAGAGGGGACCTCTCCACGCTGGAAAGGCGACGAGTGGTGCCCCTTGGATCAAGATCTAACGGCGTAGAGAGAGCCCGCGTACCGCTTCGTTGGATGGGCCCAGGTGGGCTGCGGGGGAAGTGGGGCGAGGCCTGCTGGGCTGGGCCTGGCAGGTCCTCTGCCTGCAGAAAGAATTGGGGATTTTCTATTTACAAAAATAGATAAATCCCAAGAATTGTTGGGGGCAAACCATGAAAGAGAAAAACATATTAAAATATGTTTTGGGATCCTAGCAATACTCTCCAATTTGTAAAATTGTTTTGGCCAATTTTGGAACAACTAAAATGTGGGGCCATTTTTGAAATTCAAACCACTTTGAACTATGTCCCAAATTTTTGGGAGTTGCAAAAATGATGCAAGGTTTTGAAAACACTTGGGAAGGGAAAAAATGGCTATGCCAAGTTTGCGGTCAAGGGGAGCACACATGCCACATGGAAAAAAAATCCTCAAACACCCTTCTTAAACCATTTTGTTTGAATTCAAAAGTAATTCAAATGAACTCAAAACCCCTTGGCATTTTAAATCATCACATGAATTTGCAACATTTAGCACCATGTCAAGTTTGGAAGTCATATGAAAAATTAAAATTACATGATGATTACAAGAATTGCTCTTGGGCTGTTACACATTGCGGCAATGTTCTGATGAAGTGGCCCTGACCGACCTTACACGTTTACGCGAGAATGGTTCCACGCTTGACATATGGCTTGTACCATATAAGTGGCTGGGGGTTTCTGTCTCTCTAACATTAGCTTTGTGAAGACGTTTGCAACGGAGGGCCCCGACGGGGATGTAATAGAGACAATTGCGGGATTGGTATTGTGGCTTGTTTTCGTAGGATAGAAAACGGTTCTTTTCACGAAACCCCTAGCAGCCACGTAAAACTTTCAAAAGATAAAGTAGAAGGCATTTTAACTTTAATTTGCATGTCGAGGGGAATCATAGCTTGTATGATTTATTGTTTTACATCCTTTTTTCTAATATGCTAGATATAACGACGGTATCACAATAGGATAATCCCTCTTAAATACCAAACAAAAGTATTCTACTAAAGTGTGCACCGCCTGGAAGGATCTCCCTTATGATCGACACACCAGAAATGAGTGTCATACATAATCAACGGCGTTCGCATGAGGTTGGGTTTGGAAAGACTAGCATATGTATATATTGCCTTGCTAAGCAGCTAACATTAAGGAAGATTGGTAGGATTGGCGTATGTAGATGCGAGCTGGAACAAAGAAGATCGAAAGATCGAGCATGAGTCGCATAACTGATGTGATTGGCATGATGGCCTACCTTAGCCACATACTGATTGCCGTGAGGATCGGGGGAGGTATGGGGTTCTAGGATTGTGTAATCACTTAGTAAGTTGAGGGATGTTTAACTAAGTGGGAGTCTTAGAATTAAATAAAATTGAACTCCACATATTATGAACTTAATCTTCATGTCTTAGCAAATATCATTGTAGATAATGTCATACCCAAATGTTTATAACTATGGCTATTTTAGTGTAATGAAGAACTTAAGGTAGGTGGGTCTTACTTAATTTGTTGGTACCAACACCGTTAGAGACATACTCATTACTAATGACTTGCTAAATGTAATAAGAGAACTGCTAGGAGATACACCTGATAAATCCATAATTAAGAAAGATGATGATGAGTATCATACTCACCTTCACTTATGAACGATTGTCCAATACACCATAATTCATTCTATGAAATCTGAATTGCAAGTGTGTGTTAAACAAAATCAACATGTATGACATGGTAGATGAACTTGAAACACTTTATCACAAATCAGAGTAATGGAATATGAGTATATGGACGAGGGGTATCTTTCAACAATGGTGGAAGGAACAACCTGATGAGAAGGTCACATGGAAACTGTATAAGATACATGAATACCTTGTGTACAAGTTGGACTACTGAATGACTGGTTACTTTGCGATAACTGGGAAGTGGCATTCTCTTCCTCCCAGCTACAAAGACATGTGTCTAGACTATTTCATGAATGAGAATCGTTCACCTCTCATGAGGTCATGATTAAAGTTGTGAACTTTAGATGTATAACCAATGGAGGAATATTCATTGACGGAGAAAGTATATTAGAGATACAAGTTATAAATGTATTTCACCACAAAACACTAATTGTGGATGATCAAGTATTCGATGCTTGAACATGCTGCTTATAGAGCGTCTTGGAAGGGATGAAGTCACAATGTATGCTGACGACAATAAGGATAGTTGATAGTCGACATCACTCTCCCTCTACATCTATCATTTGATTAATATATGAATAAATTTATGATCGGTTGAATGTGGACTTTATTGTGTTTCTTGCATCTTGCAAAGACATTTATTCATATTAGTGAGAAACTAGTCAGTTGTTCTCCTTTTATGAAAGATATTTCTGGTCACATTACGGTTATGAACGAGTTATTCCTATATTGATATAGTAGGTTGATCATTTATAAGAAATATTGTAATTCCAAGAATTATCCAAACATAATAATGACACTATCGTTTAAGCCATGAATGGTATGATGAAGTTTTGAGATACTTGATCTCTTGACACATGCAAACCATGCCTCTTTATGTGAGATGACTAAAACCGCGCATTCTGGTAAAACAGAGTTTCCAATGATCGTTGTATATCATACATTGTGATGTATCACATTTCAGCATGTAGTGAATTTCATTATTTCATAAACTTCATATGTGGACTTAGGTAAATATGTGTATTCACTAATGAAACATGAGTATGAAATAATTTTATGTGATCAAAGGGATTTCAGAATGAAGACGGATATAAAATTTACAAGAAAAACAAGTCTCTATGATTTGATCAAAGTGACAAATGTTTTGAGTTAGTCTTGGGAATAAAGACTTGTGAAAGTTGTTGCACAAATTACAATGCTTGGACCACTTCAATATTGTTGATGAGCCTGAACATTATAATCATACTCTATTGAGTAGTGTATGGTCTAACTTATCTCTTACCGAGTTACGTTATTATTATTGTTTAGAGTCATTAGTTTAATATGCAAACACTCACTTCAGTATAGGGAACCATTGGAGTTCATGGAAACCAATACTATATATGTTATGGTGTGTCGTGGTTTCTAGGAAGCCTGATTTATATGATAAATTATCTTTGTAGTGTATCCTTACACAACTATTGATGCATCTTCCACAACTAGAACCAAAAGAGCAAAACTTGTGTTACTAAGTGATTTGGTGTTGATCAAGAAATGTTCTTGATGAATGTGTTAATGGAAGAAAAGTAAAAGTTCAACCAAGTTAGTTGACCTTGCCCCCAGATGTCAGAGTAGCGCAATGGAATATGTTCCAGAAGCAAAGCTCTATAGTTAGAGGAGAAACTGATGATAATGATCATGATGTTTCAGTCAAATCTTCTACTAAACAAAGTAGGATTCAAGAATCCATATTTGCCTTGTGCAAAATAGTATTCATGATTCACTTGTCAAGTTAATAGAATAAGACATACCTACAAACTACGAAGAAGCGATGGTGGACCAAAGTACGAGATATGACTATGAGTCATGAAACCCTATATTGAGTTACATTTCAGATTACTTGAATCTTATCGAGTAAAGAGGTTACTTGATATTCTCAATAACTTCAAAGTTATAAGGAATAAATGTGAACATCAAAGAAGACATCAAGATCGATTTTTCACAAAGAATGTTTCTGACAAATTCAAAAAGGGTTGCCTACAATGTGTAGCAATGCTTGAGTCAATGGGATATTCACTACGATTTATCCAAGATATTATCAATATCGTGACTTCCTCAAATTCTACATTTGAGGAAGTGTTGTAATTGGTACAATATGAAGGTTTTGGAAAACATATGGATACTAGTGTCTCATAACCTGAATTCTCGTTTTGATGGATGATCAAAGGATTTTGGACATAGCCAAAATATCGAGGAAATATGCATTGGCATGAAACTGAGTGGGAGATGAATAGTTCCCTAAACTTGATATATGGATGACATATTTTGAGTGGGAGCTATGGGAGTATTATCCTAATCTTATATGTAACTGACATATCCGAGTGGGAGCTATGTCGATATTATCCTAGTCTTATATGTAACAGACATATTTGAGTGGGAGCCATGTGGATGTTATCCTAGTCTCATATGTAACTGACATATTTGAGTGGGAGCTATATGAGTGTTATCCTAAACTTAATATGTGCATGACATATTTGAGTGGGAGCATGACAACATTCTCATATATGGATAACATATTGTAAATGGTGTAGTTGGTATTACGTATTATTTGAATCTTTCATAAATGAAGATGAATAAGTATTAAACATCAAAATTTATCAAGATAGATTAATGCATTTAATAACATTGAGTCGGAATACTTTCCTGGATAAGATTTTGAAGGAGTTCAGAATGGGACAAGTCAAGAAGGTAGTTATTACTTGTATATCCAAGATAAGTATCAAGTTAATCTCAGTACAAGAACAATGGTTAAATAAAGAAAGAAATGGATGTGATGCATCCTATATGCCTCTGTCATAGGTTATTTCATATAAAACCAGAGTGATGTACTCGACATAATGTGACTCAAGTTCTTATCAAGAAGAACATGTTGTGATATGATTTATGAGTAAATAATTGAACAAAGAGTTAAGTTTATCCTTCAGTGTCTGGAGAGAAGTGACGTTACATCTCTAATTTGTAAAGGATAGTGAACTTGACCATAAAAGTTATGATGGTTCAAGTTCTGACACTAACCTATAAAATTGAGATATCATACTAATAAATGCCTAAGTTGAAAGAAACATGGTTAGACATCAAAGTTGCATACAATGCACTAATATCAAATCTACATTGATAAGGCTACTCTACAAGTAGCAAAGTGTTATAATTTAGCTTAAGAAGTTCGAATTCTGACTGAGTGAGTTTTCAGTGTGCATGACTAAGTGAAGGTCCGCGTGATCCAACAGACGTCATTGCTGAAACACAACGAACGCAGTCTCACTCCATCGCCAAATATATATAACTTATCATTATAATGGATAACAAAGTAATGTCAAACTAGGTGACATTAACGATTTTCAAAAGTACATAGGGATATGAATGGTTCAGACCATTGATACAATGATTTCCACAGGCAAGCATGATCAATAACCATATACATGATATGGAGTTATGACCACAGAGAAAAATGCAACTAGATTATTTGTACTCTAGTGTAAGTGGGAGACTGTTTGGAAGTGCCCTAGAGGCAAATAAAATATGTTTATCAACATATTTTATTAGTTCATATTAAGTTTTATACCGTGCTATAACTGTATTAAGCGGAAACATGAATACATGTGTGGTATAAATCGACCAGGTACCTAGTTAACTCTAGTACTAGTCCGTTGGAAAATTGGACGATTTAAGGTTTCCTGACCATGAGGTACGAACCGCCTATTGAAAATGGAGTCGTATCATTGGGAGAATGGTATGATGGACACATACCAACCAGAAGTGTTGCAATGTGATCAAGTCAAATAAGTTGAAAATTGCGATAACTATAACGTAGTGACCAGATCTTTTGATTGTAATGATCATACGTACCCGACGTTCCCTCCGGGGTCCGAACCAGGCGAGAAGAGGAAAGAAGATGGATTCGAATCCCGATTCCAGCAGCACGACGATGTGCGTAGGGTGGAGAAATCCCCAACCAAGTGCAGAATCCAACAAGGGGAGTCCACTCGAGGAAGGAGAAAGGAGGAAGAGAGATGAGAGTCTTGTCTAAAAATTTCGTGAAGAAAAAGGGCACCCTATCCCTCCTTATATAGGCCAAGGAGGGGGGGAACTCCCTCAACTTCCCATGTGGGACTAATCCCAAGGGGAGGGGGTGGCGCTATAACAGCCCAGATTTCACAAAAATTAAAAATTTTGTTTTCAGTGTGAATTGTTTGAATGTCTGATTTGTTTGCGCTGTTTGCATCCCCGATTTATCGATCGGCGATTATCCCCCCCCCCTCTTATCGCGTACCGGACGGAGACCGACCCTTTCCACCCTGACACTCGACCTTTGCGGCACCGGGTTTCACCCGATCACCATCGCGAAAACTACACGAGACCAGTCGCAACCAACGGAAAAATTTTATAGCGCGGCGGAAAGTTTTCTCAGAAGGGTTCCAACACGAGGTGAACGTCGCCGGCTTGACACGCTGATCGTGCAGTTCGTAGTTTTACCCGACTCGGAGGTCCTGCGTACCCCAAGCTGTCAGAAACGTAAAAACCGCACGCGCGAGAGAAAAATAGGGGATGTTTTTGTAAACTGCCAACCACCTGGGCTATATAAAGACCACCACTCTCCCATCCCTTCTAGGGTTTACCCTAGTCTAAAATTTCAGCCACCCCCCTGAGCTAAACCAGATCTGCCTCTCCTCGCAGGAACAGCAGGCCGCCCGCCATGGCCACGGCTCGGCCTGCCCGAGCTCACGGCGGAGCGCCCACCGACGGATTCTCCCACCGGCCGGGCCCGGTCCCCTCCGGTGACCCGCCACCCTCCACGGCTGTTCCGGCCAGCCACGCCAGTTCCACCAGTCCCGCCGTTGTGCCTTCCGAGCCGGTGCAACGTCGAACCAGTCGCCATGGAGCCGCCATGGACGCCCGAAGCTCACCGCGCCGCCCTCGTGACACCGTCGTCGCCCGGATCCAGCACCCACCGGACGAATCTGGCGGCCTCCTCCTCCATGCGCCCCGTCGCCACCAGCTCGACCCCGCGACGTTCCATGCTCGCCGGAGTCAGCCACCAGCTGTCGCGCGGCCACCCCAATCCAGTCGTGATCGAGGTATCGTCGACCTGCTCGTGGGTGTTCCAGCCGATGCCTCCAGCGGCCCAAGTCCGGCCTAGGCGCCCCCTCCAGGCCCAGGCGCCCCAGCCCAGCCACTGGGGCCTCCTCTGCCTCATGGGCCAAGGCCCACTTGGTGAGGCCCGAGTCCTTTCTTTTCATATTTTTTGTTCCTGTCATATTTCTGTTAATTTTTCTAAGTCTGTAGAATTGTATTGCTGTATGATGTTTTGCGTTGAAGTTTACGAGTAAACCGTAGCCCGGATCACGATGCGCCCAAAAGGAAATTTGTTTAGAATTGTGTGTACTTCAATCCATCTTTTGTGAGCATTTTTATTTGAGGCCATGTTGATGTTGTTAATCACTGTTGAAGTGGGCACCAGGCTGTTAACTGCTATTATTTTATGTTAGTGTGTTGCTGCTGTTATTTTTTTGCAAGTTTGCTTGATGATTTTGACACATCCATGAGGCCTATTGCATTGATTCTTGTTGCATACTGTTAAGCATCATGTCTACTTCCATTATATGTATTGCATTGTCATGTTTGCATTCCTAGTCATAGTTATGTTTAGCTCAAAAGTTGCTATGCCACTGTTTTTGACAGCCACCTCTGTTTTTCACTAAGTCTGTAACTTTCCGATGCCATGTTGCATGCTTAATATCTTTTGATCTGTGATGCATATGACCATGATTCTTGTTTGTACCTGATCACCATCATGCCTTCTCCATGCTCATATATTGCTATGTCATGTTGCTGCACTTTTGCATATAGCTTTACCCCTGTTTATACAGCATGAAAATAACCGTTTCTGCCTTGTTTTCCTGATTTTCACTAAGTCCTTGACCAGTAATGTTTTATTGCAATTTTCATGGGCTATAACTAGTGGTTCATGATGCCTATTTGCATGATTCATTTTGACATGCCTTCCTTGTCATGTCTACTTCATTTACATGTCATTTCTGAGCATGTTTTCATTCATTATCCTGTTTATTCATTGCTCTAAAGTGTGCTTCCTGATGTTGGCAGATTGTGTTCCAAACTTGTTTTTCTTATATCTTGTTAACCGTAACTCCGTTTGGAGTGTTCTTTATATGCAACTTGATTAGTTTTTCGTGTACTTTTTGTTTGTGCTATTGTTTTCTGTTGTTTACCACCCTAAAATATGGTTTAGGGAAGAACAGTACCAAACACTAAAATTATCGTGGAGCACTTAGTGGTATGCCATGTTTAGGTTGTGCCACACCAAAATTGACTAGCATAGATAGTTTACTTTGTGCTTCACCTCTCGTCATGTTTGTGTTCTATGCCATGCTTGAGTGAGATGCCATGTTAACAACCTTTTCTCATCTTGTGTAGCTAAACAACTTGAACCCTTGTAAACGTGCGGTATCGTCGTGTGTGATGCGTACTCCACTTAACCTGTTAGTAACCGCTCTCGACGGTAGGTGCGATGTCACGTGTTGCCTGCTTGTTGATGATTGCTCGTGTTTGCTTCGTAGTAATAGATGCTTGCTCGCTGATTGATTTCCAGCGTTTACCGTCTTGTGTGCTTCCACGGGTACCTCTCGGAGACGATGCGAGATTGCGATCAACTACACCTTCGGAACCCGACTTATCAACAGGCAAGGACTATACATTACTTATGATCCATTGTATTTCAACCAGCGGTTTGCATGCTAGTCTAGGATAGTTTTGATGTTTGATCCTACCACATGTTTACAGCCTCTTTCAAACCGATATAGCCATGTCCCCTTCCTAGCAAACCATGTACTGCTATGTTACTATTGCTCATTGCTCAGCCCCTGCTTAGTATGCATGCTTAGGATTCTACGATGTTACCCTGTTACTCCTTGGTTCGGGCTATCACGTTATTATATTGTTGTTGATGATATGACTATTATAATGTTGACTATATTCGATAAAGGATGGAAGGACTAGGCTATCCCGCCCCGACGCTTTGTTCCATTCGAGTCACCTAGGACCCGAGTTCTGGGTATTTGTTTTAAGACTGAGCGTGCCTAACCGCGTGTGGGATTTTATGGGGTCCCCTTTTTCTTACCTATCTAGCTTCAAACATTCCTAGAGGTGGCCCAAGGTGATTTACCATTTGAAAACCATGCATATATGTCTGTCGGGTAGCTCCTGGCAGACATCCTTTTAAAACAACCTAGGCCAGCGGGGACATAGTTTCCTTGTTGGTCTAACCTGTCCGGCTGAGGACCCGGCCTCATGTGAGAATTACCGGCAATCAAAACCTGTGACAGACGGTAGAGACCATATCGAGAGCGCGGCCGGCTCCTGAGCTGGATGTCGACTCACCGGGGGCCACCCGAATTTGATCATTGTTAGCTAGAGGGACCTGTCATTTCGGATCTCTTGGAAATAAATCATAAAATGGTTTCCTGTGATGGGTACCAACTGAGAGTGATGAGCGTGCGTGCGGAGCCTTATAATGGGAAGTTGGTACACCCTTGCAGGGTTAAATCTTTTCGAGAAGCCGTGTCCACGGTTATGGACGACTTGAGACCTACTCCTTGTTCATAGACAATAACCACTAAGATAATCTTAATATAATTTGATCAACGTGTGTGTGCCTTGACTTCTTCTTCTTCGTCGGGATGCGAAGAGGAGGACAAGGATAGAATAGGTGTTATGCTTGCGTAAGTAGGTGGATAGCAGACTTGTTGGAGGCGATTCCTCATCGAATGCTTGGCTTCTTATCTTACACTCTAGATCGTTAGCCACTTCATAAATCCTAGTGTGGCAGCAACCTCATCACTTACCCCATCCTTACCGTAAACTACTAGTTTTCCTAGAATGACGAGTGATGAAGTCCTTGCTGGGTCAGTTGACCACTACAGTTGGATGTTGAGTACTTCTGTACTCATGATACTAGCCCCAAACTCTTTTCAGGGTTCTTGATCCACAACAGGTACGGTGATCGACGTTTCACGTGGAGACTCGACGATGACTTGTTAGGCGGATCCCGGCGGAGGGCATGGACCCGTGTGGTTATGGGGATCGATGTTTTTCTCTTTGCCACTAGGCATTTGATTGTAGTATGTACTCAGGCATGTATCTTCCGCTGATGTAATGTATTAAGGCTGTTGTATGCCGATTGTATGAGATGTTGTATCCTTGTAGCTGTAATGTTGTGATATCATGTTGGAAATCCGGGGCATATGGCATTGTCATATGTCGTGGTGGGACCGATATGTGCTTCGTCCTCGGATCTGGATGGAAACATCTAGATCTGGAAAAATACCGCATATCGGGCCTTACAGGTGCACCCTAAAGGGGGTTGGGCCCCTTTCCTTGGCGCCATGGCTCGGGGAGAGTCCCTCTTCCCCTACTGGGCCTCTTTAGGCCCATATGCCTTTTGTTCCATTTTTATTATATTTAATTATATATTAATATTTAATTCTATTAATTAAATAATAAAACATATTTAAACATTATGAAATAATATTTTGAACCTTTCGAAATACCCAGAACAATTTCTGGCCTCTAACGAAACAATTCCGGTGTTCTCTCTTATTTCTCCGGTGATCCCGAATCAATCCTTATTGCGTCGAATACCCTTAAGTGTGACACCCTACGGTCCGGGAAACAACAAACATGATCAAGACACTCTCTTGGTCAATGACCCTCGATCAAACCTGGTTACAATCCTAGATGGCCCCTGCGTTTCCATCGAATGAAACTTCATCGCTGTTGGATCCGTTTAACGTTGAGCATGTTCCCTTTGTCCTGCAGTACTTTGTTTGTCCAGGGTTTAACCATCGGTATCCAATATTACTAGTTCATCCTCGTTACCGACAAACAAGTTTACTCGTTCCTGTGATATTAGAACCCCGCGACCTAGTCACACATTTGCAAACTTTATGATGCAATATCATCGAGTGGGCCCAGAGTACCTATTCGTCACTCGGATGGACAAATACTGATTTGATCTATTTGCATACTCATCAATATATCTATTTCGGATACCCAAAGTACACCTTTATGGATAGCATATTTCAGGCAGGCAGTGGGTTGCAAATCAAAGCATCCTCATAGATAGCAATTATACCGTATGTGTTTAATCCCGCGAGGCACTACACTTGTGGTGCTACTTCATCATGGTGTCCGTATCACAACGTCTTCACCGACAACGTTCCGACGGGGATGCAATTCCGTCATCAATCTATGAGGACCAGGTGGCTTATGGAGTCATCGTGGATCTGCGCGGTATCGGGGATTGTTGGTACGACTACATCAACCACATTCACGCGTGAACGTTCCCCGCTTAACAGACTACATACTGGTATATATGTGACCTATTTCCATCCATTACTTGCATCACCATAGCATAGGTATTGGTCTTGGGTATCGTAGGTTATGAAAAATTATAGTTTTCTTCCCCGAAACCCAACACCTTGAGGATTTTATCTGATTGGTACATGTTTGCAGGCATAGCATGATCTTTGGGTAGAAACCGCCCAAATAGGGTCATGATCGCATTGTATCATTTTGTGCCGAAGTTGAATTGTGCCTTCAGGGCCATCACTTGTGCGATGGCATCGCGCTGACAACGCTCAATGTGAGTGTGGAGAGGATGTTTTGGAGACTCCAACATCTCATAGAAGGCCTTCGTAGATTCCTCCATCTCATCATCCTCATCCCGCGCATCGTCAAAGTCCCGCACCATGTCTTCGATCCCGGTTCCGTACTCGTCTGTGCGCTGGCGGACCACCTCCTCTCTGCTGCGTCCGACAGACTCACCATGGAAGTTCCACATCGTATAATCAGGCTTAAAACTCCACTTCTGCAAGTGTTTACCCATATCCACCTCTGTCGTCTGTTTAAACTTGTCGCACCTAACGTAGGGGCACGAGGTTTTTCTCTGGCCATTTGCAAACGTCGCTCTCAGAAACTCCTTGGTTTTCTTTACCCATTCAGTGGTCATCTCTTGCTGATTAGGGCGACTAGTGTACATCCACGCACGATTATCGCTTATCTTATCGCTAGCTACTAAACACAAAATATACATGTTTTTCTATTTTATTACGTCCATTTTTTATTGCTTTAATCATACATAGCTACGGCATTTGCAGTTAACCTACAAACTAATAGCTATATATAGGTCCTAATCCACCCGAGTATGTATAGATTGGGTTCATTTTCCCATGCTCTGCTCCCGACCCGACGCAGAATTTCAGCGGCACCTCGCCGATGTTCTTCTAATACACGTGTCGACAATAAGATGAGAGGTTGTGTATCCGGAGAACAACAGGGAGGTGCTGACAAAATTCCGCGTCGGATCGGGACCAGAGCATGAAAAAACGACCCAATCTACACATACTCGGGCTGTCCATGGATAACGTTGGACAATTCAAAAGAATCACTTTTATAAATATGAAAATGAATGCATATTTATAACTATAACTCTTTCGAATAGGAGACGCATATTGGTTACGCGGCTGACCTAGCTAGTGTCATCGGCACGAAGGCCGGAACAACGCGAAAGGAAGGGGTGAGGAGGCCGATAGCACTTTTTTTACTCACCTTGGGACGTAGGGAGGTCGTCGAGCACGATACCCTCGACGACGGTGCTCGAGGTGAAGTGGAAACACCTGCATATTTAATTTCAGAAAATCAACACAAACACTACTACCAGTAATTAAGCTAAGTAACACTAACATCTATTTACCAACTACATTATATACTTTCTTATTCACCAGAAGGAACTGCGCATCGTCGCCCACCTCCATCTTCACCGGGAGCGATGGGTTGTGCGGTGGCAGCGGTTTAGACTACATTTCTCCTACACTTCTCTCCTCCTCCCCGCTCCTTCTCCTTCTCTCCTCCATCTCCATCTCCATATCCTTCTCTTCTCCTCCTTCTCATTCTCTCCTCCTCCTGCTCCTCATCCTCTTTATTTATCTTTTAGATTTTCTTTTTATTTTTTTTATTTTCCTTTACATTTATTTTTACTTTACATTTTCTCTTTATATCTTCATTTAAAGTTTCTGCATCTTCTAATTCTAGCAATTAACAGAAAATCCTAACACTAAATAACTATAATACTAATATTAAATTAACTATAAAACTAACTATAAATCTTCTAATTAAAACCTAGAACCTGAAATCCTAACATCAACAATAACTAAATTCTAACACTAACTAACTAAAATCCTAACACTAACTAAAAACAGAGAAAAGATACAAAAATAAAACATAAAGAGGGAGGAGGGGGCTCACCGGGGTGGGGGTGTACGTCGATCAGGTGGGCGGCGGTGGATCAGCAGGGTGGCGGAGGGTAGTGGCACCGCTGCTGACTGCGGCTGTATCCGGCTAGCGCGGTGCGGGCCGGGCTGGGCGGGAGAAGACGACAACGAGGGAACAACGAGCGCGGGGTGGGGCAAGATCCGGCGGCTAGGGGTGGCGGCAACAATGAGGGCAAGGCGATGGCGAGGGCGGGGGCAGGGTCCGGCGATGGCGGCGGCGACGGGGAGTGCGAGAGAGGGAGAGGTTGGAGAGGTTGGAGTTAGTGGGAGAGAGAAGGGGGCACGACGGCCAGGTTAACGGAGACCGGGGCTTTTCCGTATGCTAGCAGACGGCAAAGCCTCGGTTCATTAAGACTCACTTGTGGAGTGGTCAAGGCGGTCGCAACAACTGGCTTTGCCGTCTGCTAGCGGACGCCAAAGGCTCTTTGTCGTCCGCCTAAGCGAAAGAAGACAGCATACCAGTGGTTTGTCGTATGTCTAGGTTTGGTCGTCTACATTTATGGTAGAAGATGACATACAACCTCTTTTTCGTCTGCAACGATGAAATGAAGATGGAAAAGGACCTTGCACATGGCAAACTAGCAATTTCCAGTAGTGGTGTCCGCATAAAAAAGCATGGGAACCGCCATTAATATGGTTGGCATTGAAGATATTGTAGACCTTTATCCTAAACCGTTGACTGGAAAGCTGCACTCTTAAAAAGCAATTTCTCTCTGATTTAAAGTTGCGAGATCTCGTACATGTTTAGTCTTTGCTTCCAACCATAAGTATTCAACTTTGCCTTAAAAATCCACTGTTTGAGAGTCTCCACCTTCTTCTTCAAAGCACCAACATAGAGAGCATAATCATCATTGTCCCAAAGAACCTCATTGTCGCAAAGTTCCACATTGTCTTCTGCATGATTGTGATATTCCTCATTCTAAAATATTTATTTCTAGTCTTATTTGAAACTCGGGAGGTGCTTATGCATTTATGTTTTACTTCACTTATGGGGGCAAGCCAGATACCACTCTACTATGTTCAAGTCATGTTTAGATTTTCAGTTGCATAATCTTCTTCTTAGTTGTTTGTGACCTTTTCATGAGATTGAAGGATTGCTTCATGCATTGTCTTTGTAGCATTGCTCTAATACTTGCTGGACCTAATCATAGTATAGATTTATGCACATCTGTGAAGCAAAAGAGTTTCGAAATTTTTTAGTTTCCGTGTATGACGAGGGGGTGACCCCACGACTCCTATGGATGAGCCTACCCGGTGTACCCAAAGACAGAAGGCCCACAAAGATGCCGCCTAGGTCCGGCCTTGGCCCACTAGTGGCACCGACGGAGGAGTCCACGACTCATAAGGAAGGTGCTAACCTGCCGTACGAAACGAGATCAGGGTTAGGAAACCTCATCTATAATCCAGGATAGACTCCCCGAGACCTAGCCTAGTATATAAGGGCTAGGAGCGGAGACGTCGAGAACAAGCAATATAGTATCCTTGGCTTCCCTGTAATCGCCATCTCCAATCAATAACATCGAGAAGGAACGTATCCTCCTGTTAGCCGACGAGCTATCGTCCAACCTGTGCCTCTCATGACTAACCCAGGGTCCCTGACCGTGGGATTTGCCGGGGTACATCCCCGTCTGCGTATAGTTCATTGAACTGAATTTCTTGGGGACAAACAATATGCTAAGCTTAGGGGAGTTGATACGTCTCATACGTATCGACTTTTCCAAACACTTCTGCTACTGTTTTGGCCTCATTCTCGCATTATTTGAATGGAACTAAGCCGGACTGACGTTGTTTTCAGCAGAGCTGCCTACAAGTCTGGTTTTGGTGTACAAAAAGGGAAAACTGAAGTATCTCGAAAAATTACCAAAAATATTTCTTTCCAGAAGACTCCCTGACGGGGATCAACCCCGACAAATCCCATGGTCAGGGACCCTGGATTAATCATGAGAGGCACAGGTTGGACGATAGGCTCGTCGTCTAACAGGAGGAGACGTTCCTGCTCGATATTATTGCTTGGAGATGAGATTACAGGGAAGGCCAAGGCTAGTGCGCACAAGGCTAGGGTTACCGATTGTGTCTTGGTCCCTCTCGATGTCTCCCCTCCCAGCCCCTTATATACTAGGCTAGGCCTCGGGGAACCCGTCTGGGATTAAAGATGAGGTTTCCTAACCCTAATCTTGTACCTCACGGCAGGTTTGCACCTTCCTTACGAGTCGTGGACTCCTACGTCGGTGCCACTAGTGGGGCAAGGCCGGGCCTAGGCGGCATCTTTGTGGGCATTCTGTCTGCAGGTACACCGGGTAGGCCCATCGATAGGAATCATGGGGTCACACCCTCGTTAGTAGCCCCCGAGTGCCTGGGGGACTCGAAGAGTCGCGCAGGGACTCGAGTCTGTTCTTGCGTCGTTTCGATGTATGCACGGTTCAACCGCGGGTCGCTGGCAGTCTAGGGCCATGACAAAACATGTTTCGAGGGAATGCTAAGCTGAAAGGGCCCAAGGAGTCGATTGATCAAGCCTTGGTGAATTGCGCTAGTGGCAAATACCGCAGTAGCCCAATCAAACTCACGTCCCTCGACATGAGCTTAGAACACTGGTGTCGAGCAAAAGTCATGCCGCTGCAGGTCTTACAGTGATCAATTGCCGCCAGTAAAATTCGTAGCCTAGGCGCGCTTTCCCGGCTTTTTCTATCATGCAAGCGCATGGAAAATATTGGGAGTGAAATCGCTCTGCGGCAAGTCCCAGCCCGGCCGATCTGCGCACCGGGGTCTTACCTACACGCTAAGCTTGCGCGGAATCTGTGAACAGTGTATCGTGTTCCAGGAATATGTATTTTTTATCGAGGCACGGAGCCTAGTTAGTAATGCACCCACTTGGAATAAACAATCAAGTGAGCTGTTTTAGCGGTCACTCGCGGAGCTTTGTCGAGCGCTCGGGCGAGGAGTAATGTAGAGGAGTACTTGCTCAGGAGGTCTTCGGGTGCTCGGGTACTTAGAGTTCTGCGAGTAATCACTCGAGTATCGCCTTTGCTCTCGGGGTGAGGGAGCACCCGACACTCTAGGACCGTACGATCTGGCAATTGCATGCTTGCTTGTCTTGCGTCATGGCGGGGGAGCACCCGAGACTCTCATAGGTGCGAGTAATTACCCGAGCACATCTTTTGCCTTTCGGGTGATAGAGTACCCGAGCGCGTTTTTTCTTTCGAGTGAGGGAGCACTCGGGACTCTGTGAGTGCGATTGACCACTCGAGCACATGTTTATTCTTTAGGTGAGGGAGCACCCGAAACTCTAATGGAGATGCTCCCGATAGGAGTTGAATGTTTTGCCCATCGGAAAAGATTTAAAAGGTGGAAACTCTGAGGCTGGGAAACGTAATCGATACGCCTTGTTAGGATGTGACGCTGGCTTGGTCTTTTGGTATCTTGACCACAGTAGCCTCTCAAAGGAAATGACTTGGCGCTGTCCGGCCAAAATTTTCATGTCGTTTTATCATGGTCCTCTTTTTGCACGCGTAGTTGGCGGTGTTTTTACTGCGTCGATTCGGTTTTCCATGCTTTTCTCCCGCCGTGGGATCATGCCACGTTTACTGGATGCTGGAATTGAACGGTGCCCCTTCTCGCCTGGCTGTTGGTTAAATTCTTGGAGAGGATTGCTGTATTGAAGGACAACTTGACTGGTGGGCATCTCATCTCTGTTTTTATGGGGAGGCGCGTCCATCCATTGCAGTATCAAGCCCGTCCCATGTGGCAGTATGAGGGTCTCGAGGACTCAACGAGATGCTCCTCCGAGGAGCTTAATGCCGATGGCCTCTTGACCCGAATCCAGCATGTGACCAAGTGCTCAAGCATTTCTGAGATGGGTTTCGTCCGTCCATATGCTTCTGATCACACGCTGCCGCAGGTTCACGTCTTTGAATTTCTCGTCTGATTTAGATGTTTTGCTTGACTACTTGCTGATGATGCTATTTGCTTTGTAGGGCCACTTTCCCGTGTTGTGCAACCCTCCGCAGCCGGAGGATGCTGATATTCACGAAGAGCCAGATGCTTCCGCTGCTGATGATGCTGCTCTGAGTGTTGATGCCAGCATGCTCGCGGGTGCCACTGGTGTTGACGAGTCCACGGGGGCCGAGCTGACGGAGACCGGAGATAGTGAGGACTCGGACCCCTTTCGTGTCAACCGGTCGCGGCCTTCGGGCGCCGAAGATCTTCAAGCGACGAGTGGTGCTATTCCGCCGTCTGCGTCGTCTACTGATCCGTCTCCTCTTGTTGCTGCCCGCAAAAGGTCCAGGCTTGGGAGGTTGGTGCGTACTGGCTATGCGCGTGGCGGGTAAGAATCTGCTCAGCTTTGCCGGGGCTGTTTTCCTCTGTTCTTTTGTCTGATGATGTTTATCTTGTAGCGCTGCGACTGCTCCGGCTGCTTCCTCCACCAGTGCGGCTACTGTCGACCTGCAGTCGACTGACTCTAGAGTAGTTGCCAAGCACACTAAGGATTCTTTGGCTGCTGTTGTTCAGCCCGTACCGTTGGTGACTCATGTTGTCTCGGTTTCGGGTGTGATTCCTGCTGCTGCTCCGCCAGTGGAATTTGGTGTTGTTGCTCCTGATGTCAAGCCTGCTACTCCAGGACATCCTTACTTCGGCCTTCTTGATCTTGCCGTTGAAGATAAAGTCTGATTTTTCGACCGCATAGCTGGGCTGGTGAGTTTGTTTCCTTCTTACTTGTGTAGTTTTGTCATCGAGGGCACGGCAGTGCTCCCGATGGGAGTAGCCCCCGAGGCTGCAAGAAAGTGTTGCGGTTGATTGTAGTCTTGCCTTGGCTCTGTATTTGTATTGTACCGTTTTGTCATTGGGAGCACGGCCAGTGCTCCCGATGGGAGTAGCCCCCGAGGCTGCAAGCAAGCGCTTGCGGTTGGTTGTAGTCTTGCTTTAGTTCTGTCTTAATATTTGATTTCTTCGAATAGCCGGTGTTCCAACACTGTGAGCGTCTGGTGGTCGAAGCTGAGCATTGGCAACAGGCCCACGATTCTGCCCAGGATGCTTTATCTTCCATGAGTAGTAAGCATTTCTTCCTGTACTGCTGTGCTTGAACTGCTGGGTCCTCTGTTCGGAGTGCTATCTTGTTTCTCAGACCGTCGCCAAACTGCCGAGAAGCAGGTCGAGGAGGCGGAAAGAACGATTTCCGACCTCAAGGCTGCTTTGGCTTCCAAGGAGAAAGAGCTGCACGATCAGCACGAGGAGCTGGTACGCCTGCGTCAGGCCGAGGAGGCTCTTGTGCAGGCGGAGGCGGTCGAGTGCAAGCGTCTTCGGGTCTTGGCGGACTCGCTTGTGTGTAAGTTGTCGTTCCTTTGGTAGGCGCTTTGTATCTTTGTCTTCCCGTAGTAATTTTGGTTTCCTGTTGCAGCCTCTACGGGTGCAAGTGCGACGGAAGTGGTTGCATAGGGGTCTGGATTTCTTCGTGGGGTCGTGGATGCCATGTCGGCTGTTGTTGATGTTGCCAAGGGTTTCTGCGCCCGGGCTTCCACTCTTGTGGGTCTTGCTCATGAGCACCTCATGCTGGAGGACAAGAAGTTGCCAGCTGGTCTAGACGCCCGTGTTGCTGCATTTGGCGATGACGGGGATCTCTTGGAGGAGCTAATTGGCGAGAACGTGGTGAGTAGTCTTTCCATTGAAGACTCTCTGGTTGAGACTATCCCTGGTTACACCGACGAGCAGAGTGAGCGAGCCACTGTTCTAGCTCGTCGCCTGCAAAAAGTTGTGGATGCTCAGTATCCCTCCTCTACGGGCAAGGGGGAGGCGTAGCAATGTCGCGTCATCTGAAATTTTTGGTTGTAATATGCCTCCTTTGTGGTGGTGAATCTGTGCTACTTTTGTTAGAGTGACTGCTTGGCCATTCTTGCTGTTGTCCTTGATTTTCCTTTCTTTTTTTTTGTTTTGCGGTAGTCCACCCCGGGCGTTCTTCGGGCTTGGAGTTCGTTGAAGGAGGACGCTCACGAGGGTGCATACGAGACCGTGTGCTTGAGGATGGGAAACGCTGAGCAGGAAGTTGTTTGCATCAAGGGGGCTGTAGCAGTCCATCGTTCCAAACGCGAGCGCGCTGAGGCCGTGCTGGATAGCCTTGCTTCGTGGGTGGTGAAGTTGTCTGACCTCCTGCGGGGTGAGTTTGGCTTCTGCTCGATTGCTCGACTGCATTTAGTAGCTTTTCTGTCTTCTTCTTGATTTTGATCCCGGGATGAAGAGAAGGCCGTTCCATCGGAACTGTCGCGGCTCGATAACCTTGATGTGCAGGTGAACAATCCTTTCTGGGAAGATGGGGCTCATGCTCGAGCATTTGCTATGCTTCGTCTTAGAGTTGAGCGGGTACCGGCTGCTCTGCGGTACTGTCAACGGGTGCTTGGCGGGATCCACTCTGAGTTTTATCCGCTGCAGGTGGTGCCATCGTCCTTTAAGACGCTCTGTCATGTATTTTCTCAGCCTGCAGAGCTGCGTCACGTGATGGATTACCAGATTCATGTTGGAGCTCGGGCTGCCTTGGGCTTGGTCCATAGTCATTTCCCGGGAGCTAATATTGCTCAAGTGGTGGAGGGTCCTCCAGGTGGTAGGGATCACCCGATGGATGAGCACTACGCGGCGGTCGATGAGCCTGCGCGCCAAGTTGCGAAGCGGGTTTGCGAAAAGAACGACCGTTATCTGGGTTCTCTTATTAAGGAGAAGATGGAGCTTGGGGGTTAGGTGCTTCCTCTTGGTGTACTGTACTCCTTTGTTGTCTTGTGCTTTGCAGTAAGGGGTTTTGCTGCTACGGCGATCCCCCGAGTGCTAATTTTGTTTGTGTCGCGATTGCGAAGAACGCCTCGGGGGGTGGCTGCTGCGGCGAGCCCCCGCGTGCCAATTTCGTTTGTGCCGCGATTGCAAAGAACGCCTCGGGGGGTGGCTGCTGCGGCGAGCCCCCGAGTGCCAATTTCATTTGCGTCGCAATTGCGAAGGGCGCCTCGGGGGGTGGCTGCTGCGGCGAGCCCCCGAGTGCCAATTTTTTTTGTGTCGCGATTGCGAAGAACGCCTAGGGGGGTGGCTGTTGCGGCGATCCCCCGAGTGCTAATTTCGTTTGTGTCGCAATTGCGAAGGGCACCTCGGGGGGTGGCTGCTGCGGCGAGCGTCCGAGTGCCAATTTTTTTATGTAGCGATTGCGAAGGACGCCTCGGGGGGTGGCTTCTGCGGCGAGCCCCCGAGTGCCAATTTTTTATGTCGCGATTGCGAAGAACGCCTCGGGGGTGGCTGTTGCGGCGAGCCAGTGCCAATGAATCAGTTTTTGGGAAAATATTTTTTCAATATTCTTCCTACTGTTTCTTACATTTTGTAAGAAGGGGGGGTTCTGATGAAGACAGTCCCCTTTATTTAAAACGACGGCGTGATAGCCTTAAGGGCTAGGTAACTTCTTCTCCGAGTGCTCGGGTCCTTCAGGTGGTTTCTTCTTCTATGTGAGCGCTTCTTCTGCGAGTCCCATGGTTCTGCTAGCTTGGTGAGATCCAAAGGCCTCTGATATCTTGTGGACTTCCTTGTCACAGCGGTCGGACCTAACGAAACTGCTGCTGACTGTGATGACCCCATGTGGGCCTGGAATTTTTAGCTTAATGTAGGCATAGTGTGGCGCTGCCATGAAGCGGGCGAAGGATGGTCGCCCGAGGATTGCGTGGTACTGCGACTTCCAGTCGACCACTTCAAAGTCTAGGATCTCCTTGCGAAAGTTGGTCGGATTGCCCAAAACCACCTCCAGGCTTATTTTTCTCAGAGGGTAGACTGCTTTTCCTGGCACAATCCCATGGAAGGTTGTACCTGAGGATTTGAGCGCGGATCTCTGGATGAGAATTTCTTCGAGTGTCCTGGTGAAGATGATGTTGATCCCGCTGCCGCCGTCCATGAACACTCGTGACATGTCGTAGTTTCCAATTCTGGCCTCGAGAGGTAGTGCGGCGTGTCCTGGTCGAGGGATGGATGATGGGTGGTCCTCCCGAGAGAAAGTAATTTCTGTCTCGGACCCGCGCAAGTACTTCGGGACAGCGGGGGGCGAGGAGGCTGCGAGAAAAACTTGTCTTGTGACCTGCTTCTGCTACCTATTTGAAGGCATGCCCTCTTGTATCATGTAGATCCTGCCGTGGGCTTCTGGATACTGCTCCTCTTCTTCTAGTGTCCTGCGCCATTCCTGGATTGCAGCCACTTGCCTTGTTGGGAGAGGAGGGGCTGGTGGTGCGTTGTGGGCGATAGGCCCGAATGCTATGCTCGTGAGTCGCTGGGCCGCTGTTGTCGCGGATCGACTTTTTTCCTCAGCCAACTCGTTGAAGCTTCTGCAGTTCCTTAGGGTGTGCCCTGATCTAAGCTCCCCTCGTTCGTTTTTGAATCCGTGTATCGAGCATGGTCTGTCGAGTTGTTCTTTTGCCGAGCGGTATGTTCAATTGTTGTCGCACAACTGCCTCGTCCTCCAGTCTCGTTTCTGAGATTGGGGCACGTCTTCAGGGTTATCTCTTCGTTGTGTTCTGCTGTCGTCGCGATGCCTGCCGTCTCTGTTGTCTGGGAAGCCGGCGGCGACCATGTCGGGTCCTCTGTCGTCGTAGGAACTGCGCCTGGATCGCTTCCTTCGTCGATCGAGTCCTCTTTCTCCATTGTGGTAGTCGTAGTCGTGTTCTGAGCGTGCGATGTGGATTTCTGTTTCGTTGCGAACGGAATCCTCGTCGTCTGCCCAGCTGTTGGCTTGCTCTAGCAGCCGTGAATGTGTTCGGAATTTCATCTTCCCGAGTTGTTCCTTGAATTCAATGCGCTGCAGGCCTCGCCTGAACGCGTCGATTGCGCTTTCGTCTGATATGTCTTCTGCTGAATTCTTGAGTATGGTCCACCACTGGATGTAGGCTCGCAAGGTTTCCCTGGTTCCTTGCTTGCACGCCCGCAGCTCCTCGAGCGATGTTGGTCGCTTGTATGTAGATTTAAAGTTTTCTATGAAGGCTCCACGGAACTGCCTCCATGAGCTGATGGGTCCTCGCGGGAGATTCTTCAACCAGTGTCGTGCCAAGCTCTCGAGCATGAGCTGCACGTACTGCATTGTTGTGATGTTGGTCCCTTGCTGAAACTTAACTGCTGTGAAGTAGTCGTCGAGCCATGCCTCCGGCTCCTCGAGTCCATTGTATTTTAACGTTGTGGAGTTCAATTTGAACCCACTCGGCATTCGCGTCTCGCATATAGAATGCGTGAAGCATAATGCTCCGCATGGCTCAATTTCTTCGTCGGAAGCTTCTTCGTCCGAGTACTCTTCATGTGCTGCGCGTCTTCGCCTGCTGTGGTTGACTTTGTTCTGTGTGATGTCGTCGCGCGCGTCTCGTCGACTGCTGCGGCGCCTGTTGTCGTTGTCGTCGTTGTCGTTCTTCTTGTTTTTGCCGGAGCGTTTGCGGTAGTCATCGCTGCTGTCGTCGTCGTCGGGATAGCTGGGGTCCCTGTCTGGTGTCCTCTCGCGGGTCGGTCGCCTCACACTTGATTTTTTGCGTGCAGAGGCAGCGATGGCGTCTTTCATTATATGCAAGGCTATTGATGTGTTGCGGTCTAGTCTATTCTTCCTATTTTTCTGTGCGCGAGATAGGTAGTCTCGGGCACTTATAAGGGCTTCTGCTGGTGTGAGGGGTTCCTCTTCATCGTTCTCCTCCTCTAGCTTGAAGTCGTCGTCCAGCTTCCGAACCACTCTTTCCCCGTTTGTTCGTCGCAGGTTGCTGAGTTTTGATTGAGTGCGGGGAGGGGAGCCGTGATCGGGAGAGTCGCCTCTGGGAGGTGGCTTGCGATTGTATTTCTGCTCGGCGGCCGCCCTTTCAAGCTTCTCCATCTCTAGGCGCCGTTGTCTCGTTTGCTGGGTTAGCTCGCTTGCCATGTTCGAATGCATCCCTTACTCTGGCCATTGACTCTTTGGACAGGAATAATCGCTCTCTGGGTGGGTCATCTCCCACCGCATCCGGGGCTGGTTGCTTGCTGCTTGATGGCTCGTTGCTCTTGTGGTTGCTCTGGTCTTGTCCCTGTGGTACTTTCATTAGTATGCTTCCCACTGCTCCCAGCTTCACGAAGTTCTTACAGGTGGTTCCGGGCTCTTTTGTGTTGCCGTTGGTTTGGTTATCTTGGCGAGTATTCGAGTCGTCGTCTTGGCCCTTGTTGTTTGCTGCTGCTGTGTCGACTTCTGCCATGAACACCTGCGATGATGCCCTGTCTGGCTTCTTTCTCAAGCGTGTGATGCTGCTGGTTCGAAGTCTTCGGTTGGGTGGGCAGTCGCGGCTGGCTCGAAGGGTGGCCGCGCGGGTGGCGACCGCGTCGATTGTTGCTGTACATGTCGTCGCAGGTGCTCGAGCATCGTCCGTGAGGCGGAGGGCGCCCCAATGGTTAACGTAGATCTGATATGCTACGAAGATCAGGTTGATGCCGGAGCGTAGATCAGCGAAGACTGGTCGGAGAGTCGAAAGATGAGCCGTGAAACCGAAGGACCCAAACAGATCGGATTCCGCCTGGGTCGTCGGATCGAAAGGTGCTGGTGGAGTCATCGCGTTGGCGGGTGTTGAAGATGCTGGTGAGGCCGCCGAGATCACGTTCCCAACCTGTGCGGTTCCTACAGACGGCGCCAATTGACGGGGATCAACCCCGGCAAATCCCATGGTCAGGGACCCTAGGTTAATCATGAGAGGCACAGGTTGGACGATAGGCTCGTCGGCTAACAGGAGGAGACGTTCCTGCTCGATATTATTGCTTGGAGATGCGATTACAAGGAAGGCCAAGGCTAGTGCGCACAAGCTAGGGTTACAGATTGTGTCTTGGTCCCTCTCGATGTCTCCCCTCCCAGCCCTTATATACTAGGCTAGGTCTCGGGGAACCCGTCTGGGATTACAGATGAGGTTTCCTAACCCTAATCTTGTACCGCACGGCAGGTTTGCACCTTCCTTACGAGTCATGGACTCCTACGTCGGTGCCACTAGTGGGGCAAGGCCGGGCCCAGGAGGCATCTTTGTGGGCCTTATGTCTTCGGGTACACCGGGTAGGGCCATCCATAGGAATCATGGGGTCACCCCCTTGTCACTCCCGAAGCCAGAAGATGGACTGGAGGGGGGCCACCCCTAGCCCAGGTGGCTAGAGAGCGCGACCACCCCCTGGCCGCGCCCACCAGGTGCTTGGACCAGTGGGGCCTCCCCGAGGTCCCCCTTTGGCTGGTATTTTTACTCGCGAACGGAATCCTCGTCGTTTTACCAGCTGTTGGCTTGCTCTAGCATCCGTGAATGTGTTTGGACTTTCATCTTCCCGAGTTGTTCATTGATTTCAATGCGCTACAGGCCTCGCCTGAACGCGTCGATTGCACTTTCGTCTGATGTGTCTTCTGCTGAATTCTTGAGTATGGTCCACCGTTGGATGTAGGCTCGCAAGGTTTTCCTGGTTCCTTGCTTGCACGCCCGCAGCTCCTCGAGCGATGTTGGTCACTTGTATGTAGATTTAAAGTTTTCTACGAAGGCTCCACGGAACTGCCTCCATGAGCTGATGGGTCCTCGCGAGAGATTCTTCAACCAGTTTCGTGCCGAGCTCTCGAGCATGAGCTGCACGTACTGCATTGTCATGATGTTGGTCCCTCGCTGAAACTTAACTGGTGTTAAGTAGTCGTCGAGCCATGCCTCCGGCTCCTCGAGTCCATTGTATTTTAACGTTGTGGAGTTCAATTTGAACCCACTCGGCATTCGCATCTCGCATATAGAACGCGTGAAGCATAATGCTCTGCATGGCTCAATTTCTTCGTCGGAAGCTTCTTCGTCCGAGTACTCTTCATTTGTTGCGCGTCTCGCCTGCTGCGGTTGACTTCGTTCTGCGTGATGTCGTCGCGCGCGTCTCGTCGACTGCTGCGGCGCCTGTTGTCGTTGTCGTCGTTGTCGTTCTTCTTGTTTTTGCCGGAGCGTTTGCGGCAGTCATCGCTGCTGTCGTCGTCGGGAGAGCTGGGGTCCCTGTCTGGTGTCCTCTCGCGGGTCGGTCGCCTCGCAATTGATTTTTTGGGTGCTGAGGCAGCGATGGCGTCTTTCATTATATGCAAGGCTATTGATGTGTTGCGGTCTGGTCTGTTCTTCCTACTTTTCTGGGCGCGGGATAGTTAGTCTCGGGCACTTATAAGGGCTTCTGCTGGTGTGAGGGGTTCCTCTTCATCGTCCTCCTCCTCTATCTTGAAGTCGTCGTCCAGCTTCCGAACCACTCTTTCCCCGTTTATTCGTCGCAGGTTTCTGAGTTTTGATTTAGTGCGGGGAGGGGAGCCGTGATCGGGAGAGTCGCCTCTGGGAGGTGGCTTGCGATTGTATTTCTGCTCGGCGGCCGCCCTTTCAAGCTTCTCCATCTCTAGGCGCCGTTGTCTCGTTTGCTGGGTTAGCTCGCTTGCCATGTTCGAATGCATCCCTTACTCTGGCCATTGACTCTTTGGACAGGAATAATCGCTCTCTGGGTGGGTCATCTCCCACCGCATCCGGGGCTGGTTGCTTGCTGCTTGATGGCTCGTTGCTCTTGTGGTTGCTCTGGTCTTGTCCCTGTGGTACTTTCATTAGTATGCTTCCCACTGCTCCCAGCTTCACGAAGTTCTTACTGGTGGTTCCGGGCTCTTTTGTGTTGCCGTTGGTTTGGTTATCTTGGCGAGTATTCGAGTCGTCGTCTTGGCCCTTGCCGTTTGCTGCTGGTGTGTCGACTTCTGCCATGAACACCTGCGATGATGCCCTGTCTGGCTTCTTTCTCAAGCGTGTGATGCTGCTGGTTCGAAGTCTTGGGTTGGGTGGGCAGTCGCGGCTGGCTCGAAGAGTGGCCGCGCGGGTGGCGACCGTGTCGATTGTTGCTGTACATGTCGTCGCAGGTGCTCGAGCATCGTCCGTGAGGCGGAGGGCGCCCCAATGGTTAACGTAGATCTGATATGCTACGAAGATCAGGTTGATGCCGGAGCGTAGATCAGCGAAGGCTGGTCGGAGAGTCGAAAGATGAGCCGTGAAACCGAAGGACCCAAACAGATCGGATTCCGCCTGGGTCGTCGGATCGAAAGGTGCTGGTGGAGTCATCGCGTTGGCAGGTGTTGAAGATGCTGGTGAGATCGCCGAGATCACGTTCCCAACCTGTGCGGTTCCTACAGACGGCGCCAATTGACGGGGATCAACCCCGGCAAATCCCATGGTCAGGGACCCTAGGTTAATCATGAGAGGCACAGGTTGGACGATAGGCTCGTCGGCTAACAGGAGGAGACGTTCCTGCTCGATATTAATGCTTGGAGATGCGATTACAGCGAAGGCCAAGGCTAGTGCGCACAAGCTAGGGTTACAGATTGTGTCTTGGTCCCTCTCGATATCTCCCCTCCCAGCCCTTATATACTAGGCTAGGTCTCGGGGAACCCGTCTGGGATTACAGATGAGGTTTCCTAACCCTAATCTTGTACCGCACGGCAGGTTTGCACCTTCCTTACGAGTCATGGACTCCTACGTCGGTGCCACTAGTGGGGCAAGGCCGGGCCCAGGAGGCATCTTAGTGGGCCTTATGTCTTCGGGTACACCGGGTAGGGCCATCCATAGGAATCATGGGGTCACCCCCTTGTCACTCCCAAAGCCAGAAGATGTATTGGAGGGGGGCCACCCCTAGCCCAGGTGGCTAGAGAGCGCGACCACCCCCTGGCCGCGCCCACCAGGTGCTTGGACCAGTGGGGCCTCCCCGAGGTCCCCCTTTGGCTGGTATTTTTACTCGCGAACGGAATCCTCGTCGTTTTACCAGCTGTTGGCTTGCTCTAGCATCCGTGAATGTGTTTGGACTTTCATCTTCCCGAGTTGTTCATTGATTTCAATGCGCTACAGGCCTCGCCTGAACGTGTCGATTGCACTTTCGTCTGATGTGTCTTCTGCTGAATTCTTGAGTATGGTCCACCGCTGGATGTAGGCTCGCAAGGTTTTCCTGGTTCCTTGCTTGCACGCCCGCAGCTCCTCGAGCGATGCTGGTCACTTGTATGTAGATTTAAAGTTTTCTTTGAAGGCTCCACGGAACTGCCTCCATGAGCTGATGGGTCCTCGCGAGAGATTCTTCAACCAGTTTCGTGCCGAGCTCTCGAGCATGAGCTGCACGTACTGCATTGTCGTGATGTTGGTCCCTCGCTGAAACTTAACTGGTGTTAAGTAGTCGTCGAGCCATGCCTCCGGCTCCTCGAGTCCATTGTATTTTAACGTTGTGGAGTTCAATTTGAACCCACTCGGCATTCGCGTCTCGCATATAGAACGTGTGAAGCATAATGCTCCGCATGGCTCAATTTCTTCGTCGGAAGCTTCTTCGTCCGAGTACTCTTCATGCGCTGCGCGTCTCGCCTGCTGCGGTTGACTTCGTTCTGCGTGATGTCGTCGCGCGCGTCTCGTCGACTGCTGCGGCGCCTGTTGTCGTTGTCGTCGTTGTCGTTCTTCTTGTTTTTGCCGGAGAGTTTGCGGCAGTCATCGCTGCTGTCGTCGTCGGGAGAGCTGGGGTCCCTGTCTGGTGTCCTCTCGCGGGTCGGTCGCCTCGCAATTGATTTTTTGGGTGCTGAGGCAGCGATGGCGTCTTTCATTATATGCAAGGCTATTGATGTGTTGCGGTCTGGTCTGTTCTTCCTACTTTTCTGGGCGCGGGATAGGTAGTCTCGGGCACTTATAAGGGCTTCTACTGGTGTGAGGGGTTCCTCTTCATCGTCCTCCTCCTCTAGCTTGAAGTCGTCGTCCAGCTTCCGAACCACTCTTTCCCTGTCTGTTCGTCGCAGGTTGTTGAGTTTTGATTTAGTGCGGGGAGGGGAGCCGTGATCGGGAGAGTCGCCTCTGGGAGGTGGCTTGCGATTGTATTTCTGCTCAGCGGCCGCCCTTTCATGCGTCTCCATCTCTAGGCGCCGTTGTCTCGTTTGCTGGGTTAGCTCGCTTGCCATGTTCGAATGCGTCCCTTACTCTGACCATTGGCTCTTTGGACAGGAATAATCGCTCTCCCGGTGAGTCATCTACCACCGCATCCGGGGCTGGTTGCTTGCTGCTTGATGGCTCGTTGCTCTTGTGGTTGCTCTGTTCTTGTCCCTGTGGTACTTTCATTGGTATGCTTCCCACTGCTCCCAGCTTCACGAAGGTCTTACTGGTGGTTCCAGGCCCTTTTGTGTTATCTTGGCGAGTATTCGAGTCGTCGTCTTGGCCCTTGCCGTTTGCTGCTGGTGTGTCGACTTCTGCCATGAACACCTGCGATGGTGCCCTGTCTGGCTTCTTTCTCAAGCGTGTGATGCTGCTGGCTCGAAGTCTTTGGTTGGGTGGGCAGTCGCGGTTGGCTCGAAGGGTGGCCGCGCGGGTGGAGACCGTGTCGATTGTTCCTGTACATGTCGTCGCAGGTGCTCGAGCATCGTCCGTGAGGCGGAGGGCGCCCCAATGGTTAACGTAGATCTGATATGCTACGAAGATCGGGTTGATGCCGGAGCGTAGATCAGCGAAGACTGGTCGGAGAGTCGAAAGATGAGCCGTGAAAAAGAGGGACCCAAATAGATCGGATTCCGCCTGGGTCGTCGGATCGAAAGGTGCAGGTGGATTCATCACGGTGGCGGGTGTTTAAGATGCTGGTGAGGCCGCCGAGATCGCGTTCCCAACCTGTGCGGTTCCCACAGACGGCGCCAATTGACGGGGATCAACCCCGGAAAATCCCATGGTCAGGGACCCTGGGTTAATCATGAGAGACACAGGTTGGACGATAAGCTCGTCGGCTAACAGGAGGAGACGTTCCTGCTCGATATTATTGCTTGGAGATGCGATTACAGTGAAGGCCAAGGCTAGTGCGCACAAGGCTAGGGTTACAGATTGTGTCTTGGTCCCTCTTGACGTCTCCCCTCCCAGCCCTTATATAGTAGGCTAGGTCTCGGGGAACCCGTCTGGGATTACAGATGAGGTTTCCTAACCCTAATCTTGTACCGCACGGCAGGTTTGCACCTTCCTTACGAGTCGTGGACTCCTATGTCGGTGCCACTAGTGGGTCAAGGCCGGGCCCAGGCGGCATGTTTGTGGGCCTTATGTCCTCGGGTACACCAGGTAGGTCCATCCATAGGAATCATGGGGTCACCCCCTTGTCACTCCCGAAGCCAGAAGATGGACTGGAGGGGGGGCCACCCCTAGCCCAGGTGGCTAGAGAGCGCGACCACCCCTTGGTCGCGCCCACCAGGTGCTTGGACCAGTGGGGCCTCCCCGAGGTCCCCCTTTGGCTGGTATTTTTACTCCCGAGACGGAAACCCTAATCAGAAGACATTATTCATGTTTCTGTCGCGGAGCCGCCGCCACCTCTATTCTTCCTCGGGTAGAGCTAATCTAGAGGATGCTTTGGCCTCCGATGAGGGGAAACCGTGGCCATCATCATCACTATCTCCACTCCATCATCCCTCCATGTCTCCCCCATCCATGTGTAAGTAATTCCATATTGTAGGCAGAGGGGACGGTAGGGATTGGATGAGATTGATCATGTAATAGTTCGTCAGATTGTTGGGGGCTTGTTTCCTATCATCAACTATGGTGTTTATCATCTGTGTTGCATATTGTTGCTCTTAATGCTTGAAACTTTGGGACCGAGTGCCATGATTTCAGATCTGAACACTATTTATTTTCATGAGTAAATTTGTGTTGTTGATACTATTTAAAAGTTGTATGCAATTGTTATAGTCTGGAACCGGCAATCTCAATGGTGACAGCTTGGGACACCAAATGGGATGGACTATAACTTGAGGATTACATGTATCCATAGATCGTTAATTCTTTGTTCTGGTGCTCTTTGATAGGAGCACCTTAATATCCATAAATTCCTTTTGGCCCCGTTGGTAGCGGGATGGAGGACAAAAGATGTTGTGCAAGTTCTTATGGCAAACACGCATAACTACCCTGGAGATACATGCCTAATGCTAGATATATGCCTAGATGATCATTACTTTTCTGTGAGCCTTGCCCCGTGTTACATCTATTACGTGTTATATATCATCAATGCAGCGCCCAATAATCCATCCCTCAGCCTACATTGTTTTAATCCTACTTGTTACTAGTTGCTTTACCTTGTTGTTTTTATTTTCGTTGTTTTCCACCACTATTTCCGTTGCCACCGCTACTATCATCACAACTTTGCTACTAATAAATTGTTTCCAAGAAAGTATCTTTCAGGTGCGGTTGAATTGACAACTCAATTGTCAAAGCTTATAAATATCCTTTGGCTCCCCTTGTGTCAAATCTATAAATTTGGTTATTCTTACCCGCGAAGACTATTGTGTCCATCGGTGCCCCCCCCAGGGTGTCCATCTGTCTTCTGGAGTCTTCCGACGTAAAAGATTTTTAAGATTTTTTCTCGAATTTTCAGAGCACTTCGATTTTTCATCTTTTTCTGCAATGCACAGACAAAAATAGACAGAAATTGGCACTAGGCACTAGGTTAATATGTTAGTCCCAAATATGTTTTAAATGATATGAAAGTGCATCAAAACATAAAGCAATATCACCAAAAGAAGCATGGAACAAGCAAAAATTATAGATACGTTTGGGATGTATCACACGATGTCTCTCTAAGGTTGCGATGGGAGTGGTTTCGCTGTACTGACCCGAGCAGGCCATAGCAAGGTCTAAAATTCAGTGTGGATGAGGAGTTCCAGTCTGTTTCGAGAGCCTTGTTCATTGGGAAGCGGATGCTGGCAGTATGATCCTCTTTTGGAAAAATAGGTGGATCAATGGGGCCACGGTCAAGGACTTGGCCCCCACTGTTGTAGCGCAAGTTGTTGGGAATGTGCCCTAGAGGCAAATAAAATATGTTTATTAGCATATTCCATTAGTTCATAATAAGTTTTATACCGTGCTATGATTGTATTAAGCGGAAACATTAATACACGTGTGGTATAAAACAACCAGGTCCCTAGTTAACTCTAGTATACTAGTACACTGTCAATCCGATGATCAAGATTTCCTGATCATCAGGACACACAATCACCAGAAGTGTTGCAATGTGATACAGTCACATAAGTTTAACATTGCGTAACTATAATGTAGTGAGTAGATCCTTTGACCATAATGATCATACGTAATTACTATCTATAAGGATGCTTTGATTTGCATCCACCGCCTGAATGAAATATGCTGGCCATAAAGGTGTACTTTGGGTATTCCGAAATAGATACGTTAATGAGTATGCAAATAGATCAAAGCGGGATTTTTCCATCCGAGTGACGGATAGGTACTCTGGGCCCACTCGGTGATATTACATCATAAAGATTGCAATCATGTGACTAGGTCACGGGGTTGTAATATCACGGGAATGAGTAAACATGTTTGTCGGTAACAAGGATGAACTAGGTATATTGGTAGCGAAGATCAATCCTTGGCCAAACAAAGTATCATAGGACAAAGGGAATAGGCGCAATGTTAACGGATCCAACAACGATGAAGTTTCATTCGATGGAAGCGTAGGGGCCATCTAGGTTTGTAACCAGATCTGATCGATGGTAATTGATCAAGAGAGTGTCTTGATCATGTTTGTTGTTTCCCGGACCGTAGGGTGTCACACTTAAGGGTATTCGACGCAATAAGGATTGATTCGGGATCACCGGAGAAATAAGAGAGAACACCGGAATTGTTCGGATGAAGGCTAGAAATTGTTTAGGGTATATTGAAAACTTCAAAATATTATTTAATAATGTTTCAATAAGTTTTATTATTTAATTAAAAGAAAAATATTAAAATATAATTAGAAATGGAAGAAAAGGCATATGGGCCTAAAGAGGCCTATTAGGGGAGGAGGGAGCCTCCCCCTTGGCCCATGGCGCCTAGGGGGCCATGCCCCCTAGGGCACATTCCCCCCCCCCTTACATTTGGTTTAGTACCACATGTGAAGTTGAGGGAGGTGTGCAACCCTCCTTGGCCTATATAAGGAGGGGTAGGGTGTCCTTTTTCTTCATGAATTTTGTGATACAAGTTCTCTTCTCTCTCTCTTTCTCCTGCCTTTGAGCGGACTCCCCTTGTTTGGAGTCTACACTGGGTTGGGGGTTTCTCCACCATATGCACATCGCCATGCTACTAGAATCGGGATCCGAATCCATCTTCTTTCCGTTGCTCTTCTAGTTTCGAGCCCGGAGGGACGTCGGGTACATCGTATATGTGTAATCCCACGAGGCACTACACTTGTGGTTCTACTTCATCATAGTGTCTGTATCGCGAGGTCTTCATCGACAATGTTCCGACGGGGATGTAATCCCGCCATCGGTCTACAAGGACCGGGTGGCTTCTGGAGTCATCGTGGATCTGCATGGCATCGAGGATTGCCGGTACGACTACATCAATCACGTTCACGCGGGAACGTTTCCTGCTTAACGGACTACATACTGGTATGTGATCTATTTACATCTGTTACTTGCATCAGCATAGCATAGGTCTTGGGATTGGGTATCGTAGGTTATGAAAAATTATTGTTTTCTTCCCCGAACCCCAACAGTGGTATCATGTGCAAGGCTATGCGTAGATGTATTGTACGGATAGAACACATCTAGTATGTGGCATCAATTCTCTAATTGTTACCCTCACACGTGTACTCGTTTAGCATTGCAGCAATTTTCTGATGAAGCGGACCCGACCGACCTGACATGTTTACGCGAGACTGGTTCCACGCTTGACATATGACTTGTACCATATAAGTGGCTTTTGGGGTGTCTGTCTCTCTAACATTAGCTATGCGAAGACGTTTGCAACGGAGGGCCCCGACAGGGTTGTAATAGAGGAAATTTCTGAATTGTTGTGGTTGTATGTTCGTAGGCATAGAAACGGTTCTATCTCGAAAGCCCTAGCATCCACGTAAAACATGCAAAAGATAAAGTAGATGCGTATAAACTTTAATTTGCAGGGGGGGCATTACACACTACAAGAAATATGCTAACTTGTGACCCTACATATTGGTCACTGAAAGGTCATTGTTCTTCATTTGTGACCTTTTTGTGACCAAAACCAGTTGGTCAAAAGCTGAGGGTCGCAAAGCGGACAATGTGACCTTTTTTTATGAAGTGGTCATAGATGATTATGACCAAACCGAAGGTCGTAGATGTTGTGACCAATTGGTTTGGTCAGTCCACGTCAGATCCAACGTGGCAAGCCGACGTGGCAAACTTATATGGTCCAGAATCAGCCCGGTCCAATTCAATCGCTTATATGGGCCAAGCCTAGTAATTCAATCCATTTATTCAAACAATTTTGGTCAGTTACATGGGCCAAGCCCAATAATTTTACAATTTTCATTTCAGTCTATTTACAAGATGGCCCCACATGTAAGTTTTCTTTTGTTTCTTTTAAATTGTAAAGATGGTCCTAATAGTCAGTATTTATTGTTTAGGTCCCACTTGTCAGTTCTCTATTTACGTAATTACCAATAATTTGATTCAAACTGAGCCAACAACACATAATGTTTCATAGAACAGCCAAACAAAGCACTTTACAATTACAATCATGCTCAGTACAAATCTGGCATTCAACTAGATAAATACAACTTATTATACACATAACTAGCCCTAGTGAGCTAGAACACATTGTTGGGTGCATGTTTTCTTCTGGATTCTTCCTCCTGAACCTCACCAACTTTTGAAGGATGAAGGCCAGCATCCGCATCTGCAACTAATAAAGAATAAAAGTTCAGAAAAAAATCAAGTGAATTTGTGCATATAACACTCTCATAACAGTGAAAAAATAATACAGAATTTTAGATCAAACAATGCTAAGAAAGAGTGCTCATAACAAGAAAACAGAGGCATATCTCTCAGTGATTTTGCACTTTCGAATAGGGAATAAAGAAGACAATGTTAAGGCTGGAAGAGACCAAAAAGGATGACATACTGCTTAGATGAATTAGTCTATAGCGGAAGTTAATCACATAAATCAAACTATGGTACGCTAGATCTGCATGAACACTAAGAGGCTTACCACAATGTTCTAAATCAGAACAAATTAATAGATATTTCGAGGCTAGAAGCATAACAACATATATGTCAGAATTCAGACAGACTCATGACTTGTGTTTCATCAGCATTCAAAAAAGGCATTACTTCATGTATGCTTTCCTATGTCCATCCCCTACACCATCACTCATTCATTCAAACGTGTGCCTTTACATTCTTGGGGTGGAATAAGAATCGAGGCCACCTAGAGAGCATGTAAATCCCACCCTTCACATATGTACAGAAGACTTTTCCTAGTTTCTTTTGAGAGAAATATACATCACAGTGATGCCTTAACATGATTTTCCTCCTCTCGTTACATCAAATTTCTTGAGACAGAGAGAGAGAGAGAGGAGGGGATCAACGGATGGCTTACCACCGATGTTGCATCCAAAGGGGCAGGCGGGAGGTGTCGGGGTGGTAGAAGAATCATCAGCGTAGACCACAAATATGGTGTGGTTTGTCCTACACATGAATATGACAAAAAAAGCATCAGGGGACCTTGAAGGTGGCCAAATCGAATCGAACAGTGAGTTGTAAAGAGAGAAAGAGACGGATGTGGCCAAATATAAAAGAACCTTGACGCGCTCCATGCTGTGGGGTCGGAGGTCCATGGCGGAGTCCAGCATGGAGGAAGGCCCCCTCAGACCTCATCTCCCGTCTCGTGGTAGTGGAGAAGGAGCGGAGTAAGCTCGAGGAAGGCTAGTATGCGGTTGTGACCGTGGCGGATCTAGCTATCGCCTGCCAGCTCGATCAGGGCTCGATCTATCAGGACTCATTCTGCGTTCGGGTCGACAGCGTCAATGAGGTCGTGGTCATCATCATCGAGGAACCCATGTCCTTCCTGATCTATGAGAAAGAGAGAGGGTGTGAGGAAGAGAGGAGAAGGAAGAGAGGCAAAGAGCGGCGACCTGCGGGGCTAGGAGCAGCGGTCGGAGCTCGCTGTTGCAGGTGTGATGGGGTTGGGAGCAACGTGAGGTAAGGCAGGGAGGACGGGGAAGCGGGTGGGGTGGTCGTGGAACCGATCATGGAAAGGGAGAGGGAAAGAGGCGGCGGCGCGGGTGTTCTCAGCTGGAAGGAAGAAGGAAGGGGATCGAGTGTTCACGCGCGGCTAGGGTTTGGGTTGGCAGGCGTGCGTGGTGACTGAGACTGTGAGAGATGTTGGATCCATATGTGTGGACGGCTCAGACTGGATACAATGGGTTGATCCGTGGGAATAGGGATTCGATGTTCTGATTGGCTGGGAACATGTGTGGTTTGAAATAGTTTCTAAGTGCTAAAATATGAGTATTTTCTCAAGAAACTCTCAAAAATAAATGTTCAAATGTGCCCATATTGTCCACAAGCGTGCACCTTACAATGGCAAACAATGTTGTTGAATGAAGTTTTCATTTTCGTTGTACGAAAAATTAATTTTTTATTTTTCGAGTGCCAAAAGTAGGATTGTTTTTTGAAGAAGCTACCAAATATTTGGTGTGAATTTGAACCACTCCATTTTTGTAAAATACTAGTCCGTATTTTACTACTAATTGACCAAATTTTTGTATGATAAATGATTTCTATACGCCTCTCCTGAAAAAGACAAATTTCCGCAGATTCAGTTGGAATGGGGTCAAATTTGAACTACACGTGCTTGATAGTTTGCTCTTTATTTTTTCAAAAAATCATTTCTATCTACACAAGTAGTCATTTAATCAGAGATCCATCAAGAGTTTTGCAATATTCCACCCCTAGCTATCACCGGTCATGCCCCCCCCTCCCCCGTTTTGACCGCTTTTTGAAACCGGCTTAAATAATTCAAAAAAAATCAAAAAATGTAAAACCTTCGCGTTGCATCCTAATTTATATCTTAGTAACCATACAAACCAACAAACTTGGAATAATGAAAATATCTTAAAAAAGTCTTCTCAAAATGGGTTATCGAGTATGAAGGTTTGTGGCTTTCAAGCGAAATGGCCGATGTTAGTGCTAGTTTAAAGGATAGTTTTCCCTAAGGATATCATTTTGTGAAAATGGGTGCATATTGGAATCGGCAACAAGTGTGCTAAAGGGAGCTTTCATTTTCGTTGTACGAAAAATACATTTTCCATTTTTCGAGTGCCAAAAGTAGGGTTGTTTTGTGAAGAAGCTACCAAATATTTGGTGTGAATTTGAACCAATACATTTTTGTAAAATCCTAGACCATATTTTATTAACAATTGACCAAAAAATTTCATGATAAATGATTTCTTTACACCTCTCCTGAAAAAGAAAAATTTCCGCAAATTAAGCTGAAACGGGGTCAAATTTGAACTACACGTGCTTGAAATTTTGCTCTTTATTTTTTCAAAAAATGTTTTCTAGCTCCACAAGTAGTCATTTAATCAGAGATCCACCAAGAGTTTTGCAATATTCCACCCCTAGCTATCACCGGTCATGTCCCCCTCCCCTGTTTTGACTGCATTTTGAAACCGGCTTAAATAATTCAAAAAAATCAAAAAAATGTAAAACCTTCGCGTTGCATCCTAATTTATATCCTAGTAACTATACAAAGTAACAAGCTTGGAATAATGCAAATATCTTAAAAAAGTCTTCTCAAAATGGGCTATCGAGTATGAAGGTTCTTGGCTTTCAAGCCAAATGACCGATGTTAGTGCTAGTTTAAAGGAATATTTTCCCTAAGGATCCCATTTTGTGAAAATGGGTGCATATTGGAATGGGAAACAAGTGTTCCAAAGGGAGTTTTCATTTTTGTTGTATGAAAAATCCATTTTTCATTTTTCGAGTGCCAAAAGTAGGGTTGCTTTGTGAAGAAGCTACCAAATATTTGGTGTGAATTTGAACCACTCCATTGTTGTAAAATACTAGACCATATTTTATTCACAATTTTTTCATGATAAATGATTTTTTTACACCTCTTCTGAAAAAGACAAATTTCCACAGATTCAGCTGAAACGGGGTCAAATTTGAACTACACGTGCTTGATAGTTTGCTCTTTATTTTTTCAAAAAATGTTTTCTAGCTCCACAAGTAGTCATTTAATCAGAGATCCACCAAAATTTTTGCAATATTCCACCCCTAGCTATCACCGGTAATGCCCCCTCCCCCGTTTTGACCGCATTTTGAAACCGGCTTAAACAATTAAAAAAAACAAAAAAATGTAAAACCTTTGCGTTGCATCCTAATTTATGTCCTAGTAACCATACAAACCAACAAACTTGAAATAATGCAAATATCCTAAAAAAGTATTCTCAAAATGAGCTATCGAGTATGAAGGTTCATGGCTTTCAAGCCAAATGACCGATGTTAGTGCTAGTTTCAAAGGATATTTTTCCAAATGATCTCATATTGTTCAAATGGGTGCATATTGGAATGGGAAACAAGTTTTCTAAATATTAGAACACATTTTATGTACACTTTACTAAATGGTTGCGAGTCAAGTGCATCTTGGAATTTCAAACAATGTCTACAAAGGAAGTTTTCACTTATTTTTCTTTCTTGGTATTCAATGTTTACTTATTATTCTTTGTTTACATTATTTTGCACTAGTTTTTCAGTTTTCTATTTGGTTGCATTTTTTCTTTTCTTTCATTTCATTTGTTTCTTTTTTTGGTTTTTAATATTTTTTGCATTCTTCTTTGTTTCTACCTTTTTCATATACGTCAAGAACATTTTTCTAATACATGTTTAACATTTTTCAAATAAAATTTGAAAGTTCTTTCATACTTGTTCGACATTTTAAACATTCTTCAAATATTTGGTTAACATTTTTCAAATACAAGATTATTATTTTTGAATACATGGTCAAAAATATATACATTTTAACATTGCCAAACGCTTGAATAACATTTTTATGTACAAGATTAACAATTATTTAATACATATTCAACCTTTTTTATACACATTTTATCATTTTTCAAATGCTTTATTAAAAATTTCATATAGAAGATTAATATTTCTTGAATACATGGTCATCATTTTTCTATACACATTTAAACATTTTCAAATGCTTGATTAAAATTTGAACTCCCTTTATTTATATGGACTCAAGATGTGCGAAGCCGGCATTTTTCACGCATGCATATTCTATTGTTCTATGGGCTGTTAGCGCACTCGTCCGATAAAATGGTCTTGTCCAACCGAGGCCCAAACCCAGCAAAGAATGTTCTGTTCAAATGGAGTTGGCCGGGTAGTTTAACACAAGCCGACTTGTGGTCTGGTGGTTAGGCTCGCCAGATGTGCGTAGAGTGGTCTCGGGTTCGAATCCCCCGACTTTATTTTTGGCAAATATAAATTGAGATGAACAGAAGGCTATCTCTATAAGAAAAGTTTTGTTGCTTGTTATCACAATCTTAGGCTAGCCTGATGGTAGGTGCTCTCTATCAGCACCGCGAGGTTGAGGTATCGAATCCGTCTGCCCTGTTTTTTATTACTTGAGAATATTTCCACCAGCCACTGTTGACATGTAGGCCCCTGGTCCCAGATGTAAGTATGGCGGTCCTAAACACGCCATGTAGTCGAGATTGCTGAGGTGTCTTCCAAGTCCTGCCAAATCAAATCATCGTAGAACCTACGGCTATCTAAATTGGTTATAATCGACAAGAAATAATATTGTAAATCATGTTCACAAATTTACGACCATTTCATGTAAGGAAATAACGACCTTTCTGAGAAAAATGGTCGTTGTGGTATAGGGTTTGAACCCTCCCAAACAGATTACGACAAATTGGTTCGAAATGGTCGTAGATTTACGACCAATTCACCCACGGTCACTGAGAGAAGGTCACAAGTTGACATATTTCTTGTAGTGATAGTTATTATGATTTACATTGTTGCATCTTGTTTTGCTACTATGTTAGATATAAGATGGTAGCATTATAGGATGATCCCTTACTAATCCAACAAGGTTTCCTTCCTTAGTGACTCTTTATCTGTAAAGTTCTTCATTATGGAGGCATCACGTTGATGTATACACACGCTTCTATTCTTGTAGACTATGTTGGGCCTCCAAGCTCAGAGGTTTGTAGGACAGCAACAATTTCCCTCAAGTGGATGACCTAAGGTTTATCGAACTCAGGGAAGTATAGGTTGAAGATGCTCTCTCTCAAGCAACCCTGCAATTAAGATACAAGAAGTCTCTTGTGTCCCAACACACCTAATACAACTAGTAGTTGTATAGGTGCACTAGTTCGACGAACAGATGGTAAAATATGGGTGATAGGTGTGGCAAATCAAGGTAATATAAATATGTAATAAAAAGTGCAGAAAGCAAACAAGTAGTAAACGTGATCACAAACGGTATTGCAATGGTGGAAACAATGCCTAGGCTTCATACTTTCACTAGTGGCAACTCCCAACAACATTAACATAGTCTAATCACATGATATTTCCCATAAACCATGCAATGGAGACGCAGTCGGAGGTCATTCCTTTGTGGTCAAGAGAGGACGAGAATTATGTAGGGCTACAAAAGCACACCTCAAAGTTCATAGTTCTCAATCTATGGATTTCCCAATGTCACCGCGACCATCCAAAGAGAGTACCACAATCACCACAACACATCTCAAGGATAGTCAAAGACAAGAACCAAGAGACTCTCAATCTTCAATCAACACACAAAATAGAAAATCACTCATGAAAATACTCTTCTAATCCATGTCCAATAGACCGCTATCACCTTTGTCTCGGGGATTATACTAGATAAAGACAAGTGAGTACATCAAATCCAATACATAGAAGACGGGGAAACATCATGGGATCACCCTAGATTAATATAGCCCATGATCACAGCGAAGATCACATCATGGGAGAGAGAATTTACCACATAGCTACTGGTAGAAACCTTAGCCCCGAGGAGGGACTACTCCCGTATCATGGAGGGAGGAAGCAACGACGATGGAGATGAATCCGGGGGCACTTCCCCGTCCCGGCAGGATGTCGGCACAGGAATTCTGGTCCCCCGAAGCTTTTTGGCGATGGCGACGGAGATCGGAATTGCTTTTGGAGAAAAGGGGTCCGGAATCATGGTTTTCACGACGCGAGTATAAATAAGGGCCAAATGGGGGCACCGGGGGAGGTCCTAGTTGCCCAGGAGTATAACCAGTGTGGGTGGACCCCCAGCCGCGCCAGGAGGGCGCCTGGAGGCTGTGGGCCGCCTCAGGGCCCCATCCTCCGGCTGGAGGACTCTTCTAGAATGATTATTTTTGTATATTTTCCCGGAATTTTCTGAGCACTATTAATGATGGGAAAACTTGAAATACAAAAACAACATAAAACAGAAACTGGCATTGGGGTGCACTGATTTAATAGGTTAGTCCAAATATGATCAAAAGTGTATGAAAGTGTATCTAAAACATAGCAATATAACCCAAAACATGCATGGAGCAAGCAGAAATTATAGATACGTTTGGGACATATCAACATCCCCAAGCTTAATTCATGCTCGTCCTCGAGTAGGTAAATGATAACAAGCATAATTTCTGTGGTGACATGCTAGCAACCATATAAGAACTTTGAAAGTACAACAATCAAGGAATGTGATTCAATTCAAGTCATAACAGGCAAGAGTCTATATTAGCATTTAAACAAGAAACGAAAGAGCATTAGGTGCAAGAGCTCTTGATGTCCGTGACTCGAATGTCTCCAAATGGTGTTTGCCTGCAAGAAGGGGGATATGGGAATACGGGAGAAAAATATATATTTGTTGAGAACTCAATCTACTAAAGTTTCACACTTGGTCCTCTTTGTAATCTTATCTTGACTCGTCCCCAGACCACTAGCCAAGCACAAGTCAATTTGATCCACTCCGTTTCGATATTTTGAGCACCCATGCAATGGATGAGCGTAAGCACGAGAGTTCACACTTAGGATGGCAAAGAGAGAAATATGGTGGAGGAGGAAGACAAAAAGGGTGTGAAAGGCTCACATCAATGAGGACAATCATAGGCGAGAAAGCCAAATGATAGATATGATGTGAGGAGTAGGGATTGCCATGCAACAGATGCACATATGAGCTAAGAAAAGTTGTCCAATGGAACTAGTGGGGGTGCATCCAACTTGCTCGATCATGAAGACTAAGAGGTCGTTTGAGGAGGCTCATCCTTGGAATATGCAAGCCAAGTTATATAGTGTTAAGGTCCCCACATAGCTATATGCATGTATGATCATCTCTATGGAGTACAAGATATAAGAGGGAGTACGAGTGTGGGTCTCTGAAAACGAATAGTAGTGGTGCCCCCTTCTCTCTTTTTATTTTATTTTTCTATTTTTCTATCTTTTTGTATTTTTTTGGTGGCCTCAATGGCTCTTTCTATTTAACTCTCATTTTTCCTCTTTGGGATCCTTTAAATTTGTCCTCTTTGGGATCTTTTCCTCACTAAGGGCAACACTCTATTTTACAAGAAGGTATAGAAGATCTTCACACTTTACAAGGTACTCAACATAAAGAAGATGTAGCTATCATGATGTATGCAAATGTATGCCTCTCCCAGTGTAGCAGGAACATGTTTGACATGAAGATGAAGTCATGAAGAGGTGGAAGTTGTATGGAAATATATCTCGGAAAGGCTATGGAAATGCCTTGATAGGTAGGTATGGTGGCTGTTTTGAGGAAAGATATAGAGAGGTTTATGATGACATAGTGTATCATGCCAAGGGTTTGGATGCACCGGCGAAGGTGGACGCCAACTCTCGGAGTGAGAAGAGGGCAATCCACTGTAAGGCACGATATGCGGTACTGTTCCAGATCTAGATGTTTCCATCCAGATTCGGGGAAGAAGCACATATCGGTCCCACTTCAACATATGACAATTTCATATGCCCCGGATTTCCAACATGATATCACAACATTATAGCTACAAGGATACAACATCTCATACAATCGGCATACAACTGCCTTAATACATTACATCAGCAGAAGATACATGTCCGAGTACAGACTACATTCAAATGCCTAGTGGCAAAGGTAAAACACACCATTCCCGTAACCACACGGGTCCAGGGTCTCCGCCGGGATCCGCCTAACTAGTCGTCGTCGAGTCTCCGTGAAGGCGTCCAGAAGAAGAGTCGAGGTAGTAAACTACTGCAGCGGCCGATCAGGCAAAACATAAAAGGGAAAAGAAAAGAAAGGGTGAGAATATATCAAAAGTCTTGTAACTAACTTCTCACGGTAAGATGGGGGTAGTGGTGAGGTTGCAGACGCACTACCAATATATGAGTGGCTAACGGTCTATTTAGAGTAAGATGAGAGCCAAGCATTCGATGAGGAATCGCCTCCAACAAGTCTTGCTATCAACTACTTACGCAAACATAACACCTATCCTATCCTTGTCCTCCTCTTCGCATCCCGACGAAGAAGAAGCAGTCAAGGAACACACACGTTGATCAAGTTATATTAAGATTATCTCAGTTGTTGTTGTCTATGAACAAGGAGTAGGTCTCAAGTCGTCCATAACCGTGGACACGGCTTCTCGAAAAGATTGAACCCTGCAGGGGTGTACCAACTGCCCATTACAAGGCTCCGCACGCACGCCCATCTCTCTCAGTTTCTACCCATCACAGGAATCCATTTTATGATTTAGTTCTGAGAGATCCGAAACGACAAGTCCCTCTAGCTAACAACGAACAAATCCGGGTGGCCCCCGGTGAGTCGACATCCATCTCAAGAGCTGGCCGCGCTCTCGATCTGGTCTCTACCGTATGACTTGGGTTTGGATAACCGGTGAATTCTCATATGAGTCCGGGTCCTCAGCCGGCCAGGTTGGACCAATAGGGAAACCATGTCCCCACTGGCCCGGTTTGTTTGAAAACTATTGGCGGCCGACCAACACACACACGGTTTCAAATGGTAAAATCAGCTTGGGCCACCACTGGAAATGTTTGAAGCTAGGTAGGTAAGAAAAGGGGACCCCATAGCATCCCACATGCGGTTAGGCATGCTCAGTCTTAAAACCAATACCGGGAACTCGGGTCCTAGGTGACTCGAATGGAACAAAGCGTCGGGGCGGGATAGCCTAGACCTTCCATCCTTCGTCGAGTATAGTCAACATTATAATAGTCATATCATCCACAACAATATAATAATGTGATAGCCCATTCCAAGGAGTAACAAGAGAACAGTTGATAACATCCTAGCATGCATACTAAGAAGTGGTTGAGCAGCGAGCAATAGTAACATAGCCGAACAAGGTTTGCTGGGATGTGGGGGACATGACTATTTGGGTTTATTTGAGAGGCATGAATATGAAGTGGTAGGATCAAGCAATCGTTCTATCCTACACCTAGGCGCGAGTGAGCTGAAAGTTATAAGCATGATATATGCTCCCCCTTACCTGATGAGAAGACGAAGTCGAAGGTGTAGTCGAACGCACGCTCGCATCATCTCCGAGAGTTACCAGCGGAAGCACACAAGAAGTAAACACTGGAAAGCAATCAACGGAGATGCAATATATTACTATGGAGCAACAAAAGCAAGCAATGAACAAACAAGCATGGTCAAGTATGATGCATGTCATTTTAATATCATGGCATGAACATAAGAGTAGGCAAGTTTAAATGAAGCATCGGGAAGCAAGGGTGCAATGCTACTGACAACCTTCTTATGCATTATGTAGGTGAATTATGGATCCAAAGGATCCTTATGTTATAATTATTACGATGCATGATCATGGCATATGCAAAAGACTAGAACATAATATGAACAAGAATTTCCCACACATGAGAATAAACCTCGAGGTGGGATTGCTCAACTTAAATAGATGCAGATGACATGATAATATGATGCGCCTCATGAATTCTATTGCAAGCAATAAAATAAGGAACGAGACTGGTCTACCGGCAAGCTACGGTCATCGCGGAACTACGGCAAGGGAAAGGGATGGAGGAATTGCACCATGTGCATCATCATGAGGGGTTTTGTGCAAAATGCACCATCGCCATGATAATGCTAGCTTATTTAGAAAAATGAACAACACCATGACGTTCCTCATGTTTTTCTACCCCAAATTCATGTATGACATGAATTATTTGGGGCTAGGATGCACATAGTACAAGCAAAAGAAAAATGGAGCATATTTAAATAAATTAGCAACAAACTCAAAAACGAAAAAAGGGGGAAAACCTCCCCTGATTGGTCTCGGTCAAAGGGGCCCAAACCCTCGCGGGATAGCTCTATTGAGCTCCCCATGGGCGACAGGTAGTAGCTGGGCCGAGCCCACTGCTAGCTGCAGAAAAACAAAGAAAAGGGCAAAAAAAAGAGATGGGTTTTTTCTTATTGCTCCAGGGGGGTTTGAACCCGAGACCTCTCGGCTTGAACCCCAAGGGCGCAGCCACTTGCCACTATCACGGACCTCGACAGATAACAAAGCGGGATTTACATAGAGCACCTAGGCGGGGCTAACTGAAACTGAAAACAAAGGGTTTTTATCAGTTTTGCCATCGGTTGTATTGCACTAATCAGTTTTTCCACTAAATTTTTTCACTGCTCATAATTGCCACTGTTCCATTAGATGTATACTAAAAAAACTATTGGCTACTGTTAAAATGTGCGCCGTAAGGTTCGTACCCTCAAGGTTAGCGTTGTTAAGAGCAGGTTAACCATATCAGCCAACGTATTCATCTGTTTTAAAAGAGAATTAAGCTCTATATACTAACATATCACCTAGCTAAAACGATGGGCCTGATTAACCATATCCTGATCCTTCCCCAACCTGTTCCTAACAGTATTCGTCGCAGCCACAATTCCCATCCTACACTGTTTAACTAGCTAGTTGTAGACATGGAGCAGCCTCCCAGATTGCTTATATAGCTTGGGAGAAAATACATGACGTGCATACTACTTTCATTGGCATGGCCGGTCTGGACATATGCAGCCTCGTGCTTCATGGCCCCGGGTGAACAGGACTGACCAAAGAAGAAAATACAAATGAGAAACGATTAGCAGAGTGAATGGCGCACTGCTAATCTTGGTTAACGATTAGCACGATTAACAAATGTCCGAGTATTATTGTTCTTAAAGGATATATTACTTATATCTCATTTTTTGTCAGCAGATATTATTAGCAAAGGTGGTTAGCACGCATAGTCATGCAAGTCTTGGCCTTGAGTTCGATACACACACCGCTCTTATTTTTACTAGTCTTACAAATCGGGGCCAGGGGTATATATAGTGATCAAAGCGTTTCTAATTGACGGTAGCGGCAGAAAATGGTATTTTGAATATACAACTACCGGAACAGTGGCAATTCTGAGTAGTGAAAATTATAAGTGGCAAAACTGATTAGTGTAATACAACCGATGACAAAACTGATGACAACCCGAAAACAAAACATGCTGAAACTGAACAAGTACAGAGCGGCAAAACAACAATAAAAAGGGGCGACAAGCTGGGATCGAACCCACGCCCTCCGGTTAGAACGCCGGCGGTCTAGCCACTGGGAAACGAGCTCAATCTTGAACAAATGCAAGGGAGAAATTAGTTAAAGTGTTCACACTGAATAACTGAAACTCGCAGTTTCTCTGACAACTGAAAGTTCAACGGGGCGATAACAGGAGCAACTCCGGCGACCGTGGCATTGACTATAAGACTCCGGCGACTCGCAAAAGGATGGGGGGCACATCCACGTACCCGTGGGTGCCCGGATCTGGACCTAGAGACGCCAAGGTGGCACCTTTCCTTGCCGGGAACAGCACGTCCTCGCACTGCTCACAAAAAAAAATTCAAAGATCGGCCGGCCGGCAACTCCTTGCTGCGCGACTATGGCGGGCACCTGCACGACTTGGACGTGCGCACGACGCAGCTGTGCACGTCCCGACCACGCCACACATAGGTCGTCGGGAACGATTCCAGCGGCGACAGAAAACGATGACGCAGCGAGCATGATCTCTACGACGACGACGGCGGCAGAAAACCAGGGACGCACGGGAGCAAGACGTTGCTACGCGGGACAGTGGGAAATGGGGAGGAGGAGGAGCGCAGCTCACATCGGGGCCGGTCGCAAATGACAATCGGCTCGGGGACGCGGCGCACAGGACGACGGGACGGCGAGGAAGATGACGCGGCTCGCGGAAGAAGAAAAAGGCGACCGGCTGCAGGAGACGAAAACGATTCCACCGAGCAGAACCAAGGCACGCCGGCCTCGACTCCTTACTCCCGAAGATGCACCGGACAAAGACGACCACAAGAGGAAGATGATCGGGAGCCAGGAGCCATCAATTTAGAGCTTGAGCTCCTGCTCATGGCAACCAGGAGTTGAATTTGAGGAGAGGAAAGCATGGCGGCGGCTGGGAGGAAAACGAGAAGGGGCTAGGGTTTCTGGAGGGGGAGAGAGGGGGCTTAAAAGGGGGAGCACCCGGGGTGGCTGCCGGGAGGGCTCCACCACCTCCCATGGCCATGGCGTGAGAGAGAGAGAGAGTAGGGGTCCTTCACGTGAGGGAAAAAGGAGGGAAAAAAATTTGGTACATACCGGCTGCAAACTATCTCCTGTGCATACCCGACTTAATCTTTAGCCATCTGTCCATCTGGTCGATCACACGGAAGGAAAAACGGTTGAGCATATTCTCGAATGAAAAGGAAAAAAAGGCTCCATCGGCTCATCGGGATCGGCTCCAGCTGAGTCCAGGATTTCCCTTCCCACCACGCAACTTGTGGCTACGGCCCAAGGAAGATCACATGTACGTGTATATTACGCTATTAGTGCACGATCCCATCTGCTCTTGTCACGCAGCCATGGCGGACGACCAGTTACGCCCGGTCAGCTCCGCCGCCGCCTCCCGCCGCAGATCCTCGTCGGCGTTGGACAAGTCTGTGCCATCCTACCTCCGCCCCACCATCAACTCGTCTCCACAGAGCTCCTCTCCTATATCATCTGTCTCTTCCATTGGGCGCGCTGTCGCACTGAAGGAGCAATCAGCACTGCTTCGTGCAGTACCTCGACTTGGCACATCTTCTAGTTCTAGCCCCATGTTACCCAGCCATCAAACCGGCAGCCAGCAACGTCATGAAGGCATGGACGGCAGCCATGAGGTGCCACTCCAGCCCGCGGACGGCCATGCAAGCAACGCCGTGGCACCTACCATGTTAGGAGGCATAGCAGATCAGTCATCCACCTCATATGGCATGCCGTCCACGAAGGTGCCGCATGTCGCGATGTGCACCATGTCGGGAGGAGGCGACATGGATGAGGACTCAGACACTATGGTAGGTTTCCAGAACGACGTTGCGGCCGGTGGCCGTGGAGATCACGAAGAGCAAACAACAGAGGTAGCGTCCTCTCCTAATTCCTCATTCGAGTTGTATTAATTATTTCATGTGTGTAGTTTGATCATACATAACATGCAAGTATTGCAAAACTGAAAATATCAAGCTCACTGTATTGCAGGTCGTTGATAAAGTGGGCCAAATGCCAATACTTCCTGAAGTTGGAATGGTTTTTGATTCAGAAGAGAAAGCTTATGACATGTACAATACATATGCAGGCAAGGTTGGGTTCAGCATAAGAAAGAGTCAGATAAAACGCCGCGCAGATGGTAGTATATATAAAAAATATATAGTCTGCAGTAACGAAGGACATCGGGGAACTGGATCATCAAAGGCCACTACAAGGACAAATTGTGATGCTCGTATTCAATTCAGTGTCAGTAGAGAGGGGTTATGGACAGTGCAAAAAGTCATAGTTGCTCATAATCATTACCTTGCTAGTCCTAATAAGATGCACAAGTTGAGATCTCAACGACGTGTAATAGAAGCGGACCGAGCACTAATTGGACAAATACGTGAAGCCGGGATGAAGCCATTCCAGGTGTATGATTTCATGGTAGAGTTTTATGGAGGAGCCGATAAAGTACCATTTTCAAAAATGGATTGCAATAATGAGATTGGTCGGGAATGAAGGAAGTATTTACAATCAAATGATTCACAAACACTTCTGGAATACTTGAAGGATAAGCAGAGAGAGGATCCTTCATTTTTTTATGCCATTCAAGTTGATAAGGAAAGTGGTGAGATAGCAAAATTTTTCTGGGCTGATAGTCAGTCAATTATGGATTATGCATGCTTTGGTGATGCTATATCATTTGACACCACATTTTCGACTAATAGGTTTGAAATGCCTTTTGCTCCAATCCTTGGAGCCAACCATCACAAGCAGACAGTAATATTTGGGGCTGCATTGATATTGAATGAGTCAGTTGATTCATTTGTTTGGCTATTTGAAACGTTTTTAACTGCAATGTCAGGCAAGCATCCAAGCACAATTTTTACTGATCAAGATGCAGCCATGGAAGGAGCCGTTGCTTACGTATTCCGAAATACAAGCCATCGTCTTTGTCTATGGCACATTTATCTTAATGCCGCTAAGCATCTGGGGCATGTAATTCATAAGCATCCTGAGAAGTTTCTACCGGATTTTAAGAGATGTGTCTATGAAGATAGATCAGAATGTTACTTCAAAAAGAAGTGGCTAGAATTGTTTCAAGAGTATAATCTTGAGGACAACGAATGGATGAAAAAACTATATGAATTGAGGGGAAAGTGGGCTGCTATATATCGAGACTCCTTTACAGCTGATATGAACTCGACTCAAAGAAGCGAAGGTATGAATAATGTGTTCAAAAAAAGATTTCGTAGGAAGCTTGGTCTTTCGGAGCTCCTTGTAGAATGTGATAAGGTTTCCTTTAGTCTTCGTGAAAATGAGTTGGACGAAGATTTTAATTCGCGTCGAAAGAACCCAGTTCCTTATAGCCAAAATTTACCTTTGTTGAAAACCGCGGCTGAATTATATACACAGAGGATGTATTCAGAATTTGAGGAAGAATTTAAAAACCAATTCTCATTTTCTTGTACACTTATACAATTTGAGGGAGTGATCTCAACATATATGGTTACACACATGCACAGCAATCATGGAGCAGAAGTTGTATTCAATAGTGCAGATACTACTATTAAGTGTTGCTGTAGAAAGTTTGAATCCATAGGTATGTATATACATACACACAATTTCTATTCCATAAGATATCTAAGGAAGTTTGAAAAAATATGACATCTGTATCTTGCAGGTATATTGTGCAAGCATGCTCTCAAAGTATTCAACAAGAATGATGTCTTCATTTTGCCGTCGCAGTATATACTGAACAGGTGGACAAAATACGCAAAAAGAGGCTTTTATATTGAGAAACAAGGCACAGATGAGGAAGACTTGAAAACACAAGCTGCTCGTATCTCACGGAAGGGGACATCTATTGCGCTGAAGTGTTCCTGGTCAAAGGAGATTCTTAATGATTTGGAGAAGTTGTATTTGGAAGCAGATATTTCTCTTAGCAAGTTGCAAGAAAAATCCAACGAGCCCCCCCTTGTTTCGACTGGCTGTTCTACAGAGACGTTACAAGGTACAATATCGTTTCGAGTTCCTCCCGTGGTTAAAGTTACAAACAAAAAACGATCAGTCATCTCTCTTGAAAAGAAGAAAGGAAAGAAAAAGAAAAGTGCTAAAAATAAAGGTATTGATTGATCCTAGTGAATCTTGCAAGCTATTTAGCATTCTATGCTGCGATAACCAGTTCTTTATCTCATTTAATTATTATGTTTGACTTTAGGAGAAGATTCAAATACTGCAGCACAAAACAGAGAGGAACTTGATGGTCCAAATGAATATATTGTAAGACTAGGCTTATGTTGATTAATTTATTTTTTATGTTTTGCTTTTTTTAACAATTTCATCTTCCCTAACACAGGATCTTAGTGTTGGTAGCATCGATGCTCTGACACATGATGAGTACGGTCAATCTTCAACCATGGTTGATCCGCGGAACCAAGCCGGATATGCTAATGCCACTATGCCAACAATTGCCAGTAATGTATATTGGCAATCTTCCACTATGTCTTCTCCGCTGATACAAGACGAATATGCTAATGCCTCAATGCCAACATTATCAAATGAGTATGGGCAGCCTTCGACCATGTCGGCTCCTTTTTTCCAAGGAGGATTTACAAGTCTGTTGCATGGAGTTCAACAAGAAGCCACATTGTCCTCGTCTGTTAGAAAATTGCATTTCGATAAATAGGTTATATGGAATTATAACAATTATTTTGTTTTTTACATGAAGGATGACAATTTTTCATATGCTTGAAAAACATAATTTGTTATTTCATAATCTCGACTATTATTTTAGTAATGAATTTGTGACTACCACATCATTTTGTATCTTGGTAAATCAATGTTCTCGAGCAAAGAATCAATTCCAGTTTACTCCTTACAATCAGTGGATGGTTATTTGAAAGGGAGCAACCACTAGATGGTTATAGAAAATTAGAGAAATTATTCCTGAAGCGGCAAGCTACTGTAGGACGAGCAGCGGCGTCTGACAAAGCAAACACAAATAACATCTTCGCTACAGTGTATAGAAAATCAGAGAAAATATACAAGCAATCACATTTCTATAACCTTGAAGATCTCAAATATTCCATATGCATTTCATAAAGGTACACTGTATACAGGTTACTTTACATTGCAAAGGAGAGAAATCAGCTCTACATTGGTACAATAGTTTTCCAACTCTAAAATTCCAAATTCTGATATACCCAGTATCAAATCAGACCTGAAGGTGCGCAGCCGGTTCCCAGCTGTACCCAGTAATGAACATGTACATAGTAAGCTAGCACCAGTACCCAGCAACACAAGTTTGTTACAGAATTTGAGTGATTCATCACACAACACAAGTTTGTTACAGAATTACTACGCAAGGGCGTCGTATTCCCTATCACGCTCCTGCAAGCCTAGCGCGACGAGCACATAGACCGCGTAGAATATGCCAGGGATGTAGCCGAGGCTGGTGAGGAGCAGGCAGATGCAGAACTCCATCTGTTAAAGACAACAGAAAGAAAGATTAATGATGTCAACAACTAGTACAGAAGTACCACTAGTATACAAGTATATGATGTTCTGGACAAAAAACACAGATGGAAATTTAGCATTCTAATTAAGTTACTGGAGCAGGAATTTGGTTTCCTAGTATACTAGTATAGAAGTATATGATCCCCAAAACTACAATAGAAACGTCGTTAGATAGTTTGGTTTCCTAAAGTAATTTTTCAGATGTAATTTCAGCATTACACATCTCATCTGCAGGCTTGCTTCTCGTATTTATAAATGGTCAGTTTGATGCTACTTAAACAATTTTATAGAGATACTTAAATAGTAGGATTAGGAGTGAAATATTATTGTATAAAAGTAGACAAGATTCAGTTAGCAACTTGAGTGAACCTTCAGTGACCGCACCTAGTGTAAATAAAGATTGCTAGCTGTTCTTCAGAGAAGATGTTAAATCATGCATCCGTAATTCAGTATAGCAAATCAAGCATCTGTGTAGCTAAAGATTGCTAGCAGTTCGCCAGACCAATTTATTTTTACCACGACCACACTACATGGTAACATTAGCTAGTTACTCTAATAGGTTTCAGGTACTCAAACTGAAAGCATTGTGTGATGCATTGCACAGGGAAGGGGATTACCCAGTTTTGAGCGAGATGGAGTACTGCCTGGTGGCCATCAATCCTTTAGGAAACCTGGTTGATAAGGGGTCGCTTGGGATCGGGCGCGCACTGCCCTCCATCGTGGCACATGAGGGAGCGGGACAGGCGACCGCAGCGACGAGGCAGGGGACTGCTTGGAGCGGCCGGCGGGGCAGGGACTGCGACGGCGGAGGCGGCTTGGAACGGGGGCAGGGGAGGGGGGCTACTACGGCGACGGCTTGGAGCGGGCGATCTGGGGACTGTGGGCGGCGGGGCAGGGGAGAGAGGACTGCGGCGGCCGGTGGTTGGAGCGAGCGTCCAGGAGAAGAGAGAAAGGAAAGGGAGCCGGTGTCGCCTGCTGTTTGAGCCGAGCCAGTTTGTTTCTCAGCCGAGGAAGCCACGATCGAAGCGAACGAACAGATGAAGAGGTGGGACACGTGGAAGCATCTGGGATCGGGTATGCACAGAAGATGGTGTGCATCCGGTATGTACCAAATTTTTTTCCAAAAAGGAGGGGGGGTCGGTTCGGCTGGGCTTGGAGAAGGAGGTGAGTTGGGCCGGTGGAGAGGGAAATGGGTCCAACGACCACCTGGGAATTTTCTGTCTTTATTAATAAACAAAAACAGGAAAAGGTATAGGCTTGCATAAAATAGCTAGACATGGATAAAAATCATATGAAAATATGATTTGTAGTCACCATTATATATAGCTATTTTAGAAAAGGAAAAGGGTCCAAAATGTTTAAGTAACTTTAAATGTGTTTGAATTTGAATTCAAACCATTTGAACTACAACCCCATTTTCCAGACATGATAAAATCATGGAGTTTGCATGGGCCTTTCTCATGGAAAAACATGATCAAACCCAGAAGATCTTGCTTGGATGATCAAAGGTGATCACCGAAGAAAATGGCAAAGGCTAGCAAGGAAGAAAAAGAAGTAATTCAAGATAATCCTTTAACATAACATGAAAAATTCTTTAGCATTTTTCCGTCACATGGATTATGGCAAAGATTAAATGTGCAAATTATTATCCCCAATGGGAAAAAATAAAAATGCAAATATATATGGAATTTTCTAGTTTTGGGCTGTTACAACTCGCCACCACCAACGGAGGATCTCGCCCTAAGATCCGGCATACCCTGGGGGGAAGGGACCAAGATATTGCAAGAAGGAAGATCGAGCGAGGGTGAAACTTCCTGACACCACCATCAAAGGCATTGCTCATCGTTACAACGATGTTTGCGTCCGTCTGGATCCAACCTGACTAGAGATGCCGATATCGGAGAGTAAACTTCCATAGGTGCATGAAACTGGTTGAGAGCAAGCTCGGATTCAATGAGGGGATATCACAGCAAACTTGATTCCACTCGGGGAAAGAAACTTGAGGTTTCCGTAAAAGATTACTTAGGTACTACTGGATGCCACGAAAATGAGAATCCAAATCGAAACAATACCATACCAGCATTTCTACAATAATATCACTCAGGAAGGTGTGAAAACCTGGACAACGAAACGGGACAGAGGAGGATCCACACACAGTGCTGACTACAACGGACAAAGGGGGACAGACGAAGCGGGAGGTTCAGAATCCATTAGTTGGATAATAACCAGGCAACCCGGTTCGCCGTTTCACGTGGGACGCACATTTGTCGATGTAGAGTGACAAGCCCACGAGGCATGCTCAGCCAGTTCGAAGTACGCCGACCAACCCACTGCTGATAAAGTATTGGTCCGACTAAAATCTCCTAAACGAGAACCTAGATTTGGTTTTGAAGAGGATAAGTTGAAGGAGAAAACATTACATCGCACTACCTTACCAGAGTGAGGGGATAAGGAGTAAAAAGAATCCTACTCTCCGATAACTAACTTAGTAACTACAAAATAGTTTTTGTCTAGACTCAACTTCGACCAGTAAAGGATCCTACAGTCGGTAAGGCTCTTATACCAAGTTGTAAGGCACGATATGCGGTACTGTTCCAGATCTATATGTTTCCATCATAAGCTGATTTGAGAGGTTAGTACCCTTAATAAAATATTTTTCCCCACTGTAAATAAAGATATTCTTGAAGAGCTACTGTTTCTCAAGATGTACAAAAAAAATTGCAAAGAAAAAGCGAGCTTATGGTTTGCAAAAGTGAGGAAAGGCAAAACGTGGCAGAATCTGTGAAACACAGAACATCAGGTAGTAAATAATTTTTTCGGGGTACTTCTACAACTCAAATAAAAAACTCAGAACATATGAAAGTTTCACAATTGTATAGAACATGCTATGTAAAAATTTCAGCTCAAAAAGATGAACTGGTGATTTTTTTTGAATTTTTCCGTCAAGCAGACAGAATCTGTTTTCTGGAAAGCATGTCACAACTTTGCTTCCCTTATCATAAGAGGCTAGAACTTGGCACACATCTTGAAAATAAAGATACAATGATGTTGCTACAGTAGTAACAATCATCAAGTCCACTAAAAACTGAAAGTAAAAACTCAAAGTAAAGATAACAAGGGTTGTCTCCCTAGAGCTCTTTCTTTATAGCCATAAAGATAGGCTTACGATTTTAATGATGATCTCATAGGAATAAGGAATAAGAGTTGAAGAACAAAAGAGAGCATCAAGAAGAAAATAACAGACACATTTAAGTCTAACATGCTTCCTATGCAAAGGGATCTTGTAGAGAAATAACCCACTGAAGCATAAAGATATTAGCATAGGAACGCAAAAAATGTGCAACTTCAAAACCTTCAGCATAAAGAGAGGGAACTTGATATTATTGAGATATCTATAAGCATCTGTTCCCTTCTCATAATAATTTCAACTGGGATCATGAATAAACTCAACAATATAAGTATCACATAAAAAATTCTTATCATGATCCACAAGCATAAGGGTATTCTTACCCTCCACATAAGCATAATCTTTCTCATTGGTAATAGTGGGAGTAGAACTATCATAAACAACCTGAACACTATATATTAATTGTGTATTAGGAAGATGGTGTTCAGCAAGGGAGTAATTCCCTCCATGATTATGAAAAGTTTCATAAGGATAAGTTATCCTTATGTCATAGGTACCTTTACAATTACTATAGATAGGAGTTATAACATCATCATAGTAGAGAAGAGCATTATCATTACTAGCAACTGTATTTGTAAACATGTTATCTTTATTCTTACTAGCAAAAGAATTATCAATTACCACATCACTAATGGGTAAAGGACTTGCAATCCTATCATCCCCAAGCTTAGAGCTTTCCATATCATCACTCTCAGAGTTGGTACCAAAAAGATTTTCAAGATCATAAGTAGCATTATCAACATTTTCCTAATCACAAAAAGTAACATCAGGACAATATTGCATGTAATCAAGCTCACCATCCTCCAAAAATTTATGTCCGTTAGGATAAAAATTGATGCGAGGGATATGCTCAGGCCAGGTTCATACCCATTCTTCTTCCTTCTTGGTCCTCTTTCTCCCCCTCTTCTTTTTCTTCTTCTTCACCTTAGAAAGGAGTGTTTGGAGATGAAGTTTCTCCACATATCCTGGTTTATCATCAGAAACAATAGGGGAAACTTGGGAGAAACTCTCCTTTTTATTAGGAGAGACATAAGAGACATTTTTATACTTTGGTAAAGTTCCCTCCTTTATAATCTTACTTATGTAATCATTTTCATGGCAATTAACAACACAATAGAGATGGCAATTTTTCAAAGGGTTGCTAATTCCTAAGGCATTAACATCTAGCCAAGAAGTCTTTTCTGATAAATCTTCACACATCAAAAATAACATAAGTTCATCATAAAGATCAGAAGTGATCATGTTATCAAACAACTGATTAACAGTTATTCGTTGAAATTTCATGCATTGAAAATTAAAGTGACCCTCTATGCAGAAAAGTTCACAAGTAAAATGATAAAGGTCACACAATTCTCTAGCAATTTCATTTAAATCTTTGACCCAAGTGATTGTTTTTTCATGCTTATGTTGGATACAATACTTCTCTTCTTCAATCAGAGGCCTTTTACAAGGTCTATCCACTCCACAAAAATTAACATGCTTATATAAAACTTCATTTTCAGGAATTGGATCATGCTTGTTGCAATCATCATGAACAATTTCATTTTCTTTGCAAATATCTTTAAAAGGTTCATGATGCTTGATTCAATTCTCTTTAGGCATATTAAGATGTGAAGCAAAAGATTTGAGGAAATCAAAAAGGAGTTGAGAATCAAGCCCAAACTTAGCACTAAACATATTAAAACTTGCAGTTTCAACAAAGGACTTAATGCAATCATACTCATAATTTATACCTGACTCTTTACCTTTGTCGATCCCCCAATCTTCAATATTGCGTTGGATTCTTTCAAGGAGTTCCCATTTAGCATCAATATTTTCGTTTGTGAAAGAACCCATAGAGGAAGCATTGAGCAACTCTTTTGTCAGAACCCCAACTTGGGTAAGTGCTAGGGTTTGAGTGCCCTTTGCATCATGAAAATTTTTGCAAAAGAAAATCAAAAATGGGGAAAAGAAAAGCCCTAAAGAATTAATATAAAAGGCCAGAAATAAATCTTTTTACAAAATTCTTTTAGATATGTTGAAAAATCCTAAAAATGAGTGTGATCATTTTAAAAGTGATTTGGTATTAATCCCATGCTCATAGATTTTTCAAAAATCCAAACAGTAGCTTGGAATTAATTCAATACCCCTATTTGAATTAAAGTTCAAATAATTTGAATTTGAAAAATTCCCAAATTTATAAGTGGCTAGCTATATATATTGTGAGGCCATATAGTTACTCTGGGTATAAGGGAACAAAGTAAGGCTTCTTTTTCTCCTTACCCTCATCGATCTGAGTTCTGAGTCACCCTTATCTTTTCTACGGGATGATAGGAGTAGGCTCATCTATGTCTTACTAGAACATCTCGTTGAGTGCTTCCTTGTAGCCGTAGGATTGTTGTGGTCGTCCAGAGTCTCCGTGTTTCGAGTTCCTTGAAGAAGTTCTGCCCAATTTCTTCGAGCTTGTTTCATTTTCCATCCCGGTACAGCCGTTATGCTGTCCGATTTATTGCAGGTTTCTTCATAATCTAATGCATTTGCAAAATCCTTCTCTCTTTTTCGGTTGTCTTTTCAGAAGATTTGTTAGGTGGCATGCCCGACAGTTCTCTAGAGTTTGTTTTAGGTTTTGTTCTAGAAACCTATTGACGCATTTGCAGTTCTTCCTCCCACTTTATATGTCTTCTAGGCAGAATAACCACACTAACAATCGTGTTGGGGTATTTTGCTACTCAGACATATCTATTGTAGGCCCTAGTAAACCATGGTTATCCTCTAAGAAAACCATCCAGTAACCCAACTCCTTAAATCTAGCCACCCGACAAATGTGTAGAGTTCATAGTGGATCTTATGCAAGGAACCGCACCTATTTCCAGATGCCCATATAAAATGGCCCCATGTGAGTTAGCTGAGCTTAAAATCCAACTTGAAGCTTTGTTGGCAAAAGGCTTCATCCGCCCTAGCTCATCGCCATGGTATTGCCCTGTTCTGTTCGTAATGAAGAAAGATGGAACAGAAAGGATGTGCGTAGGCTATCGCCCGCTAAATCTAGCGACTATAAAGAACAAGTACCCACTACCCAGGATCAATGATCTTTATGATCAACTTGCTCGATCCTCTGTCTTCTCATCTACTCGAAGAACGAAGAAGAACATGCTGAGCATCTTAGGCTGGTATTGATGAAACTTCAAGAGCATCGCCTATATGCCAAGTTCTCTAAGTGCGAATTTTGGCTACCAGAAGTGACCTACTTAGGCCACGTGATTTCTGCAAAAGGCATTGTTGTCAATCCCAAGAGAGTTCAGGCCGTCCTTGACTGGACTCCACCTAAATTGGTTAAGCAAGTTAGGAGTTTTCTTGGCTTAGCAAGCTATTGTCGCCTCTTCGTTGAGTACTTCTCCAATGTTGCAAAGCCTCTTACTGAACTCCTCAAGAAAGATAAGAAATTCAATGGACTCCCAAGTTCAAGGAAAGATTTCAAGAGATAAATAGAAGATTGACTTCTGCACCCGTAATTGCACCTCCAAACACCAAAAGGGATTTCGAGATCTATTGTGATGCTTCACGGCAAGGGTTAGGATGCATACTTATGCAAAATAGACATGTGGTAGCTTATGCTTCACGCCAGTTGCGTCCACATGAAGAGAACTATCCTACCCATGATCTTGAACTCCCTGCCGTAGTTCATGCCTGAAGACTTGGCGACATTACCTCCTCGGTAATCGTTGTGAGATCTATTCCGACCACCAAAGCCTCAAATGCATATTCACCCAGCAAGATCTTAATCTCAGGAAAAGACGCTGGATAGAGTTGATAAAAGATTATGACTTAGGAATTTATTACACCCCAGGCAAAGCCAATGTCATGGCTGATGCACTAAGTCGTAAGTCGTATTGTAACAACCTCATGTTACAACAGTATCAACCACTTCTTCATGAGGAATTTCGAAATCTCAACATCGAGATTGTTCCTCGTGGATCTCTTTTCAACTTGGTGGTGAAACCAAGCATTGAGGATAAAATCATAGTTGCCCAAAGGCGTGCACGAGGTGTTCGCCGGATCACGGAGAACATTGCTAGCGAAGTTGCTAAATGTTTCTCCACAGATAGCAAAGGAACGGTATTCTTTGAAAATCATTTGGTAGTACCAAGAATAGGGATCTAAGGCAATTCATCCTCAAAGAAGCTCATGACACACCCCTCTCGATTCATCCCGGTAGCACAAAAATGTACCGAGATCTACGCCAGAGATTTTGGTGGACCCGGAGGAAGAGAGACATTGCTCAATTTGTTGCCGAATGTGATGTTTGTCGTCGCATTAAGGCAGAACACCAAAGACCTAATGGTACACTACAACCTTTTCCTATTCCCGAGTGGAAATGGGACAAAGTCGGTATGGAATTCATCACCGGCTTTCCAAAAACCCAGAAAGGAAATGATGCCATCTTCGTTGTCATTGACCGACTTTCCAAAGTTGCTCACTTCCTTCCAGTTCGCGAGTCTATAACTTCTAGTCAGTTGGCGGACTTGTACGTCTCTAAAATTGTGTCTCTTCATGGTGTTCCTTTGGAAATCAATTCTGATCGTGGTAGCCTTTTCACCTCTAGATTTTGGGGAAGCTTTCAAAATGCTATGGGAACTCATCTCTCCTTTAGTACATCTTTCCATCCTCAGTCGAGCGGTCAAGTTGAAAGGGTTAGCCAAATTCTTGAATACATGCTCAGAGATTGTGTTATCTCATTCGGAAAGAATTGGGAGAAATCTCTTCCATTTTCCGAATTTTCTTATAACAACAGTTTCCAATCTAGTCTGAACATGGCTCCTTTTGAACTCCTTTATGGACGACGATGTCGAACACCCCTAAACTGGTCAGAAACCGGTGAAAGAAAATTCTTTGGACCGGATATGATCAAGGAAGCAGAAGAGCAAGTTCGCATTGTTCGTGGCCAATTAAAAGCCGTCAATCTCGTCAGAAAAGCTACTATGATCGTCATTATAGGGAAGAAAGCTACAATCTGGATGAGAAGGCTTACCTTCGGGTTAATCCTCTGAAGGGAACCCAACGATTCGGTATCAAAGGAAAGTTGGCCCCACGTTACATCGGACCTTTCCGCATTCTTGCTAAATGTGGAGAAGTTGCCTACCAACTTGAACTACCCCCCGCACCTTTCCCGATTACATGACGTATTTCATGTGTCACAACTCAGGCGTTGCTTCAAGGACCCCATCCGCGAAGTCGACCATGAAACGCTTGTTCTCCAAGATGACCTTTCTTATCGAGAGTGCCTTGTTCGTATTCTTGATTCAGCAGAGCGTGTCACTCGTCGTCAGAAGATCAGGTTTCTGAAAGTGCAATCGTCACATCACTCCGAGAAAGAAGGAACCTGGGAAAGAGAAGACTGCCTCCGTGTCGAGTACCCCTCCTTCCTCCCGACGACTTCCGAATCTCGGGACGAGATTCTTTTGAGTGGGGGCGAGTTTTCAGAACCCCAACTTGGGTAAGTGTTAGGGTTTGAGTGCCCTTTGTATCATGAAATTTTTTGCAAAAGAAATTCAAAAATGGGGAAAAGAAAAGCCCTAAAGAATTAATATAAAAGGGCAGAAATAAATCTTTTTCCAAAATTCTTTTGGATATGTTGAAAAATCCTAAAAATGAGTGTGATCATTTTAAAAGTGATTTGGGATTAATCCCATGCTCATAGATTTTTTAAAAATCCAAACAGTAGCTTGGAATTAATTCAAGACCCCTATTTGAATTAAAGTTTAAATAATTTGAATTTTAAAAACTACCAAACTTTATAAGTGGATAGCTATATATATTGTGAGGCCATATAAAAATTTGGGGCATTTTATAAAATGCTCTATTATTTTTTTAGCAGAGTAAACAAATGTCAGAAAAGAAAAAGAAAAGAAATTAAAAAAGGGCTTACCTGGGAAAATCTAACCCAACTTGGGGAGGTGGCGCAGCCCAAGGGCACCACCGTCTTCTTCCCGGCGCCAGAGCAGGGAGCTCGCCGCCGTGGCGAGCATGCCGCGACGGCCGAGCCTTCTAGGCCTCCCCTGCCTCTCCTCTCTCGCCACGCAGACGCCCACAAGGCTCCCCATACTTCCCCCCTAGCCCGTGGTCATCTCCTACTCTCTGCGTCGCCATTTCCATGCGGTCCGAGAAGCTCTCCGGAGCGTGCAGTCGTGCCACCGTGGACACTCTCCTCGTCACGCCGCCAAAACTTGTCCAGGAGACTCCCCGGCGTCGACTACTTCTTCCCACGCGAGCAAGGCAAGCCGGAGAGCCCAGGGAACACCGAATCGAACTTTTTCCTCCGCCACTGCCGCCGTACTTCGGCGAGGATTCCATCGCCCACAGTGCCTCTCCCACCTCGACGTCGACACCTTTGCAATCACGTTGAGCCAGCGCGTCTTTCCCCTTTCTCCAAGCCTAGCCCCGTGCCCTCCTTCGCCGTGTTCCTCTACGCAGAGCCACAGCCGTCGTGCGTCGTCGTTGGCGGCGACGATAGGGCCACCCCCTTGAACCTCCACTGGTACCACTCGACGAGATTCTTTTGAGTGGGGGTGAGTTTTTAGAACCCCAACTTGGGTAAGTGCTAGGGTTTTAATGCCCTTTGCATCATGAATTTTTTTGCAATATAAATTCAAAAATGGGGAAAAGAAAAGCCCTAAAGAATTAATATAAAAGGCCAGAAATAAATCTTTTTCCAAAATTCTTTTGGATATGGTTGAAAGTGCTACTGATCCATCATGGTAAACATTTCAAACATGGTTGAAAGTGCGATACTTGTATAGATAATTTAAATATGATCATTTTTCATATAAAAATCATTTCAATTGGAGCTTCGGTTTAAAAGATATTCAATTTCAAAGTTTTGAATATTTTCTGGAATTTCTGGAATTGTTTTTGTACTAGTAAAGGGATTTATTGCACCATGCTTACATCATGCTGATGTGGGGGGGGGGGTTGACTGGTCAACTGACCAGTGGGGCCCTCTGGTTAGTGACTGTGGTTAAATCCCGGTTTAATTAACCCCCTGGCTAATTAGAGGGGGGCCCTGGGCCCACCTGTCATTGGCAAGGGGGGGGGTTAGCACGGTGGTTAAAGCCTAATGGTCGGTCGCTCGACGCCGGTGGTTTGGGCCACGGTGGCGCTCTGCCGGAGTCGAGCTCCCGTCCAAGGGAGGGGCAGAGGAGGCCACGAGGGGGTGCCTCGTGCTCTCCCGCACGTGCTGGTGCTAGCAGGGGGACTCCACGAGCACTAGGGCGTCTTCGGCGACGACTTTCGCGGCGGTCGGAGCCACTGTCCTCGACGGGGCGGCCACTCAGGGCGCGGGGAGAAGAATGGGGAGGTGGGGAATGACCGTGAGCTCACCGGGAGCACGATGAGGGGAAAGGTGCCGCTGGGGAGGTCCTGGCGGCGGAGGAATTGCTTGCCGGAGCTTGCGGTGGCCGGCGGCGAAAGCTTGAAGCAGGCGTCGTCTCCGACGCGACTTGAGCTTGATTGGCGCTACAGCTCGACGAAGGCGACCTCGGGGCATCCACTGGACAAGGTGGTGCGGCTCGAGGGGCACGGTGGCCACGGCTGCGCTCGACAACGTGCTCCGGCGGGTCGCAGCTAGTGCGTGATTACAGGGAGGAGGAGAAGGCCGTGACCAGGGGAAGGGGGGAAAGCAGGGGGCGTCTCCAGGCAGCGAGTGGCGAGGGCATAAGGAACGGGAGGCAGGCAGGGAGGTGGCGTCGCGATGGCGTCGGCATGCCGGGCACGCAGCTTCCTAGGTGCCTGAGGTAGAAGACAAGGGCAGTGGCGGCTGGGCTGGGCTGGGCCAGAAGGTAAGTGGGCCTCGCCCTAGGCGCCACGTAAACTCTGCTTTCTCTGATTTCTTTTCTGTTTTTTTTTGTTTTTTTTTGTTTATACAACAAAACATTTTCTAAAATTCTATAAACTTTAATGTGAGCTAGTGGGACATATATAAGTCCACACATAAAGTTTTAGAATTATTGAAATTATATTTAAATAATTCCAATGGAAAATACAATATTTATTTAATTTCCAAGGGCATTTTGGAATTTTAGAAAAATCAATGAGCATGGAGTGGGACCCACTTCACATGAAATGTGATCATGCCCATTTATGAGATTTTTCAAAAAGTTCAAAGCATTTTTGGAAAAAGATTTTTGTCTGGCCTTTTATTAAAATATTTTGGGGCTTTTTGCTTCCCCATTTCTTTTTCTTTTGCAAATTTTTTCATGATGCGAAAAATGCAAGCTAGGTTAAGCACAAACCTAAGTTAGGGTTCTGACAACTCGCCCCCACTCAAAATAATCTCGTCCCGAGATTCAGAAGTCGTCGGGAAGAGGGTGGGGTACTCAGCTTGTAGACGATCCTCTCGTTCCCAGGTGGCTTCTTTCTCGGGAATATGTGACCACTGCACTTTGAGGAATCTGACCTTCTGACGTCTGGTGCTACGCTTGGCTTCATCAAGAATACAAACAGGGTACTCTCGATATGAAAGATTACCTTGGAGATCAAGTGTTTCGTGGTCTTCTTCGCGGATGGGGTCCTTGAAGCAATGCCTGAGTTGAGAGACGTGGAAGACATCATGAACCTAGGAGAGGTGAGGGGGTAGTTCCAATTGGTAGGAAACTTCTCCACGTTTAGCAAGAATGCGAAAGGGACCGATGTAACATGGGGCCAACTTGCCTTTGATGCCGAAGCGATGGGTACCCTTAGAGGGGAAACCCGAAGGTAAGCATTCTCATCCAAATTATAGCTTTCTTCCCTATGATGACGATCATAATAGCTTTTCTGACGAGACAGGGCTGTTTTCAATTTCTCACGAACAATGTGAACCTTCTCTTCTGCATCCTGAATCATATCTGGTCCAAAGAATTGTCTTTCACCAGTTTCTGACCAGTTTAGGGGTGTTCGACATTTCCATCCATAGAGAAATTCAAAAGGAGCCATGCCCAAACTAGACTGGAAGCTATTGTTATACGCAAATTATGCAAAAGGAAGAGAGTTCTCCCATTTCTTTATGAAAGAGATAACACAAGCTCTGAGCATGTCTTCAAGAATTTGATTGACCCTTTCTACTTGACCATTGGATTGCGGGTGATAAGCGGTGCTAAAGGAGAGGTGGGTTCCCATAGCATTCTGGAAACTTTCCCAAAATCGAGAAGTGAAAAGACTACCACGGTCTGAATTGATTTCCAAAGGAAGACCGTGAAGAGACTTGACTCGGGAGACATACAAGTCTGCTAACTGACTAGCAGTTATAGACTCGCGAACAGGAAGGAAGTGAGCAACTTTGGAAAGTCTATCAATGGCAACGAAGATGGCATCATTTCCTTTCTGGGGTTTTGGAAAGACAGTGATGAAATCAATACTAACTTTATCCCATTTCCACTCGGGGATAGGCAAAGGTCTAATAGTACCAGCAGGTCTTTGATGTTCTGCGTTAACGCGGCGACAAACATCACATTCAGCAATGAACTGAGCAATTTCTGTCTTCATCCTAGTCCACCAAAATCTCTGGTGTAGATCTTGATACATTTTAGTACTACCGGGATGAATCGAGAGGGGAGATTCATGGGCTTCTTTAAGGATCAGCTGTCTAAGGTTCTTATTCTTCGGTACTACTATCCTATTCTCAAAGTATACAACACCTTCATTGTCCAGGGTAAAACATTTAGCCTTACCACTAGCAATGTTTTCTTTAATGTATCGGATACCTCGAGCACGTTTCTGTGCAGCCTTGATTTGATCCTCAAGAGTTGGTTTCACTACCAAGGTGGAAAGGAATCCATAAGGAACAATCTCAAGATTAAGCTTTCGAAGTTCCTCATAGAGAAGTGGTTGATACAGTTGTAACATGAGGTTGTTACAATACGACTTACGACTTAGTGCATCATCCATGACATTGGCTTTGCCTGGGGTATAAGAAATTCCTAAGTCATAATCTTTTATCAACTCAATCCAGCGTCTTTGCCTGAGATTAAGATCTGGCTGGGTGAATATGTATTTGAGGCTTTGGTGGTCGAAATAGATCTCACAACGATTACCAAGGAGGTAATGTCGCCAAGTTTTCAAGGCATGAACTACGACAGCGAATTCAAGATCATGGGTAGGGTAGTTCTCTTCATGTGGACGTACTGGCGTGCAGCGTACGCTACCACATGTCGATCTTGCATAAGTATGCATCCTAACCCTTGCTGTGAAGCATCACAATAGATCTCGAAATCCTTTTTGGCGTCTGGAGGTGCAAGTACGGGTGTAGAAGTCAATCTTCTTTTTAGCTCTTGAAAGCCGTCCTCGCACTTGGGAGTCCATTGGAATTTCTTATCTTTCTTGAGGAGCTCAATTAGAGGCTTTGCAACTTTGGAGAAGTTCTCAACGAAGCGGTGACAATAGCTTGCTAAGCCAAGAAAACTCCTAACTTGCTTAACCGATTCAGGTGGAGTCCACTCAAGGACGGCCTGAACTCTCTCGGGATTGACAGCAATGCCTTTGGCAGAAATCACGTGGCCTAAATAGGTCACTTCTGGTAGCCATAATTCACACTTGGAGAATTTGGCATATAGGCGATGCTCTCGAAGTTTCATCAATACCAGCCTAAGATGCTCAGCATGTTCTTCTTCGTTCTTCGATTATATGAGGATGTCATCGAGGTAAACTACGACAAACTTGTCCAAATACTCCATGAAGATCGAATTCATCAAGCACGAAAAAGTGGTTGGGGCATTGGTTAAACCGAAGGACATAACGGTGTACTCATAAAGACCATAACGAGTAGTGAAAGCCGTTTTGGGAATGTCCTCGTTTCTGATTTTGATTTGATGATAGACTAATCTCAAATCCATCTTGGAGAATACAGAGGATCCAGCAAGTTGATCATAAAGATCATGGATCCTGGGAATTGGGTACTTGTTCTTTATCGTCGCTAGATTAAGCGGGTGATAATCTACGGACATTCTTTCTGTTCCATCTTTCTTCGTTACGAACAGAACAGGGAAACCCCATGGCGATGAGCTAGGGCGGATGAAGCCTTTTGCCAACGAAGCTTAAAGTTGGATTTTGAGCTCAGCTAACTCACGTGGGGCCATTTTATATGGGCGTATGGATATTGGGGTGTTTCCTGGGATAAGATCTACCGCAAACTTTACAGATCTGTCGGGTGACTAGATTTAAGGGGTTGGGTTACTGGATGGTTTTCCTAGAAGGTGACCATCGCTTACTAGGGGTAACAACAGATATGTTAGAGTAGCAAAGTAGCCTAACACGATGGTTAGTGTGGTTATTCTCGCTAGAAGACATCTAAACTGGGAGGAAGAACTGCAAATGCATCAATATAGGTTTCTAGAATAAAATCTACAACAAACTCTATGGAACTGTCGGGCATGCCACCTAGAAATTCTTCTAAAAGGACAACCGAAATGGAGAGAAGGATTTTGAAAATGCATCAGATTATGAAGAAACCTGGAATGAATCGGACACCATAACGGCTGTAATTGCAAGAGAAATGGAAATCCTCACAACATTTCAATAGCACTTACATAAGAAGTCCCAAAACAGGAAGTACAATAACTCTAGAAAATAGAACACAACTTCGCTACGGCTAAAAGGAAACAATCAACAAGATGTTCTAGTAAGACGTAGATGATCCTAGTCCTATCTTCCGTAGAACAAGATGAGGGTGACTCAGAACTCAGATCGATATGGGTAAGGAGAAAAGAGAATTCTTACGTTGTTCCCTTATACCCAAAGTAACTATATAACTATAGAATGCTAGACTCGACATCGGCCAAGGGTTTGATAATCCTACAGACAGTCCTGCTCTGATACCAAGTCTGTCGAGACCCGGGGTTTGCGTATGTAATTCCTGTTACAACACAATCATATGGAGAGCCGAGAGCCGTACCCACTTGTCTAAGCAGACCGAGCACAGAACACTATCAGAAAGCATCAAACGTGAGGGGCATCCCATCCAGGCCGGATGATCAACTGAGATGGGTCCTCATCGTCCGCTCACAAGTCTAAATGATTATGGATGGTGAAATCCCATACTCATAGACAAGTCGCCTCAACCACATTATCGATTGAATTATAACACTTACATAAACGAACTCCAGCCCGATCTCTTAGTCGGGGTCTTGGGCGGGCTCAATCATACAACAAAGTGTGCCATGTGACAGAGTCAAGAGAAATCGCATCGCGATGCCCCAAGTTGCGCACATCTAAGGGCCACTTGGTGTATAAAAGACCGCCGGAAAGATCACAACTAAGCTATCAAAACCCACACTGAGACATGCACGTTATAATCATACACGCAACATACATGTCCAGTGTAAACAGCAGGTAATCACAACATGAACTCTACAAACTCATAGTCTTTATAACTTCTGCTAAACAGAGCAGACATAGTAGTTGTATTACAAGTAGAGATCACATGACTGTGATCCAACATTACATCAAACATCAACGGAAGAAAATTATGTCTTAGTAAAGACAAGTTTAACAAATGGCTTAAGAAGCCTGACAGAAAATACAACGACCCTCCAAAGGGCACAGGCTGTTGTCTGGAACTATACGACCTGGTCCACGTCGAGCTCGAGGTAGAGGCCACCATCAGGGTCAGTGGTCTCGTCTCTAAAACATAGAATAAGAAAACATGAGTACAAAGACGTACTCAGCAAGACTTACATAGGAACTATACTACTCATGCTCAAATATCAAGGAAAGGGAGGTGGGGTTTCAATGCAGAAGTGCCAGCTTTGACTTGGCTAGTCCTGTACTACGAATACCAGAAAGAGGTAAGGAGCGTACACGAGTCCAAGTATCAAGTCTCCAACCAATACATCACTATGGATACTTCCTCGACTTCCCCACGAGACAACACGCCATAGCACTCAAACTTATCTTGGCAATTTTAGAGTAAATGTTCAAGTTGTCTATGATCAAGTAAAGGTCTCCAAGTAGTCCATAACCGCGGACATGGATATTGGAATAGTTCATTAACCCTGCAGGTGTGTACTTCTACACACACGCACGCATCAGTTACCGCCTGGGAGTGGACCCTTCAAGCGAGTACCAGCGAGGATGTTGCCACGACACTTCACTCACATCACCATCTCTAGTCCTAGGGAGTCGCCTATTTGAGTTGGGACCACGATTGGAATCCGGCCGATTTTTCCGATGCGGACTCAAACGTTGTGTGTCCAGCCATCAAGCTCAACTCGACCATGATCACTTGATTCAACTAGGCCACAACCTACGTCCACCACTTAACTTGATGTACCTGCTTGAGATCGTTTAAAGTTCGAACTACTTGCGACTCCTGGACTTGGTCCGGGGTGAGATACTAGGCCGAGAGGGGTCAGTGAGCCCAATGTGTTTTCGTACTCTTAGTCTTGGATAACAACACAAGAACTCGGGCTTAAGGCGGTGTTCAACGAGACAACCCACTGTGTACTCCTACACAGCCTCTCATCGTTCACCTTGTTTAGGTCAAATTCACCAACACGTTACCACCATCATTCACATGATCACTACCATCCCGACTCACAATAAAGTAGCCTCATTGTAAACTCTAATCATGCAATAAGATGTAACAGTTTCAGGGGCCACATGATAACAGACAACTCCTAGATCTGCTAGGATTGTGGTTGTCTTACTACTGTGGCAAGATGATAGGTCATGCAAAGGAACGGGTTCAACTAGAAGTAGAACGTTTCATGGTGACATCCTAAACATGCATAAGCGAGAATGAGAGGGAACTCGGATTTTATCGACATGATCAAAGAGGGGGTGCTTTCCTTGCTGATGATCACGAGGTAACACTCTTCTGACGTGAGGTTGAACTCGTCTCCGAGATCAATTCTACCGAGAAATTGCAAACACCGAAGCACTGAAAGTATCACACATTCGATAAATTACAATGCACAAGCAATAAGGCATGCTATGATGATGATCATGGGTTTGTTGTGCTTCTCATGTCCATGTGAAGTGTATTGCATTGCAATGGTTCAAGTTAGAATAGCATTTGCATTTTATTTGAATTAAACCAAATGTACCAAATAGCAAAATGCTAATGATCCATCATGGTAAACATTTCAAGCATGCTTGAAAGTGTGATATTTGGATAGATAATTTAATTCTGATCATTTTTCATATAAAATCATTTCAATTGGAGTTACGGTTTAAAAGATTCTCCCTCCGTTCTTAGATATAAGGTGTATAGTTTTTGGCACGGAAATTAAAGAACACACGTTGAGGAAAAATTACATCAGGTTTGGACGGGATTACATCTAGCTAATTGACGTGAGAAAGTAGAGGGGTTTGCAAGAGATAAGGAAACATGATAAAATCTCTAAAAAAATTGTCGAGATCATTGTTGCAATGCAATACACCCTATACTTTGAACTTTTTCTCAAAAAATTATACACCTTACATCTAGGAACGGAGGGAGTATTCAATTTCAAAGTTTTCAATATTTTCTGGAATTTCTGGAAAAAAATTTGTACTGGAAAAGCGATTTATTGCGCCATGCTTACATCATGCTGACGCGGGGGGGTTGACTGTTCAACTGACCAGTGGGGCCCTCTGGTGAGTGACTGGGGTTAAATCCCGGTTTAATTAACCCCCTGGTTAATTAGAGGGGGGCCCTGGGCCCACCTGTCATTGGCTGGGGGGGTTAGTACGGTGGTTAAGGACTAATGGCCAACGGCTTGACGCCGGTGGCTTGGGCCACGGCAGCGCTCTGCCGGAGTTGAGCTCCCGGCCACGGGATGGGCAGAGGATGCCAGCAGGGGGTGCCTCGTGCTCTCCCGCACGTGCTGGTGAAAGCTTGAAGCAGGCATCGTCTCTGGCGCGGGTTGAGCTCGATTGGCGCTGCAGCTCGACGAAGGAGACATCGGGGCGTCCACTGGACAAGGTGGCGCGGCTCGAGGGGCACGGTGGCCATGGCTGCGCTCGACGACGTGCTACGGCGGGTCTTGGATGGTGCGCGATTACAACGAGGAGGAGAGGGCGGTGACCAGGGGAAGGGGGGGAAAAGTAGAGGGAGTCTCCAGGAAGCGAGCGGCGAGGGGATAAGGAAGGGGAGGCAGGCAGGGAGGTGGCGTGGCGACGGCGTCGACATGCCGGGCACGCGGCTTGCTGGCTACCTGAGGTAGAAGACAAGGGCAGTGGCGGCTGGGCTGGGCTGGGCCAGAAGGTAAGTGGGCCTCGCCCTAGGCGCCAGGTAAGCTCTGCTTTCTCTGTTTTCTTTTATTTATTTTCTGTTTTGTTTGTTTTATTTTGTTTATACAAAAAAAACATTTTCTAAAATTCTATAAACTTAAATGTGAGCTAGTGGGACATATATAACTCCACACATAAAGTTTTAGAATTATTGAAATTATATTTAAATAATTCCAATGGAAAATACAATATTTATTTAATTTCCAAGGGCATTTTGGACTTTTAGAAAAATCAATGAGCATGGAGTGGGACCCACTTCACATGAAATGTGATCTGCCCATTTATGAGATTTTTCAAAAAATTCAAAGCATTTTTGTAAAAAGAATTTTGTCTGGCCTTTTATTAAAATATTTTGGGGCTTTTTGCTTCCCCATTTCTTTTTCTTTTCCAAAATTTTTCATGATGAAAAAAATGCAAGCTAGGTTAAGCACAAACCTAAGTTAGGGTTCTGACATTGTCAAGAAATGTTCTTGATGAATGTGTTAATGGAAGCAAAGTGAAAGTTCAACCAAGGTAATTGACCTTGCCTCCAGATGTCAGAGTAGCGCAACGTAATATGTTCCGGAAGAAAAGCTCTAAATTTAGAGGAAAAACTAAATGATAACGATCATGATGTTTCGGCTAAAGCTTTTACTGAACAAAGTAGGATTCAAGAATACATATTTTCCCTTGTGCAAAATAATATTCATGATTTACTTGTCAAGTTAATGGAACAAGAAATACCTATGAACTACGAATAAGCGAGGGTGGACATAAGTACGAGATGTGACTATGAGTCATGAAATCCTATATAGAGTTACATTTAAGATTACTTGAATCTTATCAAGTAAAGAGGTTACTTGATATTCTCAATAACTTCAAAGTTATAAGGAATAAATGTGAACATCGAAGACGACATCAAGATTGATTTGTCACAAAGGATGATTCTGACAAATTCAAAAGTTTCACTACGATTGATCCTAACTCTTACCAGTACCGTGACTTCCTCAAATCCTGCGTTTGAAGAAGTGTTGTAACTGGTACAAAAAGAAGGTTTTGAAAAACATATGGATACTAAGGTCTCATAACCTGAATTCCCAAATTAATGGATGATCAAAGTGATTTTGGACATAGCCAAAATATTGAGAAACATGCATTTGCATGAAACTGAGTGGGAGCTGAATAGTTTCCTCAAACTTAATATGTGGACGACATATTTTGAATGGGAGCTATGGGAGTATTATATCCTGAACTTAATATGTGGATGAAATATTTGAGTGGGAGCTGTGTGGATGTTATCTTGGTCTTATATGTGAGGGACATATTTGAGTGGGAGCTATGAGAGTGTCATCCTAGTCTTATATGTGGCTAACATATTTGAGTGGGAGCATGACAACATTCTCATATATGGATAACATATTGTGAATGTTCTCAATGGTATTAATGATTATTAAAATCTTTCATGAATGAAGTTAAGCATTGAAAATCTATTAAGATGGATTAATGTGTGTAATAACATTTAGTCGGATTACTTTCATGAATAGTTTAGAATTGGATTATCTATTAAGAAGGAGTTCAGAATTTGACAAGTCAAGAACGTAGTTCTTACTTGTATATACAAGAGAAGTATCGAGTTCATCTCAGTACAAGAACAATGGTTAAATGAAAGAAATGGATGTGCTACATCCTCTATGCCTCTATCATAGGTTCTTTCATATAAAACCAGAGTCTTGTACTCGATGTAACGTGACCCAAGTTCTTGGCAAGAAGAACATGCTGTGATATGATTTATGAGTAAATCATTGAACAAAGAGTTAAGTTTATCCTTCAGTGTCTGGAGAGAACGGAGGATACATCTATAATTTGTAAAGGATAGTGGACTTGACCGTAAATATTATGCTGGTTGAAGTTCTGACACTAGCCTAGAAAATCGAGATATCATACTAAGAAATGCCTAAGTTGAAAGAAACATGGTTAGACATCAAAGTTGCATACAATGCACTAAGGATTAAATCTACGTTGATGTGGCTTCTTTAGAAGTGGAAAAGAGTTATATTTTTGCTTAAGATGTTCATCTTCTGACTAAGTGAGTTTCAGTGTGCATGACTATGGGAAAGTCCGCGTGACCCACCGGATGTCAGTGCTGAAACACAACAAACGAAGTCTCACTCTACCGCCAAATATATATATACCTCATCATTATAATGGATAATGAAGTAATGTCAAACTAGGTGACATTAAAGATTTGAAAAATACATATGGATTTGAATGGTACCCAAACTGTTGATACAACCTTTTCCACAAGCAAGCATGATCAATAACTATATAAATGATATGGAGTTATGATCCACAAGAAAAATGCAGCTAGATTATTTGTACTCTAGCGCAGGTGGGAGACTGTTGGGAATGCGCCCTAGAGGCAAATAAAATATGTTCATTAGAATATTCCATTAGTTTTTATAATAAGTTTTAGACTGTGCTATAACTGTATTAAGCGAAAATATTAATACACGTGTGGTATAAAACAACCAGGTCCCTAGTTAACTCGAGTATACTAGTCCACTGTCAATCGAATCATCAAGGTTTCTTGATCATGAGGACATAATCTCCTATTGACAATGGGATCGTATCATTTGGAGAATGATATGATGGACACACACCCACCAAAAGTGTTGCAATGTGATCCAGTCACATATGTTCAACATTGCGATAACTATAACGTTGTGAATAGATCCTTTGAGCGTAATGATCATACGTAATTACTATCTATTAGGATGCTTTGATTTGCATCCACCGCCTAACTGAAATATGCTGGACATAAAAGTGTACTTGGGGTATTCCGAAATAGATACGTTAATGAGTATGCAAATAGATCAAAGCGGGATTTGTGCATCCGAGTGACAAATAGGTACTCTGGGCCACTCGGTGATATTACATCATAAAGATTGCAATTATGTGACTAGGTCACGGGGTTGTAATATCACGGGAACGAGTAAACATGTTTGTCGGTAGCAAGGATGAACTAGTTATATTGGTACCGACGATCAAACCTTGGACAAAGAAAGTGCCATAGGACAAAGGGAACGGGCTCAACGTTAACGGATCCAACAGGGATGAAGTTTCATTCGATGGAAGAGCAGGGGCCATCTAGATTGTAACCAGGTCTGATCGATGGTCATTGATCAAGAGAGTTTCTTGATCATGTCTATTGTTTCCAAGAACATAGGGTGTCACACTTAAGGGTATTCGGCGCAATAAGGATTGATTCGGGATCACCGGAGAAATAAGAGAGAACGCCGAAATTGTTTGGGTGAAGGGCAGAAATTGTTTTGGGTATTTTGAAAGGTTCAAAATATTATTTAATAATGTTTTACTATTTAATTACTAGAATTAAATATTAAAATATAACTAAATACAATTAAAAATGGAAGAAAAGGCATATGGGCCTAAAGAGGCCCATTAGGGGAGGAGGAAGCCTCCCCCCTTGGCCCATGGCGCCAAGGGAGGGGCCCATGCCCCCTAGGGCGCATCCCCCTTCCATTTGGTTTAGTACCACATGGGAAGTTGAGGGAGGTGTGCCCCCATCCTTGGCCTATATAAGGAGGGGTAGGGTGCCATTTTTCTTCATGAATTTTTCGAGACAAGTTCTCTTATCTCTCTCTCTCTCTTTCTCCTGCCTTTGAGTGGACTCCCCTTGCTTGGAGTCTGCACTGGGTTGGGGGTTTCTCCACCATACGCACGCCATTGTGTGCTGGAATTGGGATCCGAATCCATCTTCTTTCCGCTTCTCTTCTGGTTTGGAGCCCGGAGGGATGTCGGGTACACCGTATGTGTGTAATCCCGTGAGGCACTATACATGTGGTGGTACTTCATCATAGTGGCCGTATCACGAGGTCTTCATCGACAACATTCCTACGGGACGTAATCCCGCCATCGGTCTACAAGTGTCAGGTGGATTCTGGAGTCATCATGGATATGCACGTCATTGGGGATTGCCGGTACGACTACATCAACCACGTTCACGCGGGAACCTTTGCCGCTTAACGGACTACATACTGGTATGTGATCTATTTCCATCAGTTACTTGCATCAGCATAGCATAGGTCTTGAGATTGGGTGTCGTAGGTTATGAAAAGGTATTGTTTTATCCCCCTAACCCCAACACAAGTGCGTACCCAAACTATCAACAGTCACTCGGTTCAAAAGGACCTCGAGGGACATCGGTGGGCCACTGGCATCCGTCGGGATCTGGACTCAGAGGCCTTGGTTCATCTCGTTCGTCTTTGGAGTGTGTTCTTGAGTGGACGTTGGTGCCTGAGCGGGCGGACAAGGAAATCTTGACTTGGAACTTAGCTGGTTCATACACCTCCAGGTACACTTATCACATGCTCAATGAGGGCTCTTCTCGCGCTGCATTTATGAAGGCGATTTGTCGAAGCTGGGGCTTCCCAAGTGCAAGTTGTCCATGTAGTTGGCCTTGCTTCGTCGCCTTTGGACTTCTGATGGGCGTGTTTGATTTGGTGTGCAACATAGTGTGGATGCTTGCTTCATTTGTGACCAAGCGGAGGACACTCCAGATCACATTTTTGTCCAATGTTGCTACTCGAGGCAAATCTGGTGGGGCGTTTGCAATTCTATGAAGATCCAGCTGGAGCTGGTGCCGGGGCCATTGGACAACACGGAGACTTGGTGGCTTGGGTTCCGGAAGCGCATCATTAAGGCGGATCACAAGAGCTTTGAAACGCTTGTGTAAGACCCGATATGTTGTACTGTTTCAGATTTGGACGAAACACATATCGGACCCACCATGACATATGACGAAGCCATATGTCTCGGATTTCCACATGATATCACAACATTACAGCTACAAGGATACAACATCTCATACAATCGCCGTACAACTGCCTTAATACAATACATCAGCGGAAGATATATGTCTGAGTACAGACTACAATCAAATTCCTAGTGTAAAAGATAAAATCATTGATCCCCTAACCACACGGGTCCAGGCTCTCCGCCGGGATCCGCCTAACTAGTCGTCGTCGAGTCTCCACGAAGGCGTCCGAAAGATAGGTTGTTGAGCTCCTCTGTAGTCCAAGATCGTTTGCATAATGTGTGTAAAAGAGAGAAGAAGGGGTGAGCTATATCAACAAGTCAAATAACTAATTTCTCACGGTAAGATGGGGGTAGTGGTTGAGGTTGCAGCAGCACTAGCAATATATGAGTGTCTAATGATCTATTTAGAGTAAGATGAGAAGCCAAGAATTCGATGAGGAATCGCCTCCAACAAGTCTGCTATCAGCTACTAACGCAATCAGAACACCTATCCTATCCTTGTCCTCCCCTTCATCACTCGATGAAGAAGAAGCATTCAAGGCACACACACTTTGATCAAGTTATTAAGATTATCTCAGTTGTAGTTGTCTATGAACAAGGAGTAGGTCTCAAGTCGTCCATAACTGTGGACACGGCTTCTCTAAAAGATTTAACCCTGCAGGGGTGTACCAACTGCCCATTATAGGCGTCTCATGTACGCCCGGTTTCCGCTTGGCTGTGTGAACGCCTGAAACTCCAGAACGTCAGAGTCCCTCTAACTAACAAAACACAATTCTGGGTGGCCCCCGGGGAGTCGACTATGATACCCTGGATTTTGGAACTTTCTGTTTCCAAAAACTTTTCTGATTTATTGAAACATTTGCTATTTGATTTGATTTTGAGAAACTCTTTGGAGTTGAAACTTGAGCATATTTTCTTCCCTTACTCAAGTAGCCCATGATTCCCTAGCCCTTTCCAATGATCATCCTTTGATCCATCCCATCTAAGCCACATTTTTATTCAAGCCATGTATTCCTTTTCCAATAAGAGGAATATTCCCTTTTATTTGAGGATTGTGAAGCAACCCCTATTTATATTGCTCCATAAATACCCAACTAATTCCCACATCACCTTGATGCCATTTCTAGCCAAAATCTCCAAAAACTTTGCATGGCCAAGTGGATTTTTCCTCAAGAGAAATTCATTTGTCTGTGGGGGTAGAATAGCACTTTGTGAAGGAAGTGTTATTATTCCTTATCCATTGCCGGTGAATTTTTTTGTGAATACTCTTGTGATCATATCAGGAGCCTATGCAAAATTTCAGCATTAGGGGACAAGCCAAACTCCATACCAAAATTCCCAAAGTTGGTATGCAGCAAGGGGGCATTGTGAGCAAGTGCACGATAGGGGAACCCAATTGCCTTGGAACTTTTTGTGCCTATTCCCACACCCAAATGACTCCACCAAACAAAGTTTGCGCCAAACAAAGTACTAGGGGAACCCATGTGAGCACACCCTCAAGATCAAGTTTCTGGCCAGTACAATACCTTGGGAAGCAAGTACTACCTAGATGCTTCCCCTAACCCTGAAAATTTTCAGACATGTGCACACCACCAAAGGACCTCACTCCACCAAATTTGAGCCAATTTCATCAAGCCTATGAGATGCTAGCTTCACAAAAGCAATTTTGGTCCATTTGGTGCTTTACAAAGGAAGTACACAATTCCTTTGGCCATTTGGGCTCAAACTTTGCTGAGAGCTAGTCCATCCAACCGCATAGCCATGTGACAACCTCAAACACCTCAAGTCTTGACCCTTTGACCATTCCTTCCTCCCCAAGGTTGCTGCTACAAACTTTGCAGTCAAGCCATGACCCACACAGTGCTCTCCTTGATCATCCAGTGGAACAACAGTAATCGACCATCAGTGGAGAAGCATCTAGACACACTTGGAAACGGAGAAAACCCCTCATGTGCACCAGTGTCGTGGTGTCCACGCCCATGGCGTGCCACTTGGGCACTCTAGGCACGCTCGAGGTCACCCAACGCGTCGCCTTCGCTCTAAATTGTGCCCATGTCGCCTTTCCTTTGTCAACCCATGCCGCATGGACGCCCTTTACACACGTCCACCTACCCTGCACCTTATCCTCGCCGGATTCACGCCAGTAGCTCACTACCACACCGGAACGCGACGAGCACAGTGGCCCGTCCTATCGATGTCGCCATTGCCGCCCCCCCTGCTCCCTATGACCCGCTGCTTCCCCGTTACCTTCCCCGTGCACTCCAGAACACACCCGAAGCATCCCGAGCACGCCAGCGCATCCCCTCGCCGTGGCAGCTTCTGCTCGGCGGCGCCCGAGCCCTAGCATCGCCTCCCACCTATAAAAGGCCACCCGATGCTCGCCTAGCTTCACCACTAGCCTCCTCCTCCCTCCAATCGTTCCCTTGCGCCAGGAATCGAGCCAGGGAGCTCTCCTTCCCCGGCTCCGACGAGCCCGCCGCCGCGGAGTTGTAGTCGGTTCCCCCTTGATTGCATGCCCCCCTAGACAAGCCAGTGCCACCACCGTGACCCCCTTGCTCCGCTGGAGCTTCCCAAACCATCGCCCACTCGAATAGTTGCTGGGATCGACGGCTACTTCGACGACCTCGCCGGAGCCGTGACTTGTCGCCGCTGCGCCGAACCGCACGTAGTCGTCCAGCCATCTCCGTACAAGCCAGGAGTACCGGCATACTCGTCGTGGACCGCCTAAGTCTCCTGTCTGCTCGCCACCCGCAGTCGAGGCCCCTCGCCAAAGAAATCTCGCCGCCGGTGAGCTCAGCCTCTTCCTCCCTATTTTCTCTCGCAAACCCGATGCCCTGGCACCACCTGTCAGACACCCAGAGCCTTCCTGAATCGTTTTTCTAGTGGATACGTATTCGCAGAATAAGCCTTCGACGTCAGCCCCCCTGGCATTTTTCCAAAAATGATTAAATCATTTTTAAATCATCTTTTGTTCTGACCTTTGACCATGAATATCTTTTAAACCACAAGTACAAATGAGATGATTCTTTTTGCATTATTTTTCTCTTGAGCCCCTCATTAATTTCGCATAATTTTCATGCCATGTTTCTCTGCTGTTTTTTTCTGGTTAAAAGAAACCATTTATGTGTCCCTTTTCTTTTGCCATTTTAAAATATATTTTCAGGGCTTTTCTTTGAGTTGAAGACCAGGAGTATTTCCACTCCTTTGGTGAAAGGCAAGCCACAACCCCCTATGCACCTTTTTAAATCTTTGACGTGATTTTGTAAACTTCCATAGCATTTCTGATAAAATGATGATCTTTCCCGATATGCGTTGAATTTCTATGATCATTCTATGCTTGTTTGCCTGATACCCCCAGTAATATTCATGATCTTGCTATGTTGCATGTTAATATCTTGATCAGCTTAACTTGGCTAAGTTAGACAACTAATCATGCTTTGGATTATGATGTGACTATAGTCGTACCTTGGATTGTTCTGCATGTGTTGTCATGATTCGGACTATAGGTTTTGATGTTGCACCTGATTGCTTGATGGTATGCATGTGGATACATGCTTTGTGCCAAGTTAATCAGGTTCCACCGAACCAAACTTATCAGTGTAGCCACACTCGCCTGTATGGGAAGTCCTTGGCTCGGTCTATCGGTGTGCTCTCTTATGCTTATCACCAAGGTGGGAAAGCTATGCGCGTGCCGTTACCCTAGCACGGTAAGCGGCGATAGTATTGAAAGCCTGTTTGGTATTCTGGAGCTCCGTCCCCATTTGGGACAAGTTGTTTGCCACAACGGTGGTTGCCATGCGGTTGCAGGTGTGTCTGGAGAACACGGGGCTACCCAAGGCATGGCTTGGGAAGCATGTCGGGTGATACGGTAAGGGAGGCATGCGGTAGAACGATCTCGTTGGAGAAGTTCTAGTCAAGTAATATGGTACGAGTTCCGAGGTTCCTGTGGGTCAAGTTCCAAGGTACTGGATGGAGGAAGAACTCCATAGCGTGGGTAAAGTGTACAACCTCTGCAGAGTGTTAAGAATCTATTCGAATAGCCGACTCCACGGTATTGGACATAGTTCGTACTAGGTCACATCATGAGTCAACATGAATCCGGTTCGATGTTTTTGCGAAGTGGACGGTCGTGCGACGACCCGTGCAAGTTGAGAGGTCAGGAGATGACCCGATGTTGAGTCTGTAACGACTCCGAGGTAAGACGTATGATCATGCGATGATCATACGGGGTCTATGTGACCTTAAACGATGGTTGTTATTGCATTAGTTATAATCTTGATAATATTCTAGATGCATCATGGTAGCTTTGCTTGAACTGTTAATGCCATGTTATGGTTTTTCCTTGGTGCTTTGGATGCTGTGAGCTTGCAAGTACATTCAATGTACTGACCTGGCGTGTCATGCCAGACTTGCAGGCAATGTCGTGATTGCGTAGGACGACGTTCCCGGAGTTTGCGATCTAGGAGGTATCCCAGTCAGTGTCCCTGTGGATTGGAGTTCATCAACATAGTCGTTGTTCCGTTGTTAAGATTATTCTGCTGAGATAGAGTTATCCCGCTGCTTGGTGTAGATCTGCGCCTAGCATTAGGAGCAAGTTGTCTGCTGCCTCGCTCCGCTGGCATTGTAATAGACCCCTTGTACCCATTATATCGGTAATAAAAGTGGTTTAGTTTTATATCAAGAAGTGTCGTGTTCCATAAGACATGCTCTCTGGCTGGAGCACGGGGCGTTCCGGTATTCTGAGCCGGGGCGCCACAACGCTTGGTATCAGAGCACGACTGACTGTAGGACACCTTGGTCCGCGTGAACATTAGAAGGACGTTAGATTGACATAGATCAAGAGTTCATAGCCTGCGTGTGTGATGCATTTTTTGTTGCATTTGTTTGCTTCATAGCATGCATATAAATAGCATTATATTCGCTAACGATCTGTCTAATGAGTGTAGCTGGCATAATATCCGGTGGGCTACCCAATGGACCTTTCACCGGTCAGCTTTGCCTATCTCCTTGCCGACGTTTGCTGGCATTTCCTCTACCCAAATGGAGGAATGCCGAAATACCAAGTTTCTCCGACACCACTCAGAGGGGAGATAATTGAGTATCGCGCCAATGTAGTTATGACAGTTCACCTCCCCATAGACATGCATACCTAAAACTTTCAGGGCGCACACACCTCTACCCCAGATCTTGTCGGACAACTCACTACTTTGGCAAGCCTCATAGGTCTTCGCCAGCAGGAAAGCTCGATGCGTCAGAATTGTGCCTTTCATTTCTATCCCACCTTTGCCGCCCCTCCCCAAGTAGTAAGGTTTCCTCGACCTCTTACGGAAGCGGGTGCAGCAGTGATTAGCATGTCCCTCTACATGATCGCCGAGTACGCCCTCATCATCGATCTGTTCGGTGATGCAAGGGAAGCAAGAAGGTCTCTTGACACAACCTTGGCTTCGGCAACTCCTCCGCCAGCTCGCTCTGCATACGGCAACCCGTCGGTAGACCGTAGCATCTAAGTTGAGCGTATTTCATGTTGCATGAGTAGTAGTAGTCTTGCATGTTTTTTGTGGCATGATGATCGATGATGTGTGTAGAAATAAGTTATGATCTGTTTGTGTGTGATCTCGATGCATTTTCAGTACTATTGATATTTTCTTCGTCAAATTTCTTCGATGATCCTTTATTTGGTTCTTCGGTGTTTAATGAACATGTTTTTGCAGGTAGTATGTGACTCTGATGGACCCTTGCTCTCTTTATTTTGGATAACGGCAGCACACCTGGTTCTGAGCTGATTCATTTTCGGCCGTCCGGGGTGGATGCCTATTCTCTATTTCTCTTTTCAACAACTGACCCTTGTTCTGAGCCTCTTTCGGCCGTCTCGGGCAGTTGTTGAGTTTCTCTTCGCAGTGGAGATCCTATGTTCTGAGATGTTTTCTCGGCCGTCTTAGGGGACCTCTGCATTCTTTTTATCCACACTGTCTCATGCTCTGAGCTCATCCTCGGTCGACCGTCTTGAGCAGTGGTTGAGTTATTCCAGTAAATGTCCCAGCTCGGAGTTGTAAAACCCATTCTAGTGGCTACTCTGTTTTATTTGCCGGTTTTATGCAAGGGATTCAGACGGTCATCGAATACCGCTACAACTTTTGAAGTGATGAACTTTCTATCGATAGGTATTAATCTTCGCTCTGTTGGATTTCTCCGTTGGTTTTGCATTTGGTTCGTTGCTGTCGCTTTAATTTTCCCCTGATGTAAAGTTGCTCAACAACCGCCGCATACCCAAAGGAATCAGTAAAACACCGCAAAGGAGTGTGAAAATAAGCAATTCAAGAAGGATTCATGCCTGATTATGTTGAGAGTATCTGCATCAAGTATGAATCATACCCGGATGAATTATTCGGATGAAGTATGCATCAATCAGTCAACCGTTACAGTTCTGGAGATCCAATAAGGTGAACGCTCAGTTATGACGCATGAACATCTGCATGAAAGGTATGCCACCTATAGGTTGCACTCTTGTTACATGCAAGCTGTTAGATTATGGTATACACCAGAGAAAGTCAGAACGTGTCATGAAATCAGTACCCAACCAAGAAATGATTAGGACCATTATCGCCTCTGACAAGATCGCAACCAGTAAGTCAGCAAATTCCCGTGCACAGTATTCAGTTTGTCCACACGCTATTGTGGGAAAGCTTCGGACATAAGGAATCTCACCCTTCCTTGGTAAGATATCAGACACATTCGACGGGTGCAGTGCATCCTCCTTCCTCAGCACGCTACCTGGATAGCTTCTCGGCCAAGACATCCAGCCTTCTACTACAAGCCACCGAGAGAAGCTTACGATGCAAGGCACGCAATCTTTCTCAGTACGCCACCTGGAAGGATTCCATCACAAGATACCCGGCTATCTACAGTAGACTGCCGCAGAAGACTTCCATCACAAGGAACCGGTAGATCCACAGTAGAAAGAGAAAACTTCCAAGGCAAGACACCCAGTCTTCCTCAGTAAGTCATTAGAAAAAGATTCTGAGACACGGTACCCAGCCTTCTCCATCACGCTACCCCAGCCAAGCTTCTAGCATAAGCTACCCAGTCGTATCCAACAATCCATCGTGCCCGCTACAGTGTTGCACGAGAGCCAACTGTTCAGAAGCAATGAGGATTTCAACCTAGTCAGTTGCATATAGATCTGCACATTCCAAGGGCATACTTCCCAAGTGGCACAAGCTACTTCCGTATGGATGCAACCATGCTCGTACCCAAATGAGTTATACACCTGGAAAGCGGTAGGGACCGCAATTTCTGCAAGGAAAGCAAGCAGGAGAAGCAGATATTCATCTCAACGGGGTATAAAGGTTGACCAGTCATGAAGGGAGCACCCGAAGGAAATGAAATGATGAAGCCTTTAGTCCCGATCACCACCTTGAGGTCCAGTCCATCATGACCGACAAAGCCCCGAAGGAGGAGTATAATCCCAAGGCCGAAATTTATTCCAATAAAGAGTAAGCATGGATAGCCAAGAGCCAAATATTGTTCTCTTAACCTGGACCTGCACACAACACAAATAACTTTGCTCCCAACGAGTAAAGAGAGGTTGTCAATTTCTCCGGCCTTGTTGTTTACAAAGGATCAACGCAACAGATAATAATGATAATGATAGCAGCTAGAAAGTAAAAGCAAGAAAGTAAATAAGCGTGTAAAGAGTGATGAGAATATGGAACGGGGTCCCGTGATGTTCACTAGTGATTTCTCTCTCCCAAAAGACGATAAAAATTCTATACGAGGTAAACAAATTACAGCTGGGAAATTGACAGGATTAAAAACACACCGCAATGCTAACTATGCTACAAAGAAAGGAAGAGGCTCAAAAGCATGGGCAGTACGCCAAAATAAGTAGACCAAAATCCAACTGCATCTACTACTAATCATCCACCTTGAGATATCTATACAGAACATCTCGCTGGTATTAAGTTATCACTCAAGTGTGTCAACAGGGGGCATGAACCCAAAATCGAGCATAACGTTCCCTCTTGGAGTTACTACCTACTACTTGGCCAAAGCAATAAACAACAAAAGAGAACATGCAAGAAATACTTAGGAACAAAAATATAAAAGATAAGAACCAAATATATTTCTCAATCACAATCTTAACATAATCTCATAATCTCAACATAAACTTAACATAACAACAGCAGAAAGATTACATATGTGCCTCGACCACGTAGGGCATCTCACGAGGACTAAACCATGAAGAATAAAGAGGGGAGGAGAACACCACATAGCTACTGATCACGGACCCATCGTCCAAGGAAAACTACGCACGGCACATCCGGGAAGCGTCCATGGTGGAGGGGAAGCTCCCGGAGGTCAATCCTCCCTCCGGCAGGGTGCCGGGAAGAAGTCTGCTGGCGCTCCCGATCTTGGAAGCGCAAAGGTGGCGGAACAGAGGCGAGATCGCGAAAAAGGGTTCAATCCTTGGGGATTCTGCGTCACGGGAAATAAATAGGCGAAGGGGGAAGCCAGGGAGGCCACCAGGTGTCCAGGCGGCCACCCTCCGCGGCCCCACCCTAGGCCGCGCCACCTGGCCGCCTGGGCACCAGGTGGGGCCCCTTTGGCCCTCCTTCGGGGCTCTGTAAGGTTCCGTTTCGCTGATTTTTTATCCGATTTTCCCGAATTTTTGGAGCACTTTTAATATGGGGGAAACCTGGAATTGAAAAACAGCAGAAAACAGGAACTGGCACTGGGGATATTTCGGAGTTCAAAAAGCTGCGTAACTTTCTGAAAACTTGAAGCAGTGATTGGCAATCTGAAGCTTCAAAAACATAAGAACTTGATACAGCAAGGAGAATAGAAGCTAAGGCAAATGAAAACATAACAAGCTCCACTTTTTACCTATATAAAACATGCTCACTAGTAAGGTTGATCAATTCTTACCAACAAACCGGCGATATATAGAGCAAACATTCTCACCTCTTATGAAGTGATCATCGCACCTTTACTTTAATGGACATTGTCCACACCATAATGGTTTTATATTTGTGCTGCACATGAAGTGGACAGTCCCATTCTCCAATCTTCACGGTCTCGTTATTCTCTTATGAACTGGCACTGTGGATATTCCCTAATATCCGATTGTTCTTGTATTAGTCCCAAACGTATCTATAATTTATGCTTGCTCCATGTATGTTTTGTGTGATATTGCTATGATCTAGATACACTTTCATACACTTTCTTATCATATTTTGACTAACTTATTAACTCAGTGCACCCCATTTCCAGTTCCTATTTTTTGCTGTTTTTCTATTCCAGGTTTCCGCATATTAAAAGTGCTCAAAAAATTGGGAAAAATCAGATAAAAAATCAGCGCAACGGAACCTTGCAAAGCCTCGAAGGAGGGCCAAAGGGGCCCCACCTGGTGCCCAGGCGGCCAGGTGGCGCGACCTAAGGTGGGGCCACGCCGGGTGGCCCCCTTGGCTGCCCCCCTTCGCCTATTTATTCCCCGTGACGCAAAACCCCCGAAGACAGAACCCTTTTTCGCGATCTCCCCTCTGTTCCGCCGCCGCCGCGCTTCCAAAATCGGGAGCGCCAGCAGACTTCTTCCCGGCACCCTGCCGGAGGGAGGATCGACCACCGGGATCTTCCCCTCCACCATGGACGCTTCCAGGATGTGCCGTGAGTAGTTTACTTTGTACCATGGGTCCGTGATCAGTAGCTATGTGATGTTCTCCTCCCCTCTTTGTTCTTCATGGTTTAAACCTCGTGAGTTGTCCTACATGATCAAGGCACATATGTAATCTTTCTGCTGTTGCTATGCTGAGTTTGATGAGATCTGATGGATTATGAGATTATGTTTAGATTGTGATAGAGTAATATATTTGGTTCTTATCTTTTATATTTTTGTTCCTAAGTAATTCTGGCATGTTCTCCGTTGCTGTTTATTGCTTTGGCCAAGTAGTAGCTAGTAACTCCAAGAGGGAACTTTATGCTCGATTGTGGGTTCATGCCCCCCGATGACACGCTTGAGTGACAGAAACATGAGTCTAGGGGATGTGATGTTGCCACAAGGGGGAAAACAACGGTGCTTGTAACCGTGGTTGCAAGGATTGTTTACTTTACGCAAAGTGCTTTTTAATGCAGTTGTGTGTAGCTTTGGGTTTACACTTTGGGTGGGGCTCGCAACTTAATACCAGCGAGATGTTCTCGATAGATATCTCAAGGTGGATCATTAGTATTAAATGTAGTTGGATTTCGGTCTACTTATTTTGGCATACTACCCATGATTTTGAGTCTCTCCCTTTCTTTGTAGCATAGTTAGCATTGCGGTGCGTTTATAAACCTGTCAATTTCCCGGCTGTACTTTGTTTACCTCGCATAGTAGTTTTCTCGTCTTTTGGGAGAGAGACATCACTAGTGAACAACACGGGACCCCGGTCCATATCCCCATCACTTTTTACACGCTTACTTATTTTATTTCTTTTACTTTCTAGCTGCTACCATTATCATTATCCCTTGTGTTTGATCCTTTGTAAACAACAAACCGGAGAGATTGAAAACCTCTCTGAACTTCGTTGGGAGCAAAGTTATTTGTGTTGTGTGCAGGTCCACGTCAGTTGCGCCGTTGACACCTACTTATCATTGCCGGGTTCCTACTAGAGACAAACCCTATCCTCTACATAGGGGAAATTTTCTGCTATCCTACATCTCACCTTCCACTTGGGGTAACCAACGAATGGCGAGAAGCAATTATCATCTCTCGCGTGTCACAAAAATTTCTAGCGCCATTGTCGGGGACTCCGAGTGCTAAGATAGGAGAGTTGCACACTATCTTTTACCTTTGCTTTTTAGTCTTGTTAGTTTACCTTTCAATTTTCGCCTTTGTGTCTTATACCAAAAAAACCCAATAATAGTATGTCTAGTTACTTTCTTGCCAATCAATGTCTGAATTCTTTGAAACCAGATCTTATTTTCATGGAGGATTCACTGAGGATCAACAAAAGTGGTACAAGGAAACACCTCTTGTCTCAAAAGGGGATACACTTATGGAAAAAAATACATAAGTTGTATGAGTATGCTAGAAACTTGTGCTCAATATATAATATATCTTTCTACAGGGATGAATCTTGTTGCTTTATGAGGCATAAACACCTTGCTTTCCAATGTGAGTACAATGATGATGAAACCTTAGCTTCTTATGCAAAGATAACTTATGATTTTTATGATGCAGAGAAAATAGAAGAATTTGTTGCTTATAAGGGTGCCTATGAAATTACTTCTTTTCTTAAAAATATTGATGATGTCCCTTACAAATCTGAGAGCCTTGCTATACTAAACTATTGTTTGTAAAATTAAGATGCAAATTATTATGTTACTGATCATCTTGGGAGAATCTCTCCCCAAAGGAAGAGACTAATGTTTTGCTGGACTCTATGGAAGAAGAAATTGCTGAACCTGAAAGCTCCTTGGATGAAAAAGAGGAGGAGAGTGACGAACAACAGGAGGAAGAATGGAGCCATCCATGTCTACCTTCTGATGAGAGTAACTCTTTGACTCTTACCTTATATGAGTGTTATGATCCTATGGATTCCGTTGAAATATGCCTTTTCGATGAAGTTGAGGCCTTCTATACTTAGGGTCGTGATGCCACTATGGATGATGCTTCCGGAGATGAACTTGATATAGTTCCTTATGTTAAGCATGAAATTGTTGCTATTGCACCCACACTTGATTTTCCTATTATCCTTTTGAAATCTCCAACTCATATTCGAGAGAACTGTGCTCTTATTGAGGCTCAATGTGATGGGTTGCATTTATCTTATGTTCTTAAAGACCGTGTTGAAAACTATACACGTGTTCTTGTAGGTCATGAACAACATGATTTATGTGATAATTATATTCTTGGTGTTGTTCATGATGCTACTGAAAATTACTTTGACAGAGGAAAATTTGGTTGTATAAACTCTCATTTTACAAAAACACCTCTCTTTATAATGAAATTTTGAAGTTGTTCTCATTCCACCTTCCTATGCATGTCACTTTTTGCTTCTTTGATTTATTTTCTTACAAGATGCCTATGCATAGGAAGTGGGTTAGGCTTAAATGTTTTCCATGTTTTCTTCTTGATGCTCTCTTTTGCTTCAAATCCTTATTCTTATGAGAGCATCTTGTAAAATCTTCATGCCTAGCTTAAAGGCGTTAAAGAAAGAGCTTGTTGGGAGGCAACCCAAGATGTTTTTTCTTATGTTTTTAGTGGTCTTGATGATTGTTACTACTGTAGCAACATCATTGTATCTTTATTTTCAAGCTTTGTACCAAGTTTATCCTCATATGTTAAGGGAAGCAAAAGTTGTGACATGCTATTCAGAAAACAGATTTTGTCTGCTTGACAGAAAAAATTGAAAAAAATCACCAGTTCATCTTTTCGAGCTGAATTTTTTACACCGCGTGATCTATACAATTTTTAAACTTTAGTATGTTCTGAATTTTTTAATTTGAGTTGAAGAAGTGCCCCGAAAAATTTCTCTACTACCTGTTGTTCTGTTTTTCACAGATTCTGCCACGTTTTGCCTTTCCTCACTTTTGCAAACCTTTAGCTTGCTTTTTATTTGCAAAAACCTTTTGGAAATCTTGAGAAACAGTAGCTCTTCAAGAATATCTTTATATCTAGTGGGGAAAAATTATTTTATTAAGGGTACTAACCTCTCTAATCAGCTGATGATGAGTTAAGTATGAAGGGAGTTTTCAAGTGTGCGAGGGAAGATGATGAAAGAAGATCCGGGAGTGTCAAATCTCAAGCTTGGGGATGCCCCCATGCATCCCCAATAAATATTCAAGGAGACTCAAGCGTCTAAGCTTGGGGATGCCCCCGTGCATCCCCTTCTCCATCAACAATCATCAGTTCATCCTTCGTCTCACTATATTTTTATCACTTCATGCGTTATGTGCTATGCTTGGAGCGTCTCTCTCTTAGGTTTTATTTTTAGTTTTTTTAGTTTTTCTTGTTGTTCATAACAAATTATACCCCAGCTTACTTTGTGTGGGAGAGAAACACGCTCCACTCCAATCTACAACACGGTAAAGGATTTTTCATGCTTATCTTTTTGTTGTTGTGTGTTCTTTATTTTTTCGTAGCTACTGCCATGTTTAGTTTTAGTCTTAGTTTGTCTTTATCAAGAGCCTTGACTTTTGATTAGTTTGTTGATGGAACTCTCTTTAGTTTTCATGTTTATCTTGTTAAGAGAGTTGGTTGTTGCATTGAGTTGTGTCTTGTCTTGAGAGTAGGTAATTGAGGTTGCTATTTAATTTTAGTAGTAACTTGCAATAGTTTTAAGGTATTGATGTGAGTAATGTTTGAACTTTTGGTGTCAAGAGCTCTAGACAATTAGTGATAGGTGTCGTATTTTGGGAAATCCTAGTTTATTTTCAAAAGCTACAAAACTAGTTGAGAACTCTAGCTACTAGATAGATCGCTAATCTTTGGAGGGATCGGATATTAGAGTAGACTCACGTACCATGAGTCGAGGATGCGCAAGGATAATCAAACCCCCATACACTCCTCCTCGGGGTACTTGTCTCTTTGTGAACCTCCTTATTAGATTGAGAGTTACCGATAATAAGTGCATGAATTCTTCGGACTAATGTAAGTATTGAAACTTGACACTTCCACCCCCTCATATTTGCTAGGCTCTCCCGTGCCATGCATTGCCTTCTACTCACTCCGAGAGTTGGCATCCACCTTCGCTGGTACATCCAAACCCTTGGCGTGATATGCTCTGTCATCATAAACCTCCTTATATCTTTCCTCAAAACAGACACCATACCTACCTATCAAGGCATTTCCATAGCCTTTCCGAGATATATTTCCATGCAACATCCACCTTTTCATGTCATACATGTTCCTACTACACTGGCAGAGGGATACATTGCATACATCATGAAAGATACATCTTATTTAGGTTTTGAGTACCTTGTAAAGTGTGAAAGATCTTCTATAGCCTCTTGTAAATTAGAGTGTTGCCCTTAAGTGAGGAAAAGATACCAAAGTGGACAAAATAAAAGTTCCCAAAGAGGACAAATGAGAGTTAAATAGAAAGAACCATTGAGGCCACCCAAAAAATACAAAAAAATAGAAAAATAAAATAAGAAGAGAGAAAGGGGCAACACTACTATCCTTTTTAAAGATCCACACTAGTACTCCCTCGTATCCTTGTACTCCATAGAGATGATCATTTATGCATATAGCTATGTGGGGACCTTCACACTATAGAACTTGGCTTGCATATTCCAAGGATGAGCCTCCTCAAACGATCTCTAGGTATTCATGAGCGAGCAAGTTGGATGCACCCCCACTAGTTCCATTGGAGAGATTTTCTTAGCTCATATGTGCATCCGTTGCATGGCAATCCCTACTCCTCACATCATATCTATCATTTGGCATTCTCGCCTATGATTGTCCTCATTGATGTGAGCCTTTCTCACCTTTTTTTCTTCCTCCTCCACCGTATTTCTCTCTTTGCCATCCTAAGTGTCAACTCTCGTGCTTACGCTCATCCATTGCATGAGTGCTCAAAATATCGAAATGTGGTGGATCAAATTGACTTGTACCTGGCTAGTGGTCTGGGGACGAGTCAAGATAAGATTCCAAAGAAGACCAAGTGTAAAACTTTAGTAGATTGAGTTCTCAACAAAAATACTTTTTCTCTCATATTCCCTATCCTCCTTCTTGCACGCAAACACCATTTGGAGACATTCGAGTCATGGACAGCAAGAGATCTTGCACCTAATGTTCTTTTGTTGCTTGTTTCAATGCTAATATAGACTCTTGCTTGTCATGACTTGAATTGAACCACATACCTTCATCGCTTTACTTTTCAAAGTTCTTATATGGTTGCCAGCATGTCACCACAGAAATTATGCTTGTTATCATTTACCTACTCGATGACGAGCAGGAATTAAGGTTGGGGATGTTGATACATCCCAAACGTATCTATAATTTCTGCTTGCTCCATGCATGTTTTGTGTGATATTGCTATGATCTAGATACACTTTCATAAAATTTTGATCATATTTGGACTAACTTATTAACTTAGTGCACCCCAGTTTCATTTACTATTTTTCCTGTTTTTCTATTCTGGGTTTCCCCCATATTAAAAGTGCACCAAAAATTCAGGAAAAATCGGATAAAAAATCAGCGCAACGGAACCTTCCAGAGGGCCAGAGGGGCCCCACCTGGTGCCCAGGAGGCCAGGTGGCGCGGCCTATGGTGGGGTCGCGCCGGGTAGCCGCCTGGACACCTGGTGGCCCCCTGGCTGCCCCCCTTCATCTATTTATTCCCCGTGACACGAAACCCCCGAAGACAGAACCCTTTTTCGCGATCTCGCCTCTGTTCCGCCGTCAACGAGCTTCCAAGATCAGGAGCGACATCAGACTTCTTTGCGGCACCCTGCCGGAGGGAGGATCGACCTCCGGGAGCTTCCCCTCCACCATTGACGCTTCCGGATGTGCCGTGAGTAGTTTACTTTGGACCATGGGTCCGTGATCAGTAGCTATGTGATGTTCTCATCCCCTCTTTGTTCTTCATGGTTTAGACCTCATGAGCTGCCCTACATGATCGAGGCACATATGTAATCTTTCTGCTATTGCTATGCTGAGTTTGATGGGATCTGATGGATTATGAGATTATGTTCAGATTCTGATAGAGTAATATATTTGGTTCTTATCTTTTATATTTTTGTTCCTAAGTAATTCTTGCAAGTTCTCCGTTTCTGTTTATTGCTTTGGCCAAGTAGTAGGTAGTAATTCCAAGAGGGAACATTATGCTCGATTGTGGGTTGATGCCCCCCGATGACACGCTTGAGTGACAGAAACATGAGTCTAGGGGATGTGTTGTTGCCACAAGGGGGAAAACAACGGTGCTTGTAACCTCGGCTGCAAGGATTGTTTACTTTACGCAAAGTGCTTTTTAATGCAGTTGTCTGTTGCTTTGGATTTACACTTTGGGTGGGGCTCGCAACTTAATACCAGCGAGATGTTCTGGATAGATATCTCAAGGTGGATGATTAGTAGTAGATGCAGTTGGATTTCGGTCTACTTATTTTGGCGTACTGCCCATGCTTTTGAGCTTTTTCATTTCTTTGTAGCATAGTTAGCATTGCGGTGTGTTTATAATCTTGTCAATTGCCCAGCTGTAATTTTTTTACCTCGCATAGCCGTTTTATTATCTTTTGGGAGAGAGACATCACTAGTGAAAATCACGGGACCCCGGTCCATATTCTCATCACTGTTTACACACTTACTTACTTTCTTGCATTTACTTTCTAGCTGCTACCATTATCATTATCCCTTGTGTTTGATCCTTTGTAAACAACAAGAGACAACCTCTCTGAACTTCGTTGGGAGAAAAGTTAGTTGTGTTGTGTGCAAGTCCACGTCAGTTGCGCCATTGACACCTACATATCATTGACGGAGTCCTACGGGAGACAAACCCTTTCTCTACATAGGGGTCTGGCTTAGTCGAGTAGGTTGTAGGGAGCCTGACCCTGGTAGCTAGCTGATGTAGATATGATAGGTGTACCGGCTACCAAAGGTTGGAGGTGAGATCTTCTGAAGACTTCGTCTCAATCTTTGGGTTGGGTCCAGTGGGAAAATCGTACAAACCTCTGCAGAGCGTACAAACTGATCATGATTAGCCGTGTCCCCGGTTATGGACAACTTTGAGCAACTAGGCATTACTGTTGTTGGATGGTCTTGACAGATGAAACACTTTAATAAAACTTGAGTGGGAAAGATTAATAAAGGGTATGGGTTGGAACTAGTGTAGCTCAGTTCAACCTTATGTAGTAAGCTAAACTAAAATTTTGACTTAGGTAGAGTGGGAAAAATCAGCTTTCTGCAAAACAAGACCATAATCCTTTCCACTACTGGAAAAACAGCTATAGATAATATTGACACTAATGGCGCACTATACATGTGGTGCGCCACCATGTGTAGGTGCGCCATTAGTAACCTAAACAGTAATGGCGCACCTGGTGAAAAGTGTGCCATTACTATGTTTAACCAAGGTTGACCCATTCAAAGGCATAGTAATGGCGCAATTTTTGAAGGTGCGCCATTACTAACTTTCTGAGGTGGCCAATTTTTTTACCAAATGCACCCCCAGTGGACCGTCTTTTCAGTTTAAAAAAATAAACGAAAATGATAGAAATGTCAAAAAAATAAAATAAAATAAGATTCCCATGAGATATTTGGTCTAGTTGTGAGGAAAATTTAGAAACATGAATTTTGACTTTTTTTGCAAAATCTCTCGAGAATTGTGTAAAATGGGCTTAACTTTTGCATACGACCTCCGATGAAAAAGTTTTTATATGAAAAATCATCTACTCGAAAAGTTATATCCAAATTCAACAAGGTTGAACATTTTTAGAATCCTCAAAAACCTAACAGAAAAAAGTTACGAGTCTTTGAAGATCTAGAGGGAAAAAAATGAAAAATAATTCAAACTTACTAATGGCGCACTATTTAAAAAGTGCGCCACTAGTAACAGGAAAAAAATTTGAATTTTTTTTTTGAATTTTTTTTGAAAAAAGTTCAAAATATGATAGGACACTGGTCGGTAAGTTTCAGCAAAAAGTTCACTATTTCATCACACCCATGGACATGAACAAGGTTTAATTGGATTGATATGATACATATATCAACAAGTGCTTGAGAGGTGAGGTGGGGCAAGAGGTGAATGGAACTAAGAAGTTAAGTGTGCTTGGGATGGAGTAGTGTGAGGATGGGTCACCCTCCGGGAAGTTTGACCATGGAGTGCAATTTGACTTGAGATTAAGCCGTAGTGACTCGAGATTAAGAAATAAAAAAATAAAAAACATAAAAAATTGAAAAAAATATTAATTTTTTTTTAAAAGTTAGTAATGGCGCACCTTAGATATCAATGTGCGCCACTACTATGTTCCCTCCTTCCAAATTCAAAAAAATTAGAAAAAAATGGGTGTCCAGTGGCGCAACAATAGAGGTAGTAATGGCGCATATGTGGTGCGCCATTACTATCTGCGATAGTAATGGCGCACCGAATGTGTGCCATTACTAAGTGTTAGTAATGGCGCACCGGATGTGCGCCATTACTAGCAAAAAAAGGTGCGCCATTAAAGGCCATTTTTCCAGTAGTGTTCCTTTGACTTATCCTTGCATGTAGCGATAGGTCTGTTATATCCTTTTCCGTGTGACTTGCCGTACAAATCAGATGTACTGACCCGTTGTCGGGCTGTAACCTTCGGAGTTGCAGGTTTTTCAGACGATCAGTAAGGTGCGTTTAGGGTCGCGGGTCTTCACTCAACATGTTCGCTTGTGGATGTTGATGGGACTCCTCGTTATTTGATTTTGCTTCCGCTATATTCATATTGAATAAGCTAGTCTTGAGCTATTCAACTTGTTATTTATATTATTCTGGATCATTCGTTGTAATAATGATGCACTTGTACTTTGATATACATCTATAATACTGTGTGTGCCAGCGAGTTCGATCTAGGGACTTGCACTTGATCACACAGACTCCACTTGGTACCACCTCGCAGCAAAGACCTCACAACTATTTCGATGACTCGGACATCTGCCGTGGTAACCCCATGACAGTTGGCGCCCACCGTGGGGCCTGCGCATGCAAGCGTTGAGATTCTAGGAGAAGCTATGCAAGGCATGGAAGGATTCGTCTCTGGACGAATCATTAAAAACCGGAGAGGAAAACTCTGATTCGATAGTTCTACATGGAAAACCAGTGCAGCCTTAACCATGCCGAGTTATCAAGTCTCGATCGTCTCCATCGATCTCTTCATCGGGAAACCCAGCGAAGCTGAACAAGGAGCGGCACCAAAAGTTTCGTCAGACAAAACGAGTCAGCCGGGCGATATTTCAAATCACGTTTTCATCGGATTCATCAGGGAGTCGTCAGAGCAAGAACATTCTGACAAGGTCTAAAATCACGATGATAAAGAAGATATTTCTGAAGCTGACTCGTATCAAGAAGAAAATAGGTATGTAGACGCCAGATCAATCCGGTCTGTCAAGAAAGACAAACTCGGATCAACATCGGAACGGTATGATCCAGATCTACCCCACTATGATTTGTCTCATAGAACGACGGTCTTTATGGAAGACACCCAAGATCAACAGAGATCTCCAGGACACAGAAGTACGTCTTATGACTACTATGGCAACACCAGCGCCGTCCAAAGCCCATCGGGGACAAGGAACGGCTTGGAAACACAGACCACAAACCCATGGCAACAATTAAATCGGTACAAGACCGACTCTAACGAGGAATTAAACAAACATCACGAAAGAGCGGCTTTTCTACAAAAAGAGATAGCTTGGGAACACAAGAACTTTGCAGAAGCACAAAGCCGGTCCCTACACGAAGCATACTACGAAAAAGTCCCAGAAATAGGTAACCGGCTCACTCCTATAACAAACGCACTGAAACGTGTAAAAGAAGTGGTTGAAGATCGTGGGGGACTTGTGGATGCAATCATCAGATATGCCGATTCCGACGAGATTCGGTATGGAAGGACCCAAAACATAAGTCGGACACACAACCGGAAGCGCAAACAACCCTTACATGGACAATCACCAAACCTGGAGACAAGATATAGAGACTACAAGAAAGCTATGCGGGATACATGCCCAAAGCACTCCAGGCCGGGTCGTCCTGCTAATCACGCATGGAGCCAATGCTACTTCGCACAAGATTACATGCGCCTAGTCAAAGAAAAATCTAGTGGGCGTGAGGATAACCTCGCCGAGTCCTACAAACACAGAAGATGTCAAGCACATGAACTCGGCCAAAACAGGGAGATGATCCGGGTCCCCAAATCCCAGAAGCAGCCCAGGAACAAGTCCTGACAGAAGCAACATCGCCTCGATCAGTACCAGGAATAGAACTGGTCAAAAGTCAAGGTATTTTTTAGTAACGCATATAAAAAAGCCGACTCTCGTCGCAACCGGCTCTTGCCAGACAATAAAATCTGACTCTTGTCGCAACCGTCTCTCGCCATACAATAAAAATCGACTCTCGTCGTATGGAAAAAATCAAACTTATATACAATAGGTTTTACACAATCATGCATAAAGCCGACTCCGGCTACAAACCCCCTCTACATCTTTTCCACCACATTATCCACCATTTTGCGTCATGCATCTCATACTTTGCATTATTATTATCCCAGAAGCAGGGGAGATTGATCAACTCTCACCTGTTATCGGGGCACTTATGTGTTAATTTCAGGGAAATTCAGGGGCTTGATGGCATTTCATCAACCTTTAACTGAGAAAACCCGGCACATATGTGTAATTACGTGTATATGGCTTATTTCAGGGAAATCTTGGGGGCTCGACTATACTCATCGAGTCTTAACTAAGAAAACTCGGCATATACATGTGGCACTCCACGCTTTATAACTGCATGTGTGTTTGATGCTCATACGATCCAAACACGCGAAACCCGGCTAAAGACTCTCAAATAGAAGTTTAAAAGCAAAACGAAAAAACGATGATGAATGTGAGACGGCATACAGAGAAGTTCCGACTCATTGGTAACCCAAAAATCTTCTAAAAAAACGGAAAGACGAGGAAAAAATGAATCCAGGGTCGGCTTCTATATGAGAAAATCTCAAATCATTCTTCGCATAGATCATCAACATATTTTTTCATATCCATACATAATCATTATTCTTATTGAGTAAAATTCCTATGTGATCCGACTAAACGTCGAGATGTGCTTGCCGGCTCATAGGAAAAAATAATTCGGAAAATTCCTATGTGATCCGGCTAAACTTCGAGATGTGCTTGTCGGCTCATAGGAAACAGTAGTTCGAAAAAAAACTCTTATGTGACCCGGCAAAGCACCAAGAAGCGCTCATCGGCTCATAGGAACATAAATACAAAAAATAAATTCTTATACAATCCGGCAAAGCGGGAAGATGTGCTTGCCGGCTCATGGGAACAACACTTCCAATATATCCCGGCAAAAGTGTCAAGATACACTCACCGACTCTTAGGAAATTTTTACAAAGTGCTAGGATGCACATGCCACCTCATAGGGTCTTCAAAAGGATCCTTGTGTGACAAGGCAAAAGTGTTAAACATACACTTACCGACTCATGGGGACTATACCTTAAACTTTCCTCAGAAATTCAATATGGCGCAAAGACGCCCAAGATCTAAATCGACAACATACCTAAGGTACATATACCCGAAAAATCTTTCCAAGGAAACGGTATACCGGTCCTTGAAAAGAAGCATTATTCAAAATCTGACTCATACGAGTCGCATCGGGTAACAAAACCCCGATTCACATGATAAAAATCTTCAAAAAAGAAAGGATTTTTCCAAGAAAAGATACCAAAAACTATGTCTACATTACGTGAATTAGTAGCATCCAAAAGACAAAAGCTGTTCAAAACACCACTCGGCATAATTGTATTTGACCACCTATGGTCACAGATAAAAGGGACAAGTCTCCCAAAATATTACAAAAACCTGGATTCTTAGCCACATCAAACAAATCTAAGAGTTTTTTTAGCACTCACGCCTGCCCATTGGCTTGACCTTGAGAAGACGACCTGGCTACACCTGCAGATGATAGAAGTTTATTACAAACCTCTACCAGGTCTACGTCAGAGAAGCCGTCCATCTTCAGTTCGTCCTCTTACGCACCTGGAGTTGCCCCAGTGTTCGCCGACTTTGATGGTTCACTTGAAGGAGGAAGCGGAATGAACTTGTCAGGAATCGGGAAGGTAACTTTGCGCATCTTGCCTTGGCTATCATAGCCGACTTCCAGCCGAGACATATCAATGCCATCGGCTATCTGGGAGGCAGCCGGACAAATCTCCTTCTGCACCTTCTGTAACGACCCGATTCACTAAGAATCCAAGTCTTTGTGCCTTCTTTGCTAGTCCCTGGATCAATAGCTAGCACACACAGTACAAGATTTAATATCAAGAATAAACCACATGTGATATATATTATATCAAAGATCCAGTATTACCTTCATAGCTCAAGGCTAGCTTACAAATAGAAGACAACGGAAAATAATAAAGAGCTTCATGGCGTCCATCAACTCCACCGGCATAGTTGAGTATAGACATCGTAGCCCTACATCGCATCACTTACTCGTCGTATACAATCCTGCTACACCGAAGGTTACAGCCCGACAATGGGTCAGTACATCTTATTTGTACGACAAGTCACACGAAAAAGGATATAACAGACCTATCGCTACATCCAAGGTAAGTCAAAGGAAGGCTTATGGTTTTATTTTGCAGAAAGCTGATTTTTCCCAATCTACCTAAGTCAAATTTTAGTTTTTCTTACTACTTAAGGTTGAATTGGGCTAAACCAATTCCAACCCATACCCTTTATTAAAGTTTCCCAGTCAAGTTTTATTAAGGTGAATCATCTGTCAAGATCCTCCAATAACAGTAATGCCGAAGTTGCTCAAAGTTGTCCATAACCGTGGACACGACTAACCATGATTAGTTTTTACTCTGCAGAGGTTAGCACACTTTTCCAGCAGGACTCAACCCGAAGATTGAGACGAAGTCTTTCAGAAGAGGTCATCAACACCCAACGGCAAGCCGATACACCTATCATAATCTACATCTGCTAGCTTTGCACGGGAGAGGCTTCCTACAACGTACTCGACTAATCCAGAGCCCATATGGCGAGCGGCTGTACATGGAAGATACCGGTCACCAAGTATGTCTGATCTTTTTGAGCCTGGACGGGGCCCACTTACGTTCAGAGGGTAGATACCATGACTTTCTTTATACCACCAATACAATCCATTAGGGGTACAAGCTGGTCTCACCTTAGATAAGGTACGAGCCCCCCAAGAAGCACTCCCTGTCCGTCCAGAGGTGAATTCTATATAAGGTTGCTGGTCAAGTCATTAAATCCTCACACAAATCAATGTATTCTCAAGCCAATCCCCGTCTACAAGCATAGCAATATTTAACAAACACGAACTAGGGCGACAAAGAATACAGGATCAGATCATATGGCTATCCTACCAGGTTTGCAGCATAATATATAGTATAGTATTTCCTTCACATGCATAGGGTGATAGATTGCTAAATGCATAATGAAAAATATAGGATGAGGTATGGTCAAAGTGTAACTTTCCTTATACATTCAATGAAGTTCTCCGCTCTCACGATCTAGATAACTCTACTCGTCACACTACGAGGAATCTATCGTCAATGAAAGAACTCAAATAAGCAATCATGCCAAAAGAAAGATTCAAAAATATCAAAAATCAAACACAACAAGTTTTAACAACAAAACCACTAGGCTTGACACGGTACATGTGTCGATGTACTCGAAGGTGATAGGTGAAGCGTGAACTCGAGTGAGTTAACATATAAAGAATTGTCGACAAAGAAATATGACTAAAGATGCTAAGAACTAAAGATACATAACATGGCAACATGAATGGTGTATGGATATAGCCGATAGGATGTTCCAAATGATCCAATATGCAAAAAAAATCACGTGAAACGGAATACTACAACATGGGTTATAGTAGGTTGAAGTTTGAATTAAATTTAAATTCAAACAGATCAAAAAGTATTCTAATAGGGTGTATAAATGATGTGGACATAAAGTATATGATGTGAGGGATCCTATGCAAAAAGAATAAAATGAAAATGATGTGGACATAAAGTATATGATGTGAGGGATCCTATGCAAAAAGATATCGCCTCTAGAAGTTTGGATTTGAATTTGAATAAATTCACATTCAAAAATATTCAAAAGTATGGAAACTTAACTCGATTACAAACTACAGATCACTACGAGCATGTAGGAAAAAGAATCACCTAAAACCGAGTTGCGGTTTAAGAGATACGGCTACAACGGTTTTAGGGGTGCAATCTGTGAAAAAGGACTTATCCGTGATTAAAAATAAACTTTCCTCACGAACAGGCCCTGGCCGCTACGGGACGAACGACGTTCGCTCCGGTGGAATTCCGGCGAATGTTCGCTGCATAACAAAACCAACCGCGACGGTTAACCAGAGGATAAAAAAAACCGAACAATCTCGGTTAACCAGAAAAAAAAACCTGACCCTAGATCCAGATCCAGATCGGGACGATCTGGATCGTAGGATCCCGATCTGATGGTGGTGGGCGAGAGGACCTCACCTAACTCCAGCGAGGGCAGCTGGGTGCAGCTCGGCCGGTGGTGGGCGCGAGATCCGGCGACAACTCCGGCGAGGGAAGCTGGGGCAGCTCGGCCGGTGCTGGCGTCCTCCGGAGAAGGGTGCGGGACGAGGCGGCGCTGGGCACGCTGACGATGCGGGCCTGGCGGGGCACCTCCGGCGGCCGGCCAGCCGTGGCGGCGCTGGCCAAGGGGCAGCGCACGGGCGCAGGGGTGGCCGGGAGGCGTCGGCGGTGGGCGCGCGGGAGCGGCGGCGCGTAGGGCGTGGCGCTCCGGCGAGGTCTGCCGGCGGCGGTGGGCGCGAGATCCGGCGACGACTCCGGCGTAGTCGACGGCGGCGGCCCGCGGGTCCCGCTGCTAGGGTTTTTTTTTGTTTACAAGAAAAAAGGAAAAGGAGAAATAGAATTTCCTAATTTTTATTTATAGACAGAGGACGAAAAAGAAAAATAAACACTACTGGATCCGTCTCGGACTCAAGTTGCGCCCGCGGCAAGAAAGGGCTACCGGGCCGGCTGGGTACGTTTTTTTCTTTTTCTTTAAACCCGAAACTTCAAACAATTCTATAAAATCAACCATGAATCTGAAAAATATGAAATAAATTCCTAAATTCATCAAATAATCTATATAAAATTAAGCAATGAACATATTTTCCCAAAAGATATATAAAAATAAAGACATTTTTCAATGACTTTATTTAGTTATTAAATATTTCAAAAATCAATAAAAATCTCTAATAATTATTTAAATAATTCCCACTCCATTTTCTTGAAGAAGTCATTTTATCTTCTCTCAAGTTATTATTATTTTTCAATGGAAAATTATTTAAATAACTCCAATTAAAATAAAATCACATTAAAACATTTCCAACTTTCTTTTATAATGAAGGAGTCATTTTACCTTCTCTCATTTTATTTTTAGTTGGATTTATTTTAAAAGATAAATTCCAAAACACCAAAATGAATATTAGGAAAAGTCCTTTTATCCCCTCTCTTTTTTAATATTCAATTCAACTCCAAAAGTTTTCGAATCTTAGTGAAATTTAAACATATCAAGCAAAACAATCATTATTATTTAATTTATTATCATTCCAAAATTTGGAAAAAAATGGGATGTTACACCTTCAGAAAATCTTCTTTGGAGAAAGGAGTCCCATCAGCCTTGATCTCAGGAAAGCCACCAGCTAAAAGCCCTGGCTTTATTCTAGGATGATATGCCTTAGCAAGTGCTAAGACACGCATCGCCCCTAGACGGAAAGCCGACTGTTTTCCTAGCTTCGCCCACTCGGTTACAACTGACAAGGTCCCCATAACGTTGGTAATCCTCTTCATACTAGAAGGCAGCGACTGCGTTACACTTATGATTTTGCAAACACCCCCAAACAATTACTTGATGAAGGAAAAGCTGCCAGTTAGCTTTTTTCCGGGTGGCTCCTTGAGAATTTCATGCTCCTTGCCTGACAAAACAAAAGACGAGTCAGCAATGCTAAAAAACTTAACAATCGAAACGGAAGGAAAAAATCTTACCGTCTTACCAAAGACGACTGATACAAATCGGTGTATACTATCCTTGAGCGGCATCAGTTTGGCCTCAGTAATCCTCTGTTTCTGCTCAGAAGCAAAGATATCACCCAGAGCCTTTGATAAAGCATCATTGGCCGCAGTCATATCATCTTCATCGCATCTATTTCGGCATTTTTATTCTTTAAATCATCTTGGAGCCGGCTATTCACCTCATCAGCCTCTTTAAGCTTGGCCGACTCAGCCGCAAGTTGCTCCTTTAGCTGAACGTTCTGATGGCCGGCTTCCAAGGCAATAGTCTGCCAGAAACAAATTATCATAAGGGCTATAGCTAAAATTTCAAAACATTAATCGGCGCGCCACCAAACAGGCACACCGACTCATGGGGACTACAACTCCAACCCTCATCAAAAAAGATGTACTAAGTCGGTAAAGAGAAATACCTCATATCTACTACGAAGATGGATGATAAGGTTGTGCTGCTCAGTTGCATAAAACGCTGATTGCTTGTATAACTCTTCAATAGAAGTTTTTTCGGTGATAGATCCAAAAGGCCGACTCACAACCTGCCTCTTGTCATCAACAATCTTCGCCAAAAAAATTTAGGCAGGAAGGTCGCCTTGACGAGTCTCAGTAATAACCACCTCAGGATCCTCAACTTCTTTTTCTTTGGAAGTTGGAACAACAGTCAAGGCAGTAGCAGTCACTAGCTTCTCAAAGTCGGCATCAGGAGATGAGTCTTTAGGAAAGACAGAAGGGCCCGACTCATTCAAGCTGACCTTTTCCAGAAATTCAGAAGCGGAAATCTCAGGTGCCGTATTTGGAAGCACGGCTTGCTCTACTACTACTTTAAGATCATCAACATCCATGGAGTCGAGCCGGGTTCTTCCCAAAGAAAACATCAAACTTTTCAAAACATTACACATAAAAAGGCAAGCCGATAGTCAGCAAAGAAAGAACATACCCCAGATTGACGACAAAGTCTGTCGGGAGTGACGACCCCTCAGATGACGGAGAGCCATCAACTTGTCCTGCCTCTTCATTAAAAACAGCAGGTTGACGAGAAGGGGTGGAAATCTTGGCGGTTTTCTTTTAACGTTGCGAGGCGGGTGTTCCCAAACCAAAAAAGGCTCCCCCGAATCAGAACTTCGGGTATGCCTCTTTTGGACTTGTACCTAAAAAAAGGGTATGAGAAGCCCATTTACAGCTAAACCATTACAGAAAGTTGGACAATAAATTACTGGTTGATCAGGAACCTTGGTCTCCTTGCTCGCCTCAGTCTTGGAAGGAGAAACTCAGACCTCTTCTTCATCATTATCCTCATTGACTTCTGATTCATTCTGCAAATGGGAAGGAATTGAAAGAAAAGTAATCGGACGCAAAAATAAAACAAATATGCACTTACCACATTACTCTGGATTTCCGCGTTGTCTTCCTCCTCTTCCTCTCCTTCAGTCTCGGGGACTTGACCAGCATCCCAAAAGTGGGAATCATACTGAAAATGGGAAAACGGAAGATTAATACCTTTACATAACAAGACAACGATTGAAAGGATCAAAGGAAAAACATTCCGGTGGAGCCGGGTTGCCTTGATAAAATGGAGCAAGGCCATCTTCTCTGAGGTTTTCGATTTTCTCAGCAACAAACTTCCTACAGCAAGTCTCCAGAGTGGCAGAAGTCAATTCATTTTGTGCAAAGCACATTGGGTCCCCTCTCACGTTGTACTTGCACATGAGTCGTTCTCTTATGCTGAGAGGTTGAATTTTCTAACCTACCCAACACCGAACTAGGTCCTTGCCTTCTAGAGCATGGAACTACAGGGCCGTTAGCCGAGCAATGAGCGGCTTGTTCTTCTTCACCATCTCATCCATAGGGAAGAGATTCAGCTGGTCGTGAAATTTGAGCTGGCTTTCACGGAAGCCAGGAAAAGGGTGCTCGTCATCAGGCACCTTCACGGTAAAATAAAAGTACGACCTCTGCGAATCTTTAACCTTGCTGGCCAACTTAGGAGATGGAAGAATCGAATTGGCACGTTTCTGCACGGTGATGCCCCCACATTCCAAAGCTTGACCGCCACTTTGCTCAGTCTACTGCTTGCAATAATATAACTCGGCAAAAAGACTGAGAGATGGTTTCTTCTGTAGATAAACCTCGTAGAAGACTTGGAAGTGACATATGTTGAGTAACGAATTGGCACTCAAGACTTTTGGATGCAGCTTATAAGCATGCAACACACTCCTGAAGAATCTGGATCCGGGAGGCCTAAAACCCCGAGTCACGTGATCCGCGAAAACAATGACTTCGCCTTCTTTGGGATCTGGCCGACTTTCATTCCCAGGAGGACGCCACTTTATTTCGTCTTGAGGAGGGAGGAGCCCTTCTTCCTCTAACTACTTTAATTTCTTTACAGTAATGTGACTCGGTCCCCAGTTGGCCTCTGAGGTGTTCTTCTTAGCAGGGGATCTCTCTCAGCCGGCTGTCGCTTTCTTAGCCCCTATTAGCGGGGGCACTGGTTTTGACCATTATGGGTGACTCGGACCTAAAACGAGTAGGGAAGCACTTAGGAGGCAATCTAACAATGAACATAGTACAAAGGTCGGCACCGACTAAGGAACAGTAAAGTCGGGAGGAAACCGGCTTATGTCCGCACAAATAGGTTTCACAATCTATCGAAAAACAGATGAATCTGGCTAAACCTAAAAAAAGGTAAAAAAAACAGATCAAGAAAAATTACAAAGACGGTGAAAAGCATCGGAGAGGTACGAAGCTATGGGGAACTCACAATGAGATTCCGCATCGCGCGAAGTACGTAGGATGCCAAGAGCCTATCTACAGACGTGCACTAAATATCTATCAATAAAGGAATCAATCTATGGAAGAACAAGAGCTTGAAGTACCGCGGTAATGGCGACGAGCAAGAAACTCATAATGTTGGGGAAGAAAGAGGTGTACCTGAACGATGCGCGGAAGTGGCACGGCCTCAGATCTTTCACCGCTGGCCCCAAGATTCGACGGCTCGAAAAACGAGGGCGAGGAAGTTCATTCTTCATCCCTGGCTCGAGGAAGAAGACGATAAGGAAAGAGAATGAGATAAGGACCAAACGGGCGGCAGGAGCCCTTAGTTCTAAAAGGGGGTTGGCATGAAACCCGAGGCGTCGCATATTGATAGCTAACGGCAGGAAATCCCTCGATTTTCGGAGCGGGTCCAGCAGGGCAATAATTGCGCCGCCACGATCGGGATAAGGTTGTTCAAATGAAAGGAAATAGATATCTACGACAACAAGGAAATATGGCAACAGCTCTTTGAAGCACAAGTCGGCATCAAGCTCCTTGAAGCACAAGTCGACAACAACACACTCTAAGACATGATTCGTCTTACTTATAAGAACCGGCCTTATGAAGATCAAAGAAACAAGTTAAGATTTCCATGAAGACGAAAGCATCATACTAATCTTGGGGGCTAATGTCGGGGGATGGATCAATCCCATAACCCGGCAATGGATCACAATCCTTTTGGCCGGCTTAGGACGTGAAAGCCCACAAAAACAAGACTTGGCCTAGAGGAGTGTGTGCCAAGGAGACAAGCTTGAAGCCCAAGAAGGAGTTTGACTTACCTTGTAAAGCATGTAGTATCTTTGTAAGGTAGAAATAGAATAGGATTCCGCCTCATGTAGAATTCGGATCCATGGGCTCCTGGACCCGGCACCTTTATAAGCCAAGGGTTTGGGGCGCCACAGACAACTCAACACACAATCCACCAATGCACGACTCGTAACCTACATCTCATCGAGACACAAGTTACGAGCCGGCGATCTTGTAATCCACAAAACCGGCTAGTCCTTTCGACCAGTCGGAACCCTCAGTAATAAGGAGCAGGAGTAGGTCTTTACCTCGAGAACAAAGAGGGGACGAAATCTGGGTAAATCGCCGAGTATCGTGTCTATGTCGGCTCTCTCCTCTATACCACCTCGCAGCAAAGGCCTCACAACTAGTTCGATGACTCGGACATATGCTGCGTTAACCCCACGACAGGTTCCCTGAGAAACCAAATATCGAGGACGAGATTTTTATAAGAGGGGTAGGTTTGTCACACCCTGGATTTTGGAACTTTCTTTTTCCAAAAAAAATTCTGATTTATTGCAACATTTGCTATTTGATTTGATTTTGAGAAACTCTTTGGACTTGAAACTTGAGTTTCTCCGCTTTCTCAAGTAGCCCATGATTTCCTAGCCCTTTCCAATGATCATCCTTTGATCCATCCTATCCAAGCCACATTTTTATTCAAGCCATGTATTCTTTTTCCAATAAAAGGAATTTTCCCTTTTATTTGAGGATTGTGAAGCAACCCCTATTTATATTGCTCCATAAATCCCCAAATAATTCCCACATCAGCTTGATGCCATTTCTCGTCAAAATCTCCAAAAACATTGCATGGCCCAAGTGGATTTTTCCTCAAGAGAAATTCATTTGTCTATGGGGGAAGAATAGCACTTTGTGAAGGAAGTGCAATTATTCCTTATCCATTCCGGGTGAAACTTTTTGTGCGTACTCTTGTGATCATATAAGGATCCTATGCCAAATTTCAGCATTAGGGTACAAGCCAAACTCCATACCAAAATTCCCAAAGTTGGTATGCACCAAGGGGGCATTGTGAAGAAAGTGCATGACAGGGGAACCCAATTTCCTTGAAACTTTTTGTGCCTATTCCCACACCCAAATATCTCCACAAAACCAAGTTTGAGCCAAAGCCAACCAACCATGTGAGCACACCCTCAAGATCAAGTTTCTGGCTAGTACAATACCTTGTGAAGCAAGTACTAGCTAGAAGCTTCCCTTAACCATGAAATTTTTCACACATGTGCACACCAAGAGAGGACTTCACTCCACCAAATTTGAGCCGATTTCATCAAGCCTATGAGATGCTAGCTTCACAAAAGCAATTCTGGTCCATTTGGTGCTTTACAAAGGAAGTACACAATTCCTTTCGCCATTTGGGCTCAAACTTTGCAGAGAGCTAGTCCATCCAACCCCATAGCCATGTGACAACCTCACACACCCCAACTCTTCACCCTTTGACCATTTCTTCCTCCCCAAGGTTCCTACTGCAAACTTTGCAGTCAAGCCATGACCCACGCAGTGCTCTCCTTGACCATCCAGGGGCACAACAGTAATCATCCATGAGTGGAGAAGCATCTAGACACAATTGGCCACGAAGAAAATCCGTCATGTGCACCAGTGCGTCCATGGCATGACACTGGGGCGCTCTGGCCACGCCCGAGGTCACCCAATGCATCGCCTTCGCTCTACAGTCCGCCCATGTCACCTTTCCTTTGTCAACCCGCGTCGCACGGACGGCCTTTACAGGCGTCCACCTCCCCCGCACCTTATCCTCACCATATTCACGCCGGTAGCTTGCCGCCACGCTGTAACATGACGAGCACAGTGTCCTGTCCCGGCGCTGTCGCCATGGCCGCCCCCTGCTCCCTGTGACCCGCTGCTTACCCGTGACCTTGCCCTTGCACTCCAGAACACACCCGAAGCAGCCCGAGGTCGCCAGCGCATCCCCTCGCCGTGGCATCTTCTGCTCGGCGGCGGCCGAGAGCTAGCATCGCCACCCACCTATAAAAGGCTACCCCGTGCTCGCCTAGCTTCACCACTAGCCTCCTCCTCCCCCCAATCATGCCCCTACGCCATGAATCGAGTTGGGGAGCTCTCCTTTCCCTGCTCCGACGAGCCCGCCTCCGTGGAGTTGGACTCTTCTCCCTCTCGATTGCATTCCCCCCTAGCCAATCCAGTGCCACCACCGTGATTCCCTTGCTCTGTTGGAGCTTCCCAACCCATCGCCCACTCAAATAGTGGCTGGGATCGACGACTACTTCGACGACCTCGCTGGAGCCGTGACTTGCCGCCGCCACGACGAACCGAACGACGTCATCCGGCCATCTCCGGGAAAACCACGGGTACCGGCATACTCGCCGTGGACCGCCCGAGTCTCCTGGCCGCTCGCCACCCGCAGCCGTGGCCCCTCGCCGGAGAAAACTCGCCGCCGTAGAGCTCATCCTCTGCCTCCCTCTTTTCTCTCTCAAACCCGATGCCCTGGCCCCTCCTATTAGCCACCCATAGCCTTCCTGAATCGTTTTTCTAGTGGAGACGTACTCGCAGAAAATGCCTTCGACGTCAGCCCCCTGGCATATTTCCAAAAATTATTTATATCATTTTTAAATCTTGTTTTTACCAGACCTTTGACCCTGAATATCTTTTAAACCACAAGTACAAATGAGATGATAATTTTTGCATTATATTTCTCTTGAGCCCCTCTTTAATTTGGCATAATTTTCATGCCATTTTTCTCTGCTGATTTTAGCTGGTTAAAAGAAACCTTTTATGTGACCCTTTTCTTTTTCCATTTTAAAATATATTTTCTGGGCTTTTCTTTGAGTTGAAGACCAGGAGTATTTCCACTCCTCTGGTGAAAGGCAACCCACAACCCCCTTTGCACCTCTGTAAAGCTTAGACGTCATTTTGCAAACTGCCGTAGCATTTCTAATAAAATGATGATATTTTCCGAGATACCTCGTACCCCTAGTAATATTCATGATCTTGCTATGTTTCATGTTAATATCTTGATCAGCTTACCATGGCTAAGTTAAACAACTAATCATGCTTTGGATTATGATGTGACTAGTCATACCTTGGAATTTTGTACATGTGTTGTCATGATTCGGACTATAGGTTTTCATGTTGCACCTGATTGCTTGATGGTATGCATGCGGATATATGCTTTGTGCCATGTTGATCAAGTGTCACCGAACCGAACTTATCAGTGCAGCCACAATCGCCTGTATGGGAAGGCCTTGGCTCGGTCTATCGGTGTGCTCTCTTATGCGTATCACCAAGGTGGGAAGGCTATGCGAACGCGGTTACCCTGGCCCGGTAAGAGGCGATAGTCTTAAAAGCCAGTTTGGTTATACTGGAGCTCCGTCCCTGTTTGGGACAAGTTGTTTGCCACGACGGTGGTTGCCATGCGATGGCAGGTGTGTCTGGAGGACACAGGGCTACCCAAGGCATGCCTTGCGAAGCATGTCAGGTGATATGGTAAGGGAGGCATGAAGTAGAACAGTCTCGTTGGAGAAGTCCTAGTCCACTCCTATGGTACGAGTTCTGAGGTTCCTGTGGGACAAGTTCCAAGTTACTGGACGGAGGAAGAACTTCATAGCATGGGTAAAGTGCACAACCTCTGAAGAGTGTTAAGAATATATTCGAATAGCCGAGTCCACGGTATTGGATATAGTTCATACTAGGTCACACCAGGAGTCAACATGAATCCGGTTCAATGTTTGTCCAAAGTGGATGGTCGTGCGACGACCCGTGCAAGTTGAGAGGTCATGAGATGACCCGATGTTGAGTCTGTAATGACTCCGAGGTAAGCCATATGATCATGCGATGATCATACGGGGTCCATGTCGTGGGAAAGTCACGGCAGATGTCCGTAGAGTCGGACTTATCGCGGGACCTTTGCTGTGAGGCGAATTCAAGGAGAGAGTCGACATAGGCACAGGACTCGACGAGTTACCCAGGTTCGGCCCCGACGGTGCGGTAAAGACCTACTCTTGCTTTTTGACTATAGGGGGATCGACACTTCAATAGGAGGAGTCGATCGTATCGATTACAACGGTGATGTTTCGCCGGCTTAGTCTCGTGGAGATCTAGGCTCTGGAGCGAGTTTTCTAAACCTGGATTGAGGTAAGTTCTGGCCCTGGCTCCCAGTCCTCGGCTTATAAAGGCGCCGGGTCCCGGAATTCCTAGAGTCCGACTCCTACACGATGTGGAGTCCTATTCTACTTTACAAGTTTTCTACGTGTTATACAAGGTAAGTCGAATTCCTTCTAGGGCTTCAATCTTCACGCTTTGCACGTCAGACTCCTCATCGGGTCTTCTTTATGGGCCTTCATATGTGAGTCGGCCCGGAGATTCCTAATGCCGGGTCTATGGGCTTGATCCATCCCCCCGACAGTTCATGTGACCTTAAAAAATGGTTGTTATTGCATTATTTATAATCTTGATAATATGCTAGATGCATCATGGTAGCTTTGCTTGAACTATTAATGCCATGTTATGGTTTTGCCTTGGTGCTTTGGATGATGTGAGCTTGCAAGAACATTCAATGTACTGACCTGGAGTGTCATGCCAGACTTGCAGGCAATGTCATGATTGCATAGGACGGCGTTCCTGGAGTTTTCGAGCTAGGAGGTGTCCCAGTAAGTGTCCATGTGGATTAGAGTTCATCACCTTCACCGTTGTTCCGCTGCTAAGATTATTCCGCTGAGATAGAGTTATCCCGCTGCTTGGTGTAGATTTGCGGCTAGAATTAGGAGCAAGTTGTCCATTGCCTCGCTCCGCTGGCATTGTAATAGACCCCTTGTACCCATTATATCGGTAATAAAAGTGGTTCAGTTCTATATCAAGTAGTGTCGTGTTCCATAAGACACGATCTCTGGGCTGGAGCATGGGGCGTACCAGTATTCTGATCCGGGGTGCCACAACGCTTGGTATGAGAGCAGGACTGACTGTAGGACACCCTGGTCCGCGCAAACGTTAGAAGGAAGTTAGATTGACATAGAGCTAGATTTTATAGCCTACGTGTGTGATGCATTTGTTTGCTGCATAGCATGCATATAAATAGCATTATATTCGCTAATGATCTGTCTGATGAGTGTAGATGGCAGAGTATCCGGTGGACTACTGTCGTCGATATGCAAACGGAAGATGCCATGGGATGGCTAAAAGTGGGGGAACAATGCGCAGACAACGGCGCTTCGGAACAGGTCTAGGCACAAGCACACAACGAGGTACCCAGGTTCGGGGCTCTCCGTGGAGATAAAACCCCTACTCCTGCATGTCTGAACTATAGGCATATATCTGATACAGAGTGCTCCTTGAGATGTATTTGCTACTCCTAGCCGAGCTGACTAGTATGTGTGTTGGATGGATGGATGGGTGGTAATGTGCTAGCTAATGTGGTGCTCACCGCTTGCTCCTCCTTCCACCGTGAGCTCCTTGGTGCCTTTATATAGGAGGCCTAAGGGGACAAGGGGGTGATGGAGAGAGAGAGAGAGGGAGACAACAAGTACAAAGTACAAGGGGACGAGGGGACAAGGAGGTGACCCCTTGGACCAAATACATTATTCCCTTGGACCAACTTCACTATTGCTGATGTGACTAAAGATATCATCTCTTGCCTTGTCTTGTCTTCTGTTGACTTCCGGGTAGACCGATCTGCGGGCAACCGGAAGACGGCAGGCGAACAGTCGGCCAGGTGCGCGGCGCAGTCGGCAGGCGCCGAGCTGGACTGAGGGCGCAATCGGCGCCCGATGTCTTGAAAAATATATCGCCTTCTTGATCCTACCGGGGGGTCATTCCCCCAACAGTAGCCTCCGAGCCTCCAGGTGATTCGAAGAGTCATCCGGGGGCTTCTTACTTGTCGGTGTAGATGGATAATGATTGCCCTTGGGGCAGCTTCTTTCCAGTGGGGGGTGTAGCCTCCGAGATTCAGGCCGACTGCATGCAGTCGACTCGGATCTTCTCTTGCTTCTGTTGCAGTCGATGCCGTCAAGGGTCTCAGCAGTTTTCCGCCGGAAAAGATTATGCATAAGATTAAGTTAGCCAATGCAGACATATAAAATCTTCACTATTTTTCTGAAGTATAGATTGTGCAGCGGTAGGCCGACTCGGCTTAGGTTGAGCCCTTCAAATATTTTTCTATTCATTCCACCCATTGGCTTTTGCTCTCGCCAGCATTACAGCCGACCGGCGGTCTACATCTGGATCGAAGAGTGGGCCGTGAGATAGAGTATACAGTACTTAGACTTTGGGGGAGCAAAATCAACCGAGCCAACTTCTCAAAAGGAAAGCGATCGAGCCGCCCAAGATTCTCTCTTCGGATGTTTTTTCATGTGCGGTGACCTTCAGGTTTTGCTCTTATCAGCATTACAGCCGACCTGCGGTCTGCAGCTGGCTCGAAGAGTGGGCCTTTGGTACCTACACACTACTAATCCATCTGTGGGAAATAACGATTTGGGTTATCCTATCTGCCCGGAGGGAGTCGTTCCCTGGCCGAGCATGCAGCCAACTGTAAATAACGCGGAGATAACCCCCGAAGACTACGCACGTTCATCCGGCATACTTGCTATGATAAGCGCTATTGAGTGAAAACTCACATTGAATTTTTTGGCGTAGCTGGAGCACCCACTGGGTGTAGCCTCCGGGTGACTTGGTGAGTCATCCGGAGAGTCGTCTGTTGCTGTAGCAGACTGGGCACTCGGCAGGCTAGTCCTCCGAGCCTCCGGGTGACTCGTCGAGTCGGGCGGATTATCTCTTGTGGGCGCTCCAGGCAGATGGCATGCCATCTAGGAAACAGACACACACCTTTTTTTTGCAGTCGGATGGCTGAACAGGCGCAAACGGATGCAACTTCAGACTGGCGGGCGCAATCGGCCTGGCACCAGCCGAACTACTGAGTGATCGGCTCACACTTTTCTCTTGTCGCAGCTGGTCCAACAGATCACAGCAGACCTCTTTATTTTTTTCATTTTTTTTGCAGTCGGATGGCCGAACAGGCGGAAGCGGATGCAACTGCAGACTGGCGGGCGCAATCGGCTCACACTTTTTTCTTGTCGCAGCTGGTCCAATAGATCGCAGCCGACCTCTACTTTTTTGCAATCTTCTCGCCGATATGCGCAGTCAGCATGCCGATATGCGCAGTCGGCATGCCGATATGCGCAGTCGGCATGCCGATCTGACGCAGCCGATCCAGCAGCTCAACTCTCTCTTTGTTGCATCAGGATGGGAATCACAATCGGACTAGTAGCACAATCTGGCCGACATCCGCGCAACTTTTTTTTGGGTTGGCCGATCTGACGCAGCCGATCCAACACACAACGCCCAATCGCAGCTTGCAGAACGAGCAGGTGCAACAGCACCAACAATCGCAATCGGCCCGGACCAAAATCGCAATCGGCACCGTCATCATATATATTGCGAGCGAAGTGACAGCAGACTTGTGGAGAACTAGGCGTCCGCTCTTGGCCATCAGGTTGCCCTTCCAAGAAGCCGCCTTATTTCCAAACGTGGTAAGCAGAGGGTCCAGATCACCTTTGGATAGGCTTCGGAGTGATAACGCCATTCCGAGGTACGTGACCAGGAAGTTGTGCAGCGGGATTCCGAGCGGTGCCAGAATATTGGCTAGATTGATCGAGCTGCACCGGATGGGGAGAGCGAGGCTTTTGCTGTCATTGACATGCAGGCCTGAGACTTGCGCAAAGCACGCAAGTAACATCTGAATCATTTGTGCATCACTCTCCTTCGGGTTCATGAAGAGAGCAACGTCGTCCGCATAGAAGGAGCAGCGCATCAAGGGCTTGTGACCGGGCAACCTTGTGAGGGCTCCACCAGCGGTGGGCATCGTCATCATCCGTTGCAGGCGGTCCATGGCGGTCCATGGAAAGGATGAAGAGGAAAGGGGACAGCGGGTCCCCTTTCCGCAATCCCCACCGGTGTTGGATGGCCTTCGACATCTGCCCGTTAATGAGCACCCGCGATGTGGATGTCCGCAGCAACATGGCAATCCATTCGCGCCACCGCGCGCCAAACCCACGCGCCTCGAGCATGTCCAAAAGATATGTCCAGGAGAGAGAGTCAAAGGCTTTGGCAATGTCAAGCTTAAGGAGAAGTGATGGCGTTCTTTCCTTGTGCAGCCTCTTGATTGTGCTCTGGACGTACAAGAAGTTCTCCTGAATGCTGCGCTTTTTAATGAATGCGCTTTGGCACAGATCAACCAAGGCGCCTAGCTTGGGCAGCAACCTACTTGCGAGGATCTTTGAGAAGATCTTGCTGAGACTATGCAGTAGAGAGATGGGCCTAAAGTCTTTCAGGGTGTCCGCGCCTTGATTTTTGGGAATCAAAATCAAGATCGCGGTGTTTATGCGAGCCAATCCTCTACTGTCCAAACGATGCAGCTGCTTGAGTGCTTGGAGCAGGTCAAGCTTAATGGTTTCCCATCAGGACTTGAAAACCCGCCCGAGAACCCGTCTGTGGCGCTTTATCCGCCGGGATGTCATCGCTGGCGCGCTTCACTTCCTCCAGCGAGAAATCCTCCTCCGGATCGTTAAGATCCGCGTTCTCCAGGTCGAGCTTATCCCAATTCAGAGTGGCGGTTTCATGTTGGCTAAGGCCGAAGATGCTCTAAAAATGTTGATGGGCAAGCACACTCATCTCCTCACCCGAGAATACTGGACCCGACGGTCCCTGCAAGACGTGGAGCGTGTTTGTCTTGTGCCTCGCGTTGGTCTTCCATTCGAAGAATTTCGTGTTGGCATCCCTAGCCTTGAGCCACAACACCCTGCTCCTTTGCCTGAACTTGATTTTAAGCAGGACGGCTAGACCCATCGCACGAGCTTTCAACTTGGCTCGCATCCCCTTTTCATCTATATTCAGTGGCCTAAAATCTTGCGCCGTGTCTAGTTGAAGGATGAGTTCATTATCCATCAAGAATTGCTTTTCGATGTCCCCTACTAAGGATTTGCTCCATTTTTGCAGGGCTTTGCTCAGCCGGTGCATCTTAGTGCTGAGCTTCGTGATGGGACATGTATTACCAATAGGGCATCCCAAGATTGGCTCACGACCTCCTGAAAGCCTATGATAAACTGCCAATAGGCTTCGAAACAGAATCTTTTGTTGGTTGTGGTGATGACCTCATTAACCAGGAGGAGTGGGCAGTGATCGGAGATGGCCTAACCCGGCTCGTCCGGATCTCCGGTGCTTCGCTATGGAATGGTGATGCGGAGTTTAGCGAAAGGCAAGTGTAGAGTTGGATGGAATCAGATTTGCAGGCCAAAGCACCTTGGTGGCTTGGGCATACTGGTCTTGAGAAAATTTGGCACGGCGCTTCGGCTTCGCTGGCTCTTGCTGGCCTGCAGGACCCCCACGCCCTGGTCAGGATCGCCTCTGCCGTGCAGCGAGGACGAGCGCATGTTGTTTGCAATGGCCACGGAGATCTCCATTGGGGATGGAAAGAAAGCCAACTTCTGGCACGATCAATGGCTGCAGGGGCAATGCCCGAAAACCACAGCGCCTGACCTTTAAAGATCTCTCCTCGGAAAAATCGAACGGTCCAAGACGCAATGAAATATGATACCTGGTTGTCGGACCTTGCTTGGGGACTCACGGAGGTGGTGGGCAAGCCAAGCATCGATGCTGGATCAGGTGGCCCTTCGGCCGGAGCAGCGGGATTCGATTGTTTCGCGTTTCTCTCTATCTCTTGAATACTCCGCACGATCTCCATACCAGCTGCAATTCGAGGGAGCAACACCTATGGAGGGCTTCAACCTGATATGGAAGGCGTGGGGACCCGGCAAATGGCGTTTCTTCCTTTGGACAGTCATGCTTGGTCGGATTCTCACTGCTGATGTGCTGCTACGCCGGGGCTGGGAGAACAACTACTTTTGCCCTCTCTTCATGCGAATCCTAGAAACTGTAGCTCACCTCCTGATCGAGTGCCCCTGGTCCAAGCACATTTGGCAACGGCTTGCCGTCATGGAAAATATGCCTGTGCTTCTCCCTGCTTCCTCGAATGGTATATCAAATGTCAAGGAATGGCTCATTAGCCGCTATAACCGTGCCACCATGCCTGGGAGGAAGGCAACCCTCTCCCTTGTGCAGCTCATATCCTGCGAGCTTTGGTGTGAAAGAAACAGCAGAATCTCCATAGATGAACACATGGACAAGGCTGCTTTCTTAGCAAGAGTTAGAGGGGAAATCCACCTCTGGAACATGGCAGGAGCTGGGATCCCCTTTGACCCCGGCTGATTTTGACCTTGGGCTAGTCTCTTTTGCTCCCCTTTTTTGTTTTTGTTTTGAGCCTATATGGCGTTGATCCATCTCGGGTCCTCCCTGTAGCTCGCTCTGTTTTTCCCCTTCTGTGCAATGAATTTGGTAGAGAATTACCAACATTCCAAAAAAATCGCAATCGGCCCAGACCACAATCGGACGCTTCTCTTTCTTTTTTTAGCCGAGTGCCTCTTTTCTTCTCTGAATCTCTAACTTCTTTTCTCTGAATACTAACCTCCGCTTGCAGCGAACGACAACCAGGCGAGGAGGCACGGCGCGCAGGGAGCTGGGCGGCTCGGCGAATGGAGGCCAGGGTTGCGCCGACCTGGGCGCGCACGAGCACGGGCGGAGGAGGGCGGGCGGCTTGGCGCATCCGGCGGCCGAGCTGGAGGAACCGACCTGCGCAATCGGCCATGGAGGAGGGGCGGATGCGGGAGGACCAAGGCAGGGCGTCCGAGCTCGGGGGAGCACATGGGAGGGGCTGGGGCGCAGCTCGGGGGCGTCGCGGCGGGCGAAGTAGCACTGGCTCGCAGCCGGCGGGGGCCGCAGTCGGAGGAGACTTGCGGAGGCGGCTCGGGGCACAGTCGGAGAAGAGCGGGGCGGCCGCATCCGGAGATGGCGCAACCGGCAGAACGTGGCACTTCGGCAGCCCAGCGGAGGAGACGGCGCAGGCTAGCCAGTGGCCCAGCACGGAGTCCAGAGCGCAGCTTGCGACCACACGGAAGAAACATCCGGACGTCCCATGCATGGGAGGAGACTAGTTATTATCTGGCCAATATACGGGGAGTATCTGCGCGGCGTACGACTGATGGATGGCTTGCATCGTATTTGGGCAATGAATGGCATGCATCTGGCTTGCATCTAAGAGGATTGAAAGAATTTGCATGCCACAGCGGGGAACACAGCCACGGGCAGAGCCACGCGGCGCAGCGGCTGTGGAAACTGCGACGCGCTGACGAAAGCATCGGGGAGGCGGGGTCCGACACGCTGCAGGGGGACGGCTGCGAGGCCACGAGCCGCTGCCGGGTCGCGGATGCGCAGGAGGGCATCGGGGAGGCCGGCGGGCCGCGGACGCGCATGAGGATGTCGAGGAGGGCGGTGAGCCCTTGCCGGGCGCGGTCGGAGGCGCACGAGGATGCAGCGCTTGGAGACGAGACGGCGGAGGAGGAGTTGCAGCTGGGATGCCGGAGGCTCCGGGCGGAGCAGCACGGCTGCGGGCGAGATGGAGATCAGCCGGCGGGCGTCGCCTCCGGGCACGCTGACAGCTGGACTGTGATCCAGATCTAGTAAACTTTGCACCGAAGAAATCGTTGATAAAGAAAATTCTCGTCCGAAACGGATTCGCCGCAATATGCCTCATGTTGGACGCCAACTGTCGTCAAACAGCAGATGCCATGGGATGGCTAAAATTGGGGGAACAATGCGCAGACGACGGTGCTCCGGAACCGGTCTAGGCACAGGCACACGACGAGGTACTCAGGTTCGGGGCTCTGCGTGAAGATAAAACCTCTACTCCTGCTTGTCTGAACTATAGGCATATATCTAATACAGAGTGCTCCTTGAGCTGTATTTGCTACTCCTAGTCGAGCTGACTAGTATGTGTGTTGGATGGATGGATGGAAATGTGCTATCTAATGTGGTGCTCACGGCTTGCCCCTCCTTCCACCGTGAGCTCCTTGGTTCCTTTATATAGGAGGCCCAAGGGGACAAGGGGTGAGGGAGAGAGAGAGAGAGGGAGACAACAAGTACAAAGTACAAGGGGACAAGGTTGACAAGGAGGTGACCCCTTGGACCAAATATAGGGTTAGAATAAAATGGTGGCTTGGATGAGGTGGATCAATGGAATGACATGGATAGGCTTGAAATCAAGGGTTACTTGAGCATGGAAATAAAATATGCTCAAGTTTCAAGTCCAACGAGGTGCTCAAAAATCAAATCCAATAGCAAATCCAGAAATAAATCAGGAAAGTTTTTGGAAAAAGAAAGTTCCAAAATCCAGGGTGTCACAAACCTACCCCAATTAGAAAAATCTCATCCTCGAGATTTGGTTGCTCAGGGAACCATTGCAACTTACCATCCTTCGGAAACTTGCTGCTTCTTGGATTTCCTTTTTACCGCATACTGTTCCCATGGTAGCATCCAATACATCTCTGCTGAGGGGATTTACTTCACCCGGTCCACAGTTCTGACAGAAAGTTCTTCCTTGATACATCACAACCTTTCCTGCTGATTTCCATCCTCATACCTTCTGACTTGTATGATACAGGATGTCTTGTCATAGGCTGAGTGCTGACGATACCCATACTGTTTCTGGAGTACCTCGGGCTTTATTCGTGGTACGGTCTTGAATCCTTTGCATTGGCCTCTTTGACAAGAGCTTGGTCTTCACCGGTAGTTGGCATCTCAGAATGTTTACTATCAGGACCTTGACTGACGGAACGTGGGGCTGCCTCGCATTTCTTTTGGCATGTCCATCGTACTCAAGGATTCGGAGCGGGGCAATAATTCTGGACATTCACTTATGCTGAGATTTTCCTGACGGGTTGCACATTCTGGGCGGCGATAGGCCATGATATGCTTCAATCCGGTTCTTGTATTTAAAATGCCGAGCTGAGCGGGTGACCTTTAATGAAGAAGACTGGAGTATCTCGTCAAGACGGACGATTCCGAACTTGAGGAATTGCTCAGGCTGATGGGATGGTGTAAGGCTCCCGATGCGGTGCTAACTCGAGTTAGTCGCTTTCTTGTCCCGCTCAAGTTAGTAGCGCATAAAGAGCCACCGACTCACGACACTCGCAATCGTGTCGCTGTCGGATTCTCGACAACAGGTATATGAACAATGAACTTAATACTAAGACATAAAAAAATATAGAGTCCAGGGCATACATCGCCACTGAAATTTATTACATCATCTTAGAGGTCCGTGGACCCAACAGCACATCATGCAACAAGCGGAAGACAATCACGACCGAGTACGGTCAAAAGCCAAATTGCCCTAGAGAGGGCTGCACATAAATAGTCCACCCACGGATCGTCGAAGCCCAACTATAGGATCTACTGAACAAGGTCGTCCTCATCGTCGTCCTCCGGGGGCACCTCCACGAAGTGTCGCCCAGTGCTCGGGTCGAGGTAGTAGTCAACTGCAGCGGCCGATCAGGAAAAACTGTAAAATCACAAAAGGAAAACAGGGGTGAGATTATATCATTACAGGATAACTATCTCCCTACGGTAAGACAAGGTAAAGGTAAAGGTTGCAGCCGCACTAGCATATATGGTGGCTAATGTTCTATTGGAGTAGAGGTAAGATCCAAGAATACACGTGACATCGTGTCATAAGTCCACTATTCACCTACTTACGTCAGACATAACACAACCTGGATCTTCTCTCGGTCCCCCTTGGCGAAGAAAAGCAACCAAGGCACTCACACTGTAGGCAAGTTTTAATTATGATTCAAATTGATGTTATTCTATGAACAAGGAGTAGGTCTCAAGTCGTCCATAACCGCGGACACGGCTTTTCGAAAATATTTAACCCTGCAGGGGTGTACCAACTGCCCATCATAGGCTTCGCATGTACGCCCGGTTTCCACTTGGCTAGATAAACGCCTGAAACTCCGGAACGTCAGAGTCCCCCTAACTAACAACGAACAATTTCGGGTGGCCCCCGGTGAGTCGACACCCAACTCAAAAGCCGGCCACACTCTCGAATCGGTCTCTACCGTTTGTCGCATGTTTGGATACCCGGTTAATCACACATGGGACACCGGGTCCTCAGCTGAACAAGGTGGGCCAGCAAGGGAACTATGTCCTCACTGGTCCGGGTTGGTTTGAAAACAGTCGGGGTACCACCAACACACACACGTTGCAAATAGTAAATCAGCTCGGGCCACCACTGGAACTGTATGAAGCTAGGTAGGTAAGACAAGGGGGCCCCATAGAATCCCAAACACGATTAGGCACGCTCGTCAAGAAACACAATACCCGGAACTCGGGACCTAGGTGACTCAAATGGAACAAAACAACTGGCGGGAACAGCCTGGTCTCCCATCATTCGTCAAGTATATCATTAACATCATATTAATAATAAATATCAACCAACTTCTTTAAATAACATGATACCCCAAAACATAGCATAGGGTAAGCAGCAAGTTTTCCTACTCATACTATATTTCGCTGGGATGTGGGGATCATGGCTGTTTGGTTGTTGAAAATGGCATAAGAAAGTGGATAGGATCAATAAAACGTTCTAGACTACAGCTAGGCAGGTAGGCAGAAAGGTATCAAGTAATGGTATAAATCTTCCCCTTGCCTGGGTAATCGGTCGTCGAAGCAGACGTAGCAGGGTCCTCGAGCTCGGTGTCGAAAATCTCCACGTAAATCTCCTCGGCAGTCTCAGGTGCTAACGTAAGGTACCAGCAAGGAAAAGGCACACAAGTAAGCAATGGGTGCAATGCACAGGAAAAGATGGTATGATCAAGTTTAATCGACATGATGTGACCCTATCTAGTCAGATTTAAATGAAGGTGGTGACGACACGTCAACAACTTCATATGCAATTAATTACATTGAATGGCTTCAGTCTTAGCCTTAATTTTGGTGTAAGTAACATGGCAACATGACATGATCAACGATGCAGTTAAAAAAAATAATTACAACGTGATAATAAAACATCAATTCCGGAGACGGAGAGATGTCGATGAACTGGACATCAGAAAGGTGCAACAAAAGAAAGGAACCCAGCCACATTGCATATAACAATATGTATAGGGGCTGGTTTTCAAAGATGCAAAGATTTGAAGATGACATGGACATGAACTTGGGACCTGAGTGCAAAGTTGCACTAGATGCATTTTGAAAAAGGCTAAAAGGGTCAAACCATTATCACCATGCTGATCCTTGGGAAAAACTACCCAAAATTCGTATATGGGTTGCCATATTTGAATTTTGGGAAGTGATTGCAAAAACAACAGAATTTGAGGGGCACATTTGCATATTTGCCAACATCACAAAAAAATTTGAGGGGGAAAATTACAAAATGGTCATCACCACTGTGTTCAGTGGGTCAAACTACCCCGGAAACATATATGGGAACACATGTTGAGGCAGAAAGGCTTGAAGTTCAATTCAGAATTGAATTTGAATATGAACCAAAATGAAAAGAAAACAAAAGAAAAGGAAAAAAGAAAAGGTAGGACACAGCCTCCTGGGCTGGCCTCGGGCGCCAAGGCCCAAGCTTGGGTTGCGGCAGCATCTGGGCTGAGCCCAGCCTGCCCAACTAGCCCAAGTGTAAGGCCCCTGATGCGGTACTAACTCTAACTAGTCGCTTTCGCGTCCGGTCGGAGTTAGAAGCGCATCAAACGCCACCGACGCACGACACTCGCACTCGTGTCGCTGTCGGATTCTCGACAACAGGTATATAAGCATAACTCTAACAGAAAGGAAATATACCTAGATAGATAAATAGCGCAGGGCATACAACGCCACTGTCTAATAATATAGTATCATCAAGAGTACATCTCATCAATACATCAATACATCAAGCGGAAGCATAATAGGGACCGAGTACGGTCAAGACCCAAATTGCCCTAGAGAGGGCTACACATAAATATCCACCCACGGGAACGTCTGAGCCCAACTATAGGATCCTACTGATCGAGATACTCGTACTCGTCGTCGTCCTCTGGTGGCACCTCCACGAAGTAACGTCCGGTGCTGGGGTCGAGGTAGTAGTCCACTGCAGCGGCCGATCAGGCAAAGCGGTAAAGACAGAAATGTAAACGGGGTGAGAACATGTCATTACGGAATAACTAACGCTACAGGTAAGGTAAAGACATAGACAGGTTGCAGCCGTACTAGCATATATGGTGGCTACTCGTTCTAGCAGAATAGAGATGAGGTCCAAGAAGTTACGTTGACAACGTGTCATAAGCCGACTATCCACCTACTTACGCAAACATAACACAACCTCGTTTCCCTCTCAGTCCCCCTGGACGAAGAAAGTCAACCAAGGCACGCACACGGTTTGTCAAGTTTTATAGCATGATTACGGTTGATGTTATTCTATGAATAGGACGTAGGCTCAAAGTTGTCCATAACCGCGGACACGGCTTTTCGACAAGATTTACCCTGCAGGGGTGTACCAACTGTCCATTATAGACGTCGCATGTACGCCCGGTTTCCACTTGGCTAGGTAAGCGCCCGAAACTCCGGAACGCCAGAGTCCCTCTAACTAACAACGCACATATCCGGGTGGCCCCCGGTGAGTCGACACCCAACTCAAAAGCTGGCCACGCTCTCGAATCGGTCTCTACCGTATGACTCCAGGTTTGGATTACCGGTTAGTTCTCTTATGAGACCGGGTCCTCAGACGGTCTATTTGGGCCAGCCAAGAAACTATGTCCTCCTGGCCCTGGTTTGGTTTGTAAACAACTGGGGATCCAACCAGCACACACACATTGCAAATGTAAATCAGCTCGGGCCACCACTAGAATGTACGAAGCTAAGTAGGTAAGACAAGGGGGCCCCATAAAACCCCACACACGATTAGGCACGCTCGATCAAAGAACCAATACCCGGAACTCGGGTCCTAGGTGACTCAAATGGAACAAAGCACCAGACGGGATAGTCCAGCCTCCCACCTTTCGTCGAATATAATTAACACCATTTAACAATAATAAATATCAACCAACTTCTTTTATAGCATGATATCCCAACCATAAATATATAGGGTAAGCAGCGAGTTTTCTATCCATACTAAGCAATGGCTGAGCAGCGGTAATTTAGCAGTACAATGGTTTGCTGGGATGTGGGGATCATGGCTGTATGGGTTTAAACATGGCATATAAGGTGGATAGGAGCAAGCAACAACGTTCTAAGTCTACAGCTAGGCATGAGCAGAAAGTTATAAAGTAATGACACAGTTTCTCCCCCTTGCCTGGTAAGGTAGTCGAAGCAGCACCCACGGTACCCTCGGGCTCGGTGTCGGACAGCTCCACGTAAGTCTCCTCGTTAGTCTCGGGTGCTAACGTAAGATACCGGCAAGGAAAACACACAAGTAAGCAACTGATGCAAGCTCAAACAAGGATGGCATGTTCAAGTTTTATTGACATGGTGTGACTCTGTCTAGTCAAGTTTAAATGAAGGTGATGACGACAAGTCATCAACTTCATATGCATTTATTTACATTGTACTGGCTTTGGTCTAAGCCTTACTTTAAGTGTAAGTAGCATGAAAGCATGACATGATCAACAAGCATTACAAGAATTTAAATAACATGAGAGTAAAACAATGATTCCGGAGACGGAGTAGTGCCGGTGAAATTGACACATGGAAGGTGCAACAGTTGATGGAGGCCAGCCACATAGCATATGACAATATGTTAGGGGATGACTTGAAGAAAAAGATGACATGGAACAAGATTGAAAAGATCAGACGACCAACAATTTCAAATGCACTGAAGTTGAAATTGTTGCTGACAACAGATCTGAATGCTTCTGAACCAAGTGATCACACCTTGTCTCAAGATTTGCACAAAACATCATCTAAACATCACTGCTGAACTCCTTGCAGAAAAGCACCCCAAAAACATATATGACATGTCTCAGTTTGAATTTGCAAGGGGAGTTGCAAATTCAACTGAAGTTCAGGGGGCTGAGTGCAAAATTGCACCACATGAATTTTTAAAAGGTTCAGATGAACAAATCATCATCACCATGCAACTCCTTGTGCAAAACTACCCCAATTTCATATATGGCATGGGCCACTTTGATATTTGAACAAACTCTGAAAAAAAACAAGAATTTACAGGGGGCATTTCATAAAAGTGGTCAATCTCCAAATTATGGAGAGGCCAATTGCAAAAATGCATATCACCATTGGGATCAGTAGCTCAAACTACCCCAAAATCATATATGGGAAGCCCCTGTTTGAAAAGGTGGTCAAAATCAGATTTGAATTTGAATTCAAATTCAAATTTGGATTTGAACCAGAAAAGAAAAAAAATAAAAGAAAAAAGAAAAGGAGAGGACTTGGCCACATGGGCCAGCCTCGGGTGCTCGGGGCCCAACTTCGCTCCACGGCCCAACTGGACCGAGCCCATCCTGCAGCGCGGAAAAAAACAAAAAAAAAGAAAAAGGCCGAGGCCCACTGCTTCTCCACGGCCCAAGCGCGCAGCTCCCTTCTCTTCTCTGAATCCTGCGTTACACTGAAGGAGAAAAAGCTCCCGCTCTGAACCCGCTACGGACCCAACTTCCGGCGAGGCTCCCGTGGTGCTCCGGTCGACATCCGGCGAGCCCAGCTGCGGGAACCCAAGAGGGCACATCCTGCTACGTCTAGCTCTTCTGCACGGCTACTGTGACCACCTCTGCACGACGGCAGCAACGCGGGAACAGAGGGGCGGCGACCTGCTCCTGTTGATTCAGAGATACCGCGCATCCGACGGAATTCCGGTGAGCCTAGCGTGGAACTCCGGCCAAACCAAGCTATGTTACGGTGCGCAAACGCGAGGGGGGTCTACCCTCTACCGATCTATGCACTGGAATCAAACCTTAGCTTCAAGACGACGAGGCTAGCTCGGTCTGAACTTCACGGCGGCGACACGGACATGCATCCAAGTTCAGAGGCGGGAGAGGCAGCGGTCGGGCGCGCGGCAAAGGCTCCCCTTTGGGGCCATAGGCGCGGCCAGGGCGTGCCTAGGACACACACACGTGCACTCCGGACACTCCACGGGCACGGCGAGCACGGCGGCGCACCGGCGACGACGTAGCGCGGAACAGAGGCTCCATGCACGGCGCGAGCGAACTAGCCTACACGCGGGAGGAAAGGCGGGGTCGCACGACAATCACCTTGGTGTTGTCGACGACGAGCGGAGGCAGCGCAGCCGAGGCGGGAGCTGACCGTCGTCGGAGTCGAAGACGTCCACGGCGGAGGTCGATGGCGACGGCGACGTTCCGTGCACCTAGCCTGCAGCTGCGGGATATCAGACGAGCGCATCAGGGCGGAGATGAACGAGGCCCTCACGGCTCGAAGGATTGCTCAACGGTGCCGGCGGAATTCGGATTCTTACCGGCGACGGGGGCGGAACAGGGGAGCTCCCCAGCGAGCCTACAGGCGGCGGCGGCTCGAAGTCGGGGGCGGAATGAAACCCTAGGTCGCAGGGGCTCTTATAGGGGGGGTCGACGGCGACGTGACGGCCGGAGACGGCGACAGCGACAGGTCTCCCTCTCGGCGTCCGTGCCGGCGGCTAACGGAGCGGGGAGCCGAGCTCCTCCGTTATAATCTGCACCGCAGATTTGATCCGACGGTGGAGTGGCTCTCCGTACCGCTTCGACGGGCCGGGCTGCGAGACAAGGGAGGCCCCGGTGGGCTGGGCTGCTTGTTTGAGAAGAAAAGAAATCCAGCCAGCCTTTGTAAAAAAAAAGAAATTCCAGCCCGGAAAAAAAAAGGAAAGACAGAGAAGAAAAAGGAAATAAAATATATATAAAAAATATATTTCATAACCTTTGGGTCCTGGTGATCACCCAAAATTGGTTTGATCAATTTTGCATGCAGAGAAAAATTCCCCAAAATTCAAACAGCACCATTTCCATTTAAAATTAAATAGAAAAGGCCTTTGGGGAGTTTTTGAGGAGAAAACAGAAGGTTCAAAATTTCATGAACTTGAAATTCTTAATCCTTGCATTTTTCTAGATTTTTCAAAATTGGTTTGACCAATTTTTGCAACAACAAAAATGTGGCCCCTTTTGAATTCAAATCCAGTTTGAACTAGGGCTACTGGTTTTGAATGTTGTAAAAGTATTTGATAAGTTGACAATCATGGCCAAGTCAATTGAAATGGCTATGCCAAACATGAGGTTGAGAAGGGATGCCATGTGAGCAGAACAAATCCAACAATAATTCAAATGCACCACATGGGTCACCCCTGATCACAAGGCATTTTGACTCCAAATCCAATGCAACTCAAGATCATCACATGAAATCTCAACAACATCCACCATGACAAGTTACAAGTCCAACAGAGGAAGTAAAATTACATGGTGTTTGGTAGCTTATTACATGTGGGCTGTTACAGCTCTCCCCTACCAACATAGGATCTCGTCCCGAGATCTAAGCTTGAAAAAGCTTGGGATACTCAGAACGGAGATGATCTTCACGCTCCCACGTTGCCTCCTTCTCCGAATGATGTGCCCACTGCACCTTGAGGAACTTGACGGTCTTGTTGCGTGTCTTTCGCTCGGACGAGTCAAGAACACGGACTGGACGCTCTGAGTAAGAAAGGTCCGCACTTAGCTAGATCTTGCCCAAGTCCACTGCCTGCTCTGGCTGTTTGAAACACTTCTTCAACTGAGACAGGTGGAACACATCATGCACCATAGCCAAGCTGTCTAGAAGCTCAAGGCGGAACGCGAGAGGTCCCCGAGTCTCGAGGATGCGGAACGGACCAACGAACCTGGGAGCCAACTTGCCTTTGATCCCAAAGCGGTGAGTGCCCCGAAGTGGAGACACTTTGAGGTATGCGAAGTCACCAACTTTGAAGTCAACACCACGGTGCTTCTTGTCATAATAGGCCTTCTGCCTAGACTGTGCTGCCTTTAGGTGTTCTCGGACAATCTTCACTCTGTCCTCTGCCTCTTGGATTACATCTGGACCGAACAGTTGCCTCTCACCTGTCTCGGACCAGTTCAAAGGTGTCCTGCACTTGCGACCATACAAGACTTCAAACGGCGCTGCTTGCAGACTTGCCTGATAGCTGTTGTTGTAAGAGAACTCAGCATACGGCAAACACTCTTCCCACTTCATACCAAACGAGATCACACATGCCCTCAACATGTCCTCGAGAATTTGATTCACACGCTCAACCTGCCCACTGGTCTGAGGGTGATACGTGGTACTGAAGAGAATCTTCGTACCCAATGCCTCTTGAAAGGCCTTCCAGAAGTTTGATGTGAAGATGCTTCCACGATCAGAACTTATCTGCTTGGGAATGCCGTGCAACGAAACAATTCTTGCGGTGTACAGCTCTGCCAACTGATTAGCTGAGACAGTCTCCTTGACAGGCAGAAAGTGAGCAACCTTGGACAAGTTATCAATGACAACAAAGATAGCATTGTTGCCCTTCTGAGACCTCAGAAAACCCGTGACAAAGTCCATCTCTATGTGGTCCCACTTCCACTCCGGAATTTCAAGTGGCTGAAGTAGCCCTGCAGGCTTCTGATGCTGTGCTTTCACTCTCCTGCACACATCACACTGGGAGACAAAACGTGCAACATCCCGCTTCATACGAGTCCACCAAAAGCTCTGCTTGAGGTCTTGATACATCTTGGTGCTACCAGGGTGGATAGACAGCTTTGAGTCATGGGCCTCTTTCAAGATGACCTCTCTGAGACCTCCTTCCTTGGGAACAACAACTCGCTCCTCGAACATCACGGTGCCGTCATTATGCACTGAAAAGCAACCGTACTTCGGGACTGAGGCGGCAATACCCTGTTTGACCTTCTGAATCATCAAGCTACCGGACTGAGCTTCACGAATCTTCTCACGGATGGTGGGCTCTACCACAAGGTTGGCTAGATAGCCTGCTGGAACTAGCTCGAGATTGAGCCTTCGCAATGCCTCACACAAATTAGGGTGTATCTTCTGCATCTGGACACTGTTGCAATCACCCTTGCGACTCAACGCATCGGCTATGACATTTGCCTTGCCAGGCGTATACTGAATATCCACGGAGTACTCAGTAATAGTCTCGAGCCACCTCCTTTGCCTCAAGTTCAGGCTAGGCTGCGTGAACAAGTACTTTAAGCTTTTGTGATCAGTGAACACATCAACCTTCCTCCCTAGGAGGAGGTGTCGCCAAGTAACCAACGCATGAATCACTGCAGCCAGCTCAAGATCGTGGGTCGGATAATTCCTCTCTGCCTGCTTCAATTGCCTCGAGGTGTAAGCCACAATATTCCTTCCCTGCATCAACACTCCGCCAAGACCATTCAACGAGGCGTCACAGAAAACTTGAAACGGCGGTGACTCGTCTGGCGGTGTAAGGATCGGAGCTGTGGTCAGCCTTAGCTTCAACTCATCAAAAGCTGCCTGGCAAGCCTGTGACCAAGAGTACTTCTTGCCCTTGCACAACAGCTCGGTCATCGGCTTTGCTATCTTGGAGAAATTCTCGACAAACTTCCTGCAATAGCTGGCAAGTCCGAGAAAACTCCTCAACTGCTTGACATTTTTCGGCGGAGTCCAATCTTGAATCGTCCGGACTCTGTCTGGGTCAACAGCAATGCCCTCTGAGGAAATGACATGGCCAAGGAAGTTGACCTTATTCATCCAGAACTCACACTTTGAGAACTTGGCATAAAACTGGTGATCTCTCAACTTCTGCAACACCAATCTGAGATGCTCCTCATGCTCTGCCTCTGACTTGGAAAAGACAAGGATGTCGTCGAGGTAGAGGAGTACGAACACGTCTAGCCATTCTTGGAACAGATAGTTCATGGCCCTCATGAACGTCGGAGGTGCGTTTGAAAAGCCAAACGTCATGACCGTAAACTCATACAGTCCATAACGAGTGCGGAAGGATGTCTTAGGAATGTCCTCCTCACGGACACAAATCTGGTGGTACCCCATCTTTAGATCAAGCTTTGAAAACACCTTTGCTCCATGCAACTTCTCAAATAGGTCATTGATGTTGGGCAAAGGGTATTTGTTTTTGATTGTCTTCTTGTTGATACCACGGTAGTCTTGAACCAACCGACTAGTACCATCTTTATTCTTCACAAAAAGACACGGGGCACCCCAAGGGGAAGTGCTCGGACGAATGAGCCCATCCTTCTCAAGCTTCGCCAACTGCTCTTTCAACTCAATCAGTTCTTCCGGACACATCTTGTAAGGCTGCCGAGATATCGGCTGTGTACCAGGTTCTAGCTCGATCACGAACTCAATAGCACGCACGGGTGGAATACCTGGCAACTCCTCTGGAAAGACATCTGGGAACTCTCGAACAACTCTGACCTCCTCGATTAATGGAGCAACTCCAGCGTTCAGAGCGTACAACTGTGCTGATCCCACTGTCGAGCCACAAGTGTACCAAATCTCTACGCCTGAATCGTGCGTCAGCAACACGGTCTTGGACGGACAATCAATCTTGGCCTTGTACTTGACAAGCCAATCCATGCCCAAGATGACATCAATGTCGGAACGGGGCAAGACAATCAGGGAGGCCGAAAAGATAGCACCCTGAATACTGATCTCTACACCTGGAACAAAAACTGAGGAACTGCATCTGGAACCAGGAGTTTGGACTGCAAGTGGCGGATATAGCAACTCGGACTGAAGGTCACTGGCTGAAGCAAAGGACTGAGATATGAAGGAATGGGATGCTCCGGAATCAAACAAAACTGACGCTGGAACTGAACATACAAGCAACCTACCAAGCACAATCTCGGACGACTGCTGGGCCTCTGTGACGGTCACGTTGTTCACCCTGACTGCTCGTGGTTGGGCCCGCACCATCGCGTTGCTCGGTGTAGAGCGAGGTGGAGGCGGAGGCAGTCGGGCGTAACGAGGGTCGGTGCACTGCGGAGACTTGTGGCCCGTCTTGCCACACTTGAAGCACGTGATCTCTGGCCTGGGCTGGCCCTGTGGAGCAGGCGGCCTCGCGTAGGGTGGAGTAGAGCGAGGTCCGTGCTGCACTGGGACGGGAGGGCGGGCAAAAGTGCGGAAAACTTCCCCCCTCTGCTGAAACTGCTGGCGCTGCGGCTGAGACAGTGGCTCTGCGACCCAGGACTTGGCCTTCTTGTGGACCATCACTGCTGAACTGTGCTCTCTCTGCTTCCTCTTCTCTGCGTAACGCTCTGCCTCAGCTGACTCCTGTCTGATAGCCTGGTCGACGAACTCTGAGAACAGGCTTGGCGTGGACAAGGTGAGCGCATACTTGATGTCCGGGGCAAGACCACCGCGGAACCTGGCAATGCGCTTGGCCTCTGACGAGACCTCCTCTGGAGCGTACCTGGCGAGCCTGACGAAGGCCAGGTTATACTCCTGCACAGACCTGTCCCCCTGCCTCAGAGCTAAGAACTCCTCGCGCTTCCTCTCGATCAGACCACTGGGGATATGAGAAGCTCTGAAATCCCTGACGAAGTCCTCCCACGTGATCTCTGCATCACCCTTGTTGGCCTTGTACGTCGAGAACCAACTGCCCGCGGCACCCTGAAGCTGGAAGGAGGCGAAGGTGACGTAGTCGACGGGTCTGACGGCGTTGGCATTGAAGTGCTTCTTGATCTCTGCTATCCCGTCATCCGCCTCCAGCGGGTCTCGAGCCTCGGAGAACCTGGGAGGGCTGATCGCAAGGAACTGCTGCAGTGTGGTGTACTGTGGACGATCATTCCTCTGAGCACCCTGGTTCTACAGCATCTGAAGGATCGCGGCTGTGCCCTGAGCCACTGCGTCTACAGCCTCCCCAAGGATAGGGTTCTCTGGCGGCGGCATGTTCGCTCTTGGCATCCTGTATACAGGTACACTTATGAGAACATGAACGAATCATTGAAGTAACCAGAAGTTAAAGCAACATTGGCAACAAAACTTCCTCACGAGGTATGAGAAAGTCGAAAGCTGAAATTCCACCAAGGTTAACCCGGAAAGTCGATAGCTAGTTGCTACTGGAATTCCCAAACCAAGATCATCCGAATCCAAGATAATAATCTGCTAGCGAGCACACAACAATATATACGAGCGGTTGGAAACCTGAACAATGAGACATCTGCCCTGAGCGGCCCGCCATCACGGTCGTCCATAGGGGAAAGACACCACATCCATATTACCATAGGATGCCCGCCAATCCTGTATGGACGGTTCACCTGGGGTACGCCGTAAGCGAGGTAGAGCAGTCAACCCCAAGTGGCGGCTCAGTGGTCTCAAAGACGCCAACACATCTCGTCGCTAGCAAAAAATTATAGAGGAATCGGAGCCTCATGTAAACGAGAACCTAGATTGTTTTGAAAGGGGATAAGTTGCCGAGACAAAAAATCGTTTCACTTCCTCACGGAAAAAGGGGTGGGAGGGTGGGATAAGGAGAAAACAGAAAGAGGTCCTACTCTCCGAAATTTTTCTTGTATAACTACCAAAATAGTTTCTAGACTCAACGTCGGCCAGTAAGGGGTCCTACAGTCAGTCCTGCTCTGATACCAAGTTGTAAGGCCCCTGATGCGGTACTAACTCTAACTAGTCGCTTTCGCGTCCGGTCGGAGTTAGAAGCGCATCAAACGCCACCGACGCACGACACTCGCACTCGTGTCGCTATCGGATTCTCGACAACAGGTATATAAGCATAACTCTAACAGAAAGGAAATATACCTAGATAGATAAATAGAGCAGGGCATACAACGCCACTGTCTAATAATATAGTATCATCAAGAGTACATCTCATCAATACATCAATACATCAAGCGGAAGCATAATAGGGACCGAGTACGGTCAAGACCCAAATTGCCCTAGAGAGGGCTACACATAAATATCCACCCACGGGAACGTCTGAGCCCAACTATAGGATCCTACTGATCGAGATACTCGTACTCGTCGTCGTCCTCTGGTGGCACCTCCACGAAGTAACGTCCGGTGCTGGGGTCGAGGTAGTAGTCCACTGCAGCGGCCGATCAGGCAAAGCGGTAAAGACAGAAATGTAAACGGGGTGAGAACATGTCATTACGGAATAACTAACGCTACAGGTAAGGTAAAGACATAGACAGGTTGCAGCCGTACTAGCATATATGGTGGCTACTCGTTCTAGCAGAATAGAGATGAGGTCCAAGAAGTTACGTTGACAACGTGTCATAAGCCGACTATCCACCTACTTACGCAAACATAACACAACCTCGTTTCCCTCTCAGTCCCCCTGGACGAAGAAAGTCAACCAAGGCACGCACACGGTTTGTCAAGTTTTATAGCATGATTACGGTTGATGTTATTCTATGAACAGGACGTAGGCTCAAAGTTGTCCATAACCGCGGACACGGCTTTTCGAAAAGAATTACCCTGCAGGGGTGTACCAACTGTCCATTATAGACGTCGCATGTACGCCCGGTTTCTACTTGGCTAGGTAAGCGCCCGAAACTCCGGAACGCCAGAGTCCCTCTAACTAACAACGTACATATCCGGGTGGCCCCCGGTGAGTCGACACCCAACTCAAAAGCTGGCCACGCTCTCGAATCGGTCTCTACCGTATGACTCCAGGTTTGGATTACCGGTTAGTTCTCTTATGAGACCGGGTCCTCAGCCGGTCTATTTGGGCCAGCCAAGAAACTATGTCCTCCTGGCCCTGGTTTGGTTTGGAAACAACTGGGGATCCAACCAGCACACACACATTGCAAATGTAAATCAGCTCGGGCCACCACTAGAATGTACGAAGCTAAGTAGGTAAGACAAGGGGGCCCCATAAAACCCCACACACGATTAGGCACGCTCGATCAAAGAACCAATACCCGGAACTCGGGTCCTAGGTGACTCAAATGGAACAAAGCACCAGACGGGATAGTCCAGCCTCCCACCTTTCGTCGAATATAATTAACACCATTTAACAATAATAAATATCAACCAACTTCTTTTATAGCATGATATCCCAGCCATAAATATATAGGGTAAGCAGCGAGTTTTCTATCCATACTAAGCAATGGCTGAGCAGCGGTAATTTAGCAGTACAATGGTTTGCTGGGATGTGGGGATCATGGCTGTATGGGTTTAAACATGGCATATAAGGTGGATAGGAGCAAGCAACAACGTTCTAAGTCTACAGCTAGGCATGAGCAGAAAGTTATAAAGTAATGACACAGTTTCTCCCCCTTGCCTGGTAAGGTAGTCGAAGCAACACCCACGGTACCCTCGGGCTCGGTGTCGGACAGCTCCACGTAAGTCTCCTCGTTAGTCTCGGGTGCTAACGTAAGATACCGGCAAGGAAAACACACAAGTAAGCAACTGATGCAAGCTCAAACAAGGATGGCATGTTCAAGTTTTATTGACATGGTGTGACTCTGTCTAGTCAAGTTTAAATGAAGGTGATGACGACAAGTCATCAACTTCATATGCATTTATTTACATTGTACTGGCTTTGGTCTAAGCCTTACTTTAAGTGTAAGTAGCATGAAAGCATGACATGATCAACAAGCATTACAAGAATTTAAATAACATGAGAGTAAAACAATGATTCCGGAGACGGAGTAGTGCTGGTAAAATTAACACATGGAAGGTGCAACAGTTGATGGAGGCCAGCCACATAGCATATGACAATATGTTAGGGGCTGACTTGAAGAAAAAGATGACATGGAACAAGATTGAAAAGATCAGACGACCAACAATTTCAAATGCACTGAAGTTGAAATTGTTGCTGACAACAGATCTGAATGCTTCTGAACCAAGTGATCACACCTTGTCTCAAGATTTTCACAAATCATCATGTAAACATCACTGCTGAACTCCTTGCAGAAAAGCACCCCAAAAACATATATGACATGTCTCAGTTTGAATTTGCAAGGGGAGATGCAAATTCAACTGAAGTTCAGGGGGCTGAGTGCAAAATTGCACCACATGAATTTTTAAAAGGTTCAGATGAACAAATCATCATCACCATGCAACTCCTTGTGCAAAACTACCCCAATTTCATATATGGCATGGGCCACTTTGATATTTGAACAAACTCTGAAAAAAAACAAGAATTTACAGGGGGCATTTCATAAAAGTGGTCAATCTCCAAATTATGGAGAGGCCAATTGCAAAAATGCATATCACCATTGGGATCAGTAGCTCAAACTACCCCAAAATCATATATGGGAAGCCCCTGTTTGAAAAGGTGGTCAAAATCAGATTTGAATTTGAATTCAAATTCAAATTTGGATTTGAACCAGAAAAGAAAAAAAATAAAAGAAAAAAGAAAAGGAGAGGACTTGGCCACATGGGCCAGCCTCGGGTGCTCGGGGCCCAACTTCGCTCCACGGCCCAACTGGACCGAGCCCATCCTGCAGCGCGGAAAAAAAGAAAAAAAAAGAAAAAGGCCGAGGCCCACTGCTTCTCCACGGCCCAAGCGCGCAGCTCCCTTCTCTTCTCTGAATCCTGCGTTACACTGAAGGAGAAAAAGCTCCCGCTCTGAACCCGCTACGGACCCAACTTCCGGCGAGGCTCCCGTGGTGCTCCGGTCGACATCCGGCGAGCCCAGCTGCGGGAACCCAAGAGGGCACATCCTGCTACGTCTAGCTCTTCTGCACGGCTACTGTGACCACCTCTGCACGACGGCAGCAACGCGGGAACAGAGGGGCGGCGACCTGCTCCTGTTGATTCAGAGATACCGCGCATCCGGCGGAATTCCGGTGAGCCTAGCGTGGAACTCCGGCCAAACCAAGCTATGTTACGGTGCGCAAACGCGAGGGGGGTCTACCCTCTACCGATCTATGCACTGGAATCAAACCTTAGCTTCAAGACGACGAGGCTAGCTCGGTCTGAAGTTCACGGCGGCGACACGGACATGCATCCAAGTTCAAAGGCGGGAGAGGCAGCGGTCGGGCGCGCGGCAAAGGCTCCCCTTTGTGGCCATAGGCGCGGCCAAGGCGTGCCTAGGACACACACATGTGCACTCCGGACACTCCACGGGCACGGCGAGCACGGCGGCGCACCGGCGACGACGTAGCGTGGAACAGAGGCTCCATGCACGGCGCGAGCGAACTAGCCTACACGCGGGAGCAAAGGCAGGGTCGCACGACGAACACCTTGGTGTTGTCGACGACGAGCGGAGGCAGCGCAGCGGAGGCGGGAGCTGACCGTCGTCGGAGTCGAAGACGTCCACGGCGGAGGTCGATGGCGACGGCGACGTTCCGTGCACCTAGCCTGCAGCTGCGGGATATCAGACGAGCGCATCAGGGCGGAGATGAACGAGGCCCTCACGGCTCGAAGGATTGCTCAACGGCGCCGGCGGAATTCAGATTCTTACCGGCGACGGGGGCGGAACAGGGGAGCTCCCCAGCGAGCCTACAGGCGGCGGCGGCGGCTCGAAGTCGGGGGCGGAATGAAACCCTAGGTCGCAGGGGCTCTTATAGGGGGGGTCGACGGCGACGTGACGGCCGGAGACGGCGACAGCGACAGGTCTCCCTCTCGGCGTCCGTGCCGGCGGCTAACGGAGCGGGGAGCCGAGCTCCTCCGTTATAATCTGCACCGCAGATTTGATCCGACGGTGGAGCGGCTCTCCGTACCGCTTCGACGGGCCGGGCTGCGAGACAAGGGAGGCCCCGGTGGGCTGGGCTGCTTGTTTGAGAAGAAAAGAAATCCAGCCAGACTTTGTAAAAAAAAAAGAAATTCCAGCCCGGAAAAAAAGGAAAGACAGAGAAGAAAAAGGAAATAAAATATATATAAAAAATATATTTCATAACCTTTGGGTCCTGGTGATCACCCAAAATTGGTTTGATCAATTTTGCATGCAGAGAAAAATTCCCCAAAATTCAAACAACACCATTTCCATTTAAAATTAAATAGAAAAGGCCTTTGGGGAGTTTTTGAGGAGAAAACAGAAGGTTCAAAATTTCATGAACTTGAAATTCTTAATCCTTGCATTTTTCTAGATTTTTCAAAATTGGTTTGAACTAGGGCTACTGGTTTTGAATGTTGTAAAAGGATTTGATAAGTTGACAATCATGGCCAAGTCAATTGAAATGGCTATGCCAAACATGAGGTTGAGAAGGGATGCCATGTGAGCAGAACAAATCCAACAATAATTCAAATGCACCACATGGGTCACCCCTGATCACAAGGCATTTTGACTCCAAACATATGCAACTCAAGATCATCACATGAAATCTCAACAACATCCACCATGACAAGTTACAAGTCCAACAGAGGAAGTAAAATTACATGGTGTTTGGTAGCTTATTACATGTGGGCTGTTACACCAAGCCACTCACAAAAAGGAAAAAGGGGAGGCTTGCACTGGCTGGGGATCGAACCCACGCCGTGCCTCTACACCACAGCCCCCCCTTGCCACTACGCCACACTACGGAATTTGACAGAGATGGGGGTAGCAGGGAACTTGGGGTTGATGCACCCCTTTCCAAACTCTGAACCCGCACACTGACAGACACCGCGGCGGCGAATGGTGGCGATGCTGGCGACTCCTGCACTGCGGTATTGCCCCAACGGCCACTGGGGAGGCCTAGCCGGTACATCCACGCACGCGCACGTGCCGGGATCTGGCCGGAGAACGAACGACGGCGACGACATCTACAACTGAAAATGGTGCGGCTCGGCGGCTTCTGAACCTGACGACTCAGGCCGTGCGTGACAGCAAACCACGGTGAGGCTATCTACGAAACTAGAGCGGCAGCAGCCAAACGGAAAAGCTCGGCCTGCAGAGGGCACCTCCACCTCCAACTTCCTTCACAGGACCCTTGCCGGAGCAGCTAAGATGGCGACGCTAGGCTCACCCGAAGACACGGCGGCGCTGCAGTCTGAAGAAGTTCAGACAGGGGCCAGCACCCTACGCACGAGGCCAAAGGAGGCCGCTTGCTTGCCGTTGGCGCGCTCTGGACACCCCCAGGGCACGCCCGCAACTACTTCCGACACGCCCAGGGCACGGTGGCCACGGCTGCACGACGGCAACGGCGACACACGGCCCGGGCACGAGGCACTACGCGGCTACTGCTCGGGATCTACGCACGGGCCACGAGAGACTGTGATAGCTCACCTAGAGGGGCTCGGTGACGACGGGAACGTGGCGGAGAGGTGGAGGGAGACGAGGCCGTTGTCGGAGACGAAGACGTCCGAGGCGGAGGTTGTCGTTGAGGGGGCGTCCAGCTCCACCTAACTCGAACCTGCGAGGGGGAGACGACGCGGTTCAGCACGGGTGTCGCAGGACGCAGACAGAAGCTCGAAGACGAGGGGAACGACGGCGAATTCGGGCTCCTCACCGTGCGGCACGGCGGAACAGGTGAGGTCTCCAGGAACAACAGATGTGGCGGCGGAGAGAAAATGGAGGGGGGAACGCGAAACCCTAGGTTTCCCGGAGCTGTCACGGGGTCTCGCTTAAGAAGGGGAGCCCTCCGGCCACGTCGACGGCCGTGCTCGCCCGCATGGGCGCCGGTGTGAGAGAGCCCGGCGAGGTCCCCCTAGACACGCAGGAAAGGCGTCGCTCGAGGGCCGTCCGATGAAGATCAAAATGCTGGGGGCGTTGCCACATACCCCTTAGGCATGGGCTAGAGCCCAGGAGGGGGAGCAAGGCCTAGCTGGGATGGGCCAGCGATATGAAAAGGAAAAGAAAAAAAGAACAAGCCCCTCTGCCTTCCTTTTCTTTAAAAAAATCAGAGGAGGGTTTGGGTTGTCTGGATTTAAATACAAGTAAGAAAAATACATAAAAATATGTATAATTATCCTTGCATTGTTCCTCAATTTCCAAAAATGGTTTGGTCATTTTTGGCAACAACAAAATGTGAGCTCATTTTTGAATTCAAGGAACACTTTGAACTATAGCCACTGTTTTTGTTGATGACAAAAATGATTTGACCATTTGAAAACTATTAGCCTTGCAAAAGAAAACGATGGGCCAAGGTTGGGATCTAGGGGAGATGAAAAGAAAATGGAACAAATCACCAAACACCCTTCTTGAACCATTTTGGATGCAAAAACAAACAACCCAAATGGGCTCCAATCCCAATGCAAATTTAAATCACCACATGAAATTATAATCTTTAGCATCATGCCAAGTTACAAAGTCAACAGACAAAGTACCATCTCATGGTGATTTTGATTTATTGCACATGGGCTGTTATAGCACTCCCCCACCAACACAGGATCTCGTCCCGAGATCTAAGCCTGAAACAACTCAGGATACTCAGAACGGAGATGATCTTCACGCTCCCACGTTGCTTCCTTCTCCGAATGATTTGCCCACTGGACTTTCATGAAATTGATGGTCTTGTTGCGAGTCTTGCGCTCGGACGTCTCAAGAGCACGGACTGGACGCTTTGAGTAGAAAAGATCCGCACTCAGTTGTATCTCGCCCAAGTCAACAGCCTGCTCTGGCTGCTTGAAGCACTGCCTTAGCTGGGACACATGGAACACGTCATGCACCATGGACAGACTCTCTGGTTTCGTTTGATGCCAAAGCGGTGAGTTCCCCTCAATGGAGACACTCTCAGGTACACCCAATCACCAACCTGAAACGCTACACCACGGTCATAATAGGCCTTCTACCTAGACTATGCTGCCTTTAGGTGCTCTCGGACAATCTTCACTCTGTCATCTGCCTCTTGGATCACATCTGGACCGAACAGCTGCCTCTCACCTGTCTCGGACAAGTTCAAAGGTGTTCTGCACTTGCGGCCATACAATACTTCAAACGGTGGTGCCTGCAGACTTTCCTGATAGCTTTTGTTGTAAGAGAACTCAGCATACGGCAAGCATTCCTCCCACTTCATGCCAAACAAGATGATACATGCCCGTAGAATGTCCTCGAGGATTTGGTTCACGCGCTCGACTTGCCCACTTGTCTGAGGGTGATAAGCGGTACTGAACAACACTGTCGTACCAATCGCCTTTTGAAAGGCCTGCCAGAACTTAGAGGTGAAAAGGCTGCCTCTATCCGAACTGATCTTCTTGGGAATGCCATGCAAGGATACAACTCTTGCGGTGTACAAATTCGCCAACTGAGCTGCTGAAATGGAGTCCTTCACTGGAAAGAAGTGGGCAACTTTGGAAAGATTGTCAATGACAACAAAGATTGCATTGTTCTTCTTCTGTGACAAGGGGAATCCTGTGATGAAATCCATCTTTATAGATCCCATTTCCACTCCGGAATCTCAAGGGGCTGAAGCAACCCTCCAGGCTTCTGGTGCTGTGCCTTCACTCTCCTGCACACATCACACTGAGACACGTAACGGGCAACATCCCGCTTCATACGAGTCCACCAAAAGCTTTGCTTGAGATCTTGATACATCTTTGTACTGCCAGGGTGAATAGACAGCTTGGAATCATGGGCTTCCTTCATGATGACCTCTCTGAGATATCCCTCCTTGGGAACAACAACTCGCTCTTCGAATAACACGGTGCCGTCATTATGCACTGAAAAGCAACCGTACTTTGCAACTGAGGCGGCAATACCCTTCTTGATCTTTTGTATCATTGAGATGCCAGACTGAGCTTCACGAATCTTCTCATGGATAGTGGGATCTACCACAAGGTTGGCAAGGTAGCCTGCTGGAACTAGCTCGAGATTGAGCCTTCGAAAGGACTCACACAAATCAGGGTGGATCTTCTGCACCTGGATATTATTGCAATCGCCCTTGCGGCTCAGCGCATCAGCTATGACATTCGCCTTCCCAGGTGTGTACTGAATATCAACTGTGTACTCATTAATGGTTTCAAGCCATGTTCTTTGCCTCAAGTTCAGATTTGGCTGAGTGAACAAGTACTTCAGACTCTTGTGGTCGGTGAACACATCCACCTTCCTCCCTAAGAGGAGGTGTCGCCAAGTGACCAAGGCGTGCACAACTGCTGCAAGCTCCAAGTCGTGCGTGAGATAATTCCTCTCACTCGTCTTCAACTGTCGTGAGGTATAAGCCACAATATTCCTGCCTTGCATCAAAACTCAGCCTAGACCTTGCAAAGAGGCATCACAAAACACCTGAAAAGGATGTGACTCATCTGGCGGCGTGAGAATTGGAGCTGTGGTCAACTTCTCTTTCAACTCCTCGAAGGCTGACTGGCAAGCTGGTGACCAAGTGTACCGTTTGTCCTTGCACAACAATTCAGTCATTGGCTTCGCTATTTTGGAGAAATTCTGCACAAACCTCCTGCAATAACTTGCGAGGCCGAGAAAACTCCTTAGCTGCTTCACGTTTTTCGGTGGAGCCCACTCTTGAATAGTGCGTACTCGCTCTGGATCAACCGCAATTCCCTCAGAGGAGATAACATGGCCCAGAAAATTGACCTTGTCCAGCCAAAACTCACACTTGGAGAACTTGGCGTAGTACCGGTGCTCTCTCAACTTCTGCAGCACCAGGCGTAGATGTTCCTCATGTTCTGCCTCTGACTTGGAATAGACAAGAATGTCGTCGAGGTAGAGGATCAAAAACACATCAAGCCATTCTTGGAACAAATAGTTCATAGCTCTCATGAATGTCGGAGGGGCATTTGAGAACCCAAAATTCATGACTGTGAACTCATACAGCCCATAACGTGTGCTGAACGCGGTCTTGGGAATATCCTCTTCACGAACACGGATTTGATGATACCCCATCCTCAAGTCAAGCTTGGAAAACACCTTAGACCCATTCAACTGTTCGAACAGATTATTGTTGCGGGGTAAAGGGTACTTGTTCTTGATGGTCTTCTTGTTGATACCGCGATAGTCCTGGACCAAGCGGCTAGTCCCATCTTTCTTCTGGACAAACAAAGCTGGTGCACCCCAAGGGGAAGTGCTCGCGCGGATAAAACCGCCTGCCTCCAACTCTGTCAACTGCTTCTTGAGCTCAATCAACTCCTTCGAACACATCTTGTACGGATGCCGAGAAATCGCCTGGGTACCAGGCTCTAGCTCAATAACGAACTCAATAGCTCGAACTGGGGGAATTCCTGGCAACTCCTTTGGAAAGACGTCTGGGAACTCACAGACAACTTTGACTTCTTCGAGCAAAGGTGCAACTCCTGCATTCAAAGCGTACAACTTTGATGGTCCTGTCATAGAGACACAAGTGTACAAGACTTCTGCACCTGAATCATGAGTCAACTTCACTGATCTGGTCGGACAATCAACATTGGCCTTGTGCTGCACAAGCCAATGCATGCCGAAAATGACATCAATATCGGAACGAGGCAAGACAATCAGGGACGCTGAGAAGATAACGCCATGTATACTGATCTCTACATCTGGAACTGTCGAGGAAGAGGTGAACCTTGAACCGGGAGTGACAACTGAGAGCTTGTTTGCAAGCTGGTCACGTGGAAGATCAATTCACGACGCAAAAAACTGAGATATGAAAGAATGGGAAGCTCTGGAATCGAACAGAACTGTCGCGGGAACTGAACACACAAGCAACCTACCAAGAACGATCTCTAAAGACTGCTGAGCATCTGTGAGCATCACGTTGTTCACCCGAACTGCACGTGGATGTGCCTTCACCATCGCGGTGCTCGGAGTAGAGCGAGGTGGAGGCGGCGGGAGCCGAGCAAAGCGCGGGTCGGTGCAGTTGGGAGATGTGTTCCCTGGCTCTCTGCATTTGTAGCAGATCACGCCCGGCCTGGGCTGCTCCTACGGCCTGGGTGGCCTCGCGTGTGGTGGTGTAGAGCGAGGCCCCTGCTGAACTGGGACGGGAGGGCGGGAAAAAGTGCGAACAACTGCCCCCCTCTGCTGAAACTGCTGCCTCTGTGGTGGTTCCTCTGTGACCCACGTCTTTTCCTTCTTGTGGACCATCACTGCGGAACTGTGCTCTCTCTGGCGCTTCCTGTCTGCATCCCACTCTGCTCTGGTTGACTCCTGGCGGATAGCCTGATCCACGAACTGTGAGAACAGTGTGGGGATGCATTGGGTTAGCGCGTACTTGATCTCTATGCTGAGACCTCCACGGAACCTGGCAATCTTCTTGGCCTCGGTGCTGACCTCCTCTAGAGCGTAGCTGGCGAGCCTGACGAAGGCCAGGTTGTACTCCTGAACTGACCTGTCACCCTGTCTGAGAGCCAAGAACTCCTCACGCTTGCTGTCCATCAGGCCACTCGGAATATACGCTGCTCTGAAGTCCGCGGCGAAATCTACCCACGTGATGACATCATCGCCCTTGTTGGCCTTGTAGGTATCATACCAGCTGGCCGCTGCACCCTGAAGCTGGAAGGAGGCGAAGGTGACTTCGTCGACTGGTCTGACGGTGTTTGCATTGAAGTACTTCTTGATCTCTGCGATCCAGTCATCCGCCTCCAGCGGGTCTCGAGCCTCGGAGAACCTGGGGGGGTTGATAGCAAGGAACTGCTGCAGAGTGGTGTACCGAGGTTGATCATTCCTCTGGGAAGTCTGGTTCTGCAGCATCTGTAAGATCGCAGCTGTGCCCTGAGCCACTGCGGTCACAGCCTCCCCAAGGAGAGGGTTCTCTGGCGGCGGCATGTTCGCTCTTGGCATCCTGTATACAGGAACACTGATGAGAACATGGTTGAAACATTGAAGTAACCAGAAGATAAAGCAATATTGACAACAAAGCTTCCTCACGAGGTATGAGAAAGCCGACGGCTGAAATTCCACCAGGGTTAACCCGGAAAGTCGAAAGCTAGGTGCTACTGGAATCCCCAAACCGAGATCATCCGAAACCAAGATAATAATCTGCTAGCGAGAACACAACAATATATATACGAGTGGTTGAAGACCTGAACGTTGAGACATCTTCCCTGAGTGGCCCGCCGAAACGGTCTCCTATAGGGGGAGGAACCACATCCGAAGGATGCCAACCATCCCTGTATAGGAGTTTCACTTGAGGTACGCCGTAAGCAAGGTGGAGCTGTCAACCCCAAGTGGCGGCTCAGTGTTCTCAACGTACGCCAACCCTTCTCGTCGCTAGCAAAGAATTATAGAGGAATCGGAGCCTCATGTAAACGAGAACCTAGATTTGTTTTGAAAGAGGATAAGTTGCAGAGAAAAAACAACGTTTCACTTCCTCACGGAAAAGGGGTGGGAGGGTGGGGTAAGAAGAAAAAGAAAGAGTTCCTACTCTCCGATTTTTCCGTAATAACTACAAAATAGTTTCTAGACTCAACTTCGGCCAGTAAGGGGTCCTACAGTCAGTCCTGCTCTGATACCAAGTTGTAAGGCCTCCGATGCGGTGCTAACTCGAGTTAGTCGCTTTCGCGTCCCGCTCAAGTTAGTAGCGCATAAAGAGCCACCGACTCACGACACTCGCACTCGTGTCGCTGCCGAATTCTCGACAACAGGTATATGAACAATGAACTTAATACGAAGACATAAAAAAATATAGAGTCCAGGGCATACATCGCCACTGAAATTTATTACATCATCTCAGAGGTCCGTGGACCCAACAATACATCATGCAACAAGCGGAAGACAATCACGACCGAGTACGGTCAAAAGCCAAATTGCCCTAGAGAGGGCTGCACATAAATAGTCCACTCATGGATCGTCCAAGCCCAACTATAGGATCTACTGAACGAGGTCGTCCTCATCGTCGTCCTCCGGGGGCACCTCCACGAAGTATCGCCCAGTGCTCGGGTCGAGGTAGTAGTCAACTGCAGCGGCCGATCAGGCAAAACAGTAAAAGCACAAAAGGAAAACAGGGGTGAGATTATATCATTACAGGATAACTATCTCCCTACGGTAAGACAAGGTAAAGGTAAAGGTTGCAGCCGACCTAGCATATATGGTGGCTAACGTTCTATTGGAGTAGAGGTAAGATCCAAGAATACACGTGACATCGTTTCATAAGTCCACTATTCACCTACTTACGTCAGACATAACACAACCTGGATCTTCTCTCGGTCCCCCTGGACGAAGAAAATCAACCAAGGCACTCACACTGTAGGCAAGTTTTAATTATGATTCAAATTGATGTTCTTCTATGAACAAGGAGTAGGTCTCAAGTCGTCCATAACCGAGGACACGGATTTTCGAAAAGATTCAACCCTGTAGGGGTGTACCAACTGCCCATCATAGGCTTTGCATGTACGCCCGGTTTCCACTTGGCTAGATAAACGTCAGAGTCCCCCTAACTAACAACGCACAATTCCGGGTGGCCCCCGGTGAGTCGACACCCAACACAAAAGCCGGCCGCGCTCTCGAATCGGTCTCTACCGTCTGTCGCAGGTTTGGATACCCGGTTAATCACACATGGGACACCGGGTCCTCAGCTGAACAAGGTGGGCCAGCAAGGGAACTATGTCCTCACTGGTCCGGGTTGGTTTGAAAACAGTTGGGGTACCACCAACACACAGACGTTGCAAATAGTAAATCAGCTTGGGCCACCACTGGAACTGTATGAAGCTAGGTAGGTAAGACAAGGGGACCCCTTAGAATCCCACACACGAGTAGGCACGCTCGTCAAGAAACACAATACCCGGAACTCGGGACCTAGGTGACTCAGATGGAACAAAACACCTGGCGGGAACAGCCTGGTCTCCCATCATTCGTCAAGTATATCATTAACATCATAATAATAATAAATATCAACCAACTTCTTTAAAGAACATGATATCCCAAACCATAGCATAGGGTAAGCAGCAAGTTTTCCTACTCATACTAAGCAATGGCTGAGCAACGGTAACTTAGCAATACAATGTTTCGCTGGGATGTGGGGATCATGGCTGTTTGGTTGTTGAAAATGGCATAAGCAAGTGGATAGGATCAAGCAAACGTTCTAGACTACAGCTAGGCAGGTAGACAGAAAGGTATCAAGTAATGGTATAAATCTTCCCCTTGCCTGGGTAATCGATCGTCGAAGCAGACGCAGCAGGCTCCTCGGGGTCTGTGTCGGAAATCTCCACGTAAGTCTCCTCGGCAGTCTCAGGTGCTAACGTAAGGTACCAGCAAGGAAAAGGCACACAAGTAAGCAATGGGTTCAATGCACAGGAAAAGATGGTATGATCAAGTTTAATCGACATGATGTGACCCTATCTAGTCATATTTAAATGAAGGTGGTGACGACACGTCAACAACTTCATATGCAATTAATTACATTGAATGGCTTTGGTCTTAGCCTTAATTTTGGTGTAAGTAACATGGAAACATGACATGATCAACGATGTAGTTAACAGAAATAATTACAATGTGATAATAAAACATCGATTCCGGAGACGGAGAGATGTCGATGAACTGGACATCGGAAAGGTGCAACAAAAGAAAGGAACCCAGCCACATTGCATATAACAATATGTATAGGGGCTGGTTTTCAAAGATGCAAAGATTTGAATATGACATGGACAGGAACTTGGGACCTGAGTGCAAAGTTGCACTAGATGAATTTTGAAAAAGGCTCAAAGGGTCAAACCATTATCACCATGCTGATCCTTGGGAAAAACTACCCAAAATTCATATATGGGTTGCCATATTTGAATTTTGGGAAGTGATTGCAAAAACAACAGAATTTGAGGGGCTTATTTGCATATTTGCCAACATCACAAAAAAATTTGAGGGGGAAAATTACAAAATGGTCATCACCACTGTGTTCAGTGGGTCAAACTACCCTGGAAACATATATGGGAACACATGTTGAGGGAGAAAGGCTTGAAGTTCAATTCAGAATTGAATTTGAACTTGAACCAAAATAAAAAGAAAAAAAAGAAAAGGAAAAAGAAAAGGGAGGACACAGCCTCCTGGGCTGGCCTCAGGCGCCAAGGCCCAAGCGTGGGTTGCGGCAGTATCTGGGCTGAGCCCAGCCTGCCCAACTGGCCCAAGCCACTCGCAAAAAGGAAAAAGGGGAGGCTTGCACTGGCTGGGGATCGAACCCACGCCGTGCCTCTACACCAGAGCCCCCCCTTGACACTACGCCACACTACGGAATTTGACAGAGATGGGGGTAGCAACGAACTTGGGGTTGATGCTCCCCTTTCCAAACTCTGAACCTGCACACTGACAGACACCGCAGCGGCGAACAGTGGAAATGCTGGCGACTCCTGCACTGCGGTATTGCCCCAACGGCCACTTGGGAGGTCTAGCCGGTACATCCACGCACGCGCACGTGCCGGGATCTGGACGGAGAACGAACGACGGCGACGACATCTACAACTGAAAACGGTGCGGCTCGGCGGCTTCTGAACCTGACGACTCAGGCCGCGCGTGACAACAAACCACGGCAAGGCTATCTACGAAACTAGAGCGGCAACAGCCAAACAAAAAAGCTCGGGCTGCAGAGGGCACCTCCACCTCCAACTTCCTTCACAGGACCCTCGCCGGAGTACCTAAGATGGAGACGCTAGGCTCACCCGAACACACGGCGGCGCTGCAGTCTGAAGAAGTTCAAACAGGGGCCAGCGCCCTACGCACGAGGCCAAAGGAGGCCGCTTGCTTGCCGTTAGCGCGCTCTGGACACCCCCAGGGCACACCCGCAACTACTTCCGACACGCCCAGGGCACGGTGGCCACGGCTGCACGACGGCAATGGCGACACACGGCCCGGGCACGAGGCACTACGCGGCTATTGCTCGGGATCTACGCACGGGCCACGAGGGACTGTGATAGCTCACTTAGAGGGGCTCGGTGACGACGGGAACACGACGGAGAGGTGGAGGGAGACGAGGCCGTTGGCGGAGACGAAGACGGCCGAGGCGGAGGTCGTTGTTGAGGGGGCGTCCAGCTCCACCTAACTCGAACCAGCGAGGGGGAAACGACGCGGTTCAGCACGGGTGTCGCAGGACGCAGCCAGAAGCTCGAAGACGAGGGAAACGACTGCGAATTCGGGCTCCTCACCGTGCGGCATGGCGGAACAGGGGAGGTCTCCAGGAACAGCAGATGTGACGGCGGAGAGAAAATGGAGGGGGGAACGCGAAACCCTAGGTTTCCCGGAGCTGGCACGGGGTCTCGCTTAAGAAGGGGAGCCCTTTGGCCACGTCGACGACCGTTCTCGCCCGCGTGGACGCCGGTGTGAGAGAGCCCGGCGAGGTCCCCCCAGACACGCTGGAAAGGCGACGCTCGAGGGCCGTCCGATGAAGATCAAAAGGCTGGGGGCGTTGCCACTTACCCCTTCGGCATGGGCTAGAGCCCAGGAGGGGGAGCAAGGCCTAGCTGGGCTGGGCCAGCGACAGGAAAAGGAAAATAAAAAAAGAACAGGCCCCTCTGCTTTCCTTTTCTTTTAAAAAAAATCAGAGGAGGGTTTGGGTTATCAGGATTTAAATACAAGTAAGAAAAATACATAAAAATATGTATAATTATCCTTGCATTATTCCGCAATTTCCAAAAATGGTTTGGTCATTTCTGGCAACAACAAAATGTTAGCTCATTTTTGAATTCAAGGAACACTTATAACTATAGCCACTGGTTTTGTTGATGACAAAAATGATTTGACCATTTGAAAACTATTAGCCTTGCAAAAGAAAAGGATGGGCCAAGGTTGGGATCTAGGGGAGATCAAAAGAAAATGGAACAAATCACCAAACACCCTTCTTGAAACATTTTGGATGCAAAAACAAACAACCCAAATGGGCTCCAATCCCAATGAAAATTTAAATCACCACATGAAATTATAATCTTTAGCATCATGCCAAGTTACAAAGTCAACAGACAAAGTACCATCTCATGGTGATTTTCATTTATTGCACATGGCCTGTTACAGATGGGTACGCGGTACTTTTCCCATACTGAATGAGATTTCTTTGCTGCAGGTATCCGTGGTGGTCCACATGACTTCAACTGATCGCGACAAATTTGACTTGAGGTCCATGCGATTCATTTTTCCTAACCCGTCGGGCTCGAGAGTTGCATACCTCTGACAACTTGCGAGGTGCCACGCTTGCTCAGATTGCAGCAAGGTTGGACATATGCCATGTTTGTCTGCCCTAGGTCTTTTTTTTGCGGCAATCACCTTCCTTGTACTGGCTTTCCTTTGCTCGGGGTTCTTTCCTTGTTGCATAGCTGCTTATTGTTCTGCCGCAATCTTCGAGATAGAAAGGTTACCATCACCTTTTGTCTCTTGTTTCATCCTGATAACCTTGGTTGCAATGAACGGGGTCTCCAGATTATTCTGCTTCGGGACCTTGTCGGTCGTGAGGAGCTGACCTTCATGACGGGAGCAGGATTCAATGCTCCTTGCTTCCTTTCTTCAAGGTGTTTCTCCACAACTTTGTTAGTCTTTCTTCCAGGCTGAGATGTGTATCCGCCTCTTCTGCTGACTTGTTTCACGAGGGTTGCTGTTCTTCACCGTCGTTCATGTGCATAATTCTTCCTTGATTATGAGCATGGTGGTATCCGCACCGGGGTAGCTTTCATACTTGATAAGAATACCCATAACCATATGCGGATCCTGACGATGCTGAAGTCTTCACTGTCCCGCATGGCTGCATTACTGACAATACTGTTGCAGGTATGATGACGCGTCGAGGAAGACTGGTATCTTGTCCGCGAAGCTTGGGGTAGCTTGCTGGGGATGGTTGGGTACCGTACCCCGGAAGATTGCTCTGGTGGCGTATAGAGGAAGGAAGGGTGCCGTACACGGGAAGCTGCCTTGATAGCTTGCTGGGTTGCCTTGCCTTGGAAGTTTGCCTTCTTGCACTGTGAACATACCGGTCCCTTCTGTTGGAAATTTCTGTGGCGGTTCACTGTAAACGACCGAGCGGCTTGTGATGGAGTCCATCCCTGTGGCGTACCGAGCACGATCGAGTGTCTTGCACTATAAGCTTCTGTCGATGGCTTGTGGAGGAAGGCTGACTGTCTTGGCTAAGAAGATATCCCGGTTGGGTACTGAGGAAGGCTGATACACTGTACAAGTCGGTTGTGCCTGGTACCTTGTTACGGAAGGGTGAGGTTCCTTCTATACGAAGCTTTCCCTCAATGACGTGTAGACAGATCTGACCATGGTGTCTGACAGGCTTCTGACTGCCAGCTGGTGAGGGGGGAACATTCTTCCGATCATCTGGGCTTCTTGATATGTCTTGGCCACCTTCCGGAATATACTGAAATAATTTGTATTGCATAGGACTGTAGCTGGTGTTTGTCCTGCCTTGGGTGCATATGCTCGTGGGTCACAGTTTTTGCTTATCTTTGCATGAATCTTTGCGACTTTCGTAGTCAATGTAGACGGGACTCAATGGATAGCTTGGGTAGCATCCATTCGTGAGCCACTTGCTTCCAACGCAACTGGGTAAAAGTCTTGTTTGACTTGATGATTTTCCGCATCATTGCGGCCTTCAACTGTCTGAGTCTTCGGGATGTTCTGGTTACAGAAGAAATGTAGGCCTGCTGGTTGCCGCATGATTCCCACTTGAGCAAAGTGTGTGAGATGCGACCGGGTATGCGTCATTCATGTCTGGTTGATTTTATTCATTTCTCTGTGGTCTTCCACCGATGGAATCTTCATGGACATACGATTACCGGAATAATGCCGACTTGGTTCATTCAGACAGAACTCATATGGGGTTGAATACTCCTGCTGCAAGCTAGTGTGGATCCTTGACTTGGTGTCTTCATGCTGCTCTGCGGTATTGCACTGGTTCTTTGAGGTATGCAGGGTTATGAGAAACTTTCCATTGGGGTGGAGCAAGTGACACAAAAGAACCAAAGGAAGAACCAACGAAGAAAACCACGGGGCAAAACAAACGAGAAGAGGCTTGCTACTTCATCATATTTAGCGGTAGTCGATGACTATTCGGACTCCTTGCAAAAAAAAGTGAATAACCCAGTAGCCACCAGAACGGTTTTTACAACTCTGATCTGGGACTTGTACTAGAAAAGCTCAAGCATTGCTCACGACGGCCGACCGAAATCAGCTGAGAACATGAGGCAATGTTGATAAAAAGAATGCAGAGGTCCCCTAAGACGGCCAAGAAAATAGCTAAGAGCATAGGGTCCCAACTACGAAAAGAAACTCAACAACTACCCGAGACGGCCGAAAAGAAGCTCAGAACACGGGTCGGTTGTTGAAAAGAGAAATGTAAAACAGGAATCCACTCCGGACGGCCGACGATGCATTAGCTCAGAACCGGACGTGGTGCCACTGCAGAACAACAGGCAAGGGTCCGTCCAAGTCATCTAAAACCTGCCAAAACAGAGTTAGTAATTGTCAAGGAACAACGAACCAACAATGAGAACTAAGCAAGAACAGCAACACTGAACAAGCTCTGAGATCGCACGCAGGATCTCAACTTATTGCTACACACATCAACATGCAACAAGCAACATGCAACACTACTACTCATGCATCACGAACTACGCGAAGCTCAGGCGTTCGGATCTGACGGCGGGTTGCCGGGGGTGGCAGGAGTGGGCGGAGAAGTCGACAACGATAGGGTTGCGGCAAGATCTCTCCTTGCATCCCTTGCATCACAGACGAGGAGGGCGTACTGGGCGATCATGTAGCGGGACAAGGTGATCACCGCTGAATCGGCTTCCGCCAGAGGGTGAGAAAACCTTACTTGCTGTGGAGTCGCACCCAAGGTGGGATAGAAGTGGAAGGCGCGATTCTGCTGCATCGCACTTTCCAGGTGGTGTAGGCCTAACAGTCCTACCATCGCGGCAAGCTGAATGGCACGATCCGGGGTAGAAGCGGGTTCACCCTGGAAGTTGTAGGAGCGCACACCGATGGGCATGGTGGCTGCCATGTAGACGCTGGCACGGTACTCAAGCAGCTGTCCTCCGATCGGCATCTGGGAACCTTGGTACCTTGGCAGCTCTCCACTGGGGTAGAGAGTCCACCATACGTCTGCAAGGAGGTAGTCAAAGTTGGTCGCGGATGAGGATCCTGTGTAGCCCACCGGGTATTCCTCCATCTACACTCGTCAGATCATCGTTAGCGAAAACATACCGTCTATATGCAACAAACAAATGCAGCAGGCAATAGCATCACACAAGCAAGATATACTCTAGCTCTAATGTCAATCTAACGTCCTTCTAACGTTCGCGCGGGCTAGCGGGTCCGAGAGCCAGTCCTTCTCTGATACCAAGCCTTGTGGCACCCCGGCTGAGAGGACCGAAACGCCCCGTGCACCAGCCCAGAGATCAAGTCTTCTGGAACACGACACTGCTTGATATAGAACTGAACAACTTTCTATTACCGAAGATAGGGGTACACGAGGTCTATTACTACTAGCGGAGACACAACTTTCTCCTCAGGCTAGCCTCAGCTCTACACCAAGCAGCAGTATAACTCTCTAGCAGCAGAATAACGGCGGCAGTGGAACAACGACGGCGGTGATGAACTCCAATCCACAGGGACACTGGGTGGGACACCTCCTAGCTCGCAAACACCGGGAACGTCGTCCTACACATCCAAAGCACGGCCTGCAACTTTGGCATAACACGCTAGGTCAGTACATTGAATGTACTTACAAGCTCACAACAACCATGCATCAAGGCAAAACAATAACATGGCAACAGGTCAAAGTATATTAGTGAATTAAACAGGTGAGCAACATTATCATGCATGCAAATATTCATCAAGTATATTATCAACATTAATACTAATGCACACACAATGGACCCCACATGATCGTCGCATGATCACGTGGCTTACCTCGGAGTCCTTACAAACTCAAGCACCGGGTCACCTCGTGATCAAACCACTTCCACGGGTCGTCGCACGACCAAACGGGTCATCGCATGACCATTCAACGGGTTAGGTGTCCTGTGTTACCACCCAACCAATCCACTTTCCACAGGCATACCACCGAACTCATGTTGATCATATGGTGTGACCTAGTACGAACTATGTCCATTACCGTGGACGCGGCTATTCGAATAGATTTCTGTGACTCTGCAGAGTTTGTGCACGTTACGCACACTATGGAGTTCTTCCTCCATCCAGCACCCCGGTACTTGTCCCACAGGATCCTTGGAACTCGTACCGCAGGACTGGACTAGGACTTCTCCAACGAGACCGAGCTACCGCGTGTCTCCCTTATTGTATCACCGACATTCCGTCTTGGGTAGCCCCTGTGTCCACTTGACACCGGCCAACTTATTGGCAAACGGCCACCATGTGGCAAATACTGTCTCGAATGGGGACTGAGCTCATATCACAAACTGCCTGTCAAGACTATCGCCGTTTACCCGGCCAAAGGCAACTGCCGAGCATAGCCTTCCCTCTTTTGTGATACGCATAAGAGACGCCCACCGGTAGACCAAATCAAGGCCTTCCCATACAAGCAAATGTGGTTGCACGGATAAGTTCGGTTCGGTGGCACCGGATCAACTTGTCATGAAGCATGTCTCCAACAGCAAACACAAGTATCAGGTGCAACATGAGTAGATCATAACAATGCATAGCATACCAGCATAATGATTTTAGATATGATCAAACACATTTTAGATGGTGAACTTATCTGTGTTACAAATATTAAGTTATCAACATGGCAACATTATGAATGCAGTTGAGCATAACTTAGGCATAGCATGAACTAGCATAAAGATAACATGAGAAAATTAACATGGTGTTGGTATGTTGTGGTTACGACGATGTAGAGCATAACATGGAAATGATATAATCAACATGGCATGGATGTAACATGGAAAAACATAGCATAGCAATAGCATATTCAAGGATAGCATGGCAATGATAACATCAAACATAAAATGGCACACTTTAAAGCAATTTTAAAAAAACACGTCAAAGCTTTGCAAAGGTGCAAAGGGTATTGTGGCTTGCCTTCACCAACAAGGTGCGAAACACCCTCGGTCTCGTACACCGACAATGCCCTGCAAAACCGGACAAAAAGCACGGCGGGAAGGGGGGGGGGTCAAACCACTTTGACCTGACCATAAAAAGAGCACAAAGAACCATGGCATAAAACCTATGCCAACGCGAAGAGGAGCTCTAAAGAAAACCAACGCAAAAAGAATCACCTCAATCAGAGTTACGGTTGCGGAGATATTCGCAAAACGGTGTCGGGAGGGCTGGATTTGGTGGGAATACGCTTTCCAGAAGCTGAAAGCGTATTACGGGCTGCTTGAAGAAGAAAATACCCTTTCTGCGATTGAAAGCGCACTTCTAGCCGAAGAAAAAGAAAATACGCTTTCCTGAATGGAAAATGTAGATTCTGGAATACGCCTTCAAAACAGAGTGGACCCGAGGCTTAAGCGGTTGAAAGGGGCCCCCCACCCGTCAGGGTCTTCTCTCTCCTCCTCCCCTGTTCTTTCTCAGGCCACGGGACAGAGGAGAGCCGAGCCAACGGGGCCGCCGGCGAGGCCAGCACAGAAGGGGCCGCCGAGGAAGGGGAAGTGCGCGGGCTCCGGTGCGCAGCCGCCTGCGGTCGCGGGGCCGAGCGGGACGGCCAGCGGGGACGGCACCACCGCAGGGCGCGGAGGCCTGGGTGCGTGGTCGTGTGCGAGCCCAGCCATGACGAGGCGGGAGAGGGGCGGGGGCGGCGCGCTCGGGGCCGTCCGGAGTGGAGGGGGTTCAGGAGGCTCTCCGGTGGCGGCTAGGAGGAGGGGGAGGGCCTCGGGCTGCGCAAATTTTTGCCGGAGCACGGCTGTGGGAGTGGCGAGCGTGGCGGCGGAGGAAATTCTCCGGCGAGGAATTAAGGATGGGGACGGGGCTAGGAGGAGGTGTGGAGGGCGCTGGGTGACGCTGGAGTGCTCGGGTGCGCCATTTTATAGGGGGAGAGGAGATTCGAGCTCGGGGCCGAGACAAAGAGGCGCGTCCATGGCGGGCGGCGAGCTGGCGGCCACGAGGGGGTTCCAGAGAGGGTGGCGTGGAACACGCGGCTTTAGCAAAGCCGTGCGGTGCGGCTTGACAAGAAGAAGAGGATGAGGACACACTGTGGCAGGACGTGGACGCGTCGGGCACGCGTGGAGCGCGGCCAGAGCACGCCAGGTGCTGACAAGAGCATGGCCACAAAATGCACTGGTGCCCACACTGGGTTTCTTCGTGGCCAGGGATGTCCATTCGCTAGTCCTACGAGAGTAGATCACTGTGGTATGCTTGGTTGGCAAGATGGTGCTCTGGATTGATATCTATCTCAAGGAACAGTTGGATACAGCAAACTTGGAGAAGAAGAATAGCTCACATGGTGGGGTTTGGGGTGGATCCAGGTTGTCTCTTGGCTTGAGGATATGAAGGACTATGGTTCTGGAAGGTTTCGGCTCAAATGGATCAATGTACATGGTACATCCTTTGCAAATGCACCATGGTGGCTGAAGGTTTTGTACTGTGGTGTGGCTTGTACATTGCTCCCCTAGGCATGATATTTTGCATAGCTCAATCATACACTAGGATGAGTACGTACACCAAGTTTCATCTCATTTGGAGCAAAATAGCTAGCACTTCCTTTAGAAATGTCCAATTAGGGCAGAATGCAAAGTTGAAGCTAGCATCTCATAGGATTGGTGGAATTGGCTGACAATTGGTGTACTGGGGTCATTTGGCAAGGTTCACATGTGTATAAAATTTCATAGCCATTGGACACACATAGCTTCACAATGTGGCCCATTGGTCAGAAACTTAATATTGACAATGCACTCACATGGGTAATGGTATTTGGCTCCAATTTGGTTTGGTGTAGTTATCTGGTGCTAGGATCATTCTCAAAAAGTTTCAAGGCAAATGGGATCCCTTATCATGCACTTCCTTCACAAGGCCCCCTTGCTGCACCCAACATTTGGAAATTTATTGTGGGAGTTTGGATAGGCAAATGGTGGTGGAATTTTGTGGAGATCAATGATATGATAATATGAGATTTCACAAAAAGTTTCACCAGCAATGGATCAATAGAAATAGCACTCCCTTCACAAAGCTCCCTTCTGCCCCCACAGACAAATGAATTTTTCTAGAGGAAAAATCCACTTGGGCTATGAAATGTTTTTGGATAATTTGGCAAGATATGATGTCAATGACATGTGGGAATTATTTGGGGATTTATGGATAAATATAGATATGGGTTGCTTCACAAACCTCAAACAATAAGAATATCCCCTTTATTTGAAAAAGGAATATAGGGCTAGAATAAAATGGTGGCTTGGATGAGGTGGATCAATGGAATGACATGGATAGGCTTGAAATCAAGGGTCACTTTAGCATGGAAAGAAAATATGCTCAAGTTTCAAGTCCAACGAGGTGCTCAAAAATCAAATCCAATAGCTAATCCAGAAATAAATCAGGAAAGTTTTTGGAAAAAGAAAGTTCCAAAATACAGGGTGTCAGAATTTGCTACTCCTAGCCGAGCTGACTAGTATCTGTGTTGGATGGATGGATGGATGGAAATGTGCTAGCTAATGTGGTGCTCAGGGCTTGCTCCTCCTTCCACCGTGAGCTCCTTGGTGCCTTTATATAGGAGGCCCAAGGGGACAAGGGGTGAGGGAGAGAGAGAGAGGGAGACAACAAGTACAAAGAACAAGGGGACAAGGTTGACAAGGAGGTGACCCCTTGGACCAAATACATTATTCCCTTGGACCAACTTCACTATTGCCGATGTGACTAAAGATGTCATCTCTTGTCTTGTCTTGTCTTGTCTTGTCTTCTGTTGACTTCCGGGCAGACCGAGCTGCGGGAAACCGGCAGACGGCAGGAGAGCAGTCGACTGGGTGCGCGGCGCAGACGATAAGCGCCGAGCTGGACTGAGTGCGCAATCGGCGCCCGATGTCTTGAAAAATATTTCGCCTTCTTGACCCTAGCAGGGGTTCATTCCCCCGACAGCTACCCAACGTACCTTTAAAGGAAATCGATGAGTAAGCATATATTACTATGAAGCAATCACAAGAAAGCATCAACAAGAAGGAAATATGAGACAACGCACTACGATATCGCATCTATCATCGAGAACGGTTACTAACAGGTTAAGTGAAGTATCGGTCACACATGACGACACCACACATTTAGAATGGTTCAAGTTATTTACCTACACAATATGGGAAAAGGTTATTAACATGGCATATCACCCAAGCATCGCATGTCACACAAGCATGGAAAGACGTGAAGCATAAAGTAAACTATCTATGCTAGTCAAGTTAAGTGAGGAAAAATCCTAAACATGGCATAACACTAAGTGCCCCACGACGATTAAAGCATTTAATACTTGTTAACAACAGCAAACAATAGCACCCATAATCTACACGAAATTCTAGTCAAGTTAAATATAAAGAACACCCCAAACAGAGTTACGATAAAAAGATACAAGCATCACAAGTTATGGGCATAATCTGCCAACAGCAGGTAGCACACTTAAGAGCAATGCAACAACATGCTACCGATTGCAAACACGCACCAAAATGATGTGGATCAATAGTATACATGACAAGCATGGCATGGCATCAAGGTTTCATGTCAGGAGCATCAAGAATAAATAAGTATAGCTCATGCAAAATGCTAATTTGTGCTAGTGGTTTAGGACTTAGTGAAATCTGGAAAACATGGCAAAAGTTTAATAACATGCTCCCTAAACAGCAGGTAAACTATTATCAAACAATATCCAAATTGAACATGCAATACATCTACATCAAGCTTACATGACGCTTATGAGTTTATACATTGCACTTATGCTCAAAGGAATGATGGGTAAACATGTAGCAAGGATGCAAGAGAGCTAATCCAATTTACAGACTTAGTGAAAAACAGGGGTCATGACAAACTGTTATAAACATGCTCTATAAATAGAAGCAACAGAGATATCAAATCTACAACAACATGACCATGGAATGTATGTACATGGAGTATACATGATGCTAAACAATCCATACATGGCACTTGTGGTCAAAAGACCCATGGATCAATATGTAATAAGCACGCAAGACAGCTAAACCAGATTACAGACTTAGTGGATTTTCCAAGTAGGTGACAGCAAACAACAAGTAGCCACTTTGGGAGCTCATGAACAATATTAACAGAAAAGATATCATGGCATAGAAATACATTTCATGAAAGTATACATGATAAGGAGCAATTAATTACATTGGACCTAATGCATATGAAGCATGGATCATTAACTATAAGGCAGTCAAGGAGGCAACTTTATTCAAAAAGCAGAGATTATCAGATACACTACTTTGGAGCAATATATGACATAGCTAAAGCAGGTAAACATGGAAAATGAATGAATCTAATTGAAGTACGCATGATGCTTGACAAGTACATGAAAGAATCACTAGCATAGGCATCATGGATGTGACGCAAACATCAACCAAACTTTGCTAAAAATAATAGTGAACAACAGTAACATTCAGGAGCACACTTCGACAGAGATTTGCACCCCTCAAATGACGACAAATGGATTAACTCACTAAAGAAAAAAAACTTAGAGCACATCACAAGCAACAATTTTCATTTTGGGGTCGACCTCATCCGGGCTACGGATCTAACGCATTTATCGTTGCAAAACAGTACAAATTGAACACATCTGAGGACTTAGCGAAAATCGCAGGGTAAAGAAAGAAAAAAAAGGGTTAGCTCACCATTGCGCTGCGGCCCAGCTCGGCGAGGGGGCGAGGGTTAGACGCGCTCGCCCTAAGGCGAGAGGAAGCGGTGGGCCGGGGTGAGGTCGGCACACTAGCGACGACGGCGGTTTGTGGCGGCCCGGTCGCGATCTCGCCCGATCCCGGCCACCAGGGGCCGAGCGGTGGCGGCGGCTGTTCTCGACGCCGGTGGAGCTCCGGCGAGGCGGCAGCGGACGCAGGAGGATAGAACGGATCCGCATGCGATGGAGGGCAGGGGGCGGTGGCGGACGACGGTGTCGTGGCGGTCACGAGCTCCACCCAAGCTCGGGCTTGCCATGGCGGGCGGGAGGCGGCTCCGCCGGAGCGCGTCAGCCGGCGGTGGCGTCCCTGCGAGGGAGAGACGGTGACAGAGGAGGGAAGGAGAGGAGAAGGCCGCAGCGAGGAGAGAGGAGGGGCCGCGGGTGGCCGGCAGCTCATCGGCGACATGCGGCTGAGACATCCCAAACGTATCTATAGTTTCTGCTTGCTCCATGCATGTTTTCTGTGATATTGCTATGATCTAGATACACTTTAATACAATTTTGATCATATTTGGAAAAACTTATTAACTCAGGGCACCACAGTGCCATTTCATGTTTTCTGCTGTTTTTCTATTTCATGTTTCCCCCATGTTAAAAGTGCTCCAAAAATTCGGGAAAAATCAGATATAAAATTAGCGCAACAGAAGCTTCCGGAGTCTCGAAGGAGGGCTAGAGTGGCCCACCTGGTTCCCAGGCGGCCAGGTGGCACGTCCTAGGGCTTGGCCGCACCGGGAGGCCGCCTGGACACCTGGTGGCCCCCCTGGCTGCCACATTCGCCTATATATTCTCCGTGACGCAAAACCTCCAAAGACATAACCCTTTTTCGCGATCTCGCCTCTGTTCCGCCGCCGCCGCGCTTCCAAGATCGGGAGCGCCAACAGACCTCTTCCCGGCACCCTGCCGGAGGGAGGGTTGACCTCCGGGAGCCTCTCCTCCACCATGGACGCTTCCCGGATGATCCGTGAGTAGTCTACCTTGGACCATGGGTCCGAGATCAGTAGCTATGTGATGTTCTCCTCCCCTCTTTGTTCTTCATGGATTAGACCTCGTGAGCTTCCCTACATGATCGAGGCACATATGTAATTTTATGCTGTTGCTATGCCGAGTTTGCTAGGATCTGATGGATTATGAGACTATGTTCAGTTTGTGATTGAGTAATATATTTGGTTCTTATCTTTCATATTTATGTTCTTGAGTAATTCTTGCATGTTCTCCGTTGCTGTTTATTGCTTTGGCCAAGTAGTATGTAGTGAGGCCAAGAGGGAACGTTATGCTCGATTGTGGGTTCATGCCCCCTGATGACTAGCTTGAGTGACAGAAACATGAGTCTAGGGGATGTGCTATTGCCATACGGGGGAAAACAACGGTGCTTGTAACCGCGGTTGCAAAGGATTGTTTACTTTACGCAAAGTGCTTTTTAATGCAGTTGTTTGTTGCTTTGGGTTTACACTTTGGGTGGGGCTCGCAACTTAATACCAGCGAGATGTTCTGGATAGATATCTCAAGGTGGATGATTAGTAGTAGATGCAGTTGGATTTTGGTATACTTATTTTGTCATACCACCAATGCTTTTGAGCCTCGTCCTTTCTTTGTAGAATAGTTAGCATTGCGGTGCGTTTTTAATCCTGTCAATTGCCCAGCTGTGATTTGTTTACCTCCCATAGAATTTTTATCGTCTTTTGGGAGAGAGACATCACTAGTGAACATCACAGGACCCCGGTCCATATTCTCATCACTATTTACATGATATTTTATTTCCTGCTTTTACTTTCTAGCTGCTATCACCATTATCATTATCCCTTGCGTTTGATCCTTTGTACACAACAAGACCGGAGAGATTGACAACCTCTCTAAACTTCGTTGGGAGCAACGTTATTTGTGTTGTGTGCAGGTCCACGTCAATTGCGGCGTTGACACCTACTTTGCCACTTTTGAGTCCTACGGGAGACAAACCCTATCCTCTACATAGGGTAAATTTGCTGCTATCCTACATCTCACCTTCCACTTGGGGTAACCAACGAAGGGCGAGAAGGCATTATCATCTGTCGCACATCAAGAAAATTTCTGGCGCCATTGCCGGGGACTACGAGTGCCAAGATAGGGGAGTTGCACAATATCTTTTATCTTTGCTTTTTAGTCTTGTTAATTTACCTTTCAGTTTTTATCTTAATGTCCTATATAAAAAATCACAAAAAATCTGCCACACTTGCTGCTGCTATAGGTTCCACTAAAAACACCAAGTTGTGTGACTTCACTAGTCACAGCAACAAAGACTTTATCTGCACTCCTATTTCCAGACCTGCCACTTCAGCTATCTCTTATGAAATTAAACCTGCGTTGCTAAACCTTGTTATGAGAGATCAATTCTCTGGTGCTGGAGATGATGCTGCTTTACACTTGAACAATTTTGTTGAACTATGTGATATGCAAAAGTATAAAGAAGTAGAAGGTGATGTTGTTAAGCTTAAGATTTTTCCTTTCTCTTTGAGGGGAGAAGCTAAAATCTAGTTTCAATCTTTTCATAGGAATAGCATAGATTCGTGGATAAGTGCAAAGATGATTTTTTTGGGAAGTACTACCCACCTGCTAAAATTATCCAATTGAAGAGTAACATTATGAATTTTAAGAAATTGGATAATGAAAACGTTGCCCAAGCTTGGGAACGAATGAAATCTCTTGTTAAGAAATGCCCTACACATGGTTTGACTACTTGGATGGTTATCCATACATTTTATGCAGTCTTGAACTTTACATTGCGGAACCTATTAGATTCGGTCGCCGGAGGAACCTTTATGTCAACTACACTTGGTGCTGCCAAAAAACTTTTAGATTAGATGATGACATGCTATTCCCAATGGCACACCGAACGCGCTCCAACAGGTAGGAAGGTAAACTCTATCGAGGATATTTCCTCCCTAAATGAAATTTTTTGACTTGATTATGTCTCTACTTACCAAGCAACCCTGTATTGATCCTCATGATGTCCCTTTAAATTCTTTGGTTGCTCAGGAACAAGTAGATGTGAACTTTATTGCTAGAAACAACTTCAACAACAATGCTTATAGGGGTAATTTTGCTAGCAATCCCAGACTGTTTCCATCCAACTATGGGAACAACAACCGTTATCCTAGTTACAAGAACCCCACTTCTAAATTAGAAAGCATGCTTAGAGACTTTATCACTTCCCAAAAAGCCTTCAATAGGAGTGTAGTAGAGAAAATAGCCAAATTATATAATCTCTCTTTGAAGGTAGATAGCTTAGCACTTGATGTGGAAATTCTTAAAATTAGAATCTCTCCCCTTGAGGAGAGGAAGGCCACTCCTATTAATTCTATCCAATTGCAAATTAATGAAAATATCAGGATGATGGCTAAACTTCAAGAAAGATGGGCTAGAGAAAAAGAGGAAGAGGATAGAATTAATAGCCTTCCTACACACCACACAGTTGCTACTATCCAAATTGTTGAGGACCCCCAAACTATTAGCACCCAACACACTCCTAGTCCCATTGGACCTATTAATGGTGATGCTAATACCTCAACCGTAGAAGAAGAAACTCCTATGAACATAGAGGGTTTCAAACAAGTGAGCCTAGATGACACCACTACTACCTTTGATAGTAGTGATATTGATTTTGATAGATGTACCCTTTCAGAAGTTATTATCTTGTTGCACAAAATTTCTAGAGACCCCCACACTAGCACACTAAATCTTGCCTTCATGGAGCATATCACTAATGCTCTCATCAAAGCTAGGGAGGAGAAGATTAGAATAGAAGCCTCCATACCTTGGAAGCTATATGATGGTTGGGATCCTATGATAAAAATTAAATTGAATAACTTCTCTTGCTACGCTTTATGTGATGTTGGATCTAGTACCTCCGTTATGCCCAAAAGAATGTATGATATGTTTGAATTGAAGCCCTTTGAGCCTTGTTCTTTTGGTGTTCGTATATTTGATTCTTCCGTAAACAAACCTTTGGGGAAGATCGAGGATGTTCTTATCATTGTCAATGACATTTATGTTCCCGTCGATTTTACTATTATGGATATTGAGTGTGAGCCCTCTTGTCCAATTATTTTGGGATGTCCTTTTCTTCGCACCGTTGGTGCTGTTATTGACATTAAAGAGGGGAATATAAACCAATTTCCTCTCAATAAAGGGACGGAACACTTCCCTAGAAAGAAAATCAAGTTACCTTTTGAGTATGTTCCGGGGGCTAGCTATTCTCTCTCTCTCTCTCTTGATAAAACATGATTCTTCTTTTGCTTTATGCCTAGCTTAAAGGCTTAAAAGAAAGCGCTTGTTGGGAGGCAACCCAAGATGTTTTTACTTCTGTTTTTAGTGTTCTTGATGATTTTTACTACTGTAGAAACATCATTGTATCTTTATTTTCAAGATTTTTGCCAAGTTCTAGCCTCTTATGATAAGGGAAGCAAAAGTTGTGACATGTTGTCCACAAAAAAGATTATGTCAGCTTGACGGAAAAAATCAAAACAAATCACCAGTTCATCTTTTTGAGCTGAATTGTTTACACAGAGTGCTCTATACAATTTGGAAACTTTCATATGTTCTGAGTTTTTTGAGTTGAGTTGTAGAAGTACCCCGAAAAAATTCTATACTACCTGCTGTTCTGTTTTTCACAGATTCTGCCACGTTCTTCCGTTCTTCACTTTTGCAAAACTTAAGCTTGCTTTTTCTTTGCAAATTTTTTTTTGGCAATCTTGAGAACAGTAGCTCTTCAAGAATATCTTTATTTCCAATAGAGGAAAAATATTTTATTAAGGGTACTAACCTCTCTAATCAGCTTATGACGAGTTATGTATGAAGAGAGTTTTCAACTGCGGTGACGGAAGATGATGAAAGAAGATCCGGGAGTGTCAAACGCTCAAGATTGGGGATGCCCCATGCATCCCCAATAAATATTCAAGGAGACTCAAGCTTCTAAGCTTGGGGATGCCCCCGTGCATCCCCTTCTCCATCAACAATCATTAGTTCGTCCTTCATCTCACTATATTTTTATCACTTCATGCGTTATGTGCTATGCTTGGAGCGTCTCGCTCTTAGGTTTCCTTTTTAGTTTTATCTAGCTTTGCTTGCTGTTCATAACAAGTTAGACCCCAACTTACTTTGTGTGGGAGAGAAACACGCTCCACTTCAATCTAGAACACATCATAGGATTTTCATGTCTATCTTCTCTCTGTTGTGTGTTCTTTATCTTTTCGTAGTTGCTGCCATGTTTAGCTCTTAGTTTTCATGTTTATATTTTTCAAGAGCTTTAAATTTAGTTTAGTTTAGCTTATTTCTGGAATTCTCTTTAGTTTTCATGTTTATCTTGTTAAGAGAGTTGGTTGTTGCACTAAGTTGTGTCTTGTCTTGAAGTAGGTAATTGAGGTTGCTATTCAATTGTAGTAGTAACTTGCAATAGTTTTGAGGTATTGTTGTGAGTAATATTTGAACTTTTGGTGTCAATAGCTCTAGCCTATTAGTGATAGGTGTCGTATTTTGGGCAATCCGTGTTTATTTTCAAAACCTACAAAAACTAGTTGAGAACTCTAGCTACTAGATGGATCGCTAATCTTTTGAGGGGTCGGATATTAGAGTACACTCACGTACCATTAGTCGATGATGCGCAATGATAACCAAACCCCTATACACTCCTCCTCCGGGTACTTGTCTCTTTGTGAAACCTCCTTATTAGATTGAGAGTTACCGATAATAAGTTCATGAGTTCTTCAGACTAATGTAAGTATGCAAAGTTGGCACTTCTACCTCCTCGTATTTGCTAGCCTCTTCGGTACCGCGCATTGCCCTCTTCCCACTCCGAGAGTTGGCGTCCACCTCGCCGGTGCATCCAAACCCTTGGCATGATACGCTCTGTCATCATAAGCCACCCTATATCTTTCCTCAAAACAGCCACCATACCTACCTATCACGGCATTTCCATAACCTTTCCGAGATATATTGCCATGCAACATCCACCTCTTCATGACTTGATCTTCATGTCATACATGTTCCTGCTACACTGGCAGAGGCATACATTTGCATACATCATGATATCTACATCTTCTTTATGTTGAGTACCTTGTAAAGTGTGAAGATCTTCTTTACCTTCTTGTAAAATAGAGTGTTGCCCTTAAGTGAGGAAAAGATCCCAAAGAGGATGAATTTAAAAGATCCCAAAGAGGACAAATGAGAGTTAAATAGAAAGAGCCATTGAGGCATCCAAAAAATAAAAAAAATTAAAAAAAGAGAAAAAGAAAATAAAAAGAGAGAAAGGGGCAATACTATTATTTTTTGAAAGATCCACACTCGTACTCCCTCTTATCCTTGTACTCCATAGGGATGATCATTTATGCATATAGCTATGTGGGGACCTTCACACTATAGAACTTGGCTTGCATATTCCAAGGATGAGCCTCCTCAAATGAGCTCTAGGTCTTCATGAGCGAGAAACTTGGATGCACCCCCACTAGTTCCATTGGAGAGCTTTTCTTAGCTCATATGTGAATTCGTTGCATGGCAATCCCTACTCCTCACATCATATCTATCATTTGGCCTTTTATCGCCTATAATTGTCCTCATTGATGTGAGCCTTTCACACCCTTATTTTCTTCCTCCTCCACCATATTTCTCTCTTTGCCACCCTTATTGCATTCACGCAGATGCTGATTATTGTTCATAGTGATGTTGCGCAGATGGTTGATTTCATCCATCATCTTCTGTTTCTGCATTAAGTCTTGGTCGATGTGATGCTGAAGCATTTGCTGTGACCGAAGAGATACTTCCATGTGATGTACTGGCTTGATGAACTTCGAGCGAATATTATGTTCAGTCATATATGCTCGAATGCCAGTGTGCTCAGAAAATTGATCGTTGGGTCGAGCAATAATATGCAACACTTCCCTCACTGGAGGAGTAAATATATTCGGGTAAATTGATGCGGGGAATGGCACGTCACGAGAGTAATTGAAGATTTCCATCAGCCAGGGTGCATATGGCTTGTGAGAATTGTGATCATCCGCATAGGAAACCATCGGACGAATGAAGTAGTATTCAAAATCGAAGGTATGACCATGGACTAACTTCATCAGAGCAAGTTGCACATCATTGGGGATGGGAAAATTGTCGTGGACATCGAGCATTGGCATCAATGTCTTCGACAGAATATAAAACCATGACTAGGCTTCGAAGACTAGGTGCTTGGGAATTGGCTCAGTGGGGTAGTGACTTCCCACGACATCGAGATTCATTAGCATAGAAAATTGAGCAGGAGTTGGAGCAGGCAGATCATGCAGTTTGTGTGGCAATCCTTCGAAACGAGGCAAGTTGAGAACTGCCATAAATTCATCCACAGTCATGTGGAACACTTTTCCTTGAATCATGTAATCAAACTTCCAAGTCTTCGATCATATAAAAAATTCTAACACGGGGCAAGACACACAGAAAATCAATGATCACCTAGGAAAATATAAAACATTAGGCATGTATCCCGTAGGTAGTTGTGCGTGCTTGCAATAAGAACTTGCAAAACATCTTTTGTCCTACCATCCCACTACGAACGGGGCCAAGGGGAACTTATGGAGATTAAGGTGCTCCTGTCAAAGAGCACCGGAACAAATCAATAAACTCAATGGATACATGGAATCCTCAAATTATGGATCATCCCCTTTGGTGTCCCAAGCTGTCACCTTTGGGATCGCCGGTTCCGGACCATAATAGGTGCATACAACTCATAGATAGGATCAAGAACATAAATATACTCATGAAAACACAAGTGGTTCAGATCTGAAAACATGGAACTCATGCCCAAAGTGACAAGCATTAAGAGAAACAAGTTGTAGCAAAGATAATAAACACCACAGTAGATGATATGCAACATGCCCCCAACAATCTGACGAACTATTACATGAACAAACTCACCCAATCCCTACCATCCCCTTTGCCTACAGCAGGGAATTACTCACACATGAGAAGAGAAGTCATGGAGGGAGGATGGAGTGGTGATGGTGATGACGATGGCGACGATCACCCCTCTCCGGAGGCCATATGAGCCTCCAGATTAGCCCTCCCGAGGAAGAACAGAGGGTGGCGGCGGCTCCGCGACGGGTTCTGGAAAAGCGACTTGTGTTTTGGAGTTTTCCCGTCACGGGAATAAATAGGAGTCGAGGTAGGGCACCAGAGGCGGTGGGCCCCCCTGGATGGCCTCTGGCCCCACTTCTGGCTCAGGGCTCCTTCCGGTGCGTGGATTTTTTGTAAATTTTCTGGGAATTTTCTGAGATGTCCAAAAATCGATTTTCCTGCACACAATAAAACCATACAGGAAGCTCTGCTGAAAACAGCGTCAGTCCGGGTTAGTTTAGTTCAAATCATGCAAGAATGAGGGCAAAACAATAGCAAAAGTGTTTGGAAAAGTAGATACGTTGGAGACGTATCAACTCCCCCAAGCTTAGCCTATTGCTTGTCCTCAAGCAATTCAGTTCAACGAACTGGACTCGAGAAAGAAAACTTTGACAAACTCTTTTGCTTCATAAGATGTATATAAGTCGGTACTACGAAAAGAGTTTAGCAAGTATCAAAACAATGCTATGAGGACAATGCACTAAGCAATTCTTCTTTCAAGTGATCAATCACAAACAACCAAAAGTAAATAATATGTTGTCGAGAATCAAGACAAGATCACAATGCACATAGCTTGAACATACTAGAGTAGTATCTCGCTAGCCTCCATGAGTGAAGCAAAACATAAATGCAGAAGGAGGCTAGAACTAAGAATTTTAGACGATCAATATCACAATCATGTAGTAGACAATGTGGTACTTTGGGACAATGCATGTTACACTAAGAATGACAATTATGCTCTCAATAGTTGTTGCTTTGAAAAAAGAGGGGGAGAATATTGAACCGTGGCTTTTTGATGGCAAGTTTGAAAACCCGTGGTTGGAAGAAAATACTAAACATGTGCCAGAGCTCTTGGTTTTGAAAACAGATATAAAATTCTTTTGAGAAGTGCAACTTTCCAGTCAACGGTGAACGGTAAATGTCTCTCAATATCTCCCATGCCAACCATATTAATGCTTTTGCTTACACTTTTGTTCCCTTGTCCATAAATCCTTTGACGGTCTATGGAACCTTTTATTTTGCCTCAAGAATGGAAGGAGGTTATCGTTCCATCTATCATTAGCAGCATTTGGTCCATTTCATTCCATCATCAAGTATGGGGGAGGTGTAACTCTCTCTTTTTATATAAATTTGACTAGTTAAAACTTCCGTCAAAATATTTTTGGCATGGTAGATACTGATTTTCCCTCACCGCACCATGAGCTTGTACGGTTACAAAAGGGAATCTTTTAAATAAATTTCGAGATGGCACAAGAAAGTCTAAGTTAGGAGTGGCCGGTAAATACCACATATAGGTAGGTATGGTGGACTCAAGTGGAATAACTAGTTTGAAAAGGAGTTTGGATACACAAGCAGAATTTCGCTTAGTGCGAGTGAAGGCTAGCAAAAGACTGGGAAGCGACCAACTAGAGAGAAATAATTGTCATAATCATGCAGAGCGACAAAGCAACATTGAACCAGGAATGAAATTGATATAACTATTCTGAAACAAAAAGGTCATCAAGGCATGATAGACTTTTTAGTCATGAGCATGTGTGAACATGTGCCAAGTAAATCCAAGAATTCTCCGAAGGGAAATACCACTTCAATATTCCAAATCATGAACAATGCAATGCAATGCATGTAAATCATTTCAACAACACATTATGCACTCTAGCTATATGAGATCAACCACAAAGAAAACATGAACACTGGGAAAGCATTGTAAACATAGCACTATGTCGCTACAAGCTGGTCTCTAGATCATAAGTACAGGCATATGTACAAAAGTAGAAACAAGAAGAGTTCATACCGGTTTCCCTTGTTGCCTCCCTTTCTTAGATCTTCGTCATTACTTTCTTGTCACTTGCATGACCGAACGTGGGAAATATAATCAAATGCCATCGCGGACTCGAGCTGAACTCTGAAAACAAAGAAAACTAAAGAGAGAAAGGAAATCTTTTCCAATGTTTTCAAAGGTTTAACGAAAGATAAAGAAAAGATAAATATTTTGTTGTTTTTGCGAATTAAAAGATCAAAGAAGAACGGACAAAAACTTCAAAAAGATCAAAGCGAAAAAAGGATAATACAATGGAAAAGTGAGAAGGGCACGTAGTCCCCCAAGCTTAGGCTTTTGGCCTAATTTGGTAGAAGCTACTGCCCCCAGGAGCCTCCTGCTCCGGGGTGATGGTAAGTCCAGGAGTCGTATGAGCCCTCCGGCGCATACACCAAAGTTCTCGGGTCCTCCCATGAGGAAGGTCATGTGCTCCAAGCAGAGGAAGACCCCTCACCATACTGAGTGACGGTCTCCCCCTGGAAAGGTGGGAACTCACTATGCTTCTCCTCGTCGGGCACAACCCCCTCCGTTCCTGCGGGTGTGATCAAACAAAAGTGGTGCAGGCAGACGGATCTCACGAGTAATGGTCTTTTCAAACCTCAAAATATAAAAAATGTTACCAAACTGCAAAGTCGTGGTAACAAACTTATGCCTCTTCATAGCATCAAGATCAAGACTTGTGTATGAAAAGGGAACATGATCAGGATGCGGGGTGCCATTCAAATGCTCTAGGATAAGTGTGGCGTAAACGCCACCATATAAATCACCCTTGTTACCATTCATAGCAAGGCGTCGAGCAATTAAGGCACCCAAATTATACTCATTCCTATCAGAGAGGGCGTTTGCATAGATAGCGAAATCTGGTGCAGAACCGTTGCTCGTGTTGTCACGAGCCAACACCCCTCTAGCAATAAAGTACGCAAAATACCTGATGTGGGGGAATAAAATGATGGGAATCTATGTACGCCGAATATCGCTCTCTTCCTGGCTACAAAGAGAGTTGAAGATAGTCCTCAACTCGGAGGGCTAAGTGTTCATCCTCGCCATCTGACCAGCGTTCGGCACACCTATTATTTCACAAAACTGCACCAAAGACATGGTTATAAGATCATTTTAAATTTTGAACTCGATGGTTCCAGCAACATGGTTATAAAAAAATTTATTAATAAAGCTGGAGGTGAGCTTCTTATATTGTACCACACGGCATAGTGCTAGCCGTGTCAAACCTGCATTGGAGCAAAGGTCGGAAAAATCCTCCTTAATTCCTGCAGCTTCAAGAAAATCATCGCACGGATACATCATTGTGCCTGTTGGACTTGTGTCTTCCAAAAACTCCAGGGGCACATGATCTTCATTGTAGCTCGATCGGAGCGCTCAGGCTTCTTCTTCCCAAGCCACCTCTTTGCTTTTCCTAGCAAACTCATTTCTGAAATTTTTAACAATTCACAAAAACAAGGATTTAAGCAAAGTGAGTTGAGGCATACTACTCTACTCACTTACCTAAGGCATAAACTTGCATCAAAACTTGGAAAATAAATTTCTACACATGCATGCAAGCTCATATAAACCGCACCAAGAACTACTAAATACTCACAAATGAAGCCACCAATCAAAAATCTAATTGGTGGGGTGAAGGAGTTACATACCAGGGAGTATTTGCTCAAAATTTCAGCCCAAATGGTGGGCCGTAGAGAGATCGAAAATCGCCTCCAAGAACAGCAAGAACACGAGCACGGGGGCCGAACTCGTGTTTTTGGAGAGAAAGAGAGAGAGAGGAAGAAGAAATACCTGTAGGTGGGGCCTGTGGGCCCCAGGCACCCTGTGGGCGCGACCAGGGGAGTGGCCACGCTAGCTGGCCGCCTGGGCCACTGGTGGTCCCCCTGGTATGCCCCGGGTGCCTCTAGGTCACTCCCGGCATGGAAATTTTTAATTTATTTTTTCTAGAATTTTTCTAAAAACTTCACTCTTGAAAATTATTCGGAGTTTAAAAGCTGCGAAACTTTCTGAAAACTTGAAGCAGTGATTAGAATTGTGAAGCTTCAAAAAGATATAAACTTGGTACAACAAGGAGAATAAAAGCTAAAGAAAATGAGAACATAACAAGCTCCACTTTTTACCTATATAAAACATGCTCACTACCAAGGTTGATCAAGTCTTACCAACAAACCGGCGATATATAGAGCAAAAAGTCTCACCTCTTATGAAGTGATCATTGCACCTTTACTTTAATGGACATTGTCCCCACCATAATGGTTTTGTATTTGTGGTTCATGTGTAGAGGACAATCCCATTCTCCAATCTTCACGGTCTCGATATTCTCTATTGAGTTAAGGCCATGCCTTTTGTCGATATTCTTTGGAAAATACACCGTGTGTTCTTTATCATCTACATTGAAGGTGACCTTTCCTTTATTGCAATAAATAATAGCACCTGCGGTGTTAAGAAAAGTTCTACCAAGAATAATGGACATGCTCCCATCCTCGGGAATGACAAGCACAACAAAATCTGTAAGAATCAAGCAATTAGCATCTTCAAAGGTAACATCCTCACAAATACCTATCGAGGAGGCTGTTGACTTATCAGCCATCTGAAGAGAGATATCTGTGGGGATTAGATTATCTAAACATAGCCTTTTATAAAGAGAAAAAGGCATAACACTCACCCCTGCTCCGAGATCACATAAAGCAGTTTTGACATAATTATTTATTATGGAGCAAGGAATGGTGGGTATACCTGGATCACCAAGCTTCTCAGGAATCTTTCCACTGAAAGAGTAGTTAGCAAGCATAGTACATATTGCCTCATTAGGAACTTTTATTTTATTAGTAATAATATGTTTCATATATTTCGAATAAGGAGGTAACTTAATAGCATCAGTCCGTGGAATTCGAAGAAAAAGAGGTTTCATCCATTCACAAAATTTATTATAATGCTCTTCTTCTTTAGATTTGAGAGACTTACCTGGAAAGGGCATGGCTTTCTGTACCCATGGTTCTCTTTCCTTCCCATGTCTTCTTGCGGTGAAGTCTTCTCTAGTATACTTATTGCATTTATCGGGTTCTTCTTCTTCTCGCACCTCGGGAGGATCATCCTTCTCCTTATCATTTTCTTCGGGCTCATCACCGTCTTCAGTTTCAGCATCGGAGATAGATATGCTGTTAGGATCAACAACAGGTTCTTGACTTGTAATAGGATCATTGGAGTTGTCAGCCTCCTTTTATTTCTTCTTCTTCTTTTTCTTCTTTGGAGAGCTAAAAATCTCGTCTTCTACCTGTACTTGAGAATCTTGCTCGATCCTCTTCGGATGCCCCTCGGGATAAAGTGGGTCCTGGGTGTGTGTTCCACCCCTAGTTTTGATGCCATAAGCTTGTATGCCCTGTTTGGCATTGTTAGCAAGCAAATCTTTTTGCACATTAGAAATTTGTTCAAGCTGAGTTTGAACCATATGAAAATGCTTAACAAGACATTTAACATCATTAACTATTCTTTCTAGAACACCAAGAAAACTTTTGATAGCAAGAGAATTATCATGCAACTGACTTTGTATCCTCCTATTAAAATAGTCTTGCTTAATAATAAAATTATCAAGCTCATCTAAGCATTGGTTGGGAGGCTAACCTTTAGGGATATGACTTTCAGTAAAGTCTAATAGAGAGTGTACCTCTACCAAGGGAGGGTGAGTAGTAGGCTCACACATTTTCTCGATAGGCGGTAGCTTCTTCATGTCTTCGGCTTTAATACCTTTCTCCTTTATAGACTTATTTGCTTCTTGCATATCTTCGGGGCTTAGAACAAGCATGCCCCTCTTCTTTGGTGGTGGAGGTAGTTCAGGGATGGACCAATCTTTGTGGTTCTTGTCAATCTTTCCCGTTAATTCTTCAGCATCGTCCGGTGTCCTTTCCCTGAAAACACAACCAACACAACTATCCTGATAGGATCTAGATTCATTGGTTAGAGAAGCGTAAAATATATCAAGTAATTCTTTCTTTGGGACTTCATGTCCCGGCCTAGCCTTAATTAAATCACAATACCTCCCCCAAGCTTTAGGGAGGTGCTCATCCTGCAATTGTTTAAAGTTATAGATTCTTTGCAAAGTAGCATGTTCCATATGACCAGGAAAATATTTATCAACAAAGAATTGAACTAAGTCCTGAGGACTCTCAATGGAACCATAAGGTAGTACATCGTACCATGATTTAGCGTCTTCCTTCAAAGAAAAAGTAAAAAGCTTGGCCACATAGAAGTTTCGTAACTTTTCATAAGTACTAAATATGTCACCTAACTCAGCGAGTTTTGTCAGGTGTGCTATAGCATCATCATTTTCTCTGCCATAAAAAGGGGCAGCCTCGACTATAGATATAAGTGAAAGATCAAAAGACAAATCATAATCAGGATCAGTGATGCATATAGGGGATGTGGAAAATTTAGGATCAGGAATAATCTTGTTCTTCATGGAGTGCTTTTCGAGCAGCTCCTTCACAGCACCAGGGTCAGAGTCGACACACTCTTTGAGTTCCCTGCAAAAATCATCATCAAGAGTAATATAATCATCATCAAGGATCCTCTCCTTGAGTTCATCTAAGTCTGGGTAACCAAAGGTTTTGCAAGTAGGAATATAGGTAGTAGGAGTCGCGGTCTCAGATTCTGTTGCAACCTTAGCAGTCTGAGTTTCAATATAGTGACCAAGAAAACTAATATCATAAAGAGTAGTGGAAGCATCATCAAAAGTATCGAATGTAGTAACAGACTCAGTTGAAGTATCATGTGGTGGTAGTGGTGAAGCAAACTTACTTATAACGGAAGGTGAATCAAGCGTAGCACTGGTACTCAGAACGGTACCTTTTCTTGTAGTAGATGGTAGGATCGGAACCTTGGGGTCTCCTTTCTCACCCAAAGCGGATGAAGTGTGGAAGGCAGAATACTTCAAGTAGACTTGTAAATATTGCTATGCTCCCCGGCAACGGCGCCAGGAAACAGTACTTGATGACCCTCAACTATAGGGGATCGTGTGTAGCGCTTTCGCGGGTAAGTTAACCCAATTTATTGCTTCGACACAAGGGGAGCCAAAGAGTACTTATAAGCTTTGACAGTTGAATTTTCAATTCAACCGCACCTGAAATATACTTTCTTGCAACAAAGTATTAATAGCAACTGTAGTATGATAGTGGTAGCGATGGTGGTACCAGGAAAAGTAAAACAAAAGAAATAAACTAGTAGTAATCAGGAGGATTAAACAAGAATAGATAGGGAGATATAGGGTCTCCTTGCCGACTTCCCCTCGTTGGTTTAAACTCCTCCAACTTCTTTCCATTGAACATAACCGAATAAGAGACAGAGGTGACTAAGCTCATCACCACAGAAACCCATCTTTCCGAGAAACCCACTTTGATCATTATGGCCTCCAGATAAGACCATTCCACCCGGTCATAGGCCTTCATCATATCAACCCACTTGTTCCTTTTCATGAACTGCAAACACTCATATTCCACTATGATCTTATCTGTAATAAGGCGTCCCGGCACAAAAGAAGACTGCTCATTCGAGATGATCTCCGGAAGAATTAACTTTTGACAGTTGGCATGCACTTTCGATGCAATTTTATATAGAACATTGCACAGACTGCTAGGACGGAATTGTGTAAGCCGAGTAGAATTTTTCACCTTTGGGATTAGAAACAAAAACGTGTTGTTGATGCTCTCAACAATTTCCTCGCCCCTAACAATCCGAAGGACAGCAGTGAAAACGTCATCACCACAAATATCCCAGTGCTTCTGAAAACATGTGTCGGGAATCCATCCGGTCCGGGGGCTTTCAAGGGGAACATTTGAAAAAGAGCTCTCTTAACCTCCTCAGCCGTGTAGACCGCAACCAGAGCTGCATTCATCTCCGGTGTTTACTTTGACGAAACAGAATCAAGTACAACATTCATATTTGAAACACGTTTGGATGTGAACAAATCCTTATAGAACTGCGTTGTTGATGACCCTCTACTGTAGGGGATCGTGTGTAGCATTTTCGCGGGTAAGCTAACCCAATTTATTGATTCGACACAAGGGGATCCAAAGAGTATTTATAAGCTTTGACAGTTGAGTTCTCAATTCAACCGCACCTAAAATATACTTTCTTGCAACAAACTATTAATAGCAACTGTGGTATGATAGTGGTAGCAATGGTGGTAACATCAAAAGTAAAACAACAGAAATAAACTTGTCGTAACCAGCAGGATTAAAAATACTTTAGGCTAGGGAGATGGATGGTTGGGCGCTGCATGAGTAAGAGTGAACATGTAATAAATTCTAACACGGGGCAAGGCACACAGAAAAACATTGATCATCTAGGCAAATATCAAACATTAGGCATGTATCCCGTAGGTAGTTGTGCGTGCTTGCAATAAGAACTTGCACAACATCTTTTGTCCTACCATCTCGCTACGAACGGGGCCAAAGGGAACTTATGGAGATTAAGGTGCTCCTGTCAAAGAGCACCGGAACAAAGCAATAAACTCAATGGATACATGGAATCCTCAAATTATGGACCATCCCCTTTGGTGTCCCAAGCTGTCACCTTCGGGATCGCCGGTTCCGGACCATAATAGGTGCATACAACTCATAGATAGGATCAAGAACATAAATATACTCATGAAAACACAAGTGGTTCAGATCTGAAAACATGGCACTCGGGCCCAAAGTGACAAGCATTAAGAGCAACAAGTTGTAGAAAAGATGATAAACACCACTGTAGATGATAGGCAACATGCCCCCAACAATTTGCCGAATTATTACATGATCAAACTCATCCAATCCCAACCATCCCCTTTTCCTACAGCAGGGAATTACTCACACATGATAAGAGAAGTCATGGAGGGAGGATGGAGTGGTGATGGTGATGACGATGGCGACGATCTCCCTTCTCCGGAGGCCATATGAGTGACGAGGGGGTGACCCCATGACTCCTGATGGGCCTACCCGGTGTACCCGAAGACAGAAGGCCCACAAAGATGCTTCCTGGGCCCAGCCTTGGCCCACTAGTGGCACCGACGTAGAAGTCCACGACTCGTAAGGAAGGTGCAAACCTACCGTGCGGTACAATATTAGGGTTAGGAAACCTCATCTGTAATCGAAGACGGGTTCCCCAAGACCTAGCCTAGTATATAAGGGCGGGGAGGGGAGGCGTTGAGAGGGACCAATACACAATCTGCAACCCTAGCCTTGTGCGCACTAGCCTTGGCCTTCCCTGTAATCGCATCTCCAAGCAATAATATCAAGAAGGAACGTCTCCTCCTGTTAGCCGACGAGCTATCGTCCAACCTGTGCCTCTCATGATTAACCCAGGGTCCCTGACCATGGGATTTTCCGGGGTTGATCCCCGTCAATTGGCGCCGTCTGTGGGAACCGCACAGGTTGGGAACGCGATCTCGGCGGCCTCACTAACATCTTGAACACCCGCCAACACGATGACTCCACCAGCACCCTTCGATCCGACGACCCAGGCGGATTCCGATCTGTTTGGGTCCTTCGGTTTCAAGGCTCATCTTTTGACTCTCCGACCAGTCTTCGCTGATCTACGCTCCGGCATCAACCTGATCTTCGGAGCATATCAGATCTACATTAACCATTGGGGCGCCCTCCGCCTCACGGACAATGCTCGAGCACCTGCGACGACATCTACAGCAACAATCGACGCGGTCGCCACCCGCGCAGCCTCCCTTCGAGCCAGCCGTGATTGCACACCCAACCCAAGACTTCACGTCACCCGGGACCGCTCGGGTGGACCCTCGGCCTGGAAGAGCAGCATCATACGCGTGAGCAAGAAGGCAGACAGGGCACCATCGCAGGTGTTAATGGCAAAAGTCGACACACCAGCAGCAAACGGCAAGGGCTAAGACGACGACTCGAATACTCGCCAAGATAACCAAACCAACGGCAACACAAAAGAGTCCGGAACCACTAGTAAGACCGTCGTGAAGCTGGGAGCAGTGGGAATCATACCAATGAAAGTACCACAGGGACAAGAACAGAGCAACCACAAGAGCAACGAGCCATCAAGCAGAAAGCAACAAGCCCCGGATGCGGTGGTAGATGACCCACCCAGAAAGCGAATATTCCTGTCTAAAGAGTCATGGCCACAGTAAGGGACGCAGTTGAACACGGAAATCTACTACCAGCAAACACAACAAGGGACGAACTCAGGGCATACAACAAAATGGCAAGCGAGCTAACCCAGCAAACGAGACAACGGCGCCTAGAGATGGAGAAGCAAGAAAGGGAGGCCGCCGAGCAGAAAAACAATCGCAAGCCACCTCCCAGAGGCGACTCTCCCGCTCACGGCTCCCCTCCCTGCACTAAATCAAAACTTAGCAACCTGCGACGAACAGACAGGGAAAGAGTGGTTCGGAAGCTCGACGAGGACTTCAAGCTAGAGGAGGAGGACGATGAAAAGGAACCCGTCACACCAGCAGAAGCCCTTATAAGTGCCCGAGACTACCTATCTCGCTCCCAGAAAAGTAGGAAGAATAGACCAGACCGCAACACATCAATAGCCTTGCAGATAATGAAAGTCGCCATCGCCACCTCAGCACCCAAAAAATCAAGTGCAAGGCGACCGACCCGCAAGAGGACACCAGACAGGGACCCTAACTCTCCCGACGACGACGACAACAGCGATGACTGGCGCAAACGCTCCGGCAAAAACAAGAAGCACGATAGTGACGACAACGACAACAGGCGCCGCAGCAGTCAACGAGACGCGCGCGACGACGTCATGCAGAACAAAGTCAACCGCAGCAGGCGAAGACGCATAGCACGTGAAGAGTACTCGGACGAAGAAGCTTCCGACGAAGAAATTGAGCCATGAGGAGCATTATGTTCCACGCGTTCTATACGCGAGATGCGAATGCCGAGTGGGTTCAAATTGAACTCCACAACGTTAAAATACAATGGACTCGAGGATCCGGAGGCATGGCTCGACGACTACTTAACAATAGTTAAGTTTCAGCGAGGGACCAACGTCACGGCAATGCAGTACGTGCAGCTCATGTTCGAGAGCTCGGCACGACACTGGTTGAAGAATCTCCCGCGAGTATCCATCAGGTCATGGAGGCAGTTCCGCGGAGCCTTCATAGAAAACTTTAAATCTACATACAAGCGACCAGCATCGCTCGAGGAGCTGCGGGCGTGCAAGCAAGGAACCAGGGAAACCTTGCGAGCCTACATCCAGCGGTGGAATATACTAAAAATTCAGCAGAAGACATATCAGACGTAAGCGCAATCGACGCGTTCAGGCGAGGCCTGCAGCGCATTGAATTCAAGGAACATCTCAGGCAGATGAAAGTCTGAACACTCGCACGGCTGCTAGAGCAAGCCAACAGCTGGGCGGACGGCAAGGATTCCGTTCGCAACGAAACAGAAATCCACATCGCACGCCCAGAACACGACTACGACTACCACAATGGAGAAAGAGGACTCGACCGACGAAGGAAGAGATGTAGGCGTAGTTTCTACGACGACAGAGGACCCGGCATGGTCGCTGCCGGCTTCCCAGATGACAGAGACGGCAGGCATCGCGATGACAGCAGAACACAGCGAAGAGATAACCCTGAAGACGTGCCCAAATCTCAGAAACGAGACTGGAGGACGAGGCAGCCGCGCGACAACACTAGAACATACCGCTCGGCAAAAGAACAACTCGACGGACCATGCTCGATACATGGATTCAGAAACGAACGAGGGGAGCTTAGATCAGGGCACACCCTCAGGAACCGCAGAAGCTTCAACGAGTTGGCTGAGGAAAAAAGTCGATCCGCGACAACAGCGGCCCAGCCACTCGCAAGCATAGCAGCCGGGCCTATCGCCCACAACGCACCACCAGCCCCTCCCCTGCCAACAAGGCAAGTGGCTGCAATCCAGGAACAGCGCAGGACACCAGAAGAAGAGGAGCAGTATCTAGAAGCCCACGGTAGGATCTACATGATACAAGAAGGCAGGCCTTCAAATAGGCAATAGAAGCAGGTCACAAGACAAGTTTTTCTCGCAGCCTCCTCGCACCCCGCTATCCCGGAGTACTTGCGCAGGTCCGAGACAGAAATCACTTTCTCTCGGGAGGACCACCCGCCAGCCAGCCCTCGACCAGGACACGCCGCACTAGTGCTCGAGGCCAGAATTGGAAACTACGACATGTCACGAGTGTTCATGGACGGCGGCAGCGGGATCAACATCATCTTCACCAGGACACTCGAAGAAATGCTCATCCAGAGATCCGCGCTCAAATCCTCAGGTACAACCTTACATGGGATTGTGCCAGGAAAAGTAGTCTACCCTCTGGGAAAAATATGCCTGGAGGTGGTTTTTGGCAATGCGACCAACTTTCGCAAGGTGATCATAGATTTTGAAGTGGTCGACTGGAAGTCGCAGTACCACGCAATCCTCGGGCGACCAGCCTTCGCCCGCTTCATGGCAGTGCCACACTATGCCTACCTTAAGCTAAAAATTCCAGGCCCGAATGGGGTCATCACAGTCAGCGGCAGTTTCATCAGGTCCAACCACTGCGACAAGGAATTCCACAAGATATCAGAGGCCTTTGGAGCTCACCAAGCTAGTAGAACCACGGGACTCGCAGAAGAAGCGCGCCCATAGAAGAAGACACCACCTGAAGGACCCGATCACTCGGAGAAGAAGCTACCTAGCCCTTAAGGCTACCACGCCGTCGTTTTAAATAAATGGGACTGTCTTCATCAGAACCCCCCCTCCTTACTAAATGTTAGAAACAACAGGAAGAATATTGAAAAATATTTTCCCAAAAAACTGATTAATTGGCACTCGGGGGCTTGCCGCAGCAGCCACCCCCCGAGGCATTCTTCGCAATCGCGACATACAAAATTGGCACTCGGGGGCTCGCCGCAGCAGCCACCCCCCAAGGCGTTCTTCGCAATCGCGACATAAAAAATTGGCACTCGGGGGCTCGCCGCAGCAGCCACACCCAGAGGGGTTCTCCGCAATCGCGACATAAAAAATTGGCACTCGGGGGCTCGCCGCAGCAGGCACCCCCCGAGGCGTTCTTCGCAATCGCGACATAAAAAATTGGCACTCGGGGGCTCTCCGCAGCAGCCACCCCCGAGGCGTTCTTCGCAATCGCGACATACAAAATTGGCACTCGGGGGCTAGCCGCAGCAGCCACCCCCCGAGGCGTCCTTCGCAATCGCGACATAAATGAAGTTAGCACTCGGGGGCTCTCCTGAGCAGCCACCCCCCGAGGCACCCTTCGCAATCGCGACACAAATGAAATTGGCACTCGGGGGATCGCCGCAGCATCCACCCCCGAGGCGTTCTTCGCAATCGCGAACCAAACGAAATTAGCACTCGGGGGCTCGCCGCAGCAGAAAAACCCCTTACTGCAAAACCAAGACAACAAAGGAGTACAGTACACCAAGAGGAAGCATATACAAAGCGAGGAAGCACCTAACCCCCAGGCTGCATCTTCGCCTTAATAAGAGAACCCAGATAATGGTCGTTCTCTTCGCAAACCCGCTTCACAACTTGGCGCGCAGGCTCATCGACCGCCGCGTAGTGCTCATCCATTGGGTGATCCCAACCACCTGGAGGACCTTCCACCACTTGAGCAATATTAGCTCCCGGCCAATGACTATGGACCAAGCCCAAGGCAGCCCGAGCTCCAGCATGAATCTGGTGATCCATCACGAGACGCAACTTCGCAGGCTGAGAAAATACGCGGCGGAGTGTCTCAAAGGACGATGGCACCGCCTGCAGCCGATAAAACTCAGAGTGGATCCTGCCCAGCACCCGTTGACAGTACCGCAGAGCAGCCGACACCCAGTCAACTCCAAAATGAAGCACATCAAATGCTCGAGCACGAGCCCCATATGCCCAGAAAGGATTGTTCTCCTGCACATCAAGGTCATCCAGCCGCGACAGTTCCGATCGAACGGCCTTCTCTTCATCCCGGGACCGCCCCGCCAGCACTTCGAAAAACAGGATCAAAATCAAGACGAAGATAGAAAAGGTACTAAATGCAGTCGAGCAATCAATCAGAAGCCAAACTCACCCCGTAGGAGGTCAGACAACTTCACCCCCACGAAGCAAGGCTATACAACACGGCTTCAGTGCGCTCGCGTTTGAAATGATGGACTGCTGCAGCCCCCTTGAGGCGAACAACTTCCTGGTCAGCGTTTCTTAGCCTCAAGCACACGGACTCGTACGCACCCTCGCGAGCGTCCTCCTTCAACGAACTCCAAGCCCGAAGAACGCCCGGGGTGGCCTACCGCAAAATGAACAAAAAGAAAGGAAAATCAAGCACAACAGCAGGAATGGCCAAGCAGTTACTCCAATAAAAGTAACCCAGATTCACCACCACAAAGGAGGCATATTACAACCAAAAGTTTCAGACGACACGACATGGCTACGCCTCCCCCTTTCCCGTAGAGGAGGGATACCGAGCATCCACAACTTTTTGGAGGCGACGAGCCAGAGCAGTGGCTCACTCACTCTGCTCGTCGGTGTAATCAGGGATAGTCTCAACCAGAGAGTCGTCAATGGCAATTCCGTGCCCCATAAGAATAACAAGGGACGTGGAAAGACCACTCACCATGTTCTCGCCAATTAGCTCCTCCAAGAGATCCCCGTCATCGCCAAATGCAGTAACGCGGGCGTCTAGACCAGCTGGCAACTTCTCGTCCCCCGGCATGAGGTGCTCATGAGCAAGACCCACAAGAGTGGAAGCCCGGGCGCAGACAACCTTGGCAACATCAACAGCAGCCGACATGGCATCAACGGACCCACGGAGATCTCTAGACCCCGATGCAACCACTTCCGTCGCACTTGCACCCGTAGAGGGTGCAACAGGCAACCAAATTACTACGGGAAGACAAAGAGACAAAGCGCCCAGGAAAGGAACGACAACTTACACACAAGCGAGTCCGCCAAGACCCGAAGACGCTTGTACTCGACCGCCTCCGCCTGCACAAGCTCCTCCTCGTCCTGACGCAGGCGTACCAGCTCCTCGTGCTGATCATGCAACTCTTTCTCCTTGGAAGCCAAAGCAGCCTTGAGGTTAGAAATCCCTCTTTCTGCCTCCTCGACCTGCTTCTCGGCAGTTTGGCGACGGTCTGAGAAACAAGACAACACTCAGAATAGAGGACCCAGCAGTTCACGCACATCAGTGCAGGAAGAAATGCTTACTACTCATGGAAGATAAAGCATCCTGGGCAGAATCGTGGGCCTGTTTCCAATGCTCAGCTTCGACCACTAGACGCTCACAGTGTTGGAACACCGGCTATTCGAAGAAATCAAATATTAAGACAGAACTAAAGCAAGACTACAACCAACCGCAAGGGCTTGCTTGCAGCCTCGGGGCTACTCCCATCGGGAGCACTTGTCGTGCTCCCAATGACAAAACGGTACAATACAAAGACAGAGCCAAGGAAAGACTACAATCAACCACTTGCTTGCAGCCTCGAGGGATACTCCCATCGGGAGCACTGCCGTGCATCTGATGAAAAAAACTACACAAGCAAGCAGGAAACAAACTGACCAGCCCAGCTATGCGGTCGAAAGAGCGGACTTTATCTTCAACGGCAAGATCAAGACGGCCCAAGTAAGGATGTCCTGGAGTAGCAGGCTTGACATCAGGAGCAACAACACCAGACGCCACTGGCGTAGCAGCAGCAGGAATCACACCCGAAACCGAAACAACAGGAGTCACCGACGGTACGGGCTGAACAACAGCAGCTTAAGAATACTCAGTGTGCTTGGCAGCTACTCCAGAGTCAGTTGAATGCAGGTCGACAGTAGCCGCGCTGGTGGAGGAAGCAGCCAGAGCAGTCGCAGCGCTACAAGATAAAAATCATCAGACAAAAGAACAGAGGAAAACAGCCCCGACAAAGTTGAGCAGATTCTTACTCGCCACGCGCATAGCGAGTACGCACCAACCTCCCAAGACTGGACCTTTTGCGGGCAGCAATAGGAGGAGACGACTCAGCAGACGGCGGAACAGCACCACTCGTCGCGCCAAGATCTTCGACGGCCGAAGGCCGCGACCGCTTGACACGAAAGGGGTCCGAGTCCTCACTATATTCGGTCTCTGGCAGCTCGGCCCCCGTGGACTTGTCAGCACTAGTGGCACCCGCGAGCACGCTGGCATCAACAATCAGAGCAGCATCATCAGCAGCGGAAGCATCTGGCTCTTCGTGAATATCAGCATCCTCCGGCTGCGGAGGGTTGCACAACACGGGAACATGGCCATACAAAGCAAATAGCATCATCAGCAAGTAGTCAAGCAAAACATCTAAATCAGATGACAAATTCAAAGACGCGAACCTGCGGCAGCGCGTGATCAGAAGCATATGGACGGATGAAACCCATCTCAGAAATGCTCGAGCACTTGGTCACATGCTGGATTCGGGTCAAGAGGCCATCGGCATTAAGCTCCTCGGAGGAGCATCTCGTTGAGTCCTCGAGACCCTCATACTGCCACATGGGACGGGCTCGATACTGCAATGGCTAGACGTGCCTCCCCATAAAAACAGAGATGAGCTGCCCACCGGTCAAGTTGTCCTTCCATACAGCAACCCTCTCCAAGAATGGAACCACTATAGACGACTCTCTCGCAGACAAAGAATGGGACCACGAAGCTTGCTTGACCACTCGCGCTTTGGGATTAAAGGGAGCGAGACCAAATCGTTGCCCAGCAACGTATTGATCCTTCAGATAGAACCAAATTTTCCGCCAAGCACTGACGGAGTCCAGCATCTCTAAATCAAAGTACGAATTTTTATCCCTAATGGATATGCCCACCTGCCCCACAGCATACTCGGACTTCGTCCTCTTTATACAAAAGAGGCGCTTCCAGAGCCCCCAATGGGGATAGATCCCCAAGAAGGCCTCACAAAGGGTAATAAAGCAAGCAATGTGAAAAATTCCATTGGGAGTCAGATCATGTAGCTGAAGCCGATAGGAGTACAACAAACCACGAATAAAAGGGTGAATCGGAAGGGAAAACCCGTGAGGGAAGAACGCCTGAAAGCACACCCGCTCATCTGCCGTCGGATCAGGAACCGGCTCATTCCCCGGAATCCGCACGACATCTCTCACCACCAAGCCATCAGCCATCAGCGAGCCGAGATCCGGGGCCCCAAAGGTCGAGCGCTCCCACTTGCCAGACATCTTGGCCGACTCCGGAGCAGCACTGGAGCGCTTGGTCATAGAATTCGCAGCAAGCAGCAAGAGGAGGAAGGTGAAGGCTCAAGAGCAGGGGGAAAACAGAAGCGAGAGGAGGAAGGCAATGGCTGGGTAAAACCTAAAAGTTACCCAGCCACTCGATATTTAACCAACAGCCAGGCGAGAAGAAGCGCCATTCAATTCCAGCGTCCAGTAAACGTGGCACGATCCCACGGCAGGCAAAAAGCATGGAAAACCCAATCGATGCAGTAACAACACCGCCAACTACGCGCACAAAAAGAGGACCATGATCACACGACGCGAAAATTTCGGCGGGACAGCGCCAAGTCATTTACTTTGACAGGCTACAGTGGTCAAGATGCCAGAAGACCAAGCCAACGTCACATCCTAACAAGGCGTATCGAGTATGTTTCCCAGCCTCGGAGTTTCCACCTTTTAAATCTTTTCCGATGGGAAAAACATTCTACTCCCATCGGGAGCATCTCCACTAGAGTTTCGGGTGCTCCCTCACCTAGAGAATAAACATGTGCTCGAGTGGTCACTCGCACTCACAAGAGTCCCGAGTGGTCCCTAACTCGAAATAAAAAACGCGCTCGGGTACTCTATCACCCATAAGGCAAAAGATGTGCTCGAGTAATTACTCGCACCTATGAGGGTCTCGGGTGCTCCCTCACCATGACGCAAGACAAGCAAGCATGCACTCGCCAGATCATACGGTCCCAGAGTGTCGGGTGCTCCCTCACCCCGAGAGAGAAGGCGATACTCGAGTGATTACTCGCAGAACTCTAAGTACCCGAGCAAGTACTCCTCTACATTACTCCTCGCCCGAGCGCTCGACAAAGCTGCACGAGTGACCGCTAAAATAGCTCACTTGATTGTTTATTCCAAGTGGGTGCATTACTAAATAGGCTCCGTGCCTCGATAAAAAATACATATTCCTGGAACACGATACACTGTGCCCAGATGCCACGCAAGCTTAGCGCGTAGGTAAGACCCCGCTGCGCAGATCGGCCGGGCTTCGACTTGCCACAGAGCGATTTCACTCCCAATCTTTTCCATGCGCTTGCATGATAGAAAAATCTGGGAGGACGCGCCTAGGCTACGAACTTTACTGGCGGCAATTGATCACTGTAATACCTATAGCGGCATGACTTTTTCTCGACACCAGTTGAAAGTGCAATATGTCGACCAGAGGGGGGTGAATGGGAGATTTAAAAATATCTCGGGCAATTTCGAGTTCCTCAGGACTGAGGCAATACGGAATTGAGGAAGTTGAAACCTGAGGAAGAACACACGAAGTGCAATAGCAATGACGTGAATGTAAAAACAACCTATTGCACAGCTAAGGTAAGACTGAGGCACGAACTGAGGAATCAGTGCAAAGTGAACTCAGAAAGTAAAGCATCAGGATAAGTCATCAGTGCATAATCATAATAACTAAGGTTGAAGAAATAGCACCGGGGCACTGAAAACGAAGACTTGATGAACCAGTTCGAGTTGCTGTGACAACTCTACGTCTGGTTGGAGAGGCTGAGATTGAACTCAGAAGACATAGTCTTCATCTTATTCTCCTTGAACTAGAGTCCTCAGACTCCGTCCATTAACTCAGGTGAGTCTTCAAGGTAGACTCCCGAAACCTTCACAGACTCAGTCACTCCGGGAAGTCACAATTGCATCTTGACTTCCTCAGACTGAAGACTTCTACACCGGCTGGAAGATCACAGTCTTCAAGAGTAAAAAGCTTTGGATCACTCGAACCGACTTCCTCAGAAATTCTCAACTACTCAGGATGGTGGTTTTCCTCACTTAGGTTCTTCAGTGTCCTCAGAGGTGGGTTTCTCGCAAATGACAAGTGTCAGTTTTTCTCTCGGAGCATCCAACTCACAAATGGGGCTGGGGTTGGATATTTATAGCCGCATAGCAACTCCAGGTGAAAGGACATAAATGCCCATGCACGCAATTACTCTCGTGCCCTCGGATATGACCGTTGCTAGACAGTTTCTAGCCTCTTACCATGCAACACGTGGCACGGTCAAACTATTCTCTCTCTTCACAATCTTCAGAAGAAACACACTGGCGATCTTCCGACTCCTCAACCGAAGTTAGTTACCTCAGTGTCCTGAAGAACAACGTCTCAGACACCCGAGGACTGAACTTCTACTTCAGGAGATTTCCTCAGGGTTTTTCTTCAGGATTTCTAATTGAGCACTTCCTCAGAAATACAGAACTCATTTTCCTCAACCCCTCCAACAGTGCGGTGTTTTCCTACGACTCAAGAAGTATGAAAAGTCTTAGCGAAGACTACACTCCAACTTCGTCTTTAGCGCGAACGTCCTCAGGATCGTCCTCAGCTTCAGCTTCAACCGAACGCTTTAGGATCCTGATTCCTCAGGATTTCGCGCAACTTCATTCTTCAGGAAACACACCGATTTCTCCAATGTTCCTCAACATTTTGGGGGGTCAACAACGGTGGTTAACCTCATCCTCAGGGACTGTTTTCCTGTGTATACTCACAAACACATCATTCCCTCAACCGTTTTTTCATCAAATACTCCAAAACCTCAAAGGGGGCACTAGATGCACTTACAATCTCCCCCTTTTTGGTGATTTGATGACAATCAGGTTAAAGCTTCAATGGGATAAAATAAATATTTTGAGGAAAGACTAAAAGAGAACAGTTCATTGTTTCCGGATATAGAGACGCTCCCCCTGAGGATATGCATGTTTTGAAGACTTGATATAATTTTTTAAAAACATGAGGAGCTCCCCCTATATCCCGGTTTGTTTGAAATAGTGCATTATATAAAGTAATTTGAGGAATAGAACTGATTAACGTGGTTGTTGAGGAATAACATGAGTAATAGATAAACTTGAAGAATAGCATGAGGTAACTTAAGAGTATCAGAAACCACACAAAATATCATTGTACAACTCATTACAAAAATGATCAGAAGAACGAGAGTTGTAACTGAGGAACCCATAATGACCCGCTTGAAGACAACTAAATTTCTCCCCCTTTGTCATTAAATGAAAAAAAATGAGAGACTACTGCTAACGTCCCAAAGAAGTGCCTCAAGGTTGATCATCAGGACGGAGGCACGCCGTGGCAGTGTGAGGACAAGCTGCAGTGTCTTCAACTTCTTCAGGCGAGAATTCTTGCGCTGAAGAAAAGGAGTCCATCGCCAGAGGTGGAGTCTTGCTTTTGGTGAACTGACGAGGAGGCCGAATCTCAAGAAGTGGAGGCTGTCTGAGATGAAGCTTGCCGAGGTCTTTAGGAGTGATCACCTCAGACATCAGAGCATCAAGTCGCTGATACGTATGATGAGCATACCGATGAACCTTCTTTTGAGTGGTATGCATTTGCGCCATATAGCTGAGGATGTCACCGATCTGACGCTTTGTCCAGTCATGATTCCTATCCACTTTCTGATGGAGACTGATGAGGAGCTCGCGATCAGTCATCAGGCGAGCTTGAGTGGTTTCCTCAGTCGAGGCATGGGTGCGCTCCTCATGAGTGGTTCGAGACTGAGGTTGACGAATATTGCCACCGAGCGAGTCCTGAGGAAGTACGGCTTCATAAAATGGCGCTTTGCCCTTGGCATTAGCGTCAATAGTGTGCTGAAGCACTTCAACCGGAGGAACGTACGGGCGATGATTAGCCCGGTCAGCCTGAAAGTCGAGGCCAGTCTTGATGCAGATAAGCTTCATAATCCATGGAGCGTATGGCTTCAGAATGTGAGGATTCTGCGCAGCATCCACCAACGTCCTGAAGAAGAAGTCTGAGATATTAATTGGAGCCGACATGCAGAGGCTATATAGAATGTTCTTCATGATGCCCACGACTTCCTCAGCAGATGATTCATATCCCTTGATGGGGCAGAAGGAGTTTGCCAAAATTGTGTACAAGGTGCTGGGCCGACACTAAAGCTCTGAAACGAGGAACTGTGTTCGAGGTGGAGCTTCAGAAGCTTGCGGCTTCATCAGCATATTCATCAGATCATCCATAAGAAGTGGATCACCATATGTGCTTGGAACTGAGGCTTCAGAAGGAGGAAGCTGAAGAATGTCCACAATCTCAGGTACTGAGGCAGTGTAATGTTGATGCTGAGTCATCCATTCAAGTACCCATGTATTGATGTCTTTGGGGTCCCCTAAGACATATAATGTGGCATAGAACTGAAGCACAAGTTCTTCATTCCAGTGGATGCACTCGGAGCAAAACTGAAGCATCTTGGCATGATGCAAGTCCTGCAGTGCATTGTTGAAGCAAGGGATGGCCTCCATATCCAAATGAGGAATATGTTTATGAGGAAAAACCTTTTGAGCCATGTAGAGGACTGAGGCATAGTAATTATTCTGAGTAGCTGTCCAGAACCTCAGGAGTTTGCTGGGTGGAGGTGAATGGTATGGATTTTGAATCCCAGCCTGAAAGAAGCTCATGTCGTTGAAGAAGGCATCCGTGTTGAAGTTGGGACGAGCATCAACTTCAAGATTTCTATAGAATGGCTTCTTCTGCTTCGGACATAGAGAGATGGCGGAGGCATTCTCCTGATGAGCTGGTGATGCTGAGGCAGAGTGTGGCTGAGGTGGAGAAGCTTGGTCTTCAGCATGTGACTCAGGTACAACCTTGGGGGAAGTGGCAGTTGCTGAGGGAGAGGTGACTTGGCGATCCTCAGTGCGATCAGGTGCAGCCTCAATATCAGCATTGGTGATGTGCTCGGCTTCAGCTTCAGCTTCAACAGCGGGAGGATCCGTCTTAGGATCAGCAGTTGTTGTCGCTGCAGCATCAGTATCAGCAGCAGAAGTGGTGGGTGCACTTGTGGCTTCAGGTTTATCAGCATCAGAAGCTGAGGACGATGCACCAACTGATTCTTCAGACTGCCGAGAAGTATCAGGAAGCACCTCAGTCACGATGGGGGAGTGAGGCTCTGGGGAAAAGATAGTGTGAGTGGGAGAGTTTGTCAAAACATATTCATCATCATGGACGCGAGGAGTACCATGATCCGTGATGTCCACGTCCATGTCCTCAATCTCAGTGATAAGTGGTGGCGGTGGGCACTAAGGAGTTGTGACAGTGGGTGTTGCAACAGTGGGTGGAGTGAAGACGATTAAGCTGCGCTGAGGATTTAGAGGTGGAGTTGAGGCAGCAGAAATGACAACAGTGGTATTAGCGGCCTTAGATGCCGGAGGAGCTGAGGAAAGTGGTGTAGCATCAATGGGGTCCTCAACAGTGGGCTTCTCCGCGGCAGGTGGATTTGAGGGTTGAGCCTCGGGAAGTCGCTTGAGGCTTTTGGCAGAGGCAGCAGGGGGTACTGAGGAAGCAGGCTGTTGAAGCTTCATCAATTTTTCCATCTTCTGAGACATCCGTTCCTTAGATTTGCCTATATAGGCACGGTTGGCTGCAAACTCAGTGTTGAGGCGTTGAACTTCACATTGATGCTCTATAAAATCCTGAGGAGTAACATCAGTGATAGGTTTCTTTTTGAAGTCACTGAGGACTTTCTTCAGTTTGGCCTTCAGCTGTATCGGAAGATCGTGTTGATGAATCTCATTGATGAGGAACTGTTGAACATAGAACTTGATGTCTTTAGGGATGTCCAAATCATCAAGTGGAGTGTCAGGCTTGACAGACCAAATTTCAATGTACTCCAAGATCTTCTTGGGATCAAGGAGAAGCGGGATTTCTGAACCCATTGCTTCAGCTTTGCGTCTGGCCGCATCACGCAAATATTCAATCTTATCAGCTTCAGTGGCGACGAATCCGGCCGAATCCTCAAATTCATCTTCATCATCAGAGGTTTGAGGAGTATGATGTATGACACCTCGCATAACAATTTTCTTTGGCGAGGGTCTGGGGCCTCTTTGAAGAACAGTTTTGGTCTTCAGCTAAGACTGAGGCATTGTGGTTGAGGCCTCAGGAGCATTACCAGATTCATCAGTGCGAATCCTTGAGGCCGGGGCAGCACCATCCGTGCGTTGGCATGAGGAACCAGTAACTTGAGGCTTAACTGAGGACTTCTTGGAGGGCTTGATGCCAGAGGCCTTTTTGCGGTGCTGAGGCGGAGGTTGTGGCCTGGGTTGAGACTGAGCCTGAGGTGGAATCTGTATTGAGGCAGTTAAGTCACGGACCAGATTCTTGACTCGGCTGCCACTGCGCTTGAGGTATTGTTCATAGGCTTCAGGAAAGTCATCAGGAGTGTGCATTGTTGTGGGATCAGGAGTGACTCTCGGTGCAGGTGGAGGTCGAGCCTTGATACCCAAAGTCTTCAGCGGCGGATTGACAGCAAACATTTCGTCATGCTGAGGATTAAGCCATTGATATGCCACCCAACGCTTGGTCCATTCCCTCGTAATCTTCTGGACCCTTTTCTTACGATCATCCGCAGTTTCACGTTCGGGAGTCTTCAGCTTCTCATAGAGCTCAGGATGCAGGTCTTTAGCAGTATCAGTGAGCTTACGCCGAGGAGCCATTTTCTTCAGTGGTGGATACTGAGGAATGGTACGTTCAAGCTGAGCTACAAATGAAGTGAGACTATGAGAACCATACGATTCCTCAGCAGACATGTACCTGTGACATAATTAAGTTGCGAGGGAAGTGGGGTACGGTTATATGCGTTCATGAGGAATAGGCTGAGGAAACCAAATGAATGAGGCATAGGTATAGGTCTCCGAAAACCAGCAATACAGTTGAGGATTGAATGGTTTGAGGACACAGCCATACTGAGGAAAAGAAAACTGAGGAATAAGCATACCAAAACTGAGGCTATTGCTGAGGAACCACGAGTCAGTTCTTCCCCGGCGACGGCGAACTCCGGCGACGTTAGCACGAGAGCTTGAGGAGATCAAGGGCGGCGGCGCAAGAGTGAAAGGAGCGGTGGGGGGAAAATGACCGGGGGGGAGAGGGCTATTTATAAGGGGGTGAAAGCTGAGGGGCTGCGAAATTTGTGGACCAGATTTCCCCTGATTGTTGGGATCCTTAGTGGATATCAATATGGTGGATAAGCACGACTTGCGGTAAAATCGCAACTGATTGAAGAAAATCGTAACGGATAATCCTCAATTTTAGGAACTTGAGGACAAAGACTGAGGATGAAGACAAATGGTCACAGGCTAAGGATGAAGACAAATGGTCTCAGGCTGAGGAATACATGATTTCCAAACGAACGCATATGAGATAGACAGAATGGATAAGTGAGCTCAGAGGGACGGGTCCGATCACGTTCACCTAGATGAAGAAGCAAATGTTGAAGAAAAATAACTATAGGTGAACGCTATTGAGGACAAACACGATAATCATCAGAAATAAAGACTTCAACTGAGGAAACTGAGGAACAACAGATCCTGAGGAATTTTGTCGGTGGCGCTACCCAACTTATAGGGAATTAGACACTTGATACCATACAATTGTCGTATGGATCTTGAGTCAATTCCACGTTAATTTCTTCACACTTAGCAAGGTATTTCCTCATGATTTGAGGAGTACGATGCATCGTGTGTTGTACATCAGGATTCTTCAATATTGTTTAAGAATTAGGATGTGTGTGCATTCACTGGACGTTTGAGGAATCTAAGATATTTAGCTCACACCTCAGAGTGCTAAATCGCTTCTCATCCAAAGGCTTAGTGAAAATATCAACAAGTTGGTCTTCAGTCTTCACGTGGCTGATGACGATGTCTTCCTTCAATACATGATCCCGAAGAAAGTGATACCTAATCTCAATGTGCTTCGTCCTCGAGTGTTGTACTGGGTTCTGAGAGATCTTGATGGCGCTCTCATTGTCACATAGTAGTGGTACTTTCTTTAGGTTGATGCCATAGTCCTTCAGAGTTTGCTTCATCCATAGAAGCTGTGAGAAGCTAGCACTAGCAGCAATGTATTCAGCTTCAGCAGTGGAGAGGGAGACATAGTTCTGCTTCTTCGATGACCAACATACCAGAGAACGTCCAAGGAAATGACATGTTCCAGAGGTAGACTTCCGATCCACACGATCTCCAGCATAATCTGAATCTGAGTACCCAACGAGATCCAGCTGTGTGCCTTTTGGATACCATAAGCCTAGCGACGGGGTGTGAGCCAAATATCGAAGAATTCGTTTCACCTCTTGGTGATGCGATTCCTTAGGTGTCGCTTGGAATCTGGCACACATGCAAACGCTCAACATTTTATCAGGCCTAGATGCACATAAGTATAGCAGAGAACCTATCATGGAGTGGTATACCTTCTGATCGTAGTCCTTGTCATTTTCATCAGGACCAAGTTGTCCATTTGTAGGCATCGGTGTCTTGATACCCTTGCAGTCTTGCATCCTGAATTTCTTCAGGCACTCCTTGAGGTACTTCTCCTGAGAGATGAAGATGCTGTTGCGTTGTTGACGAATTTGAATCCCTACGAAGAACTTCAGTTCGCCCATCATGGATATCTGATACTGTTCACTCATCAAGAATGCAAATTCTTCACTGTATTTCTTGTTAGTGCATCCAAATATAATGTCATCAACATAGATTTGACATATGAATAATGCATCATCATATTGTTTAGTGAAAAGAGTTGGATCGAGGGAACCAGATTTGAAGCCCTTGCTGATGAGGATGTCCCTTAGTGTGTCATACCAAGCCCGAGGGGCTTGCTTCAGTCCATAGAGGGCTTTCTTCAATCTGTACACCATATCAGGTTTCTTTGCGTCTTCAAAACCTAGGGGTTGAGCAACATATACTTCTTCCTCGATATTACCATTGAGTAAAGCACTTTTCACATCCATTTGATATAACTTGATATTATGATTGTTAGTGAATGCAGGCATAATACGAATGGACTCAAGTCTAGCAACAGGAGCGAAAGTTTCACCGAAGTCGATCCCCTCGACTTGTGTATATCCTTGAGCTACGATACGAGCTTTGTTTCTGATGACTTGTCCATCTTCATCGAGTTTGTTGCGGTAGATCCAATTCGTGCCGATGACATTGTGAACTCGAGGATCAGGACGTTTGACTAATTCCCAAACATCATTCAGTTTGAACTGAAGAATTTCGTCTTTCATTTCCTGAATCCATTCCGCTTCTTGGAATGCCTCAGTGACTTTGGTGGGCTCTGAAATTGATACAAACGAGAAATGCCCACATAAGATAGCTATACGATTAGCTCTTGCACGAGTAAGAGGACCTGGTAGGATGACGTCAGCAAGGATTCTGTCCACTTGAACTTCATTCGCCATGGGAGGAAGTCGAGGAGGATGATCTTGAAGCGCATCTTCGTCACTGCTGTCAGATTCATTTGCATCTGCTTCAGGAGCTTCCGTAGTATCAGGAGCCTCGGGATCAGGATCGTCATCAGGATTATTTGCATCAGGATTTGGATGTTCTTCAGGAGCAGGAGGTATGTGTGTTTATTTAGGATGATCCACAGGAATGATATCACCGGCACCCATCTTCTTGATCTGTTCTTCAGGTGGTGCTTCATCTAAATCATGTGGCAGGTGCTCTCTTTGGGAGCCGTCAGATTCATCAAATCGCACGTCTACAGTTTCAACAAATTTATAATGACTAATATTGAAGACTCTGTAGGTGTGCGAGTTGATGTCATAGCCAAGCATGAAACGCTCACATGCATTGGGTGCAAATTTGGACTGGTGATGAGGATCACGAATACAGCAAGGTGCACCGAATACTTTGAAGTAACTTACATTCGGTTTCTTACCGACCATTAACTCGTATGATGTTTTATTAAAGAACTTGTGAAGATACACTCGATTGACGATGTGGCATGAAGTGTTGATTGCTTCAGCTCACCACTTGAGTGGAGTATTGTACTCAGCCAGCATCGTGCGAGCCATCTCGATGAGGGTTCGGTTCTTCCTCTCAACAACTCCATTTTGCTGAGGAGTGTAAGGTGCAGAGAATTCATGAGTGATTCCTAAGTCATCGAGAAATTCTTTCACACCGAAGTTCTTGAACTCAGTGCCGTTGTCGCTTCGAATGTGCTTGATCTTCAGGTTGTAGTTGTTCATGACTCGCTGGGCGAAGCGCTTGAGGATTGCTCGGGTTTCTGACTTATAGAGAAGAAAATGCACCCAAGTGTATCGTGAGAAATCATCAACAATAACAAGACCATACATATTACCTCCAAAGCTTGAATACTTTGGAGGACCGAATAGATCCATGTGAAGCAATTCCAGAGGTCTTGTAGTAGTCATGATGGTCTTCGCTGGATGCTTGGCCTTGGTCATCTTTCCAGCCTCGCACGCACCACACAGCCGGTCCTTTGTGAATCTGATTTCCTCAATTCCAAGACATGTTTCTTCAACACCAGTTTCTGGAGATTTCTCATTCCGACGTGGCCGAGTCTTCGATGCCATAGCCAGCATTCTGAAGCTCGAGCTATGAGCCATGTAGCAACCTGAGGACCTTCAGAGAAATCTACAATATACAGATCACCTTTCCTAACTCCACTGAAGACAATGGAGTTATCTCTAACCATATAGACAATACAACCATATTTTACAAAGACAACAACGAGATCAAGATCACATAGCATAGAGACAGACATCAAGTTGTATCCAAGAGATTCAACAAGCATGACTTTGTCAATGTGTTGTTCTCGAGAGATGGCCACTCTGCCGAGACCCAATACCTTACTTTTACCTTTATCGGCGAAAGTGATGGTTTTCTTTGAAGAAGGACTCAGAGATGTTTCCATAAGAAGGCTTCTGTCACTAGTCATGTGATTTGTGCATCCACTGTCCATCACCCATTCAGTCTTTCCCTGGAAAGGAATTAGTATCTCATACAACAAGTTATGAGCCAGTCTCAGTTTGAGGAATTTATGGTTCCTCAGAATTAATTCCTCAGGATGTTCCTCAGGATTGATTCAATGAAACCAAACAATATAAATATCCTTCAACTGACTCAATTGATGTTTTCCTGGGCATATGATCTGCAAAGTTTATGATTGCCTCAGGACATGTCCCTGCAAAGATGATTAGTTCTTCTTTACCACCCACATCTTAATGGGTGGTTTTGAGGTACATGAGGGCTGATGAGGGCGATGAGACCTAATGGGACCTGAGATGGTGGTATCAGGATAAACAAATGAATAAGCATTCTTATGAGGGGCTTCCCTGTGAACAAAATGGTTCGCAGATACATGATTATAACCATTTCCATTTGAGGTATCGTCCTCAGATGATACCCTCAGCTCGTTTGCATCTGCATTCACAGCAAGGTTAGTGATGAGGTCCTTCTGAACCCAAATCTGCTTGACTGGAGGTCCGTTCCTGCAGTTAGTTCTGATGTATCTGGCGAATACCTCACCATTAACATCCTTAAACAGTTTATAGTTTGAGTCAAATGACTCAATCACCACATCTGAAGAAACATCATCATAACCAGATAAAGTATAGGGATCAGGAGGAGGCATCTTTTCCCGAACCCAAGTGGTCTCAGGATATTGTTTAGGTTTCCAGTAAGACCCATCAGGGTTGAGTTCACGAGTGAATGCGACACCTTCTTTCCTCGGGTTCCTGTTGAGGATCTGTTTCTTGAGGACGTCGCAGAGAATCTGATGTCCTTTCAGACTCTTGAACATGACGGTTTCCAGTAGAATCTTCAACCTAGCATTTTCTTCAAAAATGTCTATGGTATCCTCAGATGAGGGGTTAGATACCACAGAGGCAAAACAAATAACAGAGTCTAAAGACATTGAGGAACTAGGCACAGAGATGATACGGTCATGTTCAATGCATTTTAAATAGGGAGGATTAAATCCTTCTTGTGGCATGATGATCTGTTGGGAGAGGAGTGAATCATTTTCTTTCCTCAGATCGTCATGAGACATCCTCATGCGTTCAAGTTCTTTCTTCCTCATGAGGAACTCATGAGCCAGCTTCTCATGATCGGTAAGGAGTGCCTCATGACGATTAAACAAGTCATCCAACTTTGACTGAAGAATTTTTGATTCATCAGTCAACTTTTGAGTCTTCATCATTTCCTCAACCAACATATCATCACTCTTGTTTAGTGAGATCTGGATTTTTTCAAGTGCATGTTGTTGTTTAGATGCAAGTTTAGCCAGTTTAGCATAGTTTTCATCAGGTTCTTCATTAGAGGGATCATCCGATGATGAGTAAGTAGATACCTTGGAGGACTGGGCCATGAAGCAGAAGGTAGGGGTTGTGTCTTCAGCTTCATCATCGACATGTGATGGATCAGATTCTTCATTCCTGAATATTGACTTGGAGACAAGCGACGTGGCAAGGGCCAGTCCAGCCACACCCTCAGATTCTTTAGTTTCTTCCTCAGCATCAGGGTCGGAACCAGATTCTTCAGAGTCCAATTCTTTTCCGAGATATGCGCGAGCCTTGCGGGAGTTTCTATTTCTGTATCCAGCAGGCTTTGAGGATCTTAAGGATTTCTTCTTAGTCTTTTCATCAGAACTGTCATCTTTCCCTTTCTTCTACTTCTTCAGTCTAGCTTCCTTTTCCCATAGAGGACACTCAGCAATGTAATGCCCAGGTTTCTTGCACTTGTGGCAGACTCTCTTCCTTGTTTCGACAGAGTCTTCACCTTTGCTTTTTCTTGAGGAAGATCTTGAAGAATTTCCGAAGCGATTCTTCTTCGTGAATCTTTGGAACTTTCTGGTGAGGAGAGCAAGTTCCCGGCTAAGGGTTTCAGGATCATCAGTATCAGCCTCAGATTCCTCATCAGAGGATACTCTTCGTGCTCTAGCTTTTAGCGCGCGGACTTTAGGCGTGGAGTTGTACAAGTCTCATTTTTCAGAGAGCTTCAGTTCATGAGCATTGAGGCGCTCGAGAATGTCAGAAGGATCTAGAGTCTTGAAGTCAGGCCTTTCTTGAATCATCAGTGATAGGAACTCAAATGAGTCATCCAGTGACCTCAGTAGTTTCTTCACCACCTCATGGTCTGTGATATCAGCGGCACCCAGTGCTTGAAGTTCATTTGATATGTTAGTGAGTCTATCAAAGGTTTGTTGCACGTGCTAGTTGTCCAGCCTCTTGAACCTGTTGAAGAGACTGCAGAGTGTATCAGCTCGTGAGTCTCGTTGAGCTGAGACTCCTTCATTTACTTTCGACAGTCTAGTCCATATCTTCTTTGCAGTATCCAGACCACTGATACGGTTGAACTGAGCCTTGTTGAGATGACCACCTATAATGCTTCGAGATTTTGCATCAAGCTGCCAATTTTTCTTGACAACTTCAGGAGCATTCATCAAATTTTCTTCTGGAATGCCTTGATCAACAATATCCCACAGATCCTTGTCAATTGCTTCAAGATGCATCCTCATCTTGTTCTTCCAGTAGGGGTAGTCTGTCCCGTCGAAGATGGGGCAGTTTGAGGCAACGCTGATTGTACCTGAGGTCAACATAACTAAAAATCCAGGTGGTTAAACCGAATCACACAGAACAAGGGAGTACCTTTCTCTGATACGAATTGAAAGTGCAATATGTCGACCAGAGGGGGGGTGAATGGGAGATTTTAAAATATCTCGAGGAATTTCGAGTTCCTCAGGAATGAGGCAATACGAAATTGAGGAAGTTGAAACCTGAGGAAGAACACACGAAGTGCAATAGCAATGACGTGAATGTAAAAAAAACCTATTGCACAGCTAAGGTAAGATTGAGGCACGAACTGAGGAATCAGTGCAAAGTGAACTCAGAAAGTAAAGCATCAGGATAAGTCATCAGTGCATAATCATAATAACTGAGGTTGAAGAAATAGCACCGGGGCACTGAAGAGGAAGACTTGATGAACCAGTTCGAGTTGCTGTGACAACTCTACGTCTGGTTGGAGAGGCTGAGATTGAACTCAGAAGACATAGTCTTCACCTTATTATCCTTGAACTAGAGTCCTCAGACTCCGTCCAATAACTCAGGTGAGTCTTCAAGGTAGACTCCCGAAACCTTCACAGACTCAGTCACTCCGGGAAGTCACAATTGCATCTTGACTTCCTCAGACTGAAGACTTCTACACCGGCTGGAAGATCACAGTCTTCAAGAGTAAAAAGCTTTGGATCACTCGAACCGACTTCCTCAGAAATGCTCAACTACTCAGGCTGGTGGTTTTCCTCACTTAGGTTCTTCAGTGTCCTCAGAGGTGGGTTGCTCTCAAATGACAAGTGTCAGTTTTTCTCTCGGAGCAGCCAACTCAAAAATGGGGCTGGGGGTGGCTATTTATAGCCTCGGAGCAACCCCAGGTGAAAGGATGGGTCTACCCGGTGTACCCGAAGACAGAAGGCCCAAAAAGATGCTGCCTGGGCCCAGCCTTGGCCCACTAGTGGCACCGACGTAGGAGTCCACAACTCGTAAGGAAGGTGCAAACGTGCCGTGCGGTACAAGATTAGGGTTAGGAAACCTCATCTGTAATCGAAGGGCTGGGAGGGGAGACGTCGAGAGGGCCCAATAAACAATCTGTAACCCTAGCCTTATGCGCACTTGCCTTGGCCATCCCTGTAATCGCATCTCCAAGCAATAATATCGAGAAGGAACGTCTCCTCCTGTTAGCCGACGAGCTATCGTCCAACCTGTGCCTCTCATGATTAACCCAGGGTCCCTGACCATGGTATTTGCCGGGGTTGGTCCCCATCAATGAGCCTCAAGATTAGCCCTCCCGAGGAAGAACAGAGGGCGGCGGCGGCTCGAGGATGGGTTCCGGAAAAGCGACTTCTGTTTCGGGGTTTTTCCGTCACGGGAATAAATAGGAGTCGTGGTAGGGCACCAGAGGCGGTGGGAGTCGCCCAGGAGGCCAGCTGGCGCGGCCAGGGGTGGGGCCGCGCCAGCAGTGCGCCTGGGGCCCCCTGGCTTCCCTCTGGCCCCACTTCTGGTTCCAGGATCCTTCAGGTGCGTGGATTTTTTGTAAATTTTCTGGGAATTTTCTGAGATGTCCAAAAATCTATTTTCCTGCGCACAATAAAACCGTACAGGAAGCTCTGTTGAAAACAGTGTCAGTCCGGGTTAGTTTAGTTCAAATCATGAAAAAATCAGGGCAAAACAATAACAAAAGTGTTTTGAAAAGTAGATACGTTTGAGACGTATCAGTTGTCATCTCCTCTAACTCCTCAATACTGTTGATCACGTCCCCATTAGCATTATGGAGCGATTTGATCAAGTTCTTCTGGCACCGCATGGAGGCCCTTAAGTGGAAAAAGCGTGTGTTTTTGTCTCCACTCGCTAGCCAATCAATCCGAGAGCGTTTCTTCCACAGTACTTCCTCCCGGTGATACAGTTCGACCAGACGATCTGTGATCTCAATTTCATGAGATGAAGCCCCCACTCGACAAGGGATAGAGCGTAGAGTTTCTAGCTCCCTTTTCAACCATTGAATTTCCTTGCAGACATTGCCGAAAGTGATGTGATCCCAGCCCGCTAGATCACTCGATAGGTCTGCCAACTTTGCTTTCATTTGTGACACTGAAGTTGCTTTCACATCTTTTTTCTAGCTGGATGAAACATACGGCTTGAGGTCACCATGAGATTCCCACATGATCTCATATTTAAAGGGTTTTACCCCCGTCTGGTTTGATATAACTTGATCAAAATGGAGCAGCAAAGATACATGGTCTGAACATGCCGACACGTAATGTGCAACCTGTGCATCCAGAAACATACTGCTCCACTCTGGGTTCACAACCTCACGATCTAGCCGCACTCTTGTATAGGTTCCTCCGGCCACTCTTTTTTCAAAAGTCCATGGCAGTCCAGTTTTTCCATGGTCTAGCAGCCCACATACGTCCGGTGAATCCCTGATGCCATCCAGCTGACTCTGGTTTCTGGTTCCCACTCCCTCATATTCCGTGTGATAAAGTACCTCCTTACAATCCCCAAAAGCCAGCCACGGGGTTACTGGAGAAACGGCTATAGATCGGAGCATATGCCAAGTCTTATGTCTCTCCGGAACTTGGGCTTCACCATATATGCAAGTAGTCCTCCAAGGGGAGGGTGCAAGATCAGACACGACAATGTATATATGGCATTGTGAAGAACTCTTAACCTCCAGATTTATTTCTTCATTCCAGAACATAACAAGGCCGCCACTACGACCCGAGCTCCCAACTGTAAAAAACTTATTATAATCAAAGGACAAAGCTAGGCATTCCGCGCGTGACTGATTTATTTGTGTTTCAACAAGGAAGAACACGGCGGTGGTAACCTTGCTCGCTAGCTCCCGAGCTTCTCTGACTGTCGAGGGGTTACCCAACCCGCGGCAGTTCTAGGACAGGAGACTCATTGTGCACGGCGATGCGTCTCGGGGACGCTCGCCGATGGTGCATTAGGTTTTTTTGACATCTGATCTATCGATTTTGTTCCCGTATTAGTTTTAGATCTTTTAGGATCTTGCTTGGGAGGTGGGCTGGGAGGAATAGCAGAGGGATCAGTTGCTAAAACATCACCAGGGATAATGTCCTTGTCGGCCCCAGATTTTTTAGCATGTGTCTCCTCCGTTTCATGCATAGTTGCCCTCTTCTTACCAAGATCTACCTCAGTCATCTAGACATCAAGTTGGCGCCAAGGTGACCAAGGTGGCCACGAACCACACACCAATCTGGCAAGCGTTCATAGCCGAAGATAAAGATTTGGCGCCGGCCTCCTCTGATCACAGTCACTACGTTCTTCGAAGCTTTATGGACATTGATCTTAACTTTAACTTTGAAAAAATTGCCTTCGAAATCCTGAGAGCGAGGTTCCGCAGATATGAACTCACCAATCTTGCCAGCCAAAGATGGGAGAAGAGGGAAGAAACCATCAGGAAAGTCATGTATCTGAGCCCTGATTTTTAGAGTATCAAGGGGTACAGTGGATGGCTTTGAGAAGTCATCAGAAGGAGCGATCACCACCGCATTGCCCTTGTAATGCCATTGACCATCTTTCATTACCCTCTCCAAATCTCCAAGACAAGAGAATTGCATAGTGTATAGGTTATCCTCTAGGGGCCGGATGTTCACAGGTTTTGCAAGATTCCAGACCACTCTCATCTATTTATAGAACAAAAACTGACTATATTTCTTGTCAGTATGGACTCTTGCTACCAGCATCCATCGGGTAGTATCATCCGACAGATCGACTTCATCTTCCACAATTAGGTCATCAAGATCATCCTAAGCTAACCCCACCTCGGCCATCATCCGATCCACTTCATTGTCCTTGCTCCCAGAACCTGAATCCCATGTCGCCATGGATGTCGATGGAGAACAGAAAACCCTAGCCTGATTAGATCGGAAAACTTTCCAAGTGATACGTCTCAAACGTATCCATAATTTTTCCTTGTTCCATGCTCTTTTTGTGTCATTGATACATCTTTTTGCCATGCTTTTGAATCATTTATTGGACTAACCTACTAATATATAGCCCAGTGCCAGTTTCTGGCTGTTTTGTCTTTGCAATGTAGAAAAAGTACAAAAATGAAGTTGCTTGGAAAATTCCCAAAATATTACCAAAAAATATTTACATCGGAAGAGTCCTCCAGCCGGAGGATGGAGTCAGGAGTTGGCCCCAGGCCCCCAGGTGCCCTCCCAGCGCAGCCAGGGGGGCCGCGCCTGCAGGCCGCCTGGGTGATCTGGACACCGCCTCGGACTCCCGCTTAGCCTATAAATTTACCCGTGACTCACAAACCTGAGATATCAAACTCCTTTTTCCAGAAGCGCTCCCGATCTCCGCCGCCATCGAAACCTAGCTTCGGGGGTCAACAGGATCCTGATCCGGCACCCTGCCGGAGAGGACCTTGGCCCCCGGGGCCATCTTCATCAACTCTTCTTCACCCCATGATGGATCGTGACTAGTTCCTCCTTGGACTACGGGTTCTTGGCAGTAGCTATGTGGTATCTTCTCCCCTAGATCTTCAATACAAAGTTCTCATGAGCTTCCCTACATGATTGAGATCCATATGATGTAATTAGTGTTGTGTTTTTTGGGATCCGATGAATTGTTACCTTGTTCAGTCCTAAGAGGTTTATGAATTATTGTTGCTGCAATTTTGTTGTTCTTGATGCTTGTCACTAGTGCACGAGTAGCATGATTTCATATCTGAGCACGTTATGGTTGCATGCTTATAATTGTTGTTCTAGATGTTATTTACGGTTTTATGCACCTGTTATAGTCCGGAACCGGCGATCCCAATGGTGACAGCGTGTGACACCAAAGGGGATGGGCTATAATTTGAGGATTACATGTGTTCATAGAGTGTTAATGCTTTGTTTTGGTGCTCTTTGACAAGAGCACCTTAATCTCCGTAAGTTCCTTTTGGCCCCGTTTGTAGTGGGACGGTAGGACAAAAGATGTTGTGCAAGTTCTTATTGCAAGAACGTACAACTACATACGGAACACGTGCCTACGTCTGGTTCTTAGACTAGGATGCTCTAGTTTGTTCCTTGGCTAGAGTTAGTGCAATTTTGTCAATTGCCCAACTATAATTTGCTCACCCAATACTTGTCTTTTTGCTTGGAGAGTTACCACTAGTGAAACTTTGAACCCCGGTCCATCTTTCATCTTCATTGCCTTCGTTATTACTATTGCTCTCATTACTGCTGCTACTACTTTGTGGTGTTGGTGATTGGGGAAGTCTTCAAGGCTACACCCGTCAACACACCGTTGCTACTTATATCTTGTCTAGTGCTTTTTCAGGTGTGGTTGAATTGACAACTCAACTGCTAAGGCTTATTAGTATTCTTTGTCCGCCCTTGTGTCGAACCAATAAAATGGGTTATACCTACCCGCAAAGACTGTTGCGATCCCCTACACTTGTGGGTCATCACCCAACGGTCCCTCCAAACCTTCATAGAACCGCGAAGGAGAGGGAGAACGTCCCTATGACCTCGCGATCACAGTTATCAGTTCATAGGAGCCCTCGCCTGTGACGATTGGTATAGAAAAATCTCAAGATGATGGATGCCAGAGTCGCCGTCGCCAGAGGAGGAAACCCTAACTTGAGGGGAGAGGTATTTTAAACTAGTGATTAGTACTAATCTAATGGGTAGTCCCACATGTCATTCTCTCTAGTTAGTAAGATGGGGATTATCTCTTTTATGTTGTTATTAGCCTCTAACTTAAACAGCCGGGCCCCACGCGTCATCGACATGGGCTTGGTCAGACCAGTGATACGTCCCAAACATATCTATAATTTCTTCTTGCTCCATGCATGCTTTGTATGTTATTGCTATGTGTTAGCTACACTTTCATACACTTTTAATAATATTTGTACTAACCTATTAACTCAGTGCACATCAGTGTCAGTTCCTGTTTTCTGCTGTTTTTATATTTCAGGTTTCCCCCATATTAAAATGCCCCAAAAAATACGGAAAAATACAATAAAAAATCAGCGTGCCGGAAGCTTCGGGAATCACCTAGGAGGAGCCAGACGGGACCCATCAGGGCCCCAGGCGCCCTCCCGGCGTGCCCTAGGGTGGGGCCGCCAGGGGGCCTCCTGGACCCCTGGTGGCCCCCCTGGATGCCCCCCTTCGCCTATATATATTCTCCTTCACGGGAAACCTCGGAAGAAAAAACCCTTTTACGCGATCTCGCCTCTGTTCTGCCGCCGCCGCTCTTCCAAGATCGGGAGCGCCAGCACACCTCTTCCCGGCACCCTGTCGGAGGGAGGATTGACCTCCGGGAGCCTCTCCTCCATCATGGACGCTTCCCGAATGATCCGTGAGTAGTCTACCTTTGACCATGGGTCCGTGATCAGTAGCTATGTGATGTTCTCCTCCCCTCTTTGTTCTTCATTGATTAGACCTTGTGAGCTGCCCTACATGATCAAGGCACATATGTAATTGTTTCTTCTATTGCTATGTTGCGTTTACTGGGATCTGATGAGTTATGAGACTATGTTCAGATTGCGATTGAGAAATATATTTGGTTCTTATCTTTTATATTTTTGTTCTTGAGTAATTTTTTGCATGTTCTCCGTTGTTGTTTATTGCTTTGGCCAAGTAGTAGGTAGTGACTCCAAGAGGGAGCGTTATGCTTGATTGTGGGTTCATGCCCCCTCATGCTAGCTTGAGTGACAGAAACATGAGTCTAGGGGATGAGCTGTTGCCAAAAGGGGGAAAACAACGGTGCTTGTAACCGCGGTTGCAAGGATTGTTTACTTTACACAAAGTTCTTTTAATATAGTTGTCTGTTGCTTTGGGTTTACACTTTGGGTGGGGATCACAACTTAATACAAGCGAGATGTTCTGGATAGATATCTCAAGGTGGATGATTAGTACTAGATGCAGTTGGATTTCGGTCTACTTATTTTGGCATACTGCCCATGCTTTTGAGACTCTTCATTTCTTTGTACCATAGTTAGCATTGCGGTGCATTTTTAATCCTATCAATTGCCCAGCTGTGATTTGTTTACCTCGCATAGCAGCTTTATCATCTTCTGGGGGAGAAACATCACTAGTGAACATCATGGGACTCCGGTCCATATTCTCATGACTGTTTACATGCTCAATTTATTTCATGCTTTTACTTTCTAGTTGCAGTCACTATTATCCTTTATCCCTTGCATTGGATCCTTTGTAAACAACAAGACCAGAGTGATTGACAACCTCTCTGAACTTCGTTGCGAGAAAAGTTATTTTTTCTGTGTGCAGGTTCGCGTCAATTGCGTCGTTGACACCTACTTGTCGTTGTTGGAGTCCTACTGGTTCGATAACCTTGGTATCTTCACCGAGGGAAATTTTCTACTATCCTACATCTCACCTTCCACTTGGGGTAACAAACGAAGGACGAGAAGCCATTATCATCTCTCGTGCATCAATTAAATTTCTGGCGCCGTTGCCGGGGACTCCAACCTACAAGATAGGGGAGTTGCACACTATCTTTTTTCCTTTGCTTTTTAGTCTTGTTAGTTTACCTTTCAGTTTTTATCTTAGTGTACTTTATCGAAAATCACAAAAAAATTATTTACCTTGCTAGTAGTTGTCATCATGTCTGGGCCCTTTGCTTTTGTCGAGACAGAAGTGCTCACCTTTAAACAAAAAGTTCGTGAAAGTTTAAAAGATACTTGGTATAGAATTAATGATTCTCAGAAAAGATCCACCAAGAAGCAATCCACTACTATCCTGCTTAGAAACTTTAATGTTGAATTACTCCTTGGAATAGGTTCGTTATTGACACTGCTATCAATGGGAATTTCCTAGAAGCCCCAATATGGGAGTCTCTTAATGTTATTGAAAATCTTGTTGGAAATCTCCTTGTTGCTAGCATTCAAGAGGATATCACTCTAGTTCACATTATGAAAAAACATGAAAAGATAGAGTTAGAAATACCAAGCATAAGTAGGATAAATGAGTTGGATCGCAAGATTCAAGGGAATTTGAATAGACTCGATAGCTCCATGCATAAAATTATCAAAACTTTGGAGACCAACAAACCCTATGATTTGGATCCTTCTAGGATAGATAAGATTGAGGAAATCATTGATAAGTGGAGGGCTTGGTGTGGACGAAGAGGGTCCATCAGCGGAGAATTTGACCGGGGCATGCAGCGGCCCGAGGTTGAAGACGAAAATTCCACATATAATACAAGAAAGGCAAGAATTAGTTCTTTACCTTATCGAGGGGCCGAACCTGGGTAATCCCTGTGTCTCTCTTGTGCCAACTCTCCACCAATCGACTATACCTCCTCGTATCCCTTGTAGCAAAGGCCCTGCTCTAAGTTCTTCAATGACGATATTTGTCGTGTTTTTCACACGACAGGATGGCCGACAGTGAGCCATCGGCGGCCATGGACAGCCATGGCGCTAGCCACGCAGGGGTGTGAAAATGAGGTGGAAGAAAGGGGTGGAAGTGGGCTGGGCCAGGTGGTTAGTCCTTGCCCACGACGTAGTTTAGGGTTTTCCCTTTTATGCATTTCTGTTCCCACATCTTGTCTATTTTTATTTTGTTTTGTCTAGCAAATGATTTTTGTAAAACATAAAACTAGTCCTAAGAAATGTGTGGAAATATTTATTACTACCAAATAAAGTTTGGGATTAGAATGAAAGAATATGGATTTTATTTAGTTATTCAATGATTAAATGGCGCTGTCCTGGCACTATTTCTATTTTTTTTGACTATTTAAATAATTCGATAAATATTGGCTTCTATTATTACCTTGCCTATAATTATTTTCAAGTTTTAGAATATTTCCCCACAATATTTGGGGCAACTTTATTTTCCATTTTTAGCAGGATTTTTGAGAGGCAATTTAATATTCCAAATATTATTTCATTTTTATCATTGCCTTGGGATTACTTACAATATGAAGAACGTTTTTGTTTAATTATCTTTAGAGAATTTTATCATAACTTTCCATTTAAAATTAATTGAAGTGGAATTATTTCCTAATGAAAATTTTCCACCAGTGATGATGATGATGATAAGGAAATGTAATTACCTTAATGATAGAACTAAGATCTGGGGGTGTTACATTGAAAGTTGCAAAAATTAGGCAAGGAAATGGGTCCACCAGGGGTAGTGGTACACCAAGACGTGGTTTTCCACGCACAACTGGCGACGATGATAGTCTGAATTTTTTCCTTTCCGCCTACTGTTGTATTCTAGGTTGAAGACCGCTACTGGCTTTGTCTTCTTGTTTCTTAGGACCGCGTAGCCTAGTGGTTGCAGGCGTTAGATCGTGTCGAAATTGCAACCACCCGTGACCAAAATCATGCTCGCTACATGTGTCCACCGGCACATGCGTCTTATGAAATAATCGTCTGCAATGGGCCAATGCAGAATAACCAGTTCGGGTTCCCGCGACTCTACAAGTTACTGACGCGATTGCCCAAGAGACACTGAATTGAAGTAGGTTGCCTATGGCTATTAAGTGGGGACAGCAAGACCCCGTAGCCACCCTCGATATCATTTACATCCACCATCGACCCACAAACTCCGATAGACATGGTCCACCTCAAGATAACCACGTACAAGATGCTAACACTGGAGCACCATGCCGATCTAGCAGAGGAGGGTCAACGCAGTGCCGAGAAGCAGGCGCATGTATAAGACGCACCCATGCTGGAGGAGGTGGACACAAAGGACGTGCCAGCACCAGATGAGGAGGGCGTTGCGGCAACATAGAAGGAGGAGGAGGGCGCACCCTCTATGGAGGATTGAATAGACGTGTAGCCTAGTGGTTGCAGCAAACTTAGTAGCTCCCCAAGTCCTGGGTTCAACTCCTTGTGGGAGAAAATTTAAACATGACCGCTAAAAGACCGTGGGGTTGTTGCCCCACATTAAACATTAAAACAAATCACCTAAGGAAGATGACGAGGAGGAGCTAACACCAGAGCGCCGGGGTGAACTCCTGGCGAAGCTCGACGACTAGCCCGCTGATACGTCCCTAATGTATCTAAATTTTTGCTTGTTTGTCAGAACCCTCTGTTAGGTAAGGTGCTAGGATCAAAGTCACCTTGTATTCGTCAAAGAAAATCAAGTGGAATTCAAATTCAAACTCAAATGGGAGAAGGAACATCCCCCAGATGAATTTAATTCAAATGGCCAGAATAAAAGTTGCTCCAAAAATTCCTTTTGCATATTTGAAAAGTCTTATAAATGAGTGTGATCACATATCAAGTGATGTGGGACCAACCCCATGCTCATGGATTTAACTCCTTGGTTCAACTCCTTGTGAGAGAAAATTCAAAAAGGAGCATGGATTTAAATTTAAACTCCTATTTGAATTAAAGTTCAAATAATTTGAATTTTAAAAATGTTCAAACTTTACAAGTGGCTAGCCTAATATATTATGAGGCCATTTAAAAAGTTTCAGCATTTTATAAAATGGTTTGCTATTTTATTTAGCAGTACCAAAACAAATAGCAGAAGAAAAATAGAAAAGAAATAAAAAGGAGAGGGCTTACTTGCAAAGTGGCCCAACTCATCGCCCCCTCGGCCCAGGCCCGCCTACCCTCCTTGTCGTCTTCCCCCAGCGCGGCAAGCACCTCGCTGGAGGGCATGCCGACGCCGGCGACAGCTGCTAGCCTGCCTGGCGCCCTCCCGAGCCCTCTAACCAAGCCACTACGACGCCCTGGAGACGCCGTGTCCATTACCCCCCTGGGAGCCGTCTCCCCTTTCTCTCCCGCTCGATCCCATCACCATCCGAGAGCAGCCGTGGAGCAAGCCGCCGTCTTCACGCGGCCACCGTCGACGAGAGGATGCACCGCCAAGTCCATCAGCTCCGCCGTCGTCTACAACCCCACCGTGCACAAGGAATCAAAGCCAAGCGCCCCCACGAGCTCGCTAGCTTAATCATCTTCGTCTCCGGCCACCGCGGATCCACCTCAAAATCCGGCAGCTCTAGAGCCTCCCCGCCTCCGTATACTACACCGGCGTGGTCACCAAAGCCTGGTGAGCTTTTACCCTAACCCCGCAAGCCCCAACTCTTCCTCTACGCCGATCTACCATGGGAGAAGAAGCTCGCCACCACCATGGCCGGTGAAGTGCTAGCTCCCGTGCGCTAACGTCTCGCCCGCCTGGTCTACAATCCTCCTGGTGTCCCCAGCAACGTTTTGCACTAGGCCACGGTCACGCGCTCTGGAGTATGAGTTCGATGAAGCCCGAGCCACTGCCTCCGCCGTCTTCGACACCGGCGACGCTCCGGTGACCCCCTGAAGCTCCAACTTGGTCCTTTCGACGCGGACGACGACGCTGCACACACCGGTGGCCTCCAATCTTGCTCCCGTGCCCTAAATCAAAATCCCGGCGAGTCTCCGGCTACTACAGTACTCGCCGGCGACGAGCTGCTCCATTAGAGCTTAACTCCAACCCTAATCACCTTGGCCCCACCCTCCAGTCACATTGCCATGTGGGCCCAGCCTGCTAATCACCCCTTGTTAGATTAATTCAAATTAATCTGTTATTTAAATCAACAGTGAGACACTGACCAGTGGGCCCCCCTTGTCAGTGGACCCCTGGCGTCATTCTGACCCCATGTTGACGCAATAAAGGTTTTTCTATTTAAAAGAATAACAGAAAATGGCAGAAAATGTTTAAAACTTTGGAAATTCATAGAATATTCATACTAACTCCAAATGTAGCAAATAATATATCTAAAATTATTAGAAAAATTCAATGAATCTGAATATGCAATTTTTTTTCATGTTTGACCAAGTTTGCTTGGGTGAACAGTGGTAACAAAGCATATGCATTCCTTTTAAATTCAAAATGGAGTTTGAATTTGCAAAACCTTTGCAATACACTTCATTTAATTGGAATCACTCACACATCAGTGGCACATACATCAAATTTCAACCTTCAACCATGTGCTTGTGCATTGTATTTACTTTGCTTCCTTGTTTGTTGTTTGTCGAGTAGAAGTGGAACAGGAATAGGAGGCTGCCCCCTTCGTTGAAGACCCCGATACTGAACCTCGTCAGCAAGGCAAGCAAACCCCCATTGAACATGTCGATAAAATCCCACTTCCCTCTCAATCTCGCTTATGCATTGTTTATTATGATTACCATGCTACGTTTCTACCGCATAGATGAACCCATTCATTTGCATGACCTATCTTTTGTCACAGTAGTAAGCAAACCACAATCCTAGCAAATGTAGGAGTTGATTGATATCATGTGGTCCCTGCAATTGTTACTTCTTATGGCATGCTTAGAGCGATACAACTTTGATATTGTTATGTGAGTCGGGATGGTAGAAATCATGTTGATGATGGTGGAAATGTGTTGGTGAATCTACCCTAATACAAGGTGAACGATGAGAGGCTGTGTAGGAGTACACGGTGTGTTGTCTCGTTGAACACCGCCCTAAGTCCGAGTTCTTGTGTGGTGATCCAAGATGAAGAGTACAACCACACATTGGGCTCACTGGCCCCTCTCAACCTACTAACTCATCCCTTTTGATGTCCAGATGTCGCAGTAGTTCGGAGTTCTGGTAGGTTTGTGGCCTGGCTGCTAAGTGAGAGAACGGCTCAGCCGTGACCGGCTTATGCACCACGCACACATCATCTAGGCAACCGGCGTCAAGCCGCCGGCCTGTTAGCCCCTAACCCGCCAGCTAACCACCCCCCAGAGGCTGACAGATGGGCCCCAGCCCCTTAATTAAACCCAGTTTAATTTAAACAGAAGATTAATTAACCCACAGTGGCTGACCAGTGGGACCCCCCTATCAGGCCAGCCCCTGCATCAGCATGACATCACCCTCATGCAATAATTAGAAATTCTTTATTTAATCCATAAATTCCAGAAAATATTCAAAAGTTTGAATTTGAATATCTTTTAAACCGTAACTCCAATTGAAATGTTTTTATATGAAAATTGATCAGAATAAAATGCTCTATCCAAATATCAAACTTTCAACCATATTTGAACAAGTTATCTTGATGAACCAGTAGCATTTTGCTATATGGATCATTTGGGTTAAATCAAATAAAATGCAATGCTCATTTGAACTTGAACCCTTGCAATGCTAATATGATCACCTACACTTCAGAAGCATTTCACATACATGATCACGTGGTTCACAATAAACAAACTTTAGAAAATGCAACATGGACCAATTTGAATACATTTGGAGTTTGAATTTGAATTTACTTTTCAAATCAACTTCAATTAACAGGTTGCAATTTAAACATAGGTCACCTCAGCACCTTGCCATGCCATATTTTGCTTATTGATTGTGCATTGTACTATGTTGAATGTTCATTACTTTCAGTGCTTCGGTGATTCCTTCTTATTGGTAGAGTTGATCTCAGAGACAAGTTTAACCTCACGTTAGAAGTACGGTACCTCGTGATCGTCAGCAAGGCAAGAACCCCCTCTTTGATCATGTCGATAAAATCCCAGTTCCCTCAAATTCTCGCAAATGCATGTTTAGGATGTCACCATGATACGTTCTACCGCTAGTTGAACCCATTCCTTTGCATGACCTATCCTTTTTTCATAGTAGTAAGCAAACCACAATCCTAGCAGATGTAGGAGTTGGTTGTTATCTTGTGGCCCCTGCAACTGTTACAGCTTATTGCATGTTTAGAGTTTACAGTGAGGCTACTTTGATGTGAGTCAGGATGGTAGTGATCATGTGAATGATGGTGGTAACGTGTTGGTGAATTGACCTAAACAAGGTGAACGATGAGAGGTTGTGTAGGAGTACACAATGGGTTGTCTCGTTGAACACTGCCCTAAGCCCGAGTTATTGTGTTGTTATCCAAGACTAAGAGTACGACCACACATTGGGCTCACTGACCCCTCTCGGCCTAGTACCTCACAACGGACCTGTCCAGGAGTCGCAAGTAGTTCGCCCTTTAACGATCTCAAGCAGGTGTAACCAAGGTAAGTGGTTGGCGTAGGTTGTGGGCACGTTGAATCAAGTGATCATGATCGAGTTGAGCTTGATGGCGGTCACACAACGTTTGAGTCCGCATCGGAAAAATCGTCCGGCTTCCGATTGTGGTCCCAACTCAAATAGGCGACTCCCTAGGACTAGAGATGGTGCCGTGAGTGAAGTTTCATGGCAGCATCCACGCCGGTACTCACTTGAAGGGTCCATCCCCAGGCGGTAACTGATGAGGCGTGTGTGTAGCAGTACACCCCTGCAGGGTTAATGAACTATTCGAATAGCCGTGTCCGCAGTTATGGACTACTTGGAGACCTTTACTTGATCATAGACAACTTGAAGGGTTACTCTTAAAACTTGCCAAGATAAGTGTGAGTGCTATGGCGTGTTTCCTCGTGGGGAAGTCGAGGAAGTAACCATAGTGGTGTATTGGTTGGAGACTTGATATTTGGACTCGTGTACGCTCCTTACCTCTTTCTGTTATTCGTAGTACAGGACAAGCGAAGTCAAAGCTGGCACTTCTGCAATGAAACCCCACCTCCCTTTGCCTTAATACATGTGCATGAGTAGAATAGATCTGATGTAAGTCTTGCTGAGTACGTCTTTGTACTCACGTTTGCTTATTATATGTTTTAGAGACGAGACCACTGACCCTGATGGTGGCCTCTACCTCCAGCTCGACGTGGACCAGGTCGTATAGTCCCAGACAGCAGCCTGTGCCCTTTGGAGGGTCGTTGTATTTTTATTTCAGGCTTCTTAAGCCATTTTTAACCTTGTCTTTACTAAGACATAATTTGCTTCCGTTGATGTTTGATGTAATGTTGGATCACAGCCATGTGATCTCTGCTTGTAATACAACTACTATGTCTGCTCTGTTTAGCAGAAGTTATAAAGACTGAGTTTGTAGAGTTCATGTTGTGATTACCTGATGTTTACACTGGACTTGTATGTTGCGTGTATGATTATAACATGCATGTCTTAGTGTGGGGTTCGATAGCTTAGTTGTGTTCTTGACGGCGGTCTTTTATACACCAAGTGCCCTTAGATGTGCGCAGCTTGGGGCATCGCGATGCGATTGATCATGACTCTGTCACGTGGCACACTTTGTTGTATGATTGAGCCCGCCCGAGATCCCGACTAGGTGATCGGGCTGGAGTCTGTTTATGTAAGTGTTATAATTCAATCGATAATATGGTTGAGGCGACTTGTCTATGAGTATGGGATTTCACCACCCATAATCATTAGACTTGTGAGCGGGCGATGAGGACCCATCTCAGTTGATCATCCGGCCTGGATGGGATGCCCCTCACGTACGATGCTTTCCGAGAGTGTTCTGTGCTTGGCCTTGTCTGCTTAGACAAGTGGGTACGACTCTCGGCTCTCCATATGGTTGAGTTGTGACTGGAATTACATACGCAAACCCCGGGTCCCGACAGACTAGGTATCAGAGCAGGACTGCCTGTAAGATTATCAAACCCTTGGCCGATGTCGAGTCTAGCATTCTATATTTATATAGTTACTTGGATATAAGGGAACAACGTAAGACTTCTTTTTTCTCCTTACCCTCATCGATCTGAGCTCTGAGTCATCCTCATCTTATTCTACGGGAAGATAGGACTAGGCTCATCCATGTCTTTACTAGGACATCTTGTTGTTTTCTTCTTTGTAGACGTAGAAGTGTTGTGGTCTTCCAGAGTTATCATTCCATATTGCTTCTTTGGAAGTGATGTTTGTTATCTTGTTGGTTGTCTCAATTTCCATTCCGGTGCAGCCGTTATGCTATCCGTTTGTGACTTTGATGCTATTGCATTATAGTCTTATATCTTAGCATAGAATTGTGTCCTAAATCCTATTCTGATTGTTGATTCTTATCACACAGAATGTCAGGTGGAAATCGTTGTGTTGATTTCAGTCCCGGTAATAGAGATGATGAAGATCCTCCACCACCGCCTTCTGCAAAGGAAATCATGATGGAGGCTTAGCAGAATCGTCGTGATCAGACACGTCTTCTCGAGCGTATTGAGCAGAACACTTCTCGTCAGCGTCATAGTGTTGTTACCATCCAGGACTTCATTCTCCTCAACCCGCCAGTATTCCGGTGTTCTTCTGAGCCCCTTGATGCCGATGATTGGCTTCGTTCCCTCGAGCGTAAGATTGAGACAACCCATGTTTCTCCCGGTGATCGTGTTCTATTCGCGGCATACTTTCTGGAAGGTGCTACTCTTCAATGGTGGGAGAACTTCGTAGCAATGCAACCAGTAGGTCACGTGGTGACTTGGCAAGAGTTCTGTGATGACTTCCAAGGATATCATATTCCGGATCAGCTGATGGAGCGCAAGAGAGAAGAATTTTGCAATCTAACCCAAGGAAAGATGTCTGTTCATGAGTATCGGACCGAGTTCACTCGTCTAGCACGTTATGCCCAAGAAGAAGAATAAACCGATGCCAAGAGGCAAGAAAGGTTCCGCAAGGGACTTAGCCCCGTCCTTCGTCATGACCTGAATCTTCATGAGTTCGTCAACTTCGGAGACTTGGTTGACAAATCCTTCAAGGCCGAGTATGGAAATGAGTTGTACGAAGAGCCTCGCAAGCGTGATCGTGAGTTTGCACAATCTTCTGGCCCAGTTTCTCGAAAACGCTGTGTATGGATTCCCTTCAATGACGTCAGTCATGCTATAAGTGCTTCTAGACCATCAACCACCATATATCGTCCACCTCAACCCAATCTTCCTCCCTGGAATTTTGTTGGACAATCAAGTGCTCATTTTCCTTTCATTCCACGTGGTTTTTGTTTCCAATGTGGATAATCAGGTCACAATGTTCGAGAGTGTCCCTGCAATCATGTAGCCACCACACCTAATCCAAAGCAAGCCTTTTGTCGTGGTAAGACACTACCCAAAACTTCCAATGTCAAGCCTCCTGCCTATGAATATGGTTATGTGAATCATGTATCCATTCTAGATTCCCACAAGTCAACCGATGTTGTACTTGGAACCCTTCTTGTCAATTCCTCCCCAGCTTCGGTTCTGTTTGACCCAGGAGCATCTCATTCATTCATATCCCAGGATTTTGCACTGTCACATGACATCTCTTTTTTGATGTTATCCACCCCCTTAGTTGTGCAAGCCCCTGGATCCAGATGGCACACCACCATGGTGAGTCATGAAAATGAAGTTGCTATTGAGGGTTTAGTATTCCTTGCTTCACTTATAGCCCTCAAGTCTTCAGACATTGATGTCATCCTAGGAATGGATTGGTTATCAAGACAGAATGCTGTCCTTGATTGTAAAGCCAAGTGAGCGAAACTAACCGATCCATCAGGCCAGACAATCAAGTACACCTCACCAAGATCTAAAACCCAGATGCATTTTTTGAATGTGCTTCCTCTTCCAGACCTTGAAGATATTCCGGTGGTTCGTGACTTCCCGGATGTCTTTCCAGAAGAGCTGCCAGGCATACCACCTGATAGATCTGTAGAGTTTGTGGTAGATCTTATCCCAGGAACCGCCCCAATATCCAGACGCCCATATAGAATGGCCCCACGTGAGTCAGCTGAGCTCAAAATACAACTTGAAGCTTCGTTGGCAAAAGGCTTCATCCTCCCTAGCTCATCGCCATGGGGTTGCCCCGTTCTGTTCGTAACGAAAAAAGATGGAACAGAAAGGATGTGCGTAGACTATCGCCCGCTAAATCTAGCGACGATAAAGAAAAAGCACCCACTGCCTAGGATCAATGATCTTTATGATCAACTTGCTGGATCCTCTGTCTTCTCCAAGATGGATTTGAGATTAGGCTATCATCAAATCAAAATCACAAATGAGGACATTCCCAAAACGGCTTTCACTACTCGTTATGGTCTTTATGAGTACACCATCATGTCCTTCGGTTTAACCAATGCCCCTGCCACATTCTCGCGTTTGATGAATTCGATATTCATGGAGTATTTAGATAAATTTGTTGTAGTTTATCTTGATGACATTCTCATCTACTCGAAGAATGAAGAAGAACATGCCGAACATCTTAGGTTGGTATTGATGAAACTTCGAGAGCATCTCCTGTATGCCAAGTTCTCCAAGTGTGAATTCTGGCTACCAGAAGTGACCTACTTAGGCTACGTGATTTCTGCCAAAGGCATTCCTGTCAATCCCGAGAGAGTTCAGGACGTCCTTGACTGGACTCCACCTGAATCGGTTAAGTAAGTTAGGAGTTTTCTTGGCTTAGCAAGCTATTGCCGCCGCTTCATCAAGAACTTTTCTGAAGTTGCAAAGCCTCTAACTGAACTCCTCAAGAAATATTAGAAATTCCAATGGACTCCCAAGTGCGAGGAAAGCTTTCAAGAGCTAAAAAGAAGATTGACTTCTGCACCCGTACTTGCGCCTCCAGACACTAAAAAGGATTTCGAGATCTTTTGGGACGCCTCGCGGCAAGGGTTAGGATGCATACTTATGCAAGATAGACATGTGGTAGCTTATGCTTCACGCCAGTTGCATCCACATGAAGAGAACTATCCTACCCATGATCTTGAACTCGCTGTCGTAGTTCATGCCCTAACAACTTGGCGACATTACCTCCTTGGTAATCGTTGTGAGATCTATTCCGACCACCAAAGCCTCAAATACATATTCACCCAGTGTCACATCCCAACTTTTGTAGTTCCTTTATTAGAATGTTAAAATTTAGGGCTAATAAAAACTTTGCATGGTTGTAGTGTTGTGATGTTGAATCCATGTTTGACTGTGTGTGCTTAGTGTTGATCATGCTAAACTTGGGTGGTTGTCGTTTGTGGTCAATGTACTTGTGTGAATAGCATAGGTTATCCATACTATCTTGTTGATCATCTTAGCATGATCATAAGCATGGTCACACTAATACCCTAGTATGCATATATTTAAGACCGTCACATCACGTAACACTTTTGCACTCTCTCACTTATAGATGGTTTTGCATTCCGTTTGCTTTTGTTTGTTTTGATATAAAACCTTATATATTTTCCGTGGTATAAATTATACTAGTAATGATTTTGATCACCACAAAGCCCTAAGGCAATACCTTTTCGCTCGATGAAGAAAACTAAAACATATTCGAGACCTAATAAAATTCATACGTGACCATGATCCACTCACCGTATCCAGGAAATTTCAGCTTTTAAATATATTTTTTTTGTTTAGGCTTTTTCACAAACACATGGGATGCACTTTTTGTATTTTCTTGATTATTTGATCAAAAAAAGAAAAGAAAGAAAACTACCCTAACTCCCTAACCCCCCCCTCTCTGCTAACGTCAGCCCGAAGCCCCCCCCTGTGACGTAGCCAGACCGACGTCAGCCCTCGCCACCGCCTCGGCTGGCTAGTCGGCGAGGAGGCCGCCGCTCGGTCACCTCCCTCTCCCGCACCCCCCCTCTTCCCCCCGTGCTATAAAACCCCCCCTCTCCCAGCCTCTCCTCACCACTCCACACCACCGTAACCCGCTCCACCCCACCCCCTCGACCGAAGCAGCACAAGAAAAGAAGAGACCGAGGGAAGACGAGAAGGAGGAGGAGGAAGAAGAAGGGAGGAGGAGCAGGCTGCTCCAAGAGAGCGCCGCCGGGGGAGGAAGGCCGAGCAGGAGGCCGGCGTGCCTCTGCCTCTCCTCGCCGTCAACGCCGGCGAGCACCGGAGCCCCTCACCCAAGCCGAGCTCAAGCCGTTCGTCTACCCCGAGCTCGGCTTCAACCTCTTCGCTCCCGGCCGCCGAATTCTTCAAAAACGGAGCCGCCTCGCCGTCCTCTACGCCCGCCGCCCCTCCACGCCGCCCGCCGTCGCCGGAACCACCCCCGGTGAGCGCCCGAGCTCCCTTTTGTCCGTCGCGTGCGCCGCTATTCCCTACGTTGCATGCACATTTTTTTCACAAAAATGGACCCCCCAGGCCTCCCTCTGCGCCCGCCGCCCCTTGCCGCCGGCCGCCGTCCGCCGGAGAGCCGCCGGCGAGGCCAGCCGCCCCCCCCGTGGACGCCATGGGAGCTCTCCCGAGCTCCCATCCTGCCCGAGCTGGAAGAAGGGCCCCAGGCCGTCCGATCTTCCGAGATCTAACGGCCCAGGGAGCCCCATACCCCTTCGTTTAAAAAAAAACTTACTACTGCGCTGGGCTCGGCCCGTTAAAAAAAAATATATAGAAACTGTGCCCGGGTGCGTCCACTAGCCATGGGCCGGCTGTGTTTTTTTTCTTTTTCTTAAAAACTGCAGCACTTAAATAATTCTAAACAAATAATCGTAGCTCAGAAAATTATGAAATAAATTTTGTGTGGTTTAGAAAATTGTGTTTTATTTTTCTATATGCTTAGAATAAATTTTATGCAGTGTCAAATTAATTGCTTTAGTTTAAACTAGTTAATTGTGCTTTTTAGCAGCTAAAAATAGTTTTAATCAATTCCCTGTAAACCCTAAAAATGTAATGTTGATTTTTAAATACTCCTGTGAATATTCTTGTTTTTTTTTCTGTGTGCGTAGAATATTATTTGGACTAAATAAATTTGTGACCCTTTTTATTTTTATTATTATTATTAATATTGCTAGTTATTCCCTTTGTAACTTATGTTAGTACTATTTTGATTGTTAGTTTATTATTAAACTAGCATGTGGTCAGAATGTTATTGCTATGAACTTGGTTATGGAATTAAAACAAGTTAATAAGTTGTTAGTGAATCACTTAACATAACTCTAGTTAAGAATTGCTTAATAAAATCTTGTTGTGGTAATCCTATTAAATTTATTCCAATGCCTTGTTTTGATATTTAACTTTGAAGTGTTGATTTAGTATTTCAATGCTAGTACAAATGATACTCTTAATTACTAGTTGTTTGGTAGTAAAGTTGAGTGTTGTGTGCCTTGTTTCTTTTGCCCGATTGTAATGGTGAATCTGTTTCTTCCGCAACGTGTAGACGATACGCCGTACGTTGCAGGTGAAGACTCCTCCCTTGCCATCGAAGAAGCCGATCCAGGGTACATCGTCGAGGAAGGCAAGCCACCGTCAAAACTCAAACTCCGCATTACCCATTTTTACTTTCTTGGTATCATTTATATTGTATCATGCTAGTATTATATTCATATGGTTTGGGATTGTATTAGTTGTATTCGAGAAACTCCACACCACCCCATAGCCTACCTAATTGGGAAAAGCTAAGTAGAACCCCGATGATCCCGGCATTCTGTCGAGACCATCACCCAGCTCTAGTATTTAGCATTACATAAAAACTTGGAAAGTCATACTTCATCCTTTTTGGTACGGCATTCACCTAAGATGGTGGTATAGCCGGGATTGTGGAACATCGTCGGACATGGACAAAGTCTGGAGGGACTCTCTATTTGTGCCGCCAAAATCTAGCATTACAGTACAACCACTATACGCTGGTATGGGACATGGCTAGTTGGAAGCTTGTTTGTCTTAGTACGGGGGTCCTATAACTACACATGGATGCGTGATTCCACGAATCCGATAGACCTCGAAGTCGATGGGTGAAATTCGCTAGGCTTAGTGTCGGAAGGAACCTTGGTGCTCTTCGACTATGGTGCAGGCTTGGGTCCAAGAGGAGCATGACCTATCACACGGAAAGTCCATGCAGTACGCAAGGGGTGGAATCACCATTACTAGGGCATACAAGGGGAAAGCTAAGGTCGATTATCCGAGACCCGCATACTGAAGTATGACGATCTGTGGGGACACACGGCGGATGTATCGAATGTGGTGGGTAAAGTGTACAACCTCTGCAGAGTGTAAATCTATTCGAGTAGCCGGAGTCCACGGTCATGGACAGCTAGTGAGGCCACACTTTGTGGGGAGTAGATGATAAAGCCCGGTACTGAGTTTATGGTTCGCGATGATGGTGTTGGTATAGTTGAAAAAGGGTTGGACTTGACTTATCCAAATGCAATGTGGGGAATAAAACTTGCCAAGTTTAAAACTTTGCCAACTTAATAATAATATTGAGTAGATAGGAAATCTCTATGAAAAACTCCACCATATAGCCATCCCATTATTTTCTTGTACAAAACTTTGTTTCTTTCTTTAGGTGGTTTGCGAGTACTTTGTATGTACTCACGGCTTTGTCCCTGGTTATTCCATCGGCCAGGCTTGGAGGAGCAGGTATATGACGACGATTCTACCGACGACTACTAGGACGTGTTATGCTCTGATCTAACCTGTGGATTGTGTCGCCCCTACCCTTGTTGCTTTTGCTTTTCCGCTGCTATTTGAGCCTGACGAGGCCATGTAAGACTTTATTAATGTATGACTTGTATTCGGTATTGTATGAACATTGAGACTATGATATCCATGTCGAGTTGTGTGTCATGCGAACTGATCATGGGAGCATGACCGTATACACAGCTGGTCGCTTCGGACATATAGTCCGGGGTGCCCACAGACTTGGTATCAGAGCCTCTGTTCAGACCATAGAAGCCTAGTTAGGTTGGTCGGTAGATAGGATGGGGGGAAATCAAAAACTATTTTCTAAACTAAAGAGATGGTCAAATGCATAGTATAGAATGCTTACCTCTCTTATCCACTCTATAGTAAACTATTAAATGTTTTACTATGTTAAAATCTTGCACACACTTGTCATCTAACTTAAACTCTTAAAACCTGTAGATGGTTGGAGTTCCTGTGCACCACCTCCAGCTGACTCAGGCTGGGAAGACGCCCTTTGCTCAGGATCTGATGGATCTTCTTGCGCTCGTTCACCGCCCAGCTGCGGAGTTCAGGGCTTTCCAGATCACCAGTGGGGAGGACACCGAGCTCCGCCTGATTGTGCGGTGTGAGCTCCGAGGTTCGGAGGTGACCCCATGGTCGGATCCTATCAGCTTCACGGTGTACGCCTGTACCTGGGAGGAGGGTCTGGGCCGAGCTTGCCAGGAGGCGATTGCTCGCCTTGTGAGGTTTCACCAGTACGAGCTGGGTACCACGCGGTTCCGTCACTACGGGATGCGCGATGGTGAGGGAGATCCCACTCCTGGTGTGCTTCACCCGGTCCTGAAGGACCACTTGTTCTCTCTAGAGACACACCTGGCTCTGACTCAGGCTCAGCTGGATGCGGTCCGGGTCAAGCATGACTACAACCTCCAGACCGAGGGTCCCGCCCCCGTCACCCCCATCGAGCTGGAGACTAGGGACAAGATTATCAAGGAGCTGCAGGACAAGGTCGCCAGTCTGGAGGAGAGTAACAAGATGCTGAAGAAGAAGAACAAGAGCCTTAAGCGTATGTGCGACGACTTGGAGGAGGAGATTGATGCTCTGGATGATGGCGAGGACATCCAGAAGGGTGAGAACGCTCCTATCAGTGATGATGAGGACTGGATGGATGAGGAGTACGAGGAGGTTCCGGACACTGATGACGAGGACTTCATCGATGATCGCGAGGAGGATGAGCTCTAGGCGTCGTTAGTTGTTGGATGCCCTTTTGGAGATTTGCGTTAGACGTTGCAGGTGTGGTTAGTTACCTGTAAGACTCGATTATGTATGAGACTTATGCTATCGTTATGCTGCCATGTGGTGATTGCTAGTTGCATGATTATTACCTATTTTGTAAGTCTTGCTTGTGTGTGATAAATAGATTGTTAGGAACTTACCCCCCTTGTATACTAAATTCCCTCTTATCCTGCGCAACAACCTCAGGATGCCGAGGAGCTCCCGCGCCAACCCAAGTGGATCCGGTGACGCGCCACCGCCACCACCCGACCCGAACATGGCGCAGCTTCTGCGACTGCTGATGGAGGAGCGCCAGGCCGCCCGTGACGAGCGCCAGGCGAACATGGCTGCACTCCAGCAGCTAGTCCAGGCCGCCACCAATTCCAACCAAGGAGGCGGAGGAGCTGGTGGGAATGAATAGCCCAGGTCTCGGCTCCGAGATTTCCAGAATACCAACCCGCCCGTGTTCTCGCAGACGAAGGAGCCTTTGGATGCCGAGGATTGGCTCCGCACCATGGAGAACAATCTCGCTGTCGCCGGTGTTGGCAACAACGAGAAGGTGCTGTATGCCACCCACTATCTCACCGGCACCGCAAGGAGCTGGTGGGAAGGAGTGCGTGCCCGTCTTCCTGCGGGGCAAGTACTCACCTGGGCAGAGTTCTCCGAGAAGTTCAAGAAGGCGCACATCCCGACTGCACTGATCAGGAGAATGAAGGATGAGTTCCGCCACCTCAAGCAAGGAGGCATGACTGTGGTTGGATATCTTGACCGCTTCACTCAGTTCTCGAGGTATGCCCCGGAGGAGGTGGACACCGAGGAGAAGCGAAAGGACCGTTTCCTGGATGGATTGCACGATGAGCTGCAGGTTGTCCTGGTGGCTATGCAGTTCCCCGATCTTGAGTCTCTTGCCGACGCTGCTATCATGATGGAGGGCAAGCTCAAGACGGCCTCTGAGAACCGCAAGCGCTGCATGATGCAACAGGGTGGATCCAGCAACCCCCGACTGCGTCCAGCACATCCACCAAGGCCAGCACCCCAGCCTCAGAGGAGCCCTTACCCAGTGCCACGCCCCAATGCTCCTGCTCGCCCTGGTGGAGTTCCGCGCCCAGCAGGCGGAGTTCCCCGCGACCCTGCATCAGACGTGATCTGCTTCAAGTGTGGCCAGAAGGGTCACTACGCCATTACCTGCACCAATAAGGCGAATGCTGCCCCACGCCCCAATGCTCCAGCACCAGCCAAAGGGAACCCTGGCCGCAACAATGCCCAGCGCGGTGCGCCCAACGCTGCCAAGGGACGTCTGAACCATGTGCAAGCCGAGGAAGCCTCCAGGCAGCAGACGTTATCTTGGGTACGTTTCCAGTTAATTCAGTACCTTCTCAAGTATTGTTTGATTCTGGTGCATCACACTCATTTGTTACGAAGACATTTGTGGATAGAAGTAAGTTGTCACCTAGTGAAATGAGGAGGCCCATGATAGTCCAAATACCCGGATCCAAAACCCGAGCCAGTTTAGCTTGTTCCGGAGTTCCCATAGCAATTCATGGAGTAGAGTTCCCAGCTGACCTTATCGTGTTAGGGATAGAAGGTATAGATGTGGTACTTGGCATGAATTGGTTGTCCAGATATCGAGGCCGAATAGATTGCACTGAGAGGACATTCAACCTCACAAGTGCCGATGGAGTTCAGATAGAGTACACCGACAAGGAAGAGACTGCCCGAGCCTTCTGTCATCAGAGTGTCTCGGTGCCACCACTTGAGGAGGTAAAGGTTGTGTGTGAATTCCCGGACGTCTTTCCGGAGGATCTACCAGGTATGCCGCCTGATCGGGATATCGAGTTTATCATTGAGTTAGTGCCTGCCACAGCCCCTATTGCACAGCGACCCTACCGGATGAATGCTGAAGAACTGGTTGAGCTAAAGAAACAGCTGAATGACATGCTCCAGAAGGGACTGATTCGACCCAGTGCTTCACCCTGGGGTTCGCCAGTTCTCTTTGTGGACAAGAGAGACGACACCATACGCATGTGTGTGGACTACCGTAAGCTGAACGAAGTGACCATCATGAACAAGTATCCGCTCCCCAAGATCGAGGATCTGTTCGATCAGTTGAATGGAGCCCGAGTCTTCTCCAAGATCGATCTAAGGACCGGATATCACCAGTTGAAGGTTCGCGAGTCGGACATCCCCAAGACAGCTTTCACGACCCGCTATGGTTTTTTCGAGTACACTGTCATGTCTTTCGGACTTACCAATGCCCCGGCCTATTTCATGAATCTCATGAACAAGATCTTCATGAGGTATCTCGACAAGTTTGTGGTAGTGTTCATTGACGACATCCTGATATATTCCAAGACCGAAGAAGAGCACGCCGATCATTTGCGCTTAGTCCTCGAGACTTTGCATGAGCACCAGTTGTACGCCAAGTTCAGCAAGTGCGAGTTCTGGCTCAAAGAAGTCGGATTTTTGGGACATGTATTGTCGGAAGGAGGAATATCCGTCGACCCCGCCAAGATTCAGTCCGTCATAGACTGGACAGCTCCGACCACTCAGACTGAAGTTAGAGGATTCCTCGGACTAGCGGGATACTACTGCAAGTTCGTGGAAAGCTTCTCCAGCATCGCCCGACCCATGACCTAGCTGCTAAAGAAGGACCAGAAGTTTGTGTGGACGGAAAAGTGTGAAGCCAGTTTCCAGGAGTTGAAGAGGAGATTGGTATCCGCCCCAGTGTTGACGATGCCTGACCTGACCAAGAGCTTTGATGTGTACTGCGATGCATCGAAGATTTGTTTGGGTTGCGTTCTTATGCAAGTGGGCAAGGTGATTGAGTACCTGTCACGACAGTTGAAGCCGCACGAGTTGAACTACCCCACACATGACTTGGAGCTAGCCGCTGTTGTGCTTGCTCTCAAGAGATGGAGACATTACCTGATGGGTCACCGTTGCGACATATACACAGACCATAAGAGCCTGAAGTACATTTTCTCACAGAAGGAGTTGAACATGAGGCAGAGGAGATGGATCGAGTTGATCAAAGACTACGATCTCGAGATTCACTAACATCCTGGCAAGGCCAATGTGGTAGAAGATGCCCTCAGCCGCAAGCCCTGCACACTTAATGTGATGATCAGGGAGACGCAGCCAGCTTTGCACGAGGAGTTAGAGAAGCTGGGTTTGGAACTTGTTATACCCGGTTTTCTGGCTCACCTCGAGCTGACTCCGACTCTATTTGATCAAATCAAGGAGGCACAGAAGGGACACGACAGTATCGAGGGAATCAAGAAGAAGATGCCCCTCGGCAAGGCCCCGAAGTTCACGATAGATGATGAAGGAGTTCTTTGGTTCGATGGTCGATTGTGTGTGCCCGACATGAACGAGTTGAAGCTCACTATCCTGAAGGAAGCTCACGATACACCTTACTCCATCCACCCTGGAGGGACTAAAATGTATCAAGACCTGAAGGACTTGTTCTGGTGGCACGGTATGAAGCGTGAAATTGCCTTGTATGTCGCCAAGTGTGACATCTGCCAGAGAGTGAAAGCAGAGCATCAGAGACCTGCAGGATTGCTACAACCACTCCGAGTTCCAGAATGGAAGTGGGAACAAATAGGTATGGATTTCATCACAGGTCTACCGAGGTCGAGCAAAGGTCATGACTCCATCTGGGTCATCGTCGACCGACTCACCAAGGTAGCACACTTCATCCCAGTGCGAACCACCTATCGAGGAGACCAGTTGGAAGAATTGTACATGTCGAGGATCGTATGCTTGCACGGAGTCCCGAGGGAGATTGTGTCTGACCGAGGTACCCAGTTTACCTCGAGGTTCTGGAAGAAAGTTCAGGAGGCACTAGGCACGAAGCTTACGTTCAGCACAACCTATCACCCTCAGACTGGAGGCCAGACCGAGCGAGTGAACCAGATACTAGAGGATATGCTCCGCGCATGTGCTCTAGCCTACGGTTCCAAGTGGGAGGACTGCTTGCCTTACGCAGAATTCTCCTACAGCAACAGCTACCAGTCGAGTTTGCAAATGGCACCATTTGAATCTCTATATGGAAGGAAATGTCGCACGCCCCTGAACTGGTCTCAGACCGGAGAAGGGAAGATTTTCGGACCCGATGTTCTGAAAGAGGCCGAAGAGCAGGTCCAGTTGATTCGTGAGCGTCTCAAGACCGCTCAGTCTCATCAGAAGAGTTATGCTGACCCCAAGCGTCGAGAGGTGACTTTTTAAGTTGGAGATTTTGTGTATCTCCGAGTCACCCCATTGAAAGGAATGCAGCGATTCCATGTGAAGGGAAAGCTAGCACCCCGATACATCGGACCGTTTGAGGTGATAGCCAGGCGAGGCCAAGTTGCCTATCAGTTGAGACTGCCAACAGAGCTATCCGATGTGCACGATGTTTTCCACGTCTCGCAGCTCCGGAAATGTCTGGAGGTGCCGGACAAGCCCGATGTTTTCAAAAACATCGATCATCGCACGGTGGACATCAATCAGGATCTCACGTACCGCGAGACACCCATTCGTATCCTGGAAGAAGCCACTCGAGTCACCCGAAAGCGCGCGATCAAGTTCCACAAGGTCCAGTGGACCAACCACACAGAGGACGAAGCCACCTGGGAACGGGAGGACTACCTCAAGCGCGAATTTCCGCATCTCTTCACTAGTTTGTGAATCTCGGGGACGAGATTCTTTTAAGGGGGGAAGGTCTGTCACATCCCAACTTTTGTAGTTCCTTTATTAGAATGCTAAAATTTAGGGCTAACAAAAACTTTGCATGGTTGTAGTGTTGTGATGTTGAATCCATGTTTGACTGTGTGTGCTTAGTGTTGATCATGCTAAACTTGGGTGGTTGTCGTTTGTGGTCAATGTACTTGTGTGAATAGCATAGGTAATCCATACTATCTTGTTGATCATCTTAGCATGATCATAAGCACGGTCACACTAATACCCTAGTATGCATATATTTAAGATCGTCACATCACATAACACTTTTGCACTCTCTCACTTATAGATGGGTTTGCATTCCGTTTGCTTTTGTTTGTTTTGATATAAAACCTTATATATTTTCCGTGGTATAAATTATACTAGTAATGATTTTGATCACCACAAAGCCCTAAGGCAATACCTTTTCGCTCGATGAAGAAAACTAAAACAAAGATCATTTAAAATCCTATGAACATATTCGAGACCTAATAAAATTCATACGTGACCATGATCCACTCACCATATCCAGGAAATTTCAGCTTTTTAAATAGATTTTTTTTTGTTTAGGCTTTTTCACAAACACATGGGATGCACTTTTTGTATTTGCTTGATTATTTGATCAAAAAAAGAAAAGAAAGAAAACTACCCTAACTCCCTAACCCCCCCTCTCTGCTAACGTCATCCCGAAGCCCCCCCTGTGACGTAGCCAGACCGACGTCAGCCCTCGCCACCGCCTCGGCTGGCCAGTAGGCGAGGAGGCCTCCACTCTCTCACCTCCCTCTCCCGCACCCCCCCTCTTCCCCCCGTGCTATAAAACCCCCCCCTCTCCCAGCCTCTCCTCACCACTCCACACCACCGTAGCCCGCTCCACCCCACCCCCTCGACCGAAGCAGCACAAGAAAAGAAGAGACCGAGGGAAGAAGAGAAGTAGGAGGAAGAAGAAGGGAGGAGGAGCAGGCTGCTCCAAGAGAGCGCCGCCGGGGGAGGAAGGCCGAGCAGGAGGCCGACGCGACTCTGCCTCGCCTCGCCGTCAACGCCGGCGAGCACCGGAGCCCCTCACCCAGGCCGAGCTCAAGCCGTTCGTCTACCCCGAGCTCGACTTCAACCTCGTCGCTCCCGGCCGCCGAATTCTTCAAAAACGGAGCCGCCTCGCCGTCCTCTATGCCCGCCGCGCCTCCACGCCGCCCGCCGTCGCCGGAAGCACGCCCGGTGAGCGCCCGAGCTCCCTTTTGTCCGTCGCGTGCGCCGCTATTCCCTACATTGCATGCGCATTTTTTTCGCAAAAATGGAGCCCCCAGGCCTCCCTCTGCGCCCGCTGCCCCTTGCCGCCGGCCGCCGGCCGCCGGCCGCCGAAGGGCCGCCGGCGAGGCCAGTCGCCCCCCCTAGACGCTATGGGAGCTCTCCCGAGCTCCCAGCCTTCCCGAGCTGGAAGAAGGGCCCCTGGCCGTCCGATCTTCCGAGATCTAACGACCCAGGGAGCCCCATTTCCCTTCGTTTAAAAAAAACTTACTGCTGCGCTAGGCTCGCCGACACCCCTTGAATGGTGTCGACGCCAAAGGCGGTAACTGATGGTCATGTGTGTGTAGCAGTACACCCCTGCAGGGTTAACAAAACTCTTCGAATAGCCACGTCCGCGGTTAAGGACTGCTTGGAAAGTTGTGCTTCCTTATTAGACAACTTCAATGGATACTTATATAACTTGCCAAGATAAGCGTGACTGCTATGGCGTGCTTTCTCGTGGGAAGTCGAGGAAGGCACCATAGTGGTGTAATTGGTTGGAGACATATAGTGGACTCGTGTACGCTTCTTACCTCAAGTCTGGTACTCATAGTTCAGGACTATCCAAGTCAAAGCTGGCACTTCTGCTTTTGAACCCCACCTCCCTTTACCTTGATACATGTGCATGAGTAGTATAGTTCCTACGTAAGTCTTGCTGAGTACGACTTTGTACTCACGTTTGCTTATTCTATGTTTTAGATGAACCCACTGACCCCGAAGGTGGATTCTTCCTGGAGCTCGACGACTGATCAAGCTAGTGTAGTCCCAGTCAGACGACTGGTCCCTCGTGGAAGGGCTTGTTTTTAAATAAGGCTTCTCTAAGCCATTTGTTAAACTTGTCTGTACTCAGACCTACTTTGCTTCCGCATGTTTGATGTAATGTTGGATCACGGTCTCGTGATCTCTGTGTGCACTCTGTAAGATTATTCAACAAAGTTGTAAACTTTGTAGAGAATTGCAATGATACCTGTTGTTCATAGTGGACATGTGTACTGCGTGTATGATTATAACATGCATGTCTTAGTATGTGTTTTCGAGACTTTAGTCGTGATCTGGCTGGCGGTCTTTTATACACCAAGTGGCCCGTAGATGTGCGCAGCGTCGGGCATCCCGATGCGATTGCTCGTGACTCCGTCACGTGCACACTTTGATGTATGATCGAGCCCGCCCTAGACCCCGACTAAGTGATCGGGCTGGAGTAAGTCTATGTAAGTTTTATAATACAATCGAGAGTATGGTTGAGGCGACTTGTCTATGATTATGGAAGTTCACCACCCATAGCATTTAGACTTGTGTGCGGACGGTGAGGACCCATCTCAGTTGATCATCCGGCCTGGATGGGATGTTCCTCACGTTCGATGCTTTCCAAGAACGTTCTGTGCATGGCCTTGTCTGCTTAGACAAGTGGGTACGGTTCTTGGCTCTCCATATGATTGTGTTGTAGCGAGTCTTGTATACGCTAACCCCGGGTCCCGACAATATTGTGCCATTTATAGAGACCGATAATGACTTACTCTTGCAGCCAAAGCTTTTCCCATTGCTTTAATTTAAACTTATATCTAAGTGGGTAGCTTCTTTGTTTCATACTTGGATTACACTTGGTCTCAGTTGAGGCGTGTGTGTTCTAACTATTTTCATTTCAGTAATATAGAGTCAATGTTGAATTCTTTTGAGAAAACCGACGCTATTGTAATATTTTATCCAAATGCATCAGAGATGGAGTGCAAGAAACAATGCATAGCTGCATGGGGAGATAACAAATCTGGATCATTCATTTGCCTACCTCCAAAGACGTTCTCACATCAAGATTGGCTAGATAATAAGGAGTTTACCTTCAAATACACTATGTGTGATCAAATTTTTGATTTTTTGTTGAATAATAATTATATTATGATTCTTGATGAACATGTTAAACCATCAATCCAAGGACGAATGTATTGTACATTGCATGATTCATTCGAGCATAATTTTGAGGATTGCAACATGTTTCGTCAAATAGTTAAATCGGCCATTGATAAAGGACAATTGAAATTTGTTGAGACACCAAAGGATGACCAGTTTATTCCGATTTGACTTGATGGTAGGAAGTTTTTGCATAGGCTGCTTCAAGCCGATTCATTTGAAGATAAGAAGGTAAAAACTTCAAGTGATGGGATCAAGATTTCATGTTCAGAAATTATTCATAATCACAATGATGATATTCTTGAAGGTGAATGTTCTATCAAAGTTATGATGAAGACGTCAAGCATTGGGGGGCAACAAGAAAATCCAATGATCGATGCTATCATAACCGAAGAAAGCAAAGGCCGAAGTAAACGGAAAGGTAAAAAGTCAAAAGTTACTTTCGCGCAGCTATTGGAAAAATACCAAAAGATAAGTGAGGTGAAGATTTCTTATCGTCCAAGTAATTCAAAAATGTAAAGATCACCCCCTAGGCGCAAATCTAAAGATCGGTATTGGCGGAGGGGAAATTTCAATGCATCATATTTATATCCTTATTTTGGGCCACCAATACCGATGTCATGGATACCTCCTATGCTTATATGAATCCATATCCATCATGCGACATGTATGATACATGGGCACATTATCCATCTTGTTTTGAATCATCTCATTAACATTATGCAGCTCCAAGAAGGTCAAAATTTGACATACAATTACATAAACAAGACCATTTTAGTCAAAGGGAATCGGTCCAGAGCTCAAGAAAGAATAAAGAGGTGGTCAGGAAAGTATATCAAGTTAAAAAAGACGGTCTTAAGTGTGCCACTTCAGATTTTATTTCAAATGATAAAGAGCAAATTAAAGTGTTGACATTAGCTCCAAAAGGCAAAGAAGTGGACAAAATAAATATGCAAAATCAAGATGCCAGATTTGAAGAGAAGAAGTTTTGCTTGAACAAGAATGTAATACCCGATATGCGGTACTGTTTCAGATATGGACGTTTCCGTCCAAACCCAAGGATGAAGAACATATCAGACCCACCGCGACATATGACGAAGCCATATGTCTCGGATTTCAAGATGATATGACAACATTACATCTACAACGATACAATATCTCATACAATCGGCATACAAATGCCATAATACAATACATTAGCGGAAGATATATGTCTGAGTATAGACTACAATCCAATGCCTAGTGGCAAAGGTAAAACAAATCGATACCCATAACCACACGGGTCCAGGCTCTTCGCTGGGATTCGCCTAACAAGGCGTCGTCGAGTCTCAACGAAGGCATTCAGAAGGAAGGGCATCAAGCTCCTCTATAGTCCAACTTCTCACTGTAAGATGGGGGTAGGGTCGTAAATATGTAATGACAGATGCCATGTGGATGGCTAAAGAGGGGGACAAACCGAGGTGAGTGTCGATGGTTCCGGAATCGAGAGTGCGGACAAACACAGTGAGACACCATGATGTACCCAGGTTCGGGGCTCTCCGTAGAGATAACACCCCTAGTCCTGTCGAGCTAGCTATAAGCAATAACTCTGACTACAATGAATGCTCTGTGAGATTTTTGAGAGGAAAGAGAAGAGGGCTCTAGGCACAAATCTCTCCTTGCTCTCTCTCTGGTGGCTGACGTGTAGTAAATGTGGCCGTCCCCCCACACAGGAGGGGTTCCCGGTGCTCTTATAGGCCGAGCCCGGGGTGCTAAGGTAATTACACAGTAAAGGGGGACCCAACTGTAAGCCTCAGACAACTGGTTGGGGAACCATGACGTATGCTCTTCGGCTGACCCAGAGTAGACTTGCGGCTCTCCATGCTGCTAGCTCATAGGTCTTGCGTACTGAACAGTACATCTAGAAGCTTGGTTTGTCAGCCTATCCGCGTGAACTCGCGGGAGGTGACAACACGTCCTCGACCGGCCGGCGAATGGACATGGCTTCTCTGCCATCCGGATTGCGCATTTATGACCTTGTACCAGGTGTTCGGCCTGGGCTAAAGTCAACTCTTGGTGTTATCTCGGATGGAGCTGCATCTTCCTGGGCCGAATGAACTTAGGTGAGGACGATTGCACTCTCCTGGGGCAATTAGCCTCTGACCTAATCAGCTCGGCCCTCTCGAGATCAATCTTGTGCTTGCTTGTTCTTCTTCTAAATCGGTGATCTTTAGGTCGGCCTTGACTAGATCAGCCTTCCTCCAAATGATGATCTTTTGGTCAGCCCAGATCAGCTCGGCCTCACTTAGATCGGTGGTCTTCGTTTTGAAGTGTTATTTCTCCTGGGTGACCCTACCCAGGGGTCATTCCCACGACAGTAGCCCCTGAAGCTCCGAAGGTCCCGCCGAAATGAATGACAGTGGGGGCTCCATAGGTTCCTCCCATATTTCTCTTGACTCTTGCTATATCTCATTTGCTTTGCTGACCGATTGATCTCAATTGTCCATAGGTTCCTCCCATAATTTTGCCGATTGCTTCTTCCGCTTAGACGATTTGCCAACGGTTACTTTGACCAGAAAGTTGACCAAAACTTGCCGCCTCAAATTCCCCGCGGAATACAGGGCGATGTGCCACGATTTATGTGACATAACGGCCGCCTCGGGCCACGCGCGCACGTCCGTTCCCATCCACGGGATCTTCTGTCCTTGATCTTGTGCTGCTCTGGTGATACACGAGGCCACACCGGCCACAGAGATGCTGCATCGGATCCCACCACAACCCCTTGGCCCAATAAATAGCTTAGGGCGTAGGGATGTGACTCGCCCCCGCCCACTTTGCTTCTTCTTCCTCCTCGCGCTCGCTTCTCCTCTGCCTCCGCCGCCGCAGCGATGCACCCCTTGCCGCCGTCGCTGCTGCCGCAGAGAGCTGGATCTTCCCCCAAAGCTTCCGCTCTGCTTCTTGCCTCTCACCGCCGCCGTCGCCACTGCTAGTCGCTGCCACCATTGGTGGACGTGGCTCTCGAGCGCCGCCACCGCCCCCTAACTGTCGCCGCCACCTTCCACCACAGATTCCGACGGCTGCATAGGAGACCGAGACCTCCCCGCCTCCACTACGCGTGGCGCCTGGAAGGGCTCCAATGTCCGCGGGATGGATATTCTTCTTTATTGCCACGCCAGCAAGATCCCGGAGAACGTCGACTTCCGCGTCCCCGATCCTGAGCTGGTAGCGTTACCGCTCGCTGGTGAGCGCGTCGTCTTCCTTGCCCATTTCGAGTGCAGCTTCGGGCTCCCCGTGAGCAAAATTTTCCGTGATTTTCTTGATTTCTTCCGATTGCAACCGCACCACCTTGGCGCCAATGCCATAATTCTACTCTCCGCCTTCGTCACTCTATGTGAGGGCTACCTTAGCGTGCGTCCGAGCATAGGATTGTGGAGACGTTTCTTCCTCCTGCGCTCCTTCCGAGTGGGCACTGGAGTGTATGTCCCAGATCCAGAGGGTGGACCTGATGATACAAAGGAGGTCAAGGTGAAGGCCGAATGCGGCTTCGCCATTATCTATACCAACCGGTCTATCACTTATCCCAATCCTCAACCACTAGAGTCAATCAAGGACTAGCTGATGGGTTTGTTCTATGTTCAGACGCCGGAAGGTGAAGTCGACTGCTTGAACCTGCCAGAGTTGTCTCTTCCCCCGCCGACCAAACAAAAGTTGGGTGAAAAGCCTGGGCACGGTGACAACGATCTGGAAGCCCAAGTCGCTCAGGTTGCTGAGCTGTTGGACGAAGGACTGCGCCCCGCCAATCTGGTTGCGTCCTGGATCTGCTGCCGAGTGCCCCCCCTGCAACGTTGGTGCCACAGGATCTTTGACATGAGAAATCAGAGGGATCCGACCCGGATCTCCACCTTATGCCTAGGAAAGGTCGAACTAATTCGGTGAATACGCATGCAGACTGATGCTCCCCTCCTTCTCAATCCATTCAGATTTGGGTTGAGAACCTACAACCGGGCTAACCCTTCTCCCGTGGTATGACTCTGTTTCCGATCTCATGCTTTACTATTTTTGCTCTCTGTTGATTCTGACTGATTGCTTTTGCAGCACTTCATCGGCTCTAATGAAATGCAAGATGGGAAAGCCCTTTCCACATACCACCCCGACCGTGCTGCCGAAGACACCAAGGACTTGGAGCTTGTGGTGGAGTCGGACCCTGAGACTGAAGCCCGCACCGCCAGCTTGTGACGTGGCCTCAACTAGTCGGGTACGTCCGATTCCTCCATCAAACCCTTAATGGAAGATTAGGGTGATAGCGATGGTGATGATGCTCCTCGTGATCATGGCGCAGAGTCCCGCCCGACTGCGCAGACTGTGGCCGAGGGAAAACGCCCTCAGACAGACTCCGCTCCTGGCCCATCCAAGATCCCCAAGAAGAAAGGCTCTCATGGTCTAACGGGCCAAGATCCACCGCGGACTGCACCTAGGCCAGTCGGCCCTATACTGAATGACGCACCTTTGGACATTCGGCCTCTGACCTTTTCTATGGAAAGCTTTGCTGCCAACCTGCCCCGAGCTGCCGGGTAACTTCTCATACTTCTTCTTGCATTGCTCATTTCATCTGAATGCACAGTTAACTTGTATTCTTTTTCAACTGCACGGCTACTCGTGCCATCACTGCCGCAGTGCCCGGGGATCCTACGAATGCTTGCCCCGTTGCCTCAGCTACCTCCTCCAAACCCGTTGCCTCGCGGAAAATAGTTGCCGCTGCTGAGACCAGCAAGGCCGAGCGTGTGAAGAAACAGAAAGCTGCTCCTGCGAAGAAAGCAAAAAGCACGGCTCCCCACTAGTGCAGAAGATAGCTATCACGATACTCCTTTCCCAGTCCCTTGACCGAAACTGTTTGCGATTGTTTCAAGAGAAAACGGTAGAAATAAAAAACGTGTGCTCGAAACTGAACCGTCTAGGAAATGTACGCGAATGGCCACAATTCTAAAAATTATTGCGTGGGTGATGTAGGGGTGATGAGTCTTTGAAAATCGGTCTGGGATACCTAGAGAGAAAGCTCACGGTTGCAAAGAATGGACCACTAGCCCTTTATCGCAATCGTTAATATTTGCTCAAATGTTTGGGATAACTAATAAATCGGGCACGTTTCTGAAAATCCTTTCGTTGGCGGGAACAAAGCTGACAATTCGACCAAGCAACCATCCGCATATATATTCAGAAAATCCACGGTCGCAAATAATGATCCGCTAGCCCTTGTTACCAATCGGTTGTGGTTACAGAAATGTGTGGGATATGTACTTTATCAAAAACGCTTATGAAAATCTAAGTGTTGGTGTTGGACATCACACAGTTCGTACAATCAACTGTGCATGATGATAGCAAATAACACCGACAGCTGCTTCAAATGAACCGCTAGCTTCTTCTATGTATTTTCTATTTATTTGAAATTTCGCTAGTTTATCTTAGCAGACGTTATGAAGTACAAAATTGTGTGTGATGATATGGTGTAACACAAACAAGTAAGTTTTAGAAAATGTCTGCTTTGTAGGCACACTGCACCCAAACAATTATAATTCTAGATTATTTACAAACACCACATGTGTGATACCTGTTGCACTATTTAAAAAATTGAGGTAAAGAGTAACGAGAACCTTGCGATATAGATCGCCACTTGTCAGCCGCTCGTTCGTCTTTCTTGTTTCGGCTTATACCGGCAGGTGACATCTAGTCGAATAGATCGAACACCGTTTGATCGTTTGCGATGACCACGCGTACGCTCACGATGCAGATGGAGCAGGCGCTAGGTCACGCGCGCAACCGCTCAACCTTCCCGCACGCAACCACGCAACCTTCCCGCCCATAGCCAAAAAGCCCCCAATGCAAGCCATAATTAAAGAGCGTCAATGTCGGGGGCACATGAGCTTCATTCACATCCCCTTCTTTTGCCCTCTCTTCCCAAAGATCAAAAATGGGTCCGATCCGCCGTACCACAACCAACTTGACCCCAGCAGCTGATGGTGAGGTAGTGAATCCACCGGCAGCTCCTCCCGCAGTGTCGGTCAACTCCTTGCTAGTTGCAGTGGTACCGCGGGCGACCGTCACTCGCCGACGGTATGCATGCCTAAACGCTTGCTCCCGCAACGCAGGTCGCACAACGCGAGCCGAGCGCAGCGCGCGCAACGTGCGGACCCTCCAGGCGCAGGAGCACGCAATGGAGGCGGAGGCGCGCACCATCCGGGCGGTGGCGCACGATAGGAAGAAGGAGGGGGGCAGCGTCCTGGCGTAGGGGGGTGGCATGCAGGCGCCGGTGAGAACCATGCAAGCGCCGGCGAGGACATCCAGGCGTTTGTCAACACATTCAGGCGTGGGTGAGCACATTCAGGCACCGGCGAGCACCATCCTGGCGACGGAGAGCACCACCATGGGTCCCCCGCGCTTCGGCGACAACTACGGCGATGCCCTCGAGCGCTAAAATGCCTTCCTGACATAGGAGGAGGAAAAATAGATGGCTATGGCACTGGCAGCTTCCCTAGGTGAAGATGAAGAGCATTAGCGTGATCTTGCGAGGTACGAGGAAAGCGTGCGCTTCGCGGTATGGAATCAGGAGCGGCTGGAGGAGCATGCCCCTGGACTGAGGAGTGTCTCCTCCCGTGGCTCCAACTGATTTGCACGCGCGGCAGGGAGATTTTAGCTGGTAGTAAATAATTTGGGTTCATCAGTATATTGTCGATGGAATTCTAGCATAGTTGAAATGAGCTAGATACGAGGGTAACAGCTATTTCAGTACGTACTTGACGCTAGTTTAGGGTTTATTTTGGGTTTGTTCTTATAGTTTAACTAATTGGAGAACAGGAACCATGCTCGTTTATGCAATGGAGATCTATGTTCTGCAATGAAAATCTGTTGTCAGTGAATCCTATGAGTGTATTCCTCTTGTTTGATTGATTGCCAGATGCAAAGCCTTGTTCAGATACAGATGAATAAAAACAGACGGGTCATTAAAACAGACTATTGGCATAGCGCGCCCGCCTTTGCCAGGATTTCCATTGCAGATTTCTCGCTCCATTTTGCGAGGAGGAATAGTAGTTGACTTACGGTAGAAGGCTTGGAGGAGTTGGTGAGGATCGGTGTTGCGTGCTCTTGGCATGCGGCCATCTAGTCAACCCTGAGCACACGCCACGCCTCTCGCATATCATCATCGCAGAGCTAGCGAGCCTAGCTTGGGAATATAATTGCACTTGTTTATGTCGCTTCGAGCTTGCAATATGAAAGAAGGAAGAACATGTAGTAGTATTTGGGAGCGGTGAAGGGGGAGGGGTTTAACATCAAACATCATGTCTCACGGTGAGCTAGCACTAGTCCCGGTGAGGAGCGCTGGTGCGGGCGTCCTCCTGCCACACAGCCGTCTAGTCAAACCTCTTCACACGCCACGCCTCTCCCGTCTAATCACGGTTCTTGTGCGTCTGGACAGTCACGAGGCTAGCTGCTAGTAGCTAGATGCAGAGTAGCAGTATTTTTTGGTGAAGTCTGCAACGGTTGAGAACAAATCATGCGAACAATGCAAAAGATTTATTACAGGTTCCCCGCTACATAGTTCATCGCCGCGATACACTAGAGTTCTTCCTCGAATAAAACCATAAACTTAAAACTTCAAACTATAACAAGAGAGGAATGGCGCGTGGAGGCGATGATCGACGGCGGCTCACGAAGATACCGGTTAAAGCATAATCAAGGCTTGCATGCTGTTGGGAAGGACAAGCTCGCCGCCTTGTAGAGGGTGTAGGCGAGCCTGTACTCATGGAGCGCCTTGTCGAAGCGATCGGCGATGGCGCCTGCCAAGCCGGCCAACACCTCTTCTTTCGTGGCGTCTAGCTCGATCTGAGCCTTGTGCGGCATCTTGGATGACGAGAGATGTGTTCTTCGAGGTAGAAGGTCACCCATCCCTCACCGTCAGCTTCAATACAGCGCGACCTCTTCACACAGCGCGATGGCTCCATGGAAGTCGGAGGGATCGAGCTGCCGTTGCCTCCGCCGCATCCTCCACCTCCCAGAAGGCTCGACGGCTCGTTGACACGCGAAGGGATTTGGCTGCCGTCGATGTTGTCCGCTCTGTCTCCACCCCGTCCTCCACCTCCCACAGGGCTTGACGGCTTGTCGATGGGCTGAGGGACGATTTGGCTGCGGTCGTCCTCTATGCCTCCGCCGCATCCTCCGCCTCCCATGACGTTCGACGGCTCATCGACGGGCGAAGGAATCGAGCTCCCTTTCTCCGCTTTGCCCCCGCCGCATCCTCCACCGACTGCAAGGAGCGACGGGTCAACTAAGGGCGGAGGGGTCGAAATGACGTCGTCAGTTTTTCCTCCACCGCATCCTCCACCTCCCCCTTCTCCCGACATGGATGTAGGCTTCAGAGGACTAGGAAGTACGGCAGGAACCTATGGCCAAAGGACGAACGGGAGATGTGGTGAAGGTGTAGGACAGGGTTGATAGTGGGGCGTGTACGGGGTGGAGGATATTTTCCTGGAAAGGAACCGTAAGAGGCCACACCCAATGTTCATATATATAGAACGGGCGGTCTGCGGGATAGTGTTCACTAGCACACGTATCCAAATTTCTCAGCGTTTTCTTTGCGGTACAGATGGAAATGCATACACATACAGGAATATAATCGTTTGCGTTGTAAGAGCTAGTGGGTATAAACCCTAAAGGAGATTTAAATCGAAAACCAATTCAAATGATGACTAATCAGTATGAGACTTTGCATGCTGTCATCGTTTCACCAGACCAGAATGTTGTGTAAATTTGAGATTATCTTGATAAAAAATAGGGGTACTTCGTGTACAAAATAGGCCATTCCTATAAAAAATATCAGGGTTTATATGTGAGACAACCACATTATTGTCAGAACCCTAATTTTCAAGTTTGTGCTTTCCTAAGTTTGCATTTTTGCATCTTGAAAAAAATTGCAAAAGACAAAAGGAATTGGGGAAAAGAAAAGCCCTAAATGAATTAAATAAAAAGGCCAGAAATAAATCCCATGCTCATAGATATGTTGAAATTCTTTTGGATGTGTTGAAAAATCCTAAAAATGAGTGTGATCATTTTAAAAGTGATTTGGGATTAATCCCATGCTCATAGATTTTTCCATCATCCAAATAGTGGCTTGGAAATTAAATCATTTCTCTATTTGAATTGAAATTCAAATAAATTGACTTTCAAAAATTCCCAAAACTTGGGGTTGACTTATATAGAGTCACCTAGGGTTTATATAAATAATTGGGAGTTTTTACAAATGCCCTAGCTATTTATTTTAAAGGAAAAAACAAATAACAGAAAGAAAAAAAAACAAAAGAAAAAGGGGCAGAGCCCACCTTACCTGGCCCTTCCAGCCTAGCCGGCCCAGCCCACCAGGGGGGCCTCCCCTGTCTTCTTCCTCCCCTGGCCCCGATGCTGCTCGGTGGCGAGCATGCGCCGGCCGCCTCGCCACCTCCTGCTCCCCCTCTCCTCTTCTGCGTGACGAGGAGAAGCGCCTCGAAGCCTCCTTCCATTCCCCCCCTCTCTCTATCTTCCCCTTCCTCCTCGTCGCCATTTCGCGGGATCCCGAGCCCCAGCCGGAGCGCCGACGACGAACAGCGCGGCCACCGAGCTCCTTCCGGCGAGCCAAGGTGTCTACGAGGATCCCCGATGACCACCAGTTCGAGTCGCCGCTTCAATTTGGGACGAGACGAAGCAGACGCGACGTTCACCTTGCGACTTCGCTGCCGGCTGCCGACGACCCCGAGCTCGAATTCGCCGCGTCAAGCTTCTCCTCGGCCGTCCCGAGCTCTTCTTCGAGTTCAGGTGAGCACGAGCTTCTTTCCCCCCCCCCCATCCATGCGTCTCCCCGTGCTCTCTGTGCCAGTCCGCCATGGCCAGGGGCTCCGGCCGCCGCTTCCCGTCGTCGTAGACGTGGCCCCGAGCGCCCCCTTGAACCCCCAGTAGCCGCAGCCGACGCGCGACGTCGCGGGAATCACGCCCGTGCCTTCCGTTCCCCTCCCCGTTCCCCCTATCTGACTCCCGCGAGAGTGCCGCCGTGGCCCAAGACACCGGCGTTTAGCCGCCAGCCTGTTAGGCCTAATGCCCCCTCTAATCCCCTCTCTCCTTTCACTGAGAGTGGGCCCAGCCCCTTAATTAAACCGGGTTAAAGTTAAACAGAGGGATAATAACCCCCTCTCTCACTGACAGCCAGGACCCACTGGTCATCCCCCCCCCCTCCTTGCGTCATGCTGACGTCTTAATGACGCAATAAACAGAAAAACCTTTCAAAAAGAAATAAAGAAATTCAGTAAATTCCAGAAAATAGCTGAAACTTTGAAAAATCATAGAAAATTCATTTTAACTCCAAAATTAACATATAATATATGAAAAATGATCAGGAGAAAATCCTCTATCCAAATTTCCAACTTTCAGCTATGTTGGAGTTGATATTAAAAAGGGATCAGTAGCTTTTGCTATTTGATTTAATTGGATTTAATTCAAAATCAATTCAATTGCTATTCCAACTTCAAACTTTGAAATGCACCACACATCACTTGTACTTCAGAAGCATTTCACACACATGACCATTTGGTTTCCAATGAACAAACATTAGCAAATGCAAGTTGACCAAATTTAAATAACATTTGGAGTTTGAATTTGAATTCACTTTTCAAATCAACTTCAATTAACATGTGGCAATTCAAACATAGGTCACATCAGCACATTGCCATCCTATGTTTTGCATATTGAATGTGCATTGTATTATCTTGATTGTGCTTTACTTCCAGTGCTTCGGTGATTGCATATTCTCGATAGAGTTGATCTCGGAGACGAGTTCAACCTCACGTCAGAAGAGTGTTACATCGTGATCGTCAGCAAGGCAAGCACCCCCTCTTTGATCATGTCAATAAAATCCCAGTTCCCTCTCATTCTCGCAAATGCATGTTTAGGATGTCACCATGATACGTTCTACCGCTAGTTGAACCCATTCCTTTGCATGACCTATCATTTTGTCACAGTAGTAAGCAAACCACAATCCTAGCAGATGTAGGAGTTGGTTGATATCATGTGGCCCCTGCAACTGTTACAGCTTATTGCATGCTTAGAGTTGTTACCTGAGGCTACTTTGATGTGAGTCGGGATGGTAGTGATCATGTGAATGATGGTGGTAACGTGTTGGTGAATCTACCCTAAACAAAGGTGAACGATGAGAGGCTGTGTAGGAGTACACAGTGGGTTGTCTCGTTGAACACTACCTTAAGCCCGAGTTCTTGTGTTGTTATTCAAGACAAAGAGTACGACCACACATTGGGCTCACTGACCCCTCTCGGCCTAGTACCTCACCCCGGACCAGTCCAGGAGTCGCAAGTAGTTCGCCCTTTAACGATCTCAAGCAGGTGGAACCAAGGTAAGTGGTTGGCGTAGGTTGTGGGCACGTTGAATCAAGTGATCATGATCGAGTTGAGCTTGATGGCGGTCACACAACGTTTGAGTCCGCATCGGAAAAATCGGCCTGATTTCGATCGTGGTCCCAACTCAAATAGGCGACTCCCTAGGACTAGAGATGGTGCCGTGAGTGAAGTGTCGTGGCAGCATCCTCGCCGGTACTCATTTGAAGGGTCCATCCCCAGGCGGTAACTGATGAGGCGTGTGTGTAGCAGTACACTCCTGCAGGGTTAATGAACTATTCGAATAGCCGTGTCCGCGGTTATGGACAACTTGGAGACCTTTACTTGATCATAGATAACTTGAACTGGATACTTCTAAAACACACCAAGATAAGTGTGAGTGCTATGGCGTGCTTCCTCGTGGGGAAGTCGAGGAAGGCACCATAGTGGAGTATTGATTGGAGACTGTTACTTGGACTCGCGTACGTTCTTACCTCTCTCTGGTACTCGTAGTTCAGGATTAGCCAAGTCAAAGCTGGCACTTCTGCAGGTGAAACCCCACCTCCCTTTGCCTTGATACATGTGCATGAGTAGTATAGTTCCTATGTAATTCTTGCTGAGTACGACTTTGTACTCACGTTTGCTTATTCTATGTTTTAGTGATGAGACCACTGACCCTGATGGTGGCCTCTACCTCGAGCTCGACGTGGACCAATGTCGTATAGTTCCAGGCAGCAGCCTGTGCCCTCTGGAGGGTCGTTGTATTTTGTTTCAGGCCTCTCAAGCCATTTGTTAAACTTGTCTTTACTAAGACATAATTTTCTTCCGTTGATGTTTGATGTAATGTTGGATCACAGACATGTGATCTCTGCTTGTAATACAACTACTATGTCTGCTCTGTTTAGCAGAAGTTATAAAGACTGAGTTTGTAGAGTTCATGTTGTGATTACCTGCTGTTTACACTGGACATGTATGCTGCGTGTATGATTATAACATGCATGTCTTAGTGTGGGGTTCGATAGCTTAGTTGTGTTCTTGCCGGCGGTCTTTTATACACCAAGTGGCCCTTAGATGTGCGCAGCTTGGGGCATCGCGATGCGATTGCTCGTGACTCTGTCACGTGGCACACTTTGTTGTATGATCGAGCCCGCCCGAGATCCCGACTAAGTGATCGGGCTGGAGTAAGTCTATGTAAGGGTTATGATTCAATCGATAACATGGTTGAGGCGACTTGTCTATGAGTATGGGATTCACCACCCATAAGCATTTAGACTTGTGAGCGGACGATGAGGACCCATCTCAGTTGATCATCCGGCCTGGATGGGATGCCCCTCACGTTCGATGCTTACCGAGAGTGATCTGTGCTTGGCCTTGTCTGCTTAGACAAGTGGGTACGGCTCTCGGCTCTCCATGTGATTGTATTGTGACCGGAATTACATACGCTAACCCCGGGTCCCGACAGACTTGGTATCAGAGCAGGACTTCCTGTAGGATTATAAAACCATTGGCCGATGTCGAGTCTAGCATTCTATAGTTATATAGTTACTTTGGGTATAAGGGAACAACGTAAGACTTCTTTTTTCTCCTTATCATCATCGCTCTGAGTTCTGAGTCAACCTCATCTTATTCTACGGGAAGATAGGGCTAGAATCATCTATGTCTTTAATAGGACATCTCGTTGATTGCTTCTTTGTAGCTGTAGGAGTGTTGTGGTCTTTTCTGAACCATCATTCCATAGTGTTTCTGTGGAAGTGTTGTCCGTTATCCTGTAGGTTGTCTCAATTTCCATCCCGGTACAGCCGTTATGCTGTCCGTTTGTGGCTTTGATGCTATTGCATTATAGTCTTCTACCTTAGCATAGATTTGTGTCCTAAATCCTATTCTGATTGTTGATTCTTATCACACAGAATGTCAGGTGCAAATCAAGGTATTGATCCCAGTTCCAGTAACATAGACGGTGAAGAACCTCCACCACCAACCTCAACGGCAGAAATCATGATGGAGGCTGAACAGAATCGTCATGATCAGACACGTCTTCTCGAGCGTATTGAGCAGAACACTTCTTTTCAGCATCATAGTGTTGTCACCATCCAGGACTTCATTCTCCTCAAACCGGCAGTATTCCGATGTCCTTCCGAGCCCCTTGATGCCGATGATTGGCTTCGTTCCCTCGAGCGTAAGCTTGAGACAACCCATGTTGCTCTAGGTGATGGTGTGCTATTTGCGGCATACTTTCTCGAAGGTGCTGCTCTTCAGTGGTGGGAGAACTTCGTGGCAATGCAACCAGTTGGTCACGTGGTGACCTGGCAAGAGTTCTGTGAGGACTTCCGAGGTTACCATATTCCGGATCAGTTGATGGAGCGCAAGAGAGAAGAATTTTGCAATCTGACCCAAGGAAAGATGTCTGTTCATGAGTATAGGACTAAGTTCACTCGTCTAGCACGTTATTCCCAAGAAGAAGTATCCACCGATGCCAAGAAACAAGCAAGGTTTCGTAAGGGACTTAGCCCCGTTCTACGTCATGACCTGAACCTTCACGAGTTCGTCAACTTCAGGGACTTGGTCGACAAATCCTTCAAGGCCGAGTATGGAAATGAGTTGTATGAAGAGTCTCGCAAGCGTAATCGTGAGTTGTATGGAAACGATGTGTATGGATTCCCTTCAGTGACGTCAGTCATGCTGTAAGTGCTTCTAGACCACCAACAACCATATATCGTCCACCTCAACCCAATCTTCCTTCTTGGAATTTTGTTGGACAATCAAGTGCTCAAGTTCCTTTCATTCCACGTGGTGTTTGTTTCCAATGTGGACAATCAGGCCACAATGTTCGAGAGTGTCCCCAAAATCATGTAGCCACCACACCTAATCCAAAGCAAGCTTTTCGTCGTGGTAAGCCACCACCCAAGACTTCCAATGTCAAGCCTCCTGTTTATGAACATGGTTATGTGAATCATGTATCCATTCTAGATTCCCACAAGTCAACCGATGTTGTACTCGGAACCCTTCCTGTCAATTCCACCCCAGCTTCGGTTCTGTTTGACCCAGGAGCATCTCACTCATTCATATCCCAGGACTTTGCACTGTCACATGACATCTCTTTTTCGATGTTATCCACCCCCTTAGTTGTGCAAGCCCCCGGATCCAGATGGCACACCACCATGGTGAGTCATGAGAATGAAATTGCAATTGAGGGTTTAGTATTCCTTGCCTCACTTATAGCCCTCAAGTCTTCAGACATTGATGTGATCTTAGGAATGGATTGGTTATCAAGACAGAATGTTGTCCTTGATTGTAAAGCCAAGTCAGTGAAACTAACCCATCCATCAGGCCAGACAATCAAGTACACCTCACCAAGCTCTAAAACCCAGGTGCATTCTTTAAATGTGCTTCCTCTTCCAGACCTTGAAGATATTCCGGTGGTTCGTGACTTCCCGGATGTCTTTCCAGAAGAGCTGCCAGGAATACCACCTGACAGATATGTAGAGTTTGTGGTAGATCTTATCCCAGGAACCGCCCCAATATCCAGACGCCCATATATAATGGCCCCACGTGAGTTAGCTGAGCTCAAAATCCAACTTGAAGCTTCGTTGGCAAAAGGCTTCATCCGCCCTAGCTCATCGCCATGGGGTTGCCCCGTTCTGTTCGTAACGAAGAAAGATAGAACAGAAAGGATGTGCGTAGACTATCGCCCGCTAAATCTAGCGACGATAAAGAACAAGTACCCACTGCCCAGGATCAATGATCTTTATGATCAACTTGCTGGATCCTCTGTCTTCTCCAAGATGGATTTGAGATTAGGTTATCATCAAATCAAAATCAGAAACGAGGACATTCCCAAAACGGCTTTGACTACTCGTTATGGTCTTTATGAGTACACCATTATGTCCTTTGGTTTAACCAATGCCCCCGCCACATTCTCGCGCTTGATGAATTCGATCTTCATGGAGTACCTAGATAAATTTGTTGTAGTTTATCTTGATGACATTCTCATCTACTCGAAGAACGAAGAAGAGCACGCAGAACATCTTAGGCTGGTATTGATGAAACTTAGAGAGCATCACCTTTATGCTAAATTCTCCAAGTGTGAATTCTGGCTACCAGAAGTGACCTACTTAGGCCACGAGATTTCTGCAAAAGGCATTGCTGTCAATCCCGAGAGAGTTCAGGCCGTCCTTGATTGGACTCCACCTGAATCGGTTAAGCAAGTTAGGAGTTTTCTTGGCTTAGCAAGCTATTGTCGCCGCTTCGTCGAGAACTTTTATAAAGTTGCAAAGCCTCTAACTGAACTCCTCAAGAAAGAGAAGAAATTCGAATGGAGTCCCAAGTGCGAGGAAAGCTTTCAAGAGCTAAAAAGAAGATTGACTTCTGCACCCGTACTTGCGCCTCCAGACACCAAAAAGGATTTCGAGATCTTTTGTGATGCCTCACGGCAAGGGTTAGGATGCATACTTATGCAAGATCGACATGTGGTAGCTTATGCTTCACGCCAGTTGCGGCCACATGAAGAGAACTATCCTACCCATGATCTTGAACTCGCTGCCGTAGTTCATGCCCTAACAACTTGGCGACATTACCTCCTTGGTAATCGTTGTGAGATCTATTCCGACCACCAAAGCCTCAAATATATATTCACCCAGCCAGATCTTAATCTCAGGCAAAGACGCTGGATTGAGTTGATAAAAGATTATGACTTAGGAATTTCTTACACCCCAGGCAAAGCCAATGTCATGGCTGATGCACTAAGTCGTAAGTCGTATTGTAACAACCTCATGTTACAACAGTATCAACCACTTCTTAATGAGGAATTTCGGAAGCTCAACCTCGAGATTGTTCCTCGTGGATCTCTTTTCAACTTGGTGGCGAAACCAACCCTTGAGGATAAAATCATAGTTGCCCAAAGGCGTGCACGAGGTGTTCGCCGGATCAAGGAGAACATTGCTAGCGGAGTTGCTAAATGTTTCTCCACAGATAGCAAAGGAACGGTATTCTTTGAAAATCGTTTGGTAGTACCTAAGAATAGGGAACTAAGGCGACTCATCCTCAAAGAAGCCCATGACACACCCCTCTCCATTCATCCCGGTAGCACAAAAATGTACCGAGATCTATGCCAGAGATTTTGGTGGACTAGGATGAAGAGAGAAATTGCTCAGTTCATTGCTGAATGTGATGTTTGTCGTCGCGTTAAGGCAGAACATCAAAGACCTGCTGGTACTCTTAGACCTTTGCCTATCCCCGAGTGGAAGTGGGATAAAGTCAGTATGGACTTCATCACTGGCTTTCCAAAAACCCAGAAAGGAAATGATGCCATCTTCGTTGTCATTGATCGACTTTCAAAAGTTGCTCACTTCCTTCCAGTTCGAGAGTCTATAACTCCTAGCCAGTTAGCGGACTTGTATGTCTCCCGAGTCGTGTCACTTCACGGTGTTCCTTTGGAAATCAATTTAGACCGTGGTAGTCTTTTCACTTCTCGATTTTGGGAAAGTTTCCAGAATGCCATGGGAACCCACCTCTCCTTTAGCACCGCTTATCACCCGCAGTCCAGTGGTTAAGTAGAAAGGGTAAATCAAATTCTCGAAGACATGCTCAGAGCTTGTGTTATCTCTTTCGGAAATAAATGGGAGAATTCTCTTCCTTTTGCCGAATTTGCATATAACAATAGCTTCCAGACTAGTTTGGGCATGGCTCCTTTTGAATTTCTCTATGGACGGAAATGTCGAACACCCCTAAACTGGTCAGAAACCGGTGAAAGACAATTCTTTGGATCGGATTTGATTTAGGATGCAGAAGAGAAGGTTCGCATTGTTCGTGAGAAGTTCAAAACCGCCCAGTCTCGTCAGAAAAGCTATTATGATCATCATCATAGGGAAGAAAGCTATAATCTGGATGAGAAGGCTTACCAACGGGTTACTCCTCTGAAGGGTACCCATCGCTTCGGTATCAAAGGCAGGTTGGCCCCACGTTATATCGGTCCCTTTCGCATTCTCGCTAAACGTGGAGAAGTTTCCTACCAATTGAAACTACCCCCTCACCTCTCCCAGGTTCATGATGTCTTCCACGTCTCTCAACTCAGGCGCTGCTTCAAGGATCCCATCCGCGAAGTAGACCACGAAACGCTTGATCTCCAAGATAACCTTTCATATCGAGAGTACCCTGTTCGTATTCTTGATGAAGCCGAGCGGAGCACCAGACGTCAGAAGATCAAATTCCTCAAAGTGCAGTGGTCGCATTATTCAGAGAAAGAAGCAACCTGGGAACGAGAGGATCGTCTACGAGCTGAATACCCCACCTTCCTCCCGACGACTTCTGAATCTCGGGAGGAGATTCTTTTGAGTTGGGGCGAGTTGTGAGAACCCTAATTTTAGGTTTGTGCTTTTCTAAGTTTGCATTTTTGCATCTTGAAAAAAATTGCAAAAGAAAAAGGAATTGGGGAAAAGAAAAGCCCTAAATGAATTAAATAAAAAGGCCAGAAATAAATCTTTTTCCAAAATTCTATTGGATGTGTTGAAAAATCCTAAAAATGAGTGTGATCATTTTAAAAGTGATTTGGGATTAATCCCATGCTCATAGATTTTTCCATAATCCAAATAGTGGCTTGGAAATTAAATCATTTGTCTATTTGAATTGAAATTCAAATAAATTGAATTTCAAAAATTCCCAAAACTTGGGGTTGACTTCTATAGAGTCACCTAGGGTTTACAAAAATAATTGGGAGTTTTTACAAATACCCTAGCTATTTATTTTAAAGGGCAAAACAAATAACAGAAAGAAATAAAAAAAACAAAAGAAATAGGGGCAGAGCCCACCTTACCTGGCCCTTCCAGCCTAGCCGGCCCAGCCCACCAGGGGGGCCTCCCTTGTCGTCTTCCTCCCCTGGCCCCGATGCTGCTCGGTGGCGAGCATGCGCCGACCGCCTCGCCACCTCCTGCTCCCCCTCTCCTCTTCTGCGTGACGAGGAGAAGCGCCTCGAAGCCTCCTTCCTTTCCCCCCCCCTCTCTCTGTCTTCCCCTTCCTCCTCGTCGCCATTTTGCGGGATCCCGAGCCCCAACCAGAGCGCCGACGATGAACAGCGCGGCCACCGAGCTCCTTCCGGCGAGCCAAGGTGTCTACGAGGATCCCCGGCGACCACCAGTTCGAGCCGCCGCTTCAATTTGGGACGAGACGCAGCAGACGCGACGTTCACCTTGCGACTTCGACGCCGGCCGCCGACGACCCCGAGCTCGAATTCGCCGCGTCCAGCTTCTCCCCGGCCGTCCCGAGCTCTCCTTCGAGTTCAGGTGAGCACGAGCTTCTTTTCCCCCCCATCCGTGCGTCTCCCCGTGCTCTTTGTGCCAGTCCGCCATGGCCAGGGGCTCTGGCCGCCGCTTCCCGTCGTCGTAGAGGTGGCCCCGAGTGCCCCCTTGAACCCCCAGTAGCCGCAGCCGACGCGCGACGTCACGGGCATCATGCCCGTGCCTTCCGTTCCCCTCCCCGTGCCCCCTATCTGATTACAGCGAGAGCGCCGCCGTGGCTCAAGCCACCGGTGTTTAGCCGCCAGCCTGTTAGGCCTAATGCCCCCTCTAATCCACTCTCTCCTCTCACTGAAAGTGGGCCCAACCCCTTAATTAAACCGGGTTAAAGTTAAACAGAGGGATAATAACCCCCTCTCTCAATGATAGCCAGGACCCACTGGTCATCCGCCCCCTTGCGTCATGCTGACGTCTTAATGACGCAATAAATAGAAAAACCTTTTAAAAAGAAATAAAGAAATTCAGTAAATTCCAGAAAATAGCTAAAACTTTGAAAAATCATAGAAAATTCATTTTAACTCCAAATTTAACATATAATATGTGAAAAATGATCAGGAGAAAATCCTCTATCCAAATTTCCAACTTTCAGCTATGTTGGAGTTGATCTTAAAAAGGGATCAGTAGCTTTTGCTATTTGATTTAATTGGATTTAATTCAAAATCAATTCAATTGCTATTCCAACTTCAATCTTTGAAATGCTCCACACATCACTTGTACTTCAGAAGCATTTCACACACATGACCATTTGGTTTCCAATGAACAAACATTAGCAAATGCAAGTTGACCAAATTTAAATAACATTTGGAGTTTGAATTTGAATTCACTTTTCAAATCAACTTCAATTAACATGTGGCAATTCAAACATAGGTCACATCAGCACATTGCCATGCTATGTTTTGCATATTGAATGTGCATTGTATTATCTTGATTGTGCTTTACTTCCAGTGCTTCGGTGATTGCATCTTCTCGGTAGAGTTGATCTCGGAGACGAGTTCAACCTCACGTCAAAAGAGTGTTACATCGTGATCGTCAGCAAGGCAAGCACCCCGTCTTTGACCATGTCGATAAAATCCCAGTTCCCTCTCATTATCGCAAATGCATGTTTAGGATGTCACCATGATACGTTCTACCGCTAGTTGAACCCATTCCTTTGCATGACCTATCATTTTGTCACAGTAGTAAGAAAACCACAATCCTAGCAGATGTAGGAGTTGGTTGATATCATGTGGCCCCTGCAACTGTTACAGCTTATTGCATGCTTAGAGTTGTTACCTGAGGCTACTTTGATGTGAGTCGGGATGGTAGTCATCATGTTAATGATGGTGGTAACCTGTTGGTGAATCTACCCTAAACAAAGGTGAACGATGAGAGGCTGTGTAGGAGTACACAGTGGGTTGTCTCGTTGAACACTTCCTTAAGCCCGAGTTCTTCTGTTGTTATCCAAGACAAAGAGTACGACCACACATTGGGCTCACTGACCCCTCTCGGCCTAGTACCTCACCCCGGACCAGTCTAGGAGTCGCAAGTAGTTCGCCCTTTAACGATCTCAAGCAGGTGGAACCAAGGTAAGTGGTTGGCGTAGGTTGTGGGCACCTTGAATCAAGTGATCATGATCGAGTTGAGCTTGATGGCGGTCACAAAACGTTTGAGTCCGCATCGGAAAAATTGGCCGGATTCCGATCGTGGTCCCAACTCAAATAGGCGACTCCCTAGGACTAGAGATGGTGCATTGAGTGAAGTGTCGTGGCAGCATCCTCGCCGGTACTCATTTGAAGGGTCCATCCCCAGGCGGTAACTGATGAGGCGTGTGTGTAGCAGTACACCCCTGCAGGGTTAATGAACTATTCGAATAGCCGTGTCCGCGGTTATGGACTACTTGGAGACCTTTACTTGATCATAGATAACTTGAACTGGATACTTCTAAAACACACCAAGATATGTGTGAGTGCTATGGCGTGCTTCCTCGTGGGGAAGTCGAGGAAGGCACCATAGTGGAGTATTGATTGGAGACTGTTACTTGGACTCGCGTACGTTCTTACCTCTCTCTGGTACTCGTAGTTCAGGATTAGCCAAGTCAAAGATGGCACTTGTGCAAGTGAAACCCCACCTCCCTTTGCCTTGATACATGTGCATGAGTAGTATAGTTCCTATGTAATTCTTGCTGAGTACGACTTTGTACTCACGTTTGCTTATTCTATGTTTTAGTGACGATACCACTGACCCTGATGGTGGCCTCTACCTCGAGCTCGACGTGGACCAATGTCGTATAGTTCCAGGCAGCAGCCCGTGCCCTCTGGAGGGTCGTTGTATTTTCTTTCAGGCTTCTTAAGCCATTTGTTAAACTTGTCTTTACTAAGACATAATTTGCTTCCGTTGATGTTTGATGTAATGTTGGATCACAGACATGTGATCTCTGCTTGTAATACAACTACTATGTCTCCTCTGTTTAGCAGAAGTTATAAAGACTGAGTTTGTAGAGTTCATGTTGTGATTACCTGCTCTTTACACTGGACATGTATGCTGCGTGTATGATTATAACATGCATGTATTAGTGTGTGGTTCGATAGCTTAGTTGTGTTCTTTCCGGCGGTATTTTATACACCAAGTGGCCCTTAGATGTGCGCAGCTTGGGGCATCGCGATGCGATTGCTCGTGACTCTGTCACGTGGCACACTTTGTTGTATGATCGAGCCCGCCCGAGATCCCGACTAAGTGATCGGGCTGGAGTAAGTCTATGTAAGGGTTATGATTCAATCGATAACATGGTTGAGGAGACTTGTCTATGAGTATGGGATTCACCACCCATAAGCATTTAGACTTGTGAGCGAACGATGATGACCCATCTCAGTTGATCATCCGGCCTGGATGGGATGCCCCTCATGTTCGATGCTTACCGAGAGTGATCTGTGCTTGGCCTTGTCTGCTTAGACAAGTGGGTACGGCTCTCGGCTCTCCATGTGATTGTATTGTGACCGGAATTACATACGCTAACCCCGGGTCCCGACAATTATAAAGACAAAATGTTATTCTAAAATTCTTTAAACCCCCAGTTTTGTATGTGTTAAGCAATGAGCACTCACAATGGGTTCCCAAAATTTCAAACATCTTTGACTTCATTTGACATATATGATGTACCAGGTGAGTCATTTTCGAGAAAAATGACCTTGCAAATGAAAATAAATTCAAATGGTCTCTAAATTGTATGAAACTTTGCGTGTTATCATCATTTTACCAACAATGTGTGTGGTTAAATTTAAAGGTGGTTATGATGAAAAAAACAATGGTACACCGTGTATGAAGTTGTACCATTCAATTTGAAGCATCAGTGTTTCATCGGAAACACCTACATTACAAGTACAACATATTATTTGTAAGTGATTTGAACCCCAAACTTTATACGCGTTCAACACTAAGAATTCACACTAACATCCTAAAATTTCAAGCGTTTTGGACCTCGTTTGGTAAATATTACACATTTAGTGCTTTATTTTTCAAAAAATGCCCATGAAAATGAAAGTCAATTAAAATGACATCTAAACGGGATGGGATTTGGCATGCCATCACCATTTCACGAACATAGTACGTGGTAAAAATTTAAGGGGATTATGACAAAAACTGGTGGTACTTAGTGTACAAAATTGGGCCATTCCCATCGAAATGTTAGGGTTTCGACGTGAAACAACAACATCACAAAGACAACATGTCTTTCTAAAATCCTTTAGCGTCCATTTGTTGTGTGTGTTCGGTATTAAACACTCACACGGGTATCCCAAAATTTCAAACATCTATGACTACATTTTACATATAAAATGTACCAGTTAAATCAATTTTGAGCAAAACAACCCTCCAACTGAAAATCAATTCAAATGCTCTCTGAATTTGATAAAACTTGTTGTGTTGTCATCATTTAACCAACAATGTATGTGGTTAAATTTAAAGGTGGTTATGATAAAAACCGATGCTACTTCGTGTACGAAGTTGTACCATTCACTTCGAAACATCGGTGTTTCTACCAGAAACATCCACATTACAACTGCAACATATTATTTTTAAGTGTTTTGTACCCCAAACTTTTTATGTGTTCACCGTCAAGCATTCACACTAACATCCTAAAATTTCAAGCAGTTTGGAGATCGTTTGATAAATATTGTGCACTCACTGATATTTTTTAAAATGACCTCTAAACGGGATGTGATTTGGCATGCCTTCACCATTTCACGAACATGGTCCGTGGTAGAAAATTGAGAGGATTATGACAAAAACTGGTGGCACTTAGTGTACAAACTGCATTAGTTGAATGTTGGTCAAACACTGAAAAACCACGTTGACCGTCTCAAAAACCATCCGGAAAAAATCTCGTAACCATAGATCACAACAGTGGCCGCTGGATGTAACATTAGCGCCGAATGCTGGTGTTTGGATCTCAGCGCGATCTGCGAGGAGCTGGTTCTGCAACTTGATTGGCTGGCTGTAACAGCCCACATGTAATAAGTTCCACACACCATGTAATTTATTTTTTCCTCTGTTGGACTTGTAACTTGGCATGGTGGAAGTTTATGTCATTTCATGTGGTGATTTAAATTGGCATTCAGATTGGAGTCATGGTGGATAGTTTTCTTTTGCATCCAAAGTGGTTCAAGAAGGGTATTGTTGGATTTTTCCTTGCCACTTGCTCACTCTTCTTGATTCCAAGTTTGGCCAAGCCTTTTCCTTTGCCTTTCCAAGGGTTTTGGAAACCTTATAGTATTTTTGACTTCATCACAAGAAGAAGCTCTAGTTCAAATGGTTTTTGAAGTTCAAATGAGCTCACATTTTTGTGGTTGCCAAAAATGCCCAAACCATTTTTAGAAATTCAGGAATAATGCAAGGATTAAGAATTTCAAACTCATGGAATTTTGAACCTTCTGTTCTTCTCTCAAAAACTCCCCAAATGCCTTTTCTATTTAATTTTATATAGATTTGGTATTGTTTGAATTTTTGGGGAAGTTTCTCTGCATCCAAAATTTATGCAACTAATTTTGGGTGATCAAGCATCATTTCAGGGGAATTTATAAATATTTGGAATATTTTTCCCTTCCTCCTATCTTTTCCTTTCTCTTTTTCTTCACCTGCTGATCATTTCTTTTCTCCAGCAGGCTATTTTCCTTTTTCTCTTCCTTTTGGAGCAGGCTTCAGCCCAGCCCAGAAGGCCTGCTCCGTGTTGGACTCCAGCCCGCCCGAACCGGTACGCAGTGATCCCTTCCCCACCGTTGGATCAATCCAACGGCAGGGAAAGGTCGCCTTTCCACCGTGGCCGGAGGGGACCCCGGCGGTCTCTCTCACAGCCGGCGGCCACCCTGGCGCCTCGACGTCCACCCTGGCCTAGGGATTCCCCCTTATGAGGCGCCGCATCCCCCGCAAACCCTAGCTCTGTTCCCCTCCTTCCCGGATCTCGCCGCGGCGCGTCGTGTCGCCGGGAGCCGCCCCTGTTCCGCCTCCCGAGCGAGCTCCGGTGAGCAATTCCGGCCAGGCCTCCCCTTTTCCTTGACTGTGCCTTCGCGAGCAGTCTCTGAGAACCTCAAGCCCTCCCTTTTCGCCGTGCAGGGACTCGCTAGGGGACCGAGCCGTCTTTGCGTCGTCGAGCCCCGCCGTGGAAGTCGTCTGCTCCGTCGTAGCGCGCGTCCTCATCTTCGTCTCCGGCGTGGTTGGGCCGCACGAAGCGCCCGCTAGGTGAGCACCTTGGCCTCCCCCTTCCTTCCGTAGACGCCGTGTCCCTCTGCCCGCGTAGGTGTAGTTCCGTGCCGCTCGGCTTGTCGCCGGCGTGCACCGCGGGGTCACCATGACCGCTGCGTGCCCGAGTCGTGTCCGCGCGAGGTCAGAGCACGAACGGGCTGTGTTTTTGTCCAGCTAGAAGGTGTGTGCGGGTGTGTGAAGTTACTCGCGTCTCTGAAGCCAAGCGCGCGTCTTCAGAGTCGTCGGAGCCGCCGTTTTCCGTTGAGCCTCACCTCCCCTCCGGTGAGGGTTAAATCTCGTCCAGGGCAACCACGGTTACATGGCACTGCCCTCTTCCGATTTCCGTCGACGCCGTGTGCAGGGAAGCGCTGTGCTCGACGCCGCCGTCGTCTGAAGTTGGCCGCGCCGCCTCGGTTCAGTCCTGTTCAGAGCCGAGTCGCCGCTCGCCTGAAACCTTGACGTTTCCGACGAGCCCAGCAAAGGAGGGCGACCTGGCGCGAGCCCAAGGCGTAGAAGAACGTCCCATCTCGAGGTCCCCGTGCAGAGCGCGGCGAGAGACGGCCGGAGTTGCTCGTGATCATCACGGGAAGTCGCCGCCGTTGTCAGATTCAGAAAGCACTGAGTTTTCTTCAGAGAGAAGTGCGAGGTGGGAATAACTCACCTAGTTCGCGTAGTGTGTTTGTTCAGAAACCGATTCGTGGCGTAGTGGTGGAGTGCGTCGAGACGAGCAGCGCTTCGCGAGTTCGAGTCCAGCCGGAGCCACCCCGTTTTGATTTTTTTTCACCCGAGGCTGACGTCTGGGACCCGCTGGTCAGCGGCCCAGGCCACGTGGGCTGAGCCCATAGCGGGCCAGGAAGATGGCGTGGGCTGGATTCACCCGAAACCAGCCCATGGAGGCTGCCCTCTGTTTTCTTATTTGTTTCTTTTCCATTTCTTTTATTTCTTTTATTTCTTTTCTGTTTAAATTCAAATTTGAATTTGATTCCAAATTCAAATCTGTTTTTGAACATCCTTTGCAAATAGGGACATCCCATATATGTTTTTGGGGTACTGTGAGCTGCTGAACACAGTGGTGATATTCATTTTTGCTTTTGACCCCTTCAAAAAAATTGAAGTTTGGTCATTTTGCAAATAAACCCCCTTTTGCTTTTCTTTATTCGTGGTAATTGGTTCAAGTTTCAAATTGCCCATGTCATATATGATTTTTGGGTAGTTTTGCACAAGGAGTTGCATGCTGATGATGTTTTCATCATCTGAACCTTTTCTCAAAATTCATGTGGTGCAATTTTGCACTCAGCCCCCTGAACTTCGGTTGAATTTGCAACTGCCCTTGCAAATTCAAATGGAGACATATCATACATGTTTTTGGGGTGCTTTTCTGCAAGGATTTCAGCAGTGATGTTATCGTGATGAGTTGTGCAACTTCTAAGACAAGGTGTGATCACCTGATGCAGAGGTTTTCAGATCTGTCTGTCTGCAGCATTTCAACTTCAGTGCATTTGAACTGTTGCCCATCTGTTCTTGTCAATTCAGTTCCAAGTCATCTTCTTCTTCAAGTCAACCCCTATCATATTTTCATATGCATAGTGGCTGACCTCAACCTTTGTTGCTCCTTCCTGTGTGTCAATTTCACCGACACTACTCCGTCTCCGGAATCGTTGTTTTACTTTCCTGCTATTTAAATTCTTGTAATGCTTGTTGATCATGCCATACTATCATGCTATCTACACCTAAGTTAAGGCTTAGACCAAAGCCACTACAATGTAAATAAAATGCATATGAGAGTGATGACTTGTCGTCATCACCTTCATTTAAACTTGACTAGACAGGGTCATACCATGTAAATACAACTTGAACATGCCATCCTTGTTTGAGTTGCATCAGTTGCTTACTTGTGTGCCTTTTCCTGCCGGTACCTTACGTTAGCACCTGAGACCGCCGAGGAGACTTACGTGGAGCTGTCCGACACCGAGCCCGAGGGTACCGTGAGTGCTGCGTCGACTACCTTACCAGGCAAGGGGGAGATCTGTGTCATTACTTTATAACTTTCTGCTCATGCCTAGCTGTAGATCTAGAACGTTAATGCTTGATCCTATCTACCTATATGCCATGTTTAAAAACCATACAGCCATGATCCCCACATCCCAGCAAACCACTGTACTGCTAAGTTACCGCTGCTCAGCCATTGCTTAGTACGGATAGAAAACTTGCTGCTTACCCTATATATTTATGGTTGGGATATCATGCTATAAAAGAAGTTGGTTGATATTTATTATTGTTAAATGATGTTAATTTATACTCGACGAAAGGTGGAAGGCTGGACTACTCCCGTCCGGTGCTTTGTTCCATTTGAGTCACCTAGGACCCGAGTTCCGGGTATTGTGTTTCTTGACGAGCGTGCCTAATCGTGTGTGGGGTTTTATGGGGCCCCCTTATCTTACCTACCTAGCTTCTTACAATTCTAGTGGTGGCCCGAGCTGATTTACATTTGCTTCGCGTGTGTGTTGGTTGGTACCCCAGCTGTTTACAAAACAAACTGGGCCAGTGGAGCATAGTTCTCTGTTGGTCCACCTGATCAGCTAGGACCCGGTCTCATAAGAGAACTAACCGGTAATCCGACCTGCGTCATACGGAAGAGTCCGATCCGAGAGCGTGGCCAGCTTGAGGTTTGGGTGTCGACTCTCCGGGGGCCACCCGGAGTTGTGTGTTGTTAGTTAGAGGGATTCTGACGTTCCGGAGTTTCAGGCGCTTACCTAGCCAAGTGGAAACCGGGCGTACATGCGACGTCTATAATGGACAATTGGTACACCCCTGCAGGGTAAATCTTTTCGAAAAGCCGTGTCCGCGGTTATGGACTACTTGAGACCTACGTCCTGTTCATAGAATAACATCAACGGTAATCATGCTATAAAACTTGACAAACCGTGTGCGTGCCTTGGTTGTCTTTCTTCGTCCAGGGGGACCGAGAGAGAAACGAGGTTGTGTTATGTTTGCGTAAGTAGGTGGATAGCCGACCTATGACACGTTGTCAACGTAAACTCTTGGATCTCATCTTCATTCTGATAGAACGAGTAGCCACCATATATGCCAGTACGGCTGCAAACTGTTTATATCTTTACCTTACCTGCAGCGTTAGTTATTCCGTAATGATATGTTCTCACCCCCGTTTACTTTTCCGCTTTTACCGCTTTGCTTGATCGGCCGCTGCAGTGGACTACTACCTAGACCCCAGCACTGGACGATACTTCGTGGAGGTGCCCCTGGAGGATGACGACGAGTACGACTACATCGACTAGTAGGATCCTTAGTTGGGCTCAGACGTTCCCGTGGGTGGATTTATGTGTAGCCCTCTCTAGGGCAATTTGTATCTTGACCGTACTCGGTCCGACTTTGCTTCCGCGTGTTGTACTGATGAGATGTACTCATGATATTGTTGTATTATTATAAAGTGGCGTTGTATGCCCTGTTCTATTTATATTCTATATGTGTTTTCCTTCTTGTAGAGTTGTGCTTATATACTTGTTGTCGAGAATCCGGCAGCGACACGAGTGCGAGTGTCGTGCGCCGGTGGCGTTTGATGCGCTTCTAACTCCGACCGGACGCGAAAGCGACTAGTTAGAGTTAGTACCGCATCAGGGGCCTTACACTGGCTTCTATGAAAGTACATGCACACAGTTTTCAATGAAGAAGCGTTTCGGATGCGTGAAAGCAAGTGGCACGCCTCGTAACGAAGGTTTCCGTCCGAAGCTATCCAAATTTATCACCATTTTCTATGAAGTACTGATGGAAAAGCATACACATAAAGGAATATAATCGTTTGCATTTAAGAACTGGTGGGTATAAACCCTAAAGGACTTTGAAATTGAAAATCAATTCAAATGATGACTAATCAGTATGAGACTTTGCATGTTATTATCGTTTCACCACACCGGAATCTTGTGTAAATCTTGGATTATCGTGATACAAAATAGGGGTACTTCGTGTACAAAATGAGCCATTCATATCGAAATATGAGGGTTTCTTTGTGAGACAACCACATTAGAAAGACAACATCTATTCTGAAATCCTTTAAACCCCCAGTTTTTTATGTGTTAAGAAATGGGCACTCACATTGGGTTGCCAAAATTTCAGACATCTTTGACTTCATTTGACATATATGATGTACCAGGTGAATCATTTTCGAGCAAAACAGCCCTGCAAATGAAAATCAATTCAAATGGTCTCTAAATTGGATGAAACTTTTCGAGTTGTAATCATTTCACCAACAATGTATGTGGTTAAATTTGAAGGTTGTTATGATAGAAAACAATGGTACTCCGTGTACGAAGTTGTACCATTCACTTCGAAGCATCGGTGTTTATATCAGAAACACCTGCATTACAAGTACAATATATTATTTGTAAGTGATTTGAACCCCAAACTTTTTATGTGTTCAACACCAAGCATTCACACTAACATCCCAAAATTTCAATCATTTTGGACCTCGTTTGATAAATATTACGCATTTAGTGCTTTATTTTTGAGCAAAATTCCCATGAAATTGAAAGTCGATTAAAATGACCTCTAAACGGGATGGGATTTGGCATACCGTCACCATTTCACGAACATGCTCCGTGGTAAAAATTTGAGAGGCTTATGACAAAAACTGGCAGCACTTAGTGTACAAACTGCATTAGTTGAATGTTGGTCAAACACTGAAAAACCACGTTGAACGTCTCAAAAACCATCCGGAAAAAATCTCGTAACCATAGATCACAACAGTGGCCGTTGGATGTAACATTAGCGCCGAATGCTGGTGTTTGGATCTCAGCGCGATCTGCGAGGAGCTGATTCTGCAACTTGATTGGCTGGCTTTTATGAAAGTACATGCACACAGTTTTCAATGAAGAAGCGTTTCGGATGCGAGAAAGAAAGTGGCACGCCTCGTAACGAAGGTTTCCGTCCGAAGCTATCCAAATTTATCACCATTTTCTATGAAGTACTGATGGAAAAGCATACACATAAAGGAATATAATTGTTTGCATTTAAGAACTGGTGGGTATAAACCCTAAAGGACTTTGAAATTGAAAATCAATTCAAATGATGACTAATCAGTATGAGACTTTGCATGTTATTATCGTTTCACCACACCGGAATCTTGTGTAAATCTTGGATTATCGTGATACAAAATAGGGGTACTTCGTGTACAAAATGAGCCATTCATATCGAAATATGAGGGTTTCTTTGTGAGACAACCACATTAGAAAGACAACATCTATTCTAAAATCCTTTAAACCCCCAGTTTTTTATGTGTTAAGAAATGGGCACTCACATTGGGTTGCCAAAATTTCAAACATCTTTGACTTCATTTGACATATATGATGTAACAGGTGAATCATTTTCGAGCAAAACAACCCTGCAAATGAAAATCAATTCAAATGGTCTCTAAATTGGATGAAACTTTGCGAGTTGTAATCATTTCACCAACAATGTATGTGGTTAAATTTGAAGGTTGTTATGATAGAAAACCATGGTACTCCATGTACGAAGTTGTACCATTCACTTCGAAGCATCGGTGTTTATATCAGAAACACCTGCATTACAAGTACAATATATTATTTGTAAGTGATTTGAACGCCAAACTTTTTATGTGTTCAACACCAAGCATTCACACTAACATCCCAAAATTTCAATCATTTTGGACCTCGTTTGATAAATATTACGCATTTAGTGCTTTATTTTTGAGAAAAATTCCCATGAAATTGAAAGTCGATTAAAATGACCTCTAAACGGGATGGGATTTGGCATACCGTCACCATTTCACGAACATGCTCCGTGGTAAAAATTTGAGAGGCTTATGACAAAAACTGGCGGCACTTAGTGTACAAACTGCATTAGTTGAATGTTGGTGAAACACTAAAAACCACGTTGCCGTCTCAAAAACCATTCAAAAAAAATCTCGTAACCATAGCGCACAATAGTTCCTGTTGGATGTAACATTAGAGCTGAATGGTGGTCGTTGGATCTCAGCGCGATCCGCGAGGAGCTGGTTCTACAACCTGATTGGCTGGATTTTATGAAAGTACATGCACACAGTTTACAATGAAGAAGAGTTTGGGATGCGAGAACGCAAGTGGCAGGCCTCCTAACGAAGGCTTCCGTCCGAAGCTATCCAAATTTCTCACCATTTGCTTTGCAGTTCAGATGGAAAATCATACACATAAAGGAATATAATCGTTTGCGTTGTAAGAGCTCGTGGGTATAAACCCTAAAGGACTTTGTAATCGAAAACCAATTCAAATGATGACTAATCAGTATGAGCCTTTGCATGTTGTTATCGTTTCACCAGACCGGAATGTTGTGTAAATTTGAGATTATCTTGATAAAAAATAGGGATCCTTCGTGTACAAAATGGGCCATTCCTGTCAAAATATCAGGGTTTATATGTGAGACAACCACATTAGAAAGACAACATATTATTCTAAAATCTTTTAAACCCCTAGTTTTTTATGTGTTAAGAAATGAGCACTCACGCTGGGTTCCCAAAATTTCAAACATCTTTCACTTCATTTTACATATATGATGTACCAGGTGAATCATTTTCGAGCAAAATGACCCTGCAAATGAAAATCAATTCAAATGGTCTCTAAATTGGATGCACCTTTGTGTGTTGTCATCATTTCACCAACAATGTATGTGGTCAAATTTAAAGGTGGTAATTATAAAAACAATTGGTACTCCGTGTACGAAGTTGTACCATTCACTTCGAAGCATCGGTGTTTCTATAAAAAACACCTACATTACAAGTACAACATATTATGTGTAAGTGATTTGAACACCAAACTTTTTATGTGTTCAACACCAAGCATTCACACTAACATCCTAAAATTTCAAGAATTTTTTACCTTGTTTGGTAAATATTACGCATTTACTGCTTTATTTTTGAGAAAAATTCCCATGAAATTGAAAGTCGGTTAAAATGGCCTCTAAACGGGATGGGATTTGGCATGCTATCACCATTTCACGAACATGGTACGTGGTAAAAATTTGAGAGGATTATGACATCAACTGGTGGCACTTAGTGTACAAACTGCATTAGTTGAATGTTGGTGAAACACTGAAAACCACGTTGCCGTCTCAAAAACTATTCAAAAAAAATCTCGTAACCATAGCGCACAATAGTGCCTGTTGGATGTAACATTAGAGCTGAATGGTGGTCGTTGGATCTCAGCGCGATCCGCGAGGAGCTGGTTCTACAACCTGATTGGCTGGATTTTATGAAAGTACATGCACACAGTTTACAATGAAGAAGAGTTTGGGATGCGAGAACGCAAGTGGCATGCCTCCTAACGAAGGCTTCCGTCCGAAGCTATCCAAATTTCTCACCATTTGCTTTGCAGTTCAGATGGAAAATCATACACATACAGGAATATAATCGTTTGCGTTGTAAGAGCTCGTGGGTATAAACCCTAAAGGACTTCTTAATCGAAAACCAATTCAAATGATGACTAATCAGTATGAGACTTTGCATGTTGTTATCGTTTCACCAGACCGGAATGTTGTGTAAATTTGAGATTATCTTGATAAAAAATAGGGATCCTTCGTGTACAAAATGGGCCATTCCTGTCAAAATATCAGGGTTTATTTGTGAGACAACCACATTAGAAAGACAACATATTATTCTAAAATCCTTTAAACCCCTAGTTTTTTATGTGTTAAGCAATGAGCACTCACGCTGGGTTCCCAAAATTTCAAACATCTTTGACTTCATTTGACATATATGATGTACCAGGTGAATCATTTTCGAGCAAAATGACCCTGCAAATGAAAATCAATTCAAATGGTCTCTAAATTGGATGCAACTTTGTCTGTTGTCATCATTTCACCAACAATGTATGTGGTCAAATTTAAAGGTGGTAATTATAAAAACAATTGGTACTCCGTGTACGAAGTTGTACCATTCACTTCGAAGCATCGGTGTTTCTATAAAAAACACCTACATTACAAGTACAACATATTATGTGTAAGTGATTTGAACACCAAACTTTTTATGTGTTCAACACCAAGCATTCACACTAACATCCTAAAATTTCAAGAATTTTTTACCTTGTTTGGTAAATATTACGCATTTACTGCTTTATTTTTGAGAAAAATGCCCATGAAATTGAAAGTCGGTTAAAATGGCCTCTAAACGGGATGGGATTTGGCATGCTATCACCATTTCACGACCATGGTACGTGGTAAAAATTTGAGAGGATTATGACATCAACTGGTGGCACTTAGTGTACAAACTGCATTAGTTGAATGTTGGTGAAACACTGAAAACCACGTTGCCGTCTCAAAAACCATGCAAAAAAAATCTCGTAACCATAGCGCACAATAGTGCCTGTTGGATGTAACATTAGAGCTGAATGGTGGTCGTTGGATCTCAGCGCGATCCGCGAGGAGCTGGTTCTACAACCTGATTGGCTGGATTTTATGAAAGTACATGCACACAGTTTAAAATGAAGAAGAGTTTGGGATGCGAGAACGCAAGTGGCATGCCTCCTAACGAAGGCTTCTGTCCGAAGCTATCCAAATTTCTCACCATTTGCTTTGCAGTTCAGATGGAAAATCATACACATACAGGAATATAATCGTTTGCGTTGTAAGAGCTCGTGGGTATAAACCCTAAAGGACTTTGTAATCGAAAACCAATTCAAATGATGACTAATCAGTATGAGACTTTGCATGTTGTTATCGTTTCACCAGACCGGAATGTTGTGTAAATTTGAGATTATCTTGATAAAAAATAGGGATCCTTCGTGTACAAAATGGGCCATTCCTGTCAAAATATCAGGGTTTATATGTGAGACAACCACATTAGAAAGACAACATATTATTCTAAAATCCTTTAAACCCCTAGTTTTTTATGTGTTAAGCAATGAGCAATAAAGCTGGGTTCCCAAAATTTCAAACATCTTTGACTTCATTTGACATATATGATGTACCAGGTGAATCATTTTCGAGAAAAATGACCCTGCAAATGAAAATCAATTCAAATGGTCTCTAAATTGGATGCAACTTTGTGTGTTGTCATCATTTCACCAACAATGTATGTGGTCAAATTTAAAGGTGGTAATTATAAAAACCAATGGTACTCCGTGTACGAAGTTGTACCATTCACTTCGAAGCATCGGTGTTTCTATAAAAAACACCTACATTACAAGTACAACATATTATGTGTAAGTGATTTGAACACCAAACTTTTTATGTGTTCAACACCAAGCATTCACACTAATATCCTAAAATTTCAAGAATTTTTTACCTCGTTTGGTAAATATTACGCATTTACTGCTTTATTTTTGAGAAAAATTCCCATGAAATTGAAAGTCGGTTAAAATGGCCTCTAAACGGGATGGGATTTGGCATGCTATCACCATTTCACGAACATGGTACGTGGTAAAAATTTGTAGAGGATTATGACATCAACTGGTGGCACTTAGTGTACAAACTGCATTAGTTGAATGCTGGCCAAACACTGAAAACCCACGTTGACCGTCTCAAAAACTATCCGGAAAACATCTCGTAACCATAGCGCACAAAAGTGGCCATTGGATGTAACATTAGCGTTGAATGGTGGTCGTTGGATCTCAGCGCGATCCGCGAGGAGCTGGTTCCGCAATCTGATTGGCTGGCTTTTATCAAAGTACATGCACATAGTTTACAATGAAGAAGCGTTTGGGATGCGAGAACGCAAGTGGCTTCCGGCGAAGCTATACAAAATCCACATCGATCTAGCCAGATTTCCCCACCTTTGGTGATTCAAGCACACAATCCATTCCTCAACCCATCAGCCGGGGTCTATAGGATGGGGACATCGACTAACTACCAGATGGCTCGTAGGGCCGGATTTGCCGCCGCGCCGGTGCCTGCCGGAGGCGGTGGTTCCGACGATGCTACCCTAAGTGCGGCCTTGCACGCGTTTGGAGCGAGGTATTATTTGGTGACTTATTCCTTCATTTGCTCGGCCACCCCGATCATCACCGATTTCACGGTTATTTCCATCTTTCTGGCACGTCATGCCCGATTGGCCACCCCATTTTACTGCAGGACTCCGGCCGTCTCCAGCTTGTCCATCCCGACCGCATTCGTCCAACGCGCAGCTATGGAAGTGACCAGGGCGACAGAAGCCTCTAAGAGGGCGGCATTCGACACCATCTTGGCGAGAGTAGACGCCAGAATAAAGACGGAAGCCGCCAACAGGGCGGCGGTATACGCCGATGCCGCGAAGGCCTCTCTGCAACATCTCATCGACGTTCAGGAGGCCAATAGGGCGGCGGCATACTCCGATGCCGCGCCGACCTCTCTGGACCAGCGGCTTATCGACGTTCAGCCGGCCAATAGGGCGACGGCTTACGCCGATGCCGCCGCGGCCTCTCTGGACCAGCATCTCAGCTACGTTCATCGGGCCAATAGGGCGGCTGCATACGTCGATGCCTCAGAGTCCTCTCTGGACCAGCAGCTCATCGACGGTCAGGAGGCCAAATGGGCGGCGGCGGAGGCGGCGGCATACGCTGATGCCTCAGAATCCTCTGGACCAACTGGACTAGTATTATTTTTTTAATTAGGCGCGAGTCTTTTGTTATTCCAGTAGATCTTGTGTAAGAGCTATGTTAAGTCCAGTACCTTGTTTAACTATTGACCTGGTTCGATTTAGCAAGTGTGAGCCTTGCTGATGACTCAGTTGTTTCCTCAAATTAACAGCTTCTCTTAAGATATTCAATGCCATGGATGATGTTCGATATAATGAGGATGATTCGCATCAAATTTCCAAGGTTCCCATACGGATTTGTTTCTAGTTTCGTCTGCGATACCACTTCTCCGCCTATATCATCCCCACCTACCCAAAAAAATTCCAGCCGCGGGAATATCTAAGCCGCCCCTCCTTCCTTCCACCACCAAAGGCCGCATTCCCCCCTTTCTTGTTCAAACCATCCACTGCTCCTCCTAGCGCTGCGGGATAGACGGCACGGGCTACTCCAGCGAAGTGCTACACGGCGCAACCCCGCCCACGTTCTGCACACCGGGCACGGCGGCCTACACGGCGCAACCCCCCCTTCCGTATACCTCGCGCGGCGGCCTAGACTGTGTACGCCAGCCGCCCCCCTCCCTGCTAGCCGCGCCGCTCTCTTTGTTCCGGTAAGATCCCGTCCTCCCTCCTCATGCACATGCTCTTACTCCTCCATCGATCCTGTATGGCCCGACGACCAAATCATGGAGGATACACTTGATGTGGATGCCACCCTCACCGCACTCGCGCGCCATCGCGTGCTTTCCTTGAATCCAGGTCCGGAAGTCGTCTTCTACGACAGTGTTGAGGGCAGCCACGATGAGTAGTTCGTTATTAGCTTCCTCAATACATATGTTTAGTTAGATATGCCACAGAGTTAAATTATATTCAAATCACCCTTTGCACATGCGTTTCTCATGCCTTGCATCTATTTTTTTTCTCTTTCGATTGCATCTAAAAGATATTATTTTGTTTGGATTTCATCTACAACTTCAAGTAATTGAAACCATACTCTGTAAAATTTTATCATGCAATGTGATACCAAAGTTAATCAGTGATCTCTAACACATGAAAACCTATTCATTTCCTATATTTCTTAAGCATGTTGTAGTAACTTAGCTAGACTTTCCATGTCTTGAATATGTTGGATTGTATGGTGTATTATGTATGCACGAACCTGTTATCATTGACTGCATGGCAATTCTTACATTTCCTAATCATTATGTACTGTATGAAATTTAAGGATAGTAATGGGTGACTCTGAGATTTACAACCGAGGTATGCACATGGTCTACATGGCTTATATCCCATTAGTGTACAAATGAAGGAGAAATGCCACTTCTTGTGTTCTAATATTTACATTTTTCTTGTAGCTCCCTGTGTCAAAGGACTAGATCCACTGTTCGACACATTTTGCATCTGGGGAAACGAGGGGACCATGGCTATCAATCAAGTCAAGAAACTTAGAAAATTTGTAAGGATAAAGAAACTGCCCACGAAAGACAACAAACTCTTTGTCTGCACAATGAAGAAGACTTCAATCTCCTATAGGATGGTACTAATTTACGTTCCAACCATATTTTCCCCTACGCACACAATTTCCATACTGAAAACTATATTTATGCGTATCTTTGTATTTAGTCTTTTCCGAAGCAGTTCACCGATGATTATCTATCAAACCACATGTATGGTGAAGAGGCAAGAAAGGTTTTTGTACAACATCCACGCTATAATATTGAAGCCTTTTTGAAGAGGGCAAATGATGGGCGGGCCATCATCCACAGGCACTGGACTAAAGTTGCAAAGGCCTTTAACATTATCGAAGGCTCAATTTTCGCATTCCACTTCGACAGTTTCCTAGATGAGATTCAACTGTCTATCCCCCGACTATGATGTTGTACTTTGCAAAGGTTGTTTCCGTATAGTGGCCTGGTGTACTATCTGCTGGTTGTTACCATAGATTTCGTGTTTTTGTAATGAGGCCTATTGTACTAGTTGTTGGATGTACTGTGATTTTAGTAATTATGAAAATCCTGGTGAGCATTACAAGAATATGAAAGATATTGTGTTTTATATATATGAATGTGCTTATATCAACAATTAAAAATATCCTAAAATATTCAAGATAAATACAATGCTAATTAAAGTGCGAGCGATTGGATCATTGCACACGGTTCTGCATATAAGTTCGTCACTGATAGGTATGTACATCGCATACATTCGATAAGAAATGAGCGTTGGGTATTTATTTATAATTTCGCACAATATTTTGTGCACAACCGTTTGTAATGTTTAGCGTACAACACACACAGTTTGGAAAAAAGAACGTTTGGGATTTAATTCTGAAACCATACGAGAATTTTTGCACAAATGTTTCTTTAGGTGTCAACAACACAAACATGTACTATATACAAACTGTATGGAATAACTTTGGGTATCCCACGCAGTTCCCGACACACCAACGTTTGGGATAGTATAACTCAAGACAAACGTAGTTTCTGTATTAAACGTATGCATAGGATAATAATCTCAGACGAACATTCATGGATAAGTGTTTGTGATAAAAAGGTAATCTCAAAGGTTCGAGTTATTTTGTGCGTCTGCGCAGACTATCCATAGGAAATGGTTTATGGCTATCGTGTGGAATAGGCCCCCGTATCGCAATCGAGAGCAAGGGGACAGTTCCGATTCCCATAGGCGATAGTGGTCAAAAACCGTTTGAATAGCTGTCGCGCGCACTAGTGCCCCCTCCGAGCTCTGCAGCCGCTACAGGTCCGACTGCTGGCTCGAAATTGGTTGGTCCTGCTGCGGCTGCCCCTGCCACTACTCCAATTTGGATTGATCAGTCCGGGATCATGCACTCTGACGTGTCGTTCATGGACTTGACTGGTGCAGGTATTGATTCGGCCAAGGCTTCTCCAGCCTGGGCCACTGTAGTTCCATATGTGCCTCATGCAGCCAGATCGGAGGGGGCTGCTGCTGCCACCGTCGATCCGACTACTGCTCCTCCGGTAGGCCCGCAGGTCACCTACCCAATTGCCTCCCTCACCCCTGCTTAGGTATGTGTTGATATTCCTCAGTCCTCGAGCGCTATCGTTCCCAAGCCCACTCCCATGGTCCGCAAGCTCTCGCGGGCCGATCAGTTTCGGTTAGCATATAGCGTGAATGTTGACGTTGCACCAACTCCTCCTGCCTCTGACTCAGAGAATCCTCCGCCTTCTGGGTCCCAGGATCAAGTTCCTTCCCAAATTCAATGCCGATTGGGTGGCCTTGCCAAACAAATCAAAGATTTTTCTACGGGAGCTCTGTCCCAGGTCCTTGCCACTGAGCACTCCATTGTGGTAAGTTTGTAATCCTGTGGGGGCGCGCCGCGCACCCACTGGGTGTAGTCCCCGAGATTCAGGCCGATTGCTTGCAATCGGCTCGGATCTAAACTTTTTACTCTCTGCCCTTTGGATCTAACTGCGCCATTTTTCAGGCCATCCGCAAAAGGCGTCAATAGGTTTTATATGAGCTGCTGGCCGCTTATTCAGCGGGCCAGAAAACTCTTGTCTCTTTGAAGAAGAAATTTGACGCCCAAGCTGCTTAGATTCAAGAGCTGACAGGTGAATTTCTGCTTATTGCTTCATTGTTTCATACTTTATTTTCTTGCTTCTGATTGGTACTGTTGTCTGACTTTGGTGCATTCTGTCTTTAGCTGCTGCTGCTCATCTTCCCGAGCTGGGGGTAGCCAAGAAGAGAACGACCGAGCTGGAAAATCAGCTCGGTGAGAAAAATGCCCAACATGGGAATGCTGAGGAGGAGCGTGACCGATTGGTTGCTGTTGAGGCCGAGCAGCAAGAAAAGGCCCAAAAGCTGACAAGTGACCTCGCCAATTTGAAGGCTTCTCATGCCAGTGACCGGCAAAGGTTGCTGGATGCTCGGATCAAAACAGAGGGCCATCTTTAGAAGGAAAGAGATGCTGCGGTGAAACGTGCCGAGGAGGCGGCCGCGCACCACTAGAGGGAACTGCGAGCTGCCCAAGACCAGGCCGAGCTGGCGCTCACCTGCCTACGCAAAGTTGAAATTGCCCTTGCTGGTATTTGTTGATCTCTTACTCTCCGATCTGATTCTCTTGTGCTCTGATCTATCTTGATTGTTCTCCGATCTAACTTCTTTTCCAATTTCTTCTGCTAGACGCTTGGCCCAACTCTAGACTGTTGCCGCTGAAGCCGTAGCAGAACTCAGGCGAAACAAAGGTGAGGAGGCTACTGATGCTGCTACCGCTTGGGGACCAGAGGATCTGGTTGTAGCTCTGGATGCCCGAGTTCCTCTGATCAAGGGTTCTCTTTGCGCCTTCAAGACTGGTATATGCAAGCTCCATGAGATTCTCTGGTTGACGCGGGCGAGGCCGATTGCTGGTGAGACAACTGAAGATTTAGCTCGGAACCTCAAGGCCGCGCCTCGGCAAGTTGTAGTGATGCTCGATTTTTTTGTCCGATCTGGCATACAGACTACCCTCTCCATTGTGATGAGTTGGTATACTAATGTGGATCCAAACTTGCTCGGTGCTCTACGGGCTGGGTCTGAGAATAGTGTTGGTGCGGTTTGGCCGCGAATCTACTAGCGTGCCGAGGAGCTTGTGAACGCCATCAATCCCCTGCAGCACACTCCTTATCTTGATGACGATGGTGTGCCGATTCCGGCGCTCTCGCTGAGTGAGCTTCTCTACACCAGCAGTGAAGATGGGACTCAGGCTCCGCCTGCTTGTCAGGGGTCTCTGCATCAACTTCTTCACAGTATTATCGCACTTCTGAGAGTGAGGGTTCGTCCGACGAGGAATCGTAGAGTGATGCTCAAGACCCTCCGATTGTTCCTCAGCCCGAAGCTACCGCTACCTCAACTCCAGTAGACACCGCTGGTGCCACCCTGACTGCTCCAGATGCCTCAGTTGCCTCTGTGCCTTCTTCCAGCGTGCCGACTACTCCAGATGCGCCGACTGCTTGAATCGAGACTGCTTTATTACCTGCTTTCACTTTGAACACTTTTGGTTAAACTCCAAGTGTGCCCGCTGAGGGCCACTTTCATGTAATAATCAACATTCAGCCAATCGGCCGGGTTTGCTTGTGAACATGGTGCTTGCTTTTTATGAATGCTCTCTTTCCTTTGCATTTTCAAGCCGATTGCCTTTTTCTTTGCCTTTTTCTCCCTTAGTAAAATATCCTGCCAACCATACAGCTGACTTTCGGTCTATAGTTGGATCAAAGAATAAACCTTGAAAGAATTTGACAAATACTTCTAGGCTCTGAGCTCGTGTCGTAAAGGTAAGGGCTTGCGGATGGTCCGACTGCAACCTACCGACTGTTGTCTAGCTGGTCTGGTCGCAGTCCGCTGCGTCTGCTGTCGACTAGTCCCAAACTAAGTATACTCTATGCACCAAGTTCCATTCTTCTTCATAACCAGAATCGGGTTTGCTAACCAGTCCGGATAGGAAACTTCCATTATAAAGCCAATTGTCAGCAACTTGGAGAATTCCTCGCCGATTGCTCTTCTCTTGTCCTCTGAAAAACGTCGGAATGGTAGCTTGATCGGCTTGGATCCAGGTCGGATGTGAAGCTTATGCTCGACGAGTTCCCTCGGCACTCCCGACATGTCTTGTGGAGACCATGCAAAGATGTCCGGGTTCTCACGGAGGAACTCGACGAGCTCACCTTCCTATTTGTTACTCAGTCCAGCTCCAATGATTATGCACTTGATCGGGTCGGAGGCGTCAAAAGCGACCCTCTTGCTGTCCTTGGCTGCTTGAAATGTTGTCTCATCGTCCGATCTCTTGGTCTTCGCACTCGGCAGGGGTGCTTTCATCCGAGCTTGAGCCATTGCCACATCTTTGTCGAGCTGGTGCCTCTCTTCATAGATGACCAGGGAATCGGCCAGCTTGGAACCCGAGAATGAACATTCGAGGGACTTCTTGTAGTCACCGCACACAGTGATGGGACAACTCGGCCCTGGGAGCTTCATCTTCAAATATGGCTGGAAAACATTCAGCATGAACTTGGTGATTGTAGGCACTCCGAGCAGAAGGTGGTACAGACTGCTCAGGTCGGCCACCTCGAACCAGATCGGCTCGCGACGGAAATTCTCCTCCGAGCCAAACATAACATCTAGCCGAATGCAGCCCGATGGAGTGCATGAAAGGTCGGGTACAATGCCATGGAAGATGGTCCAACGGGGTTGCAACTCACTCTCGCTGATGCCGAGATTGATCATGGTGTCGTGGTACAGAATGTTGATGGAGCTGCCCCCGTCAATGAGGGTCCTAGTGAATCGGCATGAATACTTTGGTGCTGCCAGAACTGCATCTACCACTAGTGCATAACAGCCCAGATTCGTCATCAAGCCTGGGTGGTCCTCCCTTCTCAATGTGATGACACTGTCCGGCCATTCCATGTACTGGGGGACTGCTGGCATGGTGGCATTAACTACTTGCTCTCGGGCTCTCCGACTGCCCTTGTCGTCTGACTCACTGGTGAAGATCATGTAGGAACTGAACATGCGCATTGGGTGGTGGTGGACCTGGGGGTGGGGTGGTGGTGGTGGGAGGTTTCCTGCTCCTCCTTCTGACAGACGTTTTACCCAGATGCATTGCGGAGTGGTGTGTGATGCGGGCTTGCTGACTCCACTCTGCATCTTGCATGGATGGTTCATCATGTCCTCGAAGGTGTATGGGGGCGAATTGGGCCTTGCGGTCTTTTCGCAGGTTTCTTCCTCCGACTGCCTCCCGCAGCCCCTGGTGCATCGTGCTACTGAACTAGCACTACTTGTCGACTGCCGTATTGCACCTCCGACTGCTTATCCTTCCTCTTGTTGAAGCCAGTGTTGCTTTTGTTGTTGGTGTTATTTTGTTGAAGTTGGGAGTGATGTTTTTTGTAACAACCCGGGATTTTCACCCAAATTAAAAAAAATGTTTGCAGTGTTTGCTTCGCCGAATTATTAATCGGTCAATATTCTCCCCCTCTCTTTCTCGTATCGGATGCGGGACCGAACCTTTTTCCCAACCGGCATACGACCTTTGCGACACCGGGTTTCACCCAAGCACCATTGCAACTCCCGGCACAAGACCACCCTTGGCCAACGAAACGAAAGCAACCCACTTATATTTAATGGGTTATTCTTGTATCGGGCGGTGTTTAGATTTTCGCGCGATTTCGACTTCGTCGGGAAGGTAAACGATTGGATGTTCCAGGGATAGTAGCTCGTGTAATTCCAGTGGCGTATTTATAAAATGTTACACGGGCCGCCAACCGACCAACAATATTTCCCTCTTATCTTCTAAACTTAGCCCACCTGAAAATCAGCCCACCTACCCCCTCTATATATAGTAGCACCTCCTAGATATTTTAGGCAGCAAACCTAATCCAAATTAGGCTTTCCCCTAACCCAGCCGCCACCCCCACCTCAATTTCCGTGCCTAGCCATGGGAATCCTCGGCTTAGCTCGTCTCTTCCCCGGTACCTCGCCATCAGCCTTGCCAACCACGAATTCAGGGAGGAGCTGTCCAGATCCGACGGCCCCGAGCCGCTGCCATGCCTCCTCGTGACCCTCATCGCCGTCGCGCTCGTCGGACACCAGCCGCGCTGCTGTGTGGCTCCGTGCGGGAACTGGAGGAGCACGAAGGCCCCTGCTGCCCGCTCGCCTGGCTGGGCCTCCCAGCACGCGTGGGCCGGCCTTCCGAACGACCCAGCAGCGCCTCCAGCCCGTTCCGCGGTCAGCCTCGACCAGGGCTATCCTCCGCCCTGGGCGAATATTCAGTAGCCTTCGCTCACCTCCGTCCTTTTTTTTATTTGTTCGCTGTTGGGCCGGCCCACGATGTAGTTCTCGCCCAGTGCAATTTTAATTATCCCACGCCCACTGTGTTTAGTCCCAACAGTAGCTTTTCGGCCCAGGAGCATGTTTAGCTCTTTTTCTGTATTTTTTTGGGCAGATTGTATTAATTTTTGCGATGCTCGTATCCTTTTGCTCGTAGCTCGGATTGCGATGGTTCCAACGTGTAACTTGCTTAGTTTTTCGTGTAGATTATTAAAATGTGCCCCTTTGACATGTTTGACTTTGTTTACATGTTGTTTTACTGCTAATTACAACCCTTTCCACCGTAAATTGTAACTGCCATAATAACTTTTTAACCGTTGCTCCGATTAAAATGTTCTTCATATGTAACTTGACTGGAATTGCGTATAGATTGTGAATATGCTGCTCTTGCTTGCTAATAAAAATAATAAAATATTGTTTAGTGCAAAACAGTACCAAACGTTATAATTTTCGTGGGGTAAATAGTGATAAGCATGTTTAGGAGTTTGCCCCACTTAAACTAACTAGCTTACATAGCTTACTTATGCTTCACCTTTTGTCATGATTGTGTGATATGCCATGCTTGGGTGAGATGCCATGTTAACTACCTTTTCTCCCCCTTCGTTGGTAGGCCCCAAGTGGAAGGCGTGATGTGGTACAACAGCAAGTTTTCCCTCAGTAAAGATACCAAGGTTTGTCTCCAGTAGGACTCTAGAGATGATAAGTAGGTGTCAGCGGCGCAACTGACGCGGACCTGCACACAGACACAGATAACTTTGCTCCCGAGGAAGTTCATCGAATGCTTGGCTTCAAATCTTACTCGCTAGATCGTTAGCCACTTCATAAATGCTAGTGCGGCAGCAACCTCACCACTTACCCGATCCTTACCATGAACTAAATTTATCCTAGAATGACGAATGATGAAGTCCTTGCTGGGTCAGTTGACCACTACAGTTGGATGCTGAGTACTACTGTACTCATGATACTACCCCCAAACTCTTTTAAGGGTTTTCGATCGGCAACAGGTATGGTGATCGACGTTTCACGTGGAGTCTCGACGACGACTAGCTAGGCGGATCCCAGCGGAGGGCCTGGACCCTTGTGGTAATGGGAGTGATGGTTTTTTTTTCTTTGCCGCTAGGCATTTTATTGTAGTCTATACTCAGACATGTATCTTCCGCTGATTTAATGTATTTAAGGCAGTTGTATGACGATTGTATGAGATGTCGTATCCATGTAGCTGTAATGTTGTGATATCATGTTGGAAATCCGAGGCATATAGCAGTGTAATATGTCACGGTGGGACCGATATGTTCTTCGTCCCCAAATCTGGATGGAAACATCTAGATCTGGAATAGTACCGCATATTGGGCCTTAAATTTTTGAAGTTGTTGTTGCGCTGCATCTCGCGCCTCTCGCGCAGATTGGGACCGGTGCCTCCTGCCTCATCCGATTGCTGCTACTGCCCAGAGGACTGCCCCTGAATGAGGCCATTGGCACTTAGTTGAATCGGGCGCATTGCAGAATCGGAAGAGGCGAATGAGTTGGCTATCTTCATCAGATCGGACAAAGATGTGATCTCCTTGCGCAGGATCTTGTGCTTCATCATTTACCCATCGAAGCAGCCATCAGTGAATTACTGGATTGCTTGGATTTCATGAACTCCCTCGCAAGTGTTCCTAAGCTTGATCCACCGCTGAGGGTAATCGCGAAGGGGCTCATCCTTTCCTTGTACACATAACGCCAGGTGCCGTGGAAGACCTGGTCGTTCATACCTGCCCGTGAAGTTGTGCACGAATGCATCATCAAAATCCTTCCAACAATTGATGCTATTGCTGGGTAGACTGTTCAACCAGGACCGATCTGAACCTTGGAGCATGAGTGGTGCATAGCGAACTGCCACACGCCGACTGCCTCCCGCGATGCTGACTGCGGTCATATAATCGACCAGCCAATGCTCTGGCTTGACTGATCCATTGTACTTGGGGGTGTCCCTGGGCAATGTGAAACCTTTGGGGAACTGCTGGTGCATCATCCTCTGGTTGCTGATCTTGCTGGAGCTGCTCGATGTGGTGCCTTGCATCATTGTCCGTGATTTCTCGGAGACCCAAACGCTGACTCATAGCAGGACGAATTGATGCTGCCGGTTGCTCTTGCTGCTGGTTGTTCACTGTTGGCTCGTCCCTCCGACTGTGTTCAGCCCCTTGATTCCTCCGACTGCGGTGCTGACTCCCATGCGTCGAAGATGCCTTCCTCTGCTGCCGAGGTGGACTGACCTTGACACCACGGGCCCTTGGGGTTGCTCGGTGGCCGCCATCTGCTGCTGACATGCTGCTGCTAGAAGATCGCGCATTCGACACGTCCTCTCTAGCAGCTCCTCTCCCTCCAAGTGCTCTAACTCTTGGGTAATATGCTCGGCAGCTCTCATGTTCTTCACAGGAGAGTTGTAAAAGAGCTGTGGAATGATGGTGGATGATGTCGGTTGCGAGGATCTTGCCAGCTCTTTGCTGACCTCTCGGCTGACGACTCGCAACTCCTCTAACAATGGTGGTGGGATGACGCCCGGCGCGATGACGTGCGTTGCATTGTGCTCCCGAACTGTGGCTTTCGTACGATGTTTTTCAACGTCCATCCGATCTGACTGCTCGGCCAAGGCTTGACGAACTTTCTGTAGTTCGGCATGTTCTACCGCTAGATCTACGTGAAGGCCCATGGGAGTGCAGAGCATGTCCTATGGATTTCTCAGAAGTGTAACAGCGTTGGCTGCCTCTTTGGCAGCTCGGGCTGCAGTGCTGGTGGAGCTGTGACGACTTGATGCTCCCGCTATCATAACCTCCGCACGGATGTGCGAAGTCATGCCCTTCGATTCCACCGCACCCTCGCCGAACGGCAGCGGATCCATGAGACCGGAGAACACCCGAATCTCCCTTGGATATAACTCTGGAAAGGCCGCGAAGAAAACACGATGGGTGCCGAATGGCACAATGATGCCACGCGGCAGGGGAATTCCTGTCCCAAACCACGAGGCGTTGTCGATGACATAGTTCCATGCTTCGTACCTGAGAACCAGGCCAGACGCGAAGCGTGCGCTTGATGCAGATGATGGTCCTGTCCGGATCTGAACTCCATCGATGCCTCGGCTTGCCCCATGGTGGGCACCAACTGTCGTTGATATGTGACGGCAGATGCCATGGGGATGGCTAAAGTGGGGGACAACCCGAGGTGAGTGTCGATGGTGCCGGAATCGAGAGTGGGGGCGAACACCGTGAGAAACAATGATGTACCCAGGTTCGGGGCTCAACGTAGATATAACACCCCTAGTCCTGCCGAGCTAGCTATAAGCAATAACTCTGGCTACAATGAATGCTCCGTGAGTTGTTTGAGAGGAACGAGAAGAGGTCTCTAGGCACAACTCTCTCCTTGTCCTCTCTCTGGTGGATGAAGTGTACTAAATGCGGACGTCCCCCCATGCAGGAGGGGTTCCCAGGGCTCTAATAGGCCGAGCCCGGGGTGCTAAGGTAATTACACAGTAAAGGGGCACCCATCTGTAAGCCTCAGATAATTGGCTGGGGCCCCATGACGTATGCTCTCCGGCTGACCCAGAGTAGACTTGCGGCTCTCCATGCCGCTAGCTCATAGGTCTCGCGTACTGAACAATATAAGTAGAAGCTTTGTCTTATTGGCCTGTCTGCGTGAACTGCGCGGAAGGGGACAACACGTCCTCGACGGGCCGACGAATGGACATGAATTCTCTTGGTGTTAGCTCGGATGGAGCTGCGTCTTCTTTGGCCGAATGAATTTAGGTGACCGGGATGTACCCCGGAAAATCCCACGGTCAGGGACCATGGGTTAGTCATGAGAGGCATAGGTTGGACGATAGGTCGCCGGCTAACAGGAGGATACGTTCCTGCTCGATGTTATTGATTGGAGATGGCGATTATAGGGAGGCCAAGGCTAGTGCGCACAAGGCTAGGGTTACAGATGGTGTTTTGCTTGATGTTGACGTCTCCCCTCCTAGCCCTTATATACTAGGCTAGGTCTCGGGGAGTCCGTCCTGGATTACAGATAAGGTTTCCTAACCCTGATCTTGTTTCGTACGGCAGGTTTGCACCTTCCTTATGAGTCGCGGACTCCTACGTCGGTGCCACTAGTGGGCCAAGGGTGGGTCCAGGCGGCATCTCGGTGGGCCTTCTGTCTTCGGGTACACCGGGTAGGCCCATCTATAGGAGTCGTGGGGTCACCCCCTCATCAGTAGCCCCCGAGTGCCTGGGGGACTCGAAGAGTCACGCAGCGACTCGAGTCCATTCTTGCGTCGTTTCAATGTATGCACGATTCAACCGCGGGTCGCTGGCAGTCTGGGGCCATGACCAAACCTATTTCGAGGGAGTGCTAAGCTGAAAGGGTCCAAGGAGTCAACTGGTCGAGCCTTGGTGAATTTCACTAGTGGAAAAAACCGCAGTAGCCCAATCAAACCCACGTCCCTCGACATGAGCTTGGAACACTGGTGTCGAGCAAAAGTCATGCCGCTGCAAGTCTTATAGTGCTCAATTGCCGCCACTAAAGTTCGTAGCCTAGGCACGTCCGCCACTACTAGAGAAATAGCTATACATGGAAACCTTATTAGTGGCGCATTTTATATGTAATGCGCCACTATGTTGTAAGGGGTGGCGCACTGGTAAAAAATGCACCACCCATAAGCTCTTATAGGTGGCGCATTTTCCAAAATGCGCCACCCCTAAGAGTGGGCCAGCCCAGGATCCCATTATACGTGGCGCATTTGGAGAAATGTGCCACCCCTAAGAACCTTATTGGTGGCGCATTTTGTAAATGCGCCACCCCTAAGAGCTTATGGGTGGCGCATTTTGGAAATGCGGCACCCCTAAAGAATTATTAGTGGTGCATCCAGAATGCGCCACCCATAAGCTCTTAGGGGTGGCGCATCTTGCATATGCGCCACTACTAAGAAAAAACTATGCGGGAAAATTCCTAAATACACCCCCCCACCCCCCCCCCCTCGTGGACCTCCTTTTCAATTTGAAAAAAAAATAAAATGATAGAAATGTCAAAAAAATAAAAGAAAATAAGTTTCCCATATGATATGTGGTCTAGTTGTTAGGAGAATTTACAAAAATGAATTTTGACTTTTTATGCAAAATCTCTCGAGAATTTTGTAAAATGGGCTTAACTTTTGCATACGACCTCCGATGAAAAAGTTTTTTATATGAAAAATCATCTACTCGGGGTAACCCGTTGAACATTTTTAGAATCCTCAAAAACCTAACAGAAAAAAAGTTACGGACGTTTGAAGATCTGGAGGCCAAAAAAATGAAAATAGGCTAGAGGACCAATCGGGAGGTTTTAAAAAAAAGTTGAAAATTTTAAATAGTAACATGAAAAAAAAATTAAAAATAAAAATTAAAAAGTTCAATTTTTTTTAAAAGTTCAAAATATGCTAATGGTCCTATCGAGAAAGTTTCAAATTTTTTTTGAAAATTTTAGCACACCCATGAACATTAACAAGGTCCTAGACATCAACATGGTTTAATAGGATTTATATGTTAGATATATCTACAAGTGCCTGCTAGGTGAGCTGGAGTGAGAGTTGAATAGAACCGAGAAGTTAAGCGTGCTGGGGCTGGAGTAGTGCTAGGATGGTCAAACCTCGGGGAAGTTTGACCACGGAGGTTAGTTTGACCTGAGATTAAGCATAGTGACCGGGCATTAAGCATACTAACCTAAGATTAAGAAAAAAAATTAAAAAAAATTAAAAAAAAATTGTTTTCCAGATCCAGATTCAAAATTAAAAATTTAAATTTTTTTAATAGTGGCGCATTTTCAGAATGCGCCACCCCTAAGAGCTTAGGCGTGGCGCATCCAGAATTCGCCACCTATAAGCCCTTATTAGTTGCTTGTAGTTAGTGGCGCATCCATAATGCGCCACTAAACAGAAAAAAAGGACGCCACTAAAAGGGCATTCCCTAGTAGTGCCCCCGGCTTTTTCTATCATGCAAGCACATGGAAAAGGTTGGGAGTGAAATCGCTCTGCGGCAAGTCCCAGCCCGCCGATCTGCGCAGCGGGGTCTTACCTACACGCTAAGCTTGTGTGGCATCTGGGTACAGTGTATCATGTTCCAGGAATATGTATTTTTATTGAGGCGCGGAGCCTAGTAGATAATGCACCCACTTGGAATAAACAATCAAGCGAGCTATTTTAGCAGTCACTCGCGGAGCTTGGTCGAGCGCTCAGGCAAGGAGTATTTGCTCGGGAGGTCGTCGAGTGCTCGGGTACTCTGGGATCGCTCGATCTGGCGAGTGCGGGTCTGCTTATCTTCTGTCGTGGTGAGGGAGCACCCGAAACTCTCATGGGTGCGAGCAATTACACGAGCACGTATTTTCTTTTCCTTTCAGGTGATAAAGTACCCGAATGCGTTTTTTCTTTTGAGTGAGGGAGCACTCGGGGCTCTGTGAGTGTGAGTGATCACTCGAGCACATATTTATCCTTTAGATGCGGGAGCACCCGACACTCTAGTGGAGATGCTCCCGATGGGAGTAAAATGTTTTTCCCATCGAAAAAAAGATTTAAAAGGTTGAAACTCTGGGGCTGGGAAACGTACTCGATACGCCTTGTTGGGATGTGACGCTGGCTTTGTTTTCTGGCATCTTGACCACAGTGGCTTGTCAAAGGAAATGACTTGGCGCTGTCCCACTGAAATTTTTGCTTCGTGTGATTATGGTCCTCTTTTTGCGCGCGTAGTGGGCGGTGTCGTTACTGCGCCGGTTGGGTTTTCCATGTTTTTCGCCTGCCGTGGGATCATGCCACGTTTACTGGACGCTGGGATTGAACGGTGCCCCTGCTTGGCTGGCTGTTGGTTAAATACCAAGCGGCTGAGTAAATTTTAGGTTTTACCCAGCCATTGCCTTCTCCTCTCGCTTCTGGATTTCCCCTGTTCTTGAGCCTTCTCCTTCCTACTTTTGCTGCTTGTTGAGAAATTGATGACAACGCGCTCCCGTGCTGCTCCGGAATTGGCCAAGATGTCTGGCAAGTGGGAGCGCTCGACCTTTGGGGCTGCAGATCTCGGCTCGCTGATTGTTGATGGCTTGGTGGCGGGAGATGCCGTGCGGATTCCAGGGGATGAACCTGTTCCCGCTCCGACGGCAGATGAGCGGGTGTGCTTTCAGGCGTTCTTCCCGCGCGGGTTTGCCCTTCCGATTCACCCTTTTGTTCGTGGTTGGATGTACACCTATCGGCTTCAGCTGCACAATTTGACTCCCAATGGGATTTTGCACATTGCTTGCTTTATTACCCTTTGTGAGGCCTTCTTGGGGATCTATCCCCATTGGGGGCTCTGGAAACGCGTCTTTTGTATAAAGAGGAAGAACTCTGAGTATACTGTGGGAATGCTGTGGGGCAGGTGGGCATATCCATTAGGGGTAAACATTCATACTTTGATTTGGAGATGCTTGAATCTGTCAGTGCTTGGCGGAAAAGTTGGTTCTATCTGAAGGATCAGCACGTTGTTGGGCAGCGATTTGGTCTTGCTCCCTTTAATCCCAAGGCGTGAGTAGTCAAGAAGGCTTCATGGTCCCATTCTTTGTATGCGAAAGAGTCGTCTGAAGTGGCTCCACTCCTGGAGAGGGTTGCTCTAGTGAAGGACAACTTGACCGGTGGGCAGGTCATCTCTGTTTTTATTGGGAGGCGCATTCAGTCATTGTAGTCTCGAGTCCGTCCCATATGGCAATATGAGGGACTCGAGGACTCAACGAGATGCTCCCGCGAGGAGCTTAATGCCGATTGTTTCTTGGCCCGGATCCAGTATGTGACCAATTGCTCGGGCATTTATGAGATGCGGTTCGTCCGTCCTTAATCTTTTGATCACGTGCTGCCGCAGGTTCACGTTTTTGATTTTCTTGCCTGATTTAAATGTTTGCTTGACTACTTGATGATGATGATATTTGCTTTGTAGGACCACATTCCTGTGTTGTGCAACCCGCCGCAGCCGGAAGATGCTGATATTCAGGACGAGTCGGGTGCTTCCGCTGATGTCGATGCTGCTCCGAGTGTTGATGCCAGCGTGCTCGCGGGTGCCATTGGAGCTGACGAGTCTACGGGGGCCGAGCTGCCGGGGACCGGAGATAGTGAGGAATCGGCTCCCTTTCTTGTCAAGCGGTCGCGGCCTTCAAGCGCCAAAGATCTTGACACGACTAGTGGTGCTGTTCCGCTGTTTGCCCCGTCCGCTGAGACGTCTCCTCATGTTATTCTCTATAATAGGCCTAGTTTTGGGAGGTTGTTCCGTACTCGCTCTGCGCATGGCGGGTAAGAGTATGCTCGATTTTACCGGGACTGTTTTCTTCTGTTCTTTTGTCTGATGAAGTTTATCTTGTAGCGCTGCGACTGCTCCGGCTACTTCCTCCACCAGAGCGCCTACTGTCGACCTATAGTCGACTGACTCTGGAGTGGCCGCCAAGCATACTAGGGATTCTTCGGCTGCTGTTGGTCGGCCCGTACTGTCGGTGACTCCTGATCTCCCGGTTGCTGGTGTGATTCCTGCTGCTGCTCCGCCTGTGGCGTCTAGTGTTGTTGCTTCTTCTATCAGGCCTGCTGCTCCAAGTCGTCCTTACTTGGGCCGTCTTGATCTCACTATTGAAGATAAAGTCCGCTTTTTCGACCGCATAGCTGGGTTGGTGAGTTTGTTTCCTGTTTGCTTGTGTAGTTTTGTCATCGGGGGCACGGCAGTGCTCCCGATGGGGGTAGCCCCCGAGGCTGCAAGCAAGCGCTTGCGGTTGGTTGTAGTCTTGCTTTGGTTCTGTCTTGACATTTGATTTTTGGAGTAGCCGGTGTTCCAACACTGTGAGCGTCTGGTGGTCGAAGCTGAGCATTGGCAACAGGCGCACGATTCTGCCCAGGATGCTCTATCTGCCATGAGTAGTAAGTATTTTTCCTGTACTGCTGCTCTTGGACTACTGGGTCCTCTGTTCTGAATGTTGTCTTGTTTCCCAGACCGTCGCCAAACTGCTGAGAAGAAGGTCGAGAAAGCGGAAAGAACGATTTCCAATATCAGAGCTGCTTTCGCTTCCAAGGAGAAAGAGCTGCACGATCAGCACGAGGAGCTGGTACGCCCGCGTCAGTCCGTGGATTCGCTCGTACAGGCAGAGGTGGTCGAGTGCGAGCGTCTTCGGGTCTTAGTGGACTCGATTTTGTGTAAGTTGTCTTTCCTCTGCTGGGTGCTTTTCTCTTTGTCTTCCCGTAGTAATTTTGGTTGCCTGGTGCAGCCTCGACGGGTGTGAGTGCGGCGGAAGTGGTTGCATCGGGGTCTGGAGTTCTCCGAGGGGCCGTGGATTCCATGTTGGCTGCTGTTGGTGTTGCCAAGGGGGTCTGTGCCCGGGCTTCCACTCATGTGGGTCTTGTTCATGAGCCCCTCATGCCGGAGGGCACGGAGGTGCCAGTTGGTCTGGACGCCTGCGTTGCTGCGTTTGGCGATGGCGGGAATCTCTTGGAGGAGCTAGTTGGCGAGAACGTGGTGAGTGGTCTTTCCACGTCCCTTGTTGTTCTTATGGGGCACGGAATTTCCATTGATGACTCTCTGGTTGAGACTGTCCCTGATTACACCGACGAGCAAAGTGAGCGAGCCACTGTTCTGGCTCGTCGCCTGCAAAAAGTTGTGGATGCCCAGTCTCCCTCCTCTTCCGGTAAGGGGGGCGTAGCCATGTCGTGTCGTCTGAGACTTCTGGTTGTAATATGCCTCCTTTGTGGTGGTGAATCTGTGCTATTTTTACTGGGGTAAGTGCTTGGTCATTCCTGCTGTTGAGCTTGATTTTCCTTTCTTTTTGTTCATCTTGCGGTAGGCCACCCCGGGCGTTCTTCGGGCTTGGAGTTCGTTGAAGGAGGACGCTCGCGAGTGTGCGTACGAGTACGTGTGCTTGAGGCTGAGAGACGCTGAGCGGGAAGTTGTTCGCCTTAAAGGTGCTGCAGCAGTCCATCATTCCAAGCGCGAGAGTGCTGAGGCCGTGCTGGATAGCCTTGCTTCGTGGGTGGTGAAGTTGTCTGACCTCCTACGGGGTGAGTTTAGCTTCTGCTCGACTACATTAGGTGGCTTTTCTGTCTTCGTCTTGATTTTGATCCTGTTTTTCAAAGTGCTGTCGGGACGCTCCCGGGATGAAGAGAAGGCCATTCGGTCGGAACTGTCGCGCCTGTATGACCTTAACGTGTAGGAGAACAATCCTTTCTGGGCAGATGGGGCTCGTGCTCGAGCATTTGCGGTGCTTCTTCTTCGAGTTGAGCGGGTGCCGGATCCTCTACGGTACTGTCAACAGGTGCTGGGTGGGATCCACTCTGAGTTTTATCCGCTGCAGGTGGTGCCATCATCCTTTGAGACGCTCTGCCGCGTATTTTCTCAGCCTGCGGAGTTGCGTCGCGTGATGAATCACCAGATTCATGCTGGAGCCCGCGCTGCCTTGGGCTTGGTCCATAGTCATTGGCCGGGAGCTGATATTGCTCAAGTGGTGGGGGGTCCTCCAGGTGGTCGGGATTATCCGATGGATGAGCATTACGCGGCAGTCGATGAGCCTACGCGCCAAGTTGTGAAGCGGGTTTACGAAGAGAACGATCATTATCTGGGTTCCCTTATTAAGGCGAAGATGGAGCCTGGGGGTTAGGTCCTTCCTTTCTTTGTATGTGCTTCCTCTTGGTGTACTGTATTCCTTTGTAGCCTTGGTTTTACCTCGAGTGCCAGTTTTGTTTATGTTGCGATTGCAAAGAACGCCTCGGGGGGTGGCTGCTGTGGCGAGCCCATGAGTGCCAATTTTGTTTGGGTCGCGATTGCGAGGGGCGCCTTGGGGGGTTGCTGCTGCGGCGAGCCCCCGAGTTCCAATATTTTTTGGGTCGCGTTTGCGAAGAACGCCTCGGGGGGTGGCTGCTGCGGCGAGCCCCCGAGTGCCAATTTTGTTTGGGTCGCGATTGCGAAGAGTGCCTCGGGGGGTGGCTGCTGCGGCGAGCCACCGAGTACCAATTTTTTTTGGGTCGCGATTGCGAAGAACCCCTCGGGGGGTGGGTGCTGCGGCGAGCCCCCGAGTGCCAATTTTTTTTGGATCGCGATTGCGAAGAACGCCTCTGGGGTGGCTGCTGCGGCGTGCGCCCGTGTGCCAATTTTGTTTGGGTCGCGATTGCGAAGAGCGCCTCGGGGGGTGGCTGCTGCGGCGAGCCCCTGAGTGCCAATTTTGTTTAGGTCGCGATTGAGAAGAACGCTTCGGGGGGTGGCTGCTGCGGCGAGCCCCGAGTGCCAATTTTGTTTGGATCGCGATTGGGAAGAACGCCTCCGGGGGTGGCTGCTGCGGCGAGCCCCCGAGTGCCAATGAATCAATTTTTGGAAAAACACTTTTCAATATTCTTCCTGTTGTTTCTTACAATTAGTAAGAATGGGGGGCGGGGTCTGATGAGGACAGTCCCCTTTATTAAAAACGGTAGCGTGGTAGCCTTAAGATCTAGTTAGCTTCTTATCCGAGTGCTCGGGTCCTTCGGGTGGTGACTTCTTCTACGGGAGCGTTTCTTCTGCGGGTCCCGTGGTCTTGCTGGCTTGGTGAGCTCCAAAGGCCTCTGATATATTGTGGAATTCCTTGTCGCAGCGGTCGGACCTGACGAAACTGCCGCTGACTGTGATGACCCCATGTGGGCCTGGCATTTTTAGCTTAAGGTAGGCATAGTGAGGCACTGCCATGAAGCGGGCAAAGGCTGGTCGCCCGAGGATTACGTGGTACTGCGACTTCCAGTCAACCACTTCAAATTCTAGGATCTCTTTGCGAAAGTTGGTCGCGTTGCGAAAAACCACCTCTAGGCTTATTTTTCCCAAAGGGTAGACTGCTTTTCCTGGCACAATCCCATGGAAGGTCGCGCCTGAGGGTTTGAGCACGGAGCTCTGTATTAGCATTTCTTCGAGTGTCCTGGTGAAGATGACGTTGATTCCGCTGCGTGTCCTCGAGCACTAGCGCGCGCGTGTCCTGGTCGAGGGATGGCGGGCGGGTGGTCCTCCCGAGAGAAAGTGATTTCTGTCTCGGACCCGCGCAAGTACTCTGGGACAGCGGGGTGCGAGGAGGATGCGAGAAAAACTTGTCTTGTGACCTTCTTTTGCTGCCTATTTGAGGGCCTGCCTTCTTGTATCATGTAGATCCTGCCGTGGGCTTCTGGATACAGTTCCTCTTCTTCCGTTGTCCTGCGTCGTTCCTGTATTGCGGCCACTTGCCTTTTTGGCAGGGGAGGGCTGGTGGTGCGTCGTGGGTGATAGGCCCGACTGCTATGCTTGCGAGTGGCTAGGCCACCGTTGTCGCAGATCGACTTTTTTCCTCAGCCAACTCGTTGAAGCTTCTCCAGTTCCTGAGGGTGTGCCATGATCTAAGCTCCCCTCGTTCGTTTCTGAATCCGTGTATCGAGCACGGTCCGTCGAGTTGTTCTTTCGCCGAGCGGTATGTTCTAGTGTTGTCGCGCGGCTGCCTCGTCCTCCAGTCTCGTTTCTGGGCTTGGGGCACGTCTTCGAGATTATCTCTTCGCTGGGCTCTGCCGTCGTCGTGATGCCTACAGTCTCTGTCATCTGGGAAGCCGGCGGCGACCATGTCGGGTCCTCTGTCGTCGTAGAAGTTGCGCATGGGTCGCTTCCTTCGTCGGTCGAGTCCTCTTTCTCCGTTGTGGTAGTCGTAGTCGTGTTCTGAGCGTCCAACATGGATTTCTGTTTCGTTGCAAACGGAATCCTCGCCATCCTCCCAGCTATTGGCTTTCTCTAGCAGTCGTGCGAGTGTTCGTACTTTCATCTGCCCGAGCTGTTCCTTGAATTCGATGCGCTGCAGGCCTCGCCTAAACGCATCGATTGCGCTTTCGTCTGATATGTCTTCTGCTGAATTCTTGAGTATGGTCCACCGCTGGATGTAGGCTCGCAGAGTTTCCTTGGTTCCTTGCTTGCATGCCCGCAGCTCCTCGAGCGATGCCGGTCGCTTGTATGTGGATTTGAAGTTTTCTATGAAGGCTTCACGGAACTGCCTCCATGAGCTGATGGATCCTCGCGAGAGATTCTTCAACCAGTGTCGTGCCGAGCTCTCGAGCATGAGCTGCACATACTGCATTGCCGTGACGTTGGTCCCTCGCTGGAACTTAACTTCTGTTAAGTAGTCGTCGAGCCATGCCTCTGGCTCCTCGACTCCATTGTATTTTAGCGTTGTGGAGTTCAATTTGAACCCACTCGGCATTCGCGTCTCGCGTATAGAACGTGTGAAGCATAATGCTCCGCATGGCTCAATTTCTTCGTCGAAGGCTTCTTTGTCCGAGTACTCTTTACGTGTTGCGCGTCTTCGCCTGCTGCGGTTGACTTTGTTTTGTGTGATGTCGTCGCGTGCGTCTCGTCGACTGCCGCGGCGCCAGTTGTCGTCGTCGTCCCTGTCGTGCTTTCTGTTTTTGCCGGAGCGTTTGCGCCAGTCATCGCTGCTGTCATCGTCGTCGGGTGAACTGGGGTCCTTGTCTGGTGTCCTCTCGCGGGTCGGTCACCTTGTACTTGATTTTTTGGGTGTTGAGGCGGCGATGTCGTCTTTCATTATCTGCAAGGCTATTGATGTGTTGCGGTCTGGTCTGTCCTGCCTATTTTTCTGGGCGCGATATAGGTAGTCTCGGGCGCTTATAAGGTCTTCTGCTGATGTGAGGGGTTCCTATTCGTCATCCTCCTCTTCTAGCTTGAAGTTGTCGTCGAGCTTCCGAACCACTCTCTTCTTGTCTGTTCGTCGTAGGTTGCTGAATTTCGATTTGGTGCGGAGAGGGGAGCCGTGATCCGGAGAGTCGTCTTTTGGGGGTGGCTTGCGATTGTTTTTCTGCTCGGCGGCCACCTTTTCTTGCTTTTCTATCTCTAGGCGCCGTTGTCTCGCTTGCTGGGTTAGCTCGCTTGCCAATTTGTTGTATGCCCTGAGCTCGTCCCTTGTTGCGTTTGATGGAGTAGCTTGTCGTGTTCGACTGCGTCCCTTACTCTGGCCATTGACTCTTTGGACAGGTATATTCTCTCTTTGGGTGGGTTGTCCGCCGGACCCGGGGTTTGTTTCTTACTACTTGATGGCTAGTCGCTCTTGTGGTCGCTCTGTTCTTGTCCCTGTGGTACTTTCATTGGTATGCTTCCCACTTCTCCCAGCTTCACGACGGTCTTGTTGGTGGTTCCAGACTCTTTTGTGTTGCCGTTGACTTGGTGAGTGTTCGGGTCGTCGTCTTGGCCCTTGCCGTTTGCTGGTGGTGTGTCGGCTTCTGCCATGAACACCTGGGATGGTGCCCTGACTGCCTTATTGCTCGCGCGTGTGATGCTGCTTTTCCAGGCCGAGGGTCCACTCGAGCGGTCGTGGGTGACGTGAAGCCTTGGGTTGGGTGGGCAGTCGTGGCTGGCTCGAAGGGTGGCCGCGTGGGTGGCGACTGCGTCGATTGTTGCTGTAGATGTCGTCACGGGTGCTCGGGCGTCGTCCGTGAGGCGGAGGGCGCCCAAGTGGTTGATGTAGATCTGATATGCTCCGAAGATCAGGTTGATGTTTAAGCGGAGGTTGGAGAACACTGGTCGGAGAGTCGAGAGGTGGGCCGTGAAACCGAGGGACCCAAACAGATCGGATTCCGCCTAGGTCGTCGGATCGAAGAGTGCTGGTGAAGTCATCGCGTCGGCGGGTGTTGAAGATGCTGGTGAGGCCGCCGAGATCGCGTTCCCAACCTGTGCGGTTCCCACAGACGGCGCCAATTGACGGGGATGTACCCCGGAAAATCTCACGGCCAGGGACCCTGGGTTAGTCATGAGAGGCACAGGGTTGACGATAGCTCGTCGGCTAACAGGAGGATATGTTCCTGCTCGATGTTATTGATTGGAGATGGCGATTACAGGGAGGCCAAGGCTAGTGCGCACAAGGCTAGGGTTACAGATGATGTATTTCTTGATGTCAACGTCTCCCCTCCTAGCCCTTATATACTTGGCTAGGTCTCGGGGAGTCCGTCGTGGATTACAGATGAGATTTCCTAACCCTGATCTTGTTTTGTACGGCAGGTTTGCACCTTCCTTATGAGTCGCGGACTCCTACGTCGGTGCCAGTAGTGGGCCAAGGCTGGGTCCAGGCGGCATCTCGGTGCACCTTATGTCTTCGAGTACACCGGGTAGGCCCATCTATAATAGTCGTGGGGTCACCCCCTCGTCATTAGTTGAGGCCGATTGCACTCTCCTGGGGCAATCAGCCTCCGACCTAATCAGCTCGGCCCTTTGGAGATCAATCTTGTGCTTTCTTGGTCTTCTTCTAGATCGGTGATCCTCAGACCGGTGATCTTCAGTTCGGCCTTGACTAGATCGGCCTTCCTCTGAATAGCGATCTTCAGGTCGGCCTAGATCTGCTCGGCCTCACTTAGATAGGCGGTCATTAGATATGTGGTCTTCGTTTTGAAGTGTTATTTCTCCTGGGTGACCCTATACGGGGGTCATTCCCACGACAGGTAGTGTTTGAGGTTGCAGCTGCACTAGCAATATATGAGGTGGCTAATGATCTATTTAGAGTGAAATGAGAAGCTGAACATTCGATGAGGAATCGTCTCCAACAAGTCTTCTATCAGCTACTTACGCAAACATAACACCTTTCCTATCCTCTTCCTAATATTTGCATCCCGACGAAGAAGAAGTAGTCAAGGTAGACACACGTTGATCAAGCTCTAGTTATGATTCAGTTGATGTTATCTATGATCAAGGAGTAGGTCTCAAGTCGTCCATAACCGTGGACACGGCTTTTTGAAAAGATTTAACCCTGCAGGGGTGCACAAATTGCCAATTATAAGCTCCACATGTACGCCGGCTCTCTCAGTCCGGCCCGTTAAAGACACACATTGAAGAGTTGTTCCGAGAGATCCGGACGTCATAATCCCTCTAACTAACAATGAACAAATCTGAGTGCCCCCCAAGGAGTCGACACCCAATCCAAAAGCCGGCCGCGCTCTCAGATCAGACTCTTCCATCTGGACAAGGTCGGGATAACTAACCCATCTCTGTGGGGAGGCCCCTAGCTTCCAGGTGTGGACCAACAAAGGAACTTTGTCTCCGCTGGCCCAGGTTATTTTAAAATCTGCTGGGGTACCAACCAAGCATACACATGTTTTCAAATGGTAAATCACTGAAAGCGCAGTATATCGACCAGAGGGGGGTGAATGGGAGATTTTTAAATTTCTCGAGGAATTTAAATTTCCTCAGGACTAAGGAAATTAGAAATTGAGGAAACTCACAGAATGATGAAGCACAGAAACATTACAGAATGTAAACATGAGCACATAACATCATATTGCGGCAGAAATAAATTCTAACGGGAAATCAGAAGTGTAACTGATGCAATGAATGAGGAATCAGAAAAGAGGAAACTCATAAACGAAGGCAGCAGGACAAGTCATCAGTGCAGAAACAAAAGAGGAAGGTTTGAAGAAATATCACCAGGGCATTGAAGAAACAGATTTGATAGACCAGTTCAAGTTGTTGTGACAACTCTACATCTGGTTGGAGAGGCTGAGATTGAACTCAGAAGACATAGTCTTCACCTTATTCTACTTGATCTAAAGTCCTCAGACTCCATCCAATCACTCAGGTGAGTCTTCAAGGTAGACTCCCAAAACCTTCACAAATCCATTCACTCAGGGAAGTCACAATTGTATCTTGACTTCCTCCGAACGATAACTCCTACACCGGCTTGAAGATCACAGTCTTAAAGAGTAAAAAGCTTCAGATCACTCGAACCGAAGTCCTCAGAAATGCTCAACTACTCAGACTGGTGGTTTTCCTCACTTAGGTTCTTCAGGTTCCTCAGAGGTGGGTTTCTCTCAGATGTAAGTGTTAGTTTCTCTCTCGGAGCAGCCAACCCTCCAATGGGGCTGGGCGACTATTTATAGCCGGGAAGCAACCCCAGGTGAAAGGACAAAAATGACCATGCATGAAATTACCATCGTGCCCACCCTTCGGACCGATGCTAGACAGGTTCTAGCCTCTTACCACGCAACACGTGGCACAGTCCAAAATATTCTCTCTCTCTCTCTCTTCTTCAGGAAAACTGCACTGGCAGTTTCCTGACTCCTGAGCCAAAGTTAGATTCCTCAGTGTTCTTTATAACAAGGTCTCCAACACCCGAGGAACTGAACCTCTACTGCAGGAGATTTCTCTGGGTTTTCTTCAAGATTTCTATTTGAGCACTTCCTTAGAAATACAGAACTCATTTTCATCAATCCTTCCAACAGTGCGGTGTTTTCCTATGACTCAAGAAGTATAAAAGTCTTAACGAAGACTACGCTTCAACTTCTTCTTCAGTGCGAGTTGCCTTAGTATGACGCATGGCTTCTTCAGCATCAGCCGAATGCCTCAGGATCCTGATTCCCCAGGATTTCGCACCTCGGCATTCTTCAGGAAAAGCACCGGTTTCTTCGATGTTCCTCAACATTTGGGGGGGGGGGTCGACAACGGTGGATAACCTCTTCTTCAGGTACTGTTCTGTTGTGTATACTCACAAACACATCAGTCCCTTAACCATTTTGTCATCAAATACTCCAAAACCTCAAAGGGGGCACTAGATGCACTTACAATCTCCCCCTTTTTAGTGATTTGATGACAATCAGGTTAAATCTTCAACGGGATTAAATAAGTAATTTTGAGGAATTAAGCTTGAAGAAAACATTTCATACTGTTTGGATATAGAGATGCTCCCCCTGAGGATATGCATATATTGAAGACTTTGTAGTTAGTGAATATTTTGAGAAACATAAGGAGCTCCCCCTATATCCAGGATTACCTTAAACAGTGCTGAATATAAAATGCTTGAGGGTTAAACACAACACTGAGAAAAGTGATTGTTGGGAAATAGAATGAGTATTAAATAACCGTAAGGAATATCATGATGTAACGCAAAAGTATCAGACAATCACAAAAGTAACAATTTACAACTCGTTACAAAAATGGTCTGAAGAACAAGAGTTGTAACTTAGGAACCCCATATAAGGACCCGCTTGAAGACTAACATATTTCTAACCCTTTGTTATTAAATGAACAAAAAGGCGAGAACTGATACTAGCGCCCATATAGAAATGTTCCAAGGCTGAGGTGAGTCAAGCCTGAGGCAAGCAGTCGCAGTATGAGGACAAGCAGCAATGTCTTCACCGTCCTCAGGCGATATCTCTTGGTGTGTAGAATACGAATCCATCGCTAGAGGAGGTGTGTTGCATCTGCGGAACTGACGAGGAGGCCAAATTTTGAAGAGCTGAGGCGACTTGAGGCCCAGTTTCGCAAGGTCTTCAGGAACAATGACTTCAGTGAGAAGAGAATCAAGGCGTTGATATGTGCAATTCACATATTGATGAATCTTTTTCTAAGACGTATGCATTTGAGACATATAGCTGAGGATCTCACCAATTTGACGCTTGCTCCAGTCATGGTTGCGATCAACTTTCTTATGAGGACTGATGAGGAGCTCCCTGTCTGACGTCACGACAGCCTGTGTTGTGTGCTCAGTTGAGGCATCGGTGCCTGGTTGCTCAGTGGTACGAGACTAAGGATGCCTCATGTTTCCACAGAGGGAATTGGTTGGTAGTATTTCCTCATAGAACACATCTTTACCCTTTCCAGTTGAGGCAATGGTGTGCTGAAGCACTTCAACGGGAGGCAAATACGTGCGATGATTCGGCTAATTAGGCTGATAATTGATACCTGTCTTGGCATAGATCAGCTTCATGATCCACGGAGCATAGGGCTTCAGGATTTTCGGATTCTGAGCAACATCGACCATGGTTCTGAAGAAGAAGTCTGAGACGTTGATTGGCGCAGACATGCAAAGGTTGTCGAGGATATTCTTCATGATGCCAATGACATCCTCATCAGTGGATTCATACCCCTTGATTGGGCAGAGGGATTTGGCAAGAATTCTATACAAGGTGCTCGGCAGATATTGAAGCTCAGTTATGAGAAACTTTGTGCAAGGAGGAGCTTCAGGGGCTTGAGTCTTCATGAGCATGGTCATCAGATCATCACGCAGAAGTGTTTAGCCATAAGTGCTTGGAAAAGAAGCATTGGAGACAGACAGCTTAAGTATCTCAATGATCTCAGGCACTGAGGCAGTATAATGCTGATGCTCAGTCATCCATTCCAGAACCCCAGTGTTGATGTCCTTGGGATCGCCTGAGAAATAAGGAGTGGCATAAAACTGAAGCACTAGTTCTTCATTAAAGTGGATGCAGTCAGAGCAGAATTGAAGCAACTTGGCATGGTGCAAATCTTGAAGCGCATTGTTGAAGCATGGGATGTCCTCCATATCTTAATAAGGAATGTGCTTATGAGGAAATAGCTTATTCCTCTTGTAGAGGACTGAATCAAAATAGCTATTTTGAGTGGCAGTCCAGAACCTTAGCAACTTGCAGGGTGGAGCAGAGTGATAGGGATTTTGAATCCCGTCCTGGAAGTAACGCATGCTGGTGAAGAAGGCATCAGTATTGAAGCTTGGTCGTGCATCAGCATCGATTTCTTATAGTGTGGCCTCTTTTTCTTCGCGAAGAGTTATCGTTCGGGAGGCACTTTAGGAGAGTGCGGTGCTTGAGGCAGACGGGTTGTTGGAGGTAGAGAGGCCGTAGCTTCAAGACCAGGTGAGGCAGCAGGAGTTTGAGGAGATGTGACTTGTTTGTCCTCTGAGCGGCCCTGAGAAGCTTTAGGATGAGCGTTGGTGTTATGCTCTGCCTCGGTCTCAGTGGCCGGAGGAGCACTCTCAACATCAGGATTAGCATCGACAGCAGCTTCATCATTAGCATCAGAAGAATCAAAAGCTTCATGAACAGAGTCCTCAGAGTCTTGGGCCGTATCAGGCAGAACTTCAGTGACAGTAGGGGAGTGAGGCTCGAGCGAGAAAATAGTCTGAGTGGTGGAGTCTTGATGTTCCAGCTCATAGTCCTCATCCATGATGCGTGGAGTCCCCATATCTCCAATATCAACATCCTCATCCATGAACTCAACCTCAGTAATGACCGGAGGAGGAGGAGACTGAGGAGTTGGGATGATTGTTGTGGCTGCAGATGAGGCAATAGCCTTGTATGGTGGATTTAAGACTACCAATCTGCGCTCAGTGTTGACAGTGGGACTTGTTTAAGAAGCGTGTGGAGAAGAGGCCTCAAGATTGAATGAGGCAGGAGGTGCTGAAGAAATTGGAGCAGCATCAATGGGCTCTTCAGTCGTGGCGGCTGGCGTGGGGTTCTTCGCAGTCAGTGGGGTTGCAGCAGTTTCATCAGGCTTGCACTTCAGGGGTTTTGAAGACGCAGGTTGAGAAGCATCAGGTCGAGCCATTGGATGAACTGAGGCAACAGGAGGAACTGAACCAGGCTTGTTATGATCTTTGACCATGTGGTCAACATAGCCTTGAAGACGCTCTTTAGATTTTCCTATGTAGGCACCTTTCAGGTTGACCTCCTCAGTGAGCTTTTGTAACTCAGACTGATACTTATGAAGTTCATCAGGGGTGGCAGTGGATAACTTCTTCTTGAATGAGATATTGAGTTTGTTCAGTTTCCTCTCCAACTGCTTCTTGTGGTCTTGATGATGAAGCTCATTAATGAGGAATTGCTAAAGATAAAACTTGATCCCCTTAGGTATGGAGAGATCATCAAGTGGAGTATCAGGCTTGACAAGCCAGATATCAATGAACTCCAGAATCTTATTTGGATCAAGGAAGAGTGGTACCTCAGAGCCAGTTGCCTCAGCCTTGCGTCTGGCAGCATCCCGTAAGTATTGAATTAGCTGGTCTTCATTGGCAACAAAAACTGCTTCATCTTCAAATTCATCTTCGTCATCAGACAGAAGAATAGGAGGAATAGAGCCACACATAGCAGTTTTCTTGGTCGAAGGCCTGACGCCTCTGTGAAGAATTGTCTTGGTTTTAAGTTGAGGCTGAGGAACTGTCGTAGATGCTTCGGGGGCACTGCCATATTCATCCGTGCGAATTCTTGAGACGGGTGCATGCCCAGATGTGCGCAGACATGAAGAACTTGGTGCAGATGGAGCAACACTTGAAGAAACTGGGGCAGACTTCTTGATACCAGGTTTCTTCTTCAGAGATTTGGAAGTCGGTTGAGGAGGAATTTCGACTGAGGCTTCCAGATCACGAGCGAGGGATTTTTCCAAATGTGCAGTTCTCTTGAGGTAGCGCTGATATGCCTCAGGAAAGTCCTCCTTGCTCTTCAGACTTGACGGATGAGGAACCACACCGGGAGGTGGAGGAGGTCGAGACTTGATGCTCAGGGTCTTCAGAGGAGGATTCACGGCAAACATTTCCTCATGCTGAGCATTCAGCCATTCATAATTGTACCAGCGCATAGCCCATGCTCTTGTGATCTTCTGAATAAGAATCTTTCGTTTACCAGAAGTTTCACGCTCTGGAGTCTTCAGTGCCACATATAATTCCGGAGGAAGGTCACGAGTAGTACCGGTGCGACGACGAGAACACATCTGCTTCAGCTGATGGGACTGAGGAATAGTAAGTTCAAGCTGAGCTTCAAATGAAGTGCGACTATGAGAACCATATGATTCACCAGTAGACATGTACCTGTGAAATAATTAAGTTGCGATGGAAGTGGGGTACGATTATATGCGTTCATGAGGAATTTGTTGAGGAAATAAATTCAAGTTTAATGAAAGTATCAGTGAGGATAAGTTACTGCTGAAGAATTTGGTATGAGGAAGTGGCAGCAGTACTGAGGCAATGAAGACATGAGATTATGATCATATAAAAAACAGAGGCAGGCGAACTGAGGTAGTACGCGACGATCATCTCTGACGACGGTCAGCTCCGGCGACGGCGGCACAGAGACTTGAAGAGCTCATGAGCGACAATGCGAGAGAGAATGAGGCGAGAGGGGTAAATGACCGCGGTGGAGGGCTATTTATAGGCAGGGTAAAAACTGAGGAGGGGCGATTTTGGTGGATGAGATTACCCCTGGCGGTTCAATTCGTGACGCAGTGCGGTGGATTTGAGGTTATCCGAGTGGTAAAAGAGGAACGGTTGTGAGGATAAGTTTCTAATGAATGCCTCAGCTGGAGGAAACTAAGGATTATGAAAGTTGAGGAATATCAGCCAAAGCCTCAGAATGCAGAAGCTGAGGAAGTTCAAATGAACGCATACAATAGATAGAGAGAGTAGATAAGTGCGCACAAAGAGATGGGTCCAATCACATTCACCTAGATGAAGAAACAAATGTTGAAGATCAAAAACTATAGGTGAATGCTGTTGAGGACTAAGAATGAGTATCATGATGAAGACACAAATGAGGCAACTAAAGACAAGCAATTCCTGAGGAATTTGGGTGGTGGCGCTACCCACCTTATAGGGAATGAGACACTTGATACCATACAAATGTCGTATGGATCATGAGTCAATTCCACATTAACTTCTTCACACTTAGCAAGGTAGTTCCTCATGATTTGAGGAGTACGACGCATCGTGTGTTGTACATCAGGGTTCTTCAATAGTGTTTAAGCCTGTGGATGTTTGTCCATTCACTGGACATTTGAGAAATCTAAGATATTTAGCTCACACATCAGAGTGCTAAAACGTTTCTCATCCAAAGGCTTAGAGAATATATCAGCAAGTCTTCCTTCAACACATGATCCCGAAGAAAGTGATACCGTATATCGATGTGCTTCGTCCTCGAGTGTTGTACTGTGTTCTGAGAGATCTTGATGGCACTCTCGTTGTCACATAGCAGTGGTACTTTCTTTAGGTGGATGTCGGGACCCGAAATATGCGTATGTAATTCCGGTCACAACTCAATCATATGAAGAACCGAGAGTCATACCCACTTGTCTAAGCAAACAAGACCAAGCACAGAACACTCTCGGAGAGCATCGTCCTTGAGGGGCATCCCATCTAGGGCGGATGATCAACTCAGATGGGTACTCATCGCCCGCTCACAAGTCTAAATGATTATGGGTGGTGAAATCCCATACTCATAGACAAGTCGCCTCAACCATATTATCGATTGAATTATAACACTTACATAAACAGACTCCAGCCCGATCACTTAGTCGGGGTCTCGGGCGGGCTCAATCATACAACAAAGTGTGCCACGTGACAGAGTCACGAGCAATCACATCACGATGCCCCAAGCTGCGCACATCTAAGGGCAACTTGGTGTATAAAAGACCGCCGCCAAGAACACAACTAAGCTATCGAACCCCACACTAAGACATGCATGTTATAATCATACACGCATCAGACATGTCCAGTGTAAACAGTCGGTACACATTGCATGAACTCTACAAAGTATATCTTTATTGACTTACACATAGAGTACACAAAGAACATATGACTGTGATCCATCATTACATCAAACAACGGAAGCAAATTAGGTCTGAGTACAGACAAGATTAACAAATGGCTTAGAGAAGCCTTGTTCAACATACATAGCCCTTCCACGAGGGACCAGACTGCTGTCTGGAACTATACTAGCTTAGTCAACGTCGAGCTTCAGGAAGGTGACTCCATCCGGGTCTGGGTTTCCATCTAAAACATAGAATAAGCAAACGTGAGTACAAAGTCGTACTCAGCAAGACTTACGTAGGAACTATACTACTCATGCACAAGTTTCAAGGTAAAGGGAGGTGGGGTTTCAACATGCAGAAGTGCCAGCTTTGACTTGGGTTGTCATGTACTACGAGTACCAGACTTGAGGTAAGAAGCGTAAACGAGTCCACTACCAAGTCTCCAACCAATATACCTCTATGGATACTTCCTCGTCTTCCCCACGACGAAGCACGCCATAGAACTCACGCTTATCTTGCGAGTTTTAGCTTATTCGTTGAAGTTGTCTAATAATCAAGAAAAGGTCTCCAAGTAGTCCATGACCACGGACACGGCTATTCGAATAGTTTTGTTAACCCTGCAGGGGTGTACTGCTACACACAGGAAACTATCAATTACCGCCGGGACCTCGTCAACCTTCAAGCAGGTGTCGACGAGGATAATTTCCACAACTTTTACCTCACAGCTAATTCTAATCCAGGAATCAACCATCTGAGTTGCTCACCGCTCAAGAGTCCGGCCGGGTCAACGATACAGACTCAGACAATGCAAGCGACCGAGACGCCACCTTAGCAGATGGTTTTACTGTCTCACAGGTCCACCCACATATCTAAATGATGCAAACTTTCATTCATTCTTTTTCTATGCATATGCCAAATGGAAAACCCGAACTAGTGACTCCTGGACTTGAACTGGGGTGAGTTAGTAGGCTGAGGGGGGATCCGTTAGCCCAACATGTGGTAGTACTCTTTGTCTTGGATCACAACACAAGAACTCGGGGCCTAGTCAGTGTTCAATGAGACAACCCACTTGTTTATTCAAGTTCACCACACCCTTTTCATCACAAGTAACATGAACATGACTGCCACCAACATCAATTCATCACCCAAGATGGACCAATGCTTACACAACTCTAAGCATAGCATAAGCATAACATGGATGAATGGCCACATGATGATCACAAGAAATTCCTAGATCTGCTAGGTTGAGGTTAGCTTAATACTCTGGCAGAAATGATAGGCCATGCAAAGGAATGGGTTCAACTAGCGGTAAAACGTATCATGGTGAACTCCAAAACATGCATAAGCGAGAATGAGAGGAAACTTGGTTTTTATTAACATGATCAATGGGGTTTGCTTGCCTTGCTGACGAGGGTCGTACACGGTGTCTTCAACGGAGGGGGTGATCTCGTGTTCCGGCTCCACTTCTATCGAGCAAACAAAGCAATCAAGGGATAAATATAATTGCAATGCTCAAGCACATGATCAACATTGTAGTGTGATGTTCATGGCCACAATGTGTTGGCAATTCCATTTAAAAGAAGTGGAATGCAAAGTCATTTGCAAATTCACTCCAAATTTGAATTCAAATTAATGCCATATGGACAGATGCCATTGTTCACCCAATTTAAATTGGTCAAACATAAAAACAAAGTCCATATTCACATTCTTTGCATTTTACTGATAATTTTAGACATATTAATTATTAAATTTGGGGTTAGGATTAAAAATTTATTGAATTTCAAAATTTAATCTATTTTCTGGATTTTTCTGAATTCTTTTAAACTTAAATTGAATTACTGCGTCAGCATTGCTTCAGCATGACATTAGCAGAGCGCTGACCAGTGGGGCCAGGGTGTCAGCCTCAGTGGGTTAATCCCATTTAGTTAATTAAACAGAGGGGGATTAGGGGGGATGGGGCCCCACCTGTCATTGACCTGGGGTCAAATAACTAGGGGGATTAGGCCCCTAATGATGGCCACGTCGGCACGTCGCCGGCGGCATGTCGCCGGCGTGAGCAGTACGCGGCGGGGCTGCTCGTCCGGGTGATTCCGGCGACCAAAAGGGGCACGGCTGGGTGCGTTGGAGAGCTGGAGATGGCGCGTCTCGAATGGTATACTCCGGCGAGTCAGAAGAGGTCGGAAATGTCGGTGGCGACCTCACCGGTGGCGGGCGAAGCTCGGGTGCAGAGGACTGAGTCGCTGGAGGGTGCAAACGAGGGGGGTTTTGCTAATGGGAGCACCAGTTGGAGGCGATGAGAAGGATGGGCACATCCGCGTGACCATTTGGTCACCGGAGTGTTGCCGGCGACGACCTGCACGACGGCGGCGCTCGGCTTCAATGGGGATCGACGCTAGGAGGTTATCGGGGCACCGTGGAGGATTGGAGGTGGTGTAGCATCTCACTAGGGTTGCTCCGGTGGTGGTGGAGAGCTTGGGGAGGCGAGGACGGCGGCGTATTTTGATGGCGACGAACGGCGGCCAGAGTTGGCGACGATGATGCTAGCGAGCTTGTGGGGGCGTCTAGCTTCAATTCCTTGTGCACGGCGACGTTGACGAGCACGGTGAGGCTTCTGGACACCTCGGGGCAGCTCGAGGAAGACGGTGGCCGCGAGGGTGCGGCGGCGTGCTCCGGCGGGTTCTTGGGCTGCACGGGAATGGCGAGGAGGAGAGGGGGAAGGCGACCTGGCAGGGGGAAATGGACGCACGGCGTCTCCAACATCAACGTGGTGCGGTTAGAAGGCTCGGGGGGCACCTGGAGAGCTGGGAGGCATCGCGGTGTCGTCGGTGTCGTCGGTGGCTTTCCATCGAGCACCTTGGGGGCGCGGGGAGGAAGACGACAGAGGAAAAGGCTGCTGGACTGGGCCTCGCTTGGTAAGTTGGTCCTCTTCTCTCTCTTCTCTGTTCTTTTTCTTTTCTATTTCTTTTCTGACATTTATTTTGTCTTCGCTAGAAAAATAGCTTGACATTTTATAAAATGCTCAAAATTTATCTATGGACTTACATGACCAGTAGCTAGTCATTCCCAAGTTTTGAACTTTTTTAAATTCAAAATATTTGAATTCCAATTCAAATAGGGGTATTTAATTAATTCCAAACCCTTTGTAGAATTTTTGAAAAATCTATGAGCATGGGCTTGAATCCAAATCACTTGATATCTGATCACACTCATTTATGTGACTTTTAAAAAATACGAGAGGAAATTTTGGAAGACATTTTATCTAGCCATTGGAATTAAATTCATTAGGGCTTTTCTTTTACCCCAATTGGATTTCTTTTGAAATTTTTGCATGATGAAAAGGAGCACTTGAACCCTAGAACATACCTAAACTGGGGTTGTGACAACTCGCCCCCACTCAAAAGAATCTCGTCCCGAGATTCAGAAGTCACCGGGAGGAAGGTGGGGTACTCGGCACGGAGGCGGTCTTCTCTTTTCCATGTTGCTTCTTTCTTGGAGTGATGTGACCATTGCACTTTGAGGAACTTGATCTTCTGACGACGCGTGACACGCTCTGCGGAATCAAGAATACGAATGGGGTACTTGTCGGGGGGATGGATCAGGCCCATAGAACCGGCATTAAGAACCTCCGGGCCGACTTACACATGAAGGCCCATAAAGAAGACCCGACCAAGAGTCTGACGTGCCAAGCGTGAAGATTTAAGCCCTAGAAGGAATTCGACTTACCTTGTATAGCACCTAGAAAACTTGTAAAGTAGAATAGAACTCCACATCGTGTAGGAGTCGGACTCTAGGAATCCCGGTACCCGGCATCTTTATAAGCCGAGGACCACGGGAGCCAGAGCCAGAACTTACATCAAGCAAGGTTTAGACAACTCGCTCAAGAGCCTAGATCTCCACGAGACTAACACGGCGAAACATCACCACTATAATCGATACGATCGACTCTTCCTATTGAAGAGTCGATCCCCATATAGTCATAAAGTAGGAGTATGTATTTACCGCACCGTCGGGGCCGAACCTGGGTAACTCGCCAAGTCCTGCGCACATGTTGACTCTCTCTTGGAATTCTACTCGCAGCAAAGGTCCCACTATAAGTCCGACTCTACGGACATCTGCCGTGACATTCCCACGACAGTTGGTGCCCACCGTGGGGCCTGCGCTCGCAGGTGTTGAGATTATAAGGGGAGCTCTGCAGGGCATGGAAGGATTCGTGACCGGGCGAAACACCCGGAGCCGGCGCGGAAAGCTCTACATCGACGACTCAACTTGGGGGCCTGATGCCGATTCCGTCAAATCCGGTTATCGGGTTCCGATCGGAGCTATTCACATCTTCATCAGGAGGACGGAAGGATTTGAGCCAGAGCCGGATCCCGAATTCCCCCGGGAAACCTCGAGTCGACGACATGCCGGCTCAAGGCACACCTTTGTTGGGTTCGTTACTGGATCTCCGGAGCCGGCGTGCTCTGTCGAGCCTCTGACACCCAACACTACGGGAGAAGCATCTGACGCTGACTCACACCCCAGTGAAACAAGCTTCTCAGATACCGGCTCCATCTGATCCGCCGGGAGAAACAGAATCGGCACGGGAATAGCCGAGTACAATCCCGACTTTCCATAGTACGAGTCACCATATTGTGTGACAGTGTTCATGGCAGGCACCGAAGAGCAGGGAAACCATCCGGCTCAAGGTGTAGCGCAGAACCGAAACGTGGAGACAACTCACAACACGGCCCCTAACCCAGATAGGGAACAACCAGAAGTTCTTACGGGAGGAGAAGCCCTCTTAGATGCACTAAACGCCTTGCATGAAGCCTTAGCTGCGCCAATAACACCTAAAACCAAGCAAGCTTGGAGGACCAAGGTCAATGGACTCAAGGCCCAGGTGATGAGCATCCGAAGGGAAATTAACTCCCAGAACGCCCAGATGGTGGAAAGAGAAACGCAACTCACCCAAGAATCTCGGCGCTTGCGAAATGAGTCAGATATGATAGAAGCACGGAGATTGAGTCTCGCCAACACACGCCCCGCAGGGCCCACGAGCCGTATCCCAGCTGACCTCCCGGCTCGGAGGCTATTCCAGGACACAAACCAGTCGACTTCTCCAGGGTACACACCACCAAGGCAACATGTCCCCTCGCCGCGGAAGGAACGGTTCCATACACCCCCAGATCACTACAATAACCCCATGGCATACGTATTGGCAGCGACACGGTACCTCGCTAGCGTACCTGTGCATGCAGACACCCCAGTAGACCAGGCCACGCGAGGGGCGATTGATCTGCTCAAAACCGCAATCACACAACAAGCACAATACTCATAAGGATTTCAATACCTACACGAGACCCCATATCGCAGTGTAAGCCGGCAAGCGGACTCACCAGCGCCGGCCGGCTCGAGCATTCATGGCCAGCGCCACGCCCCGCCACCAGACCCGCCGGCGGAAATAAGGATCCAAGATATACCATCTAACCTCTACCCCGAACACATGATAGAACAGATGGTTCAACTTCCACCCCAAGACCAAGACACCGAGTTCATCAGTAGATCCGTGGGAAACCGATGCCTGGTGTCGGCTCTTCGTAATACAAGCCTGCCATCAGACTTCAAAGGCCCACGCAAGATTTCAAATTACACATCTGATATGTACCCGTCAGATTGGATAGAAAGTTATGATCTAGCCATGGACATGCCGCAAGCCAGCGAAGGAGTTTGTGCCCGTTACCTCACAATGATGTTGGAAGGCCGTCTCGCACATGGGTCAAAAATCTCCCAGAGAATTCCTTCACCTCCTGGACGGATCTCAAGGAAAAATTAATCCAGAACTTCCAAGGCACATGCCGGCGAGCCACCACGATCGTCGACTTGGAGCATTGTGTCCAAAAGGAAGGAGATTCGAACCTAAGTTGGGCGCGATGGGTTGCAGAAATAATCCACTCTTCGAACACTATCACAGTCCAAACAGCCGTCATCGTCTTGGAAAGGAACTGCAAGTTCGAGCCCCTGGTCCACAAACTTGGCCGACTCAAGAGGACAGTCAAGGATATAGGAGAGCTCATGAATGCGGTCATTAAATACACCGAGTCTGACAAAACCAAGGATGCTGAACCTCAGCAGGATAAAGCCGTCCAGAATAAGAATGGTGGCGAAACATCCCAATATCAGAATCAGCAAACCAAGCGACGGCTTGACCAGACTACTTCTGACTTGGTAGCGAACACAAATGTCGGCTCCCAAAGACAGAAGCAGGGGGGCAACAACTACTGCAAGATGGAAGGGAACTTTCGCCCGAACAACGATGAAGCAGCTATGAAGGGTCCTTTCTGAACCCATAGTAAACCCGGTCGCCAACCAATCACACCTGGGAAGATTGCTTCTTCATGAAGGAATTTGCACGACGTGGAAACAAGGGACCTCCCGGGTCAGGTGGGGAAGCCAGCCAGAGCGGCAACAACTAGAATCCTGGCTACCAAGGAGCCGACGCAATCCCTCAACACCAAGGACCCGGAGGAGGAGGAGCCCAGCAAAATCTGTCCGGGCTTGCCGGATTCCAAGAAAACCCGAAAAAACTCCATGACCGTGCAACATATTACGTCTTCACCATCAGCAGTTGCAGAATGGATAAGAAGCTGCAGCGGAGAGTCGCTATGGCTGTTACCACAGAGGCGGCCTGGCCTAGATGGCTACATTGGTCAGAACAGCCAATCACTTGGACAAGAGAGGATCACCCCCCAGTGGTAGAAAACCCAGGGGCCCTGGCTCTAGTAGTTTCTCCACAGATTGGAGGATACACACTTGAGAAAGTGCTCATGGATGGAGGAAGCAGCATCAACATCCTCTATTACGAAACCTTTCGCAGGATGGGGTTGACCCAAAAACAGTTGCAAACCTCCAACACGGTTTGCCATGGAATAGTCCCAGGCATGTCGGCATGCCCGATAGGAAAAATCTACCTGGAGATAGCTTTTGGAAACACTGAGAATCTCCGCTCCGAGCTCATACCCTTTGAAGTGGTAAAACTCGAGAGTCCATATCACGCCATTTTGTGACGACCGGCTTATGACAAATTCATTGTCAGAACCCTCTGTTAGGTAATGTGCTAGGATCAAAGTCATCTTGCATCATGTTAAAAATTTCAAAAGAAGTCATTGAAATCAAATTCAAAAGAAAAATGGGAGAAGGAACCCCCCCCAGATGAATTAATTCAAAAGTCCAGAAATAAATCTTCTCCAAAAATTCATGTTAGATTTTTGAAAAGTCTTATAAATGAGTGTGATCACATATCAAGTGATGTGGGACCCACCCCATGCTCATGGATTTTTCAAATATTCAAACAGTGCCTTGGAATTAATCAAAAACCCCTATTTGAGTTAAAGTTCAAATTATTTGAATTTTAAAAATGTTCAAACTTTACAAGTGGCTAGCCTAGTATATTTTGATGCCACATAAAAAGTTTCAACATTTAATAAATTGGTTTGCTATTTTTTTAGCTAGCCAAAACAAATGACAGAAAACAAAAAACATAAAAATAAAAGAGAAGGACTTACCTCTCGCCCAGGGGCGAGGCCCACTCACCTCAGCCGGCCCAACCCACCTGGAGGGGGTACATGCGTCTTCTTCCCCTCCAGGCAGGCAAGCACCTCGCCGGCGAGCGCCGTGGGCACGACAGGCAGCTGCCTGCCTGCCCCGAGCCCTTATCCCTTCGCCTCGCACGTCTGGGAGACGCCCAGCTCCATTCCCCTCCCTCCAGAGCCACCTCCCCCTCCTCCCTTGCCGTTTTCGTCGTCGTCAGAAGAACTCGCCGGAGCACCGAAGCGCCCCCGCGTGGCCATCGATGCCGAGGAGCCCATCCAAGATGTCCAGCGTGATCGCCATCCTCGGCTTCGTCGACTAGCAGAAGGAGACTCATCAATTCAGACCAGACGAGACGAAAGCTTCGCCGAGAACTCGCCGGACCCGCTAGCTCGTCGTCGTCGATTCGCCGCTGTTGAAGCCTCCCCGAGCTTGCTGTTGCTTCCGTTTGATTCGCGGTGAGCTACTGCGTGTTTCCCCCAAGCTTGCAGCGCACCGCAACCTTTCTAGCCGATTCCGCCATGGGAGCCGAGCACGACCCCGCCATGGTTGAGCTCGAGCTCGCTCTTGTGCCTCCCCGTCCGAGTCCTTGTGTGCATCACGTTCCTGAGACCTCACGGAGCCGAACGGGCTATCTATGGCGTCATCACGTTCCTGCTTCAAAGCCGTGCCACGGCCGGCCCCCGAGCACGTCGCCGACGAGGCGTCGGCCCCTCCCGAGCCTCCCCGTTGGTGCTGGGTGAAGCGGGCGTGCACGGGTCGCCTTTTGGTGGTCACAGCGCGCCAGATGGTGGCCAGATGGCCGCCGCAGTTTTGGTCACCGGCGGCTAGCCGCCGGCAAGTCCGACGTGGCCGGGTTAATTTAACCCCCTAATCCACCCCCAGTGAGGCTGACAGTGGACCCTAGGCCCCCTAATCCTCTCTGTTTAATTAAACAGAGAGGGGATTAGCCCCTGAGTCCATGACAGATGGGGCCCCCATGTCAGTTTGACTGGGTCAAAACCCCCTGATGTCATGCTGACTCAGTGCTGACGCAATAAGTCTTTTTCCAGAATAAAAAGAAATCAAGAAATTCCAGAAAAGGCAAAAATTACCCCAAACTTTGGAAATTCATAGAAAATTCATATTAACTCCAAATTTAACAAATAATATATGAAAAATGATCAGAAGAAAATAAGCTATCCAAATATCCAACTTTAAACTATGTTTGAGTTGAATTTAAATTGGGACCAGTAGCATTTGCTATTTGGTTTAAATGGAATTAAATAAAATTCATTTCAAGTGCTTTTGCATTTTGAACCATAGCAACATACCACATTATACTTGAACTTCAGAGGCATATCATACACATTTCAAAATGATTTAACTTGATCAAACAATGTCATGTGCAACTTGGCTAAATTGAATTCAAATTGGAGTTTCAATTTGCAATTCAATTTGCAATATACTCCATTTAAATGGAATTGCTTCACACATGAAAGCATATACATCAAGTTTCAACCTTCAACCATGTGATTGTGCATTGTATTTACTTTGCTACCTTGTTTGTTGTTTGTCGAGTAGAGGTGGAACCGGAACCGGAGGCTGCCCCCTTCGTTGAATACCCCGAACCCGAACATCGTCATCAAGGCAAGCAAACCCCCATTGATCATGTCGATAAAATCCCACTTCCCTCTCATGTCTCGCTTATGCATTGTATAGGATGATTACCGTGTTACGTTTCTACCGCATAGATGAACCCATTCCTTTGCATGACCTATCATTTGTCACAGTAGTAAGCAAACCACAATCCTAGCAAATGTAGGAGTTGATTGATATCATGTGGCCCCTGCAATTGTTACTGCTTATTGCATGTTTAGAGTGATACAATGATGTTACTGTTATTTGATGTTGGTGGAAAGGTGTTGGTGAATCTACCCTAATACAAGGTGAACGATGAGAGCCTATGTAGGAGTACACTGTGGATTGTCTCATTGAACATCGCCCTAAGTCCGAGTTCTTGTGTGGTGATCGAAGATGAAGAGTACAAGCACACATTGGGCTCACTGACCCCTCTCAACCTATTAACTCATCCCTTTCGATGTCTAGATGTCGCAATAGTTCGGAGTTCTGGTAAGTTTGTGGCGTGGCTGCTAAGTGAGGGAACGGCTCACCCGAGACCGGCTTATGCACCACGCACACATCACTTGGGTCCACTTCGGTAAACCGGCCGGGTTCACGATAGTGGTAGCCAACCCAGGTAGGCGGCTTTCTTGGACTAGATAGGCTGTGAGATAACAGTTGTGGTGAGCATCCTCGCTGGCACCCCTTGAATGGTGTCGAGATCAAAGGCTGTAAATGATGATCATGTGTGTGTAGCGGTACAGCCCTGCAGGGTTAACAAAACTATTCGAATAGCCGGGTCCGAGGTTAAGGACTGCTTGGAAAGCTTAGCTTGATTATTAGACAACTTGAACTGGATACTCCTAAAACACACCAAGATAAGTGTGAGTGCTATGGCGTGCTTTCTCGTGGGGAAGTCGAGGAAGGCACCATAGTGGTGTAATTGGTTGGAGAAAGTAGTGGACTCGTGTACGCTTCTTACCTCCAGTCTGGTACTCGTAGTTCAGGACTAGCTAAGTCAAAGCTGGCACTTCTGCAAGTGAACCCGACCTCCCTTTACCTTGATACATGTGCATGAGTAGTATAGCGCCTATGTAAGTCTTGCTGAGTACGACTTTGTACTCACGTTTGCTTATTCTATGTTTTAGATGAACCCACTGATCTCGAAGGTGGCTTCTTCGTCGAGCTCGACGACTGAAGATCAAGCTAGTCTAGTCCTAGTCAGACGACTAGTTCCCTCGTGGAGGGCTTGTGTTTAAATAAGGCTTCTTAAGACATTTGTTAAACTTGTCTGTACTCAGACCTACTTGCTTCCGCTTGTTTGTTGTAATGTTGGATCACATGCTTGTGATCTCTGTGTGCACTCTGTGAGAGTTTTCAATAAAATGTATACTTTGTAGAGAATTGCAATGATACCCGCTGTTCATACAAGGCATGTGTGCTGTGTGTATGTTTATAACATGCATGTCTTTGTATGGGTTTTCGAGACCTTAGTTGTGATCTGGCTGGCGGTCTTTCATACACCAAGTGGCCCTTAGATGTGCACAGGTTGGGGCATCGCGATACAATTGCTCGAGACTCTGTCTCGTTCACACTTTGTGGTATGATCGAGCCCGCCCAAGACCCCGACTAAGTGATCGGGCTGGAGTAAGTCTATGTAAGAGTTATGAGATAGTCGATAGTATGGTTGAGGCGACTTGTCTGTGAATATGGGAGTTCATCACCCATATCATTAGACTTGTGTGCGGACGATGAGGACCCATCTCAGTTTATCATCCGGCCTTGATGGGATGCCCCTCACGTACGATGCTTTCCGAGAACGTTTTGTGCTTGGCCTTGTCTGCTTAGACAAGTGGGTACGGTTCTCGGCTCTCCATATGACTATGTCGTAGTGGGACTTGCATACGCTAACCCAGGGTCCCGACAGACTTGGTATCAGAGCAGGACTGACTGTAGGACTACCAGCCTTGGCCGAAGTCGATTCTAACTTGCTATAGTTATATAGTTACTCTGGGTATATAAGGGGACAACGTAACGCTTGTTTTTTTCTCCTTACCCTCATCGTTCTGAGTTCTGAGTCACCCTCATCTTTTTCTACGGGAAGATAGGACTAGGCTCACCTCTGTCTGATTAGAACATCTCGTTGTTTGCTTCCTTGCAGCCGTAGGAAGGTGGTGTTCGGTTTGTTAGAGTTGTTGTGCTTCCTGATTTCTTACATCGTATGTAAGTGCTGTTTCCATGTTGTAAGAAATTTTCTTTTTCTTGCAATTACAGCCGTTATGCTGTCCGAGTCATTCCAAGTTTCTTCATAATCTGATGCATTTTCAAACTCCTTCTTTCTGTTTCAGATGGCAGATCTTCCCCCTCGGCAGATTGTTCGTTTGACCAGGTGCCTCGGTGTGCGTGGCTATCCCGCCACGTTGATCGAGATGATGTCCTTCATTCGATACCGATGGTACCCTGAGTACATAGTTGAGGAGTAGTTCCTTGACTTCAACCAGACCCAGTTCCACTGCATCATTAGGATCTACCCGCACCACAATGGAGTCACTCAGCCTATCCACTTTGGACTTGGCATTGGCATGACTGAGAACATGGCTGTGCAGGATGTTGCATACTCATGTATTACCCTGCTGAGAGAGGAGCACACTATGCTGAGAGAGACCTCGTTCCGCTATATCCCTGCTACACTTCCAGGAGAAGAGGGGTATTACACCGGACTGTACACAGATCACTCTTTGGAGGACCCTTTGCTTCAGATGACTGCTAGGTTTGCTTGTGATCGAGATCGTGATGCACGCGCTCTCCGTTTCGAGCTTCACGCCACCCGTGTTCGTCTGTATCGAGCACTGACACTCTTGGCGCCCTTTGTGAGTGTTGGATCAGTCGAGTATGATGCTATATACCCAGTCAGGACGCAGATGCCTTCTCGAGTTGCTTGGCCCGAGATTGGAGGAATTTTTCCACCCCGTGGTCCTCTGCTTCCACCCTACGCTGCACCTAGGCCCCATCCTTGCCCAAATGGATATCAGGGTCCACAGGCCTCCGTGTTTTCCGATGGTCACCTTCAGCTACTGGGATACGCGGGTAACTTTTACGAGGACTACTATGGAGATGGAGATGAGTGAGACCGCCTGTGGTCTTACTTTAGTGAGGATGTAGTAGGATGTTAGTATATTGTACGCAAGGTGTCTAAGTTCTAGAGGCTTAGATAAATAATGTATAGGAAGTCAGAGGGCCTCTGAAGGATGTATGATCTTCATCACGTTTGTATTAGCTTGGTGCTTGTACTAAAACGATGTATGGTTTGTATGACAGCTTGTGAATATATGGCTTGTATGATTTTATCACCATGTTGTCAAGATGATTACTTCCTTTTCTCTGTAATCCTTCCAGTACTTCAATACCTTGTTTAGACTCTTCCATTCAACTATGTTTGACTTTAGTTTTCACCTTCAGGATGTCTCAAGGAACCCGTGGCCAGCTTGGTCGTGCCTAGGGTCGTGGGAACGAATAGGAGGAAGGCAACCTTCCACCCCCACCCACGATGGCTCAGGTTCTGATGGAGCTTGAGAGGAACCGCCGAGACTCTCACCATTTGCTGGAGGTCATTGCCCGCAACACCAATCAGCAGTGCAACGAGTTGGTGTCTTTGAACGACTCCATCCGGCTTCATCCCCCGGTTTTCAGTTACTCCACCGAGCCCCTTGACGCCGATGACTGGCTTCGCAGCATCGAGAGGAAGCTCCAGGCAGGCCATGTTGAAGATGGCGACAAGGTCAGCTATGCCACTTACCAACTTGAGGGTGCAGCTAGCTCTTGAGGGGAGAACTTCCTGAACATGCGTCCCGTTGGACCGCCCACATCTTGGGATGAATTCTGCACTTCCTTCCGCGAGCACCACGTTCCAAAGGGTCTCATGGACCGCAAGCGTGAGGAGTTCAGCAACCTCACCCAAGGCAGAAGGACCGTTGACGAGTTTAGTTGTGAGTTCAATCGACTGGCTCGCTATGCTACTGAAGAGGTCTCCACCGATGCAAAGAAGCAAGAGAGGTTCCGTCGTGGACTCAATTCTGGAATCCGTCGTGAGCTCAACCTGCATGACTTTGCCACATTCCAGGTCCTTGTCAACAAGGCCATCAAGGCAGAGGACATGAACACCCCCAATGACTTTCGCAAACACCCTAGAGATGATGGTTCATCCAGCTCAGGCTCTCAGAAGCGCAAGATCTGGATCCCCAACAATATGTTTCGCCAGAACAACCCATCGAGGCCATCCTATGTGGCGCCTCATCCACCAACTCAGTTCCACCCCGCTCAACCAAACAACCCAGCTCCACGCACTGTCTTTGGAGCCTGTTACAAGTGTGGTCAGGCAGGCCACTACTCCCGCGAGTGTCCCCAGAACCAGCTCCAGAATCAGAATGCTCCACCCCGTGCCGGAGGCAACAACAATGGTCGTGGCAAGCCCCCCCAGAAGGTCTACACCACCAAACCCGCTCATCCCTCCACTCGTGGACGTGTGAACCAGATTGCCGCCGAAGAGACTCACGACACCACTGACGTCATTCTTGGTACGCTCCTAGTCAATTATGTTCCTACTTCCGTTCTTTCCGACCCAGGAGCATCTCATTCATTCATGTCGGAAAGTTATGCACTTGGTCGTGAGTTATCTTTTTTTGAATTGTCCACCCCTATGATTATTCAAACTCCAGGGTCAAGATGGCAAACTAATAGAGTAAGCCATGGTAATATAATTGCAATTGAGGGTTTAGTATTCCTTGCTTCCCTCATAGCCCTCAAGTCTTCAGACATTGATGTCATCCTTGGCATGGATTGGTTATCAAGACAAAATGCCTACTTTGATTGCAGAGGAAAATCAGTGAAACTCACCCATCCTTCAGGCAAGACCGTCAACTACACCTCAGCCAGAACAAGAACCCAAGTGCATTCTTTGAATGTGCTTCCCCTTCCCGAACTTGAAGATATTCCGGTGGTTCGTGACTTCCCGGATGTCTTTCCTGAAGAGCTGCCGGGCATGCCACCCGACAGATGTGTAGAGTTTATAGTGGATCTTGTGCCAGGAACCGCACCAATTTCTAGACGCCCATACAAAATGGCCCCACGTGAGTTAGCTGAGCTTAAAACCCAACTAGAAGCTTTGTTGGAAAAAGGCTTCATCCGCCCTAGCTCATCTCCATGGGGTTGCCCCGTTCTGTTTGTAATGAAGAAAGATGGAACGGAAAGGATGTGCGTAGACTATCGCCCGCTAAATTTAGCGACGATAAGGAACAAGTACCCATTGCCCAGGATCAATGATCCTTATGATCAACTTGAAGGATCCTCTGTCTTCTCCAAGATGCATTTGAGATTGGGTTATCATCAAATCAAAATCCGAAACGAGGACATTCCCAAAACGGCTTTTACTGCTCGTTATGGTCTTTACGAGTACACCGTCATGTCCTTTGGTTTAACCAATGCCCCCGCCACTTTCTCACGCATGATGAATTCGATCTTCATGGAGTACTTAGATAAATTTGTTGTAGTTTATCTCGATGACATTCTCATCTACTCGAAGAACAAAGAAGAACATGTCGAACACCTAAGGCTGGTATTGATGAAACTTAGAGAGCATCTCCTGTATGCTAAATTCTCCAAGTGTGAATTTTGGCTACCAGAAGTGATCTACTTAGGCCACGTGATTTCTGCAAAAGGCATTGCTGTGAATCCCGAGAGAGTTCAGGTCGTCCTTGACTGGACTCCACCTGAATCGGTTAAGCAAGTTAGGAGTTTTCTTGGCCTAGCCAGCTATTGCCGTCGCTTCGTCGAGAACTTTTCTAAAGTTGCAAAGCCTCTAACTGAACTCCTCAAGAAAGATAAGAAATTCCTATGGACTCCCAAGTGCGAGGAAAGCTTTCAAGAGCTAAAAAGAAGATTGACTTCTGCACCCGTACTTGCACCTCCGAACATCAAAAAGGATTTCGAGATCTATTGTGACGCATCACGGCAAGGGTTAGGATGCATACTTCTACAAGATAGACATGTGGTAGCTTATGCTTCACGCCAGTTGCGGCCACATGAAGAGAACTATCCTACCCATGACCTTGAACTCGCTGCCGTAGTTCATGCCCTAACAACTTGGCGGCATTACCTCCTTGGTAATCGTTGTGAGATCTATTCCGACCACCAAAGCCTCAAATACATTTTCACCCAGCCAGATCTTAATCTCAGGCAAAGACGCTGGATTGAGTTGATAAAAGATTACGACGTAGGAATTTCTTACACCCCAGGCAAAGCCAATGTCATGGCTGATGCACTAAGTCGTAAGTCGTATTGTAACAACCTCATGTTACAACAGTATCAACCACTTCTTTATGAGGAATTTCGCAAGCTCAATCTTGAGATTGTTCCTCATGGCTATCTTTCTACCTTGGTGGCGAAACAAACTCTTGAGGATCAAATCATACTTGCCCAAAGGCGTGCACGAGGTGTTCGCCGGATCAAGGAGAACATTGTTAGCAGAGTTGCTAAATGTTTCTCCACAGATAGCAAGGGAACGGTATTCTTTGGAAATCGTTTGGTAGTACCTAAGAATAGGGAACTAAGGCAACTCATCCTCAAGGAAGCCCATGACACACCCCTCTAGATTCATCCCGGTAGGACAAAAATGTACCGAGATATACGCCAGAGATTTTGGTGGACTAGGATGAAGAGTGACATTGCTCAATTTGTTGCCGAATGTGATGTTTGTCGTCGCATTAAGGCAGAACATCAAAGACCTGCTGGTACACTTCAACCTTTGCCTATTCCAGAGTGGAAATGGGACAAAGTCGGTATGGACTTCATCACCGGCTTTCCAAAAACCCAGAAATGAAACAATTCCATCTTCGTTGTCATAGATAGGCTTTCCAAAGTTGCTCACTTCCTTCCAGATCGGGAGTCTATAACTGCTAGCCAGTTAGCGGACTTGTATGTCTCTAGAATTGTTTCTCTTCAAGGTGTTCCTTTGGAAATCAATTCTGATCGTATTAGCCTTTTCACCTCTAGATTCTGGGAAGGTTTCCAAAATGCTACGGGAACTCATCTCTCCTTTAGTACATCTTTCCATTCTCAGTCTAGCGGTCAAGTTGAAAGGGTTAACCAAATTCTTGAAGACATGCTCAGAGCTTGTGTTATATCTTTCGAAAAGAATTGGGAGAAGTCTCTTCCATTTTCCGAATTTGGTTATAACAATAGTTTTCAATCTAGTCTGAACATGGATCCTTTTGACCTCCTCTATGGATGACGACGTCGAACACCCTTGAACTTGTCAGAAACCGGTGAAAGACAATTCTTTGGACCGGATATGATCAAGGAAGCAGAAGAGCAAGTTCGCATTGTTTGTGATCAATTGAAAGCAGCCCAGTCTCGTCAGAAAAGCTACTATGATCGTCATCATAGGAAAAAGAGCTACAATCTGGATGAGAAGGCTTACCTTCGGGTTACTCCTCTGAGGGGAACCCAACATTTCGGTATCAAAGGCAAGTTGGCCCCATGTTACATCGGACCTTTCCACATTCTTGCTAAACGTGGAGAACTTGCCTATCAACTTGAACTACCCCCGCACCTTTCCTGAGTACATGATGTATTCCATGTGTCCGAACTCAGGCGTTGCTTCAAGGACCCCATCCGCGAAGTCGACCATGAAACGCTTGATCTCCAAGATGACCTTTCTTATCGAGAATACCCCGTTCGTATTCTTGATTCCGCAGAGCGTGTCACTCGTAGTCAGAAGATTAAGTTTCGGAAAGTGCAATGGTCACACCACTTTGAGAGAGAAGCCACGTGGGAAAGAGAAGACCGTCTCAGTGCCGAGTATCCCTCCTTCCTCCCGCAGACTTCTGAATCTCGGGACGAGATTCTGTTGAGTGGGGGCGAGTTGTCAGAACCCTCTGTTAGGTAATGTGCTAGGATCAAAGTCATCTTGCATCATGTTAAAAATTTCAAAAGAAGTCATTGAAATCAAATTCAAAAGCAAAATGGGAGAAGGAACCCCCCCCAGATGAATTAATTCAAAAGGCCAGAAATCAATCTTCTCCAAAAATTCATGTTAGATTTTTGAAAAGTCTTATAAATGAGTGTGATCACATATCAAGTGATGTGGGACCCACCCCATCCTCATGGATTTTTCAAATATTCAAACAGTGCCTTGGAATTAATCAAAAACCCCTATTTGAGTTAAAGTTCAAATTATTTGAATTTTAAAAATGTTCAAACTTTACAAGTGGCTAGCCTAGTATATTGTAATGCCACATAAAAAGTTTCAGCATTTAATAAATTGGTTTGCTATTTTTTTAGCTAGCCAAAACAAATGACAAAAAAGAAAAACAGAAAAATAAAAGAGAAGGACTTACCTCTCGCCCAGGGGCGAGGCCAACTCACCTCAGCCGGCCCAGCCCACCTGGAGGGGGTACATGCGTCTTCTTCCCCTCCAGGCAGGCAAGCACCTCGCCGGCGAGCGCCGTGGGAACGACAGGCAGCTGCCTGTCTGCCCCGAGCCCTTATCCCTTCGCCTCGCACGTCTGGGAGACGCCCAGCTCCATTCCCCTCCCTCCAGAGCCACCTCCCCCTCCTCCCTCGTCGTGTTCGTCGTCGTCAGAAGAACTCGCCGGAGCACCAAAGCGCCCCCGCGTGGCCATCGACACCGAGGAGCCCATCCAAGATGTCCAGCGTGATCGCCGTCATCGGCTTCGTCGACTAGCAGAAGGAGACGCATCAATTCAGACCAGACGAGACGCAAGCTTCACCGAGAACTCGCCGGACCCGCGAGCTCGCCGTCGTCGATTCGCCCCCGTTGAAGCCTCCCCAAACTTGTTGTTGCTTCCGTTCGATTCGCGGTGAGCTACTGCGTGTTTCCCCCAACCTTGCAGCGCCACGCAACCTTTCTAGCCGATTCCTCCATGGGAGCCGAGCACGACCCCGCCATGGTTGAGCTCGAGCTCACTCCTGTGCCTCCCCGTCCGAGTCTTGGTGTGCATCACGTTCCTGAGCCCTCCAGGAGCCGAACGGGCTATCTATGGCGTCATCCCGTGCACCACACCATCGTCTGCTTCAAAGCCGTGCCACGGCCGCCGCCCGAGCACGTCGCCGACGAGGCTCCGGCCCCTCCCGAGCCTCCCTGTTGGTGCTGGGTGAAGCGGGCGTGCACGGGGCGCCTTTTGGTGGTCACAACGCGCCAGATGGTGGCCGGATGCGCAATCCCGAGCAGCGCCGCCGCAGTTTTGGTCACCGGCGGCTAGCCGCCGGCAAGTCCGACGTGGCCGGGTTAATTTAACCCCCCTAATCCACCCCCAGTGAGGCTGACAGTGGACCCCAGGCCCCCTAATCCTCTCTGTTTAATTAAACAGAGAGGGGATTAGCCCCTGAGTCCATGACAGATGGGGCCCCCATGTCAGTTTGACTGGGTCAAAAACCCCTGATGTCATGCTGACTCAGTGCTGACGCAATAAGTCTTTTTCCAGAATAAAAAGAAATCATGAAATTCCAGAAAAGGAAAAAATTACCCCAAACTTTGGAAATTCATAGAAAATTCATATGAACTCCAAATTTAACAAATAATATATGAAAAATGATCAGGAGAAAATAAGCTATCCAAATATCCAACTTTCAACTATGTTTGAGTTGAATTTAAATTGGGACCAGTAGCATTTGCTATTTGGTTTAAATGGAACTAAATCAAATTCATTTCAAATGCTTTTGCATTTTGAACCATAGCAACATACCACAATATACTTGAACTTCAGAGGCATATCATACACATTTCAAAATGATTTAACTTGATCAAACAATCTCATGTGCAACTTGGCTAAATTGAATTCAAATTGGAGTTTTAATTTGCAATTCAATTTGCAATATACTCCATTTAAATGGAATTGCTTCACACATACAAGCATATACATCAAGTTTCAACCTTCAACCATGTGATTGTGCATTGTATTTACTTTGCTACCTTGTTTGTTGTTTGTCGAGTAGAGGTGGAACCGGAACCGGAGGCTGCCCCCTTCGTTGAAGACCCCGAACCCGAACCTCGTCAGCAAGGCAAGCAAACCCCCATTGATCATGTCAATAAAATCCCACTTCCCTCTCATGTCTCGCTTATGCATTGTATAGGATGATTACCATGTTACGTTTCTACCGCATAGATGAACCCATTCCTTTGCATGACCTATCATTTGTCACAGTAGTAAGCAAACCACAATCCTAGAAAATGTAGGAGTTGATTGATATCATGTGGCCCCTGCAATTGTTACTGCTTATTGCATGCTTAGAGTGATACAATGATGTTCCTGTTATGTGAGTCGGGATGGTAGTGATCATTGTTATGTTGGTGGAAAGGTGTTGGTGAATCGACCCTAATACAAGGTGAACGATGAGAGGCTGTGTAGGAGTACACTGTGGATTGTCTCGTTGAACATCGCCCTAAGTCCGAGTTCTTGTGTGGTGATCGAAGATGAAGACTACAAGCACACATTGGGCTCACTGACCCCTCTCAACCTATTAACTCATCCCTTTCGATGTCCAGATGTCGCAATAGTTCGGAGTTCTGGTAAGTTTGTGGCGTGGCTGCTAAGTGAGGGAACGGCTCACCCGAGACCGGCTTATGCACCACGCACACATCACTTGGGTCCACTTCGGTAAACCGGCCGGGTTCACGATAGTGGTAGCCAACCCAGGTAGGCGGCTTTCTTGGACTAGATAGGCTGTGAGATAACAGTTGTGGTGAGCATCCTCGCTGGCACCCCTTGAATGGTGTCGAGATCAAAGGCCGTAAATGATGATCATGTGTGTGTAGCGGTACACCCCTGCAGGGTTAACAAAACTATTCGAATAGCCGCGTCCGCGGTTAAGGACTGCTTGGAAAGCTTAGCTTGATTATTAGACAACTTGAACTGGATACTCCTAAAACACACCAAGATAAGTGTGACTGCTATGGCGTGCTTTCTCGTGGGGAAGTCTAGGAAGGCACCATAGTGGTGTAATTGGTTGGAGAAAGTAGTGGACTCGTGTACGCTTCTTACCTCAAGTCTGGTACTCGTAGTTCAGGACTAGCCAAGTCAAAGCTGGCACTTCTGCAAGTGAACCCCACCTCCCTTTACCTTGATACATGTGCATGAGTAGTATAGCTCCTATGTAAGTCTTGCTGAGTACGACTTTGTACTCACGTTTGCTTATTCTATGTTTTAGATGAACCCACTGACCCCGAAGGTGGCTTCTTCATCGAGCTCGATGACTGAAGATCAAGCTAGTCTAGTCCCAGTCAGACGACTGGTTCCCTCGTGGAGGGCTTGTGTTTAAATAAGCCTTCTTAAGCCATTGGTTAAACTTGTCTGTACTCAGACCTATTTGCTTCCGCTTGTTTGTTGAACGTTGGATCACATGCTTGTGATCTCTGTGTGCACTCTGTGAGAGTTATCAATAAAATGTATACTTTGTAGAGAATTGCAATGATACCCGCTGTTCATACAAGGCATGTGTGCTGCGTGTATGTTTATAACATGCATGTCTTTGTATGGGTTTTCGAGACCTTAGTTGTGATCTGGCTGGCGGTCTTTCATACACCAAGTGGCCCTTAGATGTGCACAGCTTGGGGAATCGTGATGAGATTGCTCGAGACTCTGTCTCGTGCACACTTTGTGGTATGATCGAGCCCGCCCTAGACCCCGACTAAGTGATCGGGCTGGAGTAAGTCTATGTAAGAGTTATGAGATAGTCGATAGTATGGTTGAGGCGACTTGTCTGTTAATATGGGAGTTCATCACCCATATCATTAGACTTGTGTGCGGACGATGAGGACCCATCTCAGTTGATCATCCGGCCTGGATGGGATGCCCCTCACATACGATGCTTTCTGAGAACGTTCTGTGCTTGGCCTTGTCTACTTAGACAAGTGGGTACGGTTCTCGGCTCTCCATATGACTATGTCGTAGCGGGACTTGCATACGCTAACCCCGGGTCCCGACATTCATGGCTCGGCCATGTTACGTCTACCTAAAACTGAAAATGGAGGGTCCTAATGGCCTGATCACTTATGATGGAAGTCGGTCCAGGGCAGTGGAATGTGACGAACAGCACATCAAGTTTGCCGAGTCGACGCTTGCCAAGGAAGACTTGTCAGCATACCAAGAAAAGGTAGACCCGGCAGATCCCACAATCCTGAAGAAACCGACTGCCGACAACAACCCCAAATTTCAACCGACTCAGGATACGAAGAAAGTCGACTTTGTCCCTAGTGACTCCTCTCAGCAGTTCATCATCGGGAAAGAACTGTCTGACAAATAGGAAAGCGCGCTCATCGAGTTCCACCGTGAGAATCGGGACGTTTTTGCCTGGAAACCCTCCGATATGCCAGGCGTCCCGAGGGAACTCGCTGAGCACCACCTAAATATAGACCCAAAACTGAAGTCGGTCAAGCAATTCCTTCGTCGCTTCAATGATGAGAGAAGAAACGCTATTGGCGAAGAGATAGCCCGTCTCCTTGCTCCAGGATTTATCATGGAAGTCTTTTATCCAGAATGTCTTGCGAACCCGGTCCTTGTTTTGAAAAAGAACAGGACCTGGCGCATGTGCATTGACTAAACAAGGCCTGCCCGAAGGATTCCTTAGCACAGCCTCGTATTGACCAGATCATAGACTCGACTGCGGGATGTGAGCTTCTATGCTTCCTTGACGCCTACTCTGGTTATCACCAAATCAAGATGGCCCTTGAGGACCAAGAGAAAACGGCTTTCATCACCCCTTTTGGGATCTACTGCTACACTTCCATGCCCTTCGGCCTTAAAAACGTGGGAGCCATGTATCAGCGAACAGTGCGGAGTTGCCTCAAAGAGCAGATTGGGCGCAACGTACATGCTTATGTGGATGATATAGTGATCAATTCCCTATTGGGCGACTCACTTATCAGTGACTTGACGGAAACCTTCAAAAATCTGCGCAAATACCAGATGAAGTTAAACCCGGCCAAATGCACCTTTGGGGTACCTGCAGGTAAACTCCTCGCATACATAGTATCACAGAGAGGTATCGAGGCAAACCCAGAGAAAATCAAAGCTGTCATGACTCTTCAGAAGCCGGCCTCAGTAAAAGGAGTTCAACGACTCACAGGGTGTGTAGCTGCTTTGAGCCGGTTCATAAGTCGACTTGGTGAAAATGCAATCCCACTGTATCGACTCCTGAGGAAATCCGAAACATTCGTCTACGATGACAAAGCCGATTAGGCCCTAGAGTAACTAAAGAAGCAATTATCTCAGGCTCCATATTGGCGGCTCCCAAGCCTAAAGAACCAATGTTACTTTATATCGCTGCCAAAAATCGAGCGGTCAGCGCTGTAGTTGTTGTTGAGCATATGGAAGCCGGCAAGGAGCACCCTCTGCAACGGCTAGTTTATTATGCCAATGAGGTTCTAACTTTATCAAAGAAACGCTATCCTCACTGGCAAAAATTTGTTCTTGGTGTATTCATGGCGAGTCGGAAACTTAAACACTACTTCCAAGAGTACCCCATAACTGTGGACAGCTCAGCACCGCTTGCAGATATCATCCGAAACCGGGAAGCAACGGGAAGGATTGAAAAGTGGGCCATAGAGTTGGGGGGTTATCACTTCAAATATAAACCGTGAACGGCCATTAAGTCTCAGGCGCTTGCCGACTTCATCAATGACTGGAAAAAAATCCAAACATCATCGGAGAAACCAGTCACCAAATATGGGACGATGCACTTCGATGGAAGCCGGCAGCTCCAAGGGTCAGGAGCCGGCGTGGTTCTTACTTCACCTAAAGGGGAGAAATTCTGCTATGTTCTTCAACTGCAGTTCACCTGTACCAATAATGCAGTAGAATATGAATCCTTGCTCCATGGACTTCGGCTAGCTCGAGAAATGAACATAAATTGGATCCAATGCTATGGCGACTCTGATCTCGTTTCTCAACAAGTATCAGGAAAATGGGATTCTATAAATCCCATAATGGCAGCTTATCGATGATAGGTACAACGACAAGCCGGATTTTTTGTTGGATACCAGTTGGATCATGTGGACCGAAGGGAAAACGAAGCAGCGGATGCTCTATCCCGACTCGGCTTTCAGCGAAAGCCGGTCCCTCCAAACGTATTCCTGGATGTTCTAACAAAGTTGTATGTACAACCACCAACAGAGAAAGACATAGCAGAGCCAGATCCAGAGCCGGCTTTGGTTGTTGCAATTGATGTTACGCCCTCTTGGGTCGTACCTTACTTGGCTTACAAGACTCGAGGAATACTTCCTCAAGATGAGATGTTGGCCAGACAAATAGTCAGAAGAAGCCAATCCTTTGTACTCATCAATGGTGAGTTACACCGGCGCAGTGTTGCGGATGTTTTTCAGAGATGCGTCTCACCAGAAGAGGGAAGAGCCATCCTCAATGAAATACACTCTGGAGATTGCAGACACCATGTCGGCTCTCGTTCGCTTGTAGCTAAAGCCTTTCGACACGGTTTCTACTGTCTTACGGCTCATGCGGATGCAGAGGACATAGTTAAGAAATGTGATGGATGTCAGCGCTATGCAAAACAAGCTCACGTGCCCGCTCAAGAACTTCGTATGATACCTATCACTTGGCCCTTTGCGGTATGGGGACTTGATATGGTGGGACCTTTCAAAAGATCGGCCAAGAAGAACACCCACATACTAGTGGCAGTAGACAAATTCACCAAATGGATGGAAGCAGAGCCGGTCAGCAAATGTGATGCTGCAACAACACTGAAATTTTTGAAAAAGATTATATACATATTCTGCTACCCCCAAAGCATCATCACTGATAATGGTTCTAACCTATCAAAAGGGGTTATGCAGCAATTCTGCCAGAAAGAGCACATCCGACTCGACCTTGCATCAGTGGCACATCCACAATCCAATGGACAAACCGAGAGAGCCAACCAAGAGTTGCTCCGAGGCATCAAACCCCGACTCGGTGTTCCTTCGGAAAGGACGTCGGGTTGCTGGGAGAAGGAGTTACCCTCAGTATTATGGACCATCCGGACGACTCCCAACAGTTCGACAGGCTATACGCCCTTCTTCCTAGTTTATGGAGCAGAAGTCGTCATCCCAAGTGACATACGTCACGAATCGCCTCGAGTCACTTCTTATGTGGAAGCCGAAAATGAGAAAGCAAGACAAGACACCTTAGATCTTCTCGATGAAAAACGAGATTTGGCTGCAGCTCAGTCGGCTATCTATCAACAAGATCTTCGACGCTACCATAGCCGTCGCATTAAAAGTCAGACTTTCCAGGAAGGTGATTTGGTGCTCCGACTCATACAGAAAAGAGATGGAATGCACAAGTTATCCTCTCCATGCACTACTAGGGAAATAGATATACATGGAAAGCTTATTAGTGGCGCATATAGAAAGCCATGCGCCACCATCTGTTAGGGGTGGCGCACTAGAAAATAATGCGCCACCCATAAGTTCTTATGGGTGGCGCATTATTTTCCAGTGCGCCACCCCTAAGAGTGGGCCAGCCTAGATGATCTTATACGTGGCACATCTAGCAATATGCGCCACCCCTAAGAACCTTATAGGTGGCGCATATACAGAATGCGCCACCCCTAACAGCTTAGGGGTGGCGCATTATGTAAATGCGCCACCCATAAGGTCCTTAGGGGTGGCGCATTTCACCAATGCGCCACCACTGACTTTATATATGCGCCACTAAATGCCTAGAGCTTCCCTTATCTACTCCACCCCACCTACCACCTCTTATTCACTCCACACGATTCTCAAACTAGATCCACTCTTCTCACCCTAGATCTATTCGGTTTTCTCCTCCTCCCCACCTCATTTCTTCCATTTATCCATCGATACTTGGCATTACATCTATTTTGTTTCATATTGAAGTAAGTGGACCTCCTCCCAAACACTTTTGTTCCATTTATGACCCATATACTTGCCTTTATTAGCTTGGGGTTTGTTGTATATGTGAAGCTTGGGTTTGATGTATATGTGAAGCTTGTGGTGGTTTGATGTATATGTGAAGCTTATGGTGGTTTGATGTATATGTGTATCTTGAGTGGCAAATGTTTTTCCGAAATGTCGATTCATTTCCATTTCGGCAAATTTCTGGCGCACTCTCCGCATGCTCCCATGCATTATTAGGGAAGGTCATGCCGAATTTTTATGGCGACGACTGTGATATGTAATTGTGTTGCTCTCTCCGTGCACGCAGGTGATCGACCATGGTCCGCGAGATGCTGAGCGATATCACCCTTCAGAAGGTAGACAATGGACTGCGTTGGACCTCGAATACCCAGATTTTGGGAAAGAACCAAGGAACCTCAGGATTGGTGTGAGCGCCAATGGAGTCAATCCGTTTGGCGGCCAGAGCAGCACACACAGTACCTGGCTCGTGTTTGTATGCATATACAACCTTCCCCCTGGAAGTGCATGAAGAAAAAGTACATAACAATGTGTATGCTAGTTCAAGGGCCGAAACAACCAGGTACGGACCTCAATATATATCTGCAGCTGTTGAAAGAGGAGCTAGAAACGTTATGGAAAGGCGGAGTCAATACGTGGGACGCCGCGAAAAAAGAATATTTCTCAATGAAAGCCGCGGTGATCACGACGGTGCACGACTATCTCGGATACAGATATTTCTCAGGGCAGGTGGTCCAAGGATTCTGTGCATGCGTTAGGTGCATGGATAATACAACGTACCGCCAGCTACCAAAAGATCCCGGATCTTCAAAAACCGTGTTCCAGGGGTCTCGGAGGTGGCTTCCCAAGAAACACGCGTGGAGAAAACAGAGACATCTGTTCGATGGAAGCGAGGAGCTCCGAGCACCCCCAGATCGAAGGAGCGGCAAAGAAATCGACAACTTGCTGAAAACTTGGAAATAGTGCCCCGCGCCGGGAAAGAAAAAAAAGAAGACTCAGCCGTTGATGAGGGTATGGAAAGCGAGGTCTGTTTTCTGGGATTTGCAATACTAGAGTCTACTCCGCAGTACTCATAGCCTTGATCTAATGCATATCACAAAGAACGTGTGCGAGAGCTTGCTTGGCACACTGCTCAACATGCCGGAGAAGACCAAGGACGGGCCAAAAGCAAGGAATGACTTGAAATTTATGGGCATCAGGAGGGAACTTCACCCCCCTAGTGACGACGATGATGAGCTGGAGGAGGAAGAGGATACGGAAATGCAAAACTCTCGCAAACGAAATAGGACGACCAAGAAGAAGACCGGTATTGATCACTGCCCCCGGGCATGCTTCACTCTGTGCGAGGAGGAGATCGAGCGGTTTATCCACTGCCTCATAGGAGTAAAATTTCCAAACGGCTACGCGGGGAAGATAAGAAGATACCTAGACGAGGCGAAGCAGCGTTTCAGTGGGATCAAATCTCACGACTGTTCCGTGCTGATGACGCAGATTCTCCCGGTTGCGATGCGAGGGATAATGGACGAGCACGTCCGTAAAACGTTGTTTGGCCTTTGCAAATTTTTTGACGTCATCTCCCGGAAGTCGATTTGCGCTACGCAAGTCAAAAGGCTACAGGAGGAGATCGTGCTCATACTATGAGAGCTTGAGTTCTATTTCCAGCCCGCGTTCTTTGACATTATGGTGCATCTGCTGATCCACGTCGTGGAGGATATCGTCCAACTCGGGCCTGCGTTTCTGCGCAGCATGATGCCGTTCGAAAGGATGAATGGGCACATCAAAAAAATACGTTCGTAACAGGTCCCGTCCAGATGCAAGCATAGCGAAGGGCTTTCTAACCGAAGAGTGCATCTCTTTTTGCACGAATTATCTCAACATCGAGAACCCTGTTGGTCTGGCCGTCAACAAGCACTTTGGCAGGACCGATGGGTGTGGTCACCACGAGGGAAGCCGCACAATGCATGTCAACTTTGACGGTCGAGACATCGACTTTGAAAGAGCAAGCCTAGTCGCGCTACAACACATCCAGCTGGTCGATCCTGGGATAGTAAAGCACAAGGATTTAATCGGGAAGAAGTACAGTGACCAGGGCCTGCAGATAACGGACCGAGATCCACGGCTAATCAAAGAGCACAACTCCGGTTTCATGACTTGGTTCAGGGATGAGCTTCGTGCTAATCCCCCGCGAAGGAACGCTTCCGAGGAAGAAAAGATGATATTCAACTTGTCACAGGGTGCCGCATGCAACCTGATGACCTATCAAGCGTATGATATCAACGGCTACACATTTTACACGGAGGAAAAGGACAATAACTGCGATTACCAGAACTCAGGGGTAACGGGGATATTCTACACCAATGACGTCAAGGAAAGATTCTATGGAAGTATCGAGGACATATGGGAGATCGACTACTGTGGAGAGAAGGTCCCGATGTTCCGTGTGAGATGGGCCAAGAGCGTCGTAAAAGAAGACCGGTACTTCACCACCATGGTTATACCCGAAGCCAAATCCAAGTCTGCGGGCGCAAACGTCACCGCAAAAAATGAGCCATGGGTACTGGCTAGCCAAGTGGACCAATGCTTCTTCATTACCGACCCAGCAAAGCCGAGTCGCGTTGTAGTGAGGAGAGGCAAAAGAAACATCATCGGAATGGATGGAGTCACCAACGAGCAAGACTTTGACAATAACGGCGACCCGAAGATGGAGGATGACTACGCCGCTCAGGATACATACACCACAACCCTACCGAAGAAAGGTCTCCTCCCGTTCAAGAGGAAAAGTGAAGGCGTCCCAGGACTAAATTATTCAACCACGACAAAGAAGGGCAAGAAGAAAATCGTGAGGAAACGATAGCTAGATAGCTAGCTCAAAATTTAAGAAAATCTTTTGTAATTTATGATCACTTTGTGTATGCATGGATTTAATATGAACTTTGTAATTGATGATCAGAATCTTATGTTTCCAAATGCCGCTACACCTTGTGTTTGTGGATCTTGGTTCGGTGACGACACGGTTAAGGCATGGTACGTGGATCGATATGATCACATTATTATGTTTGGATCATAGTTTGAAGTGTATGAACATCGACGATACACAATCGAAGCACCGGCCATTCTCAAAAGTTCGGTTAGAGCAAGTACTCCCTCCGTTTCTTTTTACTCCGCATATAAGATTTGGTCCAAGTCAATCTTAATAAAGTTTGACCACTTTTATAGAAAAATGTACTCCATAATTATTATTTTTAAATGGTTTCACTTTAATTAAAAAATAAATAATTGTTTAAACTTTATTTAAAAAATAAAAAAGGCTTAGGGTGGCGCATATTGATGAAATGCGCCACTAAGTGCTCTTAGGGGTGGCGCATTTCGCCAGAATGCGCCACCAACAGGTTTCTTATGCGTGGCGCATTTTGACGAGATGCGCCACGCATAAGAAACCTGTTGGTGGCGCATTTCTACAGAATGTGCCACCCCTAAGCCTTCACCTATCCATCCAGGCCCCCCTCCCGCCCGTTCCCACACATTCTCTCATCTCGATCTCTCTCTCTAGCCTCGCCACCACCGGAGCCCTCGCCGCCAGCCGAGCCCTCGCCATCCGGAGCAGGAGCCCTTGCCTCGCCGCCAGCCGAGCTCTCGCTGCCACTGGAGCCGCACCGGACTCTCGCCACCACAGTCACCGCCGCCAGCTGCCACCGGAGGAGTCCCTCGCAACCGCAGTCGCCCCACCGGCCACTACTTGCTGCGACGCCACCCGAGGAGCCAGAGCCCTCACTGTCCTCGCCTCCACTGCCGATCGAGGTTAGTCTTCCTCCTGCTATGAAATTACCCTAGAAAACAGAGAGGGGATTTGAGAATTGCTATATGTACAAGCCCTTTGGGGAATTTGAGAGTCTTGGTCCTCAATCTATCTAGATTTCCTGCAAGATTAAGCATCCCTCCTGCTATGGGCTAATGCATTTTGTGCTGGCAATTGTTAGAGGCCTTTCATGTCTAAAGTGTTCAGTGTAGCAGTTCCTAGATTATATTCTTTTAGTGGATCTTTGTCCTATCCACTGTAGAAAATGTACAATTAGTGCTTAAAGTGAATATATATGCCATAGTTAGTCTAAAGTCTAAAAATTTACTTCATTTTAACTAAAGAAACTGAACATTAATTATATTAAAAATAAAAACAGAATGTAGGCTATGTTCTAGTAGTACTCTTTACTAGGTTTGTAGTGGTAGCAATAGAGGTAGTAGTTGAAACAATAGTGGTAGCAATAGAGGTACTAATAGTGGTAGTAATGTAGGCTATGTTCCTGTGTGTGTGTGTGTGTGTGTGTGTGATGTGTGTGTGCTACTGACCTTGACCATGTGAAGTTCATGCTTATTAAATATTTTTGTTGCTTGCTACCATTGCTTATCAAGTTCATTGCTTAACTTGTTGGTTGCTTGTTGCCATTAATGCTTATAAATTTCATTTCTTAATTATCAAGTTCATTGCTTGCTTCCATGTCTTATGAAGTTCATTGTTTGCTAGTTGTGCCTACATAAAAGGCATTTTCTTGTGCAGGTACAAATCATTATCCCTTTTCTCCCGAAATGTTGATTAACTTCCGTTTCGGTTGAGAATGGGGCACTCTCATGTTAAGAAAAAGAGCAAAGGTCATGCCAAATTTTTCCGTGAATTCGTGCATGACCTTTGCTATTTTTCTTAACATGAGAGTAGTTGCATTTATTTATTGTGCTAATTAATTAAGTAGTTGCATTTATTAATATTGTACTAGTGCAAACATGTCGACCGGAGCCGACGCCGGTCCTTCTTCTCAGCTGGGAGAAAAAAGGAAGAAATTTTGGGAATACTCCAAGGAAGAGGTCGAGGAGCAGAGAGAAGAGGAAGTACCTCCGGGCGAGGAGGAGTATGAGGAGGAGATAGAGTCGGAGTCCGACTCATCGGATGATGACCTAGAGGAGGAGGCCGATACGACAGACGGCGTGAGGAACATCGGCGAGGATGATGGGACCGGTGACTCCAACACAGATGGTACCCAGTCGAAGAAGAGGAATCGGAAACCGACCAAGGTCGGCGTCATCAGGCAAGAGTTTACTGTTGTGACCGCCGTCGGGATTCCTAAAGAGCCCGAACGTTTTTCGGAAGGGTACGGCCGTCAAGTCGCGGCGATCCTCCGCAACACCGTGCCGATCACCAAGATTAACCTCAGCAGTCGTGAGAATATTCATTATTGTCAGCTTCTTATCAACAAGCTGCACGGACGATACAAGTTTCCGGAGTCGTACGATAACACCAAACTCAGAGGGAACAAAGTAAACACATGGGCCCTCAGGAAGATCAGCAAGGCCTTGTCCAGTTGGAAAACCCGGGTGAAGAGGGCAATTTTTTAAAAGAACAAAACCTGGGAGGAGCTCAAGGAGAAAGAGCCGTTGATCGACGAAGCTACCTACAACCTTTTCAAGGCTAGGTGTGAGTCCGAGCAAGCCAAGGCCGCGAGTGCAAAAGGCAAGGCCATGCGGTCGAAGGTATAGGTAACCACCGTCTCGGAGCCGGTGGTTACAAAAGTTCCAAGCCTAAATGGGACAAGGAGGATACCGAGTACGCCGCTGCGGGCATACCTAACCCCTTCCAGCAATACAAAGATGATCCGCAGACCAAATTCTTTGTGAGGGCCTGGAGCTATAAGGACAAAGCAACCTCAAAAATAATTATCGATCCTAAGATTCAGGAGTTTACGACTGCCGTGGTAAGTAGTTTACCACGCGACCTTGTCGATTGAATTCTCGAGTGAAGTTCACAATTTCTTAACGTTTCACATTCTTTTTGCAGCAAGCGGAAATGAAAATCGCCTCATCGCAGGAGTCGTCGGTTAAGCCGGCCGGCCCGTGGGACAACGTCTTTAACAGGGCGTTGAACAAGGTCAAGAAGGTTGACGACGTGACGGCGAAGCCATCGTCAGCCGGCCGTGTGGTCGGCCTTGGTGTGGACCTAAATTGGTCCGAATATTATGGAAAATCGGCGGAGCAGTCCGGTTCGAGGGGCGCAAGGCGAGAAGGACCGAAGAAGATGCCTCTTATGTTCGTGGACTGGAGGAGAAGGTGAACATGCTTCCGCAGCTTGTCCAGGACGAAGTGGCGAAGACGATGAACACTCTCCTTCCAAATATGATGCAGTCGCTCGCGAATTGCAAGCGCGTGGTGGACAAGGGCCCATACCAGTCCCCAGCATGGTTGGCAGCAACTCGGGCACCGCGGCGTCTGCAGTCCCGACTCCAGCCGTAGTGGTGGCTCCCGCACCGATTCCCGGCGTATTGGTGACTCCGGCCGCCAACACCGCGGCGGCGACGCCGGACGTGATGGTAAATCCTCCGGCCACGATCGATCAACCGGGGCATAACAATAATGCACCCGGCGGCAGCGCAAATAAGGCGACCGACGCCACGGGAGGCAGCGAGCCCTCCGTCTCTTGCATGCCCGCCGTCATCGGCGGGGTCTCTGACGGCGGGGTCTCTTCACTAGCCGACCTCGACGCCCTCAAGGTAACTATAAGCATCTGCAACTCAAAAGAGGACTTCATCTCCTTTCCTTTTTAGTGGAATCTCTCTGATGCCGTACATGCATATATATATCTCTTTCGCAGGAGGACACTCCATGCATTCTATTACAAGTCGTGGACGGCGAGTTGAAGGATGTTGCCAAAGGTAAAATCATTCAACCACAAAATCGAATCATGCACAATATGCCGATGGCACCGGAGATTCATAGGGTTCAAATCTCTCTCGTGATTTCGGGCTACGAGAGAGTTGAACCTCCCATTCAACCCCCCGGATACGATGAGGACGAGCCGGTAGTCCTCAGTGACTGTTTCAACCAAATATGCCTATGGCCGAAGAGCCAAATGCGTTTAATGACAGGGGAAAGGGGCACCACATCTAGGACAACACCGCTAGTCATCGTGTCGGCGCCACATGATCCCATCGCCGCACAACAAGAAGACGATGATCTTGATGATGATATCAGCGCCGACCAGTTCATCAATACTTTGTATGATGCTGATGACTTATTCATGCCTCCTGCTGAAGGAGCCTATCAGCATGACGAGGAAGCTTGCGGTCCAGCTGATCCTGCGGCGAAGCCTGCTTGCTCCACGCGTCTCTTCGCTTCTTCTCAGGACATGTCTCCAGCAGCTTGCGCCTTCACCGAGCCTCAAGAAGATGCCACAAGATCTATTCTCAGCCCGTCCACACTCCATAAGGCGGCCACTGAGAAGATAAAGGCTGGTGACTGCTCAAAATCGGAAAAGAAGAAGGGACGGAAAAGAAAGAAGAGCATCACTTCTAGTAGCCAACCTTCGATGGCGATCCGGGCTCAGGACGGGCCACCAAGACCCAAGGATCTCTCGTTTGAAATCCATGTGGCTGGTAGGGCGATGCTACCTAAGGACATGTTGGACCTTGCAACTTCGGATATGCAGAGTGTGCATCATAGTATTATGGCATTAGAGAAGATTCTTCTTCGAGAAGAGAATCCCTCATACCCGGTTTTCATGGCCAAGGTGCCACTCAACATGGGCTTCATCAACACTATCCCCGCAGATATGATAATCCTGCGATTTTCGGAGATCTTCAATTTCTACCATCTCAAGCGGATGGACCATAGCCTTATCCGTCTGTTCTCGCTCAGCCTTTCTATGAGTATCAGGAGAGATAAGACCCCGAGCGTCGCGATATTGGACCCCTTCTACATGCGTGAAAGCATCTTGATGGACGACGGGAACGCGGCTCTCGCGGCGGGGTACATCACAGACTTCATGCTACGGAACACCGACAAGGATTCATTTCTTATGAGCTACTCTCTCAAGTAAGTAATTCGCTCGCCTCCGTAGCATATATGCTTTCTTAGCTTTCCATTGTCCTCTTCCAACATTCCTTTTGGATTGTTTTAATTATGCAGTGAGGATCAAGACTGCGTGCTCATCTGCTTTTCACCGCAACACTCGCATGTCGTGTATTTAGACTCGGGGAGTGTGAAGAAGAGTTTTAGATGATGCTCTCGTCGGCTACATAAAAGCCGGAGGCAAGATCATGAAGCACAAGTTCAGGAAAAATCAGCCTGGCGTGAACGTGTTCAACCACGTAACACAGTTCCCGTGCGTCAAGCAGCCGACTGGCAGTGTGAGGGATGCGTACTACGCCCTTCATCACATGAGGGCGATTGTACAGGAACAACGCAACCTTACGCTGCCAAGTCATCTCAGAGCGTGGGCCGAAAGGAAGGCGGAAATTGCCGATGCAAATCTGAAGGAGGAGTTCTTTCACATCCAAGCGCAGATGGCGACTATCATCCGTCATGAAGTACAAATGAGGGGGTCGATCTTCCACTCGAACATTGCACCATCCAATGGGGAGATAGAAGTCCGCCTAAAGGCCCTGCGTGACACAAGGCCTTTCATGACGAAAGAAGGATGTCGCCCATTCCCAAAGCCGAGTCAGAACAATGGAATGTACTCTTTGTGTAATTTGGATGTAATTTGGATGTACTCTTTGTGTAGTAGATGGTAGTGTCAAATACTCTTGGTGCTCTTTGTGTATAAAGGTCACTGCATATGCATTTTTATGCATATGTGCATGCTTCTCACCATTGATCGACTTGCTTTAAGTTGTTGATAAGAATAGATGCTAGATTGCTTTGTTCTCCTTTGGTATGATTCATATGGATGTGACCTCTAAAGCTTTGTTTTGTGCAGGTTGAAGAGCAAACAAGATATGATGACGAAAGTAGCTTTCGGTTTTCAATAATTGTTGGACTCATTGTAATTTTGTGATGGATGTAATCTTGTGAATCTTGTTGGCCTCTAAACCTTTGTAATAAAAATTATAATGCAATTCTTTTGTATCAATAATTGTTGGCCTCATTGTTATATTGTAATTTGCATTTATGTAATATAATAAAAATATCTGTAATGCTTTTATTCTTTTCTTTAATTCTTTTTTTTCTGTAATTATTTAGTGGCACATATTGTCAGGATTTAGTGGCGCACTGTGAATGCGCCACCCCTAAGGCCCTTAGGCGTGGCGCATACCAGAATGCGCCACTCCTAAGAGCTTAGAGGTGGCGCATTCTGAGATGTGCCACGCCTAAGGGCCTTAGGGGTGGCGCATCCAGAATGCGCCACCTCTAAGCCCTTATTAGTGGCTTTTAGTTAGTGGCGCATCCCTAATGCGCCACTAAACTCAAAAAAAGGGCGCCGCCATAAGGGTATTCCCTAGTAGGGATGGGAGGGACCGTTTGTGATCAGCAAGAACCTGTACCCTACTACCTAGTGGACATACGAGAGAAAGAGGACACGCACGCAAGAATGGAGGAGACACCCAGTCCGTGGAACATCGCACAACTCCGCCCATATTACAGTTGAGTAGAAAAAGGAACATTACTGTATGCTTCACCAAGTCGACATACGTCGCACTGGCGTTCGCCACAATATATATATATATATATATATATATATATATATAAGCCGACATTGGTCGTGCCGGCTTTCGCCATCAAAATATACATAAGTCGACTTCTGTCGCGCTGGCTCTCGCCACATACAAATAAGTCGACTTCAAGTCGCAACGGCTACTACCATACCAAACTTTATTTTACTTTTTGTTTCATGGTAGTTAAATTTTGCATCATACATTTGCATACAATGCATTATTATATCACAGGGACCTGGGGGCTTGATCTACCCCTCTATTGGTACTGAGCATGTATATTGCTTATTAAGGGGAACCGGGGAGTTCGATGACAATCATTGACTCTTTATCCGAAAACTCGGCATATATATATGTAAAAATAATTGTGTATAAGCTTATTCAGGGGCAGTAGGGGGGCTCGATATCACTCATCGACTCTTATCCGAAGAAATCCCGGCATATACATGAAATGGAAAAACACGCCTTGGCCTGTATGGTTTATGCTCATACGATCTAAAAACAAGAATCCCGGCTAGAAAACTTTAAAAAAGAAGTTTTAATGCAAATGGAAAAACGCTGATCAATGTGAGACAGCATACAGAGGAGTTGTCACTCATGGATAACCCAAAATTCTTCTCAACAAGGAGAAGATGAGGAAAAGATGAATCCAGAATCGACTTCTATATGAGCCTTTATATTTTTCTGCATACATTTAAGCATCATCACATATTCTTTTCCCATATAAATATATAACATTAACCCATATGAGTCGGTATGGCACAAAAAGATATCCATATCGACTCATGGGAAATACACCTTTTTTATTGCATCTTTTGCATATATAAAGTCCACTTTGGTCGCGACGGCTTTTGCCATACATATCCATATCTACATTTGTCAAGCCGGCTCTCACCGACTTATTTATTGGGAATAAAACCCATCATGTATATCTATATGACTTGACAGATTCAAAGATAGACCTATGTGATGCACACACCGACTCATGGGGACTACACTTCAAGGTTTCTTCTCAAAGAAGACTCGGTACATCACCCAGCTGAATATACCAACTCTTGGGGAGTAATACTTCAAAAACATATGCAAGACATTGTAAGTCCCAGGTTGCTGAAAGCAAGACAACCCGACACTTGGGGGCTACACTACTTCGAAAAAAGTTAAATAAACACATAGTCTTTTTTTTATGACCTGGTACGGCATATAAACATGACCATACCATCTCATGGGGGCTACAAGTCGATCTATCCTATGAGTCGATTAGCAGATACTACATTATTCTGAATTGACCCAGGGGGCTACAGATACATACACTACTATAAGGGGTCGGCTCCGATATACTCTGATAAAACATTTCAAGTCAGGAATAAAAACTGACTCAAAAATCCATGGACTTAGCGAAAGTTCATAGATTTCATTCATTAAATCCAGCTGGATCTTACATCAAAGGAAGCAACCTTATAAGCAAAAGACAAACTCGGCAAACTACTACTAAAAAAGAACCTACAACTTCAAGCATCTTCTTCAGAGTCGGCCTCATCCTCTGTTGAAACATCTTCTTCACTAAGGAGCTCTTCATCACTGGAACTCTCCACATAACAGCAGGCTCGGTCTCCATCTGAGTCAAAGATCCTAGCTGACAAAGTGTCTTCACCATCAAACTTGAAGATAATGGTGTCTCCTCGAGAAATATTCCTGGAGCGAAGAAAAGTTTTCCAACCTTTCTCAAAAAACATGGTGCCTTGGTTAGAAAAACTAACTTTCACCCAAATAGGCCCATGAGGACATCCATCAGATCGGAGCCAAAGACCCGAAGGCGATGAGTCAAACACAAGTTGTGAAAAAGACTCAGGAAGTTTGATCCAGCGATGGATCATTCGGATATGAACCAAGAATTCATTCCTCTCAAGAGAAGAAGGGGGAGATTCAGAAGGAGAGGAAGCACGAGCGCTTCTTCCCCTACCTCTGCCATGACCACGACCTCTACCTCTGCCACGACCACGGCCGCGACCTCGGGTACTTGCACGAGGACCAGGCTCATTGGAGGCCAAAGGCGAAGAGGTCTCTACCTTAGGGTCCTTGGAGAAAGCAGGAAGAAGAAGAGAAGAATGGGATGTGCTTGAAAGATCAAGCTATCCAAAAGCTATTTATAATAGATTTACGAAGAGGGACCATTAATGCCACGCTAAACGAGGAGTAATTACCCATCGTAGATGGCATTTATGAAAGGACTCCTTGATTCCTACTACAAACATCAATGCCTTAAACCGGCGTTTTGGGAAGTGTGATCATAAAAACTAAACCGAATCTTTGACCAAAGGTCAAAGGAGAAATCTTCAAATAAGAGGAAACGGGAAGCTAAAAAGAGTTAGGCGTCGACTTCTAGTAAAAGCATCAGATGATAACTGGTCGACTCTATCAGAAGAGTCGGATCCATGAAGATCAAGGAATTGAAGAAAGATTGAAGAGAGATAAACTTCGACTCCCAATCAACGACAAGCATAAAGTCGGCTCTTGATCCATAAAGAGCCGGTGGCAATAAAGAAGACAGGAAGAAGATTGTTGTGACGACAGAAGGATCACAACAATACTGGGGGCTAATTTCTGGGGGATGGATCAGGCCCATAGACCCGGCATTAAGAACCTCCAGGCCGACTTACACATGAAGGCCCATAAAGAAGACCCGACCAGGAGTCTGACGTGCCAACCGTGAAGATTGAAGCCCTAGAAGGAATTCGAATTACCTTGTATAGCACGTAGAAACTTGTAAAGTAGAATAGAACTCCACAACGTGTAGAAGTCGGACTCTAGGAATCCCGGGACCCGACATCTTTATAAGCCGAGGACCATGGGAGCCAGAGCCAGAACTTACATCAAGCCAGGTTTAGACAACTCACTCAAGAGCCTAGATCTCCACGAGACTAAGCCGGTGAAACATCACCACTGTAATCGATACGATCGACTCTTCCTATTGAAGTGTCGATCCCCATATATTCATAAAGCAGGAGTAGGTCTTTACCACACCGTCGGGGCCGAACCTGGGTAACTCGCCGAGTCCTGTGCACATGTCGACTCTCTCTTTGAATTCGCCTCGCAGCAAAGGTCCCACGATAAGTCCGACTCTACGGAAATCTGCCGTGACTTTCCCACGACTGTACTCTCGATAAGAAAGGTCATCTTGGAGATCAAGCGTTTCATGGTCGACTTCGCGGATGGGGTCCTTGAAGCAACGCCTGAGTTGTGACACATGGAATACATCATGTACTCGGAAAAGGTGCCGGGGTAGTTCAAGTTGGTAGGAAACTTCTCCACCTTTAGCAAGAATGCGGAAAGGTCCGTTGTAACGTGGGGCCAACTTGCCTGTGATACCGAATCGTTGGGTCCCATTCAGAGGAGTAACCCGAAGGTAAGCCTTCTCATCAAGATTGTAGCTTTCTTGCCTATGATGACGATCATAGCAGCTTTCCTGACGAGACTATGCGGCTTTCAATTGATCACGAACAATGTGAACTTGCTCTTCTGCTTCCTTGATCATATCCGGTCCAAAGAATTGTCTTTCACCGGTTTCTGACAAGTTCAAGGGTGTTCGACGTCGTCATCCATAGAGGAGTTCAAAAGGAGCCATGTTCAGACTAGATTGAAAACTATTGTTATAACCAAATTCGGCAAATGGAAGAGACTTCTCCCAATTCTTTTCGAAAGATATAACACAAGCTCTGAGCATGTCTTCAAGAATTTGGTTAACCCTTTCAACTTGACCGCTAGACTGAGAATGGAAAGATGTACTAAAGGAGAGATGAGTTCCCGTAGCATTTTGGAAACCTTCCCAGAATCTAGAGGTGAAAAGGCTAATACGATCAGAATTGATTTCCAAAGGAACACCTTGAAGAGAAACAATTCTAGAGACATACAAGTCCGCTAACTGGCTAGCAGTTATAGACTCCCGATCTGGAAGGAAGTGAGCTACTTTGGAAAGTTGATCAATGACAACGAAGATGGCATCATTTCCTTTCTGGGTTTTTGGAAAGCCGGTGATGAAGTCCAAACTGACTTTGTCCTATTTCCACTCGGGAATAGGCAACAGTAGAAGAGTACCAGCAAGTCTTTGGTGTTCTTCCTTAATGCGACGACAAACATCACATTCAGCAATGAACTGAGCAATTTGTCGCTTCATCCTAGTCCACCAAAATCTCTGGCGTAGGTCTCGGTACATCTTTGTGCTACCAGGATGAATCGAAAGGGGAGTATCATGAGCTTCCTTAAGTATTAGCCTTCTAAGATTGTGTTTTTGTGGTACAACCAATCGAGTGCCAAAGAAAACAACACCTTGATCATATATGGAGAAACATTTAGCAACTCCGCTAGCAATGTTCTTCTTGATCTGTCGAATACCACTATCACGTTTTTGGGAGGCTATGATTCGATTCTCAAGGGTTGGTTTCGCCACCAAGGTAGATAGGAAGCCCTGAGGAACTATCTCGAGGTTGAGTTTTCGAAATTCCTCATGGAGAAGTGGTTGATACTGTTGTAACATGAGGTTGGTACAATACGAATTACGACTTAGTGCATCAGCCATGACATTGGCTTTTCCTGGGGTGAATGAGATTCCTAAGTCATAATCTTTTATCAACTCTATCCAGCGTCTTTGCCTGAGATTAAGATCTGGCTGGGTGAATATGTATTTGAGGCTTTGGTGGTCGGAATATATCTCACAACGATTAACAAGGAGGTAATGTTGCCAAGTCTTCAGGGCATGAACTACGGCAGCGAGTTCAAGATCATGGGTAGGATATTTCTCTTCATGTGGTCGCAACTGGCGTGAAGCGTACGCTACCACATGTTGATCTTGCATAAGGATGCATCCTATCCCTTGCCGTGAAGCGTCATAATAGATCTTGAAATCCCTTTTGGTGGTTGGAGGTGCAAGTATGGGTGCAGAAGTCAATCTTATCTTTAGCTCTTGAAAGCTTTCCTTGCACTTAGGGGTCCATTGGAATTTCTTATCTTTCTTGAGGAGTTCAGTTAGAGGCTTTGCAACTTTGGAGAAGTTCTCAAGAAAGCGGCGGAAATAGCTTGCTAAGCCAAGAAAACTCCTAACTTGCTTGACCGATTCAGGTGGAGTCCAGTCAAGGATGGCCTGAACTCTCTCAGGATTGAAAGCAATGCATTTCGCAGAAATCACGTGGCCTAAGTAGGTCACTTCTGGTAGCCAAAATTCGCACTTTGAGAATTTGGCATATAGGCGATGCTCTCGAAGATACCAGCCTAAGATGTTCTGCGTGCTCTTCTTCGTTCTTCGAGTATATGAGAATGTCATCAAGATAAACTACAACAAATTTATCTACGTACTCCATGAAGATCGAATTCATCAAGCGCGAGAATGTGGCGGGGGCATTGGTTAAACCGAAGGACATGACGGTGTACTCGTAAAGACCATATCGAGTAGTGAAAGCCGTCTTGGGAATGTCCTCGTTTATGATTTTGATTTGATAATAGCCTAATCTCAAATCCTACTTGGAAAAGGCAGTGGGTATTTGTTCTTTATTGTCGCTAGATTTAGCTGGCGATAGTCTCGCACATCCTTTCTGTTCCATCTTTCTTCGTTACGAACAGAATGGGGCAACCCCATGGCGATGAGCTAGGGCTGATGAAGCCTTTTGCCAATGAAGCATCAAGTTGGGTTTTTAGCTCAGCTAACTCATGTGGGGACATTCTATATGGGCGTCTGGAAATTGGGGTTGTGCCTGGCATAAGATCCACTACGGATTCTACACATCTGTCGGGTGGCATGCCCGACAGCACTTCAGAAAACACATCCGGGAAGTCATGAACCACCGGAATATCTTCAAGGTCAGGAAGGGGAAGCACATTCAAAGTATGCATCTGGATTCTAGAGCTGGGTGATGTGTAGTCAATTCTTTGGCCTGAAGGATGGGTGAGTTTAACTGACTTGGCTTTACAATCAAGGACAACATTCTATCTTGATAACCAATCCATTCCTAGGATGACATCAATGTATGAATACTTGAGGGCTATAAGTGAAGCAAGGAATACTAAACCCTCAATTGCAATTTGATTACCATGGCTTACTCTATTAGTTTGCCACTTTGAACCAGGAGTTTGGGTGATCATTAGAGAAAACATTTCTTCAAAGGGGAACTCATGAAGAAGTGCATAACTCTCCGACATGAATGAATGAGAATCTCCTGGATCAAAAAGAACGGAGGCGGGAACATGATTGACTGGGAGCGTACCAAGGACAACGTCAGAAGTTTCAATAGCTTTCTCAACTGAGATTTGGTTCACATAACCACTACTAGTGGTTGAAGGCTTTGCTTGCAAGGGTTTGGAGGTTAATTTCCTTGAAGGCTTACGTCGAGAATGACGTGGTGTCATCAAAACCTGAGGGCACTGACGGAGGTAATGGCCTGGCAGACCACACTTGAAACACACCCTGCCTGAATTGTTGGGAGCAGGATTACTTGATTGCACACCATCATTCCTGGGAGGAACAATGTGTTGAGGTGGATGGCATATATTGGATGGTGGCCTCTGAAGAAGGTTTTGATGTATGGCACTAGTTGGAATCCATATTCGGCATTTTTTAGGGGCTGAACTTGAAGAAGGAGCAAGCTCGAGAGCATGCTTGCGAGACTCTTCGAACACTTCATTGCTATGCTCAGCTCGGAAGGATCTGTTGATTAAATCCTCAAAGGTGGCAAATTCGATGAGGTTGAGATCATGACGAAGGATGGGGCTAAGTCCCTTACGGAACCTTGCCTGCTTTCTGGCATCGGTGGTGATCTCATATTGGTCATAACGAGCAAGACGGTTGAACTCCGTCACATACTCATGAATGGACATCTCTCCTTGAGTCAGATTGCAGAACTCTTCCTTCTTGTGCTCCATTAGCTCATCCAAAATGTGGTACCCTCAAAAGGCATCACGGAACTCCTGCCAAGTCACTACGTGACCATCAGGCTGCATCGCAACATAGTTCTCCCACCATTCAGCAGTAGCATCCTCCAGAAAGTATGCCGTGAATATAAATCGATCATTGGGAGCAACATGTGCCGTATCAAGCTTACGCTCGATGGAACGGAGCCAATCATCAGCTTCAAGGGGCTCAGAAGAACATCGGAATACCGGTGGCTTGAGGAGGATGAAATCCTGAATGCTGACAACAACATTACGCTGGCGTGAGGTGTTCTGCTCGATGAGCCCCAGAAGGCGTGTTTGATCACGTCGATTCCGCTCAGCTTCCATCAAGATTTCCGCCGCAGAAGGCGGTGGTGGAGGTTCATCATCATTTCGATTCCGAACACGGTCTCGATTCCGACGAACAACACTACAAGTTCCACCTGACATCCTGTGTGATAAAAATCAACAATGAGAACAGGTTTTACGATGGAATCAAAGAGAAGAGGACATGACTAGGAGGAAAAGATTGTAATGCAAAGGCAAGGATTCCTAGAAACACAGAATAAATCGGGCAGCATAACGGCTACACCAGGATAGAAAAGGAAACAACCTTGAAGAAAACAAGCATCACTTCCCAAGAAACAGTAGGTAATGATGAATCGGAAGACCACAACAGTCCTACAGCTACAAGGAAGCAATCAACGAGATATTCTAGTAAGACATAGATGATCCTAGTCCTATCTTCCCATAGAACAAGATGAGGGTGACTCAGAACTGAGATCGATGACGGTAAGGAGAAAAAGAAGCCATACGTTGTTCCCTTTATACCCAAGTAACTATATAACTATAGAATGCTAGACTCGACTTCGACCAAGGGTTTGATAATCCTACAGACAGTCCTGCTCTGATACCAAGTCTGTCGGGACCAGGAATATGCGTATGTAATTCCAGTCACAACTCAATCATATGGAGAGCCGAGAGTCATACCCACTTGTCTAAGAAGACAAGGCCAAGAACAAAACACTCTCGAAAAGCATCGTACGTGAGCGGCATCCCATCCAGGCCGGATGATCAACTGAGATGGGTCCTCATCACCCGCTCACAAGTCTAAATGATTATGGGTGGTGAAATCCCATACTCATAGACAACTCGCCTCAACCATATTATCGATTGAATTATAACACTTACATAAACAGACTCCAGCCCGATCACTTAGTCGGGGTCTCGGGCGGGCTCAATCATACAACAAAGTGTGCCACGTGACAGAGTCACGAGCAATCGTATCGCGATGCCCCAAGCTGCGCACATCTAAGGGCCACTTGGTGTATAAAAGAGCGTCGGCAAGAACACAACTAAGCTATCGAAACCTACACTAAGACATGCATGTTATAATCATACACGCAGCATACATGTCCAGTGTAAACAGTAGGTACATATTGCATGAACTCTACAAAGTATATCTTTATTGACTTACACATAGAGTACACAAAGATCATATGACTATGATCCATCATTACATCAAAAAACGGAAGAAAATTAGGTCTGAGTACAGACAAGATTAACAAATGGCTTACAGAAGCCTTGCTCAACATACATAGCCCTTCCACGAGGGACCAGACTGCTGTCTCGAACTATACTAGCTTAGTCAATGTCGAGCTTCAGGAAGGTGACTCCATTGGGGTCTGGGTTTCCATCTAAAACATAGAATAAGCAAACGAGAGTACAAAGCCGTACTCAGCAAGACTTACGTAGGAACTATACTACTCATGCTCAAGTTTCAAGGTAACGGGAGGTGGGGTTTCAACTTGCAGAAGTGCCAGCTTTGACTTGGCTAGTCCTGTACTACGGATACCAGACTTGAGGTAAGAAGCGTACACGATTCCACTACCAAGTCTCCAACCAATACACCACTATGGATACTTCCTCGACTTCCCCACGAGGAAGCACGCCATAGCACTCACGCTTATCTTGCGAGTTTTAGAGTATCCGTTGAAGTGGTCGAATAATCAAGTAAAGGTCTCCAAGTAGTCCATGACCGCGGACACGGCTATTCGAATAGTTTTGTTAACCCTGCAGGGGTGTACTGCTACACACAGGAAACTATCAATTACCGCCGGGACCTCGTCAACCTTCAAGCAGGTGTCGACGAGGATAATTTCCACAACTTTTACCTCACAGCCAATTCTAATCCAGGAATCAACCATTTGAGTTGCTCACCGCTCAAGATTCCGGCCGGGTCAACGATACGGACTCAGACGATGCAGGCGACCGAGATGCCACCTTAGCAGATGGTTTTACTGTCTCACAGGTCCACCCACATATCTAAATGATGCAAACTTTCATTCATTCTTTTTCTATGCATATGCCAAATGGAAAACCCGAACTAGTGACTCCTGGACTTGAACTGGGGTGAGTTAGTAGGCCGAGCGGGGATCCGTTTTCCCAACATATGGTACTACTCTTTGTCTTGGATCACAACACAAGAACTCGGGGCCTAGGCAGTGTTCAAAGAGACAACCCACTGTGTACTCCTACACAGACTCTCATCGTTCACCTTGTTTAGTCAAGTTCACCACACCCTTTTCTTCACTAGTAACATGAACATGACTGCCACCAACCAAAATTCATCACCCAAGATGGACGAATGATTCCACAACTCTAAGCATAGCATAACCATAACATGGATGAATGGCCAGATGATGATCGCAAGCAATTCCTAGATCTTCTAGGTTGAGGTTAGCTTAATACTATGGCAGAAATGATAGGTCATGCAATGGAATGGGTTCAACTAGCGGCAGAATGTATCATGGTGAACTCCTAAACATGCATAAGCGAGAATGAGAGGGAACTAGATTTTTATAAACATGATCAATGGTGTTTTCTTGCCTTGCTGACGAGGGTCGTACACGGTGTCTTCAACGGAGGGGGTGATCTCGGGTTCCGGCTCCACTTCTATCGAGCAAACAAAGCAATCAAGGGATAAATATAATTGCAATACTCAAGCACATGATCAACATTGTAGTTTGATGTTCATGGTCACAATGTGTTGGCAATTCCATTTAAAAGAAGTGAAATGCAAAGTCACTTGCAAATTCACTCCAAATTTGAATACAAATTAATTCCATATGGACAAATGCCACTGTTCCGCCAATTTAAATTGGTCAAACATAAAAACAAAGTGCATATTCACATTCCTTGCATTTTTTGATAATTTTAGACATATTATTTATTAAATTTGGAGTTAGGATTAAAAAGTTATTGAATTTCAAAGTTTAATCTATTTTATGGATTTTTCTGAATTCTTTTAAACTTAAATTGAATTACTGCGTCAGCCTTGCTTCAGCATGACATCAGCAGAGGGCTGACCAGGGGGCCAGGGTGTCAGCCTTAGTGGGTTAATCCCGTTTAGTTAATTAAACAGAGGGGGATTAGGGGGGCTGGGGCCCCACCTATCATTGACCTGGGGTCAAATAACCAGGGAGATTAGGCCCCTAATGATGGCCACGTCGGCACGTCGCCGGCAGCATGTCGTCGGAGTGAGCAGTACGCGGCGGGGCTGCTCATCCGGGTGATTCCGGTGACCAAAATAGGTGCGGCTGGGTGCGTTGGAGAGATGGAGATGGCGCACGTCGAGTGGTATACTCCGGCGAGTCGGAAGAGGTCGGGAATGTCGGCGGCGACCTCACCGATGGCGGGCGGAGTTCGGGTACAGAGGCCTACGTCGCTGGAGGGTGCAAACGAGGGGGGTTTTGCTAGTGGGAGCACCAGTTGGAGGCGGTGAGAAGGATGGGCACATCCGCGTGACCATTTTGTCACCGGAGTGTTGTCGGCGACGACCTGCGCGACGGTGGCGCTCGGCTTCAATGGGGATCGACGCTAGGAGGTTATCGGGGTACGGAGGAGGATTGGAGGTGGTGTAGCAGCTCACCAGGGTTGCTCTGGTGGTGGTGGAGAGCTTGGGAGGCGAGGACGGCGACGTATTTTGATGGCGACGAACGGCGGCCGGAGTTGGGGACGATGATGCTAGCGAGTTTGTGGGGGCGTCTAGCTTCGATTCCTTGTGCACGGCGACATTGACAAGGACGGCGAGGCTTCTGGACACCTCGGGGCAGCTCGAGGAAGACGGTGGCCGCGCGGGTGCGGCGGCGTGCTCCGGCGGGTTCTCGGGCTGCACGGGAATGGCGAGGAGGAGAGGGGGAAGGCGACCTGGCAGGGGGAATTGGACGCACGTCGTCTCCAGCATCGACGTGGTGTGGTTAGAAGGCTCGGGGGGCACCTGGAGGGCTAGGAGGTATCGCAGTGGCGTCGGTGTCGTCGATGGCTTTCCACCGAGCACCTTGGGGGCGCGGGGAGGAAGACGATAGAGGAAAAGGCTGCTGGGCTGGGCCTGGCTTGGTAAGTTGGGCCTGTTCTCTCTCTTCTCTGTTCTTTTTCTTTTCTATTTCTTTTCTGACATTTTCTTTGTCTTGGCTAAAAAAAATAGCTAGACATTTTATAAAATGCTCACAATTTATCTATGGACTTACATGACCAATAGCTAGTCATTCCCAGGTTTTGAACATTTTTCAAATTCTAAATATTTGAATTCCAATTCAAATAGCGGTATTTAATTAATTTCAAGCCCTTTGTAGAATTTTTGAAAAATCTATGAGCATGGGCTTGAATCCAAATCACTTGATATGTGATCACACTCATTTATGCGACTTTTAAAAAATACCAAAGGAAATTTTGGAAGAAATTTTTATCTGGCCATTTGAATTAAATTCTTTAGGGCTTTTATTTTTCCCCAATTGGATTTCTTTGGAAAAAATTTCATGATGCAAAGGAGCACTTGAACCCTAGCACATACCTAAACTGGGGTTGTGACAATGGATGCCATAGTCCTTGAGAGTTTGCTTCATCCAGAGAAGTTCTGAGAAGCTTGCACCAACGGCGATGCATTCAGCTTCAGCAGTGGAGATTGAGACACAATTTTGCTTCTTCGATGACCAGCACACCAGTGAGTGTCTGAGGAAGTGACATGTTCCTGACATAGACTTCCTATCCACGCGATCTCCAGCATAATCTGAGTCTGAGTACCCAACAAGATCCAGCTGTGTGCCTTTTGGATACCATAAGCCTAGCGTCGGGGTGTGAGCCAAATATCGAAGAATTTGTTTCACCGCTTGGTGATGCGATTCCTTTGGTGCCGCTTGGAATCGGGCACACATGCAAGCACTCAATATTATATCAGGCCTAGATGCACATAGATATAGTAGAGAACCTAACATGGAGCGGTATACCTTCTGATCGTAGTCCTTGCCATTTTCATCAGGGACGAGTTGTCCATTTGTAGGCATCGGTGTCTTGATGCCTTTGCATTCTTGCATCCCGAATTTCCTCAAGCACTCCTTGAGGTACTTCTTCTGAGATATGAAGATTACGTTGCGTTGCTGACGAATTTGAAGCCCTAAGAAGAACTTCAGTTCACCCATGATGGACATCTGATAGTGTTCCCTCATCAAGAAGGCAAATTATTCATTGTATTTCTTGTTAGTGCGTCCAAATATGATATCATCGACATAAATTTGACATATGAATAGTGCAGCATCATAGCTTTTGGTGAAGAGAGTTGGATCGAGGGAACCAGATTTGAAGCCCTTGCTGATGAGGAAGTCTCTAAGTGTATCATACCAAGTCCGAGGGGCTTGCTTCAGTTCGTATAGAGCTTTCTTGATCCTGTACACCATGTCAGGATTCTACGAGTCTTCAAAACCTGGACGTTGAGAAACATACACTTATTCCTCGATATTAACATTGAGGAATTCACTTTTCACATCCATTTTATATAGCTTGATATTATGATGGTTAGCAAAGGAAAGCATTATGCAAATGGACTCAATTCTAGCAACAGGAGCAAAGGTTTCACCGAAGTCGATACCCTCAACCTGAGTGTAACCTTGTGCCACAAGAGGAGATTTCTTCCTGATGACTTGACCATCTTCATCGAGTTTTTTGTGGTAGATCCACTTTGTCTCGATGGAATTATGAATTTGAGGATCTGGTCTTTTGACCAATTCCTAGACATCATTCAGTTTGAACTAAAGAAGTTCGTCTTGCATTGCCTGAATCCATTCCGCTTCTGGGAATGCCTCGGCAACTTTGGTGGGCTCTAAAATGGACACAAAAAAAATTCCCACAAAATTTAGCTATTCGATTTTCTCTGGCACGAGTGAGAGGACCTGGTATGTTGACGTCGGTGAGGATTTGGTTGATCTGAACTTCATTCGCCACGGGAGGGAGACAAGATCGATGATCTTGAGGTGAATCATCATCACTTTCATCAGACTCATTAGCATCAGCTTCAGGTGCATCAGGAGTGTCAGGAGCATGAGGGTAAGGATCGTCATATTGATCAATTGCTTTAGAATTTGCATGTTCTTCAGGAGCAGGAGGTATGTGTGTTTCCTCAGGATGGTCCACAGGCATGATATCGCCGGAACCCATCTTCTTGATAAGTTCATCAGGTGTTTCTTCATCTAGCACAGGTGGCAGGTGCTCTATTTGCGAGCCGTCAGATTCATCGAACCACATATCTACATTTTCAACAACTTTTTGATGACTGAGGTTGAAGACTCTATAGGTGAGCGAATCGATACCATAACCGAGCGTGAAACCCTCACATGCTTTTGGTGCAAACTTAGATTGATGATGAGGATCACGAATCCAACAAGGTGCACCAAATACTTTGAAGTAACTTACATTGTGTTTCTTATCGACCATCAGCTCATTTGAGGTTTTCTTGAAGAACTTATGAAGATACACTCGATTGACGATGTGGCAAACAGTGTTGATTGCTTCAGCCCACCATTTGAGTGGAGTGTTTTACTCAGCAAGCATTGTTCGAGCCATCTCGATGAGGGTTCTGTTCTTTCTCTCAACAACACCGTTTTGCTGAGGAGTATAAGGTTCCGAGAACTCATGAGTGATGCCCATCTCATCGAGGAATTCCTCCACACCGATGTTCTTGAACTAGGTGTCGTTGTCGCTTCGAATCTCCTTGATCTTTAGGTTGTAGTTGTTCATGACTCGCTGGGCGAAGTGCTTGGAGATAGCTAGGGTTTCTGACTTATAGAGAAGAAAATGCACCCAAGTGTATCATGAGAAATCAACAACAATAACAAGACCATACATACTACCTCCAAACCTTGAGTACTTTGAAGGACCGAATAAGTCCATAGGAATCAGTTCCAAAGGTCTTGTCATCGTCATGATGGTCTTGGTAGGATGCTTGGCCTTGGTGATCTTTCCAGCTTCACAGGATCCACAGAGTCGGTCCTTGGTGAATCTGATTTCCTCAATCCCGAGGACATGTTTCTTCAGGACAAGTTTTTGGAGGTTCCTCATTCCTGCGTGCCCGAGCCTTCTATGCCAGAACCAGCACTCTGTGGCTCGATCCATGAGGCAAGTAGTGACCTGAGGTCCTTCAGAAAAATCTACAATATACATGTCACCTTTCCTAACTCCTCAGAAGACGATGAAGTAATCACTAACCATTTGAAAATTCCTCAGAATTAATTCCTCAGGATTGATTCCTCAGAATCAGAGAGTTTTGATTTTCTTCAACCGGCTCAACTAATATCGTCTTGGGCATTAAATCTGCAAAAAGTTATGATTGCCTCAGGACGTATCCCTGTAAAGATGATTAGTACTTCTTCACCACCCACATTCGACTGGGTGGCCTTAAAGAATATGAAGAACGACGAGGGTGATAGTGTCTAATGGGATGCTGGATAGTGGTATCAGGATATGGAAATGAATAGGCATTCTTATGAGGAGCTTCTCTGTGAAAAAATGATTAGCTGAGACATAGTTATAGTCATTGCAATTTGAGGTATCATCCTCATATGGTAACCTCAACTCATTTGCATCTGCATTTACAGGAAGGTTAGTGATGAGTTCCTTTCGAACCCAAATCTGCTTTACTGGAGCACCGTTCCTGCAGTTAGTCCTGATGTATCTGGCGAATACTTCACCATTGACATCTTTAAAAAGTTTATAGTTTGAGTCAAAGGACTCAACCATCACATCTGAGGAAGCATTTTCATATCTAGATAAAGTATAGGGATCTGGAGGAGGCATTTTTTCCGGAACCCAAGTAGTCTTTTGGTATTGTTCTGGTTTCCAGTAAGAGCCATTAGCATTGAGGTTTCAGGTGAAACCGACACCTTCTTTCCTCGGATTCCTATTGATGATCTGTTTCTTGAGGACGTCACAAAGAATCTGATGCCCTTTCAGACTCTTGAACATTCCAGTTTCAAGGAGACTCTTCAACCATGCATTTTCTTCAACAATTTCTATGGTATCCTCAGATGAGGGGTTAGATACCACAGAGGTAGTAGATACAACAGATTCTGAAGATATTGAAGAGCTAGGTAATGAAGTGATACATTCATGTTCAATGCACATCAAGAAAGGAGGATCAAACCCTTCTTGAGGCATGATGATCTGTTGGGACAGGAGTGAGTCATTTTCTTTCCTCAGATCATCATGAGACATCCTCACCCGCTCAAGTTCTTTCTTTCTCATGAGTAACTGATGATCCATCTTCTCATGATCGGTGAGGAGTGCCTCGTGACGACTGATCAAATCATCAAACTTTGACTGAAGAATTTTAGATTCATCAGTCAACTTCTGAGATTTCTTCATTTCCTCAACCAACATATCATCACTTTTATTTAGTGAGTTTTGAATTTTCTGAAGTGCACATTGTTCTTTTGAAGAAAGTGTAGCATAGTTTTCATCAGGTTCTTCATCAGTGGAGTCATCACAGGAAGATTGAGAAGATACCTTGGAGCTCTTGGCCATGGAGTAGAAGGCAGGAGTGGTATCTTCAGCCTCATCATCAACTTGGTGAGTGACAAATTCCTCAGTGCTGAAGATTGAGTTGCTGTCCAAATCTTTGGCAAGAGCAAGACCAGACACGCCTTCAGATTCTTCAGACTCTTCTTCCTCAGCTTCAGGATTAGAATGAGATTCTTCAGAATCCAATTCCTTGACGAGATATGTGCGAGCCTTGCGGGAATTGTTGTGCTTGTATCCAGCTGACTTTGAGGATCGTGAGGATTTTTTCTTTGACATTTCATCAGAACTGTCATCTTTCCCTTTTCTCTTCTTCTTCATCTTAGCTTCCTTTTCCCAGAGAGGACATTCAACGATGTAATGGCCAGGTTTCTTGCATTTGTGGCATACTCTTTTTCTTGAGTCGACAGAGGCATCATCTTTGCTTCTTCTTGAGGACGATCTTGAGGAATTTTCTAATCGATTCTTCTTCGTGAACTTTTGGAACTTTTTGGTGAGGAGAGCCAATTCCCGACTGAGAGCTTCAGGATCATCAGAGTTAGGTCCAGACTCTTCATCAGATGACACCTTTTGTGCCTTAGCTTTTACCGCGCGGACATTTGGGGTGGAGCCATATAAGTCTCGTTTCTTAGACAGATTCAGTTCATCAGCATTGATGCACTCGAGGATATCAGCAGGGTCGAGGGTCTTGAAGTCAGCCAGTTATTGAATCATCAGTGATAGAAACTCAAATGAGTCATCCAGAGATCTCAGTAGTTTCTTCACCACTTCGTGATCAGTGATATCAGTGGCACCCAGTGCTTGAAGCTCATTTGATATATCAGTGAGCCTGTCAAAGTTTTTCTGCACATGTTCATTGTCCAACCTTTTGAACCTGTTGAAGAGACTGCGAAGAGTATCAACTCGAGAGTCTCATTGTGTGGAAAGTCCCTCATTGACTTTTGGCAGTCTCATCCACATGTTCTTTGCAGTATCCAGACCGCTGATACGATTGAACTGAGATTTGTTGTGGTGACCACCAATGATGCTTCGAGCTTTCGCGTCGAGTTGCCATTTTCTCTTGACAACATCAGGAGGAGTTATCAAGGTAGCTTTAGGGATGCATTGATCAACAATATCCTAGAGATCTTTGTCAATAGCTTCAAGATGCATCCTCATCTTGTTCTTCCAGTACGGGTAGTCCGTACCATCGAAGCTGGGGAAGTTCGAAGAAATGTTCATTGTACATGAGGTCGACTGACGAGGGGGTGACCCCACGAATCCTACGTGTGAGGCTACCTAGTGCGTATGAAGACAGAAGGCCCGCTGGGAAGCTGCAACAAGCCCACGATTGGCCCAACCAAGCACCGACGTAGGAGTCCGCGACTAACATGGAAGGTGCAACTTGGCGTTCAAGGAAAGACTAGGATTAGGAAACTACCTATGTAACCTAGCACGGACTCCCCGAGACCTAGCCTAGTATATAAAGGCTGGGAGGAGAGACGTCTATCTCATCTCAATACGCATCTACTCATCCTAGCCTTGCAAGAACTCGCCTTGGCCTCCACTGTAATCGCCCCCTCACGTAATAATATCGAGCAGGAAGTGATTCTCCTGTTAGCGGACGAGTATCGTCCACCCTGTGCCATCTCTATGACTAACCCAGGGTCCCTGACCATGGGATTTGCCGAGGTTGATCCCCGTCAATTGGCGCCGTCTATGGGAACTACACAGGTTGGAATCACGATCTCGGCGGTCCCGACTTCAAAAGATCGAGACTCGAGGACTAGAGCCAGATCCAATCCGCTCGAGAGATTCAAGTTCGCCGCAAGCGTCTCCGTCACCCCGTCAGGACCACCCAGCCTGCAGCAGAACAAGCCCAGCACCCAGCACCTCGACGACTGCCAGATCCATCACCGACGGAAAAGAACTCGACGACCCAGAAGACTAGCACAAGGAGGCTACTCGAGAATCCCACTTGAGGAGTCGCGGCGCGTGTCCAAAGGCTCGCCCATCAGTCGACGACCCGCCGCCGCCCGGAATCCCACCATGCGCTAAGACAGCGACTCCGAGACATAGTCCGGAGACTACTACGACCCGGATTGAAGGCCAGACGAATTCGACAACTTCATCCGCAATCAATCACTCAGCGACGGAATAAAACTTGACCCAAGATTCCACAGCCGAGCAGAAGACCCCTCGTAGATCTTCCAAGTCTCAAGGAGAAGAAGGCACGCCGGCTCCAGCAAACTCACAGCCAAAGAGCAACTGGAAGGACCTTGCGCGATTCATTGTTTTGAAGATAGTCAAGGACACCTTAGAGCAAGCCACACACTAGGAGATTGCTGCCTATTCGCCGAACTCTTCAACAGCCTCAAGGAGGAGAAGAAACGTGAAACCAAACACACTCGAAGAAGCATGCAGTCACACGCACCAAGTACAGAGGAGCAATATCCCGCGTCCCAGGGACGAATATGCATGATCCAAGAAGTAAGACCCTCAAAAGAAAAGCAAGATGCCTAAACCTTGCAGGCCGAAGCAACCGAAGACCTAAAGGCAACTGAAATCTACCAACTAAGCGGCGCCGAGACCAGCATCACCTTCTCACAAAGCGACCATCCGCCCGCAGTCCCGAGGCCTGGGCATGCACCCCTGGTCCTCGAAGCGCAGATCGGAGGATACGACATGGACAGAATCTTCATGGACGGAGGCAGCAGTCTAAACATAATCTTCGCCAGCACTCTACTCAAGATGTTCATCCCACAATCAATGTCGAAGAAGTCAGGAACCACAATATACGGCGTAGTCCCGGGAGAAGCAGCAACCTCCATCGGAGCAATACAACTTGATGTGATCTTCGGCAGCAAGCGCAACTTCACACAGCAGGCACTCGAGTTCGAAGTACTCGACTGGCAGTCGAAGTATCACGCCATACTCGGGCGACCGGCGTTCACACAGTTCATGGCGGTTCCACACTATGCATATCTCAAGCTCAAGATTCCAAGACCTGCAGGAATCATCACAGTCAAGGGAAGCTTCGTCAAATCGTACCAGTGCGACCGCGACTTCCACAAAGTCTCCGACACATTCGGATCCCAACAACAGCTCAAAGAAATAGCCATGGTGACGTACAAAAGCATATTTCCACAAGAAAACAGAAGAGAAACAAAGGAATTCGGTCGCGACTTCAGTGTCGACAGCGACACGATCACACACCAAGTACACCCAACAGACCCAGAGAAGACAGTCCGCGTATATGCCCACCTTCAAGAAAAGCAAGCAGCCGCCCTCATAACTTTCCTTCGCGAAGAGTGGAAAATTTTCGCCTGGTGCCCAGCCGACATGCCCGGGATACTACGAGAATTCACGGAACACGCACTTCACATCAAGCCAAACACGAAGCCAGTAAAATAGGCACTGCGACGGTTTTCAGAGCCCAAACGCAGAGCAATCGGAGAAGAAGTCAATCGATTATTCGACGCATAGTTCATCATAGAGACAAAGAAAGCAACATGGATATCAAACCCAGTCCTAGTCCCTAAAAAGGACACCGAGGTACTGAGGATGTGCGTTGACTACGGGGCCATCAATAAGAACTGCCCAAAAGACCACTTACCCCTGCCAAGAATCGATCAAATAATCGACTCCACAGCAGGATGCGACCTCCTCTCCTTCCTCGACGCATACTCAGGATACAATCAGATCAGGATGAAGGAAGAAGACGAAGAGCACACCTCATTCATCACCACCTATGGAGTATTCTGCTACCAAAAATGCCTTTTGGCCTAAAAAACGCGGGAGCCACGTACCATCGGATGATGCAAGCATGCTTGAGAGACCAGATCGGCAGGAACGTTCAAGTCTACGTGGACGTCATCTTCATCAAAACCTACAGCGCAAACATGCTACTCGACGACCTCCGCGAGACATTCACGGCCCTCAACAAGTACAGGATTAAGCTCAATCCCAAAAAATGCGTGTTTGGCGTCCCAGCTGGTAAACTTCGCGGATACATGGTATCTGCCCGAGGAATCGAAGCAAACCCGGAAATGGTGCAAGCAATCGCCAAGATACAAAGGCCAACCAACATTAGAGGAATACAACAGCTCACAGGAAATCTCGCAACACTGAGCCGCTTCATCAGCAGGTTGGGCAAAAGAACTTTGCCATTTTACAAACTCCTGAGAAAGGGAGAAAAATTCGAATGGACCGAGGAAGCAAGCAACGCATTCGCAGACTTAAAGAAGACCCTCTCGACCCCACCAATCTTGGCGGTGCCTAAAGAAAAGGAAAAGTTGTATCTCTACATAGCAGCACGCAGTACTGTCGTGAGCACAGTACTCGTTGTCGAACTGGCAGAAGAAGGGAAAATCATCCAGAGCATCCAGAGACCAATCTACTACCTCAGCACGCTACTCACAAAGCCACATCAACGGTATCCACTCTACCAGAAACTCCTGTTCGCCATCATCATGACCTCCAGGAAAGTATCGCACTACTTCGACGAACACTCCATCACAATCGTGAGCAGCGCACCACTCGCGGACATCCTCAACAACCCCGGAGCGACCGGTCGAGTCGCTGAGTGGAACATGGAGCTCATCCCACGAGACCTGCAGTTCAAACACCCAACATCAATCAAAGGCCAAGTACTCCCAGATTTCCTGGTCGAGTGGGCAGAAGTCCAAACACCAGGCCCCCCAGACCTATCCAATTCATGGACGATGTACTTCGATGGATCCAAAAGACAGCAAGGAGACGAAGCAGGCGTCATCCTAGTATCCTCCAAAGGAACGAAGCTCAAATACATCCTCCGGATCAATTTCAGCAACGCCACCAACAACGAATCAGAGTACGAGGCGCTAATTCATGGCATGCGCATGGAAAAGACTTGCGGTGCCACTCGCCTATCGATCTATGGCGACTCCGACCTCGCCGTCCAGCAGGCAATGAGAGACTGTAAAGCAGTCGCAGACAACATGGCAGCTTACCAGAAGCTCTACAACACGCTAGAAGGAGGATTCGACGGCTGTGAACTCAACTACATCCCCAGAACAAACAATACAGAAGCCGACGAACTCGGGAACATCGGGTCGACTCGAGGACCAATACCACCAGGCGTTTTACTCAAAAGCATCAATCAGAGTTCAACAAAAGCAAAGCCAGCGGAGCCCAAAGCAGTCGTAGAAGAAGACGACAAAAATGAGCCAGCACAGGTGGTGGCAACGAGCGCAGCCGACGCTACAAACAGCCAAGCAATCGAAGCTGAAGCACCAGCAGCACTCGAAGACCCGGCCTGGGCAAGACCTTTTCTTCGATTCCTAATCGAAGGCACCCTACCGCAAGACGTTGCAGAAGACCGACGCATCAGTCGGCGATCCAAAGCATTCACAGTGATCAACATACAACTCTACGAGCGGAGCATTTCCCAGGTCCTACAAAAATGCATAGACGAGGAACACGGCAAAGCCCTACTACTGGAGATTCACGAAGGCACCTGCGGGCAACATGCCAGCAGTCGAGCACTCGTGGAAAAAGCCTTTCGAGCAGGATTCTATTGGGCAACCGCCATGAGAAATGCAGAGGATATTGTACGGCGTTGCATCGCGTCCCAAAAATTCGCTAGTAGGCCGCACGCCCCAGCATCAGAACTCAAAACCATACCACTATCATGGCCATTCGCCACATGGGGACTCGACATGGTAGGCCCGCTCAAGAAATCATCAAAAGGAGGAAGAACACATCTATTGGTCGCAGTCGACAAATTCACCAAATGGACTGAGTCAGTACCAATCACCAGCTCAACAGCCCTCACAGCAGTCAACTTCATCAAATCAATCATCTTCAGATTCGGAATACCACACAACATCATCACGAACAATGGTACAAACTTCACAGCAGCATAATTCCAAAACTTCTGCCAGGAGTTGGGCATCAAAATCAACTACACATCAGTCGCAAACCCGCAGTCCAATGGCCAAGTGAAGAAAGCAAACGGCTTAGTATGCGGAGGAATAAAGAAGCGACTCCTGGCACCACTCGAGCAAGCCGCAGGCAACTGGATAGAAGAGCTCCCCGCACTTATATGGAGCCTACGCACCACCCCGAATAGCTCAACCCAATATACGCCCTTCTTCTTGGTATACGGGGAAGAAGCAGTGCTACCACATGACCTAAAATTGAGAGCACCCAGAATCTCAGGGTACGAAGAAGAAGAGGCAGAAGAAGCACTGCAGAATGAAAAAGACGTAGCAGACGAAGCCCGAGACACGGCCATCACAAGATCTGAAGGGTACCAGGACAAGCTGCGTACATATCAAAGCAGCCGCCTGCGGACCAGATCGTTTAACAAAGGAGACCTTGTGCTACGGCTAATACAGGAAAAAGTGCACAAACTTTCCCCACAATGGGAAGGGCCGTTCATCATCACGGAATTCATAGGAGGAGGACCATACAGATTGGCGAATCCGACGACCAATGAGGACGTGGGAAATCCATGGAACGTAGCGTACCTACGCTTGTTCTACCCATAAGTATCCCAGGCATTATCAAAACATCGGCAGCAACACTGATCGGCAACTCATGTAAAAATTCAACGTAATAAAGCAATGTTTCCCAAAACATCTTACAAGCACTCGAGAGCTCGAGCCTAGAACTCCCCCCGAGAGACGCTATCTTCGCAAATGCGGCCTTTTACTTGCAAGCACTCGGGGGATCGAGCCTAGAACTCCCCCCGAGAGACACTATCTTCGCAAACGCGACCTTTTACTTACAAGCACTCGGGGGCTCGAGCCTAGAACTCCCCCCGAGAGACGCTATCTTCGCAAAAGCGACTTTTACTTACAAGAACTCGGGGGCTCGAGCCTAGAACTCCCCCCAAGAGACGCTATCTTCGCAAACGCGACCTTTTACGTACAAGCACTCGGGGGCTCGAGCATAGAACTCCCCCCGAGAGACGCTATCTTCGCAAAAGCGACTTTTACTTACAAGCACTCGGGGGCTCGAGCCTAGAACTCCCCTCGAGAAACTATATCCTCGCAAACGCGACTGTTACTTAAGACCCGGGGGCTCAGCCATAAAACTCCCCTAAAAGAAGTCATCCTCAGCAAAGACACGACTATCGACAAAAGAGAAAACCCAGGCAAAAGAAAGTTGCAAAATCGCACGATTCATTAGTCTTCACCCGATCGCACGCGATCGCCTAAAGACTCGGGGGCTACTCCCATCGGGAGCGCTGACGCGCACCCGATCTAGACTTGAAAAAATTCAAAGACAACCAAAAACCGGTGAAGCAAAAATTCATAAAGCCTGTGCTCGATTCTGCAAATCAAACACAGCCTCGGGGGCTACTCCCATCGGGAGCGCTGGCGCGCACCCGAGAAGACACCCTCATCACAAAGGAGTCGAAGGCACCCTCATTACAATGGAGTCGAAGACACTCTCATCACAAAGGAGTCGAAGGCACTCTCATTACAATGTAGTCGAAGACACTATCATCACAAAGGAGTCGAAGGCACTCTCATTACAAAGGAGTCGAAGATAACTCTCATTACAAAGGAGTGGAAGGCGTTTCATTACAAAGAAATCGAAACGACAGTTTTCCATTACAGAAGGACCTGCAGAACTACAAGTTGGGCTACATTCAAACTTCTACATGTGTGCTCATGCTGAGATAATTGGCACTTTCGTGCCACAGCCTAGCGGGCATCATCACAGACAAAGTAGCAGCCCAGCCAAAGAAGAAGCTCGCCGTCCTCCAGTTCTACAAGGTGCCTCGCCTACTGCCGCTGCCGCTTGACGATTGGCTTGACGTCCAGTTCTTCCTTAGAACTAGAAGAGCAAACACCATCGCCCGAAGAAAAAGACACGGGAGAAGCAGGCGAACCACCACTCGAGCCTTCAGAATCGCTGCTGCTGTCTCCTCACAGTACGGATCCAGACGATTGCCACCAGCATCAAACGCACGGATAATAAAAGTATGTTCGCCGTCAAAGCAACAGCAAAGACTGTCCCCGCTGCGCAGATTCAGCCGACGAGAAAACGTCCTCCAACCAGAACCAAGAAAGATCAAGGACGAAGCATCAACTTCGAACTCCACCCAAGAAGAAGAATGAGAGCTCCCGTGAAGATGGAGCCAGAAACCCTTCAAGTTACCCTTAGAAGCAATGGAGGCAAACGAAAAGGGAAGACGAATCCGGGCAGCATCCCGGCTAAGAACATGCAAAAGAAAGTCATAGCGCGAAAAACCCTCCTCCATGAAGGAAGATGAAGAAAGCACCAATGTGGCACCATGGCGTCCACCTCGTGAAGAACGAGGAGTGCGGCCACCACGACCACGGCGGCCACGACTTCGCCCAGCCACACTTCTACCATGCTTGGGTGACATATGAAGAAAAAAGAAGAAGAAGAAGAGAAAGATGCGAAGAATGGACGCAAGGACGGGCAACCAAAAGAAGAATTTATAGCTCAATCCAAGGGCAAACGAGGAAAAACACACAGAAGCCTAGGCGGCGTCATCATTGCGTCAAAGCCGGCCAAGCCTGGGCAAGACCTTTTCTTCGATTCCTAATCGAAGGCACCCTACCGCAAGACGTTGCAGAAGACCGACGCATCAGTCGGCGATCCAAAGAATTCACAGTGATCAACATACAACTCTACGAGCGGAGCATTTCCCAGGTCCTACAAAAATGCATAGACGAGGAAGACGGCAAAGCCCTACTACTGGAGATTCACGAAGGCACCTGCGGGCAACATGCCAGCAGTCGAGCACTCGTGGAAAAAGCCTTTCGAGCAGGATTCTATTGGGCAACCGCCATGAGAAATGCAGAGGATATTGTACGGCGTTGCATCGCGTCCCAAAAATTCGCTAGTAGGCCGCACGCCCCAGCATCAGAACTCAAAACCATACCACTATCATCGCCATTCGCCACATGGGGACTCGACATGGTAGGCCCGCTCAAGAAATCATCAAAAGGAGGAAGAACACATCTATTGGTCGCAGTCGACAAATTCACCAAATGGACTGAGGCAGTACCAATCACCAGCTCAACAGCCCTCACAGCAGTCAACTTCATCAAATCAATCATCTTCAGATTCGGAATACCACACAACATCATCACGAACAATGGTACAAACTTCACAGCAGCATAATTCCAAAACTTCTGCCAGGAGTTGGGCATCAAAATCAACTACACATCAGTCGCAAACCCGCAGTCCAATGGCCAAGTGAAGAAAGCAAACGGCTTAGTATGCGGAGGAATAAAGAAGCGACTCCTGGCACCACTCGAGCAAGCCGCAGGCAACTGGATAGAAGAGCTCCCCGCACTTATATGGAGCCTACGCACCACCCCGAATAGCTCAACCCAATATACGCCCTTCTTCTTGGTATACGGGGAAGAAGCAGTGCTACCACATGACCTAAAATTGAGAGCACCCAGAATCTCAGGGTACGAAGAAGAAGAGGCAGAAGAAGCACTGCAGAATGAAAAAGACGTAGCAGACGAAGCCCGAGACACGGCCATCACAAGATCTGAAGGGTACCAGGACAAGCTGCGTACATATCAAAGCAGCCGCCTGCGGACCAGATCGTTTAACAAAGGAGACCTTGTGCTACGGCTAATACAGGAAAAAGTGCACAAACTTTCCCCACAATGGGAAGGGCCGTTCATCATCACGGAAGTCATAGGAGGAGGACCATACAGATTGGCGAATCCGACGACCAATGAGGATGTGGGAAATCCATGGAACGTAGCGTACCTACGCTTGTTCTACCCATAAGTATCCCAGGCATTATCAAAACATCGGCAGCAACACTGATCGGCAACTCATGTAAAAATTCAACGTAATAAAGCAATGTTTCCCAAAACATCTTACAAGCACTCGAGAGCTCGAGCCTAGAACTCCCCCCGAGAGACGCTATCTTCGCAAATGCGGCCTTTTACTTGCAAGCACTCGGGGGATCGAGCCTAGAACTCCCCCCGAGAGACACTATCTTCGCAAACGCGACCTTTTACTTACAAGCACTCGGGGGCTCGAGCCTAGAACTCCCCCCGAGAGACGCTATCTTCGCAAAAGCGACTTTTACTTACAAGAACTCGGGGGCTCGAGCCTAGAACTCCCCCCAAGAGACGCTATCTTCGCAAACGCGACCTTTTACGTACAAGCACTCGGGGGCTCGAGCATAGAACTCCCCCCGAGAGACGCTATCTTCGCAAAAGCGACTTTTACTTACAAGCACTCGGGGGCTCGAGCCTAGAACTCCCCTCGAGAAACTATATCCTCGCAAACGCGACTGTTACTTAAGACCCGGGGGCTCAGCCATAAAACTCTCCTAAAAGAAGTCATCCTCAGCAAAGACACGACTATCGACAAAAGAGAAAACCCAGGCAAAAGAAAGTTGCAAAATCGCACGATTCATTAGTCTTCACCCGATCGCACGCGATCGCCTAAAGACTCGGGGGCTACTCCCATCGGGAGCGCTGACGCGCACCCGATCTAGACTTGAAAAAATTCAAAGACAACCAAAAACCGGTGAAGCAAAAATTCATAAAGCCTGTGCTCGATTCTGGAAATCAAACACAGCCTCGGGGGCTACTCCCATCGGGAGCGCTGGCGCGCACCCGAGAAGACACCCTCATCACAAAGGAGTCGAAGGCACCCTCATTACAAAGGAGTCGAAGACACTCTCATCACAAAGGAGTCGAAGGCACTCTCATTACAATGTAGTCGAAGACACTATCATCACAAAGGAGTCGAAGGCACTCTCATTACAAAGGAGTCGAAGATAACTCTCATTACAAAGGAGTGGAAGGCGTTTCATTACAAAGAAATCGAAACGACAGTTTTCCATTACAGAAGGACCTGCAGAACTACAAGTTGGGCTACATTCAAACTTCTACATGTGTGCTCATGCTGAGATAATTGGCACTTTCGTGCCACAGCCTAGCGGGCATCATCACAGACAAAGTAGCAGCCCAGCCAAAGAAGAAGCTCGCCGTCCTCCAGTTCTACAAGGTGCCTCGCCTACTGCCGCTGCCGCTTGACGATTGGCTTGACGTCCAGTTCTTCCTTAGAACTAGAAGAGGAAACACCATCGCCCGAAGAAAAAGACACCGGAGAAGCAGGCGAACCACCACTCGAGCCTTCAGAATCGCTGCTGCTGTCTCCTCACAGTACGGATCCAGACGATTGCCACCAGCATCAAACGCACGGATAATAAAAGTATGTTCGCCGTCAAAGCAACAAAAAAGACTGTCCCCGCTGCGCAGATTCAGCCGACGAGAAAACATCCTCCAACCAGAACCAAGAAAGATCAAGGACGAAGCATCAACTTCGAACTCCACCCAAGAAGAAGAATGAGAGCTCCCGTGAAGATGGAGCCAGAAACCCTTCAAGTTACCCTTAGAAGCAATGGAGGCAAACGAAAAGGGAAGACGAATACGGGCAGCATCCCGGCTAAGAACACGCAAAAGAAAGTCATAGCGCGAAAAACCCTCCTCCATGAAGGAAGAGGAAGAAAGCACCAACGTGGCACCATGGCGTCCACCTCGTGAAGAACGAGGAGTGCGGCCACCACGACCACGGCGGCCACGACTTCGCCCAGCCACACTTCTACCATGCTTGGGTGACATATGAAGAAAAAAGAAGAAGAAGAAGAGAAAGATGCGAAGAATGGACGCAAGGACGGGCAACCAAAAGAAGAATTTATAGCTCAATCCAAGGGCAAACGAGGAAAAACACACAGAAGCCTAGGCGGCGTCATCATTGCGTCAAAGACGGCCAGGCCTGGGCAAGACCTTTTCTTCGATTCCTAATCGAAGGCACCCTACCGCAAGACGTTGCAGAAGACCGACGCATCAGTCGGCGATCCAAAGCATTCACAGTGATCAACATACAACTCTACGAGCGGAGCATTTCCCAGGTCCTACAAAAATGCATAGACGAGGAAGACGGCAAAGCCCTACTATTGGAGATTCACGAAGGCACCTGCGGGCAACATGCCAGCAGTCGAGCACTCGTGGAAAAACCCTTTCGAGCAGGATTCTATTGGGCAACCGCCATGAGAAATGCAGAGGATATTGTACGGCGTTGCATCGCGTCCCAAAAATTCGCTAGTAGGCCGCACGCCCCAGCATCAGAACTCAAAACCATACCACTATCATCGCCATTCGCCACATGGGGACTCGACATGGTAGGCCCGCTCAAGAAATCATCAAAAGGAGGAAGAACACATCTATTGGTCGCAGTCGACAAATTCACCAAATGGACTGAGGCAGTACCAATCACTAGCTCAACAGCCCTCACAGCAGTCAACTTCATCAAATCAATCATCTTCAGATTCGGAATACCACACAACATCATCACGAACAATGGTACAAACTTCACAGCAGCATAATTCCAAAACTTCTGCCAGGAGTTGGGCATCAAAATCAACTACGCATCAGTCGCAAACCCCCAGTCCAATGGCCAAGTGAAGAAAGCAAACGACTTAGTATGCGGAGGAATAAAGAAGCGACTCCTGGCACCACTCGAGCAAGCCGCAGGCAACTGGATAGAAGAGCTCCCCGCACTTATATGGAGCCTACGCACCACCCCGAATAGCTCAACCCAATATACGCCCTTCTTCTTGGTATACGGGGAAGAAGCAGTGCTACCACATGACCTAGAATTGAGAGCACCCAGAATCTCAGGGTACGAAGAAGAAGAGGCAGAAGAAGCACTGCAGAATGAAAAAGACGTAGCAGACGAAGCCCGAGACACGGCCATCACAAGATCTGAAGGGTACCAGGACAAGCTGCGTACATATCAAAGCAGCCGCCTGCGGACCAGATCGTTTAACAAAGGAGACCTTGTGCTACGGCTAATACAGGAAAAAGTGCACAAACTTTCCCCACAATGGGAAGGGCCGTTCATCATCACGGAAGTCATAGGAGGAGGACCATACAGATTGGCGAATCCGACGACCAATGAGGACGTGGGAAATCCATGGAACGTGGCGTACCTACGCTTGTTCTACCCATAAGTATCCCAGGCATTATCAAAACATCGGCAGCAGCACTGATCGGCAACTCATGTAAAAATTCAAAGGAATAAAGCAATGTTTCCCAAAACATCTTACAAGCACTCGAGAGCTCGAGCCTAGAACTCCCCCCGAGAGACGCTATCTTCGCAAACGCGGCCTTTTACTTGCAAGCACTCGGGGGATCGAGCCTAGAACTCCCCCCGAGAGACACTATCTTCGCAAACGCGGCCTTTTACTTACAAGCACTCGGGGGCTCGAGCCTAGAACTCCCCCCGAGAGACGCTATCTTCGCAAAAGCGACTTTTACTTACAAGAACTCGGGGGCTCGAGCCTAGAACTCCCCCCAAGAGACGCTATCTTCGCAAACGCGACCTTTTACGTACAAGCACTCGGGGGCTCGAGCATAGAACTCCCCCCGAGAGACGCTATCTTCGCAAAAGCGACTTTTACTTACAAGCACTCGGGGGCTCGAGCCTAGAACTCACCTCGAGAAACTATATCCTCGCAAACGCGACTGTTACTTAAGACCCGGGGGCTCAGCCATAAAACTCCCCTAAAAGAAGTCATCCTCAGCAAAGACACGACTATCGACAAAACACAAAACCCAGGCAAAAGAAAGTTGCAAAATCGCACGATTCATTAGTCTTCACCCGATCGCACGCGATCGCCTAAAGACTCGGGGGCTACTCCCATCGGGAGCGCTGACGCGCACTCGATCTAGACTTGAAAAAATTCAAAGACAACCAAAAACCGGTGAAGCAAAAATTCATAAAGCCTGTGCTCGATACTGCAAATCAAACACAGCCTCGGGGGCTACTCCCATCGGGAGCGCTGGCGCGCACCCGAGAAGACACCCTCATCACAAAGGAGTCGAAGGCACCCTCATTACAAAGGAGTCGAAGACACTCTCATCACAAAGGAGTCGAAGGCACTCTCATTACAATGTAGTCGAAGACACTATCATCACAAAGGAGTCGAAGGCACTCTCATTACAAAGGAGTCGAAGATAACTCTCATTACAAAGGAGTGGAAGGCGTTTCATTACAAAGAAATCGAAACGACAGTTTTCCATTACAGAAGGACCTGCAGAACTACAAGTTGGGCTACATTCAAACTTCTACATGTGTGCTCATGCTGAGATAATTGGCACTTTCGTGCCACAGCCTAGCGGGCATCATCACAGACAAAGTAGCAGCCCAGCCAAAGAAGAAGCTCGCCGTCCTCCAGTTCTACAAGGTGCCTCGCCTACTGCCGCTGCCGCTTGACGATTGGCTTGACGTCCAGTTCTTCCTTAGAACTAGAAGAGGAAACACCATCGCCCGAAGAAAAAGACACCGGAGAAGCAGGCGAACCACCACTCGAGCCTTCAGAATCGCTGCTGCTGTCTCCTCACAGTACGGATCCAGACGATTGCCACCAGCATCAAACGCACGGATAATAAAAGTATGTTCGCCGTCAAAGCAACAAAAAAGACTGTCCCCGCTGCGCAGATTCAGCCGACGAGAAAACATCCTCCAACCAGAACCAAGAAAGATCAAGGACGAAGCATCAACTTCGAACTCCACCCAAGAAGAAGAATGAGAGCTCCCGTGAAGATGGAGCCAGAAACCCTTCAAGTTACCCTTAGAAGCAATGGAGGCAAACGAAAAGGGAAGACGAATACGGGCAGCATCCCGGCTAAGAACACGCAAAAGAAAGTCATAGCGCGAAAAACCCTCCTCCATGAAGGAAGAGGAAGAAAGCACCAACGTGGCACCATGGCGTCCACCTCGTGAAGAACGAGGAGTGCGGCCACCACGACCACGGCGGCCACGACTTCGCCCAGCCACACTTCTACCATGCTTGGGTGACATATGAAGAAAAAAGAAGAAGAAGAAGAGAAAGATGCGAAGAATGGACGCAAGGACGGGCAACCAAAAGAAGAATTTATAGCTCAATCCAAGGGCAAACGAGGAAAAACACACAGAAGCCTAGGCGGCGTCATCATTGCGTCAAAGACGGCCAGGCCTGGGCAAGACCTTTTCTTCGATTCCTAATCGAAGGCACCCTACCGCAAGACGTTGCAGAAGACCGACGCATCAGTCGGCGATCCAAAGCATTCACAGTGATCAACATACAACTCTACGAGCGGAGCATTTCCCAGGTCCTACAAAAATGCATAGACGAGGAAGACGGCAAAGCCCTACTACTGGAGATTCACGAAGGCACCTGCGGGCAACATGCCAGCAGTCGAGCACTCGTGGAAAAAGCCTTTCGAGCAGGATTCTATTGGGCAACCGCCATGAGAAATGCAGAGGATATTGTACGGCGTTGCATCGCGTCCCAAAAATTCGCTAGTAGGCCGCACGCCCCAGCATCAGAACTCAAAACCATACCACTATCATCGCCATTCGCCACATGGGGACTCGACATGGTAGGCCCGCTCAAGAAATCATCATAAGGAGGAAGAACACATCTATTGGTCGCAGTCGACAAATTCACCAAATGGACTGAGGCAGTACCAATCACTAGCTCAACAGCCCTCACAGCAGTCAACTTCATCAAATCAATCATCTTCAGATTCGGAATACCACACAACATCGTCACGAACAATGGTACAAACTTCACAGCAGCATAATTCCAAAACTTCTGCCAGGAGTTGGGCATCAAAATCAACTACGCATCAGTCGCAAACCCCCAGTCCAATGGCCAAGTGAAGAAAGCAAACGGCTTAGTATGCGGAGGAATAAAGAAGCGACTCCTGGCACCACTCGAGCAAGCCGCAGGCAACTGGATAGAAGAGCTCCCCGCACTTATATGGAGCCTACGCACCACCCCGAATAGCTCAACCCAATATACGCCCTTCTTTTTGGTATACGGGGAAGAAGCAGTGCTACCACATGACCTAGAATTGAGAGCACCCAGAATCTCAGGGTACGAAGAAGAAGAGGCAGAAGAAGCACTGCAGAATGAAAAACACGTAGCAGACGAAGCCCGAGACACGGCCATCACAAGATCTGAAGGGTACCAGGACAAGCTGCGTACATATCAAAGCAGCCGCCTGCGGACCAGATCGTTTAACAAAGGAGACCTTGTGCTACGGCTAATACAGGAAAAAGTGCACAAACTTTCCCCACAATGGGAAGGGCCGTTCATCATCACGGAAGTCATAGGAGGAGGACCATACAGATTGGCGAATCCGACGACCAATGAGGACGTGGGAAATCCATGGAACGTAGCGTACCTACGCTTGTTCTACCCATAAGTATCCCAGGCATTATCAAAACATCGGCAGCAGCATTGATCGGCAACTCATGTAAAAATTCAAAGGAATAAAGCAATGTTTCCCAAAACATCTTACAAGCACTCGAGAGCTCGAGCCTAGAACTCCCCCCGAGAGACGCTATCTTCGCAAACGCGGCCTTTTACTTGCAAGCACTCGGGGGATCGAGCCTAGAACTCCCCCCGAGAGACACTATCTTCGCAAACGCGGCCTTTTACTTACAAGCACTCGGGGGCTCGAGCCTAGAACTCCCCCCGAGAGACGCTATCTTCGCAAAAGCGACTTTTACTTACAAGAACTCGGGGGCTCGAGCCTAGAACTCCCCCCAAGAGACGCTATCTTCGCAAACGCGACCTTTTACGTACAAGCACTCGGGGGCTCGAGCATAGAACTCCCCCCGAGAGACGCTATCTTCGCAAAAGCGACTTTTACTTACAAGCACTCGGGGGCTCGAGCCTAGAACTCACCTCGAGAAACTATATCCTCGCAAACGCGACTGTTACTTAAGACCCGGGGGCTCAGCCATAAAACTCCCCTAAAAGAAGTCATCCTCAGCAAAGACACGACTATCGACACAACACAAAACCCAGGCAAAAGAAAGTTGCAAAATCGCACGATTCATTAGTCTTCACCCGATCGCACGCGATCGCCTAAAGACTCGTGGGCTACTCCCATCGGGAGCGCTGACGCGCACCCGATCTAGACTTGAAAAAATTCAAAGACAACCAAAAACCGGTGAAGCAAAAATTCATAAAGCCTGTGCTCGATACTGCAAATCAAACACAGCCTCGGGGGCTACTCCCATCGGGAGCGCTGGCGCGCACCCGAGAAGACACCCTCATCACAAAGGAGTCGAAGGCACCCTCATTACAAAGGAGTCGAAGACACTCTCATCACAAAGGAGTCGAAGGCACTCTCATTACAATGTAGTCGAAGACACTATCATCACAAAGGAGTCGAAGGCACTCTCATTACAAAGGAGTCGAAGATAACTCTCATTACAAAGGAGTGGAAGGCGTTTCATTACAAAGAAATCGAAACGACAGTTTGCCATTACAGAAGGACCTGCAGAACTACAAGTTGGGCTACATTCAAACTTCTACATGTGTGCTCATGCTGAGATAATTGGCACTTTCGTGCCACAGCCTAGCGGGCATCATCACAGACAAAGTAGCAGCCCAGCCAAAGAAGAAGCTCGCCGTCCTCCAGTTCTACAAGGTGCCTCGCCTACTGCCGCTGCCGCTTGACGATTGGCTTGACGTCCAGTTCTTCCTTAGAACTAGAAGAGCAAACACCATCGCCCGAAGAAAAAGACACGGGAGAAGCAGGCGAACCACCACTCGAGCCTTCAGAATCGCTGCTGCTGTCTCCTCACAGTACGGATCCAGACGATTGCCACCAGCATCAAACGCACGGATAATAAAAGTATGTTCGCCGTCAAAGCAACAGCAAAGACTGTCCCCGCTGCGCAGATTCAGCCGACGAGAAAACGTCCTCCAACCAGAACCAAGAAAGATCAAGGACGAAGCATCAACTTCGAACTCCACCCAAGAAGAAGAATGAGAGCTCCCGTGAAGATGGAGCCAGAAACCCTTCAAGTTACCCTTAGAAGCAATGGAGGCAAACGAAAAGAGAAGACGAATCCGGGCAGCATCCCGGCTAAGAACACGCAAAAGAAAGTCATAGCGCGAAAAACCCTCCTCCATGAAGGAAGAGGAAGAAAGCACCAACGTGGCACCATGGCGTCCACCTCGTGAAGAACGAGGAGTGCGGCGACCACGACCACGGCGGCCACAACTTCGCCCAGCCACACTTCTACCATGCTTGGGTGACATATGAACAAAAAAGAAGAAGAAGAAGAGAAAGATGCGAAGAATGGACGCAAGGACGGGCAACCAAAAGAAGAATTTATAGCTCAATCCAAGGGCAAACGAGGAAAAACACACAGAAGCCTAGGCGGCGTCATCATTGCGTCAAAGACGGCCAGGCCGGGCGTTACGAATTACAAGACAAAGATGCCTTCACACGGTCAGCATTATTTACAGGACACGTCAAGTCTCGCCGGTTCCCCAGACGAAGCCTTGGAAACCCAACGGGCAACAGGCAGCACAACGTCCAAACCATCATTATGATGGTCCAGAAGACGCGACGGATCAAGAAATCAAACATCATCACAGGTTATCCAACAGTATGACAGCACAACATATCAAGAAGGACAGATTAAAATAAAAACAGTTGGCCAAAAACCAAAAGATTTCAAAAGCCAGCTATACGTCCAAATTTTCTGACCCCACAAAATTCTTACTCCCATCGGGAGTACCTTTATTTGAGTTCGGGTGATCCCTCACCCCGAAGGCAAAATGTGCTCGAGTGATCACTCGCACCAGCAGAAAAACATACTCTCAGAGTTCGGGTGCTCCTTCACCCCGAAGACAATAAAGCATTCAAGTGATTACTCGCAAAAGAGATTCAGCAATTCAACAAACATGACTTACACGTGCACTTGACTACATTCCGAGTGGGTGCTATCTTATTTTCCTTGCGTGAGTTAGCTGCCAGGTCCGCGAGTGACGACTAAACCAACTCATTTGATTGATTATTCCAAGTGGGTACATCGTTAAATTAGGCTCCGTGCCTCTACAAAAAATAACTATGCCTGGGCTACGACACACTTTACCCAGATGCCACGCAAGCTTAGCGTGTAGGTAGGACCCCGCTGCGCAGAACGGCCGGGCCGGGACTTGCCGCAGATCGATTTCACTCCCGACCTTTTCCATGCGCTCGCATGATAGAAAGAGCCGTGCGGACGCGCTCAGGCTATGTTCTTAGACTGGTAGCAATTGATCCTATAAGACCTGCAGCCGCATGACTTTGCTTGACATCAGTGTTCCAAGTTCACGTCGAGGGATGTGGGCTTGATTGGGCTACTGTGGTATTTGTCACTAGCACAATTCACCAAGGCTCGACCAGTCGACTCCTTGGGCCCTTTCATCTTAGCAATCCCTCGAAATAGATATTGTCATGGCTCAAAACTGTCAGCGACCTGTGGCGATACCACACTTACAAACAATAAAGGCGCAGATGAATTCGAGTCCCTGTGCGACTCTTCCAGTCCCCTAGGCACTCGGGGGCTACGGACGAGGGGGTGACCCCACGACTCCTACGTGCGAGGCTACCTAGTGCGTATGAAGACAGAACGCCCGCTGGGAAGCTGCGAGAAGCCCACGATTGGCCCAACCAAGTACCGACGTAGGAGTCCGCGACTACCATGGAAGGTGCAACTTGGCGTACAAGGCAGGACTAGGATTAGGAAACTACCTATGTAACCTAGCACGGACTCCCCGAGACCTAGCCTAGTATATAAAGGCTGGGAGAGGAGACGTCTATCTCATCTCAATACGCATCTACTCATCCTAGCCTTGCGAGAACTCGCCTTGGCCTCCACTGTAATCGCCCCCTCACGTAATAATATCGAGCAGGAAGTGCTTCTCCTGTTAGCCGACAAGTATCGTCCAACCTGTGCCATCTCTATGACTAACCCAATGTCCCTGACCAGGGCATTTGCCGGGGTTGATCCCCGTCATCGACATAACTAAAACTCCAGGTGCTTAAACCAAATCACACAGAACAAGGGAGTACCTTGCTCTGATACCAATTGAAAGCGTAGTATATCGACCAGAGGGGGGTGAATGGGAGATTTTTAAATTTCTCGAGGAATTTCAATTTCCTCAGGACTGAGGAAATTCGAAATTGAGGAAACTCACAGAAAAATTACATAATGTAAACATGAGCACATAACATCATATTGCGGCAAAAATAAATTCTAATGGAAGTGTAGAAGTGTAACTGATGCAATGCATGAGGAATCAGAACAGATGAAACTCAGAGATGAAGGCATCACGACAAGTCATCAGTGCAGAAACAGAAGAGTAAGGTTTGAAGAAATAGCACCAGTGCACTGAATACACCTATTTGATAGAGGCTGGAGAGGCTGAGATTGAACTCACAAGACATAGTGTTCACCTTATTCTCCTTGAACTAAAGTCCTCATACTCCGTCTAGTCACTCACGTGACACTTCAAGGTAGACTCCCAAAACCTTCACAAACTCCGTTCACTCAGGGAAGTCACAATTGCATCTTGACTTCCTCAGAACGATGACTCCTACACCGGCTGGAAGATCACAGTCTTCAAGAGTAAAAATCTTTGGATGACTCGAACCAACTTCCTCGGAAATGCTCAACTACTTAGGCTGGTGGTTTTCCTCACTTATGTTCTTCAGGTTCCTCAGAGGTGGGTTTCTCTCAGATGACAAGTGTCAGTTTCTCTCTCAGAGTAGCCAACCCTCAATGGGGATGGGGGCGGCTATTTATAGCTGGGAGCAACCCCAGGTGAAAGTACATAAATGCCCATGCACAAAATTACCATCGTGCCCACCCTTCGGACCGTTGCTAGACAGGTTCTAGCCTCTTACCACGCGACACGTGGCATCGTCCAAAATATTCTCTCTCTCTCTCTCTTTTTCAGGAAAACTCCACTAGCAATTTCCTGACCCCTCAACGAAGGTAGATTCCTCAGTGTCCTGAAGAACAAGATCTCATACACCCGAGGAACTGAACCTCTACTGCATGAGATTTCTCTGCGTTTTCTTCATGATTTGTATTTGAGCACTTCCTCAGAAATACAGAACTCATTTTCCTCAACCCCTCTAACAGTGCGGTGTTTTCCTACGACTCAAGAAGTATAAAAGTCTTAACAAAGACTACGCTTCAACTTTTGCTTCAGCGCGAGTTGCCTCAGGATGACGCATGGCTTCTTTAGCATCAGCCGAATGCCTTAGGATCCTGATTCCTCAGGATTTCGCACCTCGACATTCTTCGGGAAAAGCATCGGTTTCTTCAATGTTCCTCAACATTTGGGGGGGTGGCGTCAACAACGGTGGTTAACCTCTTCTTCAGGGACCGTTCTCCTGTGTATACTCACAAAAACATCAGTCCCTTAACCGTTTTGTCATCAAATACTCCAAAACCTCAAAGGGGCACTAGATGCACTTACAATCACCTTGGTCCATGATACGCGAGAGATGATAATGGCTTCTCGCCCTTCGTTGGTTACCCCAAGTGGAAGGTGAGATGTCGGATAGCAGCAAATTTCCCTGGGTGAAGATACCAAGGTTTAGGTTGTCTCCCGTAGGTCTCCAAGGTCGACAAGTAGCTGGTAAATTGAACAATAGCGTCGTGCACAACCTAAGGCTGCTTACTTTACCTGGATCTGGACACACAACAAGTAATTTTGCTCCCAATGAAGTTCAGAGAGGTTGTCAATCTCTCCGGCCTTGTTGTTAATAAAGGATCAAACGCAAGAGATAAAGGATAACAGTGACTTCAACTAGAAAGTAATAGGGGAAGTAAATTGAGCGTGTAAAAAGTGATGAGAATATGGACCGGGGTCCCATAATGTTCACTAGTGATGTTTCTCCCCCAAAACTTCTATGCGAGGTAAACAAATCACAGCGGGGCAATTGATAGGATTAAAAACGCACCGCAATGCTAATTATGCTACAAAGAAAGGAATTTGATGAAAAGCATGGGCAGTATGCAAAAATAAGTAGACCGAAATCCAACTGCATCTACTACTAATCATCCACCTTGAGATATCTATCCAGAACATCTCACTGGTATTAAGTTGTGAGCCCCACCCAAAATGTAAACCCAAAGAAACAGACAACTGCCTTAAAAGAACTTTGCGTAAGGTAAACAATCCTTGCAACAGCGGTTAAAAGCACCATTGTTTTCCCCCTTGTGGAAACTGCACATCCCCTAGACTCATGTTTCTGTCACTCAAGCTAGTCATCAGGGGGCATGAACCCACAATTGAGCATAACGTTCCATCTTCGAGTCACTACCTACTACTTGGCCAAAGCAATAAACATCAACGGAGAACATGCAAGAATTACTCAAGAACAAAAATATAAAAGATAAGAACCAAATATATTACTAAATCACAATCTGAACATAGTCTCATAATCCATCAGATCCCAGCAAACTCAGCATAGCAACAACGGAAAGAATTACATAACTGCCTTGAAATGTAGGGGAGATCACAAGGTCTAATCCATGCAGAACAAAGAGGGGAGAAGAACATCACATAGCTATTGATCATGGACCCATGGTCCAATGTAGACTACTCACGGATCATCTGGGAAGCGTCCATGGTGGAGAAGAAGCTCCCGGAGGTCAATGCTCCCTCCGGCAGGATGCCGGGAAGAGGTCTGTTGGCGCTCTCGATTTTGGAAGCGTGGCGGCAGCGCAACAGAGGCGAGATCGCGAAAAAGGGTTCTGTCTTCCGAGGTTTCCCGTGACGGAGAATATATAGGCGAAGGGGGCAGGCAGGGGGGCCACGAGGGGTCCAGGCGGCCCCCTTGCGCGGCCCCACCCTAGGGCGCGCGGGGAAGGCGCCTAGGGCCCTGGTGGGTCCCTCTGGCCCCTCCTAGGTGATTCCCGAAGCTTCCGGTATGGTTATTTTTATTGTATTTTTCCGGAATTTTTGGAGCATTTTTAATATGGGGGAAACCTGAAATAGAAAAATAGCAGAAAACAAGAACTGGCACTTGGGTGCACTGAGTTAATAGGTTAGTCCAAATATGTTCAAAAGTGTATGAAAGTGTATATAAAACATAGCAATATCACACAAAACATGCATGGAGCAAGCATAAATTGTAGATACGTTTGGGACGTATCAACATCCCCAAGCTTAATTCCTGCTCGTCCACGAGTAGGTAAATGATAACAAGCATAATTTATGTGGTGACATGCTAACAACCATATAAGAACTTTGAAAGTAAAGCAATCAAGGTATGTAATTCAATTCAAGTCATAACAGGCAAGTGTCTATATTAGCATTGAAACAAGCAACATAAGAACATAAAGGTGCAAGAGCTCTTGCTGTCCGTGACTCGAATGTCTCCATATGGTGTTTGCGTGCAAGAAATGGGGGATGGGAATACGAGAGAAAAATATATTTGTTGAGAACTCAATCTACTAAAGTTTCACGCTTAGTCTTCTTTGGAATCTTATCTTGACTCGTCCCCAGACCACTAGCCAGGTACAACTCAATTTGATCCACTCCCTTTCAATATTTTGAGCACTCCTGCAACGGATGAGCGTAAGCACGAGAGTTGACACATCAATGATCTGAAAGGCTCACATCAATGATGAAAATCATAGGCGAGAAGGCCAACTGATGGATATGATGTGAGGAGTAGGGATTTCCATGCAACAGATGCACATATGATCTAAGAATAGCTCTCCAGTGGAACTAGTGGGGTGCATCCAACTTGCTCACTCAAGAAGACCTAGAGCTCGTTTGAGGAGGCTCATCATTAGAATATACAAGCCAAGTTCTATAGTGTGAAGGTCCCCACATAGCTATATGTATATATGATCATCTCTATGGAGTACAGGATATAGAGGGAGTATGAGTGTGGATCTTTCAAAGGGAATAGTAGTGTTTCCCCCTTTCTCTTTTTATTTTCTCAATGGATCTTTATATTTTACTCTCATTTGTCCTCTTTGGGATCTTTTAAATTTGTCCTCTTAGGGATCTTTTCCTCAATTAAGGGAAACACTATATTTTACAAGAAGTATAGAAGATATTCACACTTTACAAGGTACTGAACATAAAGAAGATGTAGCTATCATGATGTATGAAAATTTATGCCTCTACCAGGGTAGCAGGAATATGTATGACATGAAGATCAAGTCATGAGAAGGTGGACGTTGCATGGCAATATATATCGGAAAGGCTATGGAAATGCTTATATAGGTAGGTATGGTGTCTGTTTTGAGGAAAGATATAAGGAGGTTTATGATGACAGAGCTTATCATGCCAAGGGTTTGGATGCACCAGCTTATAACCCTCAACTGTAGGGGATCGAGATAGTCTTCCCGGGCAAGATAAACCAATTTATTGATTCGACACTTGGGGACACAAAGAATACGTGCAGGCTTTAACAGTTGAGTTGTCAGTTCAACCGCAGCTGAAATAAACACTTGCTTGCAAAAAAGTATTAGTAGCAATGGTAATATGGTAGTGGTAGTGTAGGTGATAATAGTGGTGGTGAAACAGCAAAACTAAAACAACGAAAGTAATCAACTAGTAACTAGCGGAAATAAACACTGTAGTCTAGGGAGATGGATGGTTGGGTGCTGCTTGCATGAGAACAAACATGTAATAGATTCTAACACGGGCAAGGCTCACAGAAAATAAAGGATCATCTAGGCAAATATCAAACATCAGGCATGTATCCCAAGGTAGTTGTATGTGCTTGCAATAAGAATTGTGCACAACATCTTTTGTCCTACCCTCCCGCTACGAACGGGGCCAAAAGGAACTTAGGGAGATTAAGGTTCTCCTGTCACAGAGCACCGGAACAAAGCATTAACATTTCATGGATACACGGAATCCTCAAATTATAGTCCATCCCCTTTGGTGTCCCAAGCTGTCACCATTGGGATCGCCGGTTCCGGACTATAATAGGTGAATACAACTCATAGATAGGATCAAGAACAACTCAAACTCAAGAAACAAAAGGGTGATCAGATCTGAAATCATGGGACTCGGGCCCAAAGTGATAAGCATTAAGAGCAACAAGTTGTAACAGGGATGATAAACACCAAGTAGATAATAGGCAACATGCCCCCAACAATCTGATGAACTGTTACATGATCTAACGCATCCAATCCCTACCCCCCCCCCTTTGCCTACAACAGGGATATACTCACACATGAGAGAAGAAGTCATGGAGGGGTGATCGAGAGGCGATGATGATGACGATGGCGATGATTTCCCCTCACCGGAGGCCAAAGCAGCCTCCATATTAGCTCTCCCGAAGAAGAATAGAGGGTGGCGGCGGATCCGCGACGTAGATTGGAAAAGCTACTTCTGTTCTGGAGTTTCCTCGCGGGGGGTAAAAATAGGGCGAAGGTAGGGAACCAGGGGGTGTGGGACCCACCCAGGAGGGTGCCCGGCACGGCCAGGGGCTGTGTCACGCCATGAACCCTTCTAGGTCCCCCAGGCTGCCCTGTGGCCCCCCTTTGGCATCGTCGAAGCTTCGGGAACGCTGATTTTTATATACTTTTTCCGGATTTTTTGTAGCGTACCTAAATATCCAGAAACATGCACAAAAGAAAACGACACTGGTAGCTCTGCTGAAAATAGCGTCAGTCCGGGTTAGTTTTGTCCAAATCATGCAAGAATGAAGTCAAAACAATAGCAAAAGTGTTTGGAAAAGTAGATACGTTTGAGACGTATCAACTCCCCCAAGCTTAACTATTGCTTGTCCTCAAGCAATTCAGTTCAATGAAGTGGACGCGACAAAGAAAACTTTGACAAACTCTTTTGATTCATTAGATGTAGATAAGCATGTACTACGAAAGAGTTTAGCAGGTTTTGACACCATTCTACAAGGACAATGCACGAAGCAATCCTTCTTTAATGTGATCAGTCACAAACAAACAAAAGTAAATAATATGCTGCTGAAAATCAATTCAAGATCACAATGCCCATAGCATGAACATATCAGAGTGGTATCTCGCTAGCCTCCATGAGTGAAGAAAAACATAAATGCAGAAGCTCCTCCGGAGTCTTAAAGGAGACTAGAACTAAGAACTCAAAGTAAGAAACATCACAATCATGCAAAAGACAATGTGGTACTTTGGGACAATGGATGTTACACTGAGAATGAAAATTATGCTCTCATAGTTGGTGCTTTGGAGAAAGGAAGGTGGATACTCTCGAACCGTGGATTTTGATGGCAAGGTTGAAAACCCGTGAAAGGAAGCAAAGACTAAACATGTACGAGAGATCTTGGTTTTGAAAACAGAGATAAAACGCTTTTGAGAAGTGCAACTTTCCAGTCAACGGTGAACGGTAAAGGTCTCTCAATATCTCCCATGCCAACCATATTAATGCCTTTTGCTTACACATGTTCCCTTATCCCTAAATCCTTTGATGGTCTACGGAACCTTTTATTTTGCCTCAAGTATGGAAGGAGGGTATCGTTCCATCTATCATAAGCAACATTTGGTCCATTTCATTCCATCATCAAGTATGGGGGAGGTGTAACTCTTATTTTTTTGAATTAACTAGTTAAAACTTTCATCAAAATATTATCGCATGGTAGATACTGATTTTCCCTCACCGCACCATGAGCTTGTACGGTTGCAAAAGGGAAGCTTTTGAATAAATTTCGAGATGGTACAGGAAAGTCTAAGTTAGGAGTGGCCGGTAAATACCACATATAGGTAGGTATGGTGGACTCAAATGGAACAACTGTGTTGAAAAGGAGTTTGGATGCACAAGCAGAATTCCGCTTAGTGCGAGTGAAGGCTAGCAAAAGACTGGGAAACGACCAACCAGAGAGCATAACGGCCATAATCATGCAAAGCGACAAAGCAACATTGAATCGGGCATGAAAGTGATATTACTAACTCAGAAGTAAAAAGATCATCAAGGCAGAACAAACGTTTTAGTCTTAACATGCGTGAACATGTGCCAAGTAAATCCAAGAATTCCCTGGACGGAAATACCACTTCAATATGCCAAACCATGAACAATGCAACGCATGTCAATCATTTCAAGCAACATGTTATGTACTCTAGCTATTTGAGACTAACCACAAAGAAAGCATCAACCACTAGGAAAGCATTGTAAACATAGCACTATGTCGCTACTAGATGGTCTCTAATCATAAGTACAGGCATAGGTACAAAAATAAAAACATAAAGAGTTCATACCGGCTTTCCTTGTTGCATCCCTTCCATCGATCTTCGTGATTATTTCCTTGTCACTTGCACGAATGAACGTAGGAAATTATAATCATCACGGAATCGAGCTGAAATCTGAAACAAAGCAAACTGAAGAGCAAAGGAAACATTTTTTGGGGGGGTCTCAAGGTTTAACAAAAACAAAAGAAAGGAGAAATCTTTTTGGGTTTTTGCAAATTAAAAGAACAAAGAAGAACAGGCAAAAACTTCAGAAAGATAAAAGCAAACAAAATGGATGATACAATGGAAGGGGAGGCGAGTACGTACTACCCCAAGCTTAGGCTTTTGTCCTAAGTTGGGCTCGTCTACTGCGGTTCCGAGGAGCCTCCTGCTCCGGGGTAGTACTGGTATGTCCATGGGTCGTAAGCGTCTTCCGGTGCGTACACCGAAGTCCTGGGATGCTCCCATGTAGAAGAAGAAGGTCCCGCCCCCCATCCAGAGGAAGGCCCTTCGTCCCATGGGGCGACGGTCTCCTCTTGGACGGGTGGATACACCACGTGCTCCTCCTCGTCTGGCACATCCCCCTCCATGGGGCCGTGAAACTGGTATCTCCCCATAATCTCATCAAACTCGGTATCTGAAAAGCGGTATCCGTTCCTGCGAGAAACATCAAACACAAGTGGTTCAGGTAGACGGATGATGCGTTCCGCATCGCCCTTAAACCGCAAAATATAATCAAGTGCATAACGGTCAGAGGCCTTGGTAACAAAGAAATGCCTCTTCATGGAAGCCAAGTCAAGGCTAACAAAAGGAAAAGTTGTATCATCTGGGCGCGGTTCTCCTTGGAGAAACTGCAAAATAAGTGTGGCATAAACGCCACCAAAGAGATCCCCCTTGTTGCTATTAGTAGCAAGGCGTCTAGCAATAAGAGGGCGTTCTCCATGATAGAAGTATCAGGCGTAGAAGTGCTGCTCGTGTTGTCTCAAGCCAACACCCCTCTAGAAATATAATACGCAAAATACCTGAGGTGAGGGAACAAAATATTGGAGATCTTCTAATGGTTGGAATTCCTCACTTCAGTGTTGAAGAATGAGTCGAGAAGGGTATTGATAGCCACGGTTTGAGAAATTTTCCTCCTCTTCTCGCCTATGTCGGGCAAACCTAAAGCTTCACAAAAGATACTCATAGGCATGGTTAGTAACCAGTCATAAATCTGAAAACACAATGGAATCACTTTCAGGATAAAACCTAAAACTGTTAACGAAAATAGCGGTGAGTGTTTCATACTGCGACACACGGCTCGTCACAAGCCGTGTCAAACCTGCTCTGGCACACATGGCGTCGAACTCCTCCTGTATGCCGGCATCCGCCATGAAATCTCTGCATGGAAATGCCATGGCCTTTGCGGGTGATGCATCCAACAACTCCAAGGGTACGATTTCTTCGTTGTAGATCACCCTCGTAGTTGAAGGTGAAGCTGTGGACCGCGTAACACGGCTAGAGCGCTCGGGTTTCTTCTTCCCAAGCCATCTTCCTAGCCTATGCATTTCTGAAATTTTTGACAAATCAAAAAAATGAAGGTTTAAGAAAAACTTGTTCAGGCAAAACATTCTACTGACTTTACCAAGGCTCAAACTAGCAACAAAACTTGGAAAATAAATTTCTACACAAACATTTAAGCTCAACTAAACAGCATCAAGAACTACTAAATACTCACTAATGAAGCCACCAACTAGAAAACTAATTGGAGGGGTGAGGGAGTCACATACCAAGGAGTATTTGTTCCAAATTTTAGCTTAAACGAGTGGTTGTAGAGGGAGATCGAAGTTCCGTGCTCAAGAACAGCAAGAACACGAAACTAGAGCAAGAACACGAGTTTTTGGGGTGAAAGAGAGAGAGTGGAAGAAGAGATGCCAGCAGGGGGTTCCTGTGGTCCCCAGGAGGGTGTGTGGCGCAGCCAGGGGCTGGGCCGTGCCACCTGGCCTCATGGGCCAGGGGTGGACCCCCTTGCTCAGCCACAGGTACTTCCCGATGGCATTTTACCTGGAAATTTTTATTCTGAATTTTCTGGAATTTTCTGGGCAACTTCACTGTAGAGAATTTTTCAAAGTTCAAAAGGCTGCAAAAACTTTCGTGAACTTGAGACAAAAGTTATAACAAGTGAAGCTTTAAACAAAAAACTTGGGTACAGCAAGGAGAATAAAAGCTAAATGAAATGAAAACATAACAAGCTCAAATTTTTACCTATATAAAACATGCTAGTTAGCAAGGTTGATCAAGTCTTACCAACAAACCGGCGATATATAGAGCAGAAAGTCACACCACTTATGAAGTGATCATTGCACTCTCATTTTCATGGACATTGTCCCAACCATTATTGTTTTGTATTTTTGGTATACATGTAGTGGACAATCCCATTCTCCAATCTTCATGGTCTCGATATTTTCAATGGAGTTAAGGCCATGCCTTTTGTCGGTCTTTTTTGGAAAATACACCGTGTGTTCTTTGTCATTCACGTTGAAGGTAACCTTCCCTTCATTGCAATCAATAATGGCACCTGCGGTGTTAATAAAAGGTCTACCAAGAATAATGGACATGCTCCCATCCTCGGGCATGTCAAGCACAACAAAATCAGTAAGTATTAAGAAATTGGAAACTTCAACAGGAACATCCTCACAAATACCGATTGGGACGGCCGTGGAATTGTCGGCCATCTGAAGAGAGATATATGTAGGAATTAGTTTCTCTAAACAAAGCCTTTTGTAGAGAGAAAAGGGCATAACACTCACTCTTGTACCAAGATCACATAAGGCAGTTCTAACATAAGTATTCTTTATGGAGCAAGGAATGGTGGGTATACCTGGATCACCGAGCTTCTTAGGAATCTTGCCACTGAAAGAGTAGTTAGTAAGCATAGTAGATATTTCCTCATTAGGAACTTTTCTTTTATTAGTACCAATATATTTCATATAGTTAGAGTAAGGAGGTAACTTAATAGCATCAGTCAAAGGAATTTGAAGAAAAAGAGGTTTCATCCACTCACAAAACTTGTTGTAGTGCTCTTCTTCTTTGGTTTTAACGGACTTGCCTGGAAAGGGCATGTATTTATGTACCCATGGTTCTCGTTCCTTCCCGTGTCTCCTTGCAAGTAAGTCTTCTCTAGTGTACTTCTTGCGCTTATCAGGTGCTTCTTCTTCTCGAACCTCAGGTGGATCCTTCTTTTCAGCACATTTTTCGGGTTCAGCATCGACTTCAGTCTCAGCATCGGAGGTAGATATGCTATTTGGATCAACAACATGTTCTTCTTCTTCTATAGGATCGTTGGAATTGTCAGCTACCTTGTGTTTCTTTTTCTTATTCTTCTTCGGAGAGCTAACAATTTCTTGTTTCTGCACTTAAGAATCTCTCTCGATCCTCTTCGGATGTCCTTCAGGATCGAGAGGGTCCTAGGTGTGTGTTCCACCTCGGGTATTTGTACCATAAGCATGTAAATTGTCCTGTTTGGCATTGTTAGCAAGCAAATATTTTTGCATATTAGAAATTTGTTCAACTTGAGTTTGAACCATATGAAAATGCTTCACACGACATTTAACATCATTAACTGTTCTTCCTAGAACATCAAGCAAATTTTTGATAGCAAGAGTAGTATCATGCAACCGACCTTGTATCTTTTCATTGAAGTGACTTTGCTTCATAATAAAATTATCAAGCTCATCTAAACATTGGTCAGGAGGCTTACCTTTAGTAGTGTCACTTGCATTGAAATCTAAGAGAGAGTGTACCTCTACCATAGTTGGGTGAGTGGTAGGCTCACACAGCTTCTCAATTGGAGTAGATTCTTCACGTATTTACCTTTAATACCTTTCTCTTTTATAGACTTCTTTTCTTCTTGCATATATTCAGGGCTTAGGAGAAGCATGCCACTCTTCTTTGGTGGTGGAGGTGGTTCAGGGACGGACCAATCTTCGTGGTTTTTGGCAATCTTTCCCATCAATTCTTCTGCATCGTCCGGTGTTCTTTTCCTGAAAACACAACCAGCACAACTATCTAGATAGGATTTAGATTTATTGGTTAGACCAGCATAAAATATATCAAGTAATTCATTCTTAGTGATCTCATGTCCCGGTCTAGCCTTCAGCAAACTGCAAAATCTCCCCCAAGATTAAGGGAGATGCTCATCCTGCAATTGTTTAAAGTTAAAAATTCTTTGTAAAGCAACCTGTTGCATATGAGCAGGAAAATACTTATCAGCGAAAGATATGGTCATATCTTGAGGACTTCGAATGGAACCACATGGTAGTGCATCGTACCATGCTCTAGCATCTCCTTTCAAGGAACAAGGAAGAAGATTGTTCACATAAAAGTTCTGGATCCTTTCATCAGTAGTAAACATGCTACCCAACTCAGTGAGTTTGGTCAGGTGCTCGATAGCATCATCATTTTCTCTTCCATAAAAGGGACCAGCTTCAACTGTGGATATTAGTGAAAGGTCAACAGAGAAATCATAATCAGGATCAGTGATGCATATAGGAGACGTAGCAAAAGTAGGATCAAGAGTAAACTTGTTCTTCAAGGAGTGCTTTGCTAGCAACTTCTTTATAGCAGCAGGGTCGGAATCAGCACATTCATTAAGCTCCCTGCATAAATCATCATTAATTATAATATAATCATCCTCAAGGAGTTTCTCCTTCAGGCCAAAACAATCATGAGTTTTTACAATAGTGGTTTTGGTAACAGGAATTTCAACTCCCGAGAATCGGGCAGCAGCAGCAATCTGTTCTTCAATAAAAGAACCATGTGAACCAGTAGTCTCGAAGGTAGTAGAAGCATCATCAAAAGTGTCTGACATATTGCCAGACTCAGCAAAAGTAGCATGTAACTGAGGTGAATCAAACTTACTCATAACTGAAGGTGAATCAAGTTTAGCACTAGTGCTAAGAGTAGTACCTCGTCGTACGGGGTGGTAGGATCGGAACCTTGGGGTCTCCTTTCTTACCCATGGTGGATAACGTGCAGCAGGCAGGATACTTCAAGTAGACCTAGAAATAAAGCTATGGTCCCCGGCAACGGCGCCAGAAAACAGTACTTGATAACCCTCAACTATAGGGGATCGAGATAGTCTTCGCGGGCAAGATAACCCAATTTATTGATTCGACACTTGGGAACACAAAGAATACGTACAGGCTTTTACAATTGAGTTGTCAGTTCAACCGCACCTAAAATAAACACTTGCTTGCACAAAAGTATTAGCAGCAACGGTAATATGGTAGTGGTAGTGTAGGTGATAATAGTGGTGATAGTGGTGGTGAAACAGCAAAAGTAAAACAACGAAAGTAAACAAATAGTAACCAGAGAAAAGAAACACTTTAGGATTGGGAGATGGATGGTTGGGCGCTGCTTGGATGATAACAAACATTTAATAGATTCTAACACGGGCAAGGCTCACAGAAAAAAAAAGGATCATCTAGGCAAATATCAAACCTAAGGCATGTATCCCAAGGTAGTTGTACGTGCTTGCAATAAGAACTTTGCACAACATCTTTTGTCCTACCCTCCCGCTATGAACGGGGCCAAAAGGAACTTAGGGAGATTAAGGTACTCCTGTCAAAGAGCACCGGAACAAAGCATTAACACTTCATGGATACACGGAATCCTCAAATTATAGTCCATCCCCTTTGGTGTCCCAAGCTGTCACCATTGGGATTGCTGGTTCCGGACTATGTTAGGTGCATACAACTCATAGATAGGATCAAGAACACCTCAAACTAAAGAAACAAAAGGGTGATCAGATCTGAAATCATGGCACTCGGGCCCAAAGTGACAAGCATTAAGAGCAACAAGTTGTAACAAAGATGATAAACACCAAGTAGATGATAGGAAACATGCCCCCAACAATCTGATGAACTATTACATGATCTAACTCATCCAATCCGTACCATCCCCTTTGCCTACAGCAGGAAATTACTCACACATGAGAGAAGAAGTCATGGAGGGGTGATAGAGAGGTGATGATGATGACGATGGCGATGATTTCCCCTCACCGGAGGCCAAAACAGCCTCTAGATTAGCTCTCTCGGAGAAGAACAGAGGGTGGCGGCGGCTTCGCGACGTAGCTTGGAAAAGTGACTTCTGTTTTGGAGTTTCCTCGCGTGGGGTAAAAATAGGGCGAAGGTATGGCACCAGGGGGTGTGGGACCCACCCAGGAGGGTGCCCGGCGCGACCAGGGCCTGGGCCGTGCCATGCACCCTTCTGGGTGCCCCCTGGCTGCCCTGTGGCCCCCCTTTGACATCGTCGAAGCTTCGGGAACTCTGAGTTTTTATATAATTTTTGCGGATTTTTCCAGCGTACCTAAATATCCAGAATCCTACACAAAAGAAAACAACACCGGTAGCTCTACTGAAAACAGCGTCAGTCCGGGTTAGCAAAAAAACTAAACAAAAGCTAAGGCTCTTGAAAAAGTTAAACATGAAAACTAACAGCTAAACATGGAAACAACTACAAAAAGATAAAGAACACACAACAAAAGAAAGATAAGCATGAAATCCTATGATGTATTCTAGTTTGAAGTGGAGCGTGTTTTTCTCCCACACAAAGTAAGCTGGGTCTAACTTGTTATGAACAACAAACAAATCTAAAGAAAAATAAAAATTAAACCTAAGAGCGAGACGCTCCAAGCATAGCACATAACGCATGAAGTGATAAAAATATTGTGAGACGGTGGACAAACTGATGATTGTTGATGGAGAAGGGTATGCACGGGGGCATCCCCAAGCTTAGATTCTTGAGTATCATTGAATATTTATTGTGGATGCATGGGGGCATACCCAAGCTTGAGCGTTTGGCACTCCCGGATCTTCTTTCATCATCTTCCCTCGCACACTTGAAAACTCCCTTCATACATAACTCATCATAAGCTGATTAAAGAGGTTAGTACCCTTAATAAAATAATTTGCCTCTACTGGAAATAAAGATATTCTTGAAGAGCTATTGTATCTCAAGATTGAGAAAAAGTTTTGCAAAGAAAAAGCAAGCTTAAGGTTTACAAAAGTGAGGAAAGGAAAAACGTGGCAGAATCTGTGAAAAACAGAACAACAGGTAGTAAATAATCTTTTCGGGGTACTTCTGCAACTCAAATAAAAAAACTCAGAACAGACGCTTGAAATTCAATTGCATAGAGCACGCTGTCAAAATATTCAGATCAAAAAGATGATCTGGTGATTTTAGGCTAATTTTTTGGTCCAAAGATAGAATCTGTTTTGTGGACAACATGTCACAAATTTTTAACTTTCTTGCAATCGGAGGCTAAACTTGGTACAAAGCTTGAAAATAAAGATACAATGATGTTGCTATAGAAGTAAGAATCATCAAGACCACTAAAAACAAAAGTAAAACATCTTGGGTTGCCTCCCAACAAGTGCTTTCTTTTATGCCTTTAAGCTAGGCATAAATAAAAAAGATCAAGTTTTATCAAGAGAGAGAGAGAATAGCTAGCCTGTGTAACGGACTCAAACGGTAACTTAATCTTCTTCCTAGGGAAGTGTTCCATTCCCTTTTTTAGAGGGAATTGAAATTTTATATTCCCCTCTTTCATGTCAATAATAGCACCAATGGTGTGAAGAAAAGGATGTCCCAAAATAATTGGACATAAAGGTTCACACTCTGTGTCCAGAATAGTGAAATCAACGGGAACATAATTGTCATTGACAATGATAAGAACATCGTCAATCTTTCCCAAAGGTTTCCTTATGGAAGAATCAATGAGACGAACACCAAAAGAACAAGGATCAAAAGGTTTCAATTCAAACATATCATACATTCTTTTGGGCATAACGTAGGTACTAGCTCCAACATAAGAACCAAATATATTGCTCAATCACAATCTGAACATAGTCTCATAATCCATTAGTTCCCAACAAACTCAACATAGCAACAACAGAAAGAATTACATAAGTGTCTTCATCATGTAGGTCATCTCACAAGTTCTAATCCATGAAAAACAAAGAGGGGAGGAGAACATCACATAGCTAATGATCATGGACCCATGGTCCAAGGTAGACTACTCACGGATCATCCGGGAAGCGTCCATGGGGGAGGAGAAGCTCCCGGAGGTCAATCCTCCCTCCGGAAGGGTGCCGTGAAGAGGTCTGCTGGCGCTCCTAATCTTGGAAGCGCGGCGGAGGCGGAACAGAGGCGAGATCGCGAAAAAGGGTTATGTCTTCCGAGGTTTCCCGTGATGGAGAATATATAGGGGAAGGAGGGCACCCAGGGGGGCCACCAGGGGTCCAGGCGGCCCCCTGGCGCGGCCCCACCCTAGGGCGCGCCGGGAGTGCGCCTGTGGTCCTGGAGGGTCCCCTCTGGCCCCTCCTAGGTGATTCCCGAAGCTTCCGGTACACTAATTTTTTTTATTGTATTTTTCCGGAATTTTTGGAGCATTTTTAATATGGGGCAAACCTAAAATAGAAAAACAGCAGAAAACATGAAATGGCACTGGGGTGCACTGAGTTAATAGGTTAGTACAAATATGATCAAAAGTGTATGAAAGTGTATATAAAACATAGCAATATCACACAAAACATGCATGGTGCATGAAGAAATTATAGATACGTTTGGGACGTATCAGGCCACCACTAGAAATGTTTGAAGCTAGGTAGGTAAGAAGAGGGGACCCCATAGAATCCCACACGCGGTTAGGCACGCTCAGTCTTAAAACCAATACCCGGAACTCGGGTCCTAGGTGACTCAAATGGAACAAAGCGTCGGGGCGGGATAGCCTAGACCTACCAACAAAATAATACAACAAGCGAAAATTTTAATTAGGGTGGAATTTCCGGGCTGTTACAATACAACATCACCAACAAGGGATCTCGTCCCGAGATCCAGGACGATCCGGGGGAGAGGGGGGAGAAAAAGAGAGATGTCATTCCTCAACACCACTAACAAGGGACTCTGCTCCATGTCGTACGATGACCTTCCGTCTAGAAACTTCCCGCGGAGAGACGACAACGTCGGAGAACGAAACCATTGAGTGATCAAGAGGAAGAACGAAGTTCAAAGTGACAATCAAGGGAAGCATTCTCACTCAATCGTCAGAATACTAGGAAAGAGGAATGAAGTCAACGGACGACCAAGATGTGCCCCAGAGTCGGAGGAACTAAAGGAACTCAATCGAGACATAGACTCGGCTGTCAATGAGGCCCCTTATCCAGATAGGAAGCCGGCGGCTCCTCATCAGAACAAGTTCTCACAGGCGTAGAAGCCCTTTCAGACGCCTTGAACTTTCACGACGAAGCTTTGGCTACGCCAATGACGCTAGAGAATTAGGAAGCCTGGAGGACTAGGGTTAATGGACTCAAAGCACGGGTGACAAGCATACAAAGAGAAATCAACGCCGAAAAAGAGCAAATGGCGAACCCCGACGGCAACAATGCCCAGCGCGGTGCGCCTAACGCCGCCAAGGGACGTCTGAACCATGTGCAAGCCGAGGAAGCCCTGGAGGCAGCAAAAGTTATCTTCAGTACGTTTCCAGTTAATTCAGTACCTCCTCAAGTATTGTTTGATTCTGGTGCATCACACTCGTTTGTTACGAAGACATTTGTGGATAGAAGTAAGTTGTCACCTAGTGAAATGAGGAGGCCCATGATAGTCCAGATACCCCGATCCAAAACTCGAGCCAGTTTAGCTTATTGCGGAGTTCCCATAGCAATTCGTGGAGTCGAGTTCCCAGCTGACCTGATCGTTTTAGGGACAGAAGATATAGATGAGGTACTTGGTATGAATTGGTTGTCCAGGTACCGAGGCCGGATAGATTGCACAGAGAGGACAGTCAACCTCACGAGTGACGATGGAGTTCAGATAGAGTACACCGACAAGGAAGACACTGCCCGAGCCTTCTTTCATCAGAGTGTCTCGATGAGGTGAAGGTTGTATGTGAATTCTCGGATGTCTTTCCGGAGGAGCTACCCGGTATGACGCCTGATCGGGATATCGAGTTCATCATCGATTTAGTGCCCAGCACAGCCCCAATTGCACAAAGACCCTACCGGATGAATGCTGAAGAGCTGGTTAAATTGAAGAAACAGCTGAATGACATGCTCCATAAGGGACTGATTCGACCCAGTGCTTCACCTAGAGGTTCGCGAGTTCTCTTTGTGTACAAGAGAGACGACACCATATGCATGTGTGTGGACTACCTGTAAGGCCCAATATGCGGTACTCTTCCAGATCTAGATGTTTCCATCCAAATCCGGGGACGAAGCGCATATCGGTACCACCGTGACATATGACGTAGTCATATGCCCCGGATTTCCAACATGATATCACAACATTACAGATACAAGGATACAACATCTCATACAACCGACAGACAACTGCCTTAATACAATACAACAGCGGAAGATACATGTCTGAGTACAGACTACAATCAAATGCCTACTAGAAAAGAGAAAAACATTGATTTCCATAACCACACGGGTCCAGACGCTCCGTCGGGATCCGCCTATCTATTCGTCGTCGACTCTCCACGTGAAACATCGATCACCATACCTGTTGATTATCAAGAACCCTGAAAAGATTTTGGGGGTAGTATCATGAGTACAGAGGTACTCAGCATCCAACTGTAGTGGTCATCTGACCCAGCAAGGACTTCATCACTTGTCATTCTAGGACAACTAGTAGTTTACGGTAAGGATGGGGTAAGTGGTGAGGTTGCTGCCGCATTAGAATTTATAAAGTGGCTATAGATCTAGAGAGTAAGATAAGAAGCCAAGAATTCGATGAGGAAACGCCTCGAACAAGTCTTGCTATCAACTACTACGCAAACATAACACCTATCCTATCCTTGTCCTCCTCTTCGCATCCCGACGAAATAGAAGCAGTCAAGGCACACACATGTTGATCAAGTTATATTAAGATGATCTCAGTTGTTGTTGTCTATGAACAAGGAGTAGGTCTCAAGTCTATCTAACAACGAACAAATCCGGGTGGCCCCCGGGGAGTCGACACCCAATCCAAAAGTTTGAAGCTAGGTAGGTAAGAAGAGGGGACCCCACAGTATCCCACACGCGGTTAGGCACGCTCAGTCTTAAAACCAATACCCGGAACTCGGGTCCTAGGTGACTCAAATGGAACAAAGCGTCGGGGCGGGATAGCCTAGACCTTCCATCCTTCGTCGAATATAGTCAACATTATAATAATCATATCATCAATAACAATAATAATAATTTGATATCCCAAACCAAGGAGTAACAGGGTAACATCGTAGGATCCTAAGCATGCATACTAAGCAGGGGCTGAGCAACGAGCAATAGTAACATAGCAGTACAAGGTTTACTGGGAGGGGACATGGCTATATCGGTTTGACAGAGGCTGTAAACATGTGGTAGGATCAAACATCGAACCTAACCTAGACTAGCATGCAAACCGCTGGTTGAAATAGAATGGATCATAAGTAATGTATAGTCCTTGCCTGTTTATAAGTCGGGTTCCGAAGGTATAGTTGATCGCAAGCTCGCATCGTCTCCGAGAGGTACCCGCGGAAGCACAGAAGACGATAAACACTGGAAAGCAATCAACGAGCAAGCATCTATTACTACGAAGCAAACACGAGCAAGCATCAACAAGAAGGCTACACGAGACATCGCACCATCTCTCTCGAGAGCGGTTACTAACAGGTTAAGTGGAGTACTCGTCACACACGACGATACCGCACATTTAGAGAGGTTCAAGTTGTTTAGCTACAAGTGATCAACACGGTGGTTAACATGGCAAGGCACCCAAGCATGGCATATCACACAATCATGGCAAGAGGTGAAGCATAAGGTAAACTATCTAATCTACTCACTTTAAGTTGGGGTAAAACCTATACATGGCAAACTATTGCGGACCCCACGATAAAAATGGAATTTTGGTACTGTTTTTACCTAAAGCATATTTTAACAAATTTATTAGCAAGAAAGAGCAGCATAAACACAATCTACATGCAATTCTAGTCAAGTTACATGTAAGGAACATTTTAAACAAAGCAACTGTTAACAAGTTATTAAATAAACAATTTGCAGTGGCATGCAGTGTAATTAGCAGGCAAACAGCATGTAAAGAATGTCAAACATGGCAAAGGAGCACATTTTATTAATCTACACAAAAAACTAAGCAAGATTCATGTTTTACGCGTTTCGATCCGAGCTACGGTTGAAAACTTACGGGCATCGCAAGAAAAAAAATACAATCTGCCAATTTTTATTAATAAACCAGAAAAAAAAGAGTGTTGGGCCTAATCTGCCCAAATGGGCCTAACACAGGGGTGGGCGCTGGATACTAAACAGCGCCTACGAGCGTAATATAGCAGCAGAAGGTTAGTGGGCCAAGCCCAACAGGAAATAGAAATAAAAAAATAAAAAAAAGAGGAGGCTGCCTGACCGAGCTAGGCCGGCCCAGGAAGCGGGGCGGGCTGGGGCGCTGGAGCCGGTTGGGATAGCCGACCCACACGAGCGGCCACGCACGGGCGCCCTGTTCGTTCCCGACGGGAATGGCAGGCGGTGGCCGGTGGCGCTGCTCCGGCTGGCCATGGAGCGGGCGCAGGGCAGGCGGGGAGTCGGGGAGGCGTGGAGGAGGGCTGGGGTGGCCGGATCCGCCACATTCCATCGCCGGTGAGGTCCAAGGCGGGGCGCGGCTCGGGCTCTCGGAGCTTCCTTCCATGGCGGCCTATGTCTTGATCTGAGATGTAGAGGGAGGTGAGGTAGGAGAGAAGGAAACGAGAAGGAAGGGTGAGGCGCAGGAGGAGGCGATCTGCAGGGGTGCGGCTGCAGCGGCATCTCGCCGGTGATGGCCGGAGCCAGGCGGCGGCGGCTCGGGCATCGGGGCGGCTCGGGCGTGGAGTAGAGGCTCCACGGGCGGAACACGGGAACGGGGAGGAGCTCGGCAGGGGCTGGTTTTTGGTGACATGGCGCGACGTGAGGCGTCCGATTCAGATCGGACGGTGCAGATCGGCCACCAGAGCTGGATGTGGTGGAATTGGGTGTGCACTGAAATTGAGGTGGGGTGGCGGCTGGGTTAGGGGAGACCCTAATCTGGCTTAGCTTTGCTGCCTAAAATGGCTAGGAGGTGCTACTATATATAGTAGGCGGTGTTTCGGAGGGGTTTCGTGCCACGAAATGGCCCGTTTCTGGTCCGATTTTCGGGTGGGCTAGAATCCAAAGATAAGCAGAGAAACCGGGGGTCCAGCAAAAGGCACGCGTGGAATTTTGTAAATACGCCCCTCAGACTTATACCAGCTACTATGCCTGGCACATCCGAACGTTCACCTACCCGACGAAGTCGGACACGCGCGAAATTTGAAACAAAGCATCGCCACACTGTAAACAAGTCGTCTACAACGTTTCACTCCCAAACGAGACGACGATTAACTCCCGATAAGAATAACCCATATAAATATAAAATGTGGTTTTTCCGCACCGATGGTTATGGCTGGTCCTGTGCGGGTTTTTGCAACGGTGATCGGGTGAAACACGGTGTCGCATAGGTCGAGTGTCAGGGTGTCAAGGGGCAGTCTTCGTCCAGTACGAGATAAGAGGGGGAAAAATAATCGCCGATCGATAAATCGGGGATGCAGACAAATCAGACAATCAAACAATTCACACCGAAAACAAATTTTTAATTGTTGTGAAATCTGGGCTGTTACACTACCGTAAGCTGAATGAGGTGACCATCAAGAACAAGTATCCGCTCACTAAGATTGAGGATTTGTTCGACCAGTTGAACTGAGCCCGAGTCTTCTCCAAGATCGATCTAAGGGCTGGATATCACCAGCTGAAGGTCCGCTATTCGGACATCCCCAAGACAGCTTTCATGACCCGCTATGGTTTGTTCGAGTACACTGTGATGTCCTTTAGACTTACCAATGCCCCGGCCTATTTCATGAACCTCATCAACAAGATCTTCATGAAGTACCTCGACAAGTTTGTCGTGGTTTTCATTGATGATATCCTGATATACTCCAAGACCGAAGAAGAGCATGTCGAGCATCTGTGCTTAGTCCTCGAGACTTTGCGAGAGCACCAGCTGTACGCCAAGTTCAGCAAGTGCGAATTCTGGCTCAAGGAAGTTAGATTTTTGGGACATGTATTGTCAGAAGGAGGAATATCTGTCGACCCAGCCAAGATTCAGTCCATCATAGACTAGAGAGCTCCGACCACTCAGATCGAAGATAGAGGATTCCTCGTACTAGCGGGATACTACCGGAAGTTCGTGGAAGGCTTCTCCAGCATTGCTCGACCCATGACCCAACTGCTAAAGAAGGACCAGAAGTTTGTGTGGACAGAAAAGTGTGAAGCCATTTTCCAGGAGTTGAAGAGGACATTAGTATCCGGCCCAGTGTTGACGATGCCTGACCTGACCAAGAGCTTTGATGTGTAGTGCGACGCATCGAAGGTTTGTTTGGGTTGTGTCCTTATGAAAGTGGGCAAGGTGATCGAGTACCTATCACGACAATTGAAGCCGCATGAGTTGAACTACCCCACAAATGACTTGGAGCTAGCCGCTGTTGTGCTTGCTCTCAAGACATGGAGGCATTACCTAATGGGTCACCGTTGTGACATCTAAACAGACCATAAGATCCTGAAGTACATTTTCTCGCAGAAGGAGTTGAACATTAGGCAGAGGAGATGGATCGAGCTGATCAAAGACTACGATCTCGAAATCCACAACCACCCCGGCAAGGCCAATGTAGTAGCAGATGCCCTCAGCAGCAAGCCCTGCACACTTAATGCAATGATCACACAGACGCAGCTAGCTCTGCACGAGGAGTTCGAGAAGCTGGGTTTGGATCTTGTTACACCCGGTTATATTGATCACCTCGATATGACTCCGACTCTGTTTGATCAGATCAAGGAGGCACTGAAGGGACGCGATAGTATCGAGGGAATCAAGAAGAAGATGCCCCTCGGCAAGGCCCCAAAGTTCACGATAGATGATGAAGGAGTTCTTTGGTTCGATGGCCGATTGTGTGTACCCGAGGTAGAGGAGTTGAAGCTCACTATTCTGAAGGAAGCTCACGATACACCTTACTCCATCCACCCCGGAGGTACTAAGATGTATCAAGACCTGAAGGACTTGGTCTGGTGGCACGGTATGAAGCGTGAGATTGCCTTGTATGTTGCCAAGTGCGACATCTGCCAGAGAGTGAAGGGAGAGCATCAGAGACCTGCGAGACTATTGCATCCACTCCGAGTTCCTGAATGGAAGTGGGAACAGATAGACATGGACTTCATCACAGGACTACCGACTCACCAAGGTAGCGCACTTCATTCCCGTGCGAACCACCTACCGAGGGGACCAGCTGGGAGACTTGTACATGTTGAGGATCGTATGCCTGCACGGAGTCCCGAAGGAGATTCTGCCTGACCGAGGTACCCAGTTTACCTCGAGGTTCTGGAAGCAAGTCCAGGAGGCACTAGGCACCAAGCTCACATTCAGCACAGCCTATCACCCGCAGACTGGAGGCTAGACCGAGCGAGTGAACCAGATACGGGAGGATATGCTCCTCGCATGTTCTCTAGCATATGGTTCCATGCGGGAGGACTAATTGCCCTATGCAGAATTCTCCTACAAGAACAACTACCAGTCGAGTTTGCAGATGGCTCCATTTGAATCTTTGTATGGGAGGAAGTGTCGCACGCCCCTAAACTGGTCTCAGACCGGAGAAGGGAAGATTTTCGGACCCGATGTTCTGAAGGAGGCTGAGGAACAAGTCTAGTTGATTTTTGAGCGTCTCAAGACCGCTCAGTCTCGTCAGGAGAGCTATGCCGACCCCAAGCGTCGGGCGGTGATTTTTGAAGTTGGAGACTTTGTGTATCCCCGAGTCACCCCACTGAAGGGAATGCAACGATTCCATGTGAAGGGAAAGCTAGCACCTCGTTACATTGGACCATTTGAGGTACCAGCCAGACGAGGCCAGGTTTGTTATCAGTTGAGAGTGCCAGCAGAACTATTCGATGTGCACGATGTATTCCACGTGTCACAACTGTGGAAGTGTGTAGAGGTGCCGGACAAGCCCGATGTTTTCAAGAACATCGATCACCGCACGGTGGACATCAACCAGGATCTCACGTACCGCGAGACACCCCTTCGTATCCTGGAACAAGCCACCCGAGTCACCCGTAAGCGCGCAATCAAGTTCCACAAGGTCCAGTGGAGAAACCACACAGAGGAGGAAGCCACCTGGGAACGGGAGGACTACCTCAAGCGAGAGTTCCCGCATCTCTTCACTACCTTGTGAATCTCGGGGACGAGATTCTTTTAAGGGGAAGGTCCGTCACGCCCCAACTTTTATTCTAAATTTTGCTTTGTTTAATTTCTCTGCCCTGTCTTTCCATGCTTGATAATGTTTTACCTTATGTTGTTGTCTTGCCTTGGCTAAAAAGGAAAAAATCTACCTAAGTAGTAGTATAAACTCACAACACCAATTTTCAAAAAACCACATTTAGTAACCCATAATAATTGGTGTCAATAAAATGGCTCCCAAATAAATATTTGTCTATATGGAAATTCATTATTTAAATAACTAAAATTACCTCTATAGCAGAAAGTATTTAATAAAAATATTTCAAAACATTGATTTATTACTATTACTATAATAGTAATAATATTCTAAACATAACTAAAATTCCCTAAAAATCTAAATAAATTAGGATAATACCCCTGAAGTGTTAAAAGTATTTTAGAGGTTTGAGTTTGAAATTTTGTTTCAAATTTAAACCAAAACAGAGCTATAAATTTTGGCAGAACCAGTAAAATTTGATAAAAGAAACCTAGCCTACTGGGACGTAGCCCATCTCTCTCTCTCCCAACCCCTTACACCCCTGGCCCGCATGTCAGCCTCACCCCATCCCCTATATCATCAGGAGATCCACCTGCTGACAAACGCCCGGTGACGCCAGCCCTCGCCACCGCCCTCGTCGGCCATTAGGCAAGGAGGTCGCCCGCTCCCGCATCTCTCCCGTTCCGGCCTCCGCCTTGGTCGCCTTGGTCGCCCGCGTTTTCCCATGTCACACACCTTTTTTGTTGAGGAAAACGGAACCCCCACGCCGCACCGCCCCTCCCCCGCCCCTGGCCACCGTCCTCCAGCCACCGGAGGGCCGCCGGAGAAGCCCTGGGCGCCCCTGGACGCCATGGGCAGTAGCCGCGTGCCCTACCTGGGCGAGAGGAATAAGACGACCCCCTGGCCGTCAGATCTCTTTAGATCCAATGGCCAGGGACAGCCCATACCCCTTAGTTTTTCTATTAAAAAACAAACTTAAGCAACAGCCGCTACGCGGGCTCGGCCCACTAAAGAGAAATGCGCGTGGGCGCAGGATAGCCCGGGCCGGCCTGCTGAGCCCTTGCTCTTTTGTTTTAAATCTGCAGAACATAAATAATATTAGAAAAATAACCGTAGCTCAGAAAAATATGAAATAAATTTTGTGATGTTCATAGAATTATGCTTTATTTTTCTGCATGTGTAGAATATTGTTTTGCTTAGATAAAATTGTGACCCTTTATTATTATTGATATTTTTAGTTTAGTTTCTATAAAATTTATATTAGTGATATTAAATTATTATCAGTTTATTAAAATAGCCTTGGTCAGTAGGATATTGTTATGAATTTAGTTAATCAAAATAAAATTATTTAAAAAGAAATTAGTGATTAAATTGAGTGAAAACATTGCTTAAGTTAAGATTTGTGTTAATATAATCTTGTTGTAATGATCTTATTAAATTTATCCTAATGCTTTGTTATAAAATTTAACCTTGTTGAGGTGATGTAAAAGTTAAATTTTAATAAATAGAAAACCTTGAGAATTGTTTTGTCCTTTGTTGCTTGTGTTTTTGTTTGAAAAATTGAGTGATGTTGTGCTTGCGATTGCCCCGTTGTAATATTCTTAATTCCTTGTTTCGCAACGTGTAGACGAGACGATTGACCCTGCAGGACAAGACTACCTCCAAGCTACCCCCGAGACTTACCAGGAAACCACCGTCGACGAAGGCAAGCCATCGTCAAAACTCAAACCCCCGCATTACCCTTTTTCCTTTTCTTGTATCACTTATATTGTATCATGTTAGTATTATATTCATATGGTTTGGGATTGTATTAGTTGTATTAGGAAAACAATACACCCCCCATAGCCTACCTATTTGGGAAAATAAAGTAGAACCCCGGTGATCCCGACACTCCGTCGAGACCATCACCCTGCTCTAGTATTATCATTAGATAACAACTTGGAAAGTCATACTTCACACTATATGGTACGACATACACCTAGGAAGGTGGTATTGCTGGGATTGTGGAACATCGTCGGACATGGACAAAGTCTGGAGGGACTCTCTATAAGTGCGGCCAAAATCTAGCCTTATAGTACAACCACTATACTCTTGTATGGGACAGGGCTAGTTGGAAGCTTGTTTGTAATAGTATGGGGGTCCTATTACTACACATGGATGTGTGATTCCACGAATCCGATAGACCTCTATGTCGATGGGTGAAATTCTCTAGGCTTAATGTCGGAAGGAACCTTAGTGCTCTTCGACTATGGTGCATGCTTGGGTCCAAGAGGAGCATGACCTGACACACGGACAGTCCATGCAGTACGCAAGGGGTGGATTCAACCGTACTAGGATAGACAAGGGGAAGACTATGGTCGATTATCCGAGACCGCATTCTGAGGTATGACGATCCGTGGGACACACGGCGGATGTATCAAATCTGGTGGGTAAAGTGTACAACCTCTGCAGAGTGAAAACTATTCGAGTAGCCGAAGTCCATGGTCATGGACAGCTAGTGAGGTCACACTTTGTGGGGAATAGATGAGAAAGCCCGGTGCCAAGATTATGGTTCGCGATTATGATGTTGTTATTGTTGGAAAAAGGTTGGACTTGACTTATCCAAATTCATTGTGGGAAATAAAATTTGCGAAGTTTAAAACTTTGCCAACTTAAAAATACTCTTGAGTAGATAGGAAACCCCTATGAAAAACTCCACCATATAGGCATCCCATTATTTTTGTATACAAAACTTTCTTTCTTTCTTTAGGTGGTTTGCGAGTACTTTGTATGTACTGATGGATTTGTCCCTGGTTATTCAATCGTCCAGGCTTGGAGGAGAAGGTATATGACGATGATGCTACCGGAGATTACTAGGATGTGCTATGCTCTGATCTACCCTGTGGATTGTGCCGCTACTACCTTTGATGCTTCTGCTTATTCTACTGCTATTTGAGCCCGATGAGGCCATGTAAGACTATGTTATTTGTAAGACTTGTATTCGGTATTGTATGAACATTGAGACTATGATATCCATGTCGAGTTGTGTGTCATGCGAACTGATCATGGGAGCATGACTGTATACACAGTTGGTCGCTTAGGACATATAGTCCGGGGTGCCCACACTGAGCCAGAGCCCGATCCTGAAGTGCCTGTCGAAACTTCAAGTCGGCGCTACGCCGGCTCCAAATGCACCTTTGTCAGATTCATTGATGATTCTCCAGAGTCAGAGCGCTCTGTCGAGTCCCCAATGCACGACTCTTTGGATGAACTGACCGACCCTGACTCACATCCAAGTGAGGAAAGCTATTCAGATGCGGGGTCTATCCGGTCCGTGGGGAATTACAGACTCGACACCGGCATGCCAGAGTACAACTCAGTTTGTCCTTACTTCGAACCTCCGTATTGCGCCACAGTATTCATGGGCAACACTGGACAGGAGGCCAGCTGGCTCAAAACCAAGGAACAGACGCGGCAGCCGCTGGGGCCCCTAGTGAAAGTAGGGACCCGGCAGCCCATCCATCAGTACATGTCCCTACTAGAGCCCAAGCCCTCGCAGACACTCTAGCCTCCCTCGATGAGGCCTGGGCAGTACCAATGAAGTTGGAGAGTTAGGAGGCTTGGAAGACAACGGTGAACGAGCTCATGGATCAGATAGCAAACTTGCGAGCGGAGGCCAACATCGAAAAAGAACAGATGATGGAAAAAGAAGCCTAGCTCGTCCAGGAAGCAACACGCCTCCGGGGAGAGTCGGATCTAATGGATGCTCAGCGGCTGAGCCTCTCTTATACACGGCCGCCGAGATACGCGAGTCGGTTCCCCCTTGACTACCAAGGGCGAACGCTATTCAACAGCCCTAACTAGTAGACTCCCCCAGGATTCACACCTCCCAGACAGCCGGCTCCTCCACCACGTCAAGATCTCTTCCATACACCCCCACCACTTCAATAACCCCATGGCCAATTTCATGGCGGCAACCTAGTACCTCGCCAATGCACTGATTCAGGGAGACACCCCAGCGGATCATGCCGCCCGTGCAGCTGTCGACTTCCTCAAGACGGCGATCACGCAGCAGGGACAATACTCACAAGGAGTCCCATACATACATGGAACTCCATATTAGAGCACGAGCCGGCAAGCAGAATCGCCGGCTCCAGCGGCCTCAGGAAGCCAGCGCAACCATAGATTTCCTTTGACCCCTCCAAGAGGACTAAGGATCATGGACCTACCGGCTCCCAACACCAATCAACGCGCAGAACCGGCAGCCCAACCTCCGGCACAAGAACCAAACACTGACTTCGTTAGCAGATCCGTGGGCAATCGATGCCTAATACCGGCCTTGAGGAAGACACGCTTACCCCCAGACTTCCGAGGGCCACGTAAAATCCCAAACTACACAGCTGACATGGACCCGACAGCTTGGATTGAAACCTATGACCTCGCCATGGACATGCTTCACGCTGGCGAAGAGGTACGCGCCCGATACTTCACGATGATGTTGGAAGGGACGGCTCGAACATGGTTCAAGAATCTCCCAAAGAATTCCATCACCTCTTGGACGGATCTCAGGGAGAAGTTTATCAAGAATTTCCAAGGGACCTGTCGGCGAGCCACACCAATAGTCGACTTGGAGCACTGCGTCCAGAAAGAAGGAGAGTCGGCCCTAAACTGGGCACGACGAATCGCGGATATAATCCATTCCTCGGATACTATCACTGCACAGACATCAGTAATTTTCTTGGAAAGAAATTTCCGGTTCGAGCCTCTAGTACACAAGCTCAGCCGACTCAAGAGGACGGTCAACAACATAGGAGAGCTCATGAACGCGGTCATCAAGTATGAAGAGTCTGACAAAACCAAAGATGCCGATACAGAAGAGGATAAAGTCACCCAGGGGAAAAAGAGCAACGGCAAGGGGTCTCAGAGCCAGAATCGACCGGGTAAACGACGGCTCTATCAGAATACTTCCGACTTGGTAGCCAACACAACCGTCAGCTTCCAAAGGCAGAAGCAGGGGGGCAACGACTACCGTGACAAGAAGGAAAGACATTTCCAACCCCCAACCACTTTTGAAGAAGCGGTGAAAAGACATTGCCCGTAGCATAGACGGCCGTCTAGTCGGCCATACTTGGGAACAATGAAAGTTCATGAAGGAGTACCAAAGGCGTGGAGGCCAGGGGCCCCCTGGTTCAGGTGGTGGAGCCGGTCAAAACAGTAACAACCAAAACTTTGGTCAGCAAGGAGCCGGTGCAGCACCACAGTATCAAGGATCCCAGGGAGGAGGATAGCAAAACCATTCGGGGCATGGTGGATACTAATCAAACCCAAAGCAGCTCCAAGATCACCCGACTTATCACGTCTTCACCACCATCAGTTGCGGAAGGGACCGAGAGCTGCAGTAGAGAGCCGCTATGTCCGTGGCCACAGAGTCGGCTTGTCCCAGGTGGCTTAACTGGTCCGAGCAGCCGATCACCTGTACAAGGGACAACCATCCCCCTGTGGTAGAAAACCAGGGTTCCCTAGGCTTGGTAGTTTCTCCACAAATGGGATTCTACACATTGGACAAGGTACTCATGGATGGAGGAAGCAGCATCAACATCCTTTACTACGAGACCTTCCGTAGGATGGGTTTGACCCACAAACAGCTGCAGACTTCCAACAACGTGTTCCATGGAATAGTCCCAGGAAAGTCGGCACGACCGATAGGCAAGATCTACCTGGAGACTGCCTTTGGAACTGCTGAAAATTTTCGCTTCGAAATCATAGCCTATGAGGTGGTAAAACTTGACAACCCATATCACGTGATCTTAGGCAGACCGGCTTATGCCAGGTTCATGGATCGACCATGCTACGTCTAACTGAAGCTCATAATGTCGGGTCCTTATGGCCCGGTTAAAGTGGATGGGAGCCTATCCAGAGCTACGGAGTGCGACGAGCAGCACATCAAGTTCGCACAGTCGGCCTGCACCAAAGAGGACCAATCAGAATTCCAGGAGAAGGTAGACCCGACAGACACCACCATCCTGAAGAAACCGACTCCTGACAACGACCCCAAGTTCCAACCAGCTCAAGACATGAAGAAAGTCGACTTTTTCCCTGGTGACGCTTCTAAGTAGTTCATCATCGGGACAGAGCTGTCTGACAAATAGGAAAGCGCTCTCATCGAGTTCTTCCGTGAGAATCGGGACATCTTTGCAGGGAAACCTTCTCACATGCCAGGTATCCCGAGGGAACTCGCTGAGAACCACCTAAATATTGATCCTAAACTAAAGTCGGTCAAGCAATTCCTTCGTCGCTTCAATGATGAAAGGAGGAACGTCATTGGGGAGGAGGTAGTCCGGCACCTTTCAGCTGGGTCATCATGGAAGTTTTCTATCCGGAGTGGCTTGCAAACCCAGTCCTCGTTTTGAAAAAGAACGGGACCTGGCATATGTGCATTGACTACACTGAATTAAACAAGGCTTGCCTGAAGGACCCCTTCGCACTACCTCGCATCGATCAGATTATCAACTCTACTGCAGGATGCGAGCTCCTGTGTTTTCTCGATGCCTACTCTGGTTATCATTAGATCAAGATGGATCTAGAAGACCAATAGTAAACATCTTTCATTACTCCTTTCGGGATATACTGCTATACTTCTATGCCTTTCGCCTTGAAAAATGCAAGGGCTACATCTCAGCGAACGGTGCAAAACTGCCTCAAAGAGCAGATCGGGCGCAATGTGCATGCCTACGTGGATGATATAGTCATCAAGTCACAGGTGGCCGACTCACTCATCAGTGAACTTCAAGAGACCTTCAAGAATCTGCGCAAGTACCAGATGAAGCTAAACCCGGCCAAATGCACCTTTGGGGTCCCTGCAGGAAAGCTCCTAGGATACATAGTGTCAGAAAGAGGTATTGAGGCAAACCCGGAAAAAATCAATGCCATCATGGCTCTCCAGAAGCCGTCCTCCGTGAAGGGAGTCCAACGACTCACAGGATGCGTAGCTTCCCTAAGTCAGAAAAATTTGTTTGGGATAATGAAGCCGATCAAGCCTTGGAAGTAATAAAGAAGCAACTGTCCTAGGCCCCTATCCTGGCGGCTCCCAAACCAAAAGATCCAATGCTACACTATATTTCATCCATAAACCGAGCAGTCAGCGCCGTAGTTGTTGTTGAACGTATGGAAGCCGGCAAAGAGCACCCTTTGAAGAGACCAGTATATTATGTCAGTGAGGTCTTGACTTCGTCAAAGCAATGCTACCCTCATTGGCAGAAGCTAGTTCTTGGTGTGTTCATGGCGAGCCGGAAGCACCTCATTACTTCCAGGAGTACAGCATAACTGTCGTTAGCTCATCACCGCTCGTGGATATCATCCAAAACCGTGAGGCCACGGGAAGGATTGCAAAGTGGGCTATAGAGTTGGGGGCTTATCACATCAAATATGAACCACGCACGGCCATCATGTCCCAAGCGCTATTTGTCTTCATCAATGACTGGACCGAAATCCAAGCACCTCCAGAGAAGTCGATAACCAAATACTAGACGATGCACTTCAATGGGAGTCGGAAGCTCCAAGGGTCAGCAGTCGGCGTGGTCCTTCCTCCCCCAAAGGAGAGAAATTCTGTTATGTCTTGCAGCTGCAGTCCACTTGCACCAACAACGCGGCAAAATATGAGGATCTACTGCATGGATTGCGGTTAGCCCGCGAGATGAATATAAGCCGGATTCGATGCTATGGCGATTCCGACCTTGTTTCTCATCAAGTGTCAAGAAGGTGGAACTCCAAAGATGCTACCATGGCGGCCTATCGGCGTGAGGTGGAGAAGCAAGCCGGATTCTTTGTTGGGTATCAAGTGGACTACGTGGAACGCAATCTAAACGAGGTTGCGGATGTTCTGTCTCGGCTCGGCTATCAACGAAAGCCGGTTCCACCAAATTTCTTCCTCGATGTGCTAACAAAGCCGTCCGTGCAAATACCAATAGAGAAAGACATAGCAGAGCCAGATCCAGAACCGGCTCTGTTGGCTGCAATACATGCTACCCCCTCATGGGTTGTGCCATACTTGGACTTCAAGACCCGAGGAATCCTAGCAGCTGATGAGGTAGAAGCCAGACAAATTGTCAGGAGAAGCAAATCTTTTGTGATCCTCAACGGTGAGCTACATCGGCAAAGCCCTGCAGACGTTTTTTAGAGATGTGTGTCACCAGAAGAAGGCAGAGAAATCCTGGTATACCCTCTGGAGACTGCGGGCATCACACCGGCTCTCGTTCACTGGTAGCTAAAGCCTATAGACACGGATTTTACTGGCCCACAGCTCATGCAGATGCCAACGCTACGCAAAGCAAGCACACGTACCGTCTCAGGAACTCAGGATGATCCCGATCACATGGCCCTTTGCGGTGTGGAGGTTTGATATGGTGGGACCTTTAAAAAGGACATCCAACAAAAACACACATTTGCTGGTGGCGGTCGACAAATTCACCAAATGGGTTGAGGTAGAGCCCGTTAGCATGTGCGATGCAGAGACGACACTGAAATTCCTGAAAAATATAATATACATATTCGGCTAACCCCACAGCATCATCACTGATAACGGGTCTAACCTGTCAGAGGCGGTTATGCAGAGATTCTGTAAAAAAGTGCACAGCCACTCGACCTCGCGTCAGTAGCTCATCCGCAAACCAACAGACAAGCCGAGAGAGCTAACCAAGAGTTGCTTCGAGGCATCAAACCCCGACTCTTCGTTCCTTTGGAGAGGACGCCGAGTTCTGGGATGAAGAATTTCCCTCAGTATTGTGGAGTATCAGGATGACTCCTAATAGGTCAACAGGTTATACGCCCTTCTTCCTGGTCTATGGAGCCGATGCCGTTCTCCCAAGTGACATTAGTCACGACTCGCCACGAGTCACCGCTTATGTGGAAAGCGATAATGAGAAAGCCAGAGAAGATGCCTTAGACGTCCTCGATGAAAAGCGCGAACCAGCTGCAACTCAATTGGCCATCTACCAACAAGATTTGCGGCGTTATCATAGCCGTCGCATAAAAAGTCGGACCTTCCAGGAAGGTGACTTGGTGCTCCGCCTCATCCAGAAAAAGGATGGAATGCACAAGTTGTCTTCCCCATGGGAAGGACCGTTTGTGGTCAGTAAGAACCTGTACAATAGATCCTACTACTTGGTTGATATACGCGATAAGGAAAAGTCACGCACCTCGATGGAGGAGACTCCCAGGCCGTGGAACATTGCATAACTCCGTCCATATTACACCGGAATATAGTATGAAACTATTGTACAAAGTCGACATTTGTCGCACCGGCTTTCGCCATATATGAATATAAGTCGACATTTGTCGCAACCGGCACCGCTGCATAATAAAGTTGATTTTAATCGCAACCGAGTCTCAGTCAAATTAATAAAGTCAATCTTAAATCGCACTCAGGCCATCGCCATAATTAAAAGTTGACTTTGGTCGCAAACAGGCTATCGCCATAAAGTCGACTTCGTCGCACCAGCTCTCGCCACACTTCTGCACAAAATAAAAAAAATTGTACATATTGCATCATATTACATTACATTACATATTGCATCATAAATCTCATAATTCTCAAAGAATTGGGGGCTTGATCAACCCTCTATCGGCTTTGAGAATGTATATTGCTTTGATAAGGTGAAAGAGGGGGAGCCTGATGATACTCATTGACTCTTACCGGAAAAAGCCGGCATATACATGTAAAAACTTCACATGTGTTTGTTTTGATAAGGGATAAAAGGGGGTTCGTTGGCTCCCATCAACCCTTACATACCGAAGGTATCCTGGCATACACATGAAATTGGCCACGCCGACTGGCCTGTATAGTTTAGAGCTTCCATAACTAACGCGCAACCGGTTGGTCTAAACTTCGAGGTTTACATGAACCACCCATCGAATTTAGTCCTAAGAGTCGGGAACGCTAGTTACTGGAAAGCCGGATCTACAGAGATGTTTCGACTTTCTAACCAATAATCTCTCTCACCGCGAGATGATAATGTATAAGTCGACTTCTACTAGCCTTTACATTAATTGCATATACAGCATCATGCATAATCATAATGTTTTTTATCACAAATACAAGTTAGACCTATGTGACTCCGCACAAACACTCAGGTGCATATACCGACATATGGGGACTACACTTCAAAAAATCTCTCTCCTCAAAGACCCGACATGACACAAAGATGTTCATGCCGGCTCTTGGGGACTACACTTTGAAAGTTTTCTTATCGAAGAAAAGACTAAGTGCAACACCCAGATGCATACACCAACTCTTGGGGAGTAACACTTCGAAAAATAATACCTCAAGGATTTGGCTCGATACCATGATAGCCATACGAACTCCTTGGGAGTATGACTTCAACAATGATATGACCTGGTGTGGCACGCAAACGTGACCACACTATCCCATGGGGCTACAAGTTGATCTATCCTATGAGTTGATTACCGATACATAGCTATTCTGAATTGACTCAGGGGCCTAAAGATACAGACACTAGCAAAAAATCCTCTCTCATGCATCATGCAAAAACATTTCAAAGTAAGGAATAAAACCGACTTAAGGACATGGAGTTACATTCATCAAGCAACCAAGTCTTAACTCAAAATAGGAAGCCTTACATTACAGGAAAGTAAAGGCTAGACTCGGCAAAATACTATTAAGAAAAATCTATAGCTTCATTCATCATCTTCAGAGTCGGATTCATCTTCAGTTGAAGAGATCCGGACTTCTTCTTCATTGTCGTAGAATTCTTCATCATTGTCATAGAAATCCATGCAGCAGCAGACTCGATCACCATCCGAGTCAAAGATTCTAGCCCACAAGGTGTCATCACCATCGTATCTAAAAACAATGGTGTCGCCTCTTGAGATGTTCCTGGAATGAAGAAAAGTTTTCCAACCATTCTCCAAGAACATGGAGTTGTGGCTGGAAAAGATGGTAGCCACCAAACAGGTTCATGAGAACATCCATCAGATCAGAGCCAAAGACCCGAAGGCCTTGAATCAATCAAAAGTTGAGTTAAAGACTCAGGGAGTTTGATCTAGCGACGAATCGTCTGGATATGAACCAAGAACTCACCCCTCTCGGGAGAAGAAGAGGGAGATTCAGATGGAGAGGCCGCACGAGCACTTCTTCCCCTACCTCTGCCACGTCCACGACCTCACCCACGTCCACGACCACAGCCTGGCCTCGACCACGAGCACCTAAACCGGAGCGAGATTTGTTGATAGTCAAAAGAGCATGAGCTTCTAGCTTGGGCGCCATGCGGAAAACTAGCCGAGGAAGAAGAAGATGCAAGCACTTGAAAGACAATCCATCCAAAGGATATTTATAGCAAAACAGAGGGGTAGATCAATCAATTCCATAAATACATGGGTAAACTACCCATGGTAGGTGATATTTATGGAAAGACTCCTTGATTCCCACTACAAACATCAATGCCTCCAACTGGCGTTTCGGGCAGTGCAATCATAAAATCAATACCGAATCTTTGACTGAAAAAGTCAAAGGAAGTTTAAAGTGCTGGAACATGAAGTGAAAGAACAATAATATTGGCATCGACCCCTTAAAAATTTCAAAATAAAAATATACGTGAGTCGGTCTGTCCAAATTAGGGAGTCGGCAACCGCGATGAGTCGACAACCACGATGGTGTCAAGAAGATTGCTGTGAAGACTAAAGCATCACACCAATCTTGGGGGCTAATGTCGGGGAGATAAACTATGCCCATGACCCGGCGTTAGGTCTATGGGCCAACTCACTTACGAAAAGCCCATGAGAGAAGAACCGACCCAAGGTCGGTTGCGTCAAGGAAAGAAGATCGAAGCCGTAGAAGGAATTCGACTTACCTTGTATAGAATATAGTATGTTTGTAAAGTAGAATAGGACTCCACCTCGTGCTGGAGTCGGACTCGCGGAATCCTGGGACCCGGCGTCTTTATAAGTTGGGATCCACGGGATCCAGGGCCAGAGAACAATCTTAGATTAACATAAGACTAGACACTAGTCGGCGTAACCTAGATCTCATCGAGACTAAGTTTACGATCGACTCTCTTCTAATCGATCGAACCGATTCTTATTTCGAGAGTCGGAACTCACAATAAGAGGAAGCAGGAGTAGACTTTTACCTCGAGACAAAGAGGGGCTGAACCCTAGGTAAATCACCAAGAATCTTGTCAATGTCGACTCTCTCCACGAAATCGCCTCACAGCAAAGGTCCCATGTTAAGTTCGACTCTTCGAACATCTGCCGTGACTTTCCAACGACAAAATCCACCTGGAGCATCTTTTCCATGGTCGTCGTCAGCCCCCACGAGCTCCGGGAGCCAGAGCCGCGGATCTTGGACCGCCGCCGTCAGCCCCGCGAGCTCTGGGAGAGAGAGTAGAGAATCTACTAGCAACGCCTCCTGTCCGGCTCGATCCGGAAGCGCTCGCCGCTGCTGCATCGGGCGACGGAGCGAAATATTTGGGGAGACAGGGGGGCTGGGCGCGTGGGGGAGAAGGACGTGGGAGGAGTGAGGGGTTGGTGGGAATCGGGGTGGGCAGCTCATTTTTTTATTTCAGGGTGGGGCAGGTGGTTCGTCCGTGTTTATTTGGAGCGGTACGAGGTGTTAGCATAATAAGGGTTTGTTAGCAGAATAAGATTAAGGTTATATATATATATAAGTCGACCTCTATCGCACCGGCTCTCGCCACACTTAGCTGTCATACTGACTCTCCTTTACTTTATTATTTTCATGTTTTTTATCTTGCATCATACATTGCATATTCTGCATTTTATATCTCACAGACCTGGGGGCTTGATCAACCCTTTAATGGTACTGAGCATGTATATGATTTATTCAGAGGAATCAAGGGGCTCGATGACATTCATCAACTCTTATCTAAGAACTCGGCATATATATGAACTAGCCCACTATGGCTCAATATTAGCTTGTATAGCTCAAACTCATACGACCAATGTGTACCCGACTTAGTCTAAACCTTGGGGGCTTACAGAAATGCCTATCGAGTTTGGTCTTAAGTACCGGGAACGCTAGTCATTTGATGCTGGCTTACAGAGAGGTTTCGACTCACGGATAACCCAATAATCTTTCTCAACGCGAGAAGATGAGGCATGTTCAATCCGGAGCTGACTTCTATATGAGCCTTTTTTTACTTTACTTCTTGCATACATTAATCATCATAACATACTTCATTTTCTATCACGCATAAAAATTCTTTAAAAAAAGCTTTTCTTTCAGGATAAACGAGAGTTAGACCTATGTGACTCGGTATAGCACGGAGATAGACATACGACTCATGGGGACTACACCTCAAAAAAAATTCTAAGACTCGGCACGACGCAAAGATGTTTGTACCAACTGTTGGGGAGTATCACATCAAATTCTATGATTTGGTTTGGCCCACAAGGTGACCATCCCAAACCATGAGTACTACAAGTCGATTTGACCTATGATTCGACAAGATACTAGTCTGTTCAAATCAACTCAGGGGGCTAAATATATCATCAAGAAAGTTGGCTCCCTTACATAAATATATCTTAAGTCAGGTATAAAACCGACTTACATGTTTGATGGGAAATTAAAATTCTCATTCATCATAAGCCAGATCTTACATCAAAAGAAGAACAACACAGAAGTCGGCAACCTACTTGATGAAAACTACAGCTTCAATGGTTGTCTTCAGAGTCGACTTCATCATCAGATGAGGAGACTCGGACTTCCTCTGCATGATTGTAGAATTGTTCATCACTACTGCTAGATTCTCCATACAGCAGCTGACTCGATCACCATCCGAGTCAAAAATCTTGGACCAGAAGGTCTCATCACCATCATACCTGAAGATGATAGTATCTCTCGTGGAAACATTCCTGGAACGAAGGAAGGTTTTCCAACCCTTCTCCAAAAAAATGGAATCCTGACCAGAGAACCTAGTGACCACACAAATGGGTCCATGAGGACACCCCTCAGAGCGGAGCCACAGCCGTGGAGGCTTGGAAGCCATCATGATCTTGGGAAAAGATTTAGGAAGATTAACCCAACGACGAATTATATGAACTTTCACTAGAAACTCATTCCATTCAGGAGAAGGAGATGGAGCTTCAAGATCTGCGGATTGACGAGCAGCGCACACACTTCTTCCTCTACCTCTACTGCGGCCTCTTCCACGGCCTCGTCCACGGCCTCGACCAACGCGAGAGCCAGCATTAGAACCAGGGTCGTTGACAATTGAAGGAACACGAACGCTGAGGTAGGGATCCAAGGAGAAAGTTGCAGAGGGAAGAGAGGAAGAAGAAGATGCGCGCACTCAAAAGACTATACCATTGAGTGACTATTTATATAGTTATAAGGGGATGGTCAATCAATGTTATAAAAGCAGGGGTAGATTACCCATGTCAGGCGACATTTATGAAAACTCTTAAATTATCACCACGGCATAAATGCATTCAATGGTGGCGTTCCGGGCAGAGAAACAATAAATGCAGTAACGAATTTTTGACTAAAAGTCAAACAAAATTTTCAAAAGGTGGAAGATGAAATGAATCTAAAAGAGAGTCGGCTCCGGCTCCTAGTAAATATCAAGCATAAAAATCGGCTTGACCCATTGAAGAGTCGATGACAATGATGGAATCAAGAAGATTGCTGAGAAGACTGAAGCATCACACCTATCTTGGGGGCTAATGTCGGGGGGATGAACCAAGCCCATAACCCGACATTAGACTTATGGGCCGACTCTATAAGGAAAGCCCACAAGAGAAGACCCGGCCACGAGCCGGACGTGCCAAGCGTGAAGATTAAAGCAATAGAAGGAATTCGACTTACCTTGTATAGCACGTAGAATATTTGTAAAGTAGAATTGGACTCCACTTCGTGTAGGAGTCGGACTCGCGGAATCCCGGGACCCGACGCCTTTATAAGTTGAGGTCTACGGAATCCCAGGTGTCACAAACCCAAATTAGGTATGTGCTAGGATCAAGTGCTCCTTTGCATTCATGATAAAAATTTCAAAAGAAATCGAAATGGGAGAGAGAACACCCCCCAGATGAATTAATTCAAATGGCCAGATAAAAAGTTGCTCCAAAAATTCCTTTTGCATTTTTGAAAAGTCCCATAAATCAGTGGGATCACATATAAAGTGTTGTGGTAGCAATCCCATGCTCATGGATTTTTCAAATATTCAAAACAGGAGCTTGGAATTAATTTAAACCCCTATTTGAATTAAAGTTCAAATTATTTGAATTTTAAAAGTGCTCAAATTTTATAAGTGGCTAGCTCTATATATATTGAGGCCATATAAAAATTTGGGGCATTCAAAAAAATGTCTAGCTATTTTTTTTGCTAAGACAAAACAATTACAGAAAAGAAAAGGAAACAGAAAATAGAAAAGGGGCCTACCTGGGATTCAGCCCAACTTGTTCCCCAGCCGGCCCAGGCCCACCTACCTCCCCTGTCGTCTTCTTCAAGCAGCTCGCTGTCGAGCCGATGGCGTGGTTGACGCCACCTCGACGTCCAGGGGCTTTCAGGCTGCCCCATGCCCTCTCTTTGTGTCCTGGAGGATCGCCTCGCAGCCGTGACCCCTTTCCCCCTCTCCAGCGCCATCTTTTCTCCCTCCCTCGCTCGATTTCGCCATGGACAGAGAGATCGCCGGAGCACACCGCCATGGCAGACGCGGCCACCGTGCCCTAGAGCCCGAACCAGCGTGTCCCCCGTGCTCCTCATCGACGACTTCCTCACCCTGCAGAAGCTGGTGAGCCAATTCGGCCCTGAGACGACGCAAGCCTCCTCGACTCGCCGCCGGCAACCGACGATCGTTGACGTCGATTCGCCACCGTTGATGGCTGCATCATCGTGTTCGTGGTGAGCCTCTGAGCATTTCCCCTCCGCTCCCGTGTTTCTCCCCTTCCTCTAGCTGCGACCGCCATGGGAGCCGAGCTCCGTCGCCGCCGTGGTTGACCATGCGCTCGCTCCAATGCACCTAAGCCCCCGCCCTGTTGTCCTTTGTGTTGCTGCACGCTCCAGGAGTCCAACGCACCCATAACCGTATCCTCCCGTGCACTGCAGCGAGGACCTCGCCGTTGCCGTGCCTCTGCTGCCGCTTTTCTCGATGACGGCGAAGCTCCGATGACCCCCTTGGTCCCTCGACTCCACCCAGCGATGCGCGCGGACTCCAGCTACCCGTAGATGGTCTCAGCGGGCAAAACGGTGGCCAGAATCGCCGTCCCGTGCGAGCGCCGCCGCACTAGACGCCACCGGCGGCTAACCGCCGGCGGCCCGATTAGATTAGGGGGCTAATCCCCCTGTTAGTTGACCCTTGGGTCACTGACTGGTGGGACCTGGCCCCCCTAATGACCTTTCTAGTTTAATTTAAACGGGGTTACCCCCTAGCCACTGACAGCCTGACCCCACTAGTCAGACCCCCCCACGTCAGCATGACCTCATGCTGACGCAGTAAACCAGTTAAATCGCTTAAAAGAAATCAGAAAATTACATAAAATGCTTTAAACTTTGAAATTCAATAACTAATTCATATTTACTCCAAATTGGACAAATAATATATGAAAAATGATCAGCATAAAATTCTCTATCCAAATATGCAACTTTCAATCATGTTTGGGTTGATTTTAAAATGGGACCAGTAGCTTTTGCTATTTTGCTTAATTGGAATTATTTCAAATTTAATTCAAATGCTAATTTAATTTGAACCTTTGCAATACACCACATCTCACTTGAACATCATAGGCATATCAAACACTTGAACACATGCTTTACAATGATCCAACAATAGCAAATGCAATTTGGCTAAGTTGAAATTCATATGTGGAGTTTGAATTTGCATTTCAAATGCAATACACTTCATTTAAATCAAATGTACCACAAACCAGCACCATTCACATCATGGACAACTATATCATGTGCTTGTGCATTCTATTACAATGTTGCCCCCCCTTTGTTGATGATTGTTTCCGGTACCAGCTTTTCCGAGACGGTGATCACCCTCGAAGGAGAAGACCACCGATAAGACCCGTGTATCGTCAGCAAGGCAAGCAAACCCCGTTGATCATATCTATAAAATCCCAATTCCCTCTCAGTCTCGCTTATGCATGTTTAGGAGATCATCGAGACACGTTCTTTCGCATAGTTGAACCCATTCCGATGCATGACCTATCAATTTGTCACCGTATTAAGCAAACCACAATCCTAGCAGATTTAGGAGTTGAATGATGAGCATGTGGCCCCTACAACTGTTACTGCTTATTGCTGCTTAGTGATACAATGAGGATATCATGATTGTGAGTCGGGATGGAATGAACACAGTGATGCTGGTGTTAACGTGTTGGTGAATCCACCCTAAGCAAAGGTGAACGATGAGAGGTTGTGTAGGAGTACACAGTGGGTTGTCTCGTTGAACACTGCCCTAGGCCCTGAGTTCCTGTTTTGTGATCCAAGACAAAGAGTATGACCACATGTAGGGTTTTATGGGAGCCCCGTTTGGCCTCTTTACGTACCCGATCCGGTCCAGGAGTCACAATAGATTCGGGATTTCCATTTGGCATGTGTATAGAAAAAGAATGAAGAAAAGGTTGCATCATATAGATATGTGGGTGGACTTGTGAGGCAGTGAAACCATCTGGCAGAGGTGGCGTCTCGGTCCCTTACATTATCTGAGTCCGTTTCGTGGAACCGGCCGGACTCTCGAGCGGTGCCAGACTCAGGTAGTCGACTCCTGGATTAGAGAAGGTGATGTGAGGTTAGTGCCTTGGTTTCATCCACGTCCGACACCCGCTTGAAGGGTGACGAGAAAAAGGCGATAAGTGATGACACGCGTGTGAAGATATACACCCCTGCAGGGTTAATGAACTATTCGAATAGCCGTGTCCGCGGTTATGGACTACTTGGAGACCTCTACTTGATCAATAGACAACTTGAATGGATACTTATAAAACTCGCAAGATAAGCGTGAGTGCTTTGGTGGGCTTCCTCGTGGGGAAGTCGAGGAAGTAACCATAGTGGTGTATTGTTTGGAGACTTGGTAGTGGACTCATGTACGCTTCTTACCTCAAGTCTGGTACTCGTAGTACAGGACTAGCCAAGTCAAAGCTGGCACTTCTGCATGATGAAACCCCACCTCCTTTACCTTGATACTTGAGCATGAGTAGTGTAGTTCTGATGTAAGTCTTGCTGAGTACGACTTTGTACTCACGTTTGCTTATTCTATGTTTTAGATGAGAACCCGGACCCCGATGGAGTCACCGACTTGAAGCTCGACGTTGACCTTGGTAGTATAGTTCCAGACAACAGTCTGGTCCCTGGTGGCTGGGCATGTATGTTTACAAGGCTTCTCTAAGCCATTTGTTAAACTTGTCTGTACTCAGACCTAATTTTCTTCCGTTGTATGATGTAATGTTTGATCACAGACATGTGATCTTTGTATGCTCTATGTGTATATCAATAAAGAGTACTTGTAGAGTTATGTGATGATACCTGCTGTTCATACTAGACATGTGTGATGCGTGTATGATTATAACATGCATGTCTTAGTATGGGTTTTCGAGACCTTAGTTGTGATCTGGCTGGCGGTCTTTTATACACCAAGTGGCCCTTAGATGTGCGCAGCTTGGGGAATCGCGATGCGATTGCTCGTGGCTCTGCGACGTGCACACTTTGTTGTATGATCGAGCCCTCCCTAGACCCCGACTAAGTGATCGGGCTGGAGTTTGTTTATGTAAGGGTTATGATTCAATCGATAACATGGTTGAGGCGACTTGTCTATAAGTATGGGATTCACCACCCATAAGCATTTAGACTTGTGAGCGGACGATGAGGACCCATCTCAGTTGATCATCCGGCCTGGATGGGATGCCCCTCACGTTCGATGCTTTCCGAGAGTGTTCTGTGCTTGGCCTTGTCCGCTTAGAAAAGTGGGTACGGCTCTCGGCTCTCCATGTGATTGCATCGTGACTGGAATTACATACGCATATCCCGGGTCCCGACACCAGGCGCCCTCCTGGCGCGGTCTAGGGTGGGGTCGCGCCCCCTGGACGGCTAGGCACCAGGTGGGACCCCCGAGCCACGAGTCACCGCTTATGTGGAAACCGATAATGAGAAAGCCAGACAAGACGCCTTAGACGTCCTCGATGAAAAGCGCGAACTAGCTGCAACTCAATTGGCTATCTACCAACAAGATTTGCAGCGATATCATAGCCGTCGCATAAAAAGTCGGACCTTCCAGGAAGGTGACTTGGTGCTCCGCCTCATCCAGAAAAAGGATGGAATGCACAAGTTGTCTTCCCCATGGGAAGGACCGTTTGTGGTCAGTAATAACCTGTACAATGGATCCTACTACTTGGTTGATATACGCGATAAGGAAAAGTCACGCACCTCGATGGAGGAGACTCCCAGGCCGTGGAACATTGCACAACTCCGTCCATATTACACCTGAATAGAGTAGGAAACTATTGTACAAAGTCGACATTTGTCGCACCGGCTTTCTCCATATATGTATATAAGTCGACATTTGTCGCAACCGGCACCGCCGCATAATAAAGTCGATTTTCATCGCAACAGACTCTCAGTCAAATTAATAAAGTCAATCTTAAATCGCACTCAGGCCATCTGTAAGACCCGATATGCGGTACTGTTCTAGATCTAGGTGTTTCCACCCAGATCCGGGGACGAAGCACATATCGGTCCCACCGCGACATATGACAAAGCCATATGCCCCGGATTTCCAACATGATATCACAACATTACAGATACAAGGATATAACATCTCATACAATCGGCATACAACTACCTCAAATACAATACAACAGCGGAAGGTAAATGTCTGAGTACAGACTACAATCAAATGCCTAGCGGCAAAGGTAAAAATATCGATTCCCATAACCACACGGGTCCAGGCCCTCCGCCGGGATCCTCCTAACTAGTCGTCGTTGAGTCTCCATGTGAAACATCGATCACCATACCTGTTGTCTATCAAGCACCCTGAAAAGAGTTTGGGGGTAGTATCATGAGTACAGAGGTACTCAGCATCCAACTGTAGTGGTCATCTGACCCAGCAAGGACTTCATCACTCGTCATTGTAGGACAACTAGTAGTTTACGGTAAGGATGGGGTAAGTGGTGAGGTTGCTGCCGCACTAGCATTTATGAAGTGGTTAACGATCTAGAGAGTAAGGTAAGAAGCCAAGCATTCGATGAGGAATCGCCTCCAACAAGTCTTGCTATCAACTACTACGCAAACATAACACCTATCCTATCCTTGTCCTCCTCTTCGCATCCCGACGAAGAAGAAGCAGTCAAGGCACACACACGTTGATCAAGTAATATTAAGATTATCTCAGCTGTTGTTGTCTATGAACAAGGAGTAGGTCTCAAGTCGTCCATAACCGTGGACACGGCTTCTCGAAAAGATTTAACCCTGCAGAGGTGTACCAACTGCCCATTACAAGGCTCTGCACGCACGCCCATCTCTCTTAGTTGCTACCCATCACAGGCAACCATTTTATGATTTAGTTCCAAGAGATCTGAAACGACAGGTCCCTCTAGCTAACAACAAAAAAATCCGGGTGGCCCCCGGGGAGTCGACACCCAATCCAAAGCCGGCCACGCTCTCGGATCAGACTCTTCCGTATGACGTAGGTCGGATTGCCGGTTAATCACACATGGGAAACCGGGTCCTAGCTGATCGGGTGGACCAACAGAGGAACTATGTCTCCGCTGGCCTGAGTTGTTTCGAAAACAGCTAGGGCGCCAACCAACATACACACGTTGCAAAAGGTAAAACTAGCTTGGGCCACCACTAGAAATGCTTGAAGATAGGTAGGTAAGAAAAGGGGACCCCATAAATCCCACATGCGGTTAGGCACGCTCAGTCTTAAAACCAATACCCGGAACTCGGATCCTAGGTGACTCGAATGGAACAAAGCGTCGGGGCGGGATAGCCTAGACCTTCCATCCTTCGTCGAATATAGTCAACATTATAATAATCATATCATCAACAACAATAATAATAATGTGATATCCCAAACCAAGGAGTAACAGGGTAACATCGTAGCATCCTAAGCATGCATACTAAGCAGGGGCTAAGCGACGAGAAATCGTAACATAGCAGTACAAGGTTTGCTGGGAAGGGACATGGCTGTATCGGTTTCAAAGAGGCTGTAAACATGTGGTAGGATCAAACATCGAACATAACCTAGACTAGCATGCAAACCGCTGGTTGAAATAGAATGGATCATAAGTAATGTATAGTCCTTGCCTGTTGATAAGTCGGATTCCGAAGGTGTAGCCGATCGCAAGCTCGCATCGTCTCCGGGAGGTACCCGCGGTAGCACACAAGAAGGAAACACTGGAAAGCAATCAACGGTGCACTACTATTACTACGGAGCAATACAAGATCAAGAAGACATCACACGACACGGCAACGCGATACGGATCTATCGTCGAGAATGGTTACTAACAGTTTAAGTGGGGTATCGGTCACACACGACGAATACCGCACGTTTACGGTGGTTCAAGTTGCTTAGCTACAGGTGATCAACCAACGGTTATTATCATGGAAACTCAATCAAGCATGGCATAACACACAAACATTACAAGAGGTGAAGCACAAAATAAACTATCTATGCTAGTCAATTTAAGTGAGGCACAACCTAAACATGGCATAACACTAAGTGCCGCACGATGATTAAAATATTTGATACTGTTCTGTCCTAAACCATATTTTAGGTTGGTTAACAGCAGCAAACAATATCATAAACACAAATTACACGAAAAACTAATCAAGTTACATATAAAGCACACTCCAAACGGAGTTACGGTTAAAAAGATATAAGCAAAACAAGTTACGGGCACAATCTGCCAACATCACGAAGCACACTTTAGAGCAATGCATAAACAGGTTAATGAATGAAAACATACTCACAAATGATATGAAACTAAAGTAGACATGACAGGAAAGGCATGGCAAAAAGAATCATGCAAATAGACATCATAGATCCAAAGTTATTAAGCAAACAACATGGCATCGCAAAGTAACAGACTTAGTGAAAAACAGAGGTGGCTGTCAACAACAGCAGCATAGCAACTTTGGAGCTCAACAACTATATGACCAGCAAGCATATCATGGCAATGAAATACATATAATGAAAGTAGACATGATGCTTAACAATATGCAATTGGAATCACTCAATTCCGATAAACGGTCGCGACACACTCGTCGACCGAAGTTGCAACAAAATATAAACAGTAGCACACTAACAGCAGGGTAGCTACTTTGGAGCAAGATACAATCATGATGCAGCAAGCAATTATGGTATGTGAATGCATGAAACTGAAGTAGAAACAATGCTTAACGCAACGCAAAAGGAATCAATCGATTCCGATGAACGGTTGCGAAGCAATCGTCACCCGAAGTTGCAATAAAATAACAGTTACAACAACTTAGCAGCAGTTAACGACAGGTAGCCCTGTTTGAACAGCAATAACTACATCTAAACAACCTCAAAACAAATAACTCACAAAAGGCAGATTGAAGTACACACAATTCTAAGTAGTTTTCGTTTTTGGGGCACGTTCATCGGAGCTACGGATTAAGCATTATTAACGGTGCAAAAGCGAATCACAGCAGCAAAATCTCCAGACTTAGCAGAAATTTCGCAGGGGCTAAATCAGAAAAAAAGGGGCATGGGCTGCTTCTCACCCAAAAAGGGCCTCGGCCCATCTCATCCTGGATCTGGCCTGGTCTCAGATCGGGGCCTTGAGGGGGGCGGCTGGACCTTGAGGGGGGAGGCCGGCCCACGTGGGCCGCTGGCTGGGCCGAGCCCACCTGGCCACGGTGGCTTGGAGCGGTTGGGGACGCCGCCCGGTCCCGACGGCTACGGCGCAGCGGCGGCTGGCCGGTGGCGCGTCGTCCACCGGCGGCTAGGGGCGAGGAGGCGGGGTAGCAGGACGCTGGGGAGGCGCTGGCGGCGGCGCCGGTCGCCGGACCTGGCCGAGGAGGCGGCGCTCGAGCTCGAGGCCCCTGGCCATGGCGTGGCTGCTGGAGCTTCCTGTGCAGCCTGCGCGAGGAGAGGGAGAGGGAAGATGAGGGAGAGAGGGAAGGGGAGAAGAGGAGCGCGGCGGAGGAAAGGACCTGGTGCGGGGAGGCCCGGCTGGCCGGCGACTGGCCGGAGGCGACAGCGCGGGCGTGGAGCCTCCACGGGTGGTTGGTGGAGAGGAGAGAGAGAAGGAGATGCTGGGTGGCAGGCTCGATTTGGGCCGTCGGATCGCGAGATTTGACGGTCCAGATCTGAGGATGGCTAGGGTTGCTGCGAAAATTGGCTAAATTGTGCGAAAATGGGTAAAATATCTCAGATCTGGGGGCTGGTGGCTGCCTAGGTGCTTAGGGGAAACCCTAAGTGGTGGGGTGCTTAGGAGATGCTGGCATTTTGCAAAAACATCCCCAGATTTTCTCTCGCGCGCGCGGTGCTCACGTTTTTTACTACCGGGGGTCCACAGTACCTCCGATTCGGGTAAAACTTCGAACTGCGCGATCAGCGCGACGAGCTGGCGGCGTTCACCTCGCGTTGGAACCGTTCCGAGAACACTTTCCGGCGCGCTATAAAAATAACCCGTTTAATTATTAAACGTGGTTTTTCGTTCCGTTGGCTGCGGCTGGTCTCGTGCGGTTTTCGCGACAGTGATCGGGTGAAACCCGGTGTCGCAAAGGTCGAGTGTCAGGGTGGCAAGGGTCGGTCTTCGTCCGATACGAGATAAGAGGGGGAAAAATAATCGCCGATCGATAAATCGGGGCTGCAAACACTGCAAACAAATCAGACAATCAAACAATTCACACCGAAAACAAAATTTTTAATTTTTGTGAAAACTGGGCTGTTACACCATCGCCATAATTAAAAGTTGACTTTGGTCGCAAACAGGCTATCGCCATAAAGTCGACTTCGTCGCACCGGCTCTCGCCACACTTATGCACAAAATAAAAAAATTATACATATTTCATCATATTACATTACATTACATATTGCATCATATTACATCGCATTGCATATTGCATCATAAATCTCATAATTCTCAAAGACTTGTGGGCTTGATCAACCCTCTATCGGCTTTGAGAATGTATATTGCTTTGATATGGTGAAAGAGGGGGAGCCTGATGATACTCATCGACTCTTACCGGAAAAAGCCGGCATATACATGTAAAAACTTCACATGTGTTTATTTTGATAAGGGATAAAAGGGGGGTTCGTTGGCTCCCGTCAACCCTTACATACCGAAGGTATCCTGGCATACACATGAAATTTGCCACGCCGACCGGCCTGTATAGTTTAGAGCTTCCATAACTAACGCGCAACCGGTTGGTCTAAACATCGAGGTTTACATGAACCACCCATCGAATTTAATCCTAAGAGTCGGGAACGTTAGTTACTGGAAAGCCGGATCTACAGAGATGTTTCGACTTTCTAACCAATAATCTCTCTCACCGCGAGATGATGAGGTATAAGTCGACTTCTACTAGCCTTTACATTAATTGTATTTACAGTATCATGCATAATCATAATTGTTTTATCACAAATACAAGTTAGACCTATGTGACTCTGCACAAACACTCAGGTGCATATACCGACATATGGGGACTACACTTCAAAAAATCTCTCTCCTCAAAGACCCGACATGACACAAAGATGTTCATGCCGGCTCTTGGGGACTACACTTCGAAAGTTTTCTTATCCAAGAAAAGACTCGGTACAGCACCCAGATGCATACACCGACTCTTGGGGAGTAAAACTTCGAAAAATAATTCCTCAAGGATTTGGCTCGATACCATGATAGCCATACCAACTCCTTGGGAGTATGACTTCAACAATGAAATGAACTGGTGTGGCACGCAAACGTGACCACACTATCCCATGGGGGCTACAAGTTGATCTATCCTATGAGTCGATTACCGATACACAGCTATTCTGAATTGACTCAGGGGGCTAAAGATACAGACACTAGCAAAAAAATCGTCTCTCATGCATCATGCAAAAACATTTCAAAGTAAGGAATAAAACCGACTTAAGGACTCGATGGAAATTTATTATTTCATTCATCAAGCAACCAAGTCTTACATCAAAAGAGTAAGCCTTACATTACAGGAAAGTAAAGGCTTGACTCGGCAAAATACTACTAAGAAAAATCTATAGCTTCAATCATCATCTTTAGAGTCGGCTTCATCTTCAGTTGAAGAGATCTGGACTTCTTCTTCATTGTCGTAGAATTCTTCATCATTGTCGTAGAAATCCATGCAACAGCAGACTCGATCACCATCCGAGTCAAAGATTCTAGCCCACAAGGTGTCATCACCATCGTATCTAAAAACAATGGTGTCGCCTCTTGAGATTTTCCTGGAATGAAGAAACGTTGTCCAACCTTTCTCCAAGAACATGGATTTGTGGCTGGAAAAGCTGGTAGCCACCAAACAGGTCCATGAGGACATCCATCAGATCAGAGCCAAAGACCCGAAGGCCTTGAATCAATCACAAGTTGAGTTAAAGACTCAGGGAGTTTGATCTAGCGACGAATCGTCTGGATATGAACCAAGAACTCACCCCTACCGGGAGAAGAAGAGGGAGATTAAGATGGAGAGGCCGCACGAGCACTTCTTCCCCTACCTCTGCCACGTCCACGACCTCGCCCACGTCCACGACCACAGCCTGGCCTCGACCACGAGCACGTAAACTGGAGCCAGATTCGTTGACAGTCAAAAGAGCATGAGCTTCTAGCTTGGGCGCAATGGGGAAAACTAGAAGAGGGAGAAGAGGAAGAAGAAGATTCGGGCACTTGAAAGACAATCCATCCAAAGGATATTTATAGCAAAACAGAGGGGAAGATCAATCAATTCCATAAATACATGGGTAAACTACCCAGGTGACATTTATGGAAAGACTCCTTGATTCCCACTACAAACATCAATGCCTCCAACTGGCGTTTCGGGCAGTGCAATCATAAAAGCAATATCGAATCTTTGACTGAAAAAGTCAAAGGAAGTTTAACGTGCTGGAAGATGAAGTGAAAGAACAAGAAGATTGGCATCGACCCCTTAAAAATTTCAAAATAAAAATATACGTGAGTCGGTCTGTCCAAATTAGGGAGTCGGCAAACCACGATGAGTCGGCAACCGCGACGAGTCGACAACCACGATGCTGTCAAGAAGATTGCTGTGAAGACTAAAGCATCACACAAATCCTGGGGGCTAATGTCGGGGAGATAAACTAAGCCCATGACCCGGCATTAGGTCTATGGGCCAACTCACTTACGAAAAGCCCATGAGAGAAGAACCGACCCAAGGTCGGTTGTGTCAAGGAAAGAAGATCGAAGCCGTAGAAGGAATTCGACTTACCTTGTATAGAATTAGTATGTTTGTAAAGTAGAATAGGACTCCACCTCGTGTTGGAGTCTGTCGGGACCCGGGGTTAGCGTATGCAAGTACAGTTAAGACATAGTCATATGGAGAGCCGAGAACCGCACCCACTTGTCTAAGCAGACAAGGCCAAGCACTGAACATTCTCGGAAAGCATTGTACGTGAGGGGCATCCCATCCAGGCCGGATGATCAACTGTGATGGGTCCTCATCGTACGCACACAAGTCTAATGATATGGGTGGTGAACTCCCATATTCAAAGACAAGTCGCCTCAACCATACTATCGAATATCTCAAAACTCTTACATAGACTTACTCCAGCCCGATCACTTAGTCGGGGTCTAGGGCGGGCTCGATCATACCACAAAGTGTGCACGAGACGGAGTCTCGAGCAATCGCATCGCGATGCCCCAAGATGCGCACATCTAAGGGCCACTTGGTGTATGAAAGACCGCCAGCCAGAACACAACTAAGGTCTCGAAAACCCATACAAAGACATGCATGTTATAAACATACACGCAGCACACATGCCTTGTATGAACAGCAGGTACCATTGCAATTCTCTACAAAGTGTACATTTTATTTATAACTCTTATAGAGTACACACAGAGATCACATACATGTGATCCAACATTACAACATAAAGCGGAAGCAAATTATGTCTGAGTACAGACAAGTTTAACAAATTGGCTTAGGAAGCCTTATTCAACATAAAGCCCTCCACGAGGGAACCAGTCTGCTGACTGGGACTAGACTAGCTTAACTTCAGTCGTCCAGCTCGATGAAGAAGCCACCTTCGGGGTCAGTGGCATCATCTAAAACATAGATTAAGCAAACGTGAGTACAAAGGCGTACTCAGCAAGACTTACATAGGAGTTATACTACTCATGCACATGTATCAAGGTAAAGGGAGGTGGGGTTCACTTGCAGAAATGCCAGCTTTGACTTGGCTAATCCTGAACTACGAGTACCAGACTTTGAGGTAAGAAGCGTACACGAGTCCACTACTTTCTCCAACCAATACACCACTATGGTGCCTTCCTCGACTTCCCCACGAGAAAGCACGCCATAGGACTCACACTTATCTTGGTGTATTTTAGAAGTATCCGGTTCAAGTTATCTAATAATCAAGCTAAGCTTTCCAAGTAGTCCATAACCGCGGACGCGGCTATTCGAATAGTTTTGTTAACCTTGCAAGGGTGTACTGCTACACACACATGATCATCATTTACCGCCTTTGATCTCGACACCATTCAAGGGGTGCCAGCGAGGATGCTCACCACAACTGTTACCTCATAGCCTATCTAGTCCAAGAAAGCCGCCTACTTGGGTTGGCTACCACAATCGTGAACCCGGCCGGTTTACCGAACTGGACCCAAGCGATGTGTGCGTGGTGCATAAGCCGGTCTCGGTTGAGCCGTTCTCTCACTTAGCATCCAGGCCACGAGCCTACCAGAACTCCGAACTACTGCGACCTCTGGACATCGAAAGGGATGAGTTAATAAGTTGAGAGGGGTCAGTGAGCCCAATGTGTGGTTGTACTCTTCATCTTGGATCACCACACAAGAACTCGGACTTAGGGCGGTGTTCAACGAGACAACCCACCGTGTACTCCTACACAGCCTCTCATCGTTCACCTTGTATTAGGGTCGATTCACCAACACTTTTCTACCATCATCAACATGATCATTACCATCCCGACTCACATCACAGTAACAACATGGTATTATACTAAGCATGCAATAAGCAGTAACATTGCAGGGCCCACATGATATCATTCAACTCCTACATTTTCTAGGATTGTGGTTTGCTTACTACTGTGACAAAAGATAGGTCATGCAAAGGAATGGGTTCATCTATGCGGTAGAATCGTAACATGGTGATCATCCTATACAATGCATAAGCGAGACATGAGAGGGAAGTGGGATTTTATCGACATGATCAATGGGGTTTTGCTTGCCTTGCTGACGAGGTTCGGGTTCTGGATCTTCAGCGAAGGGGGTGACCTCTTGCTCCGGTTCCACCTCTACTCGACAAACAAAGGACGAAGTAGCAATCAATATGAATGCAATGCTCAAGCACATGGTTGAATGTTAAAGCTTGAAGTATAAGTTTTGATGTGTGAGGAAATTCCATTTAAGTGGAATATATTGCATTTTTAAAATGCAAATTCAAATTCCACATTTGAATTCAACATTAACCAAGTCATATGTGATATAGTTTGATCATTTTGAATTATCTTCAAAGGTGTATGATATGCCTCTGATGTGTAAGTGAAATGTAGCATGTTGCCATGGTTCAAGTTGAAAAAATATTTGAATTGAATTTGATTTAATTCCATTTAAATCAAATAGCAAATGCTACTGATCACATTTTAAATTCATCTCAAACAGAGTTGAAAATTGCATATTTGGAAAGATAATTTTCTCCTGATCATTTTTCATATATTATTTGTCCAATTTGGAGTTAATATGAATTTTCTATGAATTTCCAAAGTTTGGGGTATTTTCTGGAATTTTTGTAATTATTTTAACATTTTTGATTTTCTGGAAATTCTTAAATGAATTATTGCGTCAGCAGGGGGGGCTGACAGGTGGGGCCACCCTGTCAGTGGCTGGGTTAATTAACCCGGCTGGGTTAACTTAACCAGTGGCTTAATTAAGCTACTGGGCCCACTGGTCAGTGACCCAGGGGGTCACTTAACTGGTGAAACAGGGGGGGCTTAGGGCTAACTCGCTGGCGGCTAAACGCCGGCGGTCTGGCCACGGCGGCGACTTACCGGAGTGAGCTAGAGGCCACGGGAGAGCACGGGGAGGACACCAATCGACTCAGCATAGTCTTCCGCATCATCTGGAGGCAACGGGGGTTCACGGGGTGGTCAGAAGTGACGACGGCGACGACTCCGGCGGAAACAGATAAACGGCGAGGTCGTAGCCGAGACCAGGGAGCACGGTTTGGGGCGTTTTTGGTTGCGTTCGAAAGCTGGCATACGCGGGAGTCAAACGCATGCACTGGGGGTCCACGACAAGCACTGGAGCGAGGAGGGCGACGACCATGGCGGCGAGCTTGCTCGGGATCCATGGCGGATTCGGTTTTGGGGCAAACGAGACGCTGCAAACTTAGGGGAAAGGTGAAGAAGCTCACCCTGAAGCTAATGGAGAAGACGGTGAGGCCGGGGATGCTGTGTAGCCGAGGAATTTGACGACGGCGACTCACGGTTCCGGCGAGCTCTCGGTGAAGCTGGCGTCGATTGCTGAGGTGCTCGGGCTCGATTGCTTGAGGGGAACGATGAAGAGGCTTGCTGCGGTTCTCCTGGACACGGCGGCACGGCTCGGGGACGACGGTGGCTACGTGTTCTCGATGGCGTGCTCCACGGTGGTCTTCGGGCGGCGGTGAAATCGGGCGCAGGAGGAGGAGGAAGACGATGAGGAGGGGGGAATGGATTAGGATGGCTCCAGGGCGTCTCCAGGACGTGTCTAGAAGGCTCGGGAGACGCCAGGCAGGCAAGCAGGTGCTCGCCGGCGTCGCCATGCGCTCCAGCGAGCTGCTTGCCGCGCCGGGGAAGACGACAAGGGGAGGCTGCGGGCTGGGCTGCTGAAACGGTAAGTTGGGCCGGGGTGGCCCAGGTAAGTGGGCTACTTTCTGTTTTTCTTTTTCCTTCTGTTTTCTCTTCTGATCTTTGTTCTGTTTGGCTAAATAAAATAGATAAACATTTTATTAAATGCTGAAAACTTTTATATGGCCTCATAATAATATAGACTAGCCACTCATAAACTTTCAACATTTTTAAAATTCAAATGATTTGAATTTTAAATCAAAAAGGGGTATTTCTTTAATTCCAAGGTACTGTTTGAATATTTGAAAAATCTATGAGCATGGCGTGGGTCCCACATCACTTGATATGTGATCACACTCATTTATAAGACTTTTCAAAACTCTAACATGAAATTTGGGAAAATATTTTTATCTGGCCTTTTGAATTAATTCAACTGGGGGTGTTCCTTCTCCCATTTTGATTTTGAATTTGATTTCCAAGATTTCTTTTTGAAATTTTGACATGATGCAAAGGCACTAGCTAACCCTAGCACATACCTAACAGAGGGTTCTGACAACTCGCCCCCACTCAAAAGAATCTCGTCCCGAGATTCAGAAGTCTGCGGGAGGAAGGAGGGGTACTCGGTACTGAGACAGTCTTCTCTTTCCCATGTAGCTTCTCTTTCAGAGTGGTGTGACCATTGCACTTTCAGGAACCTAATCTTCTGACGACGAATGACACGCTCTGCGGAATCAAGAATACGAACGGGGTATTCTCGATAAGAAAGGTCATCTTGGAGATCAAGCGTTTCATGGTCGACTTCGCGGATGGGGTCCTTGAAGCAACGCCTGAGTTGGGACACATGGAATACATCATGTACTCGGGAGAGGTGCGGAGGTAGTTCAAGTTGGTAGGCAACTTCTCCACGTTTAGCAATAATGCGGAAAGGTCCGATGTAACGTGGGGCCAACTTGCCTTTGATACCGAAACGTTGGGTTCCCTTCAGAGGAGTAACCCGAAGGTAAGCCTTCTCATCCAGATTGTAGCTTTCTTGTCTATGATGACGATCATAGTAGCTTTTCTGACGAGACTGGGCTGCTTTCAATTGATCACGAACAATGCGAACTTGATCTTCTGCTTCCTTGATCATATCCGGTCCAAAGAATTGTCTTTCGCCGGTTTCAGACCAGTTTAGTGGTGTTCGACATCGTCGTCCATAAAGGAGTTCAAAAGGAGCCATGTTCAGACTAGATTGAAAACTATTGTTATAAGCAAATTCGGCAAATCGAAGAGAATTCTCCCAATTCTTCCCGAATGAGATAACACAAGCTCTGAGCATGTCTTCAAGAATCTGGTTAACCCTTTCGACTTGACCGCTAGACTGAGGATGGAAAGCCGTATTAAAGGAGAGATGAGTTCCCATAGCACGTTGGAAGCTTCCCCAAAATCTAGAGGTGAAAAGGCTACCGCGATCAGAATTGATTTCCAAAGGAACACCATGAAGGGATACAATTCTGGAGATGTACAAGTCTGCTAACTGGCTAGCAGTTATAGACTCGCGAACCGGAAGGAAGTGAGCAACTTTGGAAAGCCTATCTATGACAACGAAGATGGCATTGTTTCCTTTCTGGGTTCTTGGAAAGCCGGTGATGAAGTCCATACCGACTTTGTCCCATTTCCACTCGGGAATAGACAAAGGTTGAAGTGTACCAGCAGGTCTTTGATGTTCTGCCTTAATGCGACGACAAACATCACATTCGGCAACAAATTGAGCAATGTCTCTCTTCATCCTAGTCCACCAAAATCTCTGGCGTAGATCTCGGTACATTTTCGTGCTACCGGGATGAATTGAGAGGGGTGTGTCATGGGCTTCTTTGAGGATGAGTTGCCTTAGTTCCCTATTCTTAGGTACTACTAAACGATTTTCAAAGAATACCGCTCCTTTGCTATCTGTGGAGAAACATTTAGCAACTCCGCTAGCAATGTTCTCCTTGATCCGGCGAACACCTCGTGCACGCCTTTGGGCAACTATAATTTGATCCTCAAGAGTTGGTTTCGCCACCAAGGTAGAAAGATATCCATGGGGAACAATCTCAAGATTGAGTTTGCGAAAATCCTCATGAAGAAGTGGTTGATACTGCTGTAACATGAGGTTGTTACAGTACGACTTACGACTTAGTGCATATGCCATGACATTGGCCTTGCCTGGGGTGTAAGAAATTGCTACGTCGTAATCTTTTATCAACTCAATCCAGCGTCTTTGCCTGAGATTAAGATCTGGCTGGGTGAAAATATACTTGAGGCTTTGGTGGTCGGAATAAATCTCACAACGATTACCAAGGAGGTAATGTCGCCAAGTTGTTAGAGCATGAACTACGGCAGCGAGTTCAAGGTCATGGGTAGGATAGTTCTCTTCATGTGGCCGCAACTGGCGTGAAGCATAAGCTACCACATGTCGATCTTGCAGAAGTATGCATCCTAACCCTTGCCGTGAGGCATCACAATAGATCTCGAAATCCCTTTTTGTGTCTGGAGGTGCAAGTACGGGTGCAGAAGTCAATCTCCTTTTTAGCTCTTGAAAGCTTTCCTCGCACTTGGGAGTCCATAAGAATTTCTTATCTTTCTTGAGGAGTTCAGTTAGAGGCTTTGCAACTTTAGAAAAGTTCTCGACGAAGCGACGGCAATAGCTGGCTAGGCCAAGAAAACTTCTAACTTGCTTAACCGATTCAGGTGGAGTCCAGTCAAGGACGGCCTGAACTCTCTCGGGATTCACAGCAATGCCTTTTGCAGAAATCACGTGGCCTAAGTAGGTCACTTCTGGTAGCCAGAATTCACACTTGGAGAATTTAGCGTACAGGCGATGCTCTCTAAGTTTCATCAATACCAGCCTTAAGTGTTTGGCATGATCTCCTTCGTTCTTCGAGTAGATGAGAATATCATCGAGATAAACTACAACAAATTTATCTAGGTACTCCATGAAGATCGAATTCATCAAGCGTGAGAATGTGGCGGGGGCATTGGTTAAACCAAAGGACATGACGGTGTACTCGTAAAGACCATAACGAGTGGTAAAAGCCATTTTGGGAATGTCCTCGTTTCGGATTCGGATCTGATGATAACCTAATCTCAAATCCATCTTGGAGAAGACGGAGGATCCTGCAAGTTGATCATAAAGATCATTGATCCTGGGCAGTGGGTATTTGTTCTTTATCGTCGCTAAATTTAGCGGGCGATAATCTACGCACATCCTTTCTGTTCCATCTTTCTTCTTTACGAACAGAACGGGGCAACCCCATGGCGGTGAGCTAGGGCGGATGAATCCTTTTGCCAACGAAGCATCAAGTTGGGTTTTTAGCTCAGCTAACTCATGTGGGGCCATTTTATAAGGGCGTTTGGAAATTGGTGCGGTTCCTGGAACAAGATCCACTATAAATTCTACACATCTGTCGGGTGGCATGCCCGGCAGCTCTTCAGGAAAGACATCCGGGAAGTCACGAACCACCGGAATATCTTCAAGTTCGGGAAGGGGGAGTACATTCAAAGAATGCACTTGGGTTCTTGTTCTGGGTGAGGTATAGTTGATGGTTTTGCCCGAAGGGTGGGTGAGTTTCACAGATTTGCCTTTGCAATCCAGATAGGCATTCTGTCTTGATAGCCAATCCATGCCAAGGATGACATCAGTATCTGAAGACTTGAGGGCTATGAGTGAAGCAAGGAATACTAAACCCTCAATTGTTATTTGATTACCATGGCTCACTCTATTAGTTTGCCATCTTGACCCTGGAGTTTGAATAACCATCGGGGTGGACAATTCAACAAAGGGTAACTCATGACGAAGTGCATAACTTTCCGACATGAATGAATGAGATGCTCCTGGGTCGAAAAGAACGGAAGTAGGAACAAAATTGACTGGGAGCGTACCAAGAATGACGTCAGTGGTGTCGTCAGTCTCTTCGGCGGCGATCTGGTTTAGACGTCCACGAGTGGCGGAAGGAGCGGGTTTGGCGGTGAAGACCTTCTGGGGTGGCTTGCCACGACTATTGTTGTTGTTGTTGCTGCCTCCGGCACGTGGTGGAGCATTTTGGTTCTGGACCTGGTTCTGGGGGCACTCGCGAGAGTAGTGGCCTACCTGACCACACTTGTAGCAAGCTCCGAAAACAGTGCGTGGAGCTGGGTGGTTGGGTGGAGCTGGGTGGAACTGGGTGGGTGGACGAGGCGCCACATAGGATGGCCTCGGTGGGTTGTTCTGGCAGAACATGCTATTGGGGATCCAGATCTTGCGCTTCTGGGAGCTAGAACTGGATGATCCGTCATCTCTAGGGTGTTTGCGGAAATCGTTGGGGGTGTTCATGTCCTCTGCCTTGATGGCCTTGTTGACAAGGACCTGGAAGGTGGCAAAGTCATGAAGGTTGAGCTCACGACGGAGTCCAATGTTGAGGCCACGACGGAACCTCTCTTGTTTCTTGGAGTCGGTGGAGACTTCTTCAGTTGCATAACGAGCAAGTCGGTTGAACTCACGACTAAACTCGTCCACGGTTCTTCTGCCTTGAGTGAGGTTACAGAACTCCTCACGCTTGCGGTCCATGAGACCCTTGGGAATGTGGTGCTCGCGGAAAGAAGTACAGAATTCCTCCCAAGATGCAGGTGGTCCAACGGGACGCATATTCAGAAAATTCTCCCACCAAGAGCTTGCTGCACCTTCAAGGTGATAGGTGGCATAGTTTACCTTGTCGCCATCTGCAACATGTCCTGCTTGGAGCTTCCTCTCGATGCTGCGGAGCCAGTCATCGGCGTCAAGGGGCTCGGTGGAGTAACTGAAAACCGGGGGATGAAGCCGGATGAAGTCGTTCAGGGACACCAGCTCATTGCGCTGCTGAGTGGTGTTGCGTGCGATGACTTCCAACAGGTGGTGAGAGTCACGGTGGTTCCTCTCGACCTCCATCAGAACTTGGGCCATCGTGGGTGGGGGTGGAAGGTTGTCTTCCTCCTGGTTGTTCCCACGACCTTGGTTACGACCAACCTGGCCACGGGTTCCTTGAGACATCCTGAAGGTGAAAAAATCCAAAGTCAAACAGAGTTGATTTCAAGAGTCTAATCAAGGTATTTAAGTACTGGAAGGATTACAGAGCAAAGGAAGTAATCATCTTGACAACATGGTGATAAAAGCATACAAGCCATATATTCACAAGCTGTCATACAAACCATACATCGTTTTAGTACAAGCACTAAGCTAATACAAACGCGATGAAGATGATACATCCTTCAGAGGCACTCTGACTTCCTATACATTATTTATCTAAGCCTCTGGAACTTAGACACCTTGCTTACAATATACTAGGATACTACTACATCCTCACTAAGTAAGACCACAGGCGGTCTCACTCATCTCCATCTCCATAGTAGTCCTCATAAAAGTTACCCGCGTATCCCGGTAGCTGGAGGTGACCATTGGAAAACACGGAGGCTTGTGGACCCTGATATCCATTTGGGCAAGGATGGGGCCTAGGTCCAGTGTAGGGTGGAAGCAAAGGACCACGAGGTGGAAAAATTCCTCCAATCTCGGGCCAAGCAACTCGAGAAGGCATCTGGGTCCTCACTGGATAGATCGCATCGTACTCCACTGATCCCACGCTCACAAAAGGTGCCAAGAGCGTCAGTGCTCGGTACAAACGAACTCGAGTAGCGTGGAGCTCAAAACGGAGAGCGCGTGCATCACGATCTCTGTCACTAGCAAACCTAGCAGTCACCTGGAGTGCTGGATCCTCTGAAGAGTGATCTGAGTAGAGGCCGGTGTAATATCCCTCTTCTCCTGGAAGTGCAGCAGGGATATAGCGGAATGAAGTCTCTCTCAGCATGGTGTGCTCCTCTCTCAGCAGTGTAATACATGAATATGCAGCATCCTGCACAGCCATGTTCTCGGTAACGCCGATGCCATGTCCAAAGTGGATAGGCTGGGTGACTCCAACGTGGTGCGGGTAGATCTGGACAATGCAGTGGAACTGCGTCTGGTTGAAGTCGTGGAACTTCTCCTCGATGGTGTACTCAGGGTACCATCGATATCCCACATAGGACATCATCTCGATCAACGTGGCGGGATGGCCACGCACACCGAGGCACCTGGTCAAGCGAACAATCTGCCGAGGGGGAAGATCTGCCATCTGAAACAGAAAGGAGTTTGCAAATGCATCAGATTATGAGATAAACCTGGAATGACTCGGACAGCATAACGGCCGTAATTGTAAGAAATGACAATTTCTTCCAACATGGAAACAACACTTACATTCGATGTAATAAAACAGGGATCATAACCGCTCTATCAAACCGATCACAACTTTCCTACGGCTATAAGGAAGCAAACAACGAGATGTTCTAATCAGACAGAGGAGAGCCTAGTCCTATCTTCCCGTAGAACAAGATGAGGGTGACTCAGAACTCAGAACGAAGGGGTAAGGAGAAAAATGAATCCTTACGTTGTTCCCATATATACCCAGAGTAACTATATAACTATAGCAAGCTAGACTCAACTTCGGCCAAGGCTACTAGTCCTACAGTCAGTCCTGCTCTGATACCAAGTCTGTCGGGACCCGGGGTTAGCGTATGCAAGTACAGTTAAGACATAGTCATATGGAGAGCCGAGAATCGCACCCACTTGTCTAAGCAGACAAGGCCAAGCACTGAACATTCTCGGAAAGCATCGTACGTGAGGGGCATCCCATCCAGGCCGGATGATCAACTATTATGGGTCCTCATCGTACGCACACAAGTCTAATGATATGGGTGGTGAACTCCCATATTCAAAGACAAGTCGCCTCAACCATACTATCGAATATCTCAAAACTCTTACATAGACTTACTCCAGCCCGATCACTTAGTCGGGGTCTAGGGCGGGCTCGATCATACCACAAAGTGTGCACGAGACGGAGTCTCGAGCAATCGCATCGCGATGCCCCAAGCTGCGCACATCTAAGGGCCACTTGGTGTATGAAAGAACTCACCCCTCCCGGGAGAAGAAGAGGGAGATTAAGATGGAGAGGCCGCACGAGCACTTCTTCCCCTACCTCTGCCACGTGCACGACCATAGCCTGGCCTCGACCACGAGCACCTAAACTGGAGCCAGATTCGTTGACAGTCAAAAGAGCATGAGCTTCTAGCTTGGGCGCAATGGGGAAAACTAGAAGAGGGAGAAGAGGAAGAAGAAGATTCGGGCACTTGAAAGACAATCCATCCAAAGGATATTTATAGCAAAACAGAGGGGAAGATCAATCAATTCCATAAATACATGGGTAAACTACCCAGGTGACATTTATGGAAAGACTCCTTGATTCCCACTACAAACATCAATGCCTCCAACTGGCGTTTCGGGCAGTGCAATCATAAAAGCAATACCGAATCTTTGACTGAAAAAGTCAAAGGAAGTTTAACGTGCTGGAAGATGAAGTGAAAGAACAAGAAGATTGGCATCGACCCCTTAAAAATTTCAAAATAAAAATATACGTGAGTCGGTCTGTCCAAATTAGGGAGTCGGCAAACCACGATGAGTCGGCAACCGCGACGAGTCGACAACCACGATGCTGTCAAGAAGATTGCTGTGAAGACTAAAGCATCACACAAATCCTGGGGGCTAATGTCGGGGAGATAAACTAAGCCCATGACCCGGCATTAGGTCTATGGGCCAACTCACTTACGAAAAGCCCATGAGAGAAGAACCGACCCAAGGTCGGTTGTGTCAAGGAAAGAAGATCGAAGCCGTAGAAGGAATTCGACTTACCTTGTATAGAATTAGTATGTTTGTAAAGTAGAATAGGACTCCACCTCGTGTTGGAGTCTGTCGGGACCCGGGGTTAGCGTATGCAAGTACAGTTAAGACATAGTCATATGGAGAGCCGAGAACCGCACCCACTTGTCTAAGCAGACAAGGCCAAGCACTGAACATTCTCGGAAAGCATTGTACGTGAGGGGCATCCCATCCAGGCCGGATGATCAACTGTGATGGGTCCTCATCGTACGCACACAAGTCTAATGATATGGGTGGTGAACTCCCATATTCAAAGACAAGTCGCCTCAACCATACTATCGAATATCTCAAAACTCTTACATAGACTTACTCCAGCCCGATCACTTAGTCGGGGTCTAGGGCGGGCTCGATCATACCACAAAGTGTGCACGAGACGGAGTCTCGAGCAATCGCATCGCGATGCCCCAAGATGCGCACATCTAAGGGCCACTTGGTGTATGAAAGACCGCCAGCCAGAACACAACTAAGGTCTCGAAAACCCATACAAAGACATGCATGTTATAAACATACACGCAGCACACATGCCTTGTATGAACAGCAGGTACCATTGCAATTCTCTACAAAGTGTACATTTTATTTATAACTCTTATAGAGTACACACAGAGATCACATACATGTGATCCAACATTACAACATAAAGCGGAAGCAAATTATGTCTGAGTACAGACAAGTTTAACAAATTGGCTTAAGAAGCCTTATTCAACATAAATCCCTCCACGAGGGAACCAGTCTGCTGACTGGGACTAGACTAGCTTAACTTCAGTCGTCCAGCTCGATGAAGAAGCCACCTTCGGGGTCAGTGGCATCATCTAAAACATAGATTAAGAAAACGTGAGTACAAAGGCGTACTCAGCAAGACTTACATAGGAGTTATACTACTCATGCACATGTATCAAGGTAAAGGGAGGTGGGGTTCACTTGCAGAAATGCCAGCTTTGACTTGGCTAATCCTGAACTACGAGTACCAGACTTTGAGGTAAGAAGCGTACACGAGTCCACTACTTTCTCCAACCAATACACCACTATGGTGCCTTCCTCGACTTCCCCACGAGAAAGCACGCCATAGCACTCACACTTATCTTGGTGTATTTTAGAAGTATCCGGTTCAAGTTATCTAATAATCAAGCTAAGCTTTCCAAGTAGTCCATAACCGCGGACGCGGCTATTCGAATAGTTTTCTTAACCTTGCAAGGGTGTACCGCTACACACAAATGATCATCATTTACCGCCTTTGATCTCGACACCATTCAAGGGGTGCCAGCGAGGATTCTCACCACAACTGTTACCTCATAGCCTATCTAGTCCAAGAAAGCCGCCTACTTGGGTTGGCTACCACAATCGTGAACCCGGCCGGTTTACCGAACTGGACCCAAGCGATGTGTGCGTGGTGCATAAGCCGGTCTCGGTTGAGCCGTTCTCTCACTTAGCATCCAGGCCACGAGCCTACCAGAACTCCGAACTACTGCGACCTCTGGACATCGAAAGGGATGAGTTAATAAGTTGAGAGGGGTCAGTGAGCCCAATGTGTGGTTGTACTCTTCATCTTGGATCACCACACAAGAACTCGGACTTAGGGCGGTGTTCAACGAGACAACCCACCGTGTACTCCTACACAGCCTCTCATCGTTCACCTTGTATTAGGGTTGATTCACCAACACTTTTCTACCATCATCAACATGATCATTACCATCCCGACTCACATCACAGTAACAACATGGTATCATACTAAGCATGCAATAAGCAGTAACATTGCAGGGCCCACATGATATCATTCAACTCCTACATTTTCTAGGATTGTGGTTTGCTTACTACTGTGACAAAAGATAGGTCATGCAAAGGAATGGGTTCATCTATGCGGTAGAATCGTAACATGGTGATCATCCTATACAATGCATAAGCGAGACATGAGAGGGAAGTGGGATTTTATCGACATGATCAATGGGGTTTTGCTTGCCTTGCTGACGAGGTTCGGGTTCTGGATCTTCAGCGAAGGGGGTGACCTCTTGCTCTGGTTCCACCTCTACTCGACAAACAAAGCACGAAGTAGCAATCAATATGAATGCAATGCTCAAGCACATGATTGAATATTAAAGCTTGAAGTATAAGTTTTGATGTGTGAGGAAATTCCATTTAAGTGGAATATATTGCATTTTTAAAATGCAAATTCAAATTCCACATTTGAATTCAACATTAACCAAGTCATATGTGATATAGTTTGATCATTTTGAATTATCTTCAAAGGTGTATGATATGCCTCTGATGTGTAAGTGAAATGTAGCATGTTGCCATGGTTCAAGTTGCAAAAATATTTGAATTGAATTTGATTTAATTCCATTTAAATCAAATAGCAAATGCTACTGATCACATTTTAAATTCAACTCAGACAGAGTTGAAAGTTGCATATTTGGAAAGATAATTTTCTCCTGATCATTTTTCATATATTATTTGGAAAGTTTGGGGTATTTTCTGGAATTTTTGTAATTATTTTAACATTTTTGATTTTCTGGAAATTCTTAAATGAATTATTGCGTCAGCAGGGGGGGCTGACAGGTGGGGCCACCCTGTCAGTGGCTGGGTTAATTAACCCGGCTGGGTTAACTTAACCAGTGGCTTAATTAAGCTACTGGGCCCACTGGTCAGTGACCCAGGGGGTCACTTAACTGGTGAAACAGGGGGGGGGCTTAGGGCTAACTCGCCGGCGGCTAAACGCCGGCGGTCTGGCCACGGCGGCGACTTACCGGAGTGAGCTAGAGGCCACGGGAGAGCACAGGGAGGACACCAATCGACTCAGCATAGTCTTCCGCATCATCTGGAGGCAACGGGGGTTCACGGGGTGGTCGGGAGTGACGACGGCGACGACTCCGGCGGAAATAGATAAACGGCGAGGTCGTAGCCGAGGCCAGGGAGCACGGTTTGGGGCGTTCTTGGTTGCGTTCGAAAGCTGGCATAGGCGGGAGTCAAACGCATGCACTGGGGGTCTACGACAAGCACTGGAGCGAGGAGGGCGACGACCATGGCGGCGAGCTTGCTCGGGATCCATGGCGGATTCGGTTGTGGGGCAAACGAGACGCTGCAAACTTAGGGGAAAGGTGAAGAAGCTCACCCTGAAGCTAATGGAGAAGACGGTGAGGCCGGGGATGCTGTGTAGCCGAGGAATTTGACGACGGCGACTCACGGTTCCGGCGAGCTCTCGGTGAAGCTGGCGTCGATTGCTGAGGTGCTCGGGCTCGATTGCTTGAGGGGAACGATGAAGAGGCTTGCTGCGGTTCTCCTGGACACGGCGGCACGGCTCGGGGACGACGGTGGCTACGTGTTCTCGACGGCGTGCTCCACGGTGGTCTTCGGGCGGCGGTGAAATCGGGCGCAGGAGGAGGAGGAAGACGATGAGGAGGGGGGAATGGATTAGGATGGCTCCAGGGCGTCTCCAGGACGTGTCTAGAAGGCTCGGGAGACGCCAGGCAGGCCAGCAGGTGCTCGCCGGCGTCGGCATGCGCTCCAGCGAGCTGCTTGCCGCGCCGGGGAAGACGACAAGGGGAGGCTGCGGGCTGGGCTGCTGAAACGGTAAGTTGGGCCGGGGTGGCCCAGGTAAGTGGGCTACTTTCTGTTTTTCTTTTTCCTTCTGTTTTCTCTTCTGATCTTTGTTCTGTTTGGCTAAATAAAATAGCTAAACATTTTATTAAATGCTGAAAACTTTTATATGGCCTCATAATAATATAGACTAGCCACTCATAAACTTTCAACATTTTTAAAATTCAAATGATTTGAATTTTAAATCAAAAAGGGGTATTTCTTTAATTCCAAGGTACTGTTTGAATATTTGAAAAATCTATGAGCATGGGGTGGGTCCCACATCACTTGATATGTGATCACACTCATTTATAAGACTTTTCAAAACTCTAACATGAAATTTTGGAAAATATTTTTATCTGGCCTTTTGAATTAATTCAACTGGGGGTGTTCCTTCTCCCATTTTGATTTTGAATTTGATTTCCAAGATTTCTTTTTGAAATTTTGACATGATGCAAAGGCACTAGCTAACCCTAGCACATACCTAACAGAGGGTTCTAACAGAGTCGGACTCATGGAATCCTGGGACCTGGAGTCTTTATAAGTTGGGATCCACGGGATCCAGGGCCAGAGAACAATCTTAGCCTAAGATAGGACTAGACACTAGTCGGCGTAACCTAGATCTCATCGAGACTAAGTTTACGATCGGCTCTCTTGTAATCGATCGAACCGACTCTTCTTTCGAGAGTCGGAACTCATAATAAGAGGAAGCAGGAGTAGGCTTTTACCTCGAGACAAAGAGGGGCTGAACCCTGGGTAAATCACCGAGTCTCTTGTCAATGTCGACTCTTTCCACGAAATGGCCTCGCAGCAAAGGTCCCATGTTAAGTTCGACTCTTCGGACATCTGCCGTGACTTTCCAATGACAAAATCCAGCTGGAGCACCATTTCCATGGTCGTCGTCAGCCCTCACGAGCTCCGGGAGCCAGAGCCGCGGATCTTGGGCCGCCGCCGTCTGCCCCGCGAGCTCTGGGAGACAGAGTAGAGGATATACGAGCAACACCTCCTGTCCGGCTCGACCCGGAAGCTCTCGCCGCTGCTGCATCGGGTGACGGAGCGAAATATTTGGGGAGACAGGGGGGCTGGGCGCGTGGGGGAGAAGGACGTGGGAGCAGTGGGGGGGTTGGTGGGAATCGGGGTAGGCAGCTCATTTTTTTATTTCAGGGTGGGGCGGGTGGTTCGTCCGTGTTATTTGGAGCGGTACGAGGTGTTAGCAGAATAAGGGTTTGTTAGCAGAATAATATTAAGGGTATATATATATATAAGTCGACCTCCATCGCACCGGCTCTCGCCACACTTAGCTGTCATACTGACTCTCCTTTACTTTATTATTTTCATGTTTTTTTTTCTTGCATCATACATTGCATATTCGGCATTTTATATCTCAGAGACCTGGGTGCTTGATCAACCCTTTATTGGTACTGAGCATGTATATGATTTATTCAGAGGAATTAAGGGGCTCGATGATATTCATCCGCTCTAATCTAAGAAACGACATATATATGTAAAATTGCGCATGTATATGACTTATTCAGAGGAATCAAGGGGCTCGATGACATTCATCAACTCTTATCTAAGAACTCGGCATATATATGAACTAGCCCACTATGGCTCAATATTGGCATGTATAGCTCAAACTCATATGACCAATGTGTACCCGACTTAGTCTAAACCTTGGGGGCTTACAGAAATTCCTATCGAGTTTGGTCTTAAGTACCGGGAATGCTAGTCATTTGATGCCGGCTTACAGAGAGGTTTCGACTCACGGATCACCCAATAATCTTTCTCAACGTGAGAAGATGAGGCATGTTCAATCCGGAGCTGACTTCTATATGAGCCTTTTTTTACTTTACTTCTTGCATACATTAATCATCATAACATACTTCATTTTGTATCACGCATAAAAATTCTTTAAAAAAAGATTTTCTTTCAGGATAAACGAGAGTTAGACCTATGTGACTCGAATGGAACAAAGCGTCGGGGCGGGATAGCCTAGACCTTCCATCCTTCGTCGAATATAATCAACATTATAATAATAATATCATCCACAACAATATAGTAATGTGATAGCCCAATCCAAGGAGTAACAGGGTAACATCGTAGCATCCTAAGCATGCATACTAAGCAGGGGTTGAGCAACGAGCAATAGTAACATAGCAGTACATGGTTTGCTGGTAGGGGACATGGTTGTATCGGTTTAAGAGAGGTTGTAAACATGTGGTAGGATCAAACATCGGACCTAACCTGGACTAGCATGCAAACCTCTGGTTATAATAGAATGGATCATAAGTAATGTATAGTCCTTGCCTGTTGATAAGTCGGGTTCCGAAGGTGTAGGCGTTCGCGAACTCGCACCGTCTCCGAGAGAACCCGCGGAAGTACACAAGAGGGAAACACTGGAAAGAAATCGACGAGCAAGTATCTATTACTATGAAGAAATCACGAGCAATCAACAACAAGAAAGCAACACGAGACAACACACTACGGTACGGATCTACCGTCGAGAGCGGTTACTAAAAGGTTAAGTGGAGTACTCCTCACACACGACGATACCACACATTTATCACGGTTCAAGTCTTTTAGCTACACTATATGAGAAAATGTTATTAACATGGCATCTCACTCAAGCATGGCATATCACACAGTCATGGCAAGAGGTGAAGCATAAAGTAAGCTATCTAAGCTAGTCAGTTTGAGTGGGCAAACTCCTAAACATGCTTATTACTATTTACCCCACGAAAATTATAAAGATTGGTACTGTTTTGCCCTAAACAATATTTTATTATTTTTTATTAGCATGTAAGAGCACCATAAACACAACCTACATGAAATTCTAGTCAAGTTACATATAAAGAACATTATAATCGGAGCAACGGTTAAAAATTTACGACAGTTACAGTTTACAATGACATGCGGTTGTAATTAGCAGGTAAACAACATGTAGACAAGTCCAAACATGGCAAAGGGAAACATTTTAATAATCTACACAAAATTCTACGCAACTTTCATGTTTAAAGCATCGCGATCTGAGCTACGAGATATTTTTCCAGATCTGGGGGCTGGTGGCTGCCTATTTGGCTTAGGGGGAACCCTAAGTGGGATGATGGTCTATTTATAGCCCAAGTGGCTGGCAGTTTGCAAAAACATCCCCGGTTTCTCTCTCGCGCGTCCAGTCTTTACTTTTCTGACCACGGAGGGTCCGTAGGACCTCCTATTCGGGTAAAACTTCGAACTGTGCGATCAGCGCGTTGAGCCGGCGACGTACACCTCGCTTAGAAACCATTCTGAGAACATTTTCCGACGCTCTATAAAAATATCCCGTTTACTTATTAAATGGGGTTTTCGTTCCGTTGGCGACGGCTGGTCTTGTGCCGACTTTTGCGATGGTGATCGGGTGAAACCCGGTGTCGCAAGGTCGAGTGTCAGGGTGGCAAGGGTCGGTCTCCGTCCGATACGATATAAAAGGGGGAATATAATCACCGATCGATAAATCGGGGACGCAAACACAACAAACAAATCACACAATCAACCAATTCACGCAGAAAACAAAAATTTTAATTTTTGTGAAAATCTGGGCTCTTACAGATGTGTTCTAGGTTAAAATGGAGTGTGTTTCTCTCCCACACAAATAAATTTGGGTTCTAAATTGTTATGAACAACAAGAAGAGCTAAATAAAACTAAAAAGTAAAGAGCAAGACGCTCCAAGAATTGCACATAACGGATGAAGTGATAAAAATATAGTGGAACGAAGGGCGAACTGATAATTGGTGATGGAGAAGGGGATGCACGGGGGCATCCCCAATCTTAGATGCTTGAGTCTCCTTGGATATTTGTTGGGGGTGCATGGGGGCATCCCCAATCTTGAGCGTTTAACACTCCCGGATCTTCTTTCATCATCTTCCCTCGCACACTTGAAAACTCCCTTCATACATAACTCATCATAAGCTGATTAGAGAGGTTAGTACCCATAATAAAATTATTTTCCTCTACTGGGAATAAAGATATTCTTGAATAGCTACTATTTCTCAAGATTCCCAAAAAAAATTCAAAGAAAAAATAGCGCAATATTTGCAAAAGTGGGAAACCGCAAAACAGGGCAGAATCTGTGAAAAACAAACCGGCAGGTAGTAAATAATTTTTTGGGGTACTGATGCAACTCAAATGAAAAAACTCAGAACAGACACTCGAAAGATAATTGTATAGATCACGCTATCAAAAAAATTCAGTCAAAAAGATGATTTGGTGATTTATCTTGAATTTTTCCGTCCAAGGACAGAATCTGTTTTCTAGACAGCATGTCACAACTTTTGAACTTTCTTACAATCGGCGGCTAAACTTGGCACAAATCTTGAAAACAAAGATACAATGATGTTGCTACAGTATTAACAATCATCAAGACCACTAAAATTAGAAGGAAAAACATCTTGGGTTGCCTCCAAACAAGCATTTTCTTTTACGCCTTTGAGCTAGGCACAAAGCAAAAAGATCAAGTTTTATCAAGAGTAAAAAAATAGCTATCCCGTGTAACGGACTCAAAAGGTAACTTAGTCTTCTTTCTAGGGAATTTCAATTCCCTTCTTGAGAGGTAATTACAATTTTATATTCCCCTCTTTCATATCAATGAAAGCATCAATGGTTAAAATTCAAAAAAAGCATCAATGGTGCAAAGAAAAGGACGTCCCAAAATAATTGGACATGAGGGTTCACACTCAATGTCCAGAATAGTAAAATCAATGGGAACATAATTATCATTGACAATAATAACATCGTTAATCTTCCCCAAAGGTTTCTTTATGGAAGAAACAACAAGACGAACACCAAAAGAACAAGGATCCAAAGGTTTCAATTCAAACATATCATACATTCTTTTGGACATAACGGAGGTACTAGCTCCAACATTACATAAAGCATAGCAAGAGAAGTTATTCAATTTAATGTTGATCATAGGATCCCAACGATCTTCTAGCTTTCTAGGAATGGAGAGTTCTAACCTAAGCTTCTACTCCCTAGCTTTAGTGAGAGCATTTGTGATATGCTCCATGAAGGCAAGAATTAGTGTGCTAGTGTGGGGGTCTTAATTCTATATTCTTCCTCCTTTTCTCTAGCCCATCTATCTTTAAGTTTGGCCAACATCCTAATTTTTTCATTAATTTGCACTTGAATAGCATTCATAGGAGTGGTCTTTCTCTCCTCGAGGGGAGAAGTTCTACTTTTAAGCAATTCTACCTCATGGGGTAAGTTGTCTACCTTCAAAGTAAGACTATATAGTTTTTCTAATTTCTCTTATACACTCTTGTTGAAGGCTTTTTGGGTAGTGATAAAGTCCTTAAGTGTAAGGCCCGATATGCGGTACCGTTCTAGATCTAGATGTTTCCAGCCAGATCCGGGTATGAAGCACAATCGGTCCCACCGCGACATATGACCATGCCATATGCCCCGGATTTCCAACATGATATCACAACATTACAGCTACAAGGGTACAACATCTCAGACAATCGGCATACAGATGCCTTAATACAATACATCAGCGGAAGATACATGTCTGAGTACACACTACAATCAAGTGCCTAGTGGCAAAGGTAAAATACACCATCCCACGCCCACACGGGTCCAGGCTCTCCGCCGGGATCCGCCTAACTAGTCTTCGTCGAGTCTCCCCGAAGGCGTCCAGAAGAATGATCGTCGATCTCCTCTGAAGTCCAAGATCGTTTTCATAACATGCGTAAAAGAGAGAAGAAAGGGGTGAGCTATATCAACAATGTCTTGTAACTAACTTCTCATGGTAAGATGGGGGTAGTGGTTGAGGTTGCAGCCGGACTAGCAATATATGAGGTGGCTAACAATCTATTTATAATAAGATGAGAAGCCAAGCATTCGATGAGGAATCGCCTCCAACAAGTCTTGCTATCAGCTACTTACGCAAACATAACACCTATCCTATCCTTGTCCTCCCCTTCGCATCCCAACGAAGAAGAAGTAGTCAAGGCACACACACATTGATCAAGTTATTAAGATTATCTCAGTTGTTGTTGTCCATGAACAAGGAGTACATCTCAAGTGTTCCATAACCGTGGACACGTCGTCTCGAAAATATTTAACCCTGCAGGGGTGTACCAACTGCCCATTACAAGGCTCAAGGCTCCGCACGCACGCTCATCTCTCTAAGTTTCTACCCAACACAGGCAACCATTTTATTATTTAGTTCTGAGAGATCCGAAACGACAGGTCCCTCTAACTAACAACGCACAAATCTGGGTGACCCCCTCGGAGTCGACACCCAATCCAAAAGTCGTTCGCGCTCTCGGATCGGACTCTTCCGTATGGCCAAGGTTAGGGTTAGCCTCACCTGAATTCAGGGGCTTTCCTAGCTCACCAGTGTGGACCAACAGAAGAACTCTGTCTCCGCTGGCCCGAGTTGTTTAAAATCTGCTGGGAGCTCACAAGTCACACACACGGTTTCAAATGGTAAATCAGCTTGGTCCACCACTAGAAATGTTTGGAGCTAGGTAGGTAACAAGAGGGGACCCCATAGCATCCCACACGCGGTTAGGCACGCTCGTCAAGAGGCACAATACCCAGAACTCGGGTCCTAGGTGACTCAAATGGAACAAAGCATCGGGGTTGGATAGCCTAGACCTTCCATCCTTCGTCGAATATAGTCAATATTATAATAATCATATCATCCACAACAATATAATAGTTTGATATCCCAATCCAAGGAGTAATAGGGGAACAGTTGATAGCATCCTAAGAATGCATACTAAGAAGTGGTTAAGCAAGCAAGGTACATGGCCAAACAATGGTTTGCTAGGATGTGGGGAACATGCTTGTTTGGGTTTATTTGAGAGGCATAAATATGAAGTGGCATGATCAAGAAATGGTTCTATCCTATACCTAGGCACAAGTGAAATGAAATTTATAAGCATGATATATGCTCCCCCTTACCTGATGAGAAGACGATTACGAAAGGTTTAGTCGATCGCAAGGTCGCATCGTCTCCGAGATACCCGTGGGAGCACACAAGGAGTAAACACTGGAAAGACAATCAACGAAGATGCGTCTATTACTACGAAGCAATCACGAGCAAGCAACAACAAGAAGGCTACACGAGACAACGCAACACGATCGCATCTATCGTCGAGAGCGGTTACTGACAGGTTAAGTGGAGTATTCGTTACACACGACAGTACCGCACATTTAGAATGGTTCAAGTTGTGTAGCTACACATTATGAGCAAAGATTATTAACATGGAATCTCACTCAAGCATGAAAAGAGGTGGAGCATAAAGTAAACTATCTATGCTAGTCAATTTAAGTGAGGCAACACCCTAAACATGGCATAACACTAAGTACCCCACAACAATTAAAGCATTTGATACTGTTCTTCCCTAAATCATATTTTAGTTTTTTTAACAACAGCAAACAAGTGCATAACACAAAGTACATGAAATTCTAATAAAATTACATATAAAGAACACCCCAAATGGAGTTACGGTTTAAAAGATACAAGCATCACAAGTTATGGGCACAATCTGCCAACATCAGGAAGCACACTTGGGAGCAATGCAACAACAAGCTACTGAATGCAAACATGAACCAAAATGATGTGGAACAACAGTAGACATGACAAGCATGACATGGAATCAAGATTTCATGTATATGGGCATCAGGGTCAAGTAATTGTAACCCATGCAAAAAGCTAAATAATACTACTGGTCTAGGGACTTTGTGGAAAACAGAGGCATGGCAAACTGTTATAAACATGCTATATTAATAGTAGAAAAAGCAATATTAAAAAAGCTCCAAAATGAACATGCAATACATCTACAACAATACTACATGATGCTCATGAGTTCATACATAGCACTTGTGGTCAAAGGACCCATGGATGAATAAGTATTAAGCATGCAAGACAGTTATATTATATTCCAGACTTAGTGAAATCTTAGGGCATGTGACAGAAAATAGCAGGGTTGCACTTTGGGAGCTCAATAACTATATGAACATCAAGCATATCATGGAAAATCAAAGCATGGCATCAAGGTACACATAACAAGAAGCATTGCATTCCATGGGATCTATAGCATAATAAGCATGGATCATTAACTATAAGGCACCAAAGTAGCAACTTTATGCACAAGCACCACATGTTATCAGGGTCACCACTTTGGAGCAAGAAATAAAATATCTACAGCAGGCAAACATGGCAAAGGAATGCATCTCATTGAAGTACACATGATGCTTAACTCATACAAGCAACAAGTACTGGCATAGGCATCATGGATGTGACACAAACATCAACTAAACTTGCAAGAAAATAACAACAACAACAATTAACAACAGGTAGCATTGTTTAGCAAGCAATTGTACCATCTAGATGACCTCGAATGGATTAACTGACTAAAGAAAAAAAGTTAGAGCACAACACAAGCAACAATTTTCATTTTTGGGTCAACCTCATTCGGGCTACGGTTCTTACGCAATTATCGTTCGAAAATAGCTAACAGATAACAAATTCGGGACTTAACGAAAAAAATAAAAACACTAAGGAAACTAAAAAAAGGGGGTGACTCAGACCTCACACTTATGGGCTCGTCCCAACAGCAGCAGTTGGCGCGCAGGCCGCGCGGCTGGGCTGTGGCTGGCCGGCTGGACCTGGGACGCTGGAGGGGAGGTATGTTGGGCCGCAGAGGCCGGCTAGTCCGCGCAGGACGTGTCGGACCTGGGGCTGGGCTGGGGAGGCGCCGGCCCACGTGGCGTCAGCTGGCCGGGTTGGCCTCATCTCCACGACGGCGACCGCGGCGGCGGCGGCGGGCGGCGCTCCGGTGAGGTGTGCAGGCGGGGCAGGGCAGAACGGGTCGCGTTGGCCATGATCAGGCGCGGATGAGGCGGATCCGGCCGGATCCGGCCGTCTTCGGGCAGCGCGGCAAGGTGGGGCGACCGGCGGCGAGGTCGAGCACGGGCTCGCCTCTCGTCCACCCATGGTGGCGGCTTCGGCCTTTGAGGACAGAGGAGGGGGCGTAAGAGGAGGCGGGGAGAGGAAGAGAAGAAAGAAGGAGGAGAAGGAGGCCGCGCGGAGGAGGTGGAGTCCGGCAGCGCGCTTGCTGGCGTGCTCGGCGGTCATCGGCGAAGGACTCCACGGGCAAGGGCGGACGGCGGGGGGGGGGGGATCGGGCCCTGCAGGGCCAGGATCTCGTGGTGGAAGCGGTTCATGGCGACGTGGCCAGATCTGACGGTCTAGATCAGAGGGGAGCTAGGGTTTCGAATCTGGGGGTCTAGATGGAAAATTTGAGGAATTTTTGAGGGGGGTGGCTGCAAATTTTATTTAGAGAAACCGTAGAAGGGCTAGGAGAGGTTGGTGGTCTATTTATAGGCTAGCCTAGATGGCAGGTTTATGCAAACGCCCTCGGTTTCTCTCTAGCGCGTCCGATACTCCACATTTCTGACCGCCCGGAGTCCATACGGCCTCTGATTCGGACGAAATCTCGAACCACGCGCTCAGCGCGGCGAGCCCGTCACTTCTACCTCACTTCGATACCATTCTGAGGACATTTTTATTGCGCCCAATAAAATAATCTCTTTATTAAATAAACGGAGTTTTTTTCGTTCCGATGGCAATGTCTAGTCTTGTGCCGGAAGTTGCGATGGTGCTCGGTTGAAACTCGATGTTACAAGGTTGTGTGCCATGGTGGAAAGGTTTGGTCACACATGCCGGTACGAGAAGGAGGGGGAATAATAATCACCAATTAATAAATTTGCGAAAAAAATACTGCAAACAATTCTAACAAGCAAAAAAATAATGCAACAAACAAAATTTTTAATCTGGGTGAAAATCCTGGGTTGTTACATTAAGCATGCTCTCTTATTCAGAAGTGGAATTCTTGGTGATAGGATTAGTGTTGTTGTTCCCATAATTGCTGGATGGGAACAATCTAGGATTGCTACCAAAGTTACTCCTATAAGCATTGTTGTTGAAGTTGTTTTCTAGAGATAAAATTCACATCTACTTGTTCCTGAGCAACCAAAGAATTTAAAGGAACATCATGAGGATCAATAGGAGCATGCTTGGTAAGTAAAGACATGATCAAGTCAACCTTTTCATTTAGGGAGGAGATCTCCTCGACAGATTTTACCTTCCTACCTGTTGGAGCTCTTACGGTGTTCCATTGGGAATAGTTGGTCATCATCTCATCTAGTAGTTTTGTTGCAGCACCAAGTGTTGTTGACATAAAGGTTCCACCCGTGGTCGAATCTAACAGGTTCTGGGAGGTAGTCAAAACATGCATAGGGAAATTCTTAACAAGAGATTTCATACGTTCCCAATCTTGGGCAACGTGTTCATTATCCAATTTCTTAAAATTCATAATATTACTCCTCAATTGGATAATCTTAGCAGGTAGGTAGTACTTCCCAATAAAAGCATCCTTGCACTTATCCCAAGAATCTATGCTATTCCTAGGCAAGGATTGAAACCAAATTTTAGCACCTCCTCTCAAGGAGAAAGGAAAAATCTTAAGCTTAACAATATCACCTTCTACTTCTTTATACTTTTGCATATCACAAAGCTCAACAAAATTATTCAAGTGTAAAGTAGCATCATCTCCAGCACTGGAGAATTGTTCTTTCATAACAAGGGTAAGCAAAGCAGGTTTAATTTCATAAGAAGATGTTGAACTGGCAGGTGTAGCAATAGGAATGCAGATAAAATCATTGTTGTTGTGACTAGTGAAGTCACACAACTTGGTGTTTTCAGTGGTACCCATAATAGTAGCAGCAAGCAAGACAGGCAATTTTTTTGTAGTTTTTGATAAAGGACACAAAGATAAAAACTGAAAGATAAACTAACAAGATTAAAAAGAAAAGATAAAAGATAGCGTGCTACTCCCCTATCTTGAAGAGTGGAGTCCCGGGCAACGGCGCCAGAAATTAGCTTGATGGCACTGAAGTAGTGCTCATCGTTGGCTACCCCAAGTGGAAGGTTGAGATGTAGCTAGTAGAAAATTTCCCTCGGTGAAGATACCAAGGGTTGTCTCCAGTAGGACTCCGACGACGAGAAGTAGGTGAAAAAGGCGCTAGAAATTAGCTTACTAGCACGAGAATTGACGTGGACCTGCACACAGATACAAATAAATTTTCTCCCAACGACTACAGAGGTTTTGTCAATCCCTCCGGCCTTGCTGTTTACACAGGGTCAAACGCCAGAGATAATGGTAATGATAATTGCAACTATATAGTAAAACAAGAAGTAAATTGCAGGTGTAAACAGTGATGGTAATATGGACCGGGGTCCCAGGAAGTTCACTAGTGATGTCTCTCTCCCAAAAGATGATTAACAACTATGCGAGGTGAACAAATTACAGCTGGTCAATTGACAGGATTGAATACACACCGCAATGCTAACTGTGCTACAAAAGAAAGGAAAAGTCTCAACAGTATGGGCAGTACGCCAAGACAAGTAGACCGAAATCCATGAGCATCTACTCACTAACCATCGACCTCGAGATATCTATCCAGAACATCTTGCTGGTATTAAGTTGCGAGCCCCACCCAAAGTGTAAACCCAAAGCTACAGACAACTGGATTAAAAGAAATTTGCGTAAAGTAAGCAATCCTTACACCCACAAGTACAAGAACCTTTGTTTTCCCCCTTGTGGTAACAGCACATCCCCTAGGCTCATGTTTCTGTCACTCAAGCTAGTCATTAGGGGGCATGAACACACGATCATGCATAACGCTCTTGGAGTTACAATCATGCATCCCCTCTTGGAGTTACAATCTACCAGTTGGCAAAAGCAATAAACAAGAACGGGGAACATGCAAGAATTACTCAAGATAAAAGGAGAAGAAGCAAATATATTACTATTCACAATCTGAACATAATCTCATAATCCATCAGATCCCAGCAAACTCAACATAGCCACTATAGGAAAATTACATATGTGCGGTGATCATGTAGAGGAGCTCACAAGGTCTAATCAATGAAGAACAAAGGTGGAGAGAATACATCACATAACTACTGATCATGGACCCATAGTCCAAGGTGGAGTACTCACGGCTCATCCGGGAAGCGTCCATGGTGGTGGAGAAGCTCCCAGAGGTCAATCCTCCCTCCGGCAGGGTGCCTGGACAGGGTCAGTAGACAGCCCCGATCTTGGAAGCGCCTCGGCGGTGGAACAGAGGGGAGATCGCCAAAAAGGGTTCCTTCCTCAGGGGTTCGGGACGAGAGGTAAATATAGGCGAAGGGGGGCAGCCAGGGGGGACCAGGGGGTCCAGGAGGCCCAGGCGCCCCCCTGGTGCGGCCTAGGGTGGGGCCGCGCCCCCCTGCCGCCTAGGCACAAGGTGGGTCCCTGATGGCACTGAAGTAGTGCTCCTCGTTGGCTACCCCAATTGGAAGGTTCAGATGTAGCGTAGCAATAATTTACCTCGGTGAAGATACCAAGGTTTGTCTCCAGTAGGATTCCGGCAACGACAAGTAGGTGAAAACGTCGCTAGAAATTACTAGAACAAGTTGACGTGAAACTACACACAGATACAAATACCTTTGCTCCCAACGAGTTCATAGAGGTTGTCAATCTCTCCGGCCTTGTTATTTACAAAGGGTCAAAATAAAAGGTAATGATAACTGCAACTAGAAAGTAAAACAGGAAGTAAATTGAGGGTGTAACAATGGTGGAAATATGGACCGTGGTTCCATGAAGTTCACTAGTGATGTCACTCTCCCAATAGACGATAAACAGCTATGCAAGGTGAACAAATTACAGCTGGGCGATTGACAGGATTACGGACACAAAACAATGCTAACTATGCTACAAAAGAAAGGAAGAGGCTCAAAATCATGGGAAGTACGGCAAGATAAGTAGAACAAAATCCATCTGCATCTACTACTAATCATCAACCTTTAGATATCTATCTAGAACATCTCGCTGGTATTAAGTTGCGAGCCCCACCCAAAGTGTAAACCCAAAGCAACAGATAACTGCATTAAAAGAACTCCGCATAAATTAAACAATCCTTGCAACCGTGGTTACAAGCACCATTGTTTTCTCCCTTGTGGCACAATAGCACATCCCCTAGACTCATGTTTCTGTCACTCAAGCTAGTCATCGGGGGGCATGAACCAACAATCATCTATAAGGCTCCCTCTTGGTGTTACTACCTACTACTTGGCCAAAGCAATAAACATCAACGGAGAACATGCAAGAATTACTCAAGAACAAAAATATAAAAGAGAATAACCAAATATATTAGTCATCACAATCTTAACATAGTCTCAAAATCCATCAGATCCTAGCAAACTCAACATAGAAATAGTAGAAAGTATTACATATTTGTCTTCATCATGTAGGGAAGCTCACAAGGTCTAATCCATGAAGAAAAAAGAGGGGGAGAGGATATCACATATCTACTGATCATGTACCCATGGTCCAAAGGTGGACTACCCATGGACCATCCTGGAAGCGTCCATGGTGGTGGAGAAGGTCGCGGAGGTCAACCCTCCCTCCGGCAGGGTGCCGTGAAGAGGTCTTCTGGCGCTCCCGATCTTGGAAGCGCGGCGGCGGCAGAAGAGAGGCGAGATCACGAAAAAGGGGTTTGCATTGGGGGTTTCAGGGGACGAGGTAAATATAGGCGAAGGGGGGCAGCCAGGGGGCCACCAGGGAGTCCAGGCGGCCTCCCGGCGTCGGCCCCACCCTAGACCATGCCCACAAGGCACCTGGACCCTTATTGGGTCTCCTTTGGAAGCTTCCGGTATGCTGATTTTTTATATATTTTTCCCATAATTTTTCTCGCACTTTACGTAATGGGAAAACCTGAAATAAAAATACTGCAGAAAACAGAAACTTGCGCTAGGGTGCACTGAGTTAATAGGTTAGTCCAAATATGATCAAAAGTGTTTGAAAGTGTATCAAAAGCATAGCAATATCACCCGAAACTTGCATGGAGCAAGCAGAAATTATAGATACGTCTGGGACGTATCAACATCCCAAATCTTAATTCCTGCTCGTCCTCGAGTAGGTAAATGATAACAAGCAAGAGTCTATATTAGCATTGAAACAAGCAACATAAGAACATAAAGGTGAAAGAGTTCTCGTTGTTCGTGACTGGAATGTCTCCAAATGGTGTTTGCGTGCATGAAGTGGGGGATGGGAATACGAGAGACAAAAATATTTATTTTTTTGAGAACTCAATCTAATAAAGTTTCAAACTTAGTCTTCTTTAGAATCTTATCTTGACTCGTCCCTAGACCACTAGCCAGGTACAAGTCAAACTGATCCACTCCCTTTCTATATTTTGAGCACTCACGCAATGGATGAGCGTAAGAAAGAAAGTTGACACTTAGGATGGAAAAGAGAGAGATGGTGGAGGAGGAAGACAAAAAGGGTGTGAAAGGCTCACATCAATGAGGACTATCTTAGGCGAGAGAAAGCCAAATGATAGATATGATGTGAGGAGTAGGGATTTCCATGCAACGGATGCACATGTGAGCTATGGAAAGCTCTCCAATGGAATGTGACGCCCCCAAAATCAAGCCGTGTATAGTAATCATACACGTAGGGTACACGACCGAAATCAGGGTGCCACGATGATAATATCGCAGCACAACACTAGACTCAAGTAAGATAAAACTGGTATTACAAACCAGGGATCACGAGGATCCGAATACATAAGTTAGACAATCATAATATCTGAGGACAGACATAATTAGCCATGTTTTGCCTTAAGAAGGCTAGCGCAAATAACATCAGAGGTACAGATCGAAAAGGCGAGGCCTCCTGCCTGGGATCCATCAAAAAACTCCTGGTCAACGGGAACACGACGTCGGAGTAGTCGCCTCCGGGGGACTCCTGCTCCTGGGCTCCAACGTCGGCTGCAGCGGCTGATCAGGCAAAAAGAAAAGGGGGAAATAAAGCAAAGGTGAGTATCTAGCATACCTGAAAGTCTTACGTCCGCTACTAAGCATTTATGCATTGTATCAAATGGAAAGGGGAGGCTATATATAGTGGACTGCAAGATAGAAATCAGAATAAGGGTAAGAAGCTAGGCCTATCGAAGACTAGCATCTTCCAACGAGTCTTGCAGCATGAGGTAAGAATCAACCAACAGTTCAATAGCATGAATGTAATTACAATGCAACAGAAGTTGCTGCAGCATTGTATAATAGTAAGTTGTAATATTTAATAATAATAATTCCTCTGAGTTCCCTTCCTCGACATCCCCGCGAGGAAGAAAACCCGGAACCAACAGTTTAATAGTAGTAGTTTGTAGTGGTAGGATCTGGCTTTAGAATAAAGCGTCCTGTTACCGTGGACACGGCTATTCAAATAGATTATCTTCCCTGCAGGGGTGCACTACTGGGTAGCCTACACGCTCGGATCTCCAGGGTGGCATACACCTTGTTAGGGAATGCCCCACCGAGGCTATCCGACACAACGCACTCCACACTCTTAATTCCCACGTATAGGTAGTGCGTACAAGCCAAAAAGGCTACTCAAGTCATCCGTCGAAGCCGTTAAGCATTTTATTAATTTTCTGTCGAGACAACCGTTATCGTTGCCCCTTATTGAATGAGTCATGGACAATGACAGCAGTCAGGACCACCAGTAACATCGGTGCCTGGCCTGACATCCCACCAACTTGTGCGGTTACCAACAAGGTGAACCGTCTCCTTACCTTGTCTCGCGTTTGCTCCGGAGAGCTCGACTTTCGTACAACAGGATAACTGTCGGCCACGAACAGTACCAGGCCCGCCGCACACCGGTGGAATACACCTGGCCTGTCATTCCGCTAAGATACCCTGCGCGGGCACCGTGGGGTCACCCAACTCCTTACCTGTAAGGACAACCGTGGTTCAGTACCCTAAGGCGGATATACAGAGTCGACCACGAGTGGAGTACGGGTATTTCTCCTCGATCGCTCACACTTGAGGTGGCTCGGCAAATCCGACATAGGGGGCTGAGTCGGTGTCTGCTCTGAACCGTACCTGTAGCAGTTGTAATGGATCGTATCCGCATTCACTCCCAGAGTGAAGACGACCCTCTATCTAATCCTATTGACTAACAAGGTGCAGGGTTCACTGCTGAATATAATATATATAATAGGCAGCATAGGATAACAGAAGGTACATCAAGGGTGACACTGACAGGCTATGAAATTGAATAGGATTGTAACGTAGCAGCAGCACCTCGGTAGTAGAGGTAGGGTCTGGGGAAGAGAATGGCTCTACTTGCCTGGAAGCTCGGTAGTAGAGGTAGGGTCGTCGACGAAGTAGTCGTACTCAGCAGCGGTGTAGTCGACGGCAGCAGCGGGGTCTACCGGAGATTAAGGGGGAAGAAACAGTAAATACACAGCAAGCATATACAAACAGATGCATGACATGACAGTTGCAAAGCTAACGGTGTTCTAACGCAGTACAATACACGTTGCTCGGAGCGGGAATTCATCCGGGGATGAACTGCCACCTTCGGGTGATTATCGGACAGGGTGTCCGGAGGGGGAAGGTATGATGCCGAAGGTGTCATGGACATCCGACAAACATGTGAAGGGTGTATCTGTGTTAGTTGATCCATTCTGAACAACTTTCGTGTTCAGAATAAATTCATCCAGAGAGTTTTACGGTATCGGACAAATCATCGGACAGCCGGTCCGGAAGAGGAAATGTTCGATGTTCGTTGTGTTAGGGGGGTGTGGTAGACATAGTATACAGATAGCGTATCTATATTTGTTATATCTTTCTGATAAATTTTAATGTATAAATTTTTTGAATCTGAGTTACGGTTTAAAAGATATTCAAATTCAAAGTTTAAAACATTTAAAAAGAATTTCTGAATTTCTCTTATTATTATATCAACATTATCCAAAACATTATCCAAACAGTGCCTTACAGCTGGTGCCTACATGTCATACACAGAAGAAACTTAAATCATTTAATTTAATTAAATTCCCAATGGGGGCCACATGTCATACTCTCAAAGTTAACTCATTTTTCAACTAAACAGTTATATTAACTTAATAGGATGGGACCCACTTGTCATTGTAACAGATTAACCCTAATAGTTTTAGTTAATCTAATAACCAGTGGGGCCCAATAGTCATAGGCACAACGTTAGTATAACTTAATTAAAATGATTTAATAGGGGTAGGGCCCAGGTGTCATTGGCTGTGTGTGGGGGGTTAAATCTTAACACTGGTTTAGTAGCTAATTAGCCATCTGACCGGGCGGGGGCCGCTTGTCGGCGAAAGATGCTGCCGCCGGCGAGGTGGAGCTCGCCGGAGTTGAGCGTTTTCTCGACTCCGGCCACCATTTGCGGCGCCGTTTCGTCCTACATGTTCCTTGGGCCGAACCGCGTCCGTCTATGGTGGTAGCGCAGGCGGGGGGGGCACGGAGGTGAGCGCCTGCTCAAAAATGGCGGGGTTGCTCCCGGCTCCAATGATAGGTTCTACAGGGGGAGAAATCCGAGCGCGCCAATGGGTGGGATGGACTCCACGGCCCACTGGAAGCTCGACGGGGCAACAAGCGCGCGCTAGAATGGCTCGGGAGCACGGCTACGATGTCGAATGGCGGCGGCCGGAGTGAGCAAAGAGGGGCGGCCTCTACGGACTTATCGGGCCGCAACGGGGGATTGTCGGCGGCTCAGGTGCTCACCAGCGAGGTGTAGGCGGTGGCAATGGGCTCGATGACGACGCTGGGTGGCCAGAATCGTCGTCGAGGTCGCGGTGGCCGGAGCGGGAGAAGAGGAAGCGGGCGACGACTGCGGTGCTCCCTAGGCCCGATTGGCTGGTGTAGACGATGAAGACGACGGAGGGGCGGCTCCTGGACATGACGGTGGAGGCCCTCGTGGCCGTTGGCCATGGCAGCGCATGGCGGGGGCGACGGCGGGCTCGGGGGCTTCTTCCCCCCACGAGGGCAACACGAGGAGGAGGGGAAAATGGATCCGGGTGTGTCTCCGGGTAGGGGGTGGTCGCCCTTATCGTCTCCACGACGGGAGGGAGCAGGTGGGGGCGGGACCGGCTCGCCAGCGTCGACGGCGGGCTCGACCGTACGGGAGCAGGTGAGGGGCGTGGTTGGGGAAGAAGACAAGGGGGGAGGGGAGTGGGCCGTGTGGGCCTCGCCTAGGGCGAGGGATAATCTTACCCCTTTTCGTTTTATCTTTTCTTTTGTTTTCCATCTTTTCTGTTTTGTATTTGTTTTTAATGTTTTACATTTTTACAAATCATGTTAGGGGTTTCTAAATTATAGTTGTATCCCATGTAGGTTATACAAAAAGTTTGGTGGCAATATAAATCCATTTGCTATTTATTTTATTTATTAAATGCTCAAGGTGGGATTTTTAGGCTACTGTTGGAATTGTTTGGATTAATTCATGGCTCACAAAAATACCCAAGTTGGTCCAACATGGTTCTATTGATTTGTGGCTTTTTACAAAATTGGTTTCACAATTTTTGGGCAAAGTTTTAATTGTCACATATTTTTAATATTCACCAAAAGGAGTTTTGAACTTTGATTTCATTCCAAAAGATCAAGGTGCATTGGGAATATGGTTCTGAATATCAACCACCATGGTTTGAATATGATCAGAGGCAAGGTTTGATCAAGGCAGGATTAGCAACCAGGATTAGCCAGAGTAATATTCAACAGTCAGAGTGATTACTATTACAAGGGATGCATCCAACTTGCTTGCTCAAGAGGACCTAGAGCTCATTTGAGGAGGCTCATCATTGGAATATACAACCAAAGTTCTATAGTGTAAAGGTCCCCACATAGCTATATGCATATATGATCATCTCTGTGGAGTAAATGATTTAAGAGGGAGTACAAGTGTGGATCTATCAAAAGGAATAGTAGTGTGCCCCGCAATGGATCTTTCTATTTAACTCTCATTTGTCCTCTATGGGATATTTTCCTCACTTAGGCGCAACATGTAAGGCCCGATATGCGGTACTGTTCCAGATCTAGACGTTTCCATCCAGATCCGGGGACGAAGCACATATCGGTCCCGTCGCGACATATGACGAAGTCATATGCCCCGGATTTCCAACATGATATCACAACATTACAGATACAAGGATACAACATCTCATACAATCGGCATACAACTGCCTTAATACAATACAACAGCGGAAGATACATGTCTGAGTACAGACTACAATCAAATGCCTAGTGGCAAAGAGAAAAACATCGATCCCATAACCACACGGGTCCAGGCCCTCCGCCGGGATCCGCCTAACTAGTCATCGTCGAGTCTCCACGTGAAATGTCGATCACCATACCTGTTGTCGATCAAGAACCCTGAAAAGAGTTTGGGGTAGTATCATGAGTACAGAAGTACTCAGCATCCAACTGTAGTGGTCAACTGACCCAGCAAGGACTTCATCACTCGTCATTCTAGGACAACTAGTAGTTTACGGTAAGGATGGGGTAAGTGGTGAGGTTGCTGCCGCACTATCATTTATGAAGTGGCTAACGATCTAGAGAGTAAGATAAGAATCCAAGCATTCGATGAGGAAATCGCCTCCAACAAGTCTTGCTATCCACCTACTTACGCAAACATAACACCCTTCCTATCCTTGTCCTCCTCTTCGCATCCCGATGAAGAAGAAGCAGTCAAGGCACACACACATTGATCAAGTTATTTTAAGATTATCTCAGTTGTTGTTATCTATGAACAAGGAGTAGGTCTCAAGTCGTCCATTACCGTGGACACGGCTTCTCGAAAAGATTTAACCCTTCAGGGGTGTACCAACTGCCCATTACAAGGCTCTGCACGCACGCCCATCTCTCTCAGTTGCTACCCATCACAGGCAACCATTTTATGATTTAGTTCCAAGAGATCCGAAACGACAGGTCCCTCTAACTAACAACGAACAAATCTGGGTGGCCCCCGAGGAGTCGACACCCAATCCAAAAGTTGGCCACGCTCTCGGATCGGACTCTTCCATCTCAACAGGTTTTGGGTTACCGAGACACCTCACATGAGGCCTCGGGCCCTCGCCGGTCAAAGGTGGCACAACAGGGAAACCATGTCTCCGTTGGTCCGGGTTGTTTAAAAACTGCGAGGGGAACCACCAAGCACACACACGGGGTTTCAAATGGTAAATCAGCTCGGGCCACCACTAGAAATGTTTGAAGCTAGATAGTTAAGAAAAGGGGACCCCATAAAATCCCACACGCAGTTAGGCACACTCAGTCTTAAAACCAATACCCGGAACTCGGATCCTAGGTGACTCGAATGGAACAAAGCGTCGGGGCGGGATAGCCTAGACCTTCCATCCTTCGTCGAATATAGTCAACATTATAATAATCATATCATCAACAACAATATAATAATGTGATATCCCAAACCAAGGAGTAACAGGGTAACATGGTAGCATCCTAAGCATGCATACTAAGCAGGGGCTGAGCAACGAGCAATAGTAACATAGCAGTATATGGTTTGCTGGGAGGGGACATGGCTGTATCGGTTTGAAAGAGGGTGTAAACATGTGGTAGGATCAAGCATCGAACCTATCCTAGACTAGCATGCAAACCGCTGGCTGAAATAGAATGGATCATAAGTAATGTATAGTCCTTGCCTGTTGATAAGTCGGGTTCCGAAGGTGTAGTTGATTGCAAGCTCGCATCGTCTCCGAAAGGTACCCAGGGAAGCACATAATACGGTAAACACTGGAAAGCAATCAACGAGCAAGCATCTATTACTACGGGGCAAACACGGGCAAGCATCAACAAGAAGCAACAAGAGACATCGCACCTACCGTCGAGAGCGGTTACTAACAATTTAAGTGGAGTACTGTCACACATGATGATACCGCACATTTAGAAAGGTTCAAGTTGTTTAGCTACAGGTGACCAACAAAGGTTGTTGACATGGCATATCACTAGAGCACGGCATAGCACACAAACATGGCAAGAGGTGAAGCATTAGGTAAAGTATCTATTCTAGTCAATTTAAGTGAGGCACCATCCTAAACATGCCATAACACTAAGTGTCGCACAACAATTAAAGGATTTGGTACTGTTCTGCCCTAAACCATATTTTAGGTTGGTTAACAGTAGCAAACAAAAGCATAAACACAAAGTACACGAAAAACTAATCAAGCTACATATAAAGAACACTCCAAACGGGGTTACGGTTAAAAAGATACAAGCAAAACAAGTTACGGGCACAATCTGCCAACATCAGGAAGCACACTTTAGAGCATTGCATAAACAGGATAATGAATGCAAACATGCTCACAAATGATATGCAATTAAGTTAGACATGACAGGGAAGGCATGGCAAAAGGAATCACGCAAAAAGGCATCATGAACAACTAATTATAGCTCATGCAAAATGCAATAAAACTTTACTGGTCAAGGACTTAGTGAAAATAAGAGAAACATGGCAGAAACTGTTATTTTTATGCTGTATAAACAGGAGCAAAACTATATTCAAAAGTACAGCAACATGACATAGCAATACATGGTCATGAACTAGACATGATGCTTAACAATATGCAATTGGAATCACTCAATTTCGATAAACGGTCGCGACACACTCGTCGACCGAAGTTGCAACAAAATATAAACAGCAGCACGCTAACAGCAGGGTAGCTACTTTGGGTGAAGATACAATCAATATGCAGCAAGAAAATATGGCGTGTGAATGCATGGAACTAAAGTAGAAACAATGCTTAACAGGAACAAAAGGAATCAATCAATTCCGACAAACGGTTGCGACGCAACCGCCGCCCGAAGTTGCAATAAAATAACACTTCAGCAACAACAGCAAAGCTAACGATCTGATACCCACTTCGACGCAGAATTAAACTATCTAGGCAGCCTCAAACGGAAATAATTTCTACATACGAACGCTAGAGCACGCAAAACTGAGAAATTCATCTTTTGGGCGCAACGCGATCCGAGCTACGGTTTGATCGTTATTAACGTCGCAAAATAGCTAACAGCAGTAAAATCAACTCCATGATGAAGAAATCAACCATTGCAATCCTTTTAAGGAATGTAACTTGAACATCTTTTACCTTTCCCTGGATCTCAGAGATATCTCCATTAGCATGTTCATGATACGATGAAAAATTCTTCATGTTTAGTATCAAAGGATCATAAACTATTTTTGGCATTGTAGAAACCATGGATCTGATATCACAAAAAGAAAGGAAGTCTTGGTTAGAAATGATAATTCTAACAAATGGCTACCAATCATCATCTATCTCCAACATATCTTTCTTGTTGGGCTTAGGTTTCTCTACCTTCCATAAGTATAGAGAATATATTCTCCTTTCAATAGTAGCAAGTCTATATATAACAGTATCAAAACTATGATCATAAACAAAATAACTAGATAGACCATGTATAATATCAAGAGAGTGTTTACACCACTTAAAAATACCATGGTAAAAATTTCTAAGGACAATTTTTATAAGTATCCAAGGCATAATTCTCCTATATGCATCAGAAATTCTGTCCCTTGCCTTCTTCATATTTTCTCCAACCCTTTGATGGAAATCTAGAACTTCCGATTCCCTCAAAGAACCAAGTCCTAACATGCTTGACTAAATAGAAATGACTACTAAAATCAAGATAAATAATTTTTTTGTGATTTTTGATAAAGGAAACTAAAGCAAGAACTGAAAGGTAAACTAACAAGACTAAAAATCAAAGATAAGAGATCGCGTGCAACTCTCCTATCTTGTAAAGAGGAGTCCTCGACAACGGCGCCATATATTACTCTTAATGGCACTGAAGTAGTGCTCCTAGTTGGCTACCCCAAGTGGAAGGTTGAGATGTAGTGTAGCAGTAATTTCCCTCAGAGAAGATACCAAGGTTTGTCTCCAGTACGACTCCGGCAACGACTAGTAGGTGACAATGGCGCTAGAAATTACTAGCACGAGTTGACGTGAACCCGCACACAGATATAAATAACTTTTCTCCCAACGAGTTCAGAGAGGTTTTCAATCTCTCCAGCCGTGTTGTTTACAAAGGGTCAAACGCAACAGATAAAAGGTAATGGTAACTGCAACTGGAGAGTAAAATAGGAAGTAAATTTAGGGTGTAAACAGTGGTGGAAATATGGACCGGGGTCCAATGAAGTTCACTAGTGATGTCTCTCTCCAAAAGACGATAAACAGCTATGCAAGGTGAACAATGCTCACTATGCTACAAAAGAAAGGAAGAGGCTCAAAATCATGAGCAGTACGCCAATAAAAGTAGACCAAAATCCATCTGCATCTACTACTAATCATCCACCTTCAGATATCTACCCAGAAAATCTCGCTGGTATTAAGTTGAGAGCCCCACCCAAAGTGTAAACCCAAAGCAACACACAACTGCATTAAAAGAACTCTGTGTAAAGTAAACAATCCTTCCAACCGTGGTTACAAGCACCATTGTTTTCCCCCTTGTGGCAACAACACATCCCCTACACTCATGTTTTTGTCACTCAAGATAGTCATCGTGGGGCATGAACCCACAATCATGCATAACGCTCCCTCTTGGAGTTACTGCCTACTACTTGGCCAAAGCAATAAACAACAACGAAGAACATGCAAGAATTACTCAACAACAAAAATATAAAAAAGTGAAGAACCAAATATATTACTCATCACAATCTGAACATAGTCTCATAATCCATCAGATCCTAGCAAACTCAACATAGCAAGAGCAGAAAGAATTACATATGTGCCTTGATCATGTAGGGTAGCTCACAAGGTCTAATCCATGAAGAACAAAGAGGGGGAGAGTACATCACATAGCTACTGATCATGGACCCATGGTTCAAGGTGGACTACTCACGGATCATCCGAGAAGCGTCCATGGTGGTGGAGAAAATCCCGGAGGTCAATCCTCCCTCCGGCAGGGTGCCGAGAAGAGGTCTTGTCGTGGGAATGACGCCGGGTAGGGTCACCTAGGAGAAACAATTCATCAAGGCAAAGTTCACCGACCTGATGGTCGCCAATCTAATCAAGGCCAAGTTGATCAAGACTAAGCAAGTTGATCAGGTCGGAAGCCGATTGCCCCAAAGAGAGTGCAATCTTCCTCACCTAGCATCATTCGGCTAAAGAGAATAGTGCAATGTCCGAGCAGAATCCCAGGTCGGACACCTGCTACAAGTTCATTCAATGTGCAATCCCTGAAGATCGGGGCTGTCAGAGGCGTGTGGTCTCCTCCAGCGCCGATCACGCGGACAGGCCGACATGCCTAAGTCCCTAGCTCCACTGTTCACTAGCAAGGTCTACAAGATAGCGGCATGGTGAGCCTAAAGTCTACACCGGGTCATCCGAGAGAGCACTATGCGAGGACCCTAGCTTGTCTGAGACTTGCAGCTGGCCCCTCCCCTTTGTATATTTACCTTTGTACCCCGGGCTCGGCCAATAAGAGCCCCGGGTACCCCTCCTTCGTGAGGGACGACGGAGCACTTATTGCAACTTCACCCACCAGAGAGAGAGAGAGCAAGGAGAGAGTTCTGCTTAGAGCCCTCTTCTCCTTCATCTCAAACAACTCAAGGAGCATTCATTGTAGCCAGAGTTATTGCATATAGCTATCTCAGCAGGACTAGGGGTGTTATCTCTACGGAGAGCCCCAAACCTGGGCACATCGCGGTGTCTCACTATGTGTTTCCACTCTTGATTCCGGTACCAGCGACACTAACCTCAGTTTTTCCCCCTCTTTAGCCATCCCCATGGCATCTTCCGTTACATATCGACGACAGGTCTTCTGGCGCTCCCGATCTTGGAAGCGCGGCGGAGGAGGAACAGACGAGCGAGCTCGCGAAAAAGGGTTCTTGTCCTCGGGGGTTTCGGAGGACCAGGTAAATATAGGCGAAGGGGGGCAGCCAGGGGGCCACCAAGGAGTCCATGCGGCCTCCCGGCGTGGCCCCACCCTATGTCGCGCCCACAGGGCTCCTGGACTCCTAGTGGGTCCCCTCTGGCCCCCCCTACGGTCATCTGGAAGCTTCCGGTACGCGGATTTTCTATATATTTTTCCAAAAAAATTCTGGCACTTTACGTAATGGAAAACCTGAAATAAAAAGACAGAAGAAAACAGAAACTGGCATTGGGGTGCACAGAGTTAATAGGTTAGTCCAAATATGATCAAAAGTGTATGAAAGTGTATCAAAAACATAGCAATATCACCCAAAACATGCATGGAGCAAGCAGAAATTATAGATACGTTTGGGACGTATCTGTCCCCCTAGCCCCCCTTCGGGCATCTAGAAGCTTCCGTGTCGCTGATTTTTTTATATATTTTTCCCGGAATTTTTCTCGCACTTTAAGTAATGGGAAAACCTGGAATACTAAAACAACAGAAAACAGAAACTGACACTGGGTGCATTGAGTTAATAGGTTAGTCCAAATATGATAAAAAGTGTATGAAAGTGCATCAAAAGCATAACAATATCGCCCAAAACATGCATGGAGAAAGCAGAAATTATAGATACGTTTGGGACGTATCAGGGGTCACCAGGTTTCTATTTCGGCACTCTGCCGGAGAGGGCCTTAGCCGCCGGGGTCATCTTCATCAACCCTCCTTCCTTCATGATGGATCGTGAGTTGTTCCTCCTTGGACTACAGGTTCTTGGCAGTAGCTTCTTGGTATTCTCTCCCCCTTGATCTTCAATACAAATTTCTCATGAGCTGCACTACATGATTGAGATCCATATGATGCAATTTGTGTTGTGTTTGTTGGGGTCCGGTGAATTGTTACATTATGATCAGTCCTAAAGGGTTTATGAAATATTGTTGCTGCAATTTTTTGTTCTTAATGCTTGTTACTAGTGCACGAGTAGCATGATCTCAGATCTTAGCACTTTATGGTTGCATGATTATAATTGTTGTTCTATATCTTATCTACGGTTGTATGCAGCTGTTATAGTCCAAAACCGGCGACCTCAATGGTGACACCTCGGGACACTAAAGGAATGGCTACAATTTGAGGATTACATGTGTTCATGGAGTGTTAATGCTTTGTTTCGGTGCTCTTTGGCAGGAGCACCTTAATCTCCATAAGTTCCTTAATTGGCCCCGCTGAAAACGGGATGGTAGGATAATAGATGTTTGCAAGTTCTTATTGCAAGCACGTACAACTACATACAGAAAACATGCCTACGTATGGTTTAGACTAGAATGCTCTAGTTTGTTCTTTCTAGAGTTAGTGCAATCCTGTCAATTACCCAAATGTAATTTGTTCACCCAACACTTGTTCTTTTTCTTGTAGAGTTACCACTAGTGAAGACTTGAACCCCATTCCATCTTTCATCTTTATTGTCTTCGTTGTTCCTATTTCTCTCGTTACTGTTGCTACTACTTTCTGGTGTTCGTGATAGGGGAAGTCTTAATAGGTTACACCCGTCAACACATCACTACTTTCTGTCACCGTTGCTACTGATATTCTTGTCTAGTTCTTTTTCCGGTGTTTTAAGGCTTATATGTTTCTTTGGCTCCCTTTGTGTCGAATCAATAAATTGGGTTACACTATCCTCGAAAGACTACTGCGATCCACTACATTTGTGGGTTATCAACGCTCCCTCTTGGAGTCAAAACCTATTACTTGGCCAAAGCAATAAATTACAATAGAGAACATGCTAGAACACTCAAGAACACAATATAAAAGATATCTAAATATATTACTTCCATAATATGAACATAATATCATAATCCATTGGATCCTAGCGAACACAACATAAAAATACAGAAACTATAACATATATGACTTGATCATGATAGGCAGCTCACGAGGACAAAACATTGAAGCACAAGATTGGAGAGAATACATCTACTAGCTTGCTTCCATGAACCCTAGGTCCAAGGAGGAACTACTAACGAAGCATCTCTGAGGAAAGCATGGTGACTAGTAGAAAACAGGGCTTTGGTTCAGGCCTCTCCAGCCCATTAGTCCCGGTTGTGCCACGAACCGGAACCCATGGGGGTCATACGTCCCTGTTCGTGCGCCCGGGGCCCGGCCGGGCCTCGTGGGGCATTGGTCCCGGTTCTTATGGGGTCATATGTCCCGGTTCCAGACCAGAACCGGGACCAATGGGACTCGCTCCTGGCCCACAAGCATTAGTCCCGGTTTGTGGCTCGACCCGGGACGAAAGGCTGGCCATTAGTACCGGTTCCAGCCACAAACCGGGACCATTAATTTGCTATATATACCCCTCGTCGACGAGTAGAGCACTCCACTGGTGCTCTATTTTTTCGAGGGGGCAAGTGGAGGGCTTCTTGCTCTAGCTCACCTCCAATGCACATGATGTGTTCGATGAAATGCCCGAGCCACACTAGTTAATCTTTCTCCTCTCCAAACTCGACCTCCAAGCTCCGTTTCCTCAAGATTTGTCTAGGTTTAGCGATTCATCACGTCTCGTACCCTTCTTCACTACCGTCGATCGCCCACGCCAATCTCGTCCCCGGCACCACCGTGGTGAATCTCTTGTTACTATTTTCTTTCTAAAAGAAAATAATTCTTACTTTTATGATTAGATATATACTTTTCTAATTTTCTTATTTTTATTATTGCTTTTTATTATATAGTGCCATGGTTATGGTATCTGCACATGTCGTCCCTCGTCCTGTCTACGATTCGTATGTGGTATATATTATCTTTTATAACTGTTTGGTTCATTTTTTGTTTATGACAATTATGCCGACCAACGTGACATGGATTTTATTTATCTAGGAGGTAGTTGAACCGAAAATTCCTACCGACCCTATTGTCGAGAGTTTAAATTTAGTTGAAGAAGAAAACAATAACTTGACGGAAAAAATAAAAAGAATTGAGGATGAGAAGATGCTATTGGAGTTGCATGTTGCGGCTGTCATCAATGATAACAAGATCAAGATGGATGCAATGCGCTTGAAGAGTTGAAAGATTACAAAATATGCAATTGATACCGAGGCTTGGTATCATTATGTCGTTGGTTCAATTGTTACCTTCATTGCGATTATGATCGCATTTGTTGTTGCATTGAAATGGTTTACATAGTTTCAATGTATGGCTTAGTTAGATGCTCTGGAGAGTTGTATGTTGTTCAATGAGAACTATGTATGTACTTTGGTTTTACTGTGATGATGAACTTCTATTAATTTGGTAACTTATCTATTCATGATGTTTTGTAATGGTTTTTGGCACACTTAATTATATATAATGCACGCAGATGAACCGTCAATGGAAGTAGGTGATAGACACACCTCCCAGTACATTAAGGGCGTGCATGAGTTTCTCGAACTGACTAAGGAAAACAAGCAGAATGGTTTTATGTGTTATGCCCTACATGTTAGAATACGAAGTCTTACTCTGACCGGAAAACCATTCACGCCCACCTGCTTTATACGGGATTCATGCCACACTATAATGTTTGGACCAAGCATGGAGAAATAGGGGTTATGATGGAAGACGACAAAGAAGAAGAGTACGATGACAACTATGTGCCCCCCGTAACCCTCTCAACTTTTGCACACATATTATTTGGGTCAAATGCTGATACCATGCCAAGTTTCAACCTTTTCTGAGTTTAGTTGTAGTGCTTTCCAATGTCAGGGTCCTTTAACTCAAAATAAATTATTAAATGCATGAAAAAGAGCAAATGAAGTCAGAAAGGGTAGAAATTTTAGTATGTGGCTTTGAATGATGCATATTGACTGGACAAAAAGTCTTGAGTTCAAATAATTTTAGAAAAATGAAATGTCTTTGTAACAAAAGAGTTTTCATCTGAAACCCTCATACTTCGAGAGAGATGGTCCAGTTTATACGCGAAGTGCATCCAGCATTTGCCGTAACCCTCTCAAATTTTGCACACATGTTATGCGGGTCAAATGATGATACCATGCCAAGTTTCAACCTTTTCTGAGTTCAGTTGTAGTACTTTCCAATTTCAGGGTCATTTAGCCCAAAATAAATCATTAAATGAATGAAAAATAGCAAATTGAAGTCAGAAAGGGTTGAAATTTTAGTATGTGACTTTTAATGATGCATATTAAGTGCACAAAAAGTCTTGAGTTCAAATAATTTTTAAAAATGAAATGCCTTTGTAACAGAAGAGTTTTCGTCTGGAACCCTCGTACTTCAAGTGAGATGGTCCAGTTTATACGTGAAGTGCATCCAGCTTTTGCTGTAACCCTCTCAGCTTTTGCACACATGTTATGTGGGTCAAATGATGATACCATGCCAAGTTTCAACCTTTTCTTAGTTCAATTGTAGTACTTTCCAATTTCAGCGTCATTTAGCCCAAAATAAATCATTAAAAGAATAAAAAATAGCAAATGAAGTCAGAAAGGGTTGAAATTTTAGTATGTGGCTTTGAATGATGCATATTGAGTGCAAAAAAAGTCTTGAGTTCAAATAAGTTTAGAAAAATGAAATTCCTTTGTAACAGATGAGTTTTCGTCGGAAACCCTCGTACTTCGAAAGAGATGGTCCAGTTTGTACACGAAGTGCATCCAGCTTTTGCCGTAACCCTCTCAACTTTTGCACACATGTTATGTGGGTCAAATGATGACACCATGCCAAGTTTCAACCTTTTTTGTGTTCAGTTGTAGTGCTTTCCAATTTCAGGGTCATTTAGCAAAAAATAAATCATTAAATGCAAGAAAAATAGCAAATGAAGTCAGAAAGGGTTGACATTTTAGTCTGTGGGTTTGAATGGTGCATATTGAATGCACAAAAAGTCTTGAGTTCAAATAATATTGAAAAATGAAATTCCTTTGTAACAAATGAGTTTTCGTCTGAAACCCTCGTACTTCGAAAGAGATGGTCCAGTTTGTACACGAAGTGCATCCAGATTTTGCCGTCACCCTCTCAACTTTTGCACACATGTTATGTGGGTCATATGATGATACCATGCCATGTTTCAACCTTTTTTGAGTTTAGTTGTAGTGCTTTCCAATTTCAGGGTCATTTAGCTCAAAATAAATCATTAAATGCATGAAAAAGATCAAATGAAGGCAGAAAGGGTTGAAATTTTAGTATGTTGCTTTGAATGATGCATATTGAATGCACAAAAAGTCTTGAGTTCAAATAAGTTGAGAAAAATGAAATGCCTTTGTAACAGAAGAGTTTTCGTCTTAAACCCTCGTACTTCGAGAGAGATGGTCCAGTTTATACGCGAAGTGCATCCAGCTTTTGTCATAACCCTCTCAGCTTTTGCACACATGTTATGTGGGTCAAATGATGATACCATGCCAAGTTTCAACCTTTTCTGTGTTCAGTTGTAGTGCTTTCCAATTTCAGGGTCATTTAGCCCAAAATAAATAATTTAAATGCATGAAAAATAGCAAATGAAGTCAGAAAGGGTTGAAATTTTAGTATGTGGATTTGAATGATTCATATGGAATGCACAAAAAGTCTTGAGTTCAAATAAGTTTAGAAAAATGAAATGCCTTTGTAACAGATGAGTTTTTGTCTGAAACCCTTGTACTTCGAAAGAGATGATCCAGTTTGTACACGAAGTGCATCCAACTTTTGCCGTAACCCTCTCAACTTTTGCACACATGTTATGTGGGTCAAATGATGATACCATGCCAAGTTTCAACCTTTTCTGAGTTTAGTTGTAGTGCTTTCCAATTTCAGGGTCATTTAGCTTAAAATAAATAAATAAATGCATGAAAAAGAGCAAATGAAGTCAGAAAGGGTTGAAATTTTAGCATGTGCCTTTGAATGATGCATATTGAATGCACAAAAAGTCTTGAGTTCAAATAAGTTTAGAAAAATGAAATGCCTTTGTAACAGAAGAGTTTTCGTTTGAAACCCTCATACTTCGAGAGAGATGGTCCAGTTTATACGCGAAGTGCATCCATCTTTTTCCGTAACCCTCTAAGATTTTGCACACATGTTATGTGGGTCAAATGATGATACTATGCCAAGTTTCACCCTTTTCTGAGTTCAGTTGTAGTACATTCCAATTTCAGCGTCATTTAGCCGAAAATAAATCATTGAATGAATGAAAAATAGCAAATGAACTCAGAAAGGGTTGAAATTTTAGTATGTGGCTTTGAATCATGCTTATTGAGTTCACCAAAAGTCTTGAGTTCAAATAAGTTTAGAAAAATGAAATGCCGAGTTTTCATCTAAAACCCTCGTACTTCGAAAGATATGGTCCAGTTTGTACACGAAGTGCATCCAGCTTTTGTCGTAACCCTCTCAAGATTTGCACACATGTTATGTGGGTGAAAGGATGATACCATGCCAAGTTTCAACATTTTCTGAGTTCAGTTGTAGTGCTTTCCAATTTCAGGGTAATTTAGCCCAAAATAAATCATTAAATGCATGAAAAATAGCAAATGAAGTCGGAAAGGGTTGAAATTTTAGTATGTGGCTTCAAATGATGCATATTGAATGCAGAAAAAGTCTTGAGTTCAAATAAGTTCAGAAAAATTAAATGCCTTTGAAACAGATGAGTTTTCGTCTGAAACCCTCGTACTTCAAAAGAGATGGTCCAGTTTGTACACGAAATGCATCCCACTTTTCCGTAACCCTCTCAACTTTTGCATACATGTTATGTGGGTCAAATGATGATACCATGCCAAGTTTCAACCTTTTCTGAGTTCAGTTGTAGTGCTTTCCAATTTCAGGGTCATTCAGCCCAAAATAAATCATTAAATGCATGAAAAATAGCAAATGAATTCAGAAAGGGTTGAAATTTTATTATGTGGCTTTGAATGGTGCATATTGAATGCACAAAAAGTCTTGAGTTCAAATAAGTTTAGAAAAATGAAATGCCTTTGTAATAGATGAGTTTTCGTCTGAAACCCTCGTACTTCGAAAGAGATGGTCCAGTTCGTACACGAAGTGCATCCAGCTTTTGCCATAACCCTCTCAACTTTTGCACACATGTTATGTGGGTCAAATGATGATACCATGCCAAGTTTCAACCTTGTCTGAGTTCAGTTGTAGTGCTTTCCAATTTAAGGGTCATTTAGCCCAAAATAAATAATTAAATGCATGAAAAATAGCAAATGAAGTCAGAAATGGTTGAAATTTAGTAGGTGGCTTTGAATGATGCATATTGATTGCAGAAAAAGTTTTGAGTTCAAATAAGTTTAGAAAAATTAAATGCCTTTGTAACAGATGAGTTTTCGTTTGAAACCCTCGTACTTCGAAAGAGATGGACCAGTTTGTACACGAAATGCAACCAGCTTTTCCGTAGCCCTCTCAACTTTTGCACAGATGTTATGTGGGTCAAATGATGATACCATGCCAAGTTTCAACCTTTTCTGAGTTCAGTTGTAGTGCTTTCCAATTTCAGGGTCATTCAGCCCAAAATAAATCATTAAATGCATGGAAAATAGCAAATGAATTCAGAAAGGGTTGAAATTTTAGTATGTGGGTTTGAATGGTGCATATTGAATGCACAAAAAGTCTTGAGTTCAAATAAGTTTAGAAAAATGAAATGCCTTTGTAACAGATGAGTTTTCGTCTGAAACCGTCGTACTTCGAAAGAGATGGTCCAGTTCGTACACGAAGTGCATCCAGCTTTTGCCATAACCCTCTCAACTTTTGCACACATGTTATGTGGGTCAAATGATGATACCATGCCAAGTTTCAACCTTGTCTGAGTTTAGTTGTAGTGCTTTCCAATTTCAGGGTCATTTAGCTCAAAAGAAATCAATAAATGCATGAAAAAGAGCAAATGAAGTCAGAAAGGGTTGAAATTTTAGTATGTGGCTTTGAACGATGCATATTGAATGCACAAAAAGTCTTGAGTTCAAATAAGTTTAGAAAAAGAAATGCCGAGTTTTCGTCTAAAACCCTCGTACTTCAAAAGAGATGGTCCAGTTTGTACACGAAGTGCCTCCAGCTTTTGCGGTAACCCTCTCAACTTTTGCACACATGTTATGTGGGTGATAGGATGATACCATGCCAAGTTTCAACCTTTTTTGAGTTCAGTTGTAGTGCTTTCCAATTTCAGGGTCATTTAGCCCAAAATAAATCATTAAATGCATGAAAAATAGCAAATGAAGTCAGAAAGGGTTGAAATTTTAGTATGTGGCTTTGAATGATGCATATTTAATGCAGAAAAAGTCTTGAGTTCAAATAAGTTTAGAAAAATTAAATGCCTTTGTAACGGATGAGTTTTCGTTTGAAACCCTCGTACTTCGAAAAAGATGGTCCAGTTTGTACATGAAATGCATCCAACTTTTCCGTAACCCTCTCAACTTTTTACACACATGTTATGTGGGTGAAATGATGATACCATGCCAAGTTTCAATCTTTTCTGAGTTCAGTTGTAGTGCTTTCCAATTTCAGGGTCATTCAGCCAAAAATAAATCATTAAGTGCATGAAAAATAGCAAATGAATTCAGAAAGGATTGAAATTTTAGTATGTGCCTTTGAATGGTGCATATTGAATGCACAAAAAGTCTTGAGTTCAATTAAGTTTAGAAAAATGAAATGCCTTTGTAACAGATGAGTTTTCGTCTGAAACCCTCATACTTCGAAAGAGATGGTCCAGTTTGTACACAAAATGCATCCAGTTTTTGCCGTAACCCTCTCAACTTTTGCACACATGTTATGTGGGTCAAATGATGATACCATTCCAAGTTTCAACCTTTTCTGAGTTTAGTTGTAGTGCATTCAAATTTCAGGGTCACTTAGCCCAAAATAAATCATTAAATGCATGAAAAATAGAAAATGAATTCAGAAAGGGTTGAAATTTTAGAATGTGGCTATATTTCTTATGCACGGGAAACCTAGAACATATGGTGGCATGGTGGCGGCGATGCGGCAAACTTAAAACATTCAACAACTTAACATCTCAAACCTAGAACATAAAAAAACTACTCCTCCTCGTCGTCGGAGAAATCGTCTTCGGTGACGGAGGTGATGTCACCGACGGGCTAGTTGGCGACGCCTCTCGCCAGTTCCTCCTCCGCCATCGCCTTGGCTGCCCGCCGCTCCTCCCGAAATTCATGACGCTCTTGTCGCCGCCCTGCGCTCTCGGCCGCCAGCCTCGTCCAGTGTTCCGCCTCCTCCGAGGCTTCACGGGGATGGCTCGCGTACCAATCATGCACAACGCGCTGGTCCTGCTCCGAGGCGAGGCCGAGCACCATTCGTCGGCGATGAAGGCGGTGGCCCTCTTCAGTGAGGAGGAGCGGAGGATCTGCCATGTCCTCCGCCTCTTCCACGTTGTGGAAGTTGCGGAAATGCATCTCCGCGCGCGGGCGTCCGAGCCTCCACACCGCAACGTCGTACGCGCGTGCGGCTGAAGATGCATGGTAGAACGTGCCGAGCCACACGCGCTCATTGTTGGCGCAGGTGATCACTGCCGTGTATTTGTCGTCGAGGCGCCCGCGGACGCCGTGGTAGCGGGGGTGGATTCGGCGGCGGGGCGGCATGGTGGCGGTGGCGCGGAAGGGGAAAGAGTGCACGAGAAGAGAACTAGTGGCGACTGGCGTTGCGTGGATTCCTCTTCCACGCGCTTTTAATCGTACACAATTCTGAATCCAACAATCAGGAAGAAGCCCACGGATCGCGTGTTTCTTTCAAGCGCTTGTGAGTCGTTGGATCAGGCTTCTGAGCCGTTGGATCCAACCAATCAGGAAGAAGCACACGGATTGCGTGTTTCTTTCAAGCGCTTGTGAGTCGTTGGATCAGGCTTGTGGGCTACAGAAGGTCCCCGCTTCGTGGGCACATCTGGAAAATCTTCCAACCAAACAAGCTTCGTCCGAATTTTTCCCGGAGAGAGTACAGGATACAGATGAATTTCTCCATTTACGTCCTTTAGTGAACTTGTTATGCTACGATAAGTCCACGCGGAGCTGTGCTTATAAACATGTCTAACTCCACTTCGGCTAGCGAGGTGGTACTAACTTTAGTTGGTTACAAGGGACCTTTAGTACCAGTTCTGGGTACCAACCGGTACTAAAGGGTTAGTTAGTGGTTAATTACGGTGGGAGAGGCCTTTAGTACCGGTTGGAGGCACCAACCGGGACTAAAGGTCCTTTTTCAGAGAGAAATAATGCCACCTACTGAGCTGACACGGCCTAGATATGACTAGAAACCCACTAATGGGCCAGGATCCAAGCCCGCAGCAGGCCCACAGGCAAGCAGTAACAGTGTAGGCCCGAAAGCCTGCGATTGAGAGGAGCTCGAAGTGTTACGCGCATCAGCGCTTATAAACCACTCTGGTTGTCCCTCGACTAGCGAGGTGGGACTAAACATCCCACCGCACCGCGGTGCAAGGCTTTTGGTTCCGGTTGGTGGCACCAACCGGTACCAATGCACCCCTTTAGTTCCGGTTGGTGGCACCAACCGGAACCAAAGGTCTTTGTTTCCCGCCCTTTTGGGCTGCGCATGGGTCGTCCCGGTTGGTGGCACCAACCGGTACTAAAGGTTGTAATTGGTACCGGTTCGTGCCACCAACCGGGACCAATGGTCTCTGTTTCCCGCCCTTTGGGCAGCGGAAAAAGGATCATTGGTACCGGTTGGTGACATCACCCGGGACCTATTATCTTGGTATATAATCCCCCCGCCTTCCAGCCGTCGTTCCCATCTCGCCATTTGGCTCAAGACGACACCGACGACGACACCGACGCTGTCAGGCTGCCCGATTGCCGCGTCGCGCCGCACTGCCCCCGCCGTCGCCGACGACCTCGCCTACAGCACCCCGAGCATCTCGCCTTCCTTGATCCGCATTGCCGCCGCCCCGCCCCGTTCCTCACCACCGCGCCTCGCCGCCCCGCTCCTCCGCCACTGCCCCGCTCCACCGACGCCGCCGCCCCCTTCCTCCACCAACGCCGCCGCCCCCACACTCCTCCACGACGGCGGCCACCCTGCTCCTCTATGTAGCCGCCTCGCCCACTGGTGAGTCTACCGCCGCTAGATAAATAGATAGATAAATAAATAGATGATAGATAGATAGATAGATAGAGTAGAATCTGGGTATAATAAATAGATAAATAGATAGATAGATAGATAGATAGATAGATATATAGATATATAGATAGAGATAGCTATAATAAATAGATAGATATATAATAGATAGAGTAGAATATGTGTATAATAGATAGATAGCTCGATAGATAGATAGATAGATAAGTATTTTTGTCTTATTTTTATAATTAGTTAGTTAGTATAAATTTTTCACTCGTTCATGTTAATAAAACTTTGCATATTAAATAAGTTCTCGGCAACGATGCCTGGCCTGCATCTCCGTCGTCGCCGCGTCAGAGAGCACCTGCTTGATGGGTTGGGCGATGTCTGGGACTGGGCTCCCCCGGGCTGGCGCTGGGAGGTGATCCCCGAGGCGTGCCGCTTAGTGAGGAATCCAGGTCCTGTCGTCGACCCGGATCTTCTTTGGTGGCGGTCGCGTGGGCCACAGTCATTGCGGATGCAGCCGGGCCCCGAGTGGATTGTACGCCGACATGTCCGGGAGGAGGACAAGCACGTCCGTCGCTACTTGGTGGTGTTGGTCGCCGGGTCATGGAGGACCTGGATGGTTCTTCAGGGATCTCATCCGAGCTACGAGTTCATGGTGGTTCCTTCTCTTTGGGTGGCCACCTTCCGCCGCACCCGACGTTGTTTACTGTATTAGTCATGTTGTTTACCGTTGTATTACTCGATATATATGTATGACCAAGCACCCTTGTGATATGTACAAGTACGAAACTTGTTCATCCTACTTGGGTTCGTCGCCACACTGTTCCAGAATCTCTTATGTGTGCACTTCAAATATGAGGCACTATGCAACTTTGTTTAAAAATATTATTGCTGCATTTTTATTCGAGTTCATCCTTTTTTGTGTATATTAACTATGAACCAACCGGGACCTATTCTCTTGGTATATAATCCCCTGCCTTCCAGTCGTTATTGCCATCTCGCCATTTGGCTCAAGACGACGCCGACGACCACACCGAACTAATATTTTGAAATATATATGAACACAGAAAATGGCTGACGATGAACAACTCGTCCAGTGCCCCTATTGTGACGATAACTCGGGTCGGTGCGACAGGTATCCAAAGTTGGATGGGGATGAAGAAAGATATTTCTCCATCATGCTTAGGCGTGACTTCGTAAAAATAACGGTATATACAACTTCTGCGTCAACATCATCCTTCTTATTTAAGCATGATTCACACTTAAATTTTTGTTTTGACGTGTAATTTTTTTATAATCAACTAGCGCATCCCATGCTATGCAAGACGGCAAGTATGTGCCTTTGTTAAATTAAATGATTCGCAAGAGAATGAAACAAAGGAAGTCAAACTAAAGACGACGAAACATGGTATAACTTTGAGCATTGATGTCACTAATAAACCTTGGTGCACTTATTTTTCTTGTCCAAATTGGCATGCATTGTGCAAGGCATATGCATTACAGGAGGGTATGCAAATAACCTTTTATCTTGGACCTTGTCGTCGAGATGTATTTAAAAATAAGGATATTTGGATGCTAGTGGACGACAAGAAGCTGGTTCTATCTGAACGTGAGTTTCTTAACCAAATTTTACTTGTTTCCTTTCCTTATTTCTTTGCTTCCCAAGTTGACAACTTTGTTATAATTGCCAGTTTATCTTTATGCTCCGATGGATATAAACAAGATGTTTGATAATTCTTTCTATAATGGTGGCGTTGAGGAGCTAACCATGGATGAGCAAGATGAGTACATCTCCTTTATTAAAGATTTAATTGGCTTTGCAAGCGAATCTTATACTCCATATGTGCCATTTGTTCTCGAGTTGTTGCCGGTATATCTATCAAACGATATCATGGTGAGATTTTTTACTGTTCTGTCACTACTTCATCATTTTTAGAAATATTTTGACTTAAGATTAACTATACCGCATTACTATATGTTTTCAATAGAAAATCCCAAAAAAAATGTGTTCCTAGATGGATGCCTTCTAGAGGCGAGCTTACAGTTGTTTCTACACGGCCATGGGAAGAACTCTTCAAGACTGACTACTCCACTGAAAGTGAATGTGATGGTGGCTCCTTAAGAATAAAAATTTGGAAACGGATAGTGATTCGGAAGAATATAAAAGAATGGGACAAGGTCTTCTCCATATTATATTTATGGAGGTGTCTTTTGATTTTTTTATATTTATCCTTGTGAGGATGAGCAGTCTCGTAGGTGATATATATGAGGAGTCGAGGTAATATTATGGAAATGGAACTTTGTGTTTGATATTAGCGAAGTTAAACGAGCAAAGGACCTTGGTGTGTTGGATATTAATTATGATCATGATGATATATACGAGATGAATCCTTTCTCTCCTAGATGGTGATAAGAGAGTACACAACTCTCTTTATTAGCTAGCTAAAACAATACATGAAACCCCTAAATTAACCCCTGCAAAACCCCCTAACCCCCCACCCTTTAAAAAAAACCTAGCCCGTCCCGTTTGGTGGCACCAACCGGGACAAAAGTCCCCCCCCCCCTGGGCAAGCCACAACGGCCACGTGGAGGCCCATCTGCCCCGGTGCGTGGCCAAACTGGGACTAAAGGTTTTGGGCATTAGTAACGACCCTTTAGTCCCAGTTCCGGAACCGGGACAAATGGGCCTCTGGAACTGGGACAAATGGGACTCTTTCTACCATTGGCGATGGAGGAGCCTCCGGATGACAATCCTCCTTTCCGTGGGGTGTGGGACAGAAACTTTTGCTGATCTCGATCTCTGGACCGCGATTGCAGCATAAAAGTGGCGAAAACGTGGAAAAGGAGTTCTCCCTCGGAATTTCCTCGACGAAGGAATACATAGAGCCAAAGTATGGCACCAAAGGTGGAGCCACCTGGCCAGGCGACTAGGGCACACGACCAGGCCCTGGCCGCGACAAGTGGCCACCTGGCTAGGGGGTGACTCCCTCCTGGCCCCCTTCGGGCTTCTACATTAATCCTTCATATAATATTTTCTGGAATTTTTTCGGCAATATTGATTTTTCACCTTTTTCATGAATGCAGAGACAAAAATAAACAGAAACTGGAACTGGGCACTAGGTTAATAGGTTAGTCCCAAATATGTTGTAAAATAATATGGAAGTGCATCAAAACATAGTGCAAAGTCAGCAAAACAAGCATGGAACAAGCAAAAATTATATATACGTTTGGGGTGTATCAACACATGCCCGCCAGGCAGGGGAAAACTTGGAGGAACGATGTCCACCAATGAGAGCCATGTATAACAATTTAACAGAGAATCAACCTGAATGGGTGAGAGTCCAGAAGATATCATCATCACCCTCCGAGATAGAGGGAAGTAGGACAACAAGGTGTTGCTAGTCTTCCAACTGTGCGGGAGAAAGAGTATGATGTATCTCCAGGTCGCAACATTCGCAGCCTTCTCCGCAACAACGATATCTGGGTTGGGGCAGTACGAGAAGAGCACATGGAACAGTGACGCCAACCGGCCACCAGGGGACCAGAGATCGAGCTAGAAGCGAACAGATTTACCATTACGAATCGAGAACCTTTCATAAGAGCGGAACACGTCCCACAACTTGCAGACAGAGCGCCAGAACTGTGAGCCCCCCAAGGTCAGAGCAAACAAAGGCGAAGAAGAAGGGAAATATTTTCCCTTAATGATGTTAAACCATAGATGTTTTTGGGAAGGATCCAACTGGGCCGAGACAATTTTCCACAACCACTTAACAATAAGGCAATCATTCATGGTGGAAGTATTAAGAATGCCCTAACCACCAACTTTCTAAGCCCTGCAAATGTTTCCAACTCTCTGTTAAGAGTTTTTATGAGATAAGGACAAATAGTTAACGAAGAGTTGGTGGTTTGGGCATTCTTAATGCTTCTATTCCATGTAAACAAGGCAGAATTACAAAAAAAGATAAACAAGGCAGAATTACAGGTAGGACATTTTTGTCACCATGATTCAACAAAAACTTAACAAATTGAATTTTTTAACCAAGTTCTTTTTGACCAGCAGAGTTAAATATAAGAACGACTTGAATAATCGTGGTACAGTACATGCTAAAACTATACCAACTATAGTTTAACTACTCCTATAAAAATTTATAACCAAATCATGTTGATGTAAACACTAACTTAATATCACGTGGTTATGTTCTATGCATCCGTGCATCACCACATCATGTCAAGCACATATATACCATATGCTCCATGATCACCATAGCAGCTTTTATTTACTGAAGCAACTCCTCCATCAGTTTTACATTAAAATAAAAAATTGTGAACATAGTTGTCAGTTATTGTTACGGTTCTAGTATAGAAAACAATAATTTTCTACATATGAGAGACTAACCCAAGGACCTACGCTATGCTGATGTAAGTAACGGAGGAAATCGGTGATCATACCTTTGAATACCGAAAGCGGGAAACATTGTCCGAACGTGGCTGGCGTAGACTCGCAATCCTTATGATCTCCTGGTTGTGCTGAAGACCTCCCCGACGATGAAGGAGTACTGCACGTGCATGATACATCCCAAACGTATCTATAATTCCTTCTTGTTCCATGCTTATATTGGCGACTTTTCTATCTGTTTTGCTACACTTTCATACTTTTTCAACATATTTGGACTAACCTACTAACTCAGTGCCCTAGTGCCATTTTCTGTCTGCTGTTATCCTGCATTGCAGGAAAATGCCAATTATTAAGGTGCTTGAAAAAATCCGGAAAAATCATAATAAAAATCAGCATATCGGAATACTCCGAAACACCAAAGGAGGGCCAGAGGGGGCCACCCCCAGGCCAGGCGGCCACCTAGCTTGGCCAGGGGGAGGTCGCGCCATGGACCCTCCTGGTTAGGTGAGTCCTCCCTTCGAGCCCCCATTCGGCCTATTTCATTCTCCTTCTCTAAAAACTCTGAGGAGGACCGCCCCCCTGCTACGCTATTTTAAACACTGTTCCGCCGCCGCCGCGATCCCGAGATCAGGATCGCCAGAAGAACCTATCACGGCACCCTGCCGGAGGGAGGATTCACCTTCGGAGGCTTATCCACCACCATGAGTGCCTCCCGGATGTGCCGTGATTAGTCCCCCTTGGACCATGGGTCCATGATCAGTAGCTAGATGATATCTTCTCTCGAATCTTGTGTCTCAATCCTTAGACCTTGTGAGTTGCCCTACATGAGCAAGGCACTTATGTATTAGTTTCTGTGTTGCTATGCTGTGTTTGCTGGGATCCTATGGATTATGAGATTATGTTCAGATTGTGATGAGTAATATATTTGGTTTACCTTTTTATTATTAGTTCTTGAGTATTCTTGCATGTTCTCCATTGATTTGTATTGCTTTGGCCATGTAGTAGATAGTAACTCCAAGAGGGAGCGTTATGCATGATTGTGGGTTCATGCCCCTCGATGTCTAGCTTGAGTGAAGGAAACATAAGAATAGGGAATGTGTTGTTTCCACCAGGGAGAAAACAGCGGTGCTTGTAACTGCGGTTGTAAGGATTTCTTACGTTACGCATAGTGTGTTAATGAAGTTGTCTGTTCCTTTGATCCTATAGTTTGGCTGGGTTTCGCAACTTAATACCAGCGAGATGTTCTGGATCGATATCTCATGGTGGACGATTAGTGAGTAGATGCTGATGTATAAACGGTCTGCTCGTCTTGGTATAATTCCCATACGATTAAGCCTCTAGATTTCTTGTAGAATAATTAGCATTGTGGTGCGTTTATAATTCTGTCAATTGCCCAGCTGTAATTTGTTCACCCAGCATAGTTGTTTGTCTTTTGGGAGAGAGACATCACTTGTGAAATTCATGGGAGCCCGGTCCATATTTCCATCATAGTTTACAACTTTCGGGACCCGGAATATGCGTATGTAATTCTAGCCCAAATTCAATCATATGGAGAGCTGAGAGCCATACCCACTTATCTAAGCATACAACGCCAAGTACAAGACACTCTCAGAAAGTTCGAATGTGTGGGGCATCCCATTCAGGCCCGGATGATCAAATAAGATGGGTCCTCATCATCCTCTCACAAGTCTAAATTCTTATGGGTTGTGAAACCCCATACTCATAGACAAGTCGCCTCAACCATATTGTCAATTAAACCATAGCATTGACATAAGCAACTCCGGCCTGATTCACTTAGTCGGGGTCTTGGGCGGGCTCGATCGTACAACGAAGTGTGCCACGTACCGGGATCTGATGAGGACATCTCCGTACGCGCAATCGCATCACGATGCTCCGAGCTTCTCACAACTCAGAGCAACCTGGATGTAAGAAAGACCGCCAGTGAGAGCACAAGAAAGCTATTGAACCCCACACTAAGACATGCATGTTATAAACATACACGCAGCATACATGTCCAGTGTAAACAACAGGTACTCATAACATGAACTCTACAATGTATACATCTATATTGTGGATGCTCTACGGAGCAGTCATTGATAGAGTACACGTAGAGATCACATGAATGTGATGCAACATTACATTCAAAAAGCGGAAAGCAACTTAGGTCTGAGTACAGACAAGTTTAACAAATGGCTTAGATAATCCTTATTCGATATGCATGCTCTTCCAAGAGGGACCAGACTGCTATCGTGAACTACACCAGCTTAGTCCACGTCGAGCTCCAAGAAGAATCCACCATCGGGGTTAGTGTTTTCCGCTAAAAACATAAATAATTAAATGTGAGTACAAAGTCGTACTGAGTAAGACTTACATCAGATCTATACTACTCATGCTCAAGTTTCAAGGTAAAGGGAGGTGGGGTTTGTAATGCAGAAGTGCCAGCTTTGACTGTCTAACATGTACTACGATTACCAGAATGAGGTAAGAGCGTACTGGAGTCCATCTATCCAAGTCTCCCAATCAATACACCACTATCCTCGACTTGCCACGAGAAAGCAAGCCATAGAACTCACACTTATCTTGGAAAGTTTTAGAGTAACCATTGAAATTGTGTAATAATCAACCATAGGTCTCCAAGTAGTCCATTACCATGGACGCGGCTATTTGAATAGTTTTGTTAACCCTCCAGGGGTGTACTACTACACAAATGTAACTATCAGTTACCGCCAAGATCTCTTCACCCTTCAAGCGGGTGTCGGCGAAGAGAATCACCACGATACTTACCTCACATCAATGTTTCTAATCCAGGAGCCACTTCATGGATTACTATGCTTTTGTAGTTAGCCCGGAGCTACAATGGGACATAATTCATATGCGACGCAGCTGAAACACCTTCTCGCGGATGGTTTGACTGTCTCAAGAGCCGCCCATCCTAAATCATGCAATCCCACACACATCGCCACCTTCACACAATGCCAAATGGAAATCTCAGACTAAATGTGAGTCCTGGTCTAAAACGGGGTGAGTTAATAGGTCAAGAGGGGATCTGTTTTCCCAACATGTGGTAGTACTCTTTGTTTTGGATCATGATACGTCCCAAATGTGTCTATAATTTCTGCTTTCTCCATGCATGTTTTGTGTGATAGTGCTATGATCTAGATACACTTTAATACATTTTTGATCATATTTGGACTAACTTATTTACTCAGTGCACCGCAGTGCCAGTTCCTGTTTTCTGCTGTTTTTCTATTTCAGGTTTCCCCCATATTAAGAGTGCTACAACAATTCGGGAAAAATCAGATAAAAAATCAGCGTGAAGGAACCTTATGGAATCACCTGGGTGGGGCCAGAGGGCCACCACCAAGGACCCAGGCGGCCACCTGGCGCGGCCTAGGGTCTTGCCGCGCGGGGGGGGGGGGGGCGCTTGGACCCCTGGTGGCCCCCCTGGCTGCCCCCTTCGCCTATATATTCTCCGTGACGCGAAACCTCCAAAGACTATACACTTTTTCGCGATCTCGCTTCTGTTCTACCGCCGCGGCACTTCCAAGATCAGGAGCGCCAGCGGACTCCTTTCCGGCACCCTACCGGAGGGAGGATTGACCTCCGAGAGCTTCCCCTCCACCATGGACGCTTCCCGGATGTGCCGTATGTAGTCTCCCTTGGACCATGGGTCCGTTATAATTAGCTATGTGATGTTCTCCTCCCCTCTTTGTTCTTCATGGTTTAGATCTCGTGAGCAGCCCTACATGATCAAGGCACATATGTAATTTACGGCTGTTGCTATGCCGAGTTTGTTGGGATCTGATGGATTATGAGACTATGTTCAGATTGTGATTGAGTATATATTTGGTTCTTATCTTTTATATTTTTGTTGCTAAGTAATTCTTGCATGCTCTCCGTTGATGTTTATTGCTTTTGCCAAATAGTAGGTAGTAACTCCAAGACGGAACGTTATGCTCGATTGTGGGTTCATGCCCCCCGATGACACGCTTGAGTGATAGAAACATGAGTCTAGGGGATGTGATGTTGCCACAAGGGGGAAAACAACAGTGCTTGTAACCGCGGTTGTAAGGATTGTTTACTTTATGCCAAGTGCTTTTTAATGCAATTGTCTGTTGCTTTGGGTTTACACTTTGGGTGGGGCTCGCAACTTAATACCAGCGAGATGTTCTGGATAGATATCTCAAGGTGGATGATTAGTAGTAGATTTAGTTGGATTCCGGTCTACTTATTTTGGCGTACCGCCCATGCTTTTGAGCCTCTTCCTTTCTTTGTAGCATAGTTAGAATGCGGTGCGTTTTAATCCTGTCAATTGCCCAGCTGTGATTTCTTTACCACGCATAGCAGTTTTATCATCTTTTGGGAGAGAGACATCACTAGTGAACATCACGGGACCCCGGTCCATATTCTCATCACTGTTTACATGCTACTTATTTTCCTGCTTTTACTTTCTAGCTGTTATCATTATCCCTTGCGTTTGATCCTTTGTAAACAACAAGGCCGGAGAGATTGACAACCTCTTTGTACTCGTTGGGAAGCAAAGTTATTTTTATCGTGTGTAGGTCCAGGTGAAGTAAGCAACCCAAGGTTGTGAACGGCGCCATTGTTCACTTCACCACCTACTTATCATTGTCGGATTCCTATGGGAGACGATCTTTTCAACCTTGGTGTCTTCAATGAGGGATATTTTCCACTACACTACATATAACCTTCCACTTAAGGTAACCAACGAGGATAGAGTATCAGATCACCACATAAGAACTCATGATTAAGGTGGTGTTCAACGAGACAAACCACTATGTACTCGTACACAACCTCTCATCGTTCACCTTGTTTAGGTAAAATTCACCAACACGTTACCACCATCATCATCATGATCACTACCATCCCGACTCACATAAGAGTAACCTCATTGTAACACTCTAAGCATGAAATAAGCAATGACAGTTGCAAGGGACACATAATATTCAATGAACTCCTAAATCTACTAGGATTGTGGTTTGCTTACTACTGTGACAAAATGATAGGTCATGCAAAGGAATAGGTTCAACTATGCGGTAGAAACGCATCATGGTGACATCCTAAATATGCATAAGAGAGAATTAGAGGGAAGGTTTTATCGACATGATCAATGAGGGTTTTCTTTCCTTGCTGACGAGGTTTGTATTGGGAGTATTCACATGCAGGGGTGAACTCGGGTTTCGGCTCCACTTCTATTCGATAGCAAACAACACAAATATATCAATCAATGAATGAACAATGCGCAAACAAATGATCAAGTGGTGTAAGATGATGTAAGGGGTGCTAAAGTCGTGTCGATCACAGCGCACGATGATGCCATCAGCTTGAGTAGCTTCTACGCCTACTTCCTCAGCGCCGAGCTCCGCCTTGAGCAGAAGGCGTCAACCAGAGAGATTCATCCATCCGCCAATTCTGTAGCGCGCAGCGGCGGTCGTGGTGGACAGGGTGGTCACGGCCGTGGCGGTGGTCGTGGTCGTGGCAACCGGAGCATCCTCAAGTGCCAGGTGTGTGGTAAGTTCGGCCACGATGCGCTCCACTGCCGCCACCGCTTCAACCACTCCTACCAGCCGGAGGACAACCGTGAGCGCTCCGGTAACGTCGCCAACACCGGCTCCTACACAGTGGACACCGATTGGTACGTTGATACCGGTGCCATCGATCACCTGACGAGCGACCTCGATCTGCTCAACATCCACGAACGCTATGGCGGGAAGGACAAGGTGCAGGTTGCCAACGGTGCAGGTTTGTCTATCTCTCACGTTGGTCAATCTGCTATTTCCAGCTCATATAGGCCTCTTTATCTTTGCAACATTCTACATGTTCCTGAAGTTAATAATTGTTATTTGTTCACAAACTTGTGTCCGACAATGATGCCTTTGTTGAATTTCATCCTCGCTTGTTTTATCTTAAGGACTGAGTAACGAAAACGGTTCTTCTTCAAGGTAGATGTTGCAATGGTCTCTACCCGGTGCCAAGCCACAAGCCTCTGTCTGAATCAAGTCGTCGTGCTTTCTCCGGTGTCAAGCTTTCTTCTGATATTTGGCACCAAAGATTAGGTCACCCGTCCAGAAGTATCGTTGAGTCAGTCCTTAGGACAAATAAATTCGCTTGTGCACCGTCTATCGAGTCTACTGTTTGTGATACGTGTCAGCACGCAAAAATTCATTGATTGCCTTATCGTGATTCTACTCATATTACTCACCGTCCACTTGAAATTGTTCATTCCGATGTTTGGGGGCCTGCGGTAACTTCCGTATGAGGATTCAAATATTATGTGAGCTTACTGCATGGTTTTAGTCATTTTACCTGGATTTATCTTCTTAAACGAAAATCCGATGTTGAGCAAGCTTTTTACACTTTTCAAAAACATGTTGAACGGATGCTCAACACCAAAATCAAAACCGTCCAATCTGATTGGGGAGGGGAATATCATCGTTTATCTCGGTATTTTTCTCGTGAAGGCATTTCTCATCGTGTTTCTTGCCCGCATACTTCTAAGCAAAATGGCATTGCTGAAAGAAAACATCGACACATTGTCGAAACTGGAATTGCACTTCTTGCACATTCCTCTCTCCTGGTTCGTTTTTGGGATGAAGCTTTCCTTATGGCTTGCTACCTCATAAATCGTATGCCTACTCGGGTTCTTTAGAATTTAGCTTCTGTTACCTGTCATCTTAACGAAAAAACTGATTATACGTTCCTTCGTGCTTTTGGCTGCGCGTGTTGGACGAATCTCTGGCCGTATAATAATCGAAAGCTCGAGTTTCGCTCAAACCAGTGTGTGTTCCTAGGCTACAGCTCCATGCACAAAGGTTATAAGTGCCTTGATCGTTCTAGTGGCCGGATATACATCTCACGGGACGTGTTATTTGATGAGTGTGTCTTTCCTTTTGCACAAAATCCGTCATCTGTTGCACCAATCCTATCCATGCCAGCCTCCATATTTCCTCTCACGGAGCCGGTAGTAGTAGATGACCACATGAGACGATATGATGTATCCTTGCTCGCTGACCCCTGCTCTAGTTCTTCTCGTGTGCGAGGACCAGGCTGTAGCCTGATGGTAGGGGTCACGGTGGTGAATCCCTGCAACCGGAGTTCGATTCCTATCAGGGACAAATTCTTGGTTTCCTCACTAGGATGGGCTTCTTCTATATCAATAAAACCATGGGTGCTAGTGCCCATGGAGTTTCATTTTTTTCGGTGCCTCCAGGTTCCAATGACACCGGATCTCGTTGTCTGCGTGGTTCCCATGCGGATATGTCAAGTCCGGCTTCTCCCCAGTCGCATGTGTCCCGTGAATCGGCCTTTGGCGCACCCAGCCCGGAAGTGGATTCTCCTGGAGCGTCATCACCTGCAGCCGGCTCCCTGGACGCTGCAACCTCTACCTCGACGGACGAGGTTCTGACTCCTGCTTCGTCACCACCGACTACGGATGCTCCCATCATGCCACATCCGATGACAACGCGTCTTCGTCGCGGTGTTTTCAAGACACTCGTCCCCTCTGACGGGACGGTGCGCCATGACCCTCGGCGTCATGCGATACAGAACCGCGCTCCTATCATTCTGCCCTTGATGATGATCACTGGGGTCCGGCTATGGATGCAGAATTTGTAGCGCTGCAGGAAAAACCGTACTTGGACCTTGGTTCCTCGACCGGCTGGCAAGAATGTAATCAATTGCAAATGGGTGTTCAAGGTCAAGCACAAGTCTGATGGCTCCCTTGATAAGTTCAAAGCTCGCCTTGTCGCTCGCGGCTTCACCCAACAGTATGGCTTGGATTACTCTGACACTTTTTCACCGGTTGTAAGACAAGCAACTGTGCGTCTTGTTCTCTCCTTGGCGGTTTCCCATGGGTGGTCTCTTCGTCAAATTGACATAAGTAATGCCTTCCTGCATGGAATTCTTTATGAATAAGCTTATATGCAGCAGCCCCCCGGTTTTCAGGATCAAGTGCGTCCAGATTATGTTTCCAAGCTTCACAAGGCGATTTATGGTCTCAAACAGTCCCCTCGAGCATGGTATGCTCGCCTCAGTGAGCGTCTTCAGCAGATTGGTTTTTCTCCCTCCGCAGCCGACACATCCTTATTTATTTTTCATCATAATGGTGTCACTATGTTTATGTTGGTTTATGTTGATGACATGGTGATTGTCAGCTCCTCTAGTTCAGCCATGACAACCCTCCAGGAGCAGATTTCTGCCACTTTCCCCGTGAAGGATCTTGGCCAACTTCATTATTTTCTCGGTATTGAAGTACTTCACGATTCAGGGGGAATCACTCTTACACAATAGAAGTATGCCTTAGATCTTCTGCATCGTACCGACATGGCGAATTGTAAAGTTGTTTCAACACCAATGTGCACCACTGAGAAGCTCACTCGAGAGTCTGGTCATAGTTTGAGTGATGATGATGCTTTCTGGTACCGCAGCACGGTGGGAGCTCTCCAGTATTTGACCTTGACACGCCACGATATTTCCTTCGCTGTAAACAAGGTCTGCCAGTTTTTGTCTCGCCCCACCGATGTTCATTGGGAAGCAGTGAAGAGCATTCTTCGGTATGTTAAAGGGACAACCTCCACTGGTCTTACTCTTCGCCGTTCCTCGTCAACCCTGTTGAGTGTATTCACGGACGCCGACTGGGCTGGTTGTGGAGATGACCGACGGTCGACTGGTGGTTTTGCGGTCTCCTTTGGACCGAACTTCATTTCATGGAGCACTCGTAAGTAGCCGACTGTGTCGCATTCATCTACCGAGGCAGAATATAAGGTCCTTGCAAATGGTACAGCCGAGGAAACCTGGTTGCAGTCTCTTCTGAAGGAGCTACGAGTTCCTCAACCATGTGCACCTATTCTATGGCGTGACAATCTAGGTGCTACATATCTCACCGCCAATCCAGTTTTTCATGCTCGCACAAAACACATCGAAGTTGATTTTCACTTCGTCAGAGAAAAAGTAGCTATGGGGGCTCTAGAAGTGCGGCATGTTTCTTCGGCGGATAAAGTGGCGGATGCATTCACGAAGCCACTCACGAAGTTGATGCTGACAAGATTACGTTCCAATATCAATCTTAGTATGAGTTGAAATTGAGGGGAATGTTAAGCAATGTAATCTTGTCATATCATATGTAATTAAGGCTAGCCATATTTGTTGTAATTGTAGATTGATTCAGTTAGGATTGAATGTATCTCTGTAATCTTGAGGACCAAGATATGTCCAGTATATATACAATGCAAGGCCAAAGAGGCAATTCACGGCAAATCATAATCCCTAACTTGTTATTATAAGTATAATAAGTATAGTAGTTTTTTCTGTGTGTCAAGAGCTCAAGCCTATTAGTGATAGGTGTCGTATTTTGGTTCAACGTTCTTATTTTTGAAAACTACAAAAACATTAGTTGAGAACTCCAGCTACTAGATGGATCACTAACCTCTAGAGGGGTTGTAATATATAGAGTACCCTCACGTTATCATGGGTCGAGGATGCGCAAGGATAACCAAGCTCCCATACAATCCTCCTTGGGGTACTTGTCTCTTTGTGAATCTCCTGACTAGATAGAGAGTTACCGATAATAAGTGGATGAGTTACTTTGGCTAATGTGGGTATTTGATTGTTGGCACTTCCACCATCTATATTTTGCTAGCCTCTTCGGTACCGTGCATTGCCCTTTCTCATCTTGAGAGTCGGTGAAAACTACGCCGGTGCATCCACACCCTTGGCATGATACGCTTTGTCATCATAAACCTCACTATATCTTCCTCAAAACAGCCACCATACGTACCTATCAAGGCATTTCCATAGTCTTTCCGAGATACATTGTCATGCAACATCCATATTCTCATGACTTGATCTTTCATTGTCATACATGCTTTTTCTTGATCGTAGAGCCGCATGCTATTTGGGCCTTGCCCTGATAATTGCTACATGACGCACTAGTATTATTGCATATCCCGCTACACTGGCAAAAGGCATGCATTTGCATACATCATGATTCAGTTTTCAGTTTTCTTTATGTTGAGTACTTCTTAGAAAGTGTGTGATCTTCTACATCGTTGTAAAATATAGAGTGTTGCCCTTAAAATGAGGAAAATATATCAAAGAGGACACAAATAAAAGATCCCAAAAGAGGACACATGAAAACATCCCATATAGGACAAATGAGAGGTAAATAGAAAGAGACAAATAGGCCACAAAAATTGAAAAATTGAAAAAAGATAAGGAACACAAAAGAAATAAAAAGAAAGAAGGGGGCAACACTACTATTTATTTTGAAAGATCCACACTCGTGCTCCAAAGTAGTATTTGTACTTCATAGAGAGTTTCATATCATTTATGCATAACTATGTGGGGATCCTTACGCTATAGAACTTGGTTTCTATATTCCAATGATGAGCCTCCTCAAATGAGCACTAGGCCTTCTTGACCAAGCAAGTTTGATGCAACCCCACTAGTTCCATTGGAGAGCTTCCATAGCTCATATGTGCATCTGTTGCATGGCAATCCCTACTCCTCACATCATATCTATCAATTTTCTTTCTCTCGTCTATGATTATCCTCATTGATGTGAAAGTTTCACACATTTTTTTTCTCCCTTCCCGATCATTATTCTATGTGTCATCCTAAGTGCCAACTAATCTTTCTGGCGCTCATTCATTGCATGAGTGTTCAAAATGAAAAGGGAGAGGATCAGTTTGACTTGTACCTGGACAGTGGTATGGGAACGAGTCATAATAAGATTACAAAATAGACTAAGTGTAAAGTTTTAGTGGATTGAGTTCTTAACAACTACTAGTATTTTTATGCTGTAAACCAATCTCCCACTTTCTTGCACGGGAACACCGATTGGAGACATTCGAGTCACGGACAGCGAGAGCTCTTGCACCTTTATATTCTTACTTTGCTAGTTTTAATACTAGATATAGACTCTTGCTTGTTATTGTCTTGAGTTGAATTGCATGCCTAACTTGTTATACTTTAAAGTTCAAATCTTTGTTTGTAGTATGTCACCACAAAAAAAATATTTGTTATCATTTACCTTCTCGAGGACGAGTAGAAATTAAGTTTGGGATGTTGAGACGTCTCAAACGTATATATAACTACAGGATACCCCGCGCATTGCTGCGGAAATCGGTTGCCAATATATTTCATGTAATTTTATTGTATGAAACATGAATAGTTGAAACATGATTGTATTTTATTATTGTGTAGTTGAAAGTATTTACTGAATATAAGTGACATAATATAATGGAAAACATTTATCATGCATATTGAGTCAATGTTTGATGAGGTGGCGTGCATGTGTGATGAGATTAATGTGTGCATGAGATCAACTAATAATTAAAAAAACTCATGTATATTGTGGTGGACCTTTGATGATGTGGCATGCTTGCATGTTGAGATAAATAAGATAGTGGGGATGATCTATTATATTATTATAGATTTCTGCTTGTTTCATGCTTATATTGGTGATATTGCTATAAGTTTTGATACACTTACATACATTTTACAACATACTAGCAGAGTGGCCCGCTCTACGCGCGGGCTAATCTTTTGACACTTTCTATGAAGTTTTTGTACTAAAGTTTTACCATCTTTAGTGTATTAAAAATTGAAACAAATGATAGATGTTCTCATTGTGGGATTGGAAACAACACGATTGTATAAGCACAACTAATGTTATCTTACATAAAATACCATAATTTAAGAAAATAATTTCATTATGCCTATTTTTTGTTGATATTTTTTAGTTATTTAATTCCTATAAGTACCATGTATGTTAGTGATCATATGTATAATTTTTATCATATATTTTGTTACAAATTTTTATCCTATTCATTGCATGACACACACCAATCTAGACATTGATACTTTTTATATGTGTATGTTTGACATTTATTTTGCATACAAATATAAAATTAATACTCTAACAAAATGCGAGGGCTAATACTATCATAGAATATATTTTCTGTTGTTCATATTCTTAGTCACATTTTTCATTTTCTTGGTACATGATATTGTTTTTTTACATGATCTTGTACTATACTTTTTGCATTTCTTGTTATACGTTTTACCATTTTCATGCATAGTGTTTGAGAATTAAACTTAAGCGGTTTTGCATATTCACCGCCAATATTATGTTAACTAAATATGACATGTGCATGTATGATATTGTATTATTTTATTTGGGGCAAGGGATCATTATACTATTTTAAGAGTACCGTATTAATGAACATATGTGTCACTTATACATGTTCTTCTTTTTGCGAAAACATTTATACCTGTTCTTAGATCAAATAGAAATTTAGAGAGCTAGCATGTGGATTTTTATGAGGCGTTAGATTGGTATATGTGAACACTTATAATGATCAAGAGTCTGGCGTAGCTATTGCCGGACGATAATATGAGGATTTGGAAAATTAATTTTTGCTAATGAAGGAATATTTTTTCACTAATAGTTTGGATAAGTGAACAATGGAAACCTTATTTTGAGATCTGAACAATGGAAACTCAGATGAATTTAAATTCAAAAAATTAGATCATACAATATACTAAAAAAGGAATACCAGGTTATTCGTGGATCTATACACTCTATTTAAATGGAGAATAAAACACCATAGGCTAGTTAAGATTATTGTAATTCTTATTAGGTGTAATGCCTGTAAAAAAAGTGTCAATAATTTTTGGAACATGAGTAGCTGATCTAAATCCAATAATAATGGCATGCTTCTTCTCACGTTCGTAGGATGTGCATGCTCATGAAATTGAGTTTCTTGGCCCGTGTGTTGTTTTTGGCTGATCGATTGGATAGAATTGATCCAACAGCCTGCTCGTGTACCTATGTGTCTAAGTGCAATACACGCCCAAAATACCGGCAAGCAGAATCACATCACACCTTGTGGTAAATATTTTATGTATACTACTTATGCCAATAGAATAATTATTCTTTTCTTACTATTGCTAAAAGGAAAAGATGCTAAAGCAAAGGTACCAGCAAAATTGCATTCAATTAAGAATCATTGCAAAATCCTTGGCGCCTTCATACTACGAAGATCTCCAACTCAGCTACTCGAGCAACTTCATGAAGAGGCTGCGAATAGCTAGCGCGCATGCCGATTGCAATAACAGTGGCAACAAAAGAAGGATTTTGGTAGAAAATTGTTGAAGATGCAACAAACAAGAAATCTGATTAAATGACATGCACGTCAGATTCAAATTAGAGTTCCCGCGAAGAGAATCTCTCCAAACCATCTAGAGCCAGCTCAAGAAGGGTCATACTTATGGGAAATTTACATCAGGTCGAACACATACAAATCAATCTATATTCCCTAAAGCTAGTTTAGAACAAATATTGGTACTCGCATGAGGGCAAATATTTGTAGCTAAATTCTTTTTTTCGGTTAATCCTTCATCCTTCCTCCAAGTTAGATATAATCTATTGGTTGATTCTTTCATAATAAGGACCCACCTAATGGATGGCCAAATGTTTCTGATTTTTGTGGGATTTTCTAGCCTAATTCTCTTTTGCCTGGTTAACCTTTCATATACTTTTAATATATAACTAGCGCGACTTGCCGCGCCACTTTTCGTTCTCGGCACTCTTTTGTCCTGGTTTTGTTTGGAATTGTTTTCTTTTAGATTGAGCCATAATAGAGGGAGTGATTGATGGTAGAACTCACACATATTAAGTAAAATCAATGCTCATATTTATGGCTATGGTACACACCTATAAGGCACTGACTAACAAACTGTGATAGCATGATATATTCCCTCATTCAAATAGAGTGTTTTTTAAGGTTCAGATAGAATATAAGCATTGTGGCTAGACCGACCTGCCACAAGCCCACAATTCACAGAGGAGGCCAGGGTTGTCTCGTATAGTGGGCAGTAGCAGGGCCAAAGAACAACAACTGGGCAGGTTTCATGAATGCTCTCGCTGGACTCTTCTGCCTTCGACATGATTATTACATTGTTCGTGGCCGTGATCAGTGCACCGCTGCTCCCCGTCTGCTACACAGCACCTAAAACACAATGTCCATTCTAAAGATAAACAGAAAAGTTACCATTCACTCGTTTTCAAAACCATGACGCATGTACACGTTGTTCGGCTCTGCCGCTGTGCACTGGAGGCCTGAACGCAGGAACGGTGCAGCGAAGAGTTCCTCGCGCATGGCTGTCGCGGCCGAGTAGCCAGAAGCGTTGCGTGGCTTTGCATGACCAGGAAAGACCGCCCCCCCCCTTCTCACCACCAACATCAAGGCCCACAACAACCCTCAACCCTTACCAAAGAGGGCCCACCCAGGAGACCCCTCTACGTGGCAACGACCAAGTCAAAATTGAGCATTGAAACTTCAATCGATTCCCAGGCTTTTCACCCCTAGGGGCTTTAGTAATATAGTAGACTAGCAAATATGCCCCTGCGTTGCAACGGGAGAAAAAATATATCATTAACCGAACTCTGATGGATTTTAAAGTGTTAAGACGATTCTACTTCTAGAATGGCTTTGTGCAACTATTGATTAAAAAACATTTTGGTTTGGATGCAAACATCATGCTTTAAATATTAAATCTTAAAGTAGAACATATTAGAATGCCCATGTGTCCATAATATAAGGGAAATCTTAAAAAAAACATGGGAAACAACATTTACAAGTAGTAGCAAAGATACGGGTAATAAGAATGTTCGCGAAAGTAGGAGCTGTTGTCATAGCAGCAGCTAGCATAACCCGGTTACGACTAAGATAATATCGATGTCGACATGACCATCTTTGAGCAACATCACACTACTTAATTTATACCATAACTTGATAACTGTGAGGGGAAAACAACTCAAAGGATTCATTCGTTTCGAACATCACGTCGACAGCTAGATACATGCGCTACGACCTGTTGAGTGTCGCCAGGTTGCACTTGGCCCTTATATCTCCCATCGATAATCAGCATCGTGCCGCGCCACATGGTTGCATATTGTCGGTCGTCACCAGCACCAAAAACAACATGAATGCTTGAAGAATGTGGCGTTGCCGTCCATTGCGGGTGGTAGCTCAAGAATCAAGGCGTTACAGCCACGTCACCATCCCCTTCATGGCAGCGGCCTTGGGAGACAGTCACAGTCACGGTGCGCACATGTGTGCTGCCCGAGTGAGCGAAGTTAAGTGGAGTGGGTCATTGTGGTCGCCAGTAGCGCGATGATGTAGATTGATACGCGGTAATCTGCTTGACAGGAGCGGTTGCGTGCGTGTGGTGGTTTCTCATCCATGGGCAGCAATTCATTTTTTGTTCGGGGCGTACGTGCATGCATCGTCACAAGCATTGCTGATGCAAGCCATGACTCTCACAAAGTGATAGTACTCACATTCATCCATCCCGGCCGGCGGCTATTGAAGCTGCATGAATCCTTAAATTCACTATGTAGTAAGTTTAGAGGCATGAGAATTAATTGAGCAATCAATTTACGCATTGGAGTCCCAATTTTAACCTGGTCATCACGGTGGGCTGTGTGAAGTGAAGGGTGGGCCCTGTTGGGAAAGAAGGTGGCTAGGTGGTGTGGGCCGTAGCTTTCGGTGCTGGAGAATCGACTGCTGGCAGCCTGGCAGCATCTCGCCTACCCCGAGCCGCCGCTGCCGCTCCTCCTCGAGATAATTACACGAATAGTACTTATACTCTGAACTTGCGGAGTGCTCCATTACGGTCCTTAAATACGTGAGTATGCTTCAATACGATCCTGGCTACTTCTCTCGGTATGATTTGTGCCCAACAAAGGAAAAAAGAGATACAAAATTAAATTGGTTACAATGTGTTTGAACCTGAGACCGAACGGCTTAATTTAAGTGCTAGAAGATTAGCCAAACGACCTACATATGATGGCGTGTTATTACACGAATCTAAAACTATGTATAGTTTATTGTATCACTGCAATAATAGGCAGGTTAGTACCATAGCGTATTATTTTTAATCTTAAGGTGGTTTTCTTTTTATTTAATGTTATCAAGTTTGTGTTTATTTTCTATTTTTAATTTAAATTTAAACATTTACATATGAACAAATAAAATTATTGTGTATTTTATGTATTTATTCCTATTTTCGTTATTTTGTACTCCCCTTCAAGGGGTAAACAATATCTTTTCCTGAAATTTATTTAGTTTTAAAAAGAAGAAATGTAAGAAATTTTTTATGTATCTTCATTTGAAACCACAAGCACGAACCTGGAACAGGCCGCGCAGGTTCGACTAAGGCGCGGTGCAGGTCTTATATTATATTTTTTCCAATTATATGCCCAAGTACTGGTTTTCTTAAAAAATATTCATGTTTATGTTTATTTTTTCATTTTTAGCTTTTCACCTAAAAAATAAATGTAAGCAGTTTTTATAATAATTACTAATAAACCTTTATGTTGTATTTAAGATCTTCATTATATTTTCATTATCGAGTAACTTGAAAAGGTAAATATGAACTTTAAAAGAATACTATTTCTATTTAGGACCACAAGCATGCAGAATTATTGTGTATATTAGAAATTTTAAATGCGCAATTACTAAAACAATTGACAACATGTATTAAAAATATTATGTAATAATAATAAATCTATAGAAATGTGTTTAAAAAATTCAAATCGTATGCTTTTTTCTAATGGATTTCTTGAAATGCAAGAATAATTTTACACAATAATAATCTATAGCTCACGAGAATCAAACAAGGTGAAGTAAAATTTGTGGTCATCAGAAATAAGAAGTAGAAGTTGAGTTTGTGGTCAAGGTATGCGTGAGTTGCACCAAACCATCAACAGGTGCCGGGTTCGAACCATTTTCTCTCGGTTATGTTACGCACCGGAGAGTACGAGGATCGTGGGTGTAATTATCTCCTCCTCCTCCCCAGTTCACGCCTCTCGGGGTCTCTTCTCCCCTAGTCGAAGCCGTCGTTGCCGCCGATCCTCATTCCCTTCTATGTCCTCTGGACAAGTCATGAGCCCCCTCCTCCACTTTTTTAGTGGTGACGAGCGGTGGGATTGGAGGTGGCGGCTCACGCATTGGAGAACAAGGGCCGCGTCAGGAAGAGATCCCGCGGCATCCGACGGCTAGCTCCACATTGTGGGACTGAGGGTCGCGCTGGAAGGGATTCGGTACGCTTTTATTCCCCTCTATCCAATTTGTTCTTCATTGTGTTGGGGTATGGTGGCGGTGTTGCGGTGTTGGACTTCAGTTAGGCTTTGTTCGGTTGCCAAAGATTAATTCCACGCCTGGTTTTAAACCTCACAGGGATTTGGTGATCCTCCACTTGTCACCCTTCCCCGCTATTCCACGTCTGGTTTTAAACCACCTGTTCGGTTCCTAAGTTGACTGCTTCATTTTTCACAGAACTGTTCCACACAGCGAAAGACCACCCAGCTATGCATTTTTTATAGGACAACAAAAATGATACTAAAAAATATATTAAAATTTGGATATAATACAGATTTTATAGGACATAATTGTTGAAGATATAATACATATTTGATAATTTATCTCAAATAAACAGCACAATCATTGAAGATATAATACATATGTTGCATAATTTATCTCAAATAAACATCAAAGAAATTCTACAAATTCTCCGTTGTTGCTTGCTTGTACTGGCAACCCCGCGCTGGCTCGCACTCCACAGCCACCACGACGAAGCCCGCCGTGTCCTTGCTCGCACCACCGATGACGTGGCTCTCGCTGACCGCCAACTGCAGGAGATTGTTTCCTCCGCCCAAGAAAACTTGAAGCAGAAGGCAGTCTCGGGCGTCAGCGACGAGAAGACGACGCGGTCGACGAGCGTCCGGGGCGACACACGGATCCGGCAAATCAAGAACATATTAATATGATAAAGAAAATGATACACCAGCACAATTAAACTGGCAAAGAAACCGCATAAATCAGGTTGAATTAGAGCGTGCAAAGCAATACATTTTCTATCACATCAGATCCTTAGGCAAACCGAACAATATGAAAGCAAAGTTTATTTTAACTTGCAAACAATATGTCTAAAGCTAAACACTTACTGGTGTAATTTAGAAATGTTTAGTTAAGAGAAACTATGGAAGCAAAGTTAATATCACAATGCAAATTAATATCAGGCTAAGTATAGCACTGTGCCACCAAACTTAATATTGAATTTCCTGCTACCAACAAACTGAATTCCCTGGAAAAGAAGAAATGAAATCCCTTGCGCGCACAAAGAGCTACGTACAATAGACTGAAACCGAACGGCACCTGGAAAACCGCATGAATATTATCTGCAGAGGTTTAAAGGCGAGCATAATCACTGATTCCTTTTCCAGGGCCCCTAACACGAGAAACGGTACGGCCTTTCTAAGTTTACTTCAAAGGAAAGGTAAATGTGGAGCCCCAGGCAACTGCATTTTCAGGAAAATCAACCTGAAAAGCGCAAAACCAACACTGAATTTTATCAATTCTCAGAATTTCTAAAAGTATTGCTTTTCCATCAGATAAATAGTGTGGGTTGTAAAAAAACAAAATAGATGAATAGTTTTATCATCTCTGTGTAAATGTGGAAGTCCCTTGAACATTAGCTCTACATCTAACAGAACCTGGGATGCAGCCTCATCATCTAGCGGAACCTGGAATGCATCATCCTTTGCTGAAAGGAGACCGGTGTCCATAGCGTCGCTAGCGCCCAGTCATTTTACCTGCATGATGGAGATTTGTGGTTGGTTAATCATTCTAGCAAACTACCTTGAAAGAATAATCAAGAAGGCAAAGCTGGAGCCATACACGCATGCTCAACAGGCAAAAACCAATGATTCAACAGCAGTACATACAGGCAAAGAAGCAGCAGCTCAACAGCAGAACATCTCAGTAGCAGCAGCAACAATACAGGGACATTCAGCTCAGTAGCAGCAGCTCAACAGCATCATCGTCAGCACATGTAATCTTTTTGTGAGTAGCTCAACAGCACAGACCAAACAACACATATCAGTAGCTCAAATAAAATATCAAACTTTCATGGCACATCATAATTTATCTTTGGATCATCTGCAATAGCTTGGCAGTCTTGTTTAGACAGAGAATTGCAGCCTAGGCAGAAGAAGATGAGCGGAAGGAGATGCGTGCCGTCGGCTACCTTTTCTCCGGCGGCGGGGGAAGATGGGCGGGGCTAGGGTTCCGGCTGCCGCCGTTCGCTGCCCCCTAGACGCCGTACGCTCGTCCACGCAGTACTCCTTTCCGGCGTACGCTCGTCCACGCAGACCCCTTGCCGCCGTTCGCTGCCCCTAGCCGCCGATTTCGTCGCCGCCGCTCGGGAGTCGGGAGCGAGAGGTTTGTTTCCACGAGGTGTGAGGGGAGGGTGCGATCCGCGCGGATTTGGACGGGTTTGGGCCGGGGAAAAGAGTCGCGTGGTTTAACCGAATACGTAAAAACATATGGGCCGGGTTTTGTCCCGCTCGGGGGTTATTTCCATGGATCCGCGGGGTTTTGGCTCAAAACCTCGCGAGGTTGGCCCAAACCGAACATAGCCTTAGCTCGGAATCACTAGTTTAAGAGTACTCGTTGCAACGAGCACCGCGTTTTCTCCTGTTTTTTATTTTTTCCAAACCGAACATAGCCTTAGCTCTGGCGATTTTTCATTTTTCCTGTTTTTTAGAGGCACGAGTGCCTCTCGTAGAGCCACGATGGTGCCTCTCACGGAGGCACGATAGTGCCTTTTCACGTTTTTCTGTTTTTCTTGTTTTAGAGGCACGAGTGCCTCAAAAAAGGAGGCACGAGCGTCTCAAAAAAGAGGCACGAGTGCCTCGTTTTTTTGTTTTTAGAGGCATGAGTGCCTCCAAAAAAGAGGCACCAGTGCCTCAAAAAAGAGGCACGAGTGCCTCGTTTTTCTGTTTTTAGAGGCACGACTCATGCCTCCCGCGGAGGTAAGGTCGTGCCTCTTTCTTTTCGAAAAAAAAATTTGATTTTTTTTTCGCCAAAACGTATATAAAAAACGTGCGAAAACCAGGAAAGTCGAAAAAATCACCGAAAAACCCAATTTTAAACATAAAAAACGTGTACACAAAAATAAAAAAAACGAAATCCCAAGGAAACGCTGTGAGCGCGACACGTGGCGCTGTTCGCTGGACCGGACCGCGAACGAGTACTCTAGAACTAGTTGCTCTCACCTTAGCTGGTTGGGTTTTTAGGGTTGTGGCTGCGGCGCTGGATTCTCTTTGGCACCTTAGCGGTCCTTGTCTGGAGCAGCGGTGGATTGGCGACTAGGGAGTTGATATTTGGCGGTCGACATAGGTATTTCGTCCACCTATATCCTTATTCGTGTCTATTCCATGCGAGGTTGAAATCAATCGGGTCCATCATCGGACCCTCCTATGATTTCTTCCCCGTTGTCACATGCATCAACCATGGTCGGCACCATCCCGTTCTTCCTGCCACCACCACCATCTCCGCCTGCTTCCGCCCTGTGGGTACCTGCGCCTCAGCCAACCAGACTATGGCCTCTCATATCACTTTGCGAAGATCCCAAGATCTGATGTGAGTAAGTATTCAGATGTGGTGCTAGGTCCGGCGGATTTAGACTCACTCACGGGGTTGCAAGTCGCTAGGAAAGCAGGACACCAACCGGTGCCAGATCTGCACAAGGGCCGACATGGAATCAGATTTCAAGGATAGTACCAAATGCAACAACTTGCTGCTAAGCTTCTACTAGCACGCATGGTGGCCAGATCTATGGATTAATTGGATTGCACTATAAATTTTGTTGGAGTGTGTCAGTTTGTTTATTTGTTCTCAGAATTCTGTAGTTCCGAATGGTGTTTAGTTGGGAAATTTAATGAATTGAGAAGAAAACTGACTGTTCATCACATAAATGATTGATGTTATTTTGTCCCTCCCAAAACGTTGGATACACAGGTGTTTTAGTTCACCTGTATTTACAATGCACTCCAGAACACACCTGTAACTATTTACAGATGGATGGCTACCAAGTTTCCATGCTAATTTTTGGTAACTTCCGACGATTATACATATATTATAGGAATAACCATCAGTATACTATATGTGAGTTGTTCATAGTTCGAATGATTGTACTGAAATTTATAGCAGGTAAAAACAATTATCTTCAGTTTTCAAGATGGACTGGATATTTAGGACAAATGAGTATTTATTTTGAGAAAGATGGTAAGTGATGCCGGTGTTCAGTTTTTGTGCCCATTCATGTTGTCCTCTTAGAGAATTTGACCCATTCTTGAGTGGTGATGTGGTTGTTATTTATTTACTCATGTTTTTGATGGATGGTCTTTATCCTGGTCAAGGTCAGCGTGGTGTGAATATTATACATGTGCATGGATATTGTAGTATGACCAGCTAGCAAATTATACATGCAAGCCTTCTCAATTCAAGATCTAGCTAGCTAGAGTAAATAAATGACGCTCCAGTTTAACGAACAACCTTCATTTGCGATAATTAGATGTCATCTAAATAATACTCCATAGTTGTTCATTTGTGTAAAGTTGGCAAAACTGATAGTTAATTCGGTTTGCTTAGAAAATCCATGGTAGCTAGATCATATGTTCATGATGTTAATTCTTAATTAGTTTTACCGGTTGGGTTGCAATTCCCATTTTGCACTTGATCCTTTCTTTACACGTGAGTCACTCTCATGTAGCTACAAAGATATGATTCTGATCAGATCGCTTTAGATGTACACCTCAATATATATATAGACGTCTGTGCAAATTATTGATCCACACCAAGTTTGCATCCATTTACCAATGCGTTCATGCCACTTCCTCACAATTGCACGGTTTGTCATCATTTTTCTCTCTGCTCCTTTATATTATTGTTGGTCTAGGATTAGTTTCTTCTATGGAACACTTTTAATCGAGTAGGTCGCGGTCCACATGACAAGCATATAGTGCACGGCAGTGACGATGTGTTGGACAGGTTCAGACAAGGGGCTTACAGTGTCGTGCCAATGCCATGACTATTTTCTTGGTACTATAAGCATATCTCCTTACCACTATCATGGAACGATATCCATTGTTTTAGTTTTTAAGTTGTTTTACATGTCATTTTTGCTGATGGTTTACTTGCAAAAAATAATTGTTGTGTTGAAGGTTTTCTGACAGTGGAGTTCTCAACCTTGTGATGAGTGCTTCCAATCATTCATGTTTTGGAGAACAATACGAGTTTAATTTTCAGAGCATTTTATTTGTGTTCAGTACCTCAACTTGCAATGCAAATTAAGCTCATACTAAGGCAGCAAGGACTTAGGTCAACAACTTCACTCTATTTTTTCCGTACTTCAGCTTGCAATGCAAATTAAACTCACACAAGGAGGCAGGAAGAACTTATGTGACAAGCTTCAGCCACTTTGTTTGTTCTCGTACTTGAGTTTACAATGCTGATTAAAGTCACATTCATGGAAGCATGGACTTAACAAGAGTTTCAGCCTGATAAGTAGTCCACTTGCACCTATTAGTAGTCACCAACAATAAAGAAATACTCCCCTTGTTCCATAGTATAAGATTGTTTTTCAAACTATGTTAGTTAAAAAACGATCTTATATTATGGGACGGATTGAGTATGTACGCGTAATTCAATTGTTCATTTCGGTCGTTTCTTACCCTGATTCATCAATGTATTCTTTTTGGGTGAAATTTAAATCTTAGATATTATTATGTGGTCTCAATAGTCTACAAAATTAATGCAATGATTTTTCAAAAAAATTCTATGATTTACAAAGTAATATGGTTTATATTGATGTGGCCTTGTCTGTTTCCTTTTTTATGCGTCAACGAAAAAGGAACACTACTATTTTGAAAGGCTGGCATTTTCATGAACTATGTGAAGTCATTTTTGTTGAGAGTTTGAGGAACGGCTTGGTCACTGTACTTTATGTTTGTAAATGTGATCTCATCCCTCCCATTCATGTGATCAAGCACAAACTGAACCCCCAATGTTCTATCGTAAAGCAACCAGGATGAAGGTATGCAAATATAGATCAAATGGGATTTTTTTATTAATTTATTTGCTAATGAGTTTTTGTGTGATGTAATAGCCTTAAAATTGTTTCTTGTGCTTCAACTTAAATCACTTGCAGAAAAGGAAAATGAGTGGGCGCTGAGCCATTTATCTCAAAACATTACTCTTTGTTGTACACCTACACAACTACTTTGAAGCCAGAAGTTGATGTTATAGATTTCTAGGACTAAGCTTTATGTGTACTGTTGTCTATAGTTGTTGCATAAAGTGTATGAAACTCAGCGAGAACAAGGTCATGAGATTGTAATTTTAGATCCACTCCATTTCATAGCGTTCTTTGGAGATGCTTGTAAGGTTTTTTATTTGCGTTGAGTTCATTATAAGAAATATGCTAACTTGTGACTCTTCATATTGGTCACTGAAAGGCCACTGTTTTTTATTTATGACCTTTTTGTGACCAAAATCAGTTGGTCAAAAGCTGAGGGTCGTAAAACGGACATGGTGACCTTTTGTTGTGAAATGGTCGTAGATGATTACGACTAAAATAAAAGGTCATAGACTTTATGACCAACTGGTTTGGTCGTTGGATTTTTGCCCAGCCCATGTCAGATCCGATGTGGCAAGCTGACGTGGCAAAATTTTGACCAAATGAATTGGTCGTAGATTAGAATCAACTCAGTCCAGTTTGGTGCTTTACATGGGCCGAGCCCAACAATTCGCCTTATTTTATATCTTTTTCCTGTCAATTTTTGGTCGCTTCATGGGCCAACAATTCGTCTTATTTTATATCTTTTTCCTGTCAATTTTTGGTCGCTTCACGGGCCAAGCCAAACATTGCAGCCTTTTTATTTTTGGGCCGTGGCCATTTTGTCTCAACTGTTTCATTTTCCTTTTTTTATAAAATTGGTCCACTATTCAGATGGGTCCTCGTTGTCAGGTTCTAGTAACTGGGTTCCATTTGTCATGTTCTGGTAAGTGGGTCCCATCTATCAGGATCATATTCTTCATATTTCAACCAGTATTTAAATTGGTACAAACACAAAACACACATGATACTTCAAATAAGAGCAATTAGATGACGTAATACAATGGCAATCACAGTAACGAGCTCTATCTGTGCCAATACATATGACCATGTGTAATACAATACTTTACAAGCTCTACAAGTGTAATACAACACTTTACAAGCTCCTGTCATGAACAACATGCCGTACTCGTTGGACGACCATAGTCAGATAAACAACATGTCGGACTCGCTGGACGACCATAGTCAGGGATGGGAAAAACAAAACGGCAACATGCCTTCCTCGGTTGCCTGTTACATGAATCAGCAGAGAAGAATCAGAAAAACTGGGGCAAATATATTATGAACAGACCATTCAAGAAAAGGATAGTTATTTAGAATGATAACACAAATTGAGCTAGTACCATGCTTTTTGTTCTCCAGATAGTAAAAATGAGATACTCATTCATACAAGAAAACAGAGACACAATATGAATACGCATGGCTCAAGTGCAGGTCGTGCAAAAAACTTCACTGCAAAACATTGCGCCTAAAAGAAAATACCATTCTGCTACCACAACCATCCATTTAACTGGCAAGATCTAACAATACTAGTCAGCGCACGCATACTAACATCACAAAGGCATGAGAGAATAAAGGGAACCAAGAGAGATACATGTTGATGATAGCGTCGATGATGATCTGGATTGAGTTAGCATTGGTGAGGAGGTAGATGATCTCCATGGTGTGCTTGATGATGCGCACGACCATGATCTTCTTGCCGCTGATGCATCCATTCACTCGATGATGGGTACCAATGCATCCAAGTAGAAAAAACCACCATGATTAACCCACAGCTTCAAGTACAAGCAAGTATATATCAAGTGATAATGAAAACAAGTTGAGAAAAACACTGTAAATAATTATTTCATGTCATGTAGAGTTCGAACTGAATAAACATATGCATGCCAAGCTGAAATACTACAAAGAAATCACTCATCATGTAGCAGTACATACAAAGCTAACAGTAGGGATGCCACAGCTGAAAGGATCAAGCTATTTTGTATTTGAGAAACAAACAAAATGCACCAATATTTTTTAGAAGGTAACTAAACTTCTGAGCACACATTTAGATAGAAACAAGGGCTCTAACTATACACATTAATTATAACAGGATCGCAAAACACCAATATAAGCTAGAATTGACAAGTACACAACAGGATTCAATTCTTCTTGCCCATATACGGCAATCAAAAGACCTCTTACATCATTATTTTACCGCAAAAGATCGGCCCATAGAAATAGAAGCACAAAATTTAAGCACACATTATAGCAGGTAGTAATAGAAGCACAAAATTTAAGCTCGCAAGCACATTATAGCAGGTAGGGAAGTGGGAAGATGAACTAATTTAGATGCATAAATAACTCATCCATATGTGTTCATACTGTAATTTCAATAGCATGGTACACCCAGAAAGAACAATGGTTTGCATTTCCAGGATCTAGCCTCTACACAATTTGCACAGCAACAAGTAATTATGAGCTACCTACTAGCAAAGTATAAGAGCTGAATCGTATAGTATAAATGAATCAAGAAAACAAAAACTGCCAATGAGAACTGCAGAGTAGTGCACCAGATGATTAACAACAAGCATAGTATATTCACATAAATTTTCTTATGAAGCCAGAGCTAACAACCTAAGAATTCAGAATCATAGTGCCTCATTCGGTAAATTATTTGTAAGGCCGATATGCGGTACTGTTCCAGATCTAGATGTTTCCTTCTAGATCCGGGGACGAAGCACATATCGGTCCCACCGCGACATATGACAGTGCCATATACCCCAGATTTCCAACATGATATCACAACATTACAACTACAAGGATACAACATCTCATACAATCGGCATACAATTTCCTTAATACAATACATCAGCGGAAGATATATGTCTGAGTACAGACTACAATCAAATGCCTAGTGGCAAAGGTAAAACACACCATTCCCGTAACCACGCGGGTCCAGGCTCTCCTCTGGGATCCGCCTAACTAGTCGTCGTCGAGTCTCCGCGAAGGCTTCCAGAAGAAGGGTTGTTGAGCTCCTCTGTAATCCAAGATCGTTTGCATAACGTGCGTAAAAGAGAAAAGAAGGGGTGAGCTATATCAACAAGTCTTGTAACTAACTTCTCACGGTAAGATGGGGGTAGTGGTTGAGGTTGCTGCCCCACTAGCAATATATGAGTGGCTAACGGTCTATTTGGAGTAAGATGAGAACCAAGTATTCAATGAGGCATCGCCTCCAACAAGTCTTGCTGTCCGCTACTTACGCAATCATAACACCTATCCTATCCTTGTCCTCCACTTCATCACCATATGAAGAAGAAGCAGTCAAGGCACACACACGTTGAACAAGTTGTTAAGATTATCTCAGTTGTTGTTGTCTATGAACAAGGAGTAGGTCTCAAGTTGTCCATAACCGTGCAGACGGCTTCTCGAAAAGATTTAACCCTGCAGGGGTGTACCAACTTCCCATTATAAGCTCCGCATGTACGCCGGCTCTCTCAGTCGGGCCCGTTAAAAACACTCATTGAAGAGTTGTTCCGAGAGATCCGGACGTCATAATCCCTCTAACTAACAACGCACAATTCCGGGTGGCCCCCGGTGAGTCGACATCCAGCTCAGGAGCCAGCCGCGCTCTCGATCTGGTCTCTACCGTGTGACTCCAGGTTTGGATTATACGTATCTGCTCAACTGAGCCCGGTTCATCAGACGGTCATGTTGGACCAATGGGAAACACTGCCCCCACTGGCCCGGGTTGTTTCAAAAACTGCGAGGCCAGCAACTCGCACACACACGTTTGCAAATGGTAAATCAGCTTGGGCCACCACTAGAATTGTTTGGAGCTAGGTTGGTAAGAAGAGGGGACCCCATATAATCCCACACGCGGTTAGGCATGCTCATCAAGAGACACAATCTAACATTCCAGATTTCACAAAAATTAAAATTTTTGTTTTCGGTGTGAATTGTTTGATTGTTTGATTTGGTTGCGGTTTTTTCATCCCCGATCTATCGATCGGCGATTATTTCCCCCCCTCTTATCTCGTACCGGACGGAGACCGACCCTTGCCACCCTGACACTCGACCTTTGAGACACCAGGTTTCACCCGATCACCGTTGCAAAACCGCAAAAGACCAGCCACAACCAACAGAACGAAAAACCTCTTTAATAATTAAACAGGTTATTTTTATAGAGCGCCGGAAAGTGTTCTCGGAATGGTTCTAGCGCGAGGTGAACGCCGCCGGCTCGAAGCGCTGATCGCTCAGTTTGAAGTTTTACCCTAATCGGAGGTCTAGCGGACCCCCGGCGGTCAGAAACGTAAACGCCGCGCGTGTGAGAGAAAAACCGGGGATGTTTTTGCAAACTGCCAGCCACCTGGGCTATATATGGACCACCACACTCACACCCCTTTCTAGGGTTTCCCCTAAGCCAAAATTGCAGCCACCCCCTCAGATCTGCCTCCAAAATTGCCCCTAGACCTCCAAACCCGAAACCTAGCCCAAATCCGTTTGGAGCCGTTCGATCGCGAGATCGGAGGGCCATGGACGTGCCACGTCAGCACCCCGCCTCCTCTCTCCTTCCCTCACCTCACTCTCTTCTTCCCCGCAGGTCTCCTCCGGCCGCGTCAGGCGCCGCCGCAGCCATGGCGAGCCGAGCTCGAGCCGTGCACGGTGGACCTCGCCGTGCCGCCCCATGGCCCTTGCCGGCGATCGGATTGGGCGGATCCGGTAGCCTCCAAGTCGCCGCGCCCCTCCAGGGGTCCTCGCCGCCCGTCGAAGCCGCCCCGCTTCTCGCCGGAGTGTGGGAGCCGCCGCCGCCGCGGTCGGGCGCCAAACCAGCAGCGCCGCCGCCAGGTGGGCCGGCCAGCCACCGCGGCCCAGCTGCCCTAATGGCCCGTCCAGCAGCCACGGCCTACTCCGACCTGATGGGCCGAGCCCATGGCGAGCCAGCCCAGCCGCCCCTCTTTTTTTTCCCTTTAAAAGTTTTTCTTTTATTCTTTTTCTGATTAAGTGTTGAATTATTACTGCTGTTTTAGTTTCGCGATTAGCTTTGCGAGCAAACTGTAGCTCGGATGACGTTGCGCCCAAAAGGAAAATTGTTTAGTTTTGTGTGTACTTCAGTTCATCTTTTGTGAGCATTTTGATTTGAGGCCATCTTGATGTTGTTAATCACTGTTGAAGTGGGCACCAGACTGTTAACTGTTGCTAATGCCTGTTAAGTGCTGTTGTCATTATTTTATTGCAAGTTTGATTGATGATTGTGACTCATCCATGAGGCCTATTGCATTGATCTTGTTGCATATTGTTAAGCATCATGTCTACTTTCATTATATGTATTGCATTGTCATGTTAGCATTCCTGGTCATAGTTATATTTCAACTCCAAATTGCTATCCCTCTGTTTTTGACAGCCACCTCTGCTTTTGTCTAAGTCTGTAACTTTCCAATACCATGTTGCACGCTTAATATCTTTTGATCTGTGATGCATATGACCTTGATTCTTGTTTGTACCTGATCATCATCATGTCTACTCGATGCTCATATATTGCTATGTCATGTTGCTGCACTTTTGCATATAGTTTTACCCCTGTTTATACAGCATGAAAATAACAATTTCTGCCCTGTTTTCCTGATCTATATCTCTTATAAAGAAAAACCCCACTAAGATGTATTTATGATGTCTATCTCAACATGCAAACTATCCACATCACCCACTATTATAGCCAATCATTTTTCCATGTCATCCACTAACAAAAATCGTCATAAGCTGCATTTGTAGTATTTTTCTCAGCATGCAAGCTATCCACATCACCCACTATTATAGCTAATTATTTGTTCATGTCATCCACTTTCATTTACATGTATATTATTTTTTTCAATTTACAATCTAGAATTTTTATAGAGATTTCCGCTGCAACGCGCAGGGTATTCTTCTAGTTTTCACTAAGTCCTAGACCAGTAATGTTTTATTGCATTTTGCATGGGCTATAACTAGTTGTTCATGATGCCTTTTTGCATGATTCCTTTTGCCATGCCTTCCCTGCCGTGTCTACTTTAGTTTCATATCATTTGCGAGCATGTTTACATTCATTATCCTGTTTATGCATTGCTCTAAAGTGTGCTTCCTGATGTTGGCAGATTGTGTTCCAAACTTGTTTTGCTTGTATCTTTTTAACCGTAACTCCGTTTGGGGTGTTCTTTGTATGTAACTTGATTAGTTTTTTGTGTACTTTTTGTTTATGCTATTTTTTCTGTTGTTAACCAACCTAAAATATGGGTTAGGACAGAACAGTACCAAATTCTTTAATTGTTGTGGGGTACTTAGTGTATGTCATGTTTAGGTTGTGCCTCACTTAAATTGACTAGCATAGATATCTTACCTTATGTTTCACCTCTTGTCATGTTTGTGTGCTATGGCATGCTTGAGTGAGATGCCATGTTAACAACCTTTGCTCATCTTGTGTAGCTAAACAACTTGAACCATTCTAAATGTGCGGTATCGTCGTGTGTGACGAGTACTCCACTTAATCTGTTAGTAACCGCTCTCGACGGTAGGTGCGATGTCTCGTGTTGCCTTCTTGTCGATGCTTGCTCGTGTTTGCCTCGTAGTAATAGATGCTTGCTCGTTGATTGCTTTCCAGTGTTTACCGTCTTGTGTGCTTCCGCGGGTGCCTACGGAGACGATGTGAGCTTGCGATCAACTACACCTTCGGAACCCGACTTATCAACAGGCAAGGACTATAAATTACTTATGATCCATTCTATTTCAACCAGCGGTTTGCATGCTAGTCTAGGTTAGGTTCCATGTTTGATCCTACCACATGTTTACAACCTCTTTCAAACCGATACAGCCATGTCCCCTTCCAGCAAAAAATGTACTGCTATGTTACTATTGCTCGTTGCTCAGCCCCTTCTTAGTATGCATGCTTAGGATGCTACGATATTACCCTGTTACTCCTGATTTGGGTTATCACATTATTATATTGTTGTTGATGATATGATTATTATAATGTTGACTATATTCGACGAAGGATGGAAAGTCTAGGCTATCCCGCTGCGACGCTTTGTTCCATTTGAGTCACCTAGGACCCGAGTTCCGGGTATTGGTTTTAAGACTGAGCGTGCCTAACCGCGTGTGGGATTTTATGGGGTCCCCTTTTCTTACCTACCTAGCTTCAAACATTTCTAGTGGTGGCCCAAGCTGATTTACCATTTGCAACCCATGCACATATGTCTGTCGGGTCACTCCTAGCAGACATCTTTTAAACCAACCAGGGCCAGCGGGGACTTTGTTTCCTTGTTGGTCCAACCTGTTCAGTTGAGGACCCGGCCTCATGTGAGAATTACCGGCAAGCTAAACCTGCGACATAAGGTAGAGACCAGATCGAGAGAGCTGTCGGCTCCTGAGATGGATGTCGACTCACCGGGTGCCACCCGGATTTGTTCGTTGTTAGCTAGAGGGACCTGTCGTTTCGGATCTCTCGGAACTAAATCATAAAATGGTTGCCTGTGATGGGTAGCAACTGAGAGAGATGGGCATGCGTGCGGAGCCTTGTAATGGGCAGTTGGCACACCCCTGTAGGGTTAAATCTTTTCGAGAAGCCGTGTCCACGGTTATGGACGACTTGAGACCTACTCCTTGTTCATAGACAACAATAACTGAGATAATCTTAATATAACTTGATCACCGTGTGTGTGCCTTGACTGCTTCTTCTTCGTCGGGATGCGAAGAGGAGGACACGGATAGGATAGGTGTTATGCTTGCGTAAGTAGGTGGATAGCAGACTTGTTGGAGGCGATTCCTCATCGAATGCTTGGCTTCTTATCTTACTCTCTAGATCGTTAGCCAGTTCATAAATGCTAGTGCGGCAGCAATCTCACCACTTATCCCATCCTTACCGTAAACTACTAGTTGTCCTAGAATGACGAGTGATGAAGTCCTTGCTGGGTCAGTTGACCACTACAGTTGGATGTTGAGTACTTCTGTACTCATGATACTACCCCCAAACTCTTTTCAGGGTTCTTGATTGACAACAGGTATGGTGATCGCTGTTTCACGGAGACTCGACGACGACTAGTTAGGAGGATCCCAGCGGAGGGCCTGGACCCGTGTGGTTATGGGGATCGATGATTTTATCTTTTCCACTAGGCATTTGATCGTAGTCTGTACTCAGACATGTATCTTTCGCTGTTGTATTGTAGTAAGGCAGTTGTATGCCGATTGTATGAGATGTTGTATCCATGTAGCTGTAATGTTGTGATATCATGTTGGAAATCCGGGGCATATGGCATTGTCATATGTCGCGGTGGGACCGTTATGTGCTTCGTCCCCGGATCTGGATGGAAACATCTAGATCTGGAACAGTACCGCATATTGGGCCTTACAACTTGGTATCAGAGCCTTACCGACCGTAGGATCCCTTCTCTGGCCGAAGTCGAGTCTAGACAAAAATTATTTTGTAGTTACTAAGTTAGTTATCGGAGAGTAGGAATCTTTTTACTCCTTACCTTTGCTCTGGTCAGGACAAGTGTCGTAAGTGTTTTACTCTCACCTTATCCCCTTCAAATTCTAGGGTCTCGATTATGTGGAGTTCAGAACCGTTACAATGCCCTGCTTGCAGCGTATTGTCTCGATTCCGATCTTAGGTTTGGGAATTCCTGTAATACCTTTAGCTTCTCCGATTTCGGATATCGTCTTGGTCATCCGTTTCCATCCCTCCTTTTACCGATGTTTTTACGACTTGCGTCGAATATCACTATCCCTTGATCTGGTTTTCACGGTCGTTCTTCCTCTTGACACTGATGGTTTCGTTTTTCAACGGTGTCGTCTCTCTACGGAAAATTTATCTCGACGGAAGATCTTCGTTCGACATGGAGCAGAGTCCCTTGTTGGTGGTGTTGAAGATCGTCGACTCTCTTTTCTCTCCCCTCCTCTCCCCCGGATCGTCCTAGATCTTGGGACGAGATCCCTTGTTGGTGCTGTTGTATTGTAACAGCCCAGATTTCACAAAAATTAAAATTTTTGTTTTCGGTGTGAATTGTTTTATTGTTTGATTTGGTTGCGGTATTTGCATCCCCGATCTATCGATCAGCGATTATTTTTCCCCCTCTTATCTCGTACCGGACAGAGACCGACCCTTGCCACCCTGACACTCGACCTTTGCGACACCGGGTTTCACCCGATCACCGTCGCAAAACCGCACAAGACCAGTGATACGTCCAAAACGTATCTATAATTTCTGCTTGCTCCATGCCTCTTTTGTGTGATATGTCTATGATATTTGGACTAACCTATTAACTCAGTGCACCCCAGTGCCAGTTCCTGTTTTCTGCTGTTTTTCTATTTCAGGTTTCCCCCTTATTAAAAGTACCAGAAAAATTCCGGGAAAAATATAGGAAAAATCAGCGTACCGGAAGCTTCGAGAAAAGCCCGAGAGGGGCCATAGGGGACCCAGGGGGCCCCTAGGCGGCCAGAGGGCGCGGCCCCACCCCTGGCCGCGCCAGGGGGGGCGCCTGGAGCCCCTGGCCCACCTCTGGCTGCCCCCTTTCGCCTATTTATTCCTCGTGACGAGAAACCCTCGGGGACGGAACCCTTTTTCGTGATCTCTCCTCTGTTGTGCCGCCGCCGCTCTTCCAAGATCGGGAGCACTAGAAGACCTCTTCCCGGCACCCTGCCGGAGGGAGGAATCACCTCCGGGAGCTTCGCCACCACCATGGATGCTGCCCGGATGAACCGTGAGTAGTCCACCTTGTACCATGGGTCCATGATCAGTAGCTATGTGATGTTCTCCTCCCCTCTTTGTTCTTCATGGATTATACCTCATGAGCTTCCCTACATGATTCTGCTGTTGCTATGCTGAGTTTGCTGGGTTCCGATGGATTATGAGATTATGTTCAGATTGTGATTGAGTTATATATTTGATTCGCTTCTTTTATATTTATGTTCTTGACTAACACTTGCATGTCTCTGTTGCTGTTTATTGCTTTGGCCAAGTAGTAGGTAGTGACTCCAAGAGGGAGCGTTATGCATGACTGCGAGTTCATGCCCCCCGATGACTAGCTTGAGTGACAGAAACATGAGTCTAGGGGATGTGATGTTGCCACGAGGGGGAAAACAACGGTGCTTGTACTTGCGGGTGCAAGGATTTCTTACTTTACGCAAAGTTCTTTAATGCAGTTGTCCGTTGCTTTGACTTTACACTTTGGGTGGGATTCACAACTTAATACCAGCGAGATGCTCTGGATAGATATATCAAGGTAGATGATTAGTGGGTAGATGCAGATGGATTTTGGTCTACTTGTCTTGGCGTACCGCCCGTGCTTTTGGGCCTCTTCCTTTCTGTTTTGCATAATTAGCATTGGTTTGCGCGCATAATCCTGTCAATTGCCCAGCTGTAATTTGTTTACCTTGCATGGCTATTTTATCGTCTTTTGGGAGAGAGACATCACTAGTGAACATCATGGGACTCCGGTCCATATCACCATTACTGTTTACACCTTCAATTTACTTTTCCGCAGCTATCACTATCATTATTATCCCGTGGGTTTTATCCTTTTTAAACAACAAGGCCGGAGGAATTGACAACTCCTCTATACTCGTTGGGAGCAAAGCTATCTGTTGTGTGTGCAGGTCCAGGTGAAGTAAACAACCTTAGGTTGTAAACGGCGCCATTGTTCACTTCACCACCTACTTGTATCTGTTGGAGTCCTACGGGAGACGATATTTTCAACCTTGGTACATTTGCCAAGGGAAATTTGCCGCTACGGTACATCTCACCTTCCACTTGGGGTAACCAACGAGGAGCGAGAAGTATCTCGTGTATCAAGAAAATTTCTGGAGCCGTTGCCGGGGACTCCACTCTTCAAGATAGGGGAGTTGCACACTATCTTTTATCTTTGCTTTTTAGTCTTGTTAGTTTACCTTTCAGTTTTTGCTTTAGTGTCTCTTATCAAAAATCAAAAAAATAGTTATCTTGCTTGCTGCTTCTATGGGTTCCTCTGAGAACACCAAGTTGTGTGACTTCACTAGTCACAACAAAAGTGACTTTATCTGCATTCCTATTGCTACACCTGCTACTTCAGCACCTTCTTATGAGATTAAACCTGCTTTGCTGAACCTTGTTATGAAAGATCAATTCTCTGGTGCTAGAGATGATGCTGCTTTGCATTTAAATAATTTTATTGAGCTTTGTGATATGCAAAAGTACAAGGAAGTAGATGGTGATATTGTTAAGCTTAAGCTTTTTCCTTTCTCCGTGAGGGATGAAGCTAAAATCTGGTTTCAATCCTTGCCTAAGAATAGCATAGATTCTCGGGATAAGTGCAAGGATGCTTTTATCGGGAAATACTATCTCCCTGCTAAGATTATCCAGTTGAGGAGCTTTATTATGAATTTTAAACAATTGGATAATGAACACGTTGCCCAAGCTTGGGAACACATGAAATCTCTTGTTAAGAATTTCCCTACGCATGGTTTGACTACTTGGATGGTTATCCAGACTTTTTATGCAGGCTTGAACTTTACCTCGCGGAACTTGTTAGATTCGGCCGCGGGAGGAACCTTTATGTCAACTACACTTGGTGTTGCCACAAAACTTCTCGATGAGATGATGACCAACTATTCCCAATGGCACACCGAAAGAGCTCCAACAGGTAGGAAGGTAAACTCTGTCGAGGAGATTTCCTCCCTAAATGAAAAAGTTGACTTGATTATGTCTCTACTTACCAAGCAATCTCCTATTGATCCTCAAAATGTCCCTTTAAACTCTTTGATTGCTCAGGATCAAGTAGATGTGAACTTTATCTCTAGAAACAACTTCAACAGCAATGCTTAGAGGAGTAACTTTGGTAGCAATCCTAGACCGTTCCCCTCCAAAAACTATGGGAACAACAACACTTATCCTAGCACCAGAAACTCTGCCCCAAAAGATAGTGACTTGCCTAGTTATGAGAAACTTTTGGAAATAGAGAAGGCCACTAAGAATTACATGCACACCCAGTATGAACAAAATAGGACCTTCTCTAGACAATTAGATGAGCACACTTCCATCTTGCAAGATATTGGTAGACAACTAGAGAGTCTGAACATTGAGATTTCTAACCTTCAGACTAAGCTCACCACCAGGGAGACCCAAGTTTCCAATATGTTTCACACACAGACTACTTTGATAAATCAAATGGCAGCCAAACCAGAAGTTATCCCTATGGAAGAAGATAGGATTAAGAGCCTTTCTACACACCATACTGTTGCTACTATCCAAGTGGTTGATGATATCCAAACTCTTAGCACTCAATGCACCCCTATTCCCATAGGACCTATTAATGGTGATGCTATGATATCAACCGTAGAAGAAGAAATTCCTATGACTATAGAAGCTACCAAACAAGTGAGCCTAAAGGACACCACTACCACTTTACTTGATAGTAGTGACCTTGATTTTGATAATTGCACTCTTTCTGAAGTTATTCGTTTCCTTCACAAGATGTCTAGAGACCCCCACACTAGCACACTTAATATTGCCTTCTCGGAGCATATCACTAATGCTCTCATCAAAGCTAGGGAGGAGAAGCATAGGGTAGAAGCCTCCATACCTAGAGAGCTAGAAGATGGTTGGGATCCTATGATTAAAATTAAGTTGAATAACTTTTCTTGCTTTGCTTTATGTGATGTTGGAGCTAGTACCTCCGTTATGCACAAAAGAATGTATGATATATTTGAATTGAAACCTTTTGATCCATGTTCTTTTGGTGTTCGTCTCGCCGATTCTTCCGTAAAGAAACCTTTGGGGAAGATAGATGATGTTCTTATCATTGTCAATGACAATTATGTTCCCGTTGATTTTACTATTATGGACATTGAATGTGAACCTTCTTGTCCAATTATTTTGGGACGTCCTTTTCTTCGCACCGTTGGTGCTGTTATTGATATGAAAGAAGGGATTATAAAATTCCAATTCCCTTTCAAGAAATGGATGGAACACTTCCCTAGGAAAAAGATTAAGTTACCTTTTGAGTCCGTCACATGGGCTAGTTATTTTCTTGAAAAGACTTGATCTATTTGCATTAAGCCTAGTTAATGGCTTTAAAGAAGCTCTTTCGGGAGGCAGCCCGCAACGAATTTAGGATTTCCTTTTTGTTTTTCTTCTGTTTTTAGTGGACTTGATGATTGTTACTACTGTAGCAACATCATTGTATCTTTACTTTTCAAGCTTTGTGCCTTTTATAGCCTCATACGACAAGGCAAGTGAAAGTTGTGACATGCTGTCCAGAAAGCAGATTCTGTCCTCGTGACTAGAAAAATCAGAGAAAAATCCCACTTCATCTTTTTGAGCTGAATTTTTTACACAGCGTGCTCTATACAATTACGAAACTTTTGTATGTTCTGAGTTTTTTTGATTTGAGTTGCAGAATTATCCCTAAAAAATTCTTTACTACCTGCTGGTCTGTTTTTCACAGATTCGGTCATGTTTTGCCTTTTCTTCGTTTTGCAAACCTTAAGCTTGCTTTTTCTTTGCAAAAACTTTTTGGCAATCTTGAGAAACAGTAGCTCTTCAAGGTTATCCTTATTTTCCAGTAGAGAAAAATTATTTTATTATGGTTACTAACCTCGCTAATCAGATTATGATGAGTTATGTATGAAGGGAGTTTTCAAGTGTGCGAGGGAAGATGATGAAAGAAGATTAAGAAGTGTCAAGCGTTCAAGATTGGGGGTGCCCCCATGCATACCCAAGAAATATTCAAGGAGACTCAAGCGTCTAAGCTTGGGGATGCCCCCGTGCATCCCCTTCTCCATTGACAATTATCAGTTTGTCTCTCGTTTCACTATATTTTTATCGCTTCATGTGTTATGTGCTATTCTTTGAGCGTCTCGCTCTTAGGTTTTGTTTTTAGTTTCTTTAGCTTTGCTTGCTATTCATAACAAGTTAGAACCCAGCTTTCTTTGTGTGGGAGAGAAACACGCTCCACTTCCAAAACTTAGAACACAACATAGGACCTTTTCCTGCTTATGTTTGTTGTGTTTGTTCTTTATCTTTTCGTAGCTAGTGTCATGTTTTGCTCTTAGCTTTCATGCTTATATTTTCGTAGCTACTGTCATGTTTTGCTCTTGTTTAGAGAGCTTGCCTGTTGCACTGAGTTTTGTGGCTTGACTTGAAGTAGGTTATTGAGGTTGCTATTCTTTTGTAGTAGTAACTTGCAAAAGTTTTGAGGTATTGTTTTGAGTAATGTTTGGACTTTTGGTGTCAAGAGCTTTAGCCTATTAGTGATAGATGTCGTATTTTGGGCCATCCGTGTTTATTTTCAAAAACCTACAAATTAGTTGAGAACTTTAGCTACTAGATGGATCACTACTCTTCTGAGGGGTCGAATATTTGAGTACACTCACTAACCATGAGTCGAGGATGCGCAAGGATAACCAAACCCACATACACTCCTCCTCGGGGTACTTGTCTCTTTGTGAACCTCCTTATTAGACTGAGAGTTACCGATAATAAGTGCATGAGTTCTTCGGACTAATGTGAGTATTGAAAAGTTGACACTTCCACCTTCCCATATTTTGCTAGCCTCTCGTGTGCCGTGCATTTCTTTCTTGTCACTCCGAGAGTTGGCGTCCACCTTCGCCGGTACATCCAAACCCTTGGCATGATACGCTCTGTCATCATAAGCCTCCTTATATCCTTCCTCAAAATAGCCACCATAGCTACCTATCAAGGCATTTCCATAGCCTTTGCGAGATATATTGTCATGCAACATCCATCTTCTCATGACTTGATCTTCATGTCATACATGCTACTTGCTTGATCGATGAGCCGCATGATAGTTGGGCCTTGCCCTAATCATTGCTACATGACACACTAGTATCATTGCATATCCTGCTACACTGGCAGAGGCATACATTTGCATACATCATGATAGTTACATTTTCTTTATGATTTGAGTACTTTGTAAAGTGTGAAAGATCTTCTATACTTTTTTGTATTATATAGAGTGTTGCCCCTAAAGTGAGGAAAAGATCCCAAAGTGGACAAATTAAAGATCCCAAAGAGGACAAATTAAAAGATCCCAAAGAGGAAAAATGAGAGTTAAATAGAAAGAGCCATTGAGGCCACCAAAAAAAATAGAAAAAAAGAGGAGAAATAAAAAGAGAGAAGGGGCACACTACTATTCCTTTTGATAGATCGACACTCGTACTCCTTCTTTTATCTTGTACTCCATAGGGATTATCATTTATGCATATAGATATGTGGGGACCTTCACACTATTGAACTTGGCTAGTATATTCCAATGATGAGCCTTCTCAAATGAGCTCTAGGTCTTCTTGAGCAAGCAAGTTGGATGCACCCCCACTATTTCCATTGGAGAGCTTAACTTAGCTCATATGTGCATCCGTTGCATGGCAATCCCTACTCCTCACATCATATCTATCATTTGGCTTTCTCTCGCCTATGATTGTCCTCATTGATGTGAGCCTTTCACACCTTTTTTGTCTTCCTCCTCTACCTTATTCTCTCTTTGCCATCCCAAGTGTCAACTTTCTTGCTTACGCTCATCCATTGCATGAGTGATCAAAATGTCGAAAAGGATTGGATCATTTTGACTTGTACCTGGCTAGTGGTCTGGGGATGAGTCCAGATAAGATTCCAAAGAAGACCAAGTGTGAAACTTTAGTAGATTGAGTTCTCAACATAAAAATACTTTTTCTCGTATATCCCTATCCCCTTTCTTGCACGCAAACACCATTTGGAGACATTCGAGTCACGGACAACGAGAGCTCTTGCACCTTTACGTTCTTATGTTGCTTATTTCAATACTAGATATAGAATCTTGCCTGTTATGACTTGACTTGAATTGCATGATTTGATTTCTTTACTTACAAAGTTCTTATATGGTTGTTAGCATGTCACCACAGAAATTATGCTTGTTATCATTTACCTACTCGAGGACGAGAAGGAATTAAGCTTGGGGATGTTGATACGTCCAAAACGTATCTATAATTTCTTCTTGCTCCATGCCTCTTTTGTGTGATATTGCTATGATATTGATGAACTTCCATACACTTTTGATCATATTTGGACTAACCTATTAACTCAGTGCACCCCAGTGCCAGTTCCTCTTTTCTGCTGTTTTTCTATTTCAGGTTTCCCCTTTATTAAAAGTACCAGAAAAATTCCGGGAAAATATAGGAAAAATCAGCGTACCGGAAGCTTCGAGAAAAGCCCGAGAGGGGCCAGAGAGGAGCCAGGGGGCCCCAGGCGACCAGAGGGCGCGGCCCCACCCCTGGCCGCGCCAGGGGGGGCGCCTGGAGCCCCTGTCCCACCTCTGGCTGCCCCCTTTCACCTATTTCTTCCCCGTGACGAGAAACCCTCGGGAACGGAACCCTTTTTCGCGATCTCTCCTCTGTTCCGCCGCCACCGCGCTTCCAAGATTGGGAGCACCAGAAGACCTCTTCCCGGCACCCTGCAACGCGCAGGGTATTCTTCTAGTTTTCACTAAGTCCTAGACCAGTAATGTTTTATTGCATTTTGCATGGGCTATAACTAGTTGTTCATGATGCCTTTTTTCATGATTCCTTTTGCCATGCCTTCCCTGCCGTGTCTAATTTAGCTTCATATCATTTGCGAGCATGTTTACATTCATTATTCTGTTTATGCATTGCTCTAAAGTGTTCTTCCTGATGTTGGCAGATTGTGTTCCAAACTTGTTTTGCTTGTATCTTTTTAACCGTAACTTCGTTTGGAGTGTTCTTTATATGTAACTTGATTAGTTTTTCATGCACTTTGTGTTTATCCAATTGTTTGCTGTTCTTAACCAACCTAAAATATGGTTTAGGACATAACAGTACAAAATGCTTTAATTGTTGTGGGGTACTTAGTGTATGCCATGTTTAGGTTGTGCCTCACTTAAATTGACTAGCATAGATAGTTTACCTTATGCTTCACCTCTTGTCATGTTTGTGTGCTATGCCATGCTTGAGTGAGATGCCATGTTAACAACCTTTGCTCATCTTGTGTAGCTAAACAACTTGAACCATTCTAAATGTGCGGTATCGTCGTGTGTGACGAGTACTCCACTTAATCTGTTAGTATTCGCTCTCGACGGTAGGTGCGATGTCTCGTGTTGCCTTCTTGTCGATGCTTGCTCGTGTTTGCCTCATAGTAATAGATGCTTGCTCGTTGATTGCTTTCCAGTGTTTACCGTCTTGTGTGCTTCCGCGGGTACCTTCGGAGACGATGCGAGTTTGCGATCAACTACACCTTCGGAACCCGACTTATCAACAGGAAAGGACTATACATTACTTATGATCCATTCTATTTCAACCAGCGGTTTGCATGCTAGTCTAGGTTAGGTTCGATGTTTGATCCTACCACATGTTTACAACCTCTTTCAAACCGATACATCCATGTCCCCTCCCAGCAAACCATTTACTGCTATGTTACTATTGCTCGTTGCTCAGCCCCTTCTTAGTATGCATGCTTAGGATGCTACGATGTTACCCTGTTACTCCTGGTTTGGGCTATCACATTATTATATTGTTGTTGATGATATGATTATTATAATGTTGACTATATTCGACGAAGGATGGGAGTTCTAGGCTATCCCGCCCCGACACTTTGTTCCATTCGAGTCACCTAGGACCTGAGGTCCGGGTATTGGTTTTAAGACTGAGCGTGCCTAACCGCATGCGGAATTTTATGGGGCCCCCTTTTCTTACCTACCTAGCTTCAAACATTTCTAGTGGTGGCCCAAGCTGATTTACCATTTGCAAACCATGCACATATGGTTGTCGGGTCGCTCCTAGCAGACTTCTTTTAAACCAACCAGGGCCAGCGGGGACTTTGTTTCCTTGTTGGTCCAACCTGTTCATCTGAGGACCCGACCTCATGTGAGAATTACCGGAAATCCAAACCTATGACAGACGGTAGAGACCAGATCGAGAGAGCGGCCGGCTCCTGAGATGGATGTTGACTCACCGGGGCCCACCCGGATTTGTTCGTTGTTAGCTAGAGGGACCTGTCGTTTCGGATCTCTCGGAACTAAATCATAAAATAGTTTCCTGTGATGGGTAGCAACTGAGAGAGATGGGCGTGCGTGCAGAGCTTTGTAATGGGAAGTTGGTACACCCCTGCAGGGTTAAATATTTTCGAGAAGCCGTGTCCACGGTTATGGACGACTTGATACCTACTCCTTGTTCATAGAAAACAATGACTGAGATAATCTTAATATAACTTGATCAACGTGTGTGTGCCTTGACTGCTTCTTCTTCGTCGGGATGCGAAGAGTAGGAGAAGGATAGGATAGGTGTTATGCTTGCGTAAGTAGGTGGATAGCAGACTTATTGGAGGCGATTCATCATTGAATGCTTGGCTTCTTATCTTACTCTCTAGATCGTTAGCCAGTTCATAAATGCTAGTGCGGAAGCAACCTCACCACTTACCCCATCCTTACCGTAAACTACTAGTTGTCCTAGAATGACGAGTGATGAAGTCCTTGCTAGGTCAGTTCACCACTAAAGTTGGATGCTAAGTACTTCTGTACTCATGATACTACCCCCAAACTCTTTTCAGGGTTCTTGATCGACAAAAGGTATGGTGATCAATTTTTCACGGAGACTCGACGACGACTAGTTAGGCGGATCCCGGCGGAGGGCCTGGACCCGTGTGGTTATGGGGGTCGATGATTTTCTCTTTGCCACTAGGCATTTGATCGTAGTCTGTACTCAGACATGTATCTTCCGCTGTTGTATTGTATTAAGGCAGTTGTATGCCGATTCTATGAGATGTTGTATCCATGTAGCTGTAATGTTGTGATATCATGTTGGAAATCCGGGGCATATGGCATTGTCATATGTCGCGGTGGGACCGATATGTGCTTCGTCCCCGGATCTGGATGGAAACATCTAGATCTGGAACAGTACCGCATATTAGGCCTTACACACAATACCCGGAACTCGGGACCTAGGTGACTCGAATGGAACAAAGCATCGAAGCGGGATAGCCTGGACCTTCCATCCTTAGTCGAGTATAGTCAACATTATAATAATCACATCATCCACAATAATAAAAATAGTGTGATAGCCCAATCCAACGAGTAACAAGGGGTAACAATTGATAGCATCCTAGCATGTATACTAAGAAGTGGCTGAGAAGCGAGCAATAGTAACATAAACGAACAAGGTTTGCTAGGATGTGAAGGACATGGCTATTTGGGTTTAATTGAGAGGCATGAATATGAAGTGGTAGGATCAAGCAATCATTCTATCCTATAACTAGGCGCAAGTGAGCTAAAAGTTATAAGCATGATATATGCTCCCCCTTACCTGATGAGAAGACGAAGCCGAAGGTGTAGTCGATCGCAAGCTCGCAACGTTTTAGAGAGTAACCGCGGGAGCACACAAGAAGGAAACACTGGAAAAGGAAATCGACGAGCAAGCATCTATTACGACGAAGAAATCACAAGAAAACAACATCAAGAAGGCAACATGAGACAACGCATAGTATCGCCACTATCGCCGAGAGCGGTTACTGACAGGTTAAGTGGAGTACTCGTCACACACGACGATACCGCACATTTAGAATGGTTCAAGTTGTTTAGCTACACAACATGAGCAAAGGTTGTTAACATGACATCTCACTCAAGCATGCCATATCACACAATCATGGAAAAGGTGAAGCATAAAGTAAACTATCTAATCTAGTCACTTTAAGTGGGGGTAAAACCTATACATGGCAAACTATTACAGACCCCATAATAAAAATGGAATTTGGTACTGTTCTTCCATAAAAAATATTTATTATTTTTATTAGCCAGCAAGAGCAGCATATTCATAATCTACACGCAATTCTAGTCAAGTTGCATATAAAGAACATTTTATTCGGGGCAACGGTTAAAAAGTTACGACAGATTACATTTTACAGTGGCATGACATGTAAATAGTAGGTAAACAACATGTAAACAATCTCAAACAAGGCAAAGGGCAATATTTTATTAATTCTCACGAAATTCTAAGCAAGTTTCATGTTTAACGCGTCACGATCCGAGCTACCGTTAAAAAGATATTCGCATCGCAAAATACCAACACAATCTGCCATTATTAATATACAGAAAAAGCTAAAACAGGTTATGGGCCTGATCTGGCAGAACTGGGCCAAACAGGTGAGCACCGAATAGCTAACTAGCGCACACCAGCGATACATAGCGCAAACGACCTACTGGGCTGGCCCAATAGAAGCAGCAAGAATTAAATAAAAAAAGAGGGGCGCTCACCAAGTGGGACTGGACCATCGCGGAGGGGGCGCAAGATAGCTCTTGCTCGCCCGTGGCGTTGGGCCGAGGCGGGCCTCGGTTGGGCCACGAGGCACTGCTGGCCCACTGGCAGCGGTTGGCTGGACGGGGCGTCCCGATCCCGAGCCGCACCAGGCCACCGGCGGCGGCGGGCTCGTCTGACGAGGTCGACAGGGAGATGTGGGGACGCATGGAGGAGACAGATCGGGCCCGCGGCGGCCAGATCCGGTCGCTGGCGGTGTTCTAGGGTGGCGCAACGAGGCGGGGTCCGGCGGCGCGAGCTCCTGGGCGCGTCCATGGCGGCGTTGTCCCTGGAGAAGGAGGGAGATGGGGAGATGAGGAAAGAAGAGAAGGAGAGGAGGGAGAGGGAAGGAGCGGCGCGTGTTGGCCTGCTGGTCGACGGCGGCTCGCAGGATGGAGGTGCAGCGGCGCGGGGCGGAGGGCTCGGACGAGGAGGCCTTCGGGCGTGAGGCTGCGAGCTACATCACGGGAATCTCCACAGGGCGATGTGGCCAGCCTTGGGCCGTTGGATCGGCCGATCCAACAGTCCAGATCGAAGTGGGGTGGTTTCCAGATCTGCGGCAGGTGGGGATTGGCTGTGCACGAAAATTGATGCAGGGTGGCGGCTGGGAGAGGCTGGGCACGGAAATGGAGGGGAGTAGGTGCTAGGGTTGCAGATTTGGTAGGAAAGCTTCTCCATTTATAGTAGGTGGTTGTTTGGGGTTGTTTTGGGCCACAAAATAGTATGTTTTGGGCCCGATTTGTAGGTGGGCTAGAATCCGAAGATAAGAGGGGGAATCCTGGGGTCCGACTAACATCGCACTGACATTTGTTAAAACGCCCTGGAGTTATAGCGGCTACTATGCCGGGCACCTCCGATCGTTTACCTGCCCGACGAAGTCGGAATCGCACGAAATTTGAAACAAAACATTGCCACACTGCACGGACGTCACCTACCTCGTTCGCGCGCAGTCGATACGTCGAATATCCCCCCCATAAAATAATCCATTTATTTAATAAATGGGGTTGTTCTCACGGATGGTCATGGCTGGTTTTGTGCCGAAAGTTGTGACGGTGATCGGGTGACTTTCCCGGTGCCGCAACGAGGTCGTGTGTCGTTGGGAAAAGGGTTCGGTCTCGCATCCGATACGAGAAATAGGGGGAGAAATATTCATCGATTAATAAATCGATGATACAAATACTGCAAACAATTCTAACAAGCAATAAATTAAAGCAACAAACAATTTTTTTAATTTGGGTGAAAATGTCGGGTAGTTACATTATTGTATACACATGAATATTGTAGAACTTCAAAGATAGCAAAAATATGTGAAATGTATAGTACAATAACGTATACTTGCTGTGTGGATATGTATAATTAACCTTCAGTGTATCGCATCTCGAATACAACTAGACTACTAGTATCTAGCAATCATATGCAACTCTGTGTTTGCTCAACAATGAAAAAGACATGTTTGTGTATGATCCTGGTTATGGTGGGGAAGAAGGAGCAGAACATGAGCAGCTTCCATGGCAGAGTGGTAGCTAGGAGGAGTAGGCAGAGTAGAGGAGGGAGCAGCAGCACCAGAGTAACATGCACACACACACAAAAAAAACGCAGGAATCAGAAGCGGGGAGACTAAGTAACAGAGAAGAGAATGGATTCATTCCTTGCGCACCCACTATGGTCGGAGAACCGTGGTCGCCGTGGTCGGGCTCGCTGGAGATGGCCGGCTGCCGGCTCGCGCACACCATGGAGGTCGAGGAAGAACTGCAGCTCCGGTCCCCACCGAGAGAAGGTGGGTGCGGATCCGCCGCCGCGCCGTCGTCGCCCCATCCCCATCCATCCATGGGTGGGTGGGTGAGGGGCTAGGGTTTTGGGCCTCACCCACCCATGGGTCGGACGGACCTGAGGGAGGGAGAGCTGAGGAGTGAGGGATGGGGGAGACGGTCGCAAGTGGTGATGGGGTTGGGGAAGACGGTCTCCGGTGGGGTGGGGTTCGGTGTCGGTGGCGGGATTGGAGATGAATCAGGGTGGGGAGAGGAGGAGCCCGAGTGGATTTGCGGCCAGGGAGGAGAGGGGAGGGGAGGTGGCGCCAGCGCTGGCGGTGGAGTGGAGGCCGGGGCCAGTGAGCACCGTTTCTGGTCGAAGGAAAAGGAGGTGCTGGCCTAGGGGAGCTCGGGGTTGTGTTGTGCGCCGCCGGTGCTCATCGGATCTGGCCGCCAGAGAGAGAGAGAGAGAGAGATCCGTGGGGGCTGGGGAAGGGGGGAGAGGGGGAGGGACAGGACGCGAAACAGAGTGGGACCGAGGGGAGAGAGCGAGGGGTTGGTGGGATAGACGAATGGATGGATGTGGGATGGATAGATGGATGGATGGGCGCCACGTCATCGATCCATGTGACACCTACTTCCACCAATGAGAATAAAACACTGGATATTCGGTTTTTTAGTGTTAAAATGGGTTTTTTTGTAAATAATGTACAAAATATTTGTTGCAAATTTGGATAAAACTATTTGAAAAAATTATTAGACCATATTTTATGTTTAATTGACCAATGGTTGCATGTCAAAAGCTTTCGATCCCCCTCTCGCTACAAATATAAATTTGTATCGATTAAGTTGGAACTAGGTTAATTTTGAACTACATGTGCTTGATAGTTTGCTCTTTATTTTTTCAAAAAAATCATTTCTAGGTACACAAATAGTCAATTAATCAGAGATCCACAAAGAGTTTTGAAAAATTCCACCCCTAGCTATCACCGGTCATGCCCCCTCCCCCGTTTTGACCGCATTTTGAAACCGTCTTAAACAATCCAAAAAATATCTAAAAAATGTAAAACATTCGCATTGCATCCTAATTTATGTCCTAGTAACCATACAAACCAACAAACTTGGAATAATGCAAATATCTTTAAAAAGTCTTCTGAAAATGAGTTATCGAGTATGAAGGTTCGTGGCTTTCAAGCCAAACGACTGATGTTAGTGCTAGTTTCAAAGGATAGTTTTACCAAATGATCTCATTTTTTTGAAATGTGTGCATATTGGAATGGGCAACAAGTTTTCCAAAGGAAGTTTTCATATTCATTGTACGAAAAATCCATTTTTCATTTTCCGAGTGCCAAAAGTAGGATTGTTTTGTGAAGAAGCTACCAAATATTTGGTGTGAATTTTAACCACTCCATTTTTTTAAAATACTAGACCATATTTTATTAATAATTGACCAAATGTTTGCATGATAAATGATTTTTATACACCTCTCCTAAAAAGACAAATTTCCACAGATTTAGGTGGAACGGGGTCAAATTTGAACTACATGTGCTTGATAGTTTGCTCTTTATTTTTTCAAAAAATCATTTCTAGGTACAAAATTAGTAATTTAATCAAAGATCCACCAAGAGTTTTGCAAGATTCCACCCCTAGATATCACCGGTCATGCCCCCCTGCCCCGTTTTGACCGCATTTTGAAACCGGCTTGAATAATTCCAAAAAAAACAAAAAAATGAAAAACCTTCGCGTTGCATCCTAATTTATGTCCTAGTAAGCATATAAACCAACATACTTTGAATAATTCCAGTATATTAAAAAAGTCTTCTCAAAATGAGCTATCGAGTATGAAGGTTCGTGGCTTTCAAGCCAAACGACCGATGTTAGTGCTAGTTTCAATGGATAGTTTTACAAAATGATCTGATTTTGTGCAAATGGGTTCATATTGTAATGGGAAACAAGTTTTCCAAAGGAAGTTTTCATTTTCGTTGTACGAAAAATCCAGTTTCATTTTTCGAGTGCCAAAAGTAGGGTTGTTTTCTGAAGAACCTACCAAATATTTGGTGTTAATTTGAACCACTCCATTTTTGTAAAATACTAGACCATATTTTATTAACAATTGAACAAATGTTTGCATGATAAATCATTTTTATACACCTCTCCAGAAAAAGACAAATTTCCACAGATTCAGTTGGAACGGGGTCGAATTTGCACTACATGTGCTTGATAGTTTGCTCTTTATTTTTTCAAAAAATCATTTCTAGGTACAAAAGTAGTAATTTAATCAGAGGTCCACCAAGAGCTTTGCAAAATTCCACCCCTAGCTATCACCGGTCACGCCCCCTCCCCCGTTTTGACCGCATTTTGAAACCGGCTTGAATAATTCCAAAAAATTCAAAAAAATGTAAAACCTTCGCGTTGCATCCTAATTTATGACCTAGTAACCATATAAACCAAAAAACTTTGAATAATTCAAATATCTTAAAAAATACTTCTCAAAATGAGTTATCGAGTATGAAGGTTCGTGGCTTTCAAACCAAACGACCGATGTTAGTGCTACTTTCAATGGAGAGTTTTACCAAATGATCTCATTTTCTGCAAACAGGTGCATATTGGAATGGGCAACAAGTTTTCCAAAGGAAGTTTTCATTTTCGTTGTAGGAAAAATTAATTTTCATTTTCCGAGTGCCAAAAGTAGGGTTGTTTTGTGAAGAAGCAGCCAAATATTTGGTGTGAATTTGAACCACTCAATTTTTGTAAAATACTAGACCTTATTTTATTTAGAATTAACCAAATGTTTGCATGATAAATGATTTTTATACACCTCTCCAGAAAAAGACAAATTTCCGAGATTTAGTTGGAACGGGGTCAAATTTGAACTACATGTGGTTGATAGTTTGCTCTTTATTTAAAAAAAATCATTTATAGGTACAAAAGTAGAAATTTAATCAGAGATCCACCAAGAGTTTTCCAAGATTCCACCCCTAGATATCACCGGTCATGCCCCCTGCCCCGTCTTGACCGCATTTTGAAACCGGCTTGAATAATTCCAAAATTTTTGTAAAAACTTTGCGTTGCATCCTAATTTATGTCCTAGTAACCATATAAACCAACAAACTTTTAATAATTTAAATATCTTAAAAAAGTCTTCTCAAAATGAGCTATCGAGTATGAAGGTTCGTGCTTTCAAGCCAAATGAACGATGTTAGTGCTAGTTTCAATGGATAGTTTTACCAAATGATCTCATTTTGTGAAAAATGGGTGCATATGTGAATGGGCAACATGTTTTCCTAAGGAAGTTTTCATTCTCGTTGTACGAAAAATCCATTTTTCATTTTCCGACTGCCAAAAGTTGGGTTGTTTTGTGAAGAAGATACCAAATATTAGGTGTGAATTTGAACCACTCCATTTTTGTAAAATACTAGACCATGTTTTATTAACAATTGACCAAATGTTTGCATGATAAATGATTTTTATACACCTCTCCTGAAAAAGACAAATTTCCGCAGATTCAGTTGGAACGTGGTCAAATTTGAACTACATGTGCTTGATAGTTTGCTCTTTATGTTTTCAAAAAAACATTTCTAGGTACACAAGTAGTAATTTAATCAGATATCCACCAAGAGTTTTGCAAGATTACACCCCTAGCTTTCACCGGTCATACCTCCTCCCCCGTTTTGACCGCATTTTGAATCTGGCTTAAATAATTCAAAAAAATAAAAAATGTAAAACATCCGCGTTGCATCCTAATTTAGCTCGTAGTAACCATACAAACCAAAAAACTTTGAATAATGCAAATATCTTAAAAAAGTCTTCTCAGGATGAGCTATCGAGTATGAAGGTTCGTGGCTTTCAAGCCAAATTACCGATGTTAATTCTAGTTTCAAAGGATAGTTTTCCCAAATGATCTCATTTTGTGCAAATGGGTGCATATTGGAATGGGCATCAAGTTTGCCAAATATCAGAACACATTTTATATACAATTTACTAAATGGTTGCATGTCAAGTGCATCTTTAAATTTCAAACAATGTTGACGAAGGAAGTTTTCATTTTTTTTCTATGTTTCTTGGTATTCAACGGTTACTTATTATTATTTTTTACATTATTTTGCACTAGTTTTTTAGATTTCTATTTGGTTTCATGTTTTTTCATTTCGGTTGTTTCTTTTTTTGGTTTTTAGTATTTTTTTTCATTTTTCATTTTTTTTCATTCTACCTTTTTCGTATACGTCATGAACATTTTTCTAATACATGTTTAACATTTTTCAAATGAAATTTGAAGGTTCTTTCATATATGTTTGGCGTTTTAAACATTCTTCAAATGCTTGGTGAACATGTTTCATATACAAGATGATTATTTTTGAATACATGGTCAAGAAAATTATACACATTTTAATAGTGCTAAATGCTTGAATACCATTTTTTATGTACAAGATTAACAATTATTTAATGCTTGGTCAACCTTTTTTATACACATTTTAACATTTTTTAAATGCTTTATTAAAATTTCATATAGAAGATTAATATTTCTTGAATACATGGTCAACATTTTTCTATACACATTTAAACATTTTCAAATGGTTGATTAAAATTTGAACTCCCTTTATTTAAACATTCTCAAATGCTTGATTAAAATTTGAAGTCCCTTTATTTATATGGACTCAAAGATGTGACCTTTCTGACCAAAATGGTCGTTATGGTTTAGGGTTTGGATCCTCCCAAACAACTTACGACTAATTGGTTCGAAATGGTTGTAGATTTACGACCAATTCACCAAGGTCACTGAGAGAAGGTCACAAGTTGATATATTTCTTGTAGTGGTTGCTTTTGAGTTTATTATGAATTCAGAGTGGTCAGTGGCATTTCAGATAGTTGTTGTCATACTAGCTTGCTAATTTTACCCCATCCTTGTTTCTAGAAAGAAAAAATAGAGCAAAGAAGCTCACCCCTCCAAAGCTCATTTTTTGGCGGGTTTACTTTGAAATCTCATTAGTTAGATTTGTTCGTGAAACATGCATGTGAAAATAATCGGCGCAGCAAAGCGCGGTAAAAACCTCTACTAACCATTAACTCACCAAGATGTGCTACATGTTCTTTTACAACTAGCTTAGATATGAAGACAAATATCAGATCTCCTATTCTGAATTATGGGAAGGATCGGAGCGTCTGCGGTGGAAGTTTCCCAGGGCGTCGACGCAGGAGAGGATTGCTGGTCGACAGCGCCGGTGAGAGGAAAGGACGATCGACGACAGTTGGCTAAGGGAGGACGGGGAAAAGGAGAGAGGATGACCGGTGTCGATGGTAACGGTTCTGGACAGGGGAGTGGCAGAAGAGGCAATGCCGCCGGCGGCGTATCGCTGCCTCTTGTACGGGGGTGCCGATCTTTTCTACTGGGTCGCTGGGAAATTTATCAAATATCTATCGGTTTATGTGTGGGCAGGGTAGTTTGTGTGCTCTGTGTTGAAAAGTTTGAATCAACCGATTCAGCTGGTATTTTCCTTGTGCGTCCATCTTTCGGTTTCTGGTTTCGTTTGCTTTGAACGGTACGAATAGAAAACACGTGACTTGAGACAAAAGGACGGTTGAACCTACAGGAGGACGACCGTGGATTCCCTTTTAATAGTAGTGATAAATTTGGACTAACCTACTAACTCAGTGCCCAGTGTCAGTTTGTCTCTGCTGTTTTCCGTGCATTACATGAAAATGTAAAAAATAAAAGTGCTCAGAAAATTCAATAAAAATCAGATAAAAAATCAGCAGAACAAAAGACTCCAGAAGCCCGAAGGATAAGCGGAGGGGGCCCACCCTCTGGCTAGGTGCCCTGCTGGCGCGACCAGGGGGAGGCCACGCAACCTAGCCTCCTGGTCAGGTGGGGCCTCTCCTCGGGCCCCCCATTAGCCTATATTTACATCCCGAGGAGAAAATCCTGGCAAAGACCCCCGTTACACGATTTCCCCCACTATTCCGTCATCGTAGAGATTCCGATCGCCGTCGTAGCAATTCGGATCTCCGGATCGCGAGGAGAAGCTATCTCTGCTCCGTGTCGGATGGATCATTGACCTCCGAAGACCTCTCCACCACCATGATCGTCTCCGGGATGTGTCGTGAGTAGTCCCCCTTTGAACATGGGTCCATGATGAGTAGCTATGCATGTGATGTCTTCTCTCCAATCTTGTGCCTCAATTCTTAGACCTTGTGAGCTGCCCTACATTTTCAGATTGTGATGAGTAATATATTTGGTTTACCTTTTATGTTTTAGTTCTTGAGAATTCTTGCATGTACCCCGTTATGTCTGTCATTTGGCCAAGTAGTAGATTGTAACTCCAAGAGGGAGCGTTATGTTTGATTTTGGGTTCATGCCCCCCGAAGTCTAGCTTGAGGGATAGAAACATGATACTAGGGGATGTGTTGTTGCCACCAGGGAGAAAACATTGGTGCTTGTATCTGCGGTTGCAAGGATTGTTTACATTACGCATAGAGTGTTAATGCAGTTGTCTGTTGCTTTGAGCCTATAGTTTGGTTGGGGTTCGCAACTGAATACCAGCGAGATGTGCTGGATAGATATATCAAGTTGGATGATTGCTGAGTAGATGTTGATGAATAAACGGTCTAGTCGTTTTGGTATAATGCCCATACGTATTGAGCCTCTAGCTTTCTTGTAGCATAATTAGCATTGTGGTGCGTTTATAGTTATGTCAATTTCCTAGCTGTTATTTGTTCACCCAGCATAGTTGTTTATTATCTTTTCAGAGAGAGACATCACTAGTGCAAGTTATGGGACCCCAGTCCATATTCCCACCATAGTTTACACCGTTCACCTTTACTGCTTTTATTTCCTTTCCATTGCATTCACATTATTATCCCCCTTGTGTTTTGATCCTTTGTAAACAACAAGACCAGAGAGATTGACAACCTCTTTGACTCGTTGGGAGCAAAGTTATTTGTTCTTGTGTGCAGGTCCGCGATAGTCGTCTACTTACGCCCCATATTTCTGACGCCGTTGTCACCTACTTGTATCTCTTGGAGTCCTACTAGATTTATAACCTTCGTATCTTCACCGCAAGGTGGAGCAATAGGAGTGCAAATAAATCTTTATTGTTGTGACTTGTAAAGTCACGAACCTTAGTATTTTCAGTGGAACCCATAATAACATCAGCAAACTAGAACAAGGTAAATATATTTTTGGTTTTGTGGATATAAGACACACAAGCAAAGATAAAAGCTGAAAGGTAAGTGATACGTCCAAAATTCATCACTATTTTACATCATAATTCACCTCTATTCATTGATATATTTCATATTGTGATGATGTTCTTATAGTGTTTTGACTTGTTTTACACAGTTTGCAACTTTCTGGTGCCGCAACAGCAGACGCAGGAATCAGCGGGGAAAAGTGCACGAAGAGTGGCCATATCAGCACATCTCCAAATGACCTGAAATTCAAGGGGAGGAACTTTCTGAAGACATAACAAAGACTGGCCAAAGGGCAACCGGAGGGGGCCACCAGGGCTCCATGTGCCCTGGCGGCATGTCGGGACCCGGGGTTAGCGTATGCAAGTACAGCTAAGACATAGTCATATGGAGAGCCGAGAACCGTACCCACTTGTCTAAGCAGACAAGGCCAAGCACAGAACGTTCTCGGAAAGCATCGTACGTGAGGGGCATCCCATCCAGGCCGGATGATCAACTGAGATGGGTCCTCGTCGTCCGCACACAAGTCTAATGATATGGGTGGTGAACTTCCATATTCAAAGACAAGTCGCCTCAACCATACTATCGACTATCTCAAAACTCTTACATAGACTTACTCCAGCCCGATCACTTAGTCGGGGTCTAGGGCGGGCTCGATCATACCACAAAGTGTGCACGAGACGGAGTCTCGAGCAATCGCATCGCGATGCCCCAAGCTGCGCACATCTAAGGCCACTTGGTGTATGAAAGACCGCCAGCCAGAACACAACTAAGGTCTCGAAAACCCATACAAAGACATGCATGTTATAAACATACACGCAGCACACATGCCTTGTATGAACAGCAGGTACCATTGCAATTCTCTACAAAGTGTACAATTTTATTGATAACTCTTATAGAGTGCAAACAGAGATCACAAACATGTGATCCAACATTACAACACAAACGGAAGCAAATTATGTCTGAGTACAGACAAGTTTAACAAATGGATTAAGAAGCCTTATTTAAACACAAGCCCTCCATGAGGGAACCAGTCGTCTGACTGGGCCTAGACTAGCTTGATCTTCAGTCGTCCAGCTCGATGAAGAAGCCACCTTCGGGGTCAGTGGGTTCATCTAAAACATTGATTAAGCAAACGTGAGTACAAAGTCGTACTCAGCAAGACTTACATAGGAGCTATACTACTCATGCATACGTATCAAGGTAAAGGTAGGTGGGGTTTCACTTGCAGAAGTGCCAGCTTTGACTTGGCTAATCCTGAACTACGAGTACCAGACTTTGGGTAAGAAGCGTACACGAGTCCACTACTTTCTCCAACGGTTACACCACTATGGTGCCTTCCTCGACTTCCCCACAAGGAAGCACGCCATAGCACTCACACTTATCTTGGTGTGTTTTAGAAGTATCCGGTTCAAGTTGTCTAATAGTCAAGCTAAGCTTTCCAAGCAGTCCATAACTACGGACGCGGCTATTCGAATAGTTTTGTTAACCCTGCAGGGGTGTACTGCTACACACACATGATCATCATTTACCGCCTTTGATCTCGACACCATTCAAGGGGTGCCAGCGAGGATGCTCACCACAACTGTTACCTCATAGCCGATCTAGTCCGAGAAAGCCGCCTACTTGGGTAGGCTACCACTATCGTGAACCCGGCCGGTTTACCGAAGTGGACCCAAGTGATGTGTGCGTGGTGCATAAGCCGGTCTCGGATGAGCCGTTCTCTCACTTAGCATCCAGGCCACAAGCCTACCAGAACTCCGAACTATTGCGACATCTGGACATCGAAAGGGATGAGTTAGTAAGTTGAGAGGGGTCAGTGAGCCCAATGTGTGGTTGTACTCTTCATCTTGGATCACCACACAAGAACTCGGACTTAGGGCGGTGTTCAATGAGACAACCCACCGTGTACTCCTACACAGCCTCTCATCGTTCACCTTGTATTAGGGTCGATTCACCAACACTTTTCTACCATCATCCACATGATCACTACCATCCCGACTCACATCACAGTAACAACATGGTATCATACTAAGCATGCAATAAGCGATAAACATTTGCAGGGGCCACATGATATCAAACAACTCCTACATTTGCTAGGATTGTGGTTTGCTTACTACTGTGACAAAATGATAGGTCATGCAAAGGAATGGGTTCATCTATGCGGTAGAAAAGAATCATGGTGATCATCCTAAACAATGCATAAGCGAGACATGAGAGGGAAGTGGGATTTTATCGACATGATCAATGGCGGTTTGCTTGCCTTGCTGACGAGGTTTGGGTTCTGGGTCTTCAACGAAGGGGGCAGCCTCCTGTTCCGGTTCCACCTCTACTCGACAAACAACAAGCAAAGTAGCAAAGTAAATACAATGCACAATCACATGATGGAAGGTTGAAACTTGATGTATATGCTTTGATGTGTGAAGCAATTCCATTTAAATGGAGTATATTGCAAATTGAATTGCAAATTCAAACTCCACATTTGAATTCAACTTAACCAAGTTGCATGTGACATAATTTGATCATTTTGAACCTTTTGGAAATGTGTATGATATGCCTCTGAAGTGTGGTTGAATTGTAGCATAATTCCATGGTTCAAGTTGCAAAATCATTTGAATTGAATTTGAATTAATTCCAAATAATTCAAATGACATATGCTACTGGTCCCATTTTAAAATCAACTCCAACATAGTTGAAAGTTGCATATTTGGAAAGATAATTTTCTCCTGATCATTTTTCATATATTATTTGTCCAATTTGGAATTAATATGAATTTTCTATGAATTTCCAAAGTTTGGGGTATTTTCTGGAATTTCTGGAATTTCTTTAATTCAATTTGATTTTCTGGAAATTCATTTAATCGATTTATCGCGTCAGGCTGACGTCAAGCTGGCGTCAGGGGGGGGGGGGCTGACAAGGGGGTCCCACCTGTCAGTGGCTGGATGATTTAATCCGCTGGGTTAATTCAATCCAGTGGCTTAATTAAGCCACTGGGCCCACTGGTCAGTGACCTAGGGGGTCATTAGTTGGGTGATTAACGGGGGAGGGGGGGGGGGGTTTGGACTAACCGCCGGCGGCCTGGTCACGGCGGCGACTCACCGGAATGGGCTAGGGGCCACGGGAGGCTACGGGGAAGACATCAACGGGCGCAGCAACTTCGTCCGCGTCGTCTGGAAGCATCAGGGGTTCACGGGGAGCTCTGAATCGACGGCGGCGACGACTCCGGCGGCAACAGAACGGCGGCGAGTTCGTAGTTGTCGCTGCAGTGCACAGATTGAGTCGATTCGGGGCGCGTTCGAACACTAGCACACGCAGGAGTCAAACGCGTGCACTGGGGCTTCACGACGGGCACTGGAGCGAGGAGAGCGACGACCATGGCGGCGAGGTGCTCGGATTCCCATGGCGGATCCGGCTAGAGGAAGCAATCGAAGGGGAAAAGGAGGGGTTTCGGTCGTGAGCTCACCAGGAACTCAGTAGCGCAGACGGTGAGGTGAACGGCGGCGTGATGATGACGAATTCGTCGGAGAGTTCTTGCGGGTCCGACGGCGGCTCGAGTTCGATTCAGGTGGCTAGGAGGGCTCCGGGCTCGCCTTCTTCCGCAGGTCGATGAAGACGACGACGAGGAAGACGATGGACAAGCTCCGGGGGCTTCTCGGCGTCGATGGCGCTCCGGCGTTCTTCTCGGGCGACGATGAATCAGGTGAGAGAGGAGGGGAGGGAGCTCGTGGAGGGGGGGAGTGGACGTGGAGTGCTCCAGGGCGTCTCCAGGTGCGAGAAGAGGCCACGGGGAGGCCTGGAAGCTCGAAGGCGTCGAGGTGGCGTCCACGGCTGGCTCGGTGGCATTCCACCGAGCAGCTTGGAGGCGCGGGGTGGGGAAGAAGACCCCGCTGCCCCTTTGGGCCGGGTGGGCTGGATGGGCCGGCTTCGCCTGGGCGTCTGGTAAGTCTTTCTAATCCCTTTTCTGTTTTTCTTTTCTGACATTTGTTCTGCTTAGCTAAATAAAATAGCTAAACATTTTATTAAATGCTGAAAAATTTTATGTGGCCCCATAACAATATAGACTAGCCACTTATAAAGTTTCAACATTTTTAAAATTCAACTGATTTGAATTTTAAATCAAATAGGGGTATTTGATTAATTCCAAGGCACTGTTTGAATATTTGAAAAATCTATGAGCATGGGGTGGGTCCCACATCACTTGAAATGTGATCACACTCATTTATAAGACTTTTCAAAAATCTAACATGAATTTTTGGAGAAGATTTTTATCTGGCCTTTTGAATTAATTCATCTGGGGGGGGGGGGGGTTCCTTCTCCCATTTTGCTTTTGATTTTGATTTCCAATATTTCTTTCATGAATGCAAAGTGAAAATTGATCCTAGCACATTACCTAACAGAGGGTTCTGACAACTCGCCCCCACTCAAAAGAATCTCGTCCCGAGATTCAGAAGTCTGCGGGAGGAAAGTGGGGTACTCGGCACTGAGACGGTCTTCTCTTTCCCACGTAGCTTCTCTTTTAGAGTGGTGTGACCATTGCACTTTCAGAAACCTAATCTTCTGACGACGAGTGAGACGCTCTGCGGAATCAAGAATACGAACGGGGTATTCTCGATAGGAAAGGTCATCTTGGAGATTAAGCGTTTCATGGTCGACTTCGCGGATAGGGTCCTTGAAGCAACGCCTTAGTTGGGACACATGGAATACATCATGTACTCGGGAGAGGTGCTGTAAGAGAAACTTTTGCCCCCGAAGGTTTTGGACATTGTTGGACAAAGCAGAAGTGGAACTAATATTGTTTTCGAGTATAAACAGATACTTAGGTTCCGAGAGAATGGAGTTTGTATTTAGAAGGTCGAAGGACAACTCGCTGCGGTGAAACTGCAGATATCTACCGAAACCTTTGAAGGAAGTCGACCCCTAAAAATGTCGTGGACGGAGATGTTTCTCTCGAGCAAAAGCGCAACGAGGAGAACGCTGAAGCTGGTCGAAGACTTAGTCTTTTTTGCTAGTTTCTCTTTATTTCTTGAGTCGTAGGAAAAACCGTACTATTAAGAGGGGTTTTCTAGTTGAGATCTTTGTCGAAGTGAATTTTCTCTGCTCAACCAAAACCCTCAAAAGCCTACCGAGAGAAATCTTACCGAGTCGAGCGAATAGCTCGAAGGCAAAGTCATCGCACTTGGTGCCTTCGAGGGAGAACTCGTTCGGTGAGTCAGCTTACTTGTTCCTCAAGTAATGTTGCGCAGTGATTGGAATCCGACCATTGTGGACACGCGTCAAGCGGTTGCATCGGGTCACTTCGGTCATTTTACCCATCGGGATCGCCAATTATAAATACCCCGCACCTACCCGCCATTTCGGGTTGGCTGCTCCACTGAAGATTCTAAGACAGAAGTCTGTGAGCATCCCAAGAGAGATTCATCGAGAGAAAACCAAATCCCAAGTCTGAGCTGAGTTGAGCAATTCACTATGACTTAGGTCGAGATTAGGCGATCTTTTTATCTTGGAGAACTGCAAGTCTCCTAGACGGTTAGGCGTCGCCTGTCAAGCAGTCGAAGAGTAATTGTCACTGCTGAAGGAAGTTTGTAAAGGATTCAGAGATGTCCTGAATCATCTACCACGAGTGAAAACTGGACAAGCTCGAGGAGTTTGTTGCAGTGGAGAATAGGACGGAGAGAGTTTTGCTCCAGGTGTTCAATCACCAGTCCCTGCAACCAGACGTAGCACTTTGCAGAGTGTGAACTGGTTTACCAAACATCGCTGTGTGAGGCTCGTTTTCCTTCTAGCATTTACTTCAAGTATTTACTCGTAGCCTGTTTGCCTTTGATGTTTTCCTTCGCTCCCAATCCTTTCGAGTCTTACATTACATTCGATACTGTATTTCCTTCGAGATGTCATTAGTCCTATGCTGTTTGCATGATTTCGTTCTAAGTTCCTTAGAATTTTTAGAAGTGATCATTCACCCCCTCCCCCTCTGATTATTCTTGAGCTTTCAATTGGTATCAGAGCTAGGCACTCCCTACGCTCTGCATATTTTGGTCTAACAACCTGGAGCGTTGTCAAGAATGTCGTTTGCAGCTGTTCGCTCGGGGGAACCAATCCCTATTTTCAATGGGAAGGACTATTCCTATTGGAAGGACAAAATGAAGAGGAATATCATGGCTATCAACTCTGCCGCTTGGGAAGTTGTCCAGAATGGTGTAACTGTCAAGGACACTGATGCCATTACTCCTGAAGAGACAAAGAAGATAGAGCTAGATGCTGAAGTCTGGGTATTCATCATAAATCATCTGATTCCTGAAAAATATCATGAGGTCAAGAATATTCCTTCGGCCAAAGGTGTTTGGGATTATCTCGAGAAGATTGGTGAAGGTGTCTCTACTCAGAAAGATGCTCGAATTGACACCCTTCGAAGCAAGTTCTATCGGTTCAAGAGGCACGAGGGAGAAAAAGTTTGTTCCATATACAGCAGACTCACTGCGCTGTCAAATGAACTAATTTCCCTAGGTGCAGATGACATTACCAATCGGATTATTGTCAGAACTTTGCTTCGTTCTCTTGATGATTCCTTCGATCACATTATGCTGATGATTAAGGAAAGAACTGATTTCAAAGATATGGTTGTCGCTGATATTCTTGAAAGGCTTAATACTTTCGAGATGGAAGAAGATGAGAAACGTGCTGTCAATGGGAGTCGAAAGAAATCTCATGCACTCAAGGCCAGAGCTTCACGTCACTCCTCTCCTGAAGCTAGTTCTGAATCTGCTGGTGCATCTGATGACCCCGAGAACATTGGGAAAGATCTTGCACTGATAATGAGAAGATTCAACCGCTTTCAGAAAAGGAACTCCTCTTCACCGAAGAAAAACTATTCTTCAAGACATTCTAGCAATTCATCACAGCATCGATCATCATCCAGAAACTCTTCAGCGAAAGATAACTGCTGCTATAAGTGCAAGAAGCCAGGTCACTTCCTTGCTGATTGTCCTCTCTGGGAAATTGAACATAAATCAAAGCACTCTCACGGCAGCTCTTCGAGCAAGTCTTACAGATCGAGCAAAAACCAAGATTCGAAGAAATATGATTCAAGGTCCAGAAAAGACAAGAAAGATGGTTCTGATGATGACAAGAAGAAGAAGTATCACAAGCATCGAGAGATTTCTTCCTCGAAATCACATTCCTCTCATCGACAGAATTCACACCGAGCCAAAGCCTATCTGGGTAAAGAGATGAACTCTGAAGATGAAGCTTCCGGTTCTGAAGAAGGATCAAAGTCAAGATCAGGTTCTGGTTCTGGTTCTGAATCTGATGGTGTTGCTGGGATAGCATTCGCCTCAAACAAGAATTCAAGTTCATTCTTCTCCAACCAGAGCAGTGAAGATGAATCTCCAGCTTACTGCTTCATGGCCAAGGCTAAGGTATCTTCATCTAAGAAATCCTATGATACCTCTGATGGATCTGCTTATGAAAGTAACTCTAGGATAAGTTATGCTAAACTTGCCAAAATTGCTTCTATTCAACAAGATGAGCTAGATTCTTTAAGTGAAACTATTCAAAAATCTGAGACTTTGTTGATCGATGAGATTGAGAAGGGTCAAACTTTGACGAATGAGCATACTTCTCTGAAAGAAAAGTATGATGAACTTTCCTCTCGGCATGATCTTCTCTCAGTGGACTACGAGAAGCTAACCTATGAATTACTTCAAGGGAAAATGGCTCTCGAGAAACTGAGAGAGGCTAATGAAGAGTTGGAAAGTGTCAATCTCACGCTCATGGCTCAACAAGGCTCAGAAACTAAAAATGAATCTACTTCACCTTGCTTGACTTGTTTGGAACGAAGTAAAATTGACTCTATTTCCGAGAGATCGAAAGGAAAGCAACCTATTGTTATTGATGATGCTAACCCCTCGAACGAGGAAACCATTACCGAGGAACTCCTCAGGTTGAAAAATTTATTTGAAACAGGTATGTTCAAAAGTGTGCAGAGACACCAGTACTTATGTGATATCCTACGAAAGGCTCTTCTTCACAGAAATCCCCGAAACGAAGGAGTTGGCTTCGAAAGGAAAATCAATTCTGATGGAACCTACTGGGAACCCGAGCAGTATCCTAAGACTGTCTGGGTTCTTGCGAAAGAAAAGCCCATTGATATTGCTAACCTTTCAGGTTTCAGTTGCAAAATTGACAAAGCTATTGTTGATGAATCACTTGATTCTGACTACAAGCTTGTCAATGATCAGGAAGGAAAAGTGTCAGCTGAATTCGTTGGTACTCCTCCGAAGAATGGTTTCTATAAGCGACAGATTTGGGTTCGAAAATCTCTCGTAGAAAAACTGCCCCCTAATCATTCTATGCAGGGAACATCCTCGGTACCACCGAATCACTACTATTCTCTCGAGGATAGAAATGAACCCTTGGTGCCTGCTTCAAATGTTCCCCAGAAGGAATACTATCGTGTCGATAGAAATGTTTATCGTCATCGTAATGATAACACCAAAGTTGCTGTTACTCATCAGTACTCTAACCCCTCATCGAGGAATTATATTTATGGTGTGCTTGATGGTCCTGATCGACAATGCAATCCTGTTCGCTATAATTTTGCTGCCCCATCTTGCTCTACCATGCCTTCTAAGTCACCTGCTCGCTTGTGGGTGGTTAAGAAGAACTAATTCTTCTGCAGGGCTATGTCTCCGGTGGATCCGAATGGGTCATGGATAGTGGATGTACAAATCATATGACCGGAGACAAAGAGTTGTTCACCGAAGCAAATCTGTCTGAATCTTCACAGAAATACATTACCTTCGGTGACAAAAACAAACGAAAAGTACTTGGTTTGGGTAAGGTTGCAATATCGAAAGACAAGCATATTGATAAGGTTTTGCTTGTACAATCTCTAGGATATAATCTTATGTCTATATCGAAACTTTGTGATATGGGTATGCTTGTATTGTTTTCTGCGTCTCGTTGTGTTGTCTTTTCACAGGATGATTATTCCTTCGTGTTCGAAGGATATCGTAAGGGTGATCTTTACGTCGTTGATTTTTCTTCGGGACCTGCAGTGTCCACATGTTTGATGGCAAAAGCCACGTCTGGTTGGTTATGGCACCGAAGACTTGGTCATGCAGGGATGAAAAATCTTCAAACTCTTATCTCGAAGAAGAACATCGTTGGAATTGATAATGTGAAATTTGATAAAGATCGTCTATGCAGGGCCTGTGAAGCTGGAAAGATTGCCAAGAAACATCACTCAGCAAAAACCGTCATGACTACTACTCGTCCTCTTGAATTACTTCATATGGATTTATTCGGTCCTCAAAATTATGCTAGTCTTGGAGGTAACAAGTATGGTCTGGTTATTGTTGATGATTTCTCTCGATATACCTGGGTTTTCTTTCTTGATGACAAGAGCAAGGTTGTTGAAATTTTCAAAACCTTCGCAAAGAGAGCTCAAACTGAATATGAATTATCTCTCAAGCATATCAGAAGTGATAATGGTACAGAATTCAAAAATACTCATATCGAAGAATTTCTTGATGAATATGGCTTTACTCATGAATTCTCGGCTGCTTATACACCGCAACAAAATGGTGTGGTCGAGAGAAAGAATCGAACACTTATTGAAATGGCCAGAACAATGCTCGCTGAATACAAGACACCTATCAGGTTCTGGGCTGAAGCTATCAACACTGCATGTCATATCATCAACAAGGTTTATCTGCACAAATTTCTGAAGAAAACTTCACATGAACTCATCACTGGTAAAAATCCCAATGTGTCTTATCTCATGGTTTTTGGTGCTGCATGTTACATCAGAGATATTAATCACAGCTCCAAGTTTGCCCCAAAGGCACACGAAGGTTTTCTCCTAGGTTATGGTTCAAATTCTCACACTTACAGAGTTTACAACTCACATCTTGGCAAAGTTGTAGAAACTGTAAATGTTCGATTTGATGAATCTAACGGCTCTCAAAAGGAGCAATTACCTCTTAACCTGGATGAACCACCATTGGATGAAGTTATCAGGTACATGGCTATTGGAGATATTCGACCTGTCGATGGGAATGCACATCAAGCAAACAGGGATGATGATGGTCCAATGTTCCCACACATAGCCCGGGGCGCTGGAGATCAACATCCTGAAGAAATTGATGCACAGGTCGAAGGAGAACGCATAAACGAAGGACAAGCTCATCCCGAAGGAGAAGCTGATCCCGAAGATCAACCTGATCCACAAGATGAAGAAATTTTTCCTCGCGTTCGAAGAAGAGTGGATGTCGACTCAATTCTCGAAGAGATTCGTTTACCAGGTCGACCCACCACTCGTTCTCGTACTCGATTAGCTAACTTCTGTGGAAATTTTTCGTTTGTATCCATGCTAGAACCATCAAAATTCGATGAAGCCATGAAGGACTCAGACTGGATGACTGCTATGCTCGAAGAACTTAACCAGTTCGAGAGAAATAAAGTCTGGTCCCTTGTCGATAGACCTGATCCCACAAAGCATAATATCATTGGTACGAAGTGGATCTTTCCCAACAAGCAAGATGAAGATGGCATAGTGGTAAGGAATAAAGCTCGATTGGTTGCTCAAGGATACACCCAAATCGAAGGTATTGATTTTGGTGAGACTTATGCCCCAGTTGCTCGTCTTGAATCCATTCGTGTCATGCTTGCTTTTGCCAATTACAATGGTATATTGCTATATCAAATGGATGTCAAAAATGCATTTCTTAACGGTGAAATCGAAGAAGAAGTGTATGTTATGCAGCCACCAGGTTTTGAAGACCCGAAGAATCCTGATAAGGTGTACAGATTGCACAAGGCCCTATATGGGTTAAAGCAAGCACCTCGTGCTTGGTATGAAACACTGAAGGATTTTCTTCTAAAGAAGGGCTTCAAACCAGGAACAACCGATCCGACTCTTTTTACTCGTGCATACAAAAATGACCTTTTTGTGTGTCAAATTTATGTCGATGATATTATTTTTGGCTGTACTAACCCTGATATTAGCGAAGAATTTGCTCGCATGATGTCGAAGAAATATGAAATGTCAATGATGGGAGAATTGAAGTTCTTTCTCAGACTTCAAATCCGTCAACAGAAAAATGGTACTTTCATTTCTCAAGAGAAGTATCTCAGAGATTGCCTGAAGAAGTTTGATCTTGTCAGTTGCAAAACTATCAAGACTCCAATGCCTACGAATGTTCATCTAGATGCAGATGAGAATGGAAAACCTTTCGATCAGAAGAAATATCGCTCGATGATCGGTTCGCTTCTTTACCTTTGTGCATCTAGACCTGACATTATGCTATCAGTTTGTATGTGTGCTCGTTTTTAGGCAAATCCGAAGGAATCTCATCATATTGCTGTCAAGCTAATCCTTCGATATCTGGCTCACACACCAACCTTGGGTCTTTGGTATCCCAAGGGTGCACAGTTTGATCTCGTTGGTTACTCTGATTCCGACTGGGCTGGTGATCGAGTCGACAGGAAATCTACCTCAGGCACATGTCATTTTCTCGATAGATCTCTTGTCTGTTGGGCTTCGAAGAAACATAATTGTGTATCTATTTCTACGGCTGAAGCCGAGTATATTGCTGCCGGTTCATGCTGTACTCAGATTCTGTGGCTCAAGCAAACGCTGAAAGACTATGGTATTCTTGTGAAGAAAATTCCATTGCTCTGTGATAACGAGAGTGCTATCAAAATTGCCCATAATCCAGTGCAACACTCTCGAACGAAGCATATTGATATTCGTCATCATTTTCTGCGAGATCACGTTCAGCGAGAAGATATTGTTATCAGTCATGTTCGCACCGAAGATCAATTGGCTGATATATTCACAAAGCCCTTGGATGAAAAGAGGTTCTGTACACTGAGGTGTGAGTTGAACATCTTAGACTCACGCAATGTGCTGTAAGATCATAACCATCGGTACTATGTATCATTAGTTTTCATTGTTAATTGCTTACGTTAATTTTCTATCGTGTTTCTTTTTCGTTTATTTTTTTTGTTCGTTTGGTGTTGTCCTATACACTTATCAGTCCGAGTCTTATCGCTGTTTTTCCCTCGGATTGACTAAGTATCGGACCGTGTTTTCCCTCTATTCTATCTCTACCTATTCCGTGCTTTTCTCTCGTGAACATGTACATATTGTACTCAATCAAGATTCCCTTCGAATGTCATTGATTCCGAAGGAAAATTTATCGAAGTTTTATCTTCTTTTATACTCGATGTTCGATGAGTTTGGTCTCGGACGTGGAGCAACTATCTTTCGGTTCGTTGGGATTTCCCGCAATTACCGCCACAAAATAGGTCTGTTGAATGCGGAGAGACGCGAAATCTGCGCCATTGGATCAGATCTGACAGCTCGTTCAGACCCCCCTTATAAATACTGATCCACCCCACCGGCTTAGACATCGCTATTCCGTCGACTTCGTCTCTTCGCCTCCAGAAGCTCTCTCTCGCACGCCGCCGTGCTGCCTCGTCGCCGTCGACTCCCTCGCCGCTTAGCTGCCGGAAGGAAGCCGCCGGAGACGTTCCCGTCGACAAAGATCTTCATCTGCGTCGCCGTAGTCGCCTCACATCACCAAGTTAGGGTATGTGTGGCTCTGGATTCGATTCTATCTCATCTGTTCATCGTTTCCAGTTTCTGTGTTGATTTTCTGTGATTTCTTTTAGGACTGTTTGATCCGATTGGATCTTTGAAACTTGGGAAATCTGTTTGTAGCCTTTTCTGTCGATTCCCCATCTGACCTTGGTAAGAAATCACTCGGATTGTCTCACTTAGGCAATTCCTTCAGTATCGTATCGATAGACTTATACTTGTGCGATTAATTCATACAAGTTCTTCGTTAGATTTCCACCCGATGAAAATCTAGCCTAGCACTTTCATGAAAACTTGCGATAAGACAAATCTCTCGATATGATTGCTGCTTTCAAGATGTTTTTCCTCGTAATTGCTGGTACTTGTTCACAACTTCCCTGTATTCCCTCGTACCTTCCTTTTTCGCAGGAAAATGTCTGGCAACGAAGGAAATATTAGAGCACCCAAGCGTGTGGGAGGCAGAACTAGAATCACCAACAATTCTGAAGGTTTATCTGAGGATTTGATCATAGAGAAGAACTTGAGGACTCCTTCAGGATCTGAAGATGAACGTACGAGAGAAAATCGTCTGCAAGAGATACGAAGGCTTCAAGCTCTTCGGTGGTATGAGTACAAGTCTCTTATGCCACGCTGGGAGAGGCTGTTTGCTATGAAAAATCCTTGGTCTGATGTCAAATCGTTAAGGCCGAAGTGGACGAAGGATAATCGACCACCTCCTACTGCTGATGCTCACCCTACAGCTCTCAAAACACCTGATGATTTTAAAGAGCTTGTTGAAGCTCGAGAAGCTCGAGCACAGAAGAGAAAAGAAGCCAAAGCACGAAAGGAAGCTGCTGCTGCTGAAGGTACCGTAGAAGTTGGCCCGAGTGCCAAATCAAAGGGTGGCAAGAAGTCAGCCAAGCGACAGAAAAAGGTTGTAATTGTATCACCTCCTGATGCAAGCTCCGAAGGAGAAGCTAACTCAGATGATCAAGACCCTGGTACTGAGGCTGATGTCGAGGACATACCTCTGAAGAAAAAGCCGAGCAGTAAAGGCATAAGGATCCAGGAGCCAGCTCCACAGGCTCCTCGAGGAAATATTGACTTGACAAATTTGGTCACTGATCCGCCCATTTCTTCTGCTCCACCTGTTCCTGTTCGCCAACCAAAACCTTCGGTCACAACGTAGGGAAAGCAAGCTCAAGTTTCTGAGGATGAAGAAACTCTTGTTCAACGTAAAGAAAGGCTGGCAAAACAAAAGGAACAAGAGGCAAAAGACTTGATTAATTCCAAACTCCTGAACTTTCACTGTCAGCCCGAGCATAAAAAGGCTCTGGTTGCTCAACAACTTGGTATTCTCCATTTGGTCAGTGAAAAATATCGACGCCAGATTTCTGAAGGCACTATACCTACAAACCCGAAGGAAAAGGTTGTAGCCCCAAGTGCTGCGAAGAAGAATGCTGAGGCCCCTAGTGCCTCGAAGGATAAAGCAGTGGTCTCAAAACCCATTACTGCTTCCAAGGCCACCAAGGAAGCCGAAAAGAAAGCCAAGGAGGCTAGACAGAAGGTGCAAGCTGCTCCAGTTCCTCGAACTGCCCCAGCTCCTGCTCCTATTGCACCAATTGGTTCCGGACCTCGTGCCGATGAAGAGAGCTCTAACGAAGGAGAATCAAATGCAAATGCTCCATGGGATGCTGCACATATTTCACACATTCTCTGGAAGATGGCTACCACTCCGAGCAGAGTCACTGCCGAGGACGATGTTCCTGCTGAAATCCAAGAGCATGTTGCTCGATACATGATTCGCTGGGAAGATTATATCACCCAGAATAAAAAGGATAAGGAACAAGTGAGGTTTTACACCAGGCAACTTCAAGAAGAAACCGAGGACGCTGAGTCCCGAACATTTTTCAGATCCAAGATTGCTTCGGCTGAAGCCTCCAGGAGGGCTCAGAAAGAAAATTTAACTGCTGTGTTTGACAAGGTTAAACAAGTTGTGTCTGCTGTTTGCAAAGAGCATAATGATGCCTTGTTCCATAGACAATCTCGAAAGAGAAAGTCTGCTGCCCCAACTTCTGTGCGTGGGACGCCAGAAATCGAGAAAACCACCAAGAAGTCCAAGACCACCGAGGTCGTTGCTGCCACATCACGACAAGAAACTGAACCAAACCCCACCCGCAAGAAAACACCATCACCTCCTCGACAAACAACTCCACCCCCTCACCAAGCCACTCCTCCACCCCGACAACAAACACCACCACCTCCACCCCGTCAACCCTCACCACCTCCAAACACACCATCACCACCTCACGTCATTCCCTCGACCACCCCAGTCATCGAAACCCAAGTCCATGCAGAGACCGAGCAAGTTGCTCAGGTCGAGCAAGTAATACAAGTCCCCATTTCATCTGCCCAGAAAGATTATTCTTCTGCCCAGACTCTACATGAAGGAGAAGGTGCTGATGTTGACATCACGACAGTTTCTTCTCGACAGGACCCTGTCGAAGGCAATTGTTCTGGAGATGATAGTTCAAGTGATAATTCTTCCTCCTCCGCTTCAAGTTTCTCGAACGAAGAAATGGTTGATGCTTTTTCACAACTAGATGAAGACTTGGACGCCATGGAAAATGAAGAGGCCGCACAAAATGCTCAAACCGACGAAGGATATGTCGTCGTAGCTCAAGCCGAGGAGAATGCTCCTGCAGTCATTCCGACTCAGGATATCGTAAACATTCCATCATCCATCACTCGACCTGCTGAACCTGTATTCCAGATGCCAGATAATGCTGCTGAAGTTTTTCCAGTTGATGAGCTGCTTCACTCTGCTCATCCGAGAGAAATGCTTCCTCTGTTTCGCTCAGATGTTCCTCGTGGAGGTCCTATCTTCAAAAGACGCGAACACAAACCTTTTTTTCTTCGGTACCAATCCCTACGAGAAGCCCAGAAGTGCATATTCTCTTCGGTTTTGGACCCAAGAACAAGCTATCTACTATACTCGTGTGCTGTACAACAAGGCAAGAGTTTTCCAGCATCAATACCTTGATATGCCTTCGGTGTACTCCACTACTTGTTTCGAGAATGTTGCCGAAACAATTGATAGTCTGCATGCTCACAAGATGTTTGCTCTCGATTGTGGTTACAATCCCGAGCTTATCAAGCAGTTTTATGCAACGCTTTATGTCTCTGGAGATCCGGAGAACTCGAAGACATGGAAATTTGATTATATGATTCAAGGCCAAGTCTTTCATATGATATTCGATCAATTTCTGGCCATCATCAATTTACCTCGTTTCGAAGGATTACCTCACAAGCTCCATGACTTACCTGCTGCAACTCCAGCTGAATTCTCTACGCTTATGGATCCAGATGTCGTAGGAGATCACTACCCCACTGAGCCAAAGCCACGACACTTGGTATTTGAAGCAAAGGCATGGTTTTATATTCTATCGAAGACTTTGATGCCAATGCTCGATGTGCACGATGATTTTCCTATTCCAAATGATGTGCAACTTGCTCTGTTGAAGTTAGTCCACGGTCATCCCTTCGACTTTGAAGACTACTTCCTCAGAACTTTGGTATCTTGTGCTGATGACCACAATTCTCACAAGCCATATGCACCATGGCTGATGGCAATCTGCAATTACTCTCGGGACGTGCCATTTCCCGTGTCCATTTACCCGAAAATTTTCACTCCTCCTGTTCGTGAAGTATTGCAGGTTGTTGCTCGACCCAACGATCCTTTTGCTGAGCACACTGGCATCCGCGCCCACTTAACAGAGCGAAATATTCGCTCGAAGTTTATAAAGCCAGTGCATCATATGGAAGTTTCTCTTCGGTCCCAGCAAATGCTTCAACATCACATTGATCAAGATTTCATTCAGAAGCAAGCTATGATGGACGAGATCAATCACCTACGTAACATTACCATGAACAATAATCAGATGCTGCGTGAATGCCTTCGCCGTGATTGGAAAGGTCTAAGGAATTTCAATTCCCTCGGTCAACTTCAACGATGCGGGTTCGAAGAATATCCTCCCCATCTGAACAGAAATTGGACAAATGATGATCGAGTGGACCGCCCGGATCCCAATATCCCTCGTCTGCCGAAGAACAGAGATGTGCTCAATGTCGACGACTATTATCACATCACTATGGACACCCTCTCCTCCGACTCCGAGAAAGAAGAAGCCCCTCCTCAACGTCAACCAAGAGTTTACTCGCCACATCCTCGAAGCCCCCGGACTCCGCCAGAATCGCAGCTGGAATCTTCTGGAGATCAGCACTCCTTCCGCACGAAGATCACTCCTCCCGGCGCTCGTCCGATTCGTCGTGCTCCAACGCTTGCCGAATCTTCTCGTCGTCGCCGGAGCCAGCCTCGCGAGTAGGGATTTCTCTCGACCCTATCCTCTCGAATTTTTGTACGTTGTGACAAAAAGGGGGAGATGTAGTGGCATCGAAGAAATTAGTTTGCCTACGGGGTTTAGGGCTTTGCTTTTCATTCGATAAACTTTTGATTTTGAGGTTTCTGAGTAGTTTCAACAAACTCTCGATTTATATTCGATCTGGTTGTAACTAACTCTAAGTAGGACTGTGAACTGCTAATCTTTTCGTAAGATATCTATCTGCTGCTTGCAATACTTAACCTTTTTGCAGGAAGTTATCTATCCCATAAGTTCACAGGTCATTCGAGGAGATTGCATATTTCTCTTTGGACACTATTTGGAATGCAATTTCACTCGCTAAGATTATTGATATTTTTCCCTCGGTTCTACTTGTCAAATATGCACTTCACAGGAAATCTTTATCTTACGTGCATACATAAAGGGGGAGTTCTTCATCAATCCTTAGCACTGGTTTATCATCGAAAACTCAAACTTTTTCAAATTATTTATCGATGCCTGTTTTTTCAACAATCGTCCTAAAAGGGGGAGATTGTAAGAGCAAGTTTTGCCCCCGAAGGTTTTGGACATTGTTGGACAAAGCAGAAGTGGAACTAATATTGTTTTCGAGTATAAACAGATACTTAGGTTCCGAGAGAATGGAGTTTGTATTTAGAAGGTCGAAGGACAACTCGCTGCGGTGAAATTGCAGATATCTACCGAAACCTTTGAAGGAAGTCGACCCCTAAAAATGTCGTGGAAGGAGATGTTTCTCTCGAGCAAAAGCGCAACGAGGAGAACGCTGAAGCTGGTCGAAGACTTAGTCTTTTTTGCTAGTTTCTCTTTATTTCTTGAGTCGTAGGAAAAACCGTGCTATTAAGAGGGGTTTGCTAGTTGAGATCTTTGTCGAAGTGAATTTTCTCTGCTCAACCAAAACCCTCAAAAGCCTACCGAGAGAAATCTTACCGAGTCGAGCGAATAGCTCGAAGGCAAAGTCATCGCACTTGGTGCCTTCGAGGGAGAACTCGTTCGGTGAGTCAGCTTACTTGTTCCTCAAGTAATGTTGCGCAGTGATTGGAATCCGACCGTTGTGGACACGCGTCAAGCGGTTGCATCGGGTCACTTCAGTCATTTTACCCATCGGGATCGCCAACTATAAATACCCCGCACCTACCCGCCATTTCGGGTTGGCTGCTCCACTGAAGATTCTAAGACAGAAGTCTGTGAGCATCCCAAGAGGGATTCATCGAGAGAAAAACAAATCCCAAGTCTGAGCTGAGTTGAGCAATTCACTATGACTTAGGTCGAGATTAGCCGATCTTTTTATCTTGGAGAACTGCAAGTCTCCTAGACGGTTAGGCGTCGCCTGTCAAGCAGTCGAAGAGTAATTGTCACTGCTGAAGGAAGTTTGTAAAGGATTCGGAGATGTCCTGAATCATCTACCACGAGTGAAAACTGGACAAGCTCGAGGAGTTTGTTGCAGTGGAGAATAGGACGGAGAGAGTTTTGCTCCAGGTGTTCAATCACCAGTCCCTCCAACCAGACGTAGCACTTTGCAGAGTGTGAACTGGTTTACCAAACATCGATGTGTGAGGCTCGTTTTCCTTCTAGCATTTACTTCAAGTATTTACTCGTAGCCTGTTTGCCTTTGATGTTTTCCTTCGCTCCCAATCCTTTCGAGTCTTACATTACATTCGATACTGTATTTCCTTCGAGATGTCATTAGTCCTATGCTGTTTGCATGATTTCCTTCTAAGTTCCTTAGAATTTTTAGAAGTGATCATTCACCCCCTCCCCCTCTGGTCATTCTTGAGCTTTCAGGTGCGGAGGTAGTTCAATTTGGTAGGCAACTTCTCCACGTTTACCAATAATGCGGAAAGGTCCGATGTAATGTGGGGCCAACTTGCCTTTGATACCGAAATGTTGGGTTCCCTTCAGAGGAGTAACCCGAAGGTAAGCTTTCTCATCCAGATTGTAGCTCTCTTGCCTATGATGACGATCATAGTAGCTTTTCTGACGAGACTGGGTTGCTTTCAATTGATCACGAACAATGCGAACTTGCTCTTCTGCTTCCTTGATCATATCCGGTCCAAAGAATTGTCTTTCACCGGTTTCTGACCAGTTTAAAGGTGTTCGACATCGTCGTCCATATAGGAGTTCAAAAGGAGCCATGTTCAGACTAGATTGAAAACTATTGTTATAAGCAAATTCGGCGAATGGAAGAGACTTCTCCCAATTCTTTCCGAATGAGATAACACAAGCTCTGAGCATGTCTTCAAGAATTTGGTTAACCCTTTCGACTTGACCGCTAGACTGAGGATGGAAAGCCGTACTAAAGGAGAGATGAGTTCCCATAGCATTCTGAAAGCTTCCCCAAAATCTAGAGGTGAAAAGGCTACCGCGATCAGAATTGATTTCCAAAGGAACACCATGAAGGGATAGAATTCTAGAGATGTACAAGTCCGCTAACTGGCTAGCAGTTATAGACTCGCGAACCGGAAGGAAGTGAGCAACTTTGGAAAGCCTATCTATGACAACGAAGATGGCATTGTTTCCTTTCTGGGTTCTTGGAAAGCCGGTGATGAAGTCCATACCGACTTTGTCCCATTTCCACTCGGGAATAGACAATGGTTGAAGTGTACCAGCAGGTCTTTGATGTTCTGCCTTAATGCGACGACAAACATCACATTCGGCAACAAATTGAGCAATGTCTCTCTTCATCCTAGTCCACCAAAATCTCTGGTGTAGATCTCGGTACATTTTTGTGCTACCGGGATGAATTGAGAGGGGTGTGTCATGGGCTTCCTTGAGGATGAGTTGCCTTAATTCCTTATTCTTAGGTACTACCAAACGATTTTCAAAGAATACCGTTCCCTTGCTATCTGTGGAGAAACATTTAGCAACTCCGCTAGCAATGTTCTCCTTGATCCAGCGAACACTTCGTGCACGCCTTTGGGCAACTATGATTTGATCCTCAAGAGTTGGTTTCGCCACCAAGGTAGAAAGATAGCCATGAGGAACAATCTCAAGATTGAGCTTGCGAAAGTCCTCATGAAGAAGTGGTTGATACTGTTGTAACATGAGGTTGTTACAATACGACTTACGACTTAGTGCATCAGCCATGACATTGGCTTTGCCTGGGGTGTAAGAAATTCCTACGTCGTAATCTTTTATCAAATCAATCCAGCGTCTTTGCCTGAGGTTAAGATCTGGCTGGGTGAAAATATACTTGAGGCTTTGGTGATCGGAATAAATCTCGCAACGGTTACCAAGGAGGTAATGTCGCCAAGTTGTTAGGGCATGAACTACGGCAGCGAGTTCAAGGTCATGGGTAGGATAGTTCTTATCATGTGGCCGCAACTGGCGTGAAGCATAAGCTACCACATGTCGATCTTGCAGAAGTATGCATCCTAACCCTTGCCGTGATGCATCACAATAGATCTCGAAATCCTTTTTAGTGTCTGGAGGTGCAAGTACGGGTGCAGAAGTCAATCTTCTTTTTAGCTCTTGAAAGCTTTCCTCGCACTTGGTAGTCCATAGGAATTTCTTATCTTTCTTGAGGAGTTCAGTTAGAGGCTTTGCAACTTTAGAAAAGTTCTCGACGAAGCGTCGGCAATAGCTGGCTAGGCCAAGAAAACTCCTAACTTGCTTAACCGATTCAGGTGGGGTCCAGTCAAGGACGGCCTGAACTCTCTCGGGATTCACAGCAATGCCTTTTGCAGAAATCACGTGGCCTAAGTAGGTCACTTCTGGTAGCCAGAATTCACACTTGGAGAATTTAGCATACAGGCGATGCTCTCTAAGTTTCATCAATACCAGCCTTAGGTGTTCGGCATGTTCTTCTTCGTTCTTCGAGTATATAAGGATGTCATCGAGGTAAACCACGACGAACTGGTCCAAATACTCCATGAAGATCGAGTTCATCATGCGTGAGAAAGTGGCGGGGGCATTGGTTAAACCAAAGGACATGACGGTGTACTCGTAAAGACCATAACGAGTAGTAAAAGCCGTTTTGGGAATGTCCTCGTTTCGGATCTTGATTTGATGATAACCTAATCTCAAATCCATCTTGGAGAAGACAGAGGATCCTGCAAGTTGATCATAAAGATCATTGATCCTGGGCAGTGGGTACTTGTTCTTTATCGTCGCTAAATTTAGCGGGCGATAGTCTACGCACATCCTTTCTGTTCCATCTTTCTTTGTTACGAACAGAACGGGGCAACCCCATGGCGATGAGCTAGGGCGGATGAAGCCTTTCTCCAACAAAGCTTCCAGTTGGGTTTTAAGCTCAGCTAACTCACGTGGGGCCATTTTGTATGGGCGTCTAGAAATTGGTGCGGTTCCTGGGGCAAGATCCACTATAAACTCTACACATCTGTCGGGTGGCATGCCCGGCAGCTCTTCAGGAAAGACATCCGGGAAGTCACGAACCACCGGAATATCTTCAAGTTCGGGAAGGGGAAGTACATTCAAGGAATGCACTTGGGTTCTTGTTCTGGGTGAGGTATAGTTGACTGTTTTGCCTGAAGGGTGGGTGAGTTTCACGGATTTGCCTTTGCAATCCAGGTAGGCATTCTGTCTTGATAGCCAATCCATGCCAAGGATGACATCAATGTCTGAAGACTTGAGGGCTATGAGTGAAGCAAGGAATACTAAACCCTCAATTGAAATTTGATTACCATGGCTTACTCTATTAGTTTGCCATCTTGAACCTGGAGTTTGAATAATCATTGGGGTGGACAATTCAACAAAAGATAACTCATGACGAAGTGCATAACTTTCCGACATGAATGAATGAGATGCTCCTGGGTCGAAAAGAACAGAAGTAGGAACATAATTGACTGGGAGCGTACCAAGAATGACGTCAGTGGTGTCTTCAGTCTCTTCGGCGGCGATCTGGTTCACACGTCCACGAGTGGCGGGAGGAGCGGGTTTGGCGGTGTAGACCTTCTGGGGTGGCTTGCCACGACCATTGTTGTTGTTGCCTCCGGCACGTGGTGGAACATTCTGATGCTGGAGCTGGTTCTGGGGACACTCACGAGAATAGTGGCCTGCCTGACCACATTTGTAACAGGCTCCGAAAACAGTGAGTGGAGCTGGGTTGTTTGGTGGAGCTGGGTGGAACTGGGTTGGTGGACGAGGCGCCACATAGGATGGCCTCGGTGGGTTGTTCTGGCGGATCATGCTGTTTGGGATCTAGATCTTGCGCTTCTGGGAGCCAGAACTGGATGAACTGTCATCTCTTGGGTGTTTGCGGAAGTCGTTGGGGGTGTTCATGTCCTCTGCCTTGATGGCCTTGTTGACAAGGACCTGGAATGAGGCAAAGTCATGTAGGTTGAGCTCACGATGGAGTCCAGTGTTGAGGCCACGACGGAACCTCTCTTGCTTCTTGGAGTCGGTGGAGACTTCCTCGGTAGCATAACGAGCAAGTCGGTTGAACTCACGACTAAACTCGTCAACGGTTCTTCTGCCTTGGGTGAGGTTGCAGAACTCCTCACGCTTGCGGTCCATAAGACCCTTGGGAATGTGGTGCTCACGGAAGGTGCAGAATTCCTCCCAAGATGCAGGCAGTCCAACGGGACGCATATTCAGAAAGTTCTCCCACCAAGAGCTAGCTGCACCTTCAAGGTGATAGGTGGCATAGCTGACCTTGTCGCCATTTGCAACACGGCCTGCTTGGAGCTTCCTTTCAATGCTGCGAAGCCAGTCATCAGCGTCAAGGGGCTCGGTGGAGTAACTGAAAACCGGGGGATGAAGTCAGATGAAGTCGTTCAGGGACACCAACTCATTGCGCTGCTGAGTGGTGTTGCGAGCAATGACTTCCAACAGATGGTGAGAGTCTCGGCGGTTCCTCTCGACCTCCATCAGAACCTGAGCCATCGTGGGTGGGGGTGGAAGGTTGCCTTCCTCCTGGTCATTCCCACGACCTTGGTTACGACCAACCTGGCCACGGGTTCCTTGAGACATCCTGAAGGTGAAAACCAAAGTCAAACAGAGTTGATTGGGAGAGTCTAAACAAGGTATTGAAGTACTGGAAGGATTACAGAGCAAAGGAAGTAATCATCTTGACAACATGGTGATAAAGCATACAAGCCATATATTCACAAGCTGTCATACAAACCATACATCGTTTTAGTACAAGCACCAAGCTAATACAAACGTGATGAAGATGATACATCCTTCAGAGGCACTCTGACTTCCTATACATTATTTATCTAAGCCTCTGGAACTTAGATACCTTGCATACAATATACTAAGATACTACTACCTCATCACTAAGTAAGACCACAGGAAGTCTCACTCATCTCCATCTCCATAGTAGTCCTCATAAAAGTTACCCGCGTATCCCGGTAGCTGGAGGTGACCATCGGAAAACATGGAGGCTTGTGGACCCTGATATCCATTTGGGCAAGGATGGGGCCTAGGTCCAGCGTAGGGTGGAAGCAAAGGACCACGGGGTGGAAAAATGCCTCCAATCTCGGGCCAAGCAACTCGAGAAGGCATCTGAGTCCTCACTGGGTAGATAGCATCATGCTCAACTGATCCAACGCTCACAAAGGGTGCCAAAAGTGTCAGTGCTCGATACTGACAAACACGGGTGGCGTGGAGCTCGAAACGGAGAGCGCGTGTATCACGATCTCGATCACTAGGAAACCTAGCAGTCACCTGGAGTGCTGGATCCTCTGCAGAGTGATCTGAGTAGAGTCCGGTGTAATATCCCTCTTCTCCTGGAAGTGCAGCAGGGATATAGCGGAAAGAGGTCTCTCTCAGCAAAGTGTGCTCCTCTCTCAGCAGTGTCATACATGAGTATGCAGCATCCTGCACAGCCATGTTCTCGGTAACGCCAATGCCATGTCCAAAGTGGATAGGCTGAGTGACTCCAACGTGGTGCGGATAGATCCGGACAATGCAGTGGAACTGCGTCTGGTTGAAGTCGTGAAACTGCTCCTCGACGGTGTACTTAGGGTACCATCGATATCCCACATAGGACATCATCTCGATCAACTTGGCGGGATGGCCACGCACACCGAGGCACCTGGTCAAACGAACAATCTGTCGAGGGGGAAGATCTGCCATCTGAAACAGAAAGGAGTTTGCAAATGCATCAGATTATGAGATAAACCTGGAATGACTCGGACAGCATAACGGCTGTAATTGCAAGAAAAAGACAATTTCTTACAACATGGAAACAGCACTTACATACCATGTAATAAGTCAGGGAGCATAACCACTCTAACAAACCGATCACAACTTTCCTACGGCTACAAGGAAGCAAACAACGAGATGTTCTAATCAGACAGAGGAGAGCCTAGTCCTATCTTCCCGTAGAATAAGATGAGGGTGACTCAGAACTCAGAACGAAGGGGTAAGGAGAAAAAAGAAGCCTTACGTTGTTCCCTTATATATCTAGAGTAACTATATAACTATAGCAAGCTAGACTCAACTTCGGCCAAGGCTACTAGTCCTACAGTCAGTCCTGCTCTGATACCAAGTCTGTCGGGACCCGGGGTTAGCGTATGCAAGTACAGCTAAGACATAGTCATATGGAGAGCCGAGAACCGTACCCACTTGTCTAAGCAGACAAGGCCAAGCACAGAACGTTCTCGGAAAGCATCGTACGTGAGGGGCATCCCATCCAGGCCGGATGATCAACTGAGATGGGTCCTCATCGTCCGCACACAAGTCTAATGATATGGGTGGTGAACTTCCATATTCAAAGACAAGTCACCTCAACCATACTATCGACTATCTCAAAACTCTTAAATAGACTTACTCCAGCCCGATCACTTAGTCGGGGTCTAGGGCGGGCTCGATCATACCACAAAGTGTGCACGAGACGGAGTCTCGAGCAATCGCATCGCGATGCCCCAAGCTGTGCACATCTAAGGGCCACTTGGTGTATGAAAGACCGCCAGCCAAAACAAAACTAAGGTCTCAAAAACCCATACAAAGACATGCATGTTATAAACATACACGCAGCACACATGCCTTGTATGAACAGCAGGTACCATTGCAATTCTCTACGAAGTGTACAATTTTATTGATAACTGTTATAGAGTGCAAACAGAGATCACAAACATGTGATCCAACATTACGACACAAACGGAAGAAAATTATGTCTGAGTACAGACAAGTTTAACAAATGGCTTAAGAAGCCTTATTTAAACACAAGCCCTCCACGAGGGAACCAGTCGTCTGACTGGGACTAGACTAGCTTGATCTTCAGTCGTCCAGCTCGATGAAGAAGCCACCTTCGGGGTCAGTGGGTTCATCTAAAACATAGATTAAGAAAACATGAGTACAAAGTCGTACTCAGCAAGACTTACATAGGAGCTATACTACTCATGCATATGTATCAAGGTAAAGGTAGGTGGGGTCTCACTTGCAAAAGTGCCAGCTTTGACTTGGCTAATCCTGAACTACGAGTACCAGACTTTGGGTAAGAAGCGTACACGAGTCCACTACTTTCTCCAACCAATACACCACTATGGTGCCTTCCTCGACTTCCCCACGAGAAAGCACGCCATAGCACTCACACTTATCTTGGAGTGTTTTAGAAGTATCCGATTCAAGTTTTCTAATAGTCAAGCTAAGCTTTCCAAGCAGTCCATAACCGCGGACGCGACTATTCGAATAGTTTTGTTAACCCTGCAGGGGTGTACCGCTACACACACATGATCATCATTTACCGCCTTTGATCTCGACACCATTCAAGGGGTGCCAGCGAGGATGCTCACCACAACTGTTACCTCATAGCCGATCTAGTCCGAGAAAGCCGCCTACTTGGGTAGGCTACCACTATCGTGAACCCGGCCGGTTTACCGAAGTGGACCCAAGTGATGTGTGCGTGGTGCATAAGCCGGTCTCGGATGAGCCGTTCTCTCACTTAGCATCCAGGCCACAAGCCTACCAGAACTCCGAACTATTGCGACATTTGGACATCGAAAGGGATGAGTTAGTAAGTTGAGAGGGGTCAGTGAGCCCAATGTGTGGTTGTACTCTTCATCTTGGATCACCACACAAGAACTCGGACTTAGGGCGGTGTTCAACGAGACAACCGACCGTGTACTCCTACACAGCCTCTCATCGTTCACCTTGTATTAGGGTCGATTCACCAACACTTTTCTACCATCATGAACATGATCACTACCATCCCGACTCACATCACAGTAACAACATGGTATCATACTAAGCATGCAATAAGCGATAAACATTTGCAGGGGCCACATGATATCAAACAACTCCTACATTTGCTAGGATTGTGGTTTGCTTACTACTGTGACAAAATGATAGGTCATGCAAAGGAATGGGTTCATCTATGCGGTAGAAACGAATCATGGTGATCATCCTAAACAATGCATAAGCGAGACATGAGAGGGAAGTGGGATTTTATCGGCATGATCAATGGGGGTTTGCTTGCCTTGCTGCCGAGGTTCGGGTTCTAGGTCTTCAACGAAGGGGGCAGCCTCCTGTTCCGGTTCCACCTCTACTCGACAAACAACAAGCAAAGTAGCAAAGTAAATACAATGCACAATCACATGATGGAAGGTTGAAACTTGATGTATATGCTTTGATGTGTGAAGCAATTCCATTTAAATGGAGTATATTGCAAATTGAATTGCAAATTCAAACTCCACATTTGAATTCAACTTAACCAAGTTGCATGTGACATTGTTTGATCATTTGGAACCTTTTGTAAATGTGTATTATATGCCTCTGAAGTGTGGTTGAATTGTAGCATAATTCCATGGTTCAAGTTGCAAAATCATTTGAATTGAATTTGAATTAATTCCAAATAATTCAAATGACATATGCTACTGGTCCCATTTTAAAATCAACTCCAACATAGTTGAAAGTTGCATATTTGGAAAGATAATTTTCTCCTGATCATTTTTCATATATTATTTGTCCAATTTGGAGTTAATATGAATTTTCTATGAATTTCCAAAGTTTGGGGTATTTTTTGGAATTTCTTTAATTCAATTTGATTTTCTGGAAATTCATTTAATCGATTTATCGCGTCAGGCTGACGTCAAGCTGGCGTCAGGGGGGGGGCTGACAAGGGGGTCCCACCTGTCAGTGGCTGGATGATTTAATCCGCTGGGTTAATTCAATCCAGTGGCTTAATTAAGCCACTGGGCCCACTGGTCAGTGACCTAGGGGGTCATTAGTTGGGTGATTAACGGGGGGGGGGGGGGGGGGGTGGTTTGGGCTAACCCGCCGGTGGCTAAACGCCGGCGGCCTGGTCACGGCGGCGACTCGCCGGAATGGGCTAGGGGCCACGGGAGGCTACGGGGAGGACATCAACGGGCGCAGCAACTTCGTCCGCGTCGTCTGGAAGCATCAGGGGTTCACGGGGAGCTCTGAATCGACGGCGGCGACGACTCCGGCGGCAACAGAACGGTGGCGAGTTCGTACTTGTCGCTGCAGTGCACGGATTGAGTCGATTCGGGGCGCGTTCGAACGCTAGCACACGCAGGAGTCAAACGCGTGCACTGGGGCTTCACGACGGGCACTGGAGCGAGGAGAGCGACGACCATGGCGGCGAGGTGCTCGGGTTCCCATGGCGGATCCGGCTAGAGGAAGAAATCGAAGGGGGAAAAGGAGGGGTTTCGGTCTTGAGCTCACCAGGAACTCAGTAGCACAGACGGTTAGGTGAACGGTGGCGTGATGATGACGAATTCGTCGGAGAGTTCTTGCGGGTCCGACGGCGGCTCGAGTTCGATTCAGGTGGCTAGGAGGGCTCCGGGCTCGCCTTCTTCTGCAGGTCGATGAAGACGACGACGAGGAAGACGATGGACAAGCTCCGGGGGCTTCTCGGCGTCGATGGCTACGCGGGGGCTCAACGGCGCTCCGGCGTTCTTCTCGGGCGACGATGAATCAGGCGAGAGAGGAGGGGAGGGAGCTCGTGGAGGGGGGGAATGGACATGGCGTGCTCCAGGGCGTCTCCAGGTGCGAGAAGAGGCCACGGGGAGGCCTGGAAGCTCGAAGGCGTCGAGGTGGCGTCCACGGTTGGCTCGGTGGCATTCCACCGAGCAGCTTGGAGGCGCGGGGTGGGGAAGAAGACCTCGCTGCCCCTTTGGGCCGGGTGGGCTGGATGGGCCGGCTTCGCCTGGGCGTCTGGTAAGTCTTTCTGATCCCTTTTCTGTTTTTCTTTTCTGACATTTGTTCTGTTTAGCTAAATAAAATAGCTAAACATTTTATTAAATGCTGAAATTTTTTATGTGGCCCCATAACAATATAGACTAGCCACTTATAAAGTTTCAACATTTTTAAAATTCAACTGATTTGAATTTTAAATCAAATAGGGGTATTTGATTAATTCCAAGGCACTGTTTGAATATTTGAAAAATCTATGAGCATGGGGTGGGTCCCACATCACTTGAAATGTGATCACACTCATTTATAAGACTTTTCAAAAATCTAACATGAATTTTTGGAAAAGATTTTTGTCTGGCCTTTTGAATTAATTCATCTGGGGGGGGGTTCCTTCTCCCATTTTTCTTTTGATTTTGATTTCCAAGATTTCTTTCATGAATGCAAAGTGAAAATAGATCCTAGCACATTACCTTACGGAGGGTTCTGACACGGCACCCCCCCTTAGGCCGCGCCAGGGTTCATTACAAACCATGTTTGTGCCCAATCTGTCACTAGATCCTACCCCGTTCCACCGAAAACGGGTAGTTGCACCCTAATAATTAAAGACTGGAACCTTCGTAGCTAGGTGACATCGGATGTCTGCGAAGGGGGGGTCACACTTGGGAAATAGTTTCTGAATCTTTCAACATTCCACAACACTTTCATACATATTGTAGGGTCACATGCAAGGTTTGGAGGTATTCCTATGCCTAAGCTAGAGGTGTTCCCTATAAAACCCTACCGCGCGGGCCCGGATCGTCTACCTCCCTAGATGCTTGCAAGAGCAAAAAGGTTTGCTCCAGTGTGAAGATCTCTAGAAAGAGTACGACATTGATGAGCCAGTGAATAAAAGAGGTGGTTGTGGTGCTCAGCAGCCAAATATCACATTTGATGGTATGAAGATGGTTGCAGAATTTAAAACAACAAATAAGAAACTGATGAACAAGATCAACTCCCTGAACTAGTGGAGCGAAAGCAAATTCTCTCCGCTGATAGGGTATTTACATTCTACCTTTTCTCAATTTAGTACGTTCTAATATAGAATTTTCATTTAACCACATGGCTGACAATCATGTTTTGTTGGGGCAGGTCCTTAATGATCTACGGTTTCGGAGGTGAATGACCGCCGGAGCGCCGGAATCACTCGAAAACCTGCATATGTCCCTAACATATGTGTACAGGTGTGATGCAATGTTTGTAGATGGCATGTCCAGGTCATGTGTCTGACATTGTTCACAGACACGGGCTAACACTTAGTAAAATCCTGGATCTGTATGTCGAAACTCCCGGTACGGGTCAACCAGTGTGAATAATGTGGTCAAATAGGCCCAACCTTGGTTTTCCATTACATATGTGCTAAACAAGCATAGATAGAGACAAAAAACTCCATTTGTCAACCCTCGTACGGAGAAATCTATAGGGGTAGATCTGCTGGTCCCCCCGATCGTCTACCCCCCTAGATATTCTCCGGATGGGGGTAGCCGGGTGGACATTTGTCTTGGGTTGTGTTTGTTTTGGTCATAGGGTCATTACAAACCATGTTTGTGCCCAAGATGTCACTAGATCCTACCCCGTTCCACCGAAAACGGGTAGTTGCACCCTAATAATTAAAGACAGGAACCTTCGTAGCTAGGTGACATCGGTTGTCTGCGAAGGGGGGGTGTCAGACTTGGGAACTAGTTTCCGAATCTCTCAACATTCCACAACACTTTCATACATATTGTAGGGTCACATGCAAGGTTTGGAGGTATTGCGATGCCCTAAGCTATTGGTGTTTCCTATAAAACCCTACTGCTCGGGCCCGGATCGTCTACCTCCCTAGATGGTTGCAAGAGCAAAAAGGTTTGCTCCAGGGTGAAGATCTTGACCAAGAGCAGGACACGGATGGGAAGAAAAGAGGTGGTTTTGGTGCTCAGCAGCCAAATATCACAGTTGATGGTATGAATATGGTTGCAGAGTTTAAAACAATAAAGAAGAAAACTGATGAACAAGATCAACTCCCTGAACCAGTGGAGCGAAAGCAAATTCTCTCCCCTGAGAGGGTATTTACATTATATATTTTCTCAATTTAGTACGTTCTAATATAGAATTTTCATTTAACCACATGGCTGACAATCATGTTTTGTTGGGGCAAGTCCTTAATGATCTAGGGTTTCGGAGGTGAATGACCGCCGGAGTGCCGGAATCACTCGAAAACCCGCATGTATCCCTAACATATGTGTAGAAGTGTGATGTAATGTTGGTAGATGGCATGTCCAGGTCATGTGTCTGATGTTATTCATAGACACGAGCTAACACTTAGTAAAATCCTGGATCTTTATGTCGAAACTCCCGGTACGGGTCAATCGGTGTGAATAATGTGGTGAAATGTGTCCAACCTTGGTTCTCCATGTACATATGTGCTAAACAAGCACAGATAGAGAAAAATGTCCATTGGTCAACCCTCGTACGGAGAAAGCTATAGGGGTAGATCTGCGGGTCCCCCCGATCTAGGGTTTCGCCGGCCGGAGGAAGACCGTCGGAATCACTGCAGGGGTAGATCAATGTGTCCAACCTTGGTTCCCCATGTACATATGTGCTAAAGAAACATAGATAGAGAAAAAAAATCCATTGGTCAACCCTCGTACGGAGAAATTTATAGGGGTAGATATGTGGGTCCCCCCGATCTAGGGTTTAGGAGGCCAACGGTGTAAAAAGAATTTATATGCTTGAGAAACTATTACAATGGTGTAAAAAAGCATAAAAGTAAAAAAGAATTTATATGCTTGAAAACATAAAATAAAACAGAAACAAAAAAATGAAAATAAATGAAAAAAGACCTAAGCCGACGGCCAGGCCGTCGGCGTATCTGTAATTAAAAAAATTTAAAAAGACTTAAGCCAACGGCCAGGCCGTCGGCGTAGGTCCTCGCCCCCAAATCCGACAAAGGCCCCCCCTGGGGCAACGGTTACCCACACGCTCCCCCTTCCCCGCGCCCAACCCCCTCCCCCGCCTCCACGCTCCCCCGACGCCGCCGCGACCACAACACCCCGCCGCCGGCTGGCCCACACTCTCGCTGCCGCCCCCCACCCACCCCTTGCCCCTCTCGCCGCCTCCACCCACCCGCCCCTTTCCCCATCCCCCCGTCGCCGCCTCCCTGCGCCCACCCGCCCCGAGCCCCTCTCGCCGCCACCTGCCCCGGCTGCCCGTCCGGCCGCCGCCTGCTCCACCCACCCCCTCCCACGAGCCGCCCCTCCCGCCACCGCTTGCCCTGGCCGCCCCTCCGGCCGCCGCCTGCCCCACCCGCCCCGAAGCCCGCCGCCAGCCCCACCCGCCCCGAAGCCCGTCGCCGGAGCCCTCTCCTGGAGCCGCCCCTCCTCCACCGAGCCCCCTCCGGTGAGTAACTCCCCTTCTCCTCCTCTTCCTATTCTATATGTGTGCATTTTTTTAATTAGGTCTAGTTTTGTGTGTGTAAATTGCTATATGTGTGCTATATGTGTGCAAATTGCTATATTTGTGCAAATTTTAGATTGATATATGTATGGAAATATATTGCCTTGAGTGTTTATGTGTGTAAAATGGAGGGAGTACATTGCATATAGCCCTAAAAAATGTAGGCCTAAAAATGTACATTGATGGTAAATGTAGCCCTAAAAATGTAGCACTAAAAAGCTAGGAATTGCCCCCCTTTATTTTTATTATAGTGTTAAGGTTTGTTAGGGTATGTGTGAATTTTCATTTTTTCTAAGTTTAGGTTAGTGATATGTGTATGCAGGGCCGTTGACCGTCGAGGAACGCCGAGGACCGTTGAGGGCCATCGCCGCCGTCTCGGAGCCACCGCCGTCATCTCAGAGCCGCCCGACTGCTTCCTCTACGCGCCGAGGGTGAGCTAGCACTCCGTCAATCACCCTTGCATTTTTCTATGTCACTAGATTCCCTTTTGCATGTCCAGTCACATAACCTAGGTTCATTTCCCGTCCGGGAACGTTACGCGGATAAATATGCATTAGTGGCCAGCTGATACGTCTCAAACGTATCTACTTTTACAAACACTTTTGCTATTGTTTTGCCCTCATTCTTGCATGATTTGGACGAAACTAACCCGGACTAACGCTGTTTTCAGCAGAGCTGCCTGTATGGTTTTATTGTGTGCAGGAAAATGGATTTTTAGACATCCTGGAAAATTCGCAGAAAAACACCAGAAAATCCATGCACCCGATGGAGCCAGGAGCCAGAAGTGGGACCAAAGGGGAGCCCTGGGGGCCCCAGGCGCCCCCCTGGCGCGGCCAGGGGTGGGGCCGCGCCCTCAGGCCGCCTGGGCTGCTCCCCCTCCTCTGGTGCCCTACCGAAGCTCCTATTTATCCCCGTGACGAGAAAACCCCAGAACAGAAGTCGTTTTCCCAGTTTCCGTCGCGGAGCCGCCGCCACCCTCTGTTCTTCTTTGGGAGGGCTAATCTGGAGGATGATTTGGCCTCCGGAGAGGGGAGATCATTGCCATCGTCATCACCATCACCACTCCATCCATCCTCCATGACTTCTCTTCACATGTGTAAGTAATTCCCTGCTGTAGGCAAAGGGGATGGTAGGGATTGGATGAGTTTAATCATGTAATAGTTCGTCAGATTGTTGGGGGCATGTTGCCTATCATCTAGATTTGTGTTTATCTTCTTTGCTACAACTTGTTGTTCTTAATTCTTGTCACTTTGGGCCCGAGTGCCATGTTTTCAGATCTGAACCCTATGTGTTTTTATGAATATATTTGTGTTCTAGATCCTATCTATGAGTTGTATGCACCTATTATGGTCCGGGACCGGCGATCCCAAAGGTGACAACTTGGGACACCAAAGCGGATGGTCCATGATTTGAGGATTCCATGTATCCATTAAGTTTATTGCTTTGTTCCGGTGCTCTTTGACAGGAGTACCTTAATCTCCATAAGTTCCTTTTGGCCCCGTTCGTAGCGGGATGGTAGGACAAAAGATGTTGTGCAAGTTCTTATTGAAAGCACGCACAACTACCTACGGGATACATGCCTAATGTTTGATATTTTCCTAGATGATCGTTGCTTTTTCTGTGTGCCTTGCCCCGTATTAGAATCTATTATATGTTTACTCTCATCAATGCAGCGCCTGACCATCCATCTCCCTACACTACTAGGGACATAGCTATACATGGAAAGCTTATTAGTGGCGCATATAGAAGGCCATGCGCTACCATCTGTTAGGGGTGGCGCACTGGAAAATAATGCGCCACCCATAAGAAATAATGCGCCACCCATAAGGTCTTATGGGTGGCGCATTATTTTCCAGTGCGCCACCCCTAAGAGTGGGCCAGCCTGGATGATCTTATACGTGGCGCATCTATCAATATGCGCCACCCCTAAGGACCCTATGGGTGGCGCATTTACAGAATGCGCCACCCTAAGAGCTTAAGGGTGGCGCATTCTGTAAATGCGCCACCCATAAGGTCCTTAGGGGTGGCGCATTTGTCTAATGCGCCACCCATAAGAGCTTAGGGGTGGTGCATTTCACCAATGCGCCACCACTGACTTTCTATATGCGCCACTAAATGCCTAGAGCGGCCCTTATCTACTCCACCCCACCTACCACCTCTCATTCACTCCACACAATTCTCAAACTAGATCCACTGTTCAAACCCTAGATCTATTCGGTTTTCTCCTCCTCCCCACCTCATTTCTTCCATTTATCCATTGATACTTGGCATTACATCTATTTTGTTTCATATTGAAGTAAGTGGACCTCCTCCCAAACTCTTTTGTTCCATTTATGACCCATATACTTGCCTTTATTAGCTTGAGGTTTGCTGTATATGTGAAGCTTGGGTTTGATGTATATGTGAAGCTTGTGGTGGTTTGATGTATATGTGAAGCTTATGGTGGTTTGATGTATATGTGTATCTTGTGGCCAATGTTCTGCCGAAATGTCGATTCATTTCCGTTTCGGAAAATTTCTGGCGCACTCTCCGCATGCTCCCATGCATTATTAGGGAAGGTCATGCCAAATTTTTCCGGCGAAGGCTGTGATATATAATTGTGTTGCTCTCTCCGTGCACGCAGGTGATCGACCATGGTCCGCGAGATGCTGAGCGATATCACCGTGGCTAGGTGGATGCAATGTGCGACAAACGACATGATAAGGAATAATAGGTCGGATATAAGATGTCCGTGTCGGAGATGCAAACTGCAGGGCGTGACCGAGCCAGATTCCGGAATATTGCAAAGACACCTGAAGCGTAATGGTTTGATGGATGGCTACACATGATGGATAAGTGATGAAGCTGGTGAGGAGGAGGACGTCAATGGTGGGGCGCTAGTAAATGAGGAAGGGCAACCAGAAAACAGCGGCGGGCGAGAAGACGAAGAGCATCCCGTACATGATCATGAAGAAGATGCCGAAGCTGATCATGTAGATCAAGATGTCAGACATGAAGATCAAGATGTCGGACATGATGAGGATTCAAGCTGGGTGCGGGACCCTCATGTTCAAGAGCTGCTTGTCAAAGAGGCGTTGAACGCAAGAGGTGCAGCTAGAGAGAAAGCCAAGATCGCGCAACTCGAGAAAGACGCGATTACGAAGTTGTACGAAGAATGCAACGACGGGGATACCCGCTTGAATGTAACACTTGGGGCTATGGAGATGAAGGCAAAACACAAATGGACCGATGAAAGCTTCGATGATAACATGGCATTCTGGCACGATCGTCTTCCGAAGGGCAACACGTGCCCAACTAGTATCGCTGAGGCCAAGAAAGTCCTTTGCCCTCTCGATCTTCCGCACGTTAAATACCACGTCTGCATAAATTGCATGATCTACCGGGGTGAGGACGAAGATAAAACCACATGTTCGGTGTGCGGTGTTAGTCGATACAAGAGAGGGAAGAAAGTTCCTAGAAAAGTGGTATGGTACTTTCCGATCACTCCTCGTCTGCAGAGGTATTTCGTAGATCCCGAGGAAGCAAAGCTCATGACCTGGCACGCGGATAGAAAGAAGCTAAAAGAGGATGACCCGAACCCGGATCCGGAAAAGGAGGACATGCTGAGGCACCCTTCAGATGGTAGCCAATGGACTGCGTTGGACCTCGAATACCCAGATTTCGGGAAAGAACCAAGAAACCTCAGGATTGGTGTGAGCGCCGATGGAGTCAATCTGTTTGGCGGCCAGAGCAGCACACATAGTACCTGGCCCGTGTTTGTATGCATATACAACCTTCCCCCCTGGAAGTGCATGAAGAAAAAGTACATAACAATGTGTATGCTATTTCAAGGGCCGAAACAACCAGGTACGGACCTCAATCTATATCTGCAGCTGTTGAAAGAGGAGCTAGAAACGTTATGGAAAGACGGAGTCAATACATGGGACGCCGCGGCAAAATAATATTTCCCAATGAAAGCCGCGGTGATCACAACGGTGCACGACTATCACGGATACAGATATTTCTCAGGGCAGGTGGTCCAAGGATTCTGTGCATGCGTTAGGTGCATGGATAATACAACGTACCGCCAGCTACCAAAAGATCCCGGATCTTCAAAAACCGTGTTCCAGGGGTCTCGGAGGTGGCTTCCCAAGAAACACGCGTGGAGAAAACAGGGACATCTATTCGATGGAAGCGAGGAGCTCCGAGCACCCCCAGCTCGAAGGAGCGGCAAAGAAATCGACAACTTGCTAAAAACTTGGAAGGAGTGCCCCGCGCCGGGAAAGAAAAAAAAGAAGACTCAGCCGTTGATGAGGGTATGGAAAGCGAGGTCTGTTTTCTGGGATTTGGAATACTGGAGTCTACTCCGTAGTCCTCATAGCCTTGATCTAATGTATATCACAAAGAACGTGTGCGAGAGCTTGTTTGGCACGCTGCTCAACATGCCGGAGAAGACCAAGGACGGGCCAAAAGAAAGGAATGACTTGAACCTTATGGGCATCAGGAGGGAACTTCACCCCCCTAGTGACGACGATGATGAGCCGGAGGAGGAAGAGGATACGGAAATGCAAAACTCTCGCAAACGAAAAAGGACGACCAAGAAGAAGACCGACCGTATTGATCAATGCCCCCTGGCATGCTTCACTTTGTGCGAGGAGGAGATCAAGCGGTTTATCCACTAACTCATAGGAGTAAAATTTCCGAATGGATACGCGGGGAAGATAAGCAGATACCTAGACGAGGCGAAGCAGCGTTTCAGCAGGATGAAATCTCACGACTGTGCCATGCTGATGACGCAGATTCTCCCGGTTGCGATGCGAGGGATAATGGACGAGCACGTCCGTAAAACGTTGTTTGGCCTTTGCAACTTTTTTGACGTCATCTCCCGGAAGTCGATTTGCGCTACGCAACTCAAAAGGCTACAGGAGGAGATCGTGCTCATACTATGCGATCTTGAGATCTATTTCCCGCCCGCGTTCTTCGACATTATGGTGCATCTGCTGATCCACGTCGTGGAGGATATCGTCCAACTCGGGCCTGCGTTTCTGCGCAGCATGATGCCGTTCGAAAGGATCAATGGACACATCAAAAAATACATTCGTAACAGGTCCCGTCCAGATGCAAGCATAGCGAAGGGCTTTCTAATCGTAGAGTGCATCTCTTTTTGCACGAATTATCTCAACACCGAGAACCCTGTTGGTCTGGCCGTCAACAAGCACTTTGGCAGGACCAATGGGTGTGGTCACCACGAGGGAAGCCGCGCAATGCATGTCAACTTTGACGGTCAAGACATCGACTTTGAAAGATCAAGCCTAGTCGCGCTACCACACATCCAGGTGGTCGATCCTTGGATAGTAAAGCACAAGGATTTAATCAGGAAGAAGTACAGTGACCAGGGCCTGCAGATAACGGACCGAGATCCACGGCTAATCAAAGAGCACAACTCCAGTTTCATGACTTGGTTCAGGGACGAGCTTCATGCTAATCCCCCGCGAAGGAACGCTTCCGAGGACGAAAAGATGATATTCACCTTGTCACTAGGTGCCGCACGCAACCCGATGACCTATCAAGCGTATGATATCAACGGCTACACATTTTACACGGAGGAAAAGGACAATAACTGCGATTACCAGAACTCAGGGGTAACGGGGATATTCTACACCGATGACGTCAAGGAAAGATTCTATGGAAGGATCGAGGACATATGGGAGCTCAACTACTGTGGAGAGAAGGTGCCGATGTTCCGTGTGAGATGGGCCAAGAGCATCGTAAAAGAAGACCGGTACTTCACCACCATGGTTATACCCGAAGCCAAATCCAAGTCAGCGGGCGCAAACGTCACTGCGAAAAATGAGCCATGGGTACTGGCTAGCCAAGTGGACCAATGCTTCTTCATTACCGACCCATCAAAGCCGAGCTGCGTTGTAGTGAGGAGAGGCAAAAGAAACATCATCGAAATGGATGGAGTCGCCAACGAGCAAGACTTTGACAAGTACGGCGACCCGAAGATGGAGGATGACTACGCCGCTCAGGATACATACACCACAACCCTACCGAAGAAAGGTCTCCTCCCGTTCAAGAGGAAAAGTGAAGGCGTCCCGGGCCTAAATTATTCAACCACGACAAAGAAGGGCAAGAAGTAGATCGTGAGGAAACTATAGCAAGATATCTAGCTCCAACTTTAAGAAAAATATTTTGTAGTTGATGATCACAATCTTATGTTTCCAAATGCCGCTACACCTTGTGTTTGTGGATCGTGGTTCGGCGACGACACGGTTATGGCATGGTACGTGGATCGATATGATCACATTATTATGTTTGGATCATAATTTGAAGTGTATGAACATCGACGATACACAATCGAAGCACCATTCTCAAAAGGTCGGTTAGAGCAAGTACTCCCTCCGTTTCTTTTTACTCCGCATATAAGATTTGGTCAAAGTCAATCTTAATAAAGTTTGACCACTTTTTTAAATGGTTTCACTTTAATTAAAAAATGTACTCCATAATTATTATTTTTAAATGGTTTCACTTTAATTAAAAAATAAATAATTGTTTAAACTTCAATTAAAAAATAAAAAAGCTTAGGGGTGGCGCATATTGTTGAAATGCGCCACTAAGTGCTCTTAGGGGTGGCGCATTTTGCCAGAATGCGCCACCAACAGGTTTCTTATGCGTGGCGCATTTTGCCGAGATGCGCCACGCATAAGAAACCTGTTGGTGGCGCATTCTGGCAAAATGCGCCACCCCTAAGCCTTAACCTCCACGGCCCCCTCCCCTTGCTCGTGCACAGTACCCATTCGAGCCCTAGCGCGCCGCACCGGAGCCCTCGCCGCACCGGAGCCCTAGCCACCGCAGCGGAGCCCCGGCCGCCGCACCGGAGCCGCCTCGCGCCACCGGAGTCCCACCTCTCCTCGCCGACTTCCTCCACCGGAGCCGCCCCCGCCCCCGCCCCTCCGTTCACCGGAGCCGCCCCAACCCCTCCACGGCGACCTAGGCGACGCCCCTCCACCGCCAGGTACCACCTCCCTCCCCTTGCTGGCTTCCGACGACGGCCGTGGTGGCCAGGGCGCCGCCCCCAACCCCCACTCCCCCTGCTGCTCATAAATCCTTTGGGGGGATGGGTTAGATGTTGCTGTTAGTGTTAGGGGGAAGAGGGATTAGTGTTAGGGGGAAGAGGGATTAGAGTTAGTACAAGAAAATTCAGTTAGTACCTTGTCATGGTTGTTTTGCACACAAAATTCAGACATTTGCACACAAAATTCAGTTAGGTGTTCATGCAATTCTGAATTTGATGCATAGCATATGTTCTTATTAATGGAACACAAGTTTTTTTTGTTTTGTGTGGTAGCAATGGAATAGAATTTCTGCACTTGAAAGCTAGCTGTTGGGATCATTGTAGTTTGTGTGGCATAGTAGTGAAAAATTGCTTGGTTATGTGCTCCAATATTAATTTTGCTACTGTACATTCAATCTAAATAGCTAGGATTATTGCTTAGTGCACAAAATTGCTAAATGCAGAACACACATGCTGTTGGGATCATTATAGGATCTTTATATGTGTGTGTGTGTGTGTGTGTGTGTGTGTGTGAGGTGTGTGTGTGTGTCCTGTAGCTAGGGAATTTTTGTAGCTTTGGTAATTCCTTGGTTCTCTTTAAAAAAAATGCAACACATGGGTTATGTACTAGTTTTACTAGAATTTTAGGACAGTGATCAAGTAGCTATATCATTTGTTCTTATAAAAAACTAGTAGGTAAGCATTTGTTCTTATGAACATAATGATGAATCTGTTCTTCGATAGTTTTATATTTTGATGTGCCATTGTTACATGATCTCATCATGTTTATTTCATCATGTTTGTCCGCTGTTTTAGTCAAGCTCATTTTTTATCCATTTGCAAGTATATGTTTCTTGAATATCTACTGTTTGAATATCTATTTTTGTGCATTGTTGTGCCTACATGTAGGCATTTGTTTTGTGCAGGTACAAATTATTATCCCCTTTCTCCCGAAATGTTGATTTACTTCCGTTTCGGTTGAGAATGGGGCACTCTCATGTTAAGAAAAAGAGCAAAGGTCATGCCGAATTTTTCCGTGAATTCGAGCTTGACCTTTGCTATTTTTCTTAACATGAGAGTATTTGCATTTATTTATTGTGCTAATTAATTAAGTAGTTGCATTTCTTAATATTGTACTAGTGCAACATGTCGACCGGAGCCGACGCCGGTCCTTCTTCTCAGCCGGGAGAAAAAAGGAAGCAATTTTGGGAATACTCCCAGGAGGAGGTCGACGAGTAGAGAGAAGAGGAAGTACCTCCGGGCGAGGAGGAGTATGAGGAGGAGATAGAGTCGGAGTCCGAATCATCGGATGATGACTTGGAGGAGGAGGCAGGTACGACAGACGGCGAGAGGAACATCGGCAAAGATGATGGGACCGGTGGCTCCAACACAGATGGTACCTAGTCGAAGAAGAGGAATCGGAAACCGACCAAGGTCGGCGTCATCAGGCAAGAGTTTACTGTTGTGACCGCCGTCGGGATTCCTAAAGAGCCCAAACGTTTTTCGGAAGGTTACGGCCGTCAAGTCGTGCCGATCCTTCGCAACACCTTGCCGATCACCACGATTAACCTCAGGAGTCGTGAGCATATTCATTATTGTCATCTTCTTATCAACAAGCTGCACGGACGATACAAGTTTCCGGAGCCGTACGATAACACCAAACTCAGAAGGAACAAAGTAAACACATGGGCCCTCAGGAAGATGAGAAAGGCCTTTTCCAGTTGGAAAACCCGGGTGAAGAGGGCAATTTTTTAAAAGAACAAAACCTGGGAGGAGCTCAAGGAGAAAGAGCCGTTGATCGACGAAGCTACCTACAACCTATTCAAGGCTAGGTGTGAGTCCAAGCAAGCCAAGGCCGCGAGTGCAAAGGGCAAGGCCATGCGGTCGCAGGTCATAGGTAACCACCGTCTCGGAGCCGGTGGTTACAAAAGTTCCAAGCCTAAATGGGACAAGGAGGATGCCGAGTACGCCGCTGCGGGCATACCTAACCCCTTCCAGCAATACAAAGATGATCCGCATACCGAATTCTTTGTGAGGGCCCGGAGCTATAAGGACAAAGCAACCTCGAAAATAATTATCGATCCAAAGATTCAGGAGTTTAGGACTGCCGTGGTAAGTAGTTTACCACGCGACCTTGTCTATTGAATTCTCGAGTGAAGTTCACAATTTCTTAATGTTTCACATTCTTTTTGCAGCAAGCGGAAATGAAAATCGCCTCATCGCAGGAGTCGTCGGTTAAGCCGGACGGCCCGTGGGACAACTCCTTTAACAGGGCGTTGAACAAGGTCAAGAAGGTTGACGACGTGACGGCGAAGCCATCGTCATCCGGCCGTGTGGTCGGCTTTGGTGCGGACCTAAATTGGTTCGAATATTATGGAGAATCGGCGGAGCAGTCCGGTTCGAGGGGGCGCAAGGCGAGAAGGACCGAAGAAGATGCCGCTTATGTTCGTGGACTGGAGGAGAAGGTGAACATGCTTCCGCAACTTGTCCAGGACGAAGTGGCGAAGACGATGAACGCTCTCCTTCCAGATATGATGCAGTCGCTCGCGAATTGGCAAGCGCGTGGTGGATAAGGGCCCATACCAGTCCCCAGCATGGTCGGCAGCAACTCGGGCACCGCGGCGCCTGCAGTCCCGACTCCCGCCGTAGTGGTGGATCCCGCACAGACTCCCGGCGTATTGGTGACTCTGGCCGCCAACATCGCGGCGGCGACGCCGGATGTGATGGTAACTCCTCCAGCGACGATCGAGCAACTGGGGCATACAAATAATGCACCCGGCGGCAGCGAAAATAGGGCGACCGACGCCACGGGAGGCAGCGCGCCCTCCGTCTCTTGCATGCCCGCCGTCATCGGCGGGGTCTCTTCACTAGCCGACCTCGACGCCCTCAAGGTAACTATAAGCGTCTGCAACTCAAACGAGGACTTCATCTCCTTGCCTTTTTAGTGGAATCTCTCTGATGCCGTGCATGCATATATATATATATATATATCTCTTTCGCAGGAGGACACTCCATGCATTCTATTACAAGTCGTGGACGGCGAGTTGAAGGATGTTGCCAAAGGTAAAATCATTCAACCACAAAATCAAATCATGCACAATATGCTGATGGCACCGGAGATGCATAGGGTTCAAATCTCTCTCGTGATTTCGGGCTACGAGAGAGTTGAACCTCCCATTCAACCCCCCGGATATGATGAGGACAGTCCTCATTGACTGTTTCAACCAAATATGCCTATGGCCGAAGAGCCAAATGTGTTTAATGACGGGGGAAAGGGGCACCACACCTAAGACAACAACGCTAGTGATCGTGTCGGCGCCACATGATCCCATCGGCGCACAACAAGAAGACGATGATCTTGATGATGATATCAGCGCCGACCAGTTCATCAATACTTTGTATGATGCTGATGACTTATTCATGCCTCCTACTGAAGGAGCCTATCAGCATGACGAGGAAGCTCGCGGTCCAGCTGATCCTGCGGCGAAGCCTGCTTGCTCCACGCGTCTCTTCGCTTCTTCTCAGGACATGTCTCCAGCAGCTTGCGCCTTCACCGAACCTCAAGCAGATGCCACAAGGAGATCTATTCTCAGCCCGTCCACACTCCATAAGGCGTACACTAAGCAGATAAAGGCCGGTGACTGCTCAAAATCAGAAAATAAGAAGGTACGGAAAAGAAAGAAGAGCATCACTTCGAGTAGCCAACCTTCGATGCCGATCCGGGCTCAGGACGGGCCACCAAGACCCAAGGATCTCTCGTTTGAAATCCATGTGGCTGGTAGGGCGATGCTACCTAAGGACATGCTAGACCTTGGAACTTCGGATATGCAGAGTGTGCATCATAGTATTATGGCATTAGAGAAGATTCTTCTTCGAGAATAGAATCCCTCGTACCCGGTTTTCATGGCCAAGGTGCCACTCAACATGGGCTTCATCAAGACTATCCCCGCGGATATGATAATCCTGCGATTTTCGGAGATCTTCAATTTGTACCATCTCAAGCGGCTGGACCATAGCCTTATCCGTCTGTTCTCGCTCAGCCTTTCTATGAGTATCAGGAGAGATAAGACCCCGAGCGTCGCGATATTGGACCCCTTCTACATGCGTGAAATCATCTTGATGGACGACGGGGACGCGGCTCTCGCGGCGGGGTACATCACAGACTTCATGCTACAGAACACCGACAAGGATTCATTTCTTATGACCTACTCTCCCATGTAAGTCATTCGCTCGCCTCCGTAGCATATATGCTTTCTTAGCTTTCCATTGTCCTCTTCCAACATTCCTTTTGGATTGTTTTAATTAAGCAGTGAGGATCAAGACTGCATGCTCATCTGCTTTTCACCGCAACACTCACATGCCGTGTTTTTAGACTCGGGGAGTGTGAAGAAGAAAGATTACAAGTATATCATGAGAGTTTTGGATGATGCTCTCGTCGGCTACATAAAAGCCGGTGGCAAGATCATGAAGCACAAGTTTAAGAAAAATCAGCCTGGCGTGAACGTGTTCAACCACGTAACGCAGTTCCCGTGCGTCAAGCAGCCGACTGGCAGTGTGAGGGATGCGTACTACACCCTTCATCACATGAGGGCGATTGTACAGGAACAATGCAACCTTATGCTGCCAAGTCATCTTAGAGCGTGGGACGAAAGGAAGGCGGAAATCGCCGATGCAAATCTGAAGGAGGAGGTCTTTCACATCCAAGCGTAGATGGCGACTATCATCCGTCATGAAGTACAAATGAGGGGGTCGATCTTCCACTCGAACATTGCACCATCCAGTGGGGAGATAGACGTCTGCCTAAAGGCCTTGCGTGATACAAGGCCTTTCATGATGAAAGAAGGATGCCGCCCATTCCCCGAGCCGAGTCAGAACAATTTAACAATTTATGTTATATATGCCCTACATGTAATTTGGATGTACTCTTTGTGTAGTAGATGGTAGTGTCAAATACTCTTGGTGCTCTTTGTGTATAAAGGTCACTGCATATGCATTTTTATGCATATGTGCATGCTTCTCGCCATTGATCGACTTGCTTTAAGTTGTTGATAAGAATAGATGCTAGATTGCTTTGTTCTCCTTTGGTATGAATTCATATGGATGTGACCTATAAAGCTTTGTTTTGTGCAGGTTGAAGAGCAAACAAGATATGATGACGAAAGTAGCTTTCGGTTTTAAATAATTGTTGGACTCATTGTAATTTTGTGATGGATGTAATCTTGTGAATCTTGTTGGCCTCTAAACCTTTGTAAATCTTTGTAATAAGAATTATAATGCAATTCTTTTGTATCAATAATTGTTGGCCTCATTGTTATATTGTATTTTGAATTTCTGTAATATAATAAAAATATCTGTAATGTTTTTAATATTTTCTGTAATTCTTTTTTTTGTTTTCTGTAATTCTTTAGTGGCGCATTTTGTCTGGATTTAGTGGCGCACTTTGAATGCGCCACCCCTAAGGAACCTTAGGCGTGGCGCATATAAGAATGCGCCACCCCAAAGAGCTTAGAGGTGGCGCATTCTGAGATGCGCCACGCCTAAGGGCCTTAGGGGTGGCGCATCCAGAATGCGCCACCTCTAAGCCCTTATTAGTGGCTTGTAGTTAGTGGCGCATCCCTAAAGCGCCACTAAACACAAAAAAGGGCGCTACCATAAGGGTATTCCCTAGTAGTGCTAGCCTACAGTGTTTTCAATCCTGCTGGTTATTAGTTGTTACTTTTTTGCTATTTACTTTTGCTGTTGCTATCATCACTATCATATCACCGTTACCACTTATCTATTGTTGCAAGCAAGTATATTTTAGGTGCGGTTGAATTGACAACTCAACTGTCAAAGCTTATAAATACTCTTTGGATCCCCGTGTGTCGAATCAATAAATTGGGTTAACTTACCCGCGAAGACTATCTCGATCCCTTACGCCTGTGGGGCATCAAGCAGCGTTTTCTGGCGCCGTTGCCGGGGAGCATAGCAATATTTACAAGTCTACTTGAAGTATCCTTCCTGCTGCATATCATACGCTATGGGTAAGAAAGGAGATCCCAAGGTTCCGATCTTACCATCCCGTACAAGAAAAGGTACTGTTCTGAACACTAGTGCTACACTTGATTCACCTTCCGTTATGAGTAAGTTTACTTCACCACCACTACATGATGCTTCTATTGAGTCTGTTACTATGTCCGATACTTTTGATGATGCTTCCACTACTCTTGATGATGCTACTTTTCTTGGTCGCCATATTGAAACTCAGACTGCTAAGGCTGCAGCAAAATCCAAGACCCAGACCCCTACTACCTATATTTCTACCTGCAAAACCTTTGGTTATCCTAGCTTAGATGAACTCAGGGAGAGAATCCTTGATGATGATTATGTTACTCTTGATGATGATTTTTGCAGGGAACTCAGAGAGTGTGTCGACTCTGACCCTGGAGTTGTTAAGGAGCTGCTCAAAAAGCACTGCATGAAGAAGAAAGTTATTCCTGATCCTCAATTTGCCACATCTCCTATATGCATCACTGCTCCTGATTATGATTTCTCTGTTGATCTTTGACTTATATCTACAGCCGAGGCTGACCCGTTTTATGGCAGAGAAAATGATGATGCTATAGCACACTTGACCAAACTCGCTGAGTTAAGAAACCTATTCACTACTGATGAGAAGATACGAAACTTCTATGTGCCCAAGCTTTTTCCTTTTTCTTTGAAGGAGGACGTTAAATCATGGTATGATGCACTACCCTATGGTTCCATTAAAAGTCCTCAGGACTTAGTCAAATTCTTTGTTGATAAATATTTCCCAGCTCATCTGCAACATGCTTCTTTGCAAAGAATCTATAAATTTAAACAACTGTAGGATGAGCACCTCCCTAAAGGTTGGGGGAGGTTTTGTGATTTACTTAAGGTTATGCCGGGACATGGGATCCCCAAGAATGAACTGCTTGATATATTTTACGCTGGTTTAACCGATGAATCCAGAACCTATCTGGATAGTTGTGCTAGTTGTGTTTTCAGGGAAAGAACACCGGACGATGCAGAAGAACTAATGTGCAAAATTGCCAAGAACTATGAAGATTGGTCCGTCCCTGAACCACTTCTACCACCGAAAAAGAGGGGCATTCTTGTTTTGAACTCCGAAGATATGCAAGAAGCAAAGAAGTCTATAAAGGAGAAAGGTATTAAAGCCGAAGACGTGAAGAATTTACCACCTATTGAGAAGTTGTGTGAGCCTACTACTCATCCTCCCTTGGTAGAGGTACACTCTCTATTAGACTTTACTGAAAGTGAAATCCCTAGAGGTAAGCCTCTCGACCAATGCTTAGATGAGCTTGATAATTTTATTGTTAAGCAAGACCATTTTAATAGGAAGTTACAAAGTCAGTTGCATGATAATTCTCTTGCTATCAAAAGTTTATGTGATGTTCTAGAGAGAACAGTTAATGATGTTAAATGTCTTGTTAAGCATTTTCATATGGTTCAAACTCAGCTTGAAAAAATTTCTAATGTGCAAAAATATTTGCTTGCTAATAATGCCAAACAGGACGTACAAGCTTATGGAATCAAAACAAGGGGTGGAACACACACCCAGGACCCACTTTATCCTGAGGGGCACCCAAAGAGGATCGAGCAAGATTCTCAAGTGCAAGAAGAAGACGAGGTTGTTAGCTCTCCAAAGAAGAAAAAGAAGAAGAAGAAGAAACACAAGGAGGCTGACAATCCCGATGATCCTATTACAAGTGAAAAGCCAGCTGTTGATCCTAACAGCATATCTACCTCTGATGCCAAAACAGAAGACGATGCCGAGCCTGAAGAAAAAGACGCCGAGGAAGATGATCCACCCAAGGTAAGAGAAGTAGAAGCACCCGATAAACGCAAGAGGTACTCTAAAGAAGACTTCATCGCAAGAAGACATGGGAAGGAAAGAGAACCATGGATACAGAAACCCATGCCCTTTCCAGGTAAGTCCCTCAAATCTAAAGAAGAAGAGCATTATAATAAATTTTGTGAATGGATGAAGCCTCTTTTTCTTCAAATTCCTTTGACTGATGCTATTAAGTTACCTCCTTATTCGAAATATATGAAAGATATTGTCACTAATAAAAGAAAAGTTCCTAATGAGGCTATATCTACTATGCTTGCTAACTACTCTTTCAGTGGCAAGATTCCTAAAAAGCTCGGTGATCCAGGTATACCCACCCCACCATTCCTTGCTCCATAAAGAATAATTACGTCAGAACTGCTTTATGTGACCTTGGTGCAGGAGTGAGTGTTATGCCTTTTTCTCTCTACGAGAAGCTTTAGAGAAACTAATACCTACAGATATCTCTCTTCAGATGGATGACAAGTCAATAGCTGTCCCGATAGGTATTTGTGAGGATGTACCCGTTGAAGTTGCTAACTGTTTGATCCCTACGGATTTTGTTGTGCTTGACATGCCCGAGGATGGGAGCATGTCCATTATTCTTGGTAGACCTTTTCTTAACACCGCAGGTGCTATTATTGATTGCAATAAAGGAAAGGTCACCTTCAACGTTGATGACAAAGAACACACGGTGTATTTTCCAAAGAAGATTGACAAGAGGCATGGCCTTAACTCTATAGAGAATATCGAGACCGTGAAGATTGGAGAATGGGACTGTCCACTACATGTGCACCACAAATACAAAACCATTATGGTGGGGACAATTTCCATCAAAGTGAAGGTGCAATGATTACTTCATAAGTGGGGAGACTTCTTGTTCTATATATCGCCGGTTTGTTGGTAAGACTTGATCAACCTTACTAGTGAAGCTTGTTTTATATAGGTGAAAAGTCAAGCTTGTTATGTTTTAATTTGATTTAGCTTTCATTCTCTTTGCTGTACCAAAATTTTATGTTTTTGAAGCTTCACAATATTACTCACCACTTTAAGTTTTCAGAAAGTTTTGTAGCTTTTTGAACTCCAAGAAATTTTCAACAGTGAAGTTTTCAGAAAAATTCCAAAAAAATAAAAATAAAAATTTCCATCCCGGGAGTGACCCAGAGGCACCTGGGGCTGACCAGGGCGGCCCACCAGTGTGCCCAGTCGGCCAGCTGGCGCGACCTGTCCCCTGGCCGCGCCCACAGGGCGCCTGGGGCCCACAGGCCCCACTTCCAGGTATGTCTTCTCCCTCCTCCTTCTTCTCTCTCCAAAAGCACGAGTTCTGCATTTGGTTCTTGCATTCTTGCTGTTCTTGGAGGCGATTTTCGATCTCTCTCTACAGCCCACCATTCGAGCTGAATTTTTGAGCAAATACTCCCTGGTATGTAACTCCTTCACCCCTCCAATTAGATTTTTGATTGGTGGCTTCATTTGTGAGTATTTAGTAGCTCTTGGTGCTGTTTATATGAGCTTGCATGCATGTGTAGAATTTTATTTTCCAAGTTTTGATGCAAGTTTATGCCTTAGGTAAGTGAGTTGAGTAGTTTGCCTTAACTCACTTTGTTTAAATACTTGTTTTTTTAATTTGTCAAAAATTTCAGAAATGAGTTTGCTAGGAAGAGCAAAGGGGTGGCTTGGGAAGAAGAGGCCCGAGCGCTCCGATCGAGTTAAAAGAGCTGCATCTTCACCCTCGACTGCTAGGGTGAGCTACAACGAAGATCATGTGCCCTTGGAGTTGTTGGAGAACACAAATCAAGCATGTGCAATGACTTTCCCGTGCGATGTATTCCTTGAAGCTGCAGGAATTAGGGAGGAGTTCTATAATCTTTGTGCTAATGGAGGTTTGACGCGGCTCGCAACGTGCCGTGTTACTCAGTATCAAAAACTGACCTCCTGTTTTATTAACAGTTTTAGATATAACCTTGATGCTGGTTCTGTTGAGTTTAAAATTTACAATGATCTTTTGACCATGCCGTTGGAAAGGTTTTGTGAAATAATAGGTGTGCCAAACGTGGGACAGACGGCGAAGATGAGCTCTCAGCCCTCCGATCGGAGAACCGTCTTCAACTCGCTCTGTAGCATGGATACGAGGGATATTCATCGGTCAAAGATCTCCAGCATATTATTTCCACACCTCAGGTATTTTGCGTATTTTATTGCTAGAGGGGTGTAAGCTCGTGACAACACGAGCACCATATCTGCGCCGGATATTGCTATCCTGGCAACCGCCCTCTCAGGGAGGTTTGATTATAATGTGGGTGCCTTAATTGCTCGACGCCTTGCTATGAACGGTAACAAGGGAGACTTATTTGGTGGCGTTTACGCCACACTTATCCTAGAGTCTCTTAATGGGACCCCACACCCCGATGATAAGCCTTTTACTTATTTAAGTTTTGATCTTGCTTCTATGAAAAGGCATAAGTTTGTTACCATGACTTCCGAGTTTGGTAACCTTGATTATATATTACGTTTCGGAGCTACCACGGAACGCAAGATCCGTCTACCTGCACCTCTTTTGTTTAATTTTTCTCGCAGGAACGTATGGTCCTTTGATGTTATCCAGTTCGATGAGTTCGTGGTCCAGCAGCAGTTTCATAACCCTATGGAGGGGGTTGTGCCCGACAAGTAGGATCATGGTGAGTTCCCACCTTTCCAGGGAGAGACCGTCACCCAGTTTGGTGAAGGGTCTTCCTCTGCTTGGAGCGCGGATCCTTCTTCGTGGGAGGATCCGAGGACTTTGGTGTACGCACCGGAAGCCTCATACGACCCTTGGACTCACCCGTACTACCCTGGAGCAGGAGGCTCCTGGGCACATTAGCTACTACCAACTTAAGCCAAAAGCCTAAGCTTGGGGGAGTACGTGCCCTTCTCACTTTTTTCCATTGTATTATCCATTTTATTCGCTTTGATCTTTTTGAAGTTTTTGCCCGTTTTTCTTTCTTTCTTTCTTTGCAAAAACAACAAAAATATTTTCTCTTTTCTTTTGCTCTCTTTTAACCTTTAAAAAACCCAAAAAGATTTCCTTTCTCTCTTTAGTTTGCTTTGTTTTCAGAGATCAGCTCGAGTCCGTGATGGCATTTAATTATATTTCCAACCTTCGATCATGCAAGTGACCAGGCAGTAAAGACGAAGATCGACGGAAGGGAAGCAACAAGGAAAACCGGTATGAACTCTTCTTGTTTCTACTTCTGTACATATGCCTGTACTTATTATCTAGAGACCAGCTTGTAGCGACATAGTGCTATGTTTAGAATGCTTTCCCCATGTTCATGCTTTCCTTGTGGCTAGTCTCAAACAGCTAGAGTACATAATGTGTTGTTGAAATTTTTTACATGCATTGCATTGTTCATGGTTTGGCATACTGAAGTGGTATTTCCCTTCGGAGAATTTTTGGATTGACTTGGCACATGTTCACACATGCTTATGACTAAAAATTCTACTTTTGCCTTGATGATCTTTTTGTTTCAGAATAGTTATATCACTTTCATGCCCGATTCAATGTTGCTTTGTCGCTCTGCATGATTATGACAGTTATTGCTCTCTAGTTGGTCGCTTCCCAGTCTTTTGCTAGCCTTCGCTCGCACCAAGAGGATTTCTGCTTGTGCTTCCAAACCCATTTTTCAAACCCAGTCGTTCCATTTGAGTCCACCATACCTACCTATATGTGGCATTTACCGGCCACTCATAACTTAGACTTTCTTGTGCCACCTCGAAATTTATTCAAAAGTTTCCTTTTTGTAACCGTACAAGCTCATGGTGCGGTGAGAGGAAATCAGTATCTTTCATGCCAAAAATATTTTTGACGGAAGTTTTAACTAGTCAAACAGAAAAAAAATATATGAGAGTTACACCTCCCCCATACTTGATGATGGAGTGAAATGGACCAAATGCTACTTATGATAGGTGGAACGATACCCTCCTTCCATCCTTGAGGCAAAATAAAAGGTTCCATAGACCATCGAAGGATTTATGGATAAGGGAATATGTGTAAGCAAAAGGCATTATATATGGTTGGCATGGGAGATATTGAGAGACCTTTACCGTTTACCGTTGACTGGAAAGTTACTCCTCTCAAAAGAGTTTTATCTCTTTTTTCAAAACCAAGAGCTCTGACACATGTTTAGTCTTTGCTTCCTTTCACGGGTTTTCAACCTTTCCATCAAAAGCCACGGTCCGAGAGTCTCCCCTTCTTTCTTCAAAGCACCAACTATGAGAGCATAATTGTCTTAGTGTAACATGCATTGTCCCAAAGTATTACATTGTCTTCTGCATGCTTGTGTTATTGCTAGTCTGAAATACTGAGTTCTAGTCACCTTTAAAACTCCAGAGGAGTTTCTCCATTTATGTTTTGCTTCACTCATGGAGGCTAGCGAAATGCCACCCAAGTATGTTCAAGTTATGTGCATTGTGATCCTGTCTTGATATTCAGCAGTATATTATTTACTTTTAGTTGTTTGTGACTGTTCACATGAAAGAAGAATTGCTTCGTGCATTGTCCTTATAGCATTGTTTCATTACTTGCTAAACTCTTTTCGTAGTACATGATTATATACATCTAATGAAGCAAAAGAGTTTGTCAAAGTTTTCTTTGTCGCGTCCAGTTCGTTGAACTGAATTGCTTGAGGACAAGCAAAATGCTAAGCTTGGGGGAGTTGATACGTCTCAAACGTATCTACTTTTCCAAACACTTTTGCTATTGTTTTGCCCTCATTCTTGCATGATTTGGACGAAACTAACCCGGACTAACGCTGTTTTCAGCAGAGCTGCCTGTATGGTTTTATTGTGTGCAGGAAAATGGATTTTTAGACATCCCGGAAAATTCCCAGAAAAATACCAGAAAATCCACGCACCAGATGGAGCCAGGAGCTAGAAGTGGGACCAGAGGGGAGCCCTGGGGGCCCCAGGCGCCCCCCTGGCGCGGCCAGGGGAGGGGCCGCGCCCTCAGGCCGACTGGGCTGCTCCCCCATCCTCTGGTGCCCTACCGAAGCTCCTATTTATCCCCGTGACGAGAAAACCCCAGAACAGAAGTCGTTTTCCCAGTTTCCGTCGCGGAGCCGCCGCCACCCTCTGTTCTTCTTCGGGAGGGCTAATCTGGAGGCTGATTTGGCCTCCGGAGAGGGGAGATCGTCGCCATCGTCATCACCATCACCACTCCATCCATCCTCCATGACTTCTCTTCACATGTGTGAGTAATTCCCTGCTGTAGGCAAAGGGGATGGTAGGGATTGGATGAGTTTAATCATGTAATAGTTCGTCAGATTGTTGGGGGCATGTTGCCTATCATCTAGATTGGTGTTTATCTTCTTTGCTACAACTTGTTGTTCTTAATTCTTGTCACTTTGGGCCCGAGTGCCATGTTTTCAGATCTGAACCCTATGTGTTTTTATGAATATATTTGTGTTCTAGATCCTATCTATGAGTTGTATGCACCTATTATGGTCCGGGACCGGCGATCCCAAAGGTGACAACTTGGGACACCAAAGCGGATGGTCCATGATTTGAGGATTCCATGTATCCATTAAGTTTATTGCTTTGTTCCGGTGCTCTTTGACAGGAGTACCTTAATCTCCATAAGTTCCTTTTGGCCCCGTTCGTAGCGGGATGGTAGGACAAAAGATGTTGTGCAAGTTCTTATTGCAAGCACGCACAACTACCTACGGGATACGTGCCTAATGTTTGATATTTGCCTAGATGATCGTTGCTTTTTCTGTGTGCCTTGCCCCGTATTAGAATCTATTATATGTTTACTCTCATCTATGCAGCGCCCGACCATCCATCTCCCTAGCCTACAATGTTTTCAATCCTGCTGGTTATTAGTTGTTACTTTTTTGCTATTTACTTTTGCTGTTGATATCATCACTATCATATCACTGTTACCACTTATCTATTGTTGCAAGCAAGTATATTTCAGGTGCGGTTGAATTGACAACTCAACGGTCAAAGCTTATAAATACTATTTGGCTCCCCGTGTGTCGAATCAATAAATTGGGTTAACTTACCGCGAAGACTATCTCGATCCCTTACGCCTGTGGGGCATCACCAGCATATTATGAAGCGTAACACTTGCGGCATTTATGGGACAGTCGCCGGATCCGTAGATTGGGTACGTTTTCCATGTTCTGCTCCGGTCCGAGTCAGGATTTCGTCAGCTCCTCCCCGTTGTTCTCCGGATGCACATCCTCTCTACTTTTTGCCGAGACGTGTATCAGGAGAGCAGCGAGGAGGTCCTGCCGAAATTCTGTCTCGGACCGGGGTGGAGCATGGAGAACGTACTCAATCTACGGATCCGGCGGCTGCTAGGACCCTCTATACCTATAAGAGATGTAGGTTGGTGCATGCATTTTTCCCGTTAGAAAAATTAAAATATGATGCATCTAGTTTCATGATATTATTTGATATGAAATGCTATGTTTGTCGTTTGGCTCTCAATAAAGCAGAAGAGGATGGCTGATAATGGGTGGATGTATAGTGTCCGTACTAGTGCTGTTGACAGAACAAATGAGTGGGCATGGAAGACCGCTATGGTATTGCAGGAGATAGCCCGTGGTCCAAAGACACTTGATCCCCGTTGCCCTTGCGTCTATTGCAGAAACCGTCATCGCGCTACAAAGGAGGTTATGAAATAACACCTTTGGGCTTATGGGTATATGCCGGGCTTCGTCACCACGGTCGACTTTACTCAGAACGAACGTGATAGAGGTGACGTGATGCGGCAGCGGATCGATGGAATAGAGTACGATGGCATGCGAAACTTGCTGGAGGATTTCCGTGATGCCATGCCGGAGTCTCCACCTTCTGCTGAACTAGAGGGACCGCCTGAACCACAGGATCCCAAGCCATCCGCTAAGGCGTTCTATGATATGATGGAATCGGCTAAGAGGTCGTTGTACCCGGGTGCAAATGTTTCTCAGCTCGATACCATCTCGCAAGAACTAGCCTCAAAGCTCCAGTTCAACATGACCTATTCATGCTTTGAAGCCACTCTGGTAAGACATGCTAACACGTTGCCCGACGGGAATTGTCTGCCTAAAACCTTCCACGAATGCAAGAAAACCACGCGAGCGCTCAGCATGGACTACACAAAGATAGATTGTTGGCCAAAAGGTTGCCTTCTATTTTGGAAACAGTTTGCGGATGACAAGTACTATAGCTTGTGTGGAGCCTCTAGGTATCTTGAGTACAAGGGAGCTGATGGTGAGGCCAAGGTGCAGACAAAGGTCCCCGCTTTGATTCTTCGTTATCTCCCATTCATAAGAAGAATCTAGCGGCTTTACATGAGCTTGGAGTCTGCCAAACAGATGACGTGGCACAAGGACGGGAAGAGATACCCTGACGAGCACGGACAGGAAACAATGGGAAATCCATCTGATGGCAGGGCATGGAAGAAGTTCGATGAAGACCACCCCGATCTGGCGGCAGAGGCCCGACACTTCAGAATTGTCATATCTTTGGATGGATTCAATCCATATGGCTTGTCGAGTTCCTCGTACATCTGTTGGCCGGTGTTTGTTATTCCTCTCAATCTCCCTCCCCCAGCCCTAATGCAAAGGAATACCATATTCTTGACGCTGATCATTCTAGGGCCTGACTACCCGGGGAAGAATTTGAGTGTCTACATGCAGCCGCTTGTGGATGATCTGAACCACTCTTGGCACCACCCAACGTTGACATACGATCCTGCATCGAAGACAAACTTCTTCATGAAAGTTTGGTACCGATATTCCATGCACGACATGCCTGGGTACGCCCTATTCTGCGGCCACTGTATAGCTGGTAAGTGGACATGCCCGGTGTGCAGGCAACTACTTGAGTTCCTTTGGCTAAAAGCGGGTAAAAAATATTCCGCCTTTGACACGCATCGTCCGTTTCTCAAAAGAGATCATCCATTCAGACAGGACAGAAGGAACTTCAAGAAGGGTAAAGTTGTGCTTGAAGAAAGACAGATACCAACGTTCGATGGTGCAGCTATTAAGGCCGAGCTAGCCGCTCTCGTGCGTACTGAATCCGGTGTCCCAGTATTTGACGGATATGGTAAGGAGCACAACTGGACTCACGAGTCAAGCATAACGAAGCTCAACTATTATCACAAATTAGCACTTCCCCATAACATCGATGTGATGCACACCGAAAAGAATGTCGCAGAGTCCCTGTTTAACACAATCCTGAACATTTCTGAGAAGACAAAGGATAATGTCAAGGCTAGAGTCGATGTTAAGGAGCTGTGTGATAGGACGAGACAACACATGCGGCCTCCTGAAGGCAAACGAAAAGGGTGGTTGAAGCCGCATTCGCAGTTTGTGCTTGATAAGGACCAAAAGAAGGAGTCATTCACGTGGCTGAAATACGTCGTGATGTTTCCTGATGGTTATTGTTCGAATATAAGCAAGGTAGTAAATATTGAGAAGGGAAAATTCACTGGGATGAAGAGTCACGACTATCATATATGGATTGAGAGATTGATGCCGGTGATGCTTCGAGGTTATCTCCCTGAGCGTATCTGGCGAGTGCTAGCGGATTTGATCCATTTCTTCCGCATGGTCTGTGCTAAGCAGATATGTCCCGTGATGATTGAGAAGCTGCATGATCTAGTGTCGGAGTTGCTATGCAAGTTAGAGAAGATATTTCCTCCAGGCTTCTTTACTCCAATGCTACATCTCATTGTGCATCTCGCGAACGAGGCACTCTTGGGTGGACCGGTGCAGTTTCGTTGGCAGTTTTGTATTGAGAGAGAGTTCAAGTATATTCGGCTCAAATGTGGAAACAAAAATAAGATTGAAGCATGCATAGCTGAGGCAACTATCCTCCAGGAGATAGCAAACGCCACGATAGCGTACTATGCGGATGAAGTTCCCACTATGCATAACCAGGTACCTCGGTACAATGTTGATAACCCACAAGTGTAGGGGATCGCAACAGTCTTCGCGGGTAAGAATAACCGTTTTATTGATTTGACACAAGGGGAGACAAAGAATACTTATAAGCCTTAGCAGTTGAGTTGTCAATTCAACCACACCTGAAAAAGCACTAGAGAAGATATAAGTAGCAACGGTGTGTTGACGGGTGTAGCCTTTAAGACTTCCCCAATCACCAACACCAAAAAGTAGTAGGAGCAGCAAAGAAAGTAAAAGTAACAACGAAGGCAATGAAGGTGAAAGATGGACCGGGGTTCAAGGTTTCACTAGTGCTACCTCTCTAGGCAAAAGAACAAGGTGCTGGGTGAAAAAATTACAGTTGGGCAATTGATAGAATTGCACCAACTCTAGCCAAAGAACAAACTAGAGCATCCTAGTCTAAGAACCAAACGTAGGCATGTGTTCCGTATGTAGTTGTACGTGCTTGCAATAAGAACTTTGCACAACATCTTTTGTCCTACCATCCCGCTACGAACGGGGCCACTTAAGGAACTTATGGAGATTAAGGTGATCCTGCGGTGAAGCACCGGAACAAAGCATTAAAACTTCATGAACACATGTGATCCTCAAATTATAGCCCATACCCTTTGGTGTCCCAAGCTTTCACCTTTGGGATCACCGGTTCCGGACTATAATAGGTGCATACAACCGTAGATAAGATCTAGAACAACAATTATAATCATACAATCATAACGTGCTCAAATCTGAGATCATGCTACTCGTGCACTAGTAACAAGCATTAAGAACAACAAATTGCAGCAAAAATAATTCATACACCTTTTAGGACAGAACAAGGTAACAATTCATCGGATCCCAACAAACACAACACCAATTAAATCATATGGATCTCAATCATGTAGGGAAGCTCATGAGAACATTGTATTGAAGATCTAGGGGGAGAGAATACCACATAGCTACTGCCAAGAACCCGTAGTCCAAGGAGGAACTAATCAAGAAGCATCATGGGGGGAGAAGAGTCGATGAAGATGGCCCCGGGGGCCAAGGCCCTCCCTGGCAGGGTGCCGGAGTAGGATCCTGGTGACCCCCGAAGCTAGCTTTCGATGGAGGCGGAGATCGGAATCGCTTCTGGAAAAAGTACTTCGACATTAGGGGTTTCCTCCTTGGGGGTAAAAATAGGGGACAAAGGGGGCACCGAGAGGGGCCACCAGGAATCCAGGAGGGTGCCTGGGGCGACCTAGGGATGGGTCGCGCCATGGACCCTTCTGGAGTCCTGGTCGTGGCCCTCCCTTCCTTAGTGTTTCCGGAGGCTTCCGGGACGCTGATTATTTATATATTTTTTCCGGAATTTTTGGAGCACTTTTAATGGCCGGAAAACCTGAAATACTAAAACAACAGAAAACTGGAACTGGCAACTGGGTGCACTGAGTTAATAGGTTAGTCCAAATATGTTCAAAAGTGTATGAAAGTTCAAGCAAAACATGGCAAAGTCACACAAAACATGCATGGCACAAGCAGAAATTATAGATACGTTTAGGACGTATCAACATCCCCAATCTTAATTCCTGCTCGTCCTCGAGTAGGTAAATGATAACAAGCATAATTTCTGTGGTGGCATGACACACAACCATATAAGGACTTTTAAGTAAGGCAATTAAAGCATGCAATTCAATTCAAGTCTTAACAAGCAAGAGTCTATATTAGCATTGACACAAGCAACAAAAGAACATAAGGTACAAGATCTCTCGCTGTCCGTAACTTGAATGTCTCAAAATGGTGTTTGCGTGCAAGAAGGGGATTTGGGAATACGAGAGAGAAAACTTTTTATTGTTGAGAACTAAATCTACTAAAGTTTCACACTTGGTCTCCTTTGAAGTCTTATCTGAACTCGTCCCAGACCACTAGCCTGGTACAAGTAAAACTGATCCACTCCCTTTCGATATTTTGAGCACTCATGCAATGGATGAGTTTGAGCAAGAAAGTTGACACCTAAACGGTGAAATAGAAAGATGGTGGAGGAAGAAGACAAAAAGGTGTGAAAGGCTCACATCAATGAGGACAATCATAGGCGAGAGAAAGCCATATGATAGATATGATGTGAGGAGTAGGGATTGCCATGCAACATGCGGATGCACATAGAGCTATAAGTGTATGAAAGCCCTCCAATGGAACTAGTGGGGGTGCATCCAACTTGCTTGCTCATGAAGACCTAGAGCTCTTTTGAGGAGGCTCATCCTTGGAATATACAGGCCAAGTTCTATTGTGTAAGGATCCCCACTTAGTTATGCAAATACAACATGAAAACTCTCTACAAACTGAAGTACAGGTGCTACTATGAAGCACAAGTGTGGAATAAAGGATACTAGTGTTACCCCTCTCTCTTTTTTTATTTTTTTACTTTTCACCTTTTTTGTATTTTTTTGATTTTGGGTGGCCTCCATGGCTCTTTATTTCTCTTTTTTTTATTTCGTCCTCTTTGGGATATTTTTTTTGTATTTTGTCCACTTTGGGATCTTTTATTCCTTTCCTCACTGTAGGGGCAACACTCTAGAAGAACATCAACACACTTTTATCTACTTACAACTCTGAATCAAAAAGTAATGACTCTATATGAATGCCTCTGCAAATGTAGCAGTATGTGCAATGATCAAGCGCAACGTGCAACAAAAATATGAATAGAGGGCAAGGCCCAACTACATGCAGGCTATGAGATCATGCAAGGAAATATGAAAATGAAGGATAAGTGATATGAACATGAATAACAATGGATGTTGCATGGAAATGTATCTCGGAAAGGCTATGGAAATGCCTTGTAGGTAGGTATGGTGGCTGTTTTGAGGAAAGATATAAGGAGGCTTATGATGACAGAGCATATCGTGCCAAGGGTTTGGATGCACCGGAGAATTATGCGCCAATTCTCGAGGTGAGAAAGGGCAATGCACGGTACCGAAGAGGCTAGAAAAAGTATAGGTGGGTGGAAGTGTCAACTTTTGAATACTCACATTAGTCCGAAGAACTCATGCACTTATTATCAATAACTCTCAATCTAATCAGGAGGTTCACATAGAGACATGTACCCCGAGGAGGAGTGTATGGGGGTTTGGTTATCCTTGCGCATCCTCGACTCATGGTACGTGAGTGTACTCTAATATTCGACCCCTCCAGACATTAGTGATCTATCTAGTAGCTAGAGTTCTCAACAGGGTTTAGGTTTTCGAAAATCACACGGATTGCCCAAAATACGACATCTATCACTAATAGGCTAAAGCTCTTGACACCATAAGTTCAAACATTACTTAAGTCAATACCTCAAAACTATTGCAAGTTACTACTACAAAGAGAATAGCAACTTCAACTACCTACTTTCTAGTAAAGACACAAAACTCAGTGCAACAGGCAAACTCTCTAAGAAAGATAAGCATGCAAACTATAGAAAGTTCAAGCCTGAACCAATTAAAATCCCTAGAAGAAAACTCTAAAGCATATGAACTAAACAGGGCAGCAGCTAAGAAAAGATAAAGAACAACTCACAGCAAAGAATAAGCATGAAAATCCTATGAGGTGTTCTAGTTTAATCGGAGCTTGTATCTATCCCAATCAAGCATGTTAGGTTCTGACATTGTAATGACCAGCAAACAAAACAAAAGAACTAATAAAAGTAAAGAGCAAGACGCTCCAAGCATAGCACATAACGCATGAAGTGATAAAAATACAGTGGAACGAGGGACGAACTGATGATTGTTGATGAATAAGGGGATGCATGGGGGCATCCCCAAGCTTAGACGCCTGAGTCCCCTTGAATATTTCTTGGGGGTTCCGGGCGCATACCCAAGCTTGAGCTTTTGACACTCCAAGATCTTCTTTCATCATCTTCCATCGCACCCTTGAAAACTCCCTTCATACATAACTCATCATAAGCTGATTAGAGAGGTTAGTACCCTATTAAAATAATTTTCCTCTACTGCAAATAAAGATTTCCAGGAAGGGCTACTGTTTCTATTGCCTGCCCAAAAGATTTTGCAAAGAAAAGGCAAGCTTAAGGATTGCGAAACTGCGACAAGAAAAACCGGGGCAGAAGCTAAGAAAAACAGAACAACAGAGAGAAAAGAATATTTTAGGGATACTTCTGCAACTAAAATAAAAAAACTCAGAACATACGAAAGTTTCTTAATTTTATAGAGCATGCTCTGTAAAAAAATTAGCTCAAAAAGATGAACTGTGATTTTTCTCTGATTTTTCTAGTCACGAGGACAGAATCTGTTTTCTGGACAACATGTCACAACTTTCACTTCCCTTATCGTATGAGGCTATAAAAGGCACAAAGCTTGAAAAGTAAAGATACAATGATGTTTCTACAGTAGTAACAATTATCAAGACCACTAAGAACAGAATAAAAGCAAAAGGAAAAACCTAAATTCGTTGAGGGCTGCCTCCCGAAAGCGCTTCTTTAAAGCCATTAGCTAGGCATGAGTGTAACGACGCTCGCAAGAGAATAAGAGTTGAAGCGCAAAAGAGAGCATCAAAGGAGCAAAGACAAACCACATTTAAGTCTAACATGCTTCATATGCATGGGCAACTTGAAACAAAATATATATGAAGCACAAAGCAACAAGCATAGGAAGGTAAAACAGGAGCACCTTCAAGATTTTCAACATGGAGAGCGGTGTTTTCCTAACATGAAAATTTCTATAACCATATTTCCCTCTCTCATAATAATTTTCAGTAGCATCATGAACAAACTCAACAATATAATTATCACACAAAGCATGCTTTTCATGATCTACTAGCACATAATCATGTAGACTTTCTAAGCAAACCTCATCATCATTAAGAACATCCATAGTAGGAAAAAATAGAGGCTTATCATAAGATTCATCAAGATAGCAAGGGTTATCATAAATAACAGTAGCAAAATCATCCTTGCAAGTATCATTTATAGGGGCATCGTGGCCACAAGCATCAATTTCATAAAAAAGGGATATTTCAAAAGAATCCATAGGATCATAGCAATCAATATAGCATTCATCCTCCTTTGGTCAGCATGGAGGTCAATCATATAAAGTAAGAGTCAAAGAGTTACTCTCAATAGTAGGTAGAGATGGGTAGCTACTCCATTCTTCCTCCTTTGGTTCGTCACTCTCCTCGTCTTTTTCATCCAAGGAGCATTTAGTTTCAGCAATTTCTTCTTCCGTAGAGTCCTGCAAAGCATTAGTCTCTTCCTCTTGTGAAGAGAAACTTTTGAGATGGTCAATAATATAATAATTGTCATTAAAATCCTCAAAACAATAATTAAGTATTTCAAGACTCTCGGATTAGTAAGGGGCATCATCAATATTTTCAACAAAGGAATCAATTTCATAGGCACCCTTAAAGATAACAACTTCTTCTATTTGTTCTGCATCATAAAAATCATAGTTTCCCTTAGCATAAGAAGCTAAGGTTTCATCATCATTGTACTCACATTGGAAAGCAAGGTGTTTGTGCCTCATAAAGCAACAAGATTCATCCCTGCACAAGTTTCTAGCATAGTCATACAACTCTTGTATTAGTCCCCATGAGTGTATCCATTTTTGAGACAAGCGGTATTCCTTGTAATGTTTTTGTTGATCCTCCGTGAATCCTCCTTGACAATAAGATATAGCCTCAAAGAAAGTAGTCATTAGTAGCAAACAGAGTAATAAGCAAAAGTGTACTTATCAAGTGAACTTATAAGTAAAGCTATGTTCCCCGGCAACGGCGCCAGAAAATAGTCTTGATAACCCACAAGTGTAGGGGATCGCAACAGTCTTCGCGGGTAAGAATAACCCAATTTATTGATTCGACACAAGGGGAGCCAAAGAATACTTATAAGCCTTAGCAGTTGAGTTGACAATTCAACCACACCTGAAAAAGCACTAGACAAGATATAAGTAGCAATGGTGTGTTGACGGGTGTAGCCTTTAAGACTTCCCCAATCACCAACACCCCAAAGTAGTAACAAAATAGTAGGAGCAGCAAAGAAAGTAAAAGTAACAACGAAGGCAATGAAGGTGAAAGATGGACCAGGGTTCAATGTTTCACTAGTGGTACCTCTCTAGGCAAAAGAACAAGGTGCTAGGTGAAAAATTACAGTTGGGAAATTGACATAATTGAACCAACTCTAGCCAAAGAACAAACTAGAGCATCCTAGTCTAAGAACCAAACGTAGGCATGTGTTCCGTATGTAGTTGTACGTGCTTGCAATAAGAACTTTGCACAACATCTTTTGTCCTACCATCCCACTACGAACGGGGCCACTTAAGGAACTTATGGAGATTAAGGTGCTTCTGCGGCGGAGCACCGGAACAAAGCATTAACACTTCATGAACACATGTGATCCTCAAATTATAGCCCATCCCCTTTGGTGTCCCAAGCTGTCACCATTGGGATCGTCGGTTCCGGACTATAATAGGTGCATACAACCGTAGATAAGATCTAGAACAACAATTATAATCATACAACCATAACGTGCTCAGATCTGAGATCATGCTACTCGTGCACTAGTAACAATCATTAAGAACAACAAATTGCAGCAACAATAATTCATACACCTTTTAGGACTGAACAAGGTAACAATTCATCGGATCCCAAAAAACACAACACCAATTACATCATATGGATCTCAATCATGTAGGGAAGCTCATGAGAACATTGTATTTAAGATCTAGGGGGAGATAATACCACATAGCTACTTCCAAGAACTCGTAGTCCAAGGAGGAACTACTCAAGAAGCATCATGGGGGGAGAAGAGTCGATGAAGATGGCCCAGGGGGCCAAGGCCCTCCCCGGCAGGGTGCCGGAGTAGGATCCTGGTGACCCCCGAAGCTAGTTTTCGATGGCGGCGGAGATCGGAATCGCTTCTGGAAAAAGTATTTCGATATTAGGGGTTTCCTCCTCGGGGGTAAAAATAGGGGCCAAAGGGGGCACCAAGAGGGGCCACCAGGCAGCCAGGAGGGTGCCTGGCGCGGCCTAGTGCTGGGCCGCGTCATGGACCCTTCTAGAGTCCTGGTGGTGGCCCTCCCTTCCATCCTTGGTGTTTCCGGAGGCTTCCGGAACGCTGATTTTTTATATAATTTTTCTGGAATTTTTTGAGCATTTTAATGGTCGGAAAACCTGAAATACAAAAACAGCAGAAAACAGGAACTGGCAACTGGGTGCGCTGAGTTAATAGGTTAGTCCAAATATGCTCAAAAGTGTATGAAAGTTCAAGCAAAACATGGAAAAGTCACATAAAACATGCATGGCACAAGCAGAAATTATAGATACGTTTAGGACGTATCACTTGTCCAACCAAGATAAGGAGTGCATTATGCTCTATGTGCTGATGAACATGGGGGAAGTGGTGGACGACCAGAAGAAATAGAGCGCGGAGGAGGAGGAGGTAGTGCCCAGTTTCCTTAGGAAAAATGGCGACTTAATTACTTTGCAACTAGTATCTCGGTTTCGTTTTAATACGTACTTTCTCCTTCTATCCAATTCGTGGATGAGGTGTGGCCGGGACCAACAGATCCCGATGCTGCGCAGTTGGATGCTCTTCTGAAAGGGGGTGCCCCGGGAAGAAATTTCACCTCATGGTTCAGGGAAAAGGTAATTCGTAACCTATCCCTCTTATTACCTAGAAACTTGGCCCTCTTATTACACGTAACTAATGCACGATTCGTACTAAACTTGTAGGGAGCTGATCCCATAGTGATGATGTCGGATGAGTTGAGATGTGTCTCTCAGGGTTTTAACAGTAAAGTCAACATGTATGAGAAGTATGATGTGAATGGGTATCGCTTTCATACAGAGGGCCACCAAAATAGTCGCCCGGGTGCAAAAACTATAAATACCGGTGTCTTCACCAAGGGTCAAGATGACTTTGATTACTACATAAGGTTGCAGAACGTATACGAGCTGACATTCGACAATGGGCCCGTAGAACTCAAGCTTGTTGTGTTCAGATGCCACTGGTTCGATCCACACGATGGACAGAAAAATACCCCTTCCATTGGGTTAGTTGAAGTTAGCCCTTCAACCACCTATAGCAGATCCGATGTCTTTGTTGTGGCTCACCAAGCGAAGCAAGTTTATTACTTGCCTTCCCCATGCCAGAAAGAATACCTCCAGGGCTGGGAAGTCGTGTACCAGGTACGCCACATGGTAAACTACCCATGCCCTCCGAGGAAGATTACAACAACATTAACCCTCAAACATACGAGGGAATTTTCTATCAAGAGCTAGAGAACTTTGGGGACTTTGGCTTAGAAGGTCTTGAGGACCTTGAGAACGATGAACACACCCGTGGTGAGATAGTGTCAGAACCCTTTGTTAGGTAATGTGCTAGGATCAAAGTAACCTTGCATCATGTCAAAATTTCAAAAGAAATCTTTGAAATCAAAATCAAAAGCAAAATGGGAGAAGGAACCCCCCCCCCTAGATGAATTAATTCAAAAGGCCAGATAAAAATCTTCTCCAAAAATTCATGTTAGATTTTTGAAAAGTCTTATAAATGAGTGTGATCACATATCAAGTGATGTGGGACCCACCCCATGGCAACGATGTCAGAATTATGGCGCATAAGTTCATGACTGACGTGGACCTGCACACAAGACACAAATAACTTTGCTCCCAAAGAGTATAGAGAGGTTGTCAATCTCTCTAACCTTGCTATTTACAAAGGATCAAACGCAAAGGGTAATAGTAATGCAATGAAAAGGAAAGTAGACAGTAAATAGTAGCGGTGTGAACTTATAATGAAAATATGGACCGGGGTGCCATGGTGCTCACTAGTAGTGTCTCTCTACCAAAAGACAGTAAACAATTACGCTGGGTGAACAAATTACAGCTAGGCAATTAACAGAATTATGAACGCACCGCAATACTAATTATTCTACATAAAGTAAAAGGCTCATTTGTACGTGCATTACACCATGGCAAGTAGATCATTTATTTATCAGTATCTACTTACTAATCATCCACCTTGAGATATCTATCCAGAAATCTCGCTGTTATTAAGTTGTGAGCCACAACTAATGTTGTGAACTCAAAGCAACAGACAACTACATTAACACTCTATGTTTAATGTACGCAATCATAAGCACCGCTGTTTTATCCCTAATGACAACAACACATTACCTAGTCCCATATTTCTATCATTGAAGCTGTACATAAGGAGGCATGAGCCCATCATCTAGCATAATGCTCCCTCTTGGAGTTACAATCTACTACTTGGCCAAATCAACAAACTCAAGAATACAAATATAAAAGAGATCAAATAAATTACTTCCACAAACAGAACATAATCTCATAATCCATTGGATCTCAACAATCACAACATAACAACATAGGGATTATAAAAACGATGCCTTGATCATATTAGGCAGATCACAAGGTCTGGACAATGAAGCACGAGATTGGAAAGAAAAAACCTATTAGCTTGTTGCCATGGACCCATGATCCAAGGAGGGACTACTCACGGCGCATCCCGGAGGCAATCATGGTGATGGAGAGGCCTTCGAAGATCAATCCTCCCCCCAGCACGGTGCTGGGATAGGAACTTCTGTTGATCCTGATCTCGGAATCACGACGGCGGCGGAACAGTGGTGAAAATCTTGTAACGGGGCTCTCTTTGACGGTTTTTCGAATGGATGCCAAAAATAGGCCAAAGGGGGGCATCAGGGGTGGCCCCACCTGGCCAGGCAGCAAGGTGGCGCGGCCTACCCCTGGCCACGTCGTGTGGTCACCTGTCCATGGGTGGCCCCCTATGGATGCCCTTCGGGCATCTAGAGTCTTCCAATGACTTGGAATTTTGGATTTTCCGAACACTTTGATTTTTCAGCTATTTTCTGCATTTCACGGAAAAAACAGACATAAACTGGCACTGATCACAAGGTTAACTAGACGATCCACGCATGTTGTTGCGGGAATTGTTAAGAAATAATTTGATGTTTGAAAACATGAAAAATATGAAACATAATATAATTTGATTATAAATTCTTTTTTTCTAAATAATATTGTTTAGAGTAAAAATGTAAGAAAATTTGATTAAAAAAATATAAATGAGTTTTTCTTGTTAATTTATTTCTTGATAATATATCGAATAGACGAAATCAACGTTGAGTAGAGAAAGTGAAAACATCTCCATCTTTGGCTAAATGTAAAACAATGATAGAAATTATAGAGGTGCATAGAAAAAATAACTCATAATTTGATATATTTTTAATAAAAAAGTCCTTTATAAATTGGGAGGCTAAGTGCATAATTTTTTTAGGCTGCATGAGCATGTAGTATTAATAGAAGCACATGCATTAAGAGTTAGTGGAAATAATTTTTACATGATGGACCTACTTGATGATGTGGATAGTTTAGTGGGGATGAACTATTTAGGTATTATAGATTATAGATATGTTAGCCCCAAATATGTTGTAAATGATATGAAAGTGCATCAAAACATGTAATAATGTCACCAAAAGAAGCATGGAACAAGCAGAAATTATACGTCCCAAACGTATCTATAATTTTTGCTTGTTCCATGCTCTTTTAGGTGACATTGCTATGTGTTTTGCTACACTTTCGTATCTTTATACACATATTTGGACTAACCTACTAACTCAGTGCACCCAGTGCCAGTTTCTGTCTGTTGATGTTTGTAAGTTGCAAGTTTTTACCCATATTTTCAGAGCTCCAAAATTTCCACAAAACTCAAATAAAAACTCAGCATGACGGAAGCTTCCGGATCACCAAAGGAGAGCCGGAGGGGAGCCAGGGCCAACCCAGGTGGCCACCTGGCGCGGCCCCCCTCCTGGTCGCGCCACCAGGGCGCCTGGAGGGTGGGTCCACCCCCTGGTGCCCCCCTTCGGCCTATATTTACCTATGTTCCGAAAACCCTCGGAGAGAGCCCCGCATCGCTATTTTCGCCTCTGTTCCGAGCCGCCGCGCTTCCAAGATCGGGAGCACCATAAGACCTCTTCCCGGAACCCTGCCGGAGGGAGGATTGGCCTCCGGGAGCTTCTCCACCACCATGAGTGCTTCCCGGATGTGTCGTGTGTAGTCCCCCTTGGACCATGGGTCCATGACCAGTAGCTATGTGATTTCTTTTCTCCAATCTTGTGCTTCAATAATTAGCCCTTGTGAGCTGACCTACATGATCAAGGCATCTATGTAATTCTTTCTGTTGTTGCTATGTTGTGTTTGATGGGATCCGATGGATTATGAGATTATGTTCAGATTGTGAAGAGTTATATATTTGGTTCTCCTTTTATATTTTGTTCTTGAGTAATTGTTGCATGTTGTATGTTTTTTTTATTGCTTTGGCCAAGTAGTAGATAGTAACTCCAAGAGGGAGCGTTTATGGTTGATTGTGGGTTCATGCCCCCCGATGTCTAGCTTGAGTGATAGAAACATGAGACTAGCGGGTGTATTGTTGCCACCAGGTAGAAAACAACGGTTCTTGTAACCGCAGTTGCAAGGATTGTTTACCTTACGCAAAGTTTGTTAATGCAGGTGTCTGTTGCTTTGAGTTTATACTTTGGGTGGGGATCTCAACTTAATACCAGCGAGATTTTCTGGATAGATATCTCAAGGTGGAGAATTAGTGAGTAGATGCAGTTGGATTTCAGCCTACTTGTCTTGGCGTATTGCCCATACTTTTGAGCCTCTAACTTCCCGGTAGCATAATTAGCATTGTGGTGCGTTTATAATTCTGTCAATTGACCAGCTCTAATTTGTTTACCCATCTTAGCTATTTTATTGTCTTTTGGGAGAGAGACATCATTAGTGAACATCATGAGACCCCGATCCATACTTTCACCATTGTTTACACCTCCACTTTATTTCCTGCTTTTACTTTCTGTTGCAATTATCACTATTATCCTCTTGCGTTTGATCCTTTGTAAACAACAAGGCCGGAGGGATTGAATACCCCTCTGTACTCGTTGGGAGCAAACTTACTTCTTGTGTGTGCAGGTCCAGGTAAATCAAGTGATTATCTTCAAACGACACCTCACTTGCCGCACCACCTACTTGTCGTCCTTGGAGTCCTACTAGAGACATAACCCTATCCTCTACGTTAGGGGAAATTTGTTGCTATCTACATCTCAACCTTTCTTGTGGTAACGAACGAAGGGCGAGAAGCCGTTATCATCTCTCGTACCATCAAGAAAATTTCTGGCACCGTTGTCGGGGACTCCAATCTTCAAGATAGTGGAATTGCACACTATCTTTTACCTTTGATTTTTAGTCTTGTTAGTTTACTTTCTAGTTTTTGCTTTTGAGTCTTATGTGAAAAACCAAAAAATAGTTGTTACCTTTTCTCTTTGTCTTTCTCTGCCCACTGATGTTATCTTTACCATGGTTTTGGAACCACCTAAATATGGTAGGATGGATATGTTTCACTTGGATCATGTTCGATCAATTTGTGCTCGCGCTAAAAACCCAACCGACTTGGTTGAGGGAAAATCATTGGATGAGCATGCTCATTTTACGCGGCACTGCCTATCTCATAAAGGGAAACACTTATGGGATAAAATACAAGTTTATCATTGCTATGCTGAATCTTTGTGTCATATTTTTGATTTCACTTGTTGTTCTAAGATAAATCGTAAACACCTTCCTTTCCAATGTGAGTTTAATGAAAATGAGATCTTATCTTATTATGCTAAAGGTGTTTATGATTACTTTGATGTTGAAAAGATTGAAGAGTTTGTTGCTTTTAAGGTGCTTATGAGATTGCTTCTTTGATTGAAGAGTATTACGATTATATTCGCAAATATGAAAACTTTGCAGTCCTTGCTTATTTCCTTGAGAATTATATTTGCAATGATTATATTGAGGATTTTAAAAACAAAATTTTTGCGGCCCAAGAAGAGTCTAATGATTGCTATGATGAGGAATCCCATGATTTCGAGGACTCACTTGAAATATCCCTTTTTGAAGTATTTGATACTTGCTTTGTTGATGGCCATGATGGGAATATGGATTATGCTTGCGAATATGAACTTGCGATATTTCCTTATGTTAAGCATGAAATTATTCCTATTGCACCCACACTTGATTGTCCTATTATCCTTTTGAAATATCCAACTCATATTCCGGAGAACTTTGCTCTTACCAAAGATCATAGTGATAGATTGCATTTATCTTATGTTCCTAAGAGCCGTGTTGAAAACTATACACGTGTGCTTGTAGGTCATGAACAACATGTTTTATGTGATAATTATATTCTTGATGTTGTTCATGATACTACTAAAAATTATTTTGAGAGAGGAAATTTTGGTTGTAAAAACTTCCATGTTACTAAAACACCTCTCTTTTTGAAGTCATTATTGTTCCACCTTCCTATGCTTGTCGCTTTGTGCTTCTTTGATTTATTTTCTTACAAGATGCCTATGCATAGTAAGAGCGTTAGGATTAAATGTGTTTCATATTTTCTTCTTGATGCTCTATTTTGCTTCAAATTTTTATTCTTATAATATCATCTTTTAAAATCTTCATGCCTAGCTCAAAGGCATAAAAGAAATCGCTTGTTGGGTGGCAACCCAATTTGTTTTTACTTTCAGTTTTAGTGGTTGATACGTCCCAAATGTATCTATAATTTCTACTTGCTCCATGCATGTTTTGTGTGATATTGCTATGTTTTAGCTACACTTTCATACACTTTTGATCATATTTGGACTAACCTATTAACTCAGTGCACCCCAGTGCCAGTTCCTGTTTTCTGCTGTTTCTCTATTTCAGATTTCCCCAATATTAAAATGCTCCAAAAATTACGGGAAAATACAATAAAAAATTAGCGTACCAGAAGCTTAGGGAATCACCTAGGAGGGGCCAGAGGGGACCCACCAGGGCCCAGGCGCCCTCCCGGCGTGCCCTAGGGTGGGGCCGCGCCAGGGGGCCGCATGCACCCCTGGTGGCCCCCCTTCGCCTATATATTCTCCGTCACGGGAAACCCTAGAGGACAGAACCCTTTTCGCGATCTCGTCTCTGTTCCGCCGCCGCCGCGCTTCCAAGATCGGGAGTGCCAGCAGACCTGTTCCCGGCACCCTGCTGATCCGTGAGTAGTCTACCTTGGACCATGGGTCCATGATCAGTAGCTATGTGATGTTCTCCTCCCATCTTTGTTCTTCATGGATTAGACCTTGTGAGCTGCCCTACATGATCAACGCACATATGTAATCCTTTCTGTTGTTGTTGTGTTGAGTTTGCTGGGATCTGATGGATTATGAGACTATGTTCACATTGTGATTGAGTAATATATTTTGTTCTTATCTTTTATATTTTTGTTCTTCAGTAATTCTTGCATGTTCTCCATTGTTGTTTATTCCTTTGGCCAAGTAGTAGGTAGTGACTCCAAGAGGGAACGTTATGCTCTATTGTGGGTTCATGCCCGCTGATGACTAGCTTGAGTGACAGAAACATGAGTCTAGGGGATGTGTTGTTGCCACAAGGGGGAAAACAATGGTGCTTGTAACCGCGGTTGCAAGGATTGTTTACTTTACGCAAAGTTCTTTTAATGCAGTTGTCTGTTGCTTCGGGTTTACACTTTGGGTGGGGCTCGCAACTTAATACCAGCGAGATGTTCTGGATAGATATCTCAAGGTGGATGACTAGTAGTAGATGCAGTTGGATTTCGGTCTACTTATTTTGGCGTACTGCCCATGATTTTGATCCTCTTCCTTTCTTCGTAGCATAGTTAGCATTGCGGTTCATTTTTAATCCTGTCAATTGCCCAGCTGTGATTTGTTTACCTCGTTTAGCAGTTTTATCGTCTTTTGGGAGGGAGACATCACTAGTGAACATCACGGGACCTCGGTCCATATTCTCATCACTGTTTTCATGCTCAATTTACTACCTTCTTTTACTTTCTAGTTGCAGTCACTATTATGCTTTCTCCCTTGCATTTGATCCTTTGTAAACAACAAGATCAGTGAGATTGACAACCTCTCTGAACTTCGTTGGGAGCAAAGTTATTTGTTCTGTGTGCAAGTTCGCATCAATTGGGAGGTTGACACCTACTTGTCGTTGTTGGAGTCCTACTGGTTCGATAACCTTGGTATCTTCACCGAGGGTAATTTTCTACTATCCTACATCTCACCTTCCACTTGGGGTAACCAACAAAGGGCGAGAAGCCATTATCATCTCTCGCATTCTAGAAAATTTCTAGCGCCGTTGCCCAAGACTCCAACCTACAAGATAGGGGAGTTGCACACTATCTTTTACCTTTGCTTTTTCGTCTTGTTAGTTTACCTATCAGTTTTTAACTTAGTGTCCTTTATCAAAAATCACAATTTTTTTTGCTTGTACCACTTGCTGCTACTATGGGTTCCATTGGAAACACCAAGTTGTGTGACTTCACTAGTCACAACAACAATGATTTTATCTGCACTCCTATTGCTACACCTGCCACTTCAGCTACCTCTTATGAAATTAAGCCTGCTTTGTTAAACCTTGTTATGAGAGATCAATTCTCTGGTGCTGGAGATGATGTTGCTTTACACTTAAATAATTTTGTTGAGCTATGTGATATACAAAAGTATAAGAAGTAGAAGGTGATGTTGTTAAGCTTAAGCTTTTTCCTTTCTCTTTGAGGGAAGGAGCTAAAATCTTGTTTCAATCCTTGTCTAGGAGTAGCATAGATTCTTGGGATAAGTGAAAAGATGCTTTTATTGGGAAGTACTACCCACCTGCAAAAATTATCCAATTGAGGAGTAACATTATGAATTTTAAGAAATTGGATAATGAACACGTTTCCCAAGCTTGGGAACGAATGAAATCTCTTGTTAAGAAATGCCCTACACATGGTTTGAATACTTGGATGGTTATCCAGACTTTTTATGCAGGCTTGAACTTTACCTCGCGGAACCTGTTAGATTCGGCCGCGGGAGGAACCTTAATGTCAACAACACTTGGTGCTGCCACAAAACTTCTAGATGATATGATGACCAACTATTCCCAATGGCACACCGAACGAGCTCCAACAGGTAGGAAGGTAAACTCTGTCGAGGAGATTTCCTCTCTAAATTAAAAAGTTGACTTGATTATGTCTCTACTTACCAAGTAATCTCCTATTGATCCCCATGATGTCCCTTTAAATTATTTGGTTGCTCAAGGACAAGTAGATTTGAACTTTTCTCTAGAAACAACTTCAATAATAATGCTTATAGGGGTAATTTTGCTAGCAATCCTAGACCGTTTCCATCCAATTATTGGAACAACAAAACTTATCCTAGCAACAAGTACTCCATCTCTGAATTAGAAAGCATGCTTAAAGAATTTATCACTACTCAAGAAGCATTCAACAAGAGTGTAGAGGAAAGATTAGACAAATGATATAATCTCTCTTCGAAGGTAGACAACTTAGCCCTTGATATTGAGATTCTTAAAATTAGAACTTCTCCCCTCGAGGAAAATTAATGTTATCCAATTGAAAATTAATGTTATCCAATTGAAAATTAATGAAAATATTAGGATGATGGCTAAACTTAAAGAAATATGGCCTAGAGAAAAATAGGAAGAGGATAGAATTAAGAGCCTTCCTACACACCACACTATTGCTACTATCCAAGTTGTTGAGGATACCCAAACTTTTAGCACCCAACACACACCTAGTCCCATTGGACCTATTAATGATGATGCTATTACCTCAACCAAAGAAGAAGAAACTCCTATGAACATATAGGCTTTCAAACAAGTGAGCCTATATGACACCACTACCACCTTTGATAGTAGTGACATTGATTTTGATATTTGCACCCTCTCAGAAGTTATTATATTATTACAAAAAATGTCTAGAGACCCCCACACTAGAACACTAAATCTTGCCTTCGTGGAGCATATCACTAATGCTCTCATCAAAGCTAGGGAGGAGAAGTTTATAATAGAAGCCTCAATACCTAGGAAGGTAGAAGATGGTTGGGATCCTATGATAAAAATTAAATTGAATAATTTCTCTTGCTATGCTTTATGTGATGTTGGAGCTAGTACCTCCGTTATGCCCAAAAGAATGTATGATATGTTTGAATTGAAACCTTTTGATCCTTGTTATTTTGGTGTTCCTCTCGATGATTCTTCCGTAAAGAAACCCTTGGGGAAGATCGACGATGTTCTTATCATAGTCAATGAAAATTATGTTCCCGTTGATTTTACTATTATGGACATAGAGTGTGAACCTTTATGTCCAAATATTTTGGGACGTCCTTTTCTTCGCACCGTGGGTGCTGTTATTGACATGAAAGCAGGGAATATAAAATTTCCATTCCCTCTCAAAAAGGGGATGGAACACTTCCCTAGGAAGAAGATTAAGTTACCTTCTGAGTCCGTCACACGGGCTAGATATTCTCTCTCTCTTGATAAAACTTGATCTTACTGCTTTATGCCTAGCTCAAAGGCGTAAAAGAAAGTGCTTGTTGGGAGGCAACCCAAGAAGTTTTTACTTATGTTTTTAGTGGTCGTGATGATTGTTACTACTGTAGCAACATCATTGTATCTTTATTTTCAAGCTTTGTGCCAAGTTTAGCCTCTGATTGCAAGAAAGTTCAAAAGTTGTGACTTGCTGTCCAGAAAACATATTCTGTCCTTGGACGGAAAAATTAGCCTAAAATCACCAGATCATCTTTTTGATCTGAATATTTTTTAGAGCGTGATCTATACAATTGAATTTTGAGCGTCTGTTCTGAGTTTTTTTATTTGAGTTGTAGAAGTAACTGAAAACATTATTTACAACCTGTTGTTCATTTTTCACAGATTCTTCCACGTTTTTCCTTTCCTCACTTTTGCAAACCTTAAGCATGCTTTTTATTTGAAAAAACTTTATGGAAATCTTGAGAAATAGTAGCTCTTCAATATTATCTTTATTTCGAGTAGAGGAAAATTATTTTATTAAGGGTACTAACCTCTCTAATCAGCTTATGACGAGTTATGTATGAAGGGAGTTTTCAAGTGTGTGAGGGAAGATGATGAAAGAAGATCCGGGAGTGTCAAACACTCAAGATTGGGGATGCCCCCATGCATCCCCAATAAATATTCACGGAGACTCAAGCGTCTAAGCTTGGGGATGCCCCCGTGCATCCCCTTCTCCATCAACAATCATCAGTTCGTCCTCCGTCTCACTATATTTTTTATCACTTCATCCGTCATGTGCTATGCTTGGAGCGTCTCGCTCTTAGGTTTCCTTTTTAGTTTTCTTTAGCTTTGCTTTCTGTTCATAACAAGTTAGAACCCAGCTTATTTTGTGTGGGAGAGAAACATGCTCCACTTCAAACTAGAACACATCATAGGATTTCATGCTTATCTTTCTTTTGTTGTGTGTTCTTTATCTTTTCGTAGTTGTTGTCATGTTTAGCTCTTAGTTTTCATTAGTTTTAGTTTAGTTTGTTTTTGGAACTATCTTTAGTTTTTGTGTTTATCTTGTTAATAGAGTTGGTTGTTGCACTGAGTTTAGTCTTGTCTTGAAGTAGGTAATTGAGGTTGTTATTCAATTATAGTAGTAACTTGCAATAGTTTTGAGGTATTGTTGTGAGTAATGTTTGGACTTTTGGTGTCAAGATCTCTAGCCTATTAGTGATAGGTGTCGTATTTTGGGCAATCCGTGTTTATTTTCAAAAAACTACAAAACTAGTTGAGAACTCTAGCTACTAGATGCATCACTACTCTTTGGAGGGATCGGATATTAGAGTACACTCACGTACCATGAGTCGAGGATGCGCAAGGATAACCAAACCCCCATACACTCCTCCTCGGTGTACTTGTCTCTTTGTGAACCTCCTATTAGATTGAGAATTACCGATAATAAGTGCATGAGTTCTTCGGACTAATGTAAGTATTGAAAGTTGAAACTTCCACCTCCTAATATTTGCAAGCCTCTTTGGAACGGCACATTGCCCTCTTCTTACTCCGAGAGTTGGCGTCCACCTCGCCGGTTCATCCAAACCCTTGGCATGATACGCTCTGTCATCATAAAACTCCTTATATATTTCCTCAAAACAACCACCATACCTACCTATCAAGGCATTTCCATAGCCTTTCCGAGATATATTTCCATGAAACATCCACCTTCTCATGACTTGATCTTCATGTCATACATGTTTCTGCTACACTGGCAGAGGCATACATTTGCATACATCATGATAGCTACATCTTCTTTATGTTGAGTACCTTGTAAAGTGTGAAGATCTTCTATACTTCTTGTAAAATAGAGTGTTTCCCTTAAGTGAGGAAATATCCCAAAGAGGACAGATTTAAAAGACCCCAAAGAAGACAAATGAGAGTAAAATAGAAAGAGCCATTGAGGCCACCAAAAATACAAAAAAGTAGAAAAGAGAGAAAAAAGAAATAAAAAGAGAGAAGGGGGCAACACTACTATTCCTTTTGAAAGATCCACACTCGTACTCCCTCTTATATCTTGTACTCCATAGAGTTGATCATATATGCATATAGCTATGTGGGGACCTTCCCACTATAGAACCTGGCTTGTATATTCCAATGATGAGCCTCCTCAAACGAGCTCTAAGTCTTATTGAGCGACCAAGTTGGATGCACCCCCACTAGTTCCATTGGAGAGCTTTTCTTAGCTCATATGTGCATCTGTTGCATGGCAATCCCTACTCCTTACATCATATCTATCATTTGGCCTTCTTGCCTATGATTGTCCTCATTGATGTGATCCTTTCACACCCTTTTTGTCTTCCTCCTCCACCATATCTCTCTCTTTGCCATCCTAAGTGTCAACTCTCGTGTTACGCTCATCCATTGCATGAGTGCTCAAAATATCGAAGGGAGTGGATCAAATTGACTTGTACCTGACTCGTGGTCTGGGGACGAGTCAAGATAAGATTCCAAAGAAGACTAAGTGTGAAACTTTAGTAGATTGAGTTCTCAAAAAATATATTTTTTCTCTCGTATTACCATCTCCCACTTCTTGCACGCAAACACCATCTGGAGACATTCGAGTCACGGACAGCGAGAGCTCTTCACCTTTATGTTCTTATGTTGATTGTTTCAATGCTAATATAGACCCTTGCATGTTATAAATTGAGTTGAATAACATACCTTGATTGCTTTACTTACAAAGTTCTTATATGGTTGTTAGCATGTCACCACAGAAATTATGCTTGTTATCATTTACCTACTCGAGGACGAGCAGGAATTAAGCTTGGAGATGTTGATACGTCCCAAACATATCTAAAAATTTTGCTTTCTCCATGCATGTTTTGTGTGATATTGCTATGTTTTAGCTACACTTTCATACACTTTTGATCATATTTGGACTAACCTATTAACTCAGTGCACCCCAGTGCCAGTTTTGTTTTCTGCTGTTTTTCTAATTCAGGTTTCCCCCATACTAAAAAATGCTCCAAAAAATCCGGAAAAATATAATAAAAAATCAGTGTACCGAAAGCTTAGGGAATCACCTAAAAAATCAGTGTACGCCCTAAGGTGGGGCCGCACCAGGGGGCCGCTTGGTCCCCTGGTGCCCCCCTGGCTGCCCCCTTCGCCTATATATTCCCCGTCACGGGAAACCTCAGAGGACAGGACCCTTTTTCGTGATCTCCCCTCTGTTCCGCCGCCGCCATGTGTTGGGACCCGGAATTTGCATATGTAATTCCAGTCACAAATCAATCATATGGAGAGCCGAGAGCCATACCCACTTGTCTAAGCAGACAAGGCCAAGTACAAGACACTCTCGGAAATCTCGAACGTGCGGGGCATCCCATCCAGACCCGGATGATCAACTGAGATGGGTCCTCATCGTCCGCTCACAAGTCTAAATGATTATGGGTGGTGAAATCCCATACTCATAGGCAAGTCGCCTCAACCATATTATCGATTGAATCATAACACTTACATAAACAGACTCTAGCCCGATCTCTTAGTCGGGGTCTCGGGCGGGCTCGATCGTACAACAAAGTGTGCCACGTGACGTAGTCACGAGCAATCGCATCGCGATGCCCCAAGCTGCGCACATCTCAGGGCCACTTGGTGTAAGAAAGACCGCCGGCGAGAGCACAACTAAGCTATTGAACCCCACACATGACATGCACGATATAAACATACACGCAGCATGCATGCCAAATGTATAACAGCAGGTAACACAACATGAACTCTACAAACTCATAGACTTTATTGCAACTGCTAAACTGAGCAGACATAGTAGTTGTACTACAAGCAGAGATCACATGACTGTGATCCAACATTACATCAAGAAGCAACGGAAGAAAATTATGTCTTAGTAAAGACAAGTTTAACAAATGGCTTAAGAAGCCTGAAAGAAAATACAACGACCCTCCAAAGGAACCAGGCTACTGTCTGTAACTATACGACTTAGTCGGCGTCGAGCTCGAGGTATAGGCCACCATCAGGGTCAGTGGTCTCCTCTCTAAAACATAGAATAAGCAAACGTGAGTACAAAGTCATACTCAGCAAGACTTACATCAGAACTATACTACTCATGCTCAAGTATCAAGGTAAAGGCAAGTGGGGTTGTAATGCAGAAAGCTTTGACTTGGCTATCCTGTACTACGACTACATAGAGTTGAGATGAGAGGCACACACTAGTCCATCTAATCTTTATCACCACGTCAATACACCACCATGGATTCTTCCTCGACTTTCCCACGAGGAAGCAACCCAAAGCACTCACACTTATCTTGGAAATTTTAGAGTATCCATTTAAGTTGTCTAATAATCAAGTAAAGGTCTCCAAGTAATCCATAACCGCGGACACGTCTATTCGAATAGATCTTTACCCTGCAGGGGTGTACGCTTCACACACGTGTCAACACTTACCGCCCGTGACTCATCATCCTTCAAGCGGATGTCGGACGAGGATAAACACCAAGGTACTTACCTCACGGCTCCAAGTCTAGTCTAGGGGATCAACTATCTGAGTATGTACCCCAATCGGGAATCCGGCCGGGGTTTCCGTTCAGTACCCAGACGATGTATGGACGGTCCGACAAGCCCACCTCGACGGATGGAACTGCGCTTGCCTAAAACCGTGCTACAGTATGAAATCAAATCGAAGAAACAATAACCCATGCGAATCCTGGACCATAGTTGGGGTGAGTTAATAGGCCAAACGGGGTCCATAGCCCTGCATGTGGAAGTACTCTTGTCTTGGATCACAACACGAGAACTCGGGGCCTAGGAAAGTGTAAATGAGACAACCCACTGTGTACCCCTACACAGCCTCTCATTGTTCACCTTTGTTAGGGTGACTTCACCAACACATTACCATTCCATTGCATTGTTCTCTACCATCCCGATACATCACCCAGATGGATCATCTTCATTGCAAACAACTCTAGCATGGCATAGCATAACATGGATGAAGAGCCAAATGATGAACACAAACAAATCTTGTATCTGCTAGGTTGAGGTTTGCTTAAGACTGTGGCAGCAATGATAGGTCATGCAAAGGATGGGTTCAACTAGCGGTAGAAAGGTAACATGTGAACGGTAACACGGAGGCCACCGGGAGGCACTGGAGGCACACCGGCCACGAGAGGCGCGGCGGCCGGAGCTTGGGCTCGGCGAAGATGGCTACCGCGGCTCCAAATTAGCGCAAGGAGAGGGGAAAGGACCACCGGATCACCAGGAAAGCATTGGAGGTGACGGCGTGGTCAATGGTGGTGCGATGACGACGGAATCGACGGCGAGGTCTTGCGGGTCCGGCGACGGCTCGATGAAAAATCTGGCGGCTCGAGGTCGAGGGGGCTTGCGATCTTCTGCTCGAAGACGAAGACGACGTCGCTGCGCTCCCTGGACAAACTTGTCGGGGCTTTTCATCTTGTTGGCCGCGCGGATACACGACCGTGCTCCGGCGAGCTCACGGGCGGAGCGTGGAAACGGCGAGGGAGGATGGGAAGAGGGAACCTGAGGGAGGAGCAAGAACAGGGGGGCTTCGGGGGGCTCCTCGGCACTGGATAGGGACGAGGGTGAGCTGCTGCATGGCCAGGGCTCGGCGGCGGCCACGGCATGCCGGGCACGCAGCTGTGTGCTCGTGCCCGGGGGGAAGACGACAACGGCGCCGCGGTGGGCCTGGGCTGGCTGGGCCGTGGGGGCTTAAGTTGGGCCTGAACCAAGGTAAGCTCTCTTTTCTCTTTTTCTTTCTGTTTTTCTTTCTGTTATTTGTTTTGCTTTGCTAAAAAAATTAGCTAGGCATTTTCTAAAATCCTCAGTTATTTATCTTGGACTTAGGTGACAAAGTACTAGCCACTCCCAAGTTTTGAAGATTTTTGAAATTCAAAACATTTGAATTTCAATTCAAATAGCCTTTAAATTTAATTTCCAAGCCTCTATTTGAATTTTAGAAAATTCTTTTGGCATGTGGTTGGACCCACAACACTTGAAATGTGATCATCACCAATTATAGGGATTTTCAAAATCATGAGAGGATTTTTGGAAAAATAGTTTTCTCTGGCCTTTTATTTAAATTCATTTTGAGGCTTTTCCAAATCCCCAATTATTAAATAAAGGAAATTTAAACATGATGCCTTATTTCTAGAAATAAAAAGCACATACCAAAATTAGGGTTGTGACACCACGCTTCCAAGATCGGGAGCGCCAGGAGACCTCTTCCCGGCACCCTGCCAGATGGAGGATTGACCTCCGGGAGCTTCTCCTCCACCATGGACGCTTCCCGGATGATCTGTGAGTAGTCTACCTTGGACCATGGGTCCATGATCAGTAGCTATGTGATGTTCTCCTCCCCTTTTTTTTCTTCATGGATTAGACCTTGTGAGCTGCCCTACATGATCAAGGCACATATGTAATCCTTTGTGATGTTGCTATGCTGAGTTTGCTGGGATCTGATGGATTATGAGACTATGTTCAAATTGTGATTGAGTAATATATTTGGTTCTTATCTTTTATATTTTTGTTCTTGAGTAATTCTTGCATGTTCGCCATTGCTATTTATTGCTTTGGCCAAGTAGTAGGTAGTGACTCCAAGAGGGAACGTTATGCTCGATTGTGGATTCATGCCCCCTGATGACTAGCTTGAGTGACAAACATGAGTCTAGGGGATGTGATGCTGCCACAAGGGGGAAACAACGGTGCTTGTAACCGCGGTTGCAAGGATTGTTTACTTTATGCAATGTTCTTTTAATGAAGTTGTCTGTTGCTTTAGGTTTACACTTTGGGTGGGGCTCGCAACTTAATACCAGCGAGATGTTCTGGATAAATATCTCAAGGTGGATGATTAGTAGTAGATGCAGTTGGATTTCGGTCTACTTATTTTGGTATGCTGCCCATGCTTTTGAGCCTCTTCCTTTCTTTGTAGCATAATTAGCATTGTGGTGCACAAACATGAGTCTACTGGTTCGATAACCTTGGTATTTTCACAGAGGGAAATTTGCTACTATCCTACATCTCACCTTCCACTTGGGGTAACCAACGAAGGGAGAGCAGCCATTATCATCTCTCGCGCATCAGTGGTCTTGATGCTTGTTACTACTGTAGCAATATCGTTGTATCTTTATTTTCACGCTTTGTGCCAAGTTTTAGCCTCCGATTGCAAGAAAGTTAAAAAGTTGTGACATGCTGTCTAGGGATGCCCCCGTGCATCCCCTTCTCCATCAATAATCATCAGTTCGTCGTTCTCCATGCTATATTTTTATCTCTTCATGTGTTATGTGCTAAACTTGGAGCGTCTCGCTCTTTACTTTTTAGTTTGTTTTAGTTTTGTTTGTTGTTCATAACAAGTTGGACCCTAGCCTTCATTGTTTGGGAGAGAAACAGACTCCACTTAACCCTAGAACATAACATAGGCTTGCATGCTTATATTTCTTTTTGTGTGTGTTATTTATATTTTCATATCTGTTGTCATGCTTAGATCTTAGTTTTCATGCTTATCTTTTTAAGATCTTTTATTTAGGTTGCTTTAGGAACTCTCTTGAGTTATCATGCTTATCTAGTTTAGAGAGGTTGCTTGTTGCACTGAGTTGTGTGTCTTGCATGAGTAGGTAATTGAGGTTGCTATTACAAGTGTAGTAGTAACTTGCAATAGTTTTGAGGTATTGATATGAGTAATGTTTGGACTATTGGTTCCACGATCTTGATCCTATTAGTGATAGGCATCGTATTTTGGGAAATCCGTGTTTATTTTCGAAAGTTGCAAAAATTCGTTGAGAACTCTAACTACTAGATGGATCACTAACCTCTAGAGGGGTTGGAATATATAGAGTACCCTCACGTACCATGGGTCGAGGATGAGCAAGGATAACCAAACTGAAAGCTCAAGAATGATCAGAGGGGGAGGGGGTGAATGATCACTTCTAAAAATTCTATGGAACTTAGAAGGAATTCATACAAACTGCGAAGGACTAATGGCATCTCGAAGGAAATACAGTATCGAAAGTAATGCATGGCTCGAAAGGATTGGGAGCGAACGAAAACATCGAAGACAAATAGGCAACGAGTAAATAATTAATGTAAATGCTAGAAGGAAAACGAGCCTGACACGACGATGTTTGGTAAACCAGTTCACACTCTACAAAGTGCTACGTCTGGTTGGAGGGACTGGTGATTGAACACCTGGAGAAAAACTCTCTCCGTCTTATTCTCCACTGCAACAAACTTCTCGAGCTTGTCCAGTTTTCACTCGTGGTAGATGATTCAGGACATCTCCGAGACCTTTACAAACTTCCTTCAGCAGTGACAATTACTCTTCGACTGCTTGACAGGCGACGCCTAACCGTCTAGGAGACTTGCAGTTCTCCAAGATAAAAAGATTGGCTAATCTCGACCTAAGTCACAGTGAATTGCTCAACTCAGTTCAGACTTGGGTTTTGGTTTTATCTCGATGAATCTCTCTTGGGATGCTCACAGACTTCTGTCTTAGAATCTTCAGTGGAGCAGCCAACCCAAAATGGCGGGTAGGTGCGGGGTATTTATAGTGTGCGATCCCGATGGGTAAAATGACTGAAGTGACCCGATGCGACAGCTTGACGCGTGTCCACAACGGTCGGATTCCAATGATTGCGCAACTTTACTTGAGGAACAAGTAAGCTGACTTACCGAACGAGATCTCTCTCGAAGGCACGAAGTGCGATGACTTTGCCTTCGAGCTATTCACTCGACTCAGTAAGATTTCTCTCGGTAGGCTTTTGTGGGTTTAGGTTGAGCAGAGAAAATTCACTTCGACTAAGATCTCAACTAGCAAACCCCTCTTGATAGTACGGTTTTTCCTACGACTCAAGAAAATAAAGAGAAACTAGTAAAAGGATTAAGTCTTCGACCAGCTTCAACTTTCTCCTCGTTGCACTTTTACTCGAGAGAGACTTTTTCTTCGACAACATTTTTAGGGGTCATCTTCCTTCAAAGGTTTCCGTAGATGACTGCAGCTTTGCTGCAGTGAGTTGTCCTTCGACCTTCAACTTGCAAACTCCATTCTTTCGGAACCTAAGTATCTGTTTATACTCGAAAACAATATTAGTTCCACTTCTTCTTTGTCCAACAATGTCCAAAACCTTCGGGGGCAAAACTTGCTCTTACAATCTCCCCCTTTTTGGACGATTGTTGACAAAACAGGCATCGATAAATAATTGAAAAAGTTTTGAGTTTTCGATGATAAACCAGTGCTAAGATCGATGAAATACTCCCCCTTGATGTATGCACGGAAGATAAGAGTTTCCTGTGAAGTGCATATTTGACAAGTAGAATCAAGGGAAAAACATCAATAATCTTAGCGAGTGAAATTGCATTCCAGATAATATCCAATAAGAAATATGCAATCTCCTCGAATGACCTGTGAACTGATATGAAAGATAACTTCCTGCAAAAAGGTTCAGTATCGCAAGCAGCAGATATATATCTTACGAAAAGGATAGCAGTTCACAGACCTACTTAGAGTTAGTTACAACCAGATCGAATATGAATCGAAAGTTTGTTGAAACTACTCAGAAACCTCAAAGTTCAAAAGTTTATCGAACGAAAGCAAAGCCCTTAACCCCGAAGGCAAACTAATTTCTTCGATGCCACTTCATCTCCCCCTTTTAGTCACAACGGACAAAAAGTCGAGAGAATAGGGTCGAAAGAAATCCCTACTCGCTTGGATGGCTCCGGCGACGACGAGAAGATTCGGCGAGCATTGGAGCACGACGAATTGGGCGAGCGCCTGGAGGAGTGGTCTTCATGCGGAAGGAGTGGTGATCTCTAGAAGATTCCAGCTGCGATTCCAGCGGTGTCCTGGGGCTTCGAGGAAGTGGAGTGCAAACTCTCGGTTGGCATTGAGGGGCTTCATCTTTCTCGGAGTCGGAGGAGAAGGTGTTCAAAGTGATGTGATAATAGTCATCGACACTAAGCACATCTCTGTTCTTCGGCAGCCGAGGGATATTGGGATCCGGGCGATCTACTTGATCATCATTGGTCCAATTCCTGTTCAGATGGGGAGGATATTCTTCGAAGACACATCGTTGAAGTCCGAGGGAATTGAATTTCCGCAGTCCTTTCCAATCACGGCAAAGGCATTCACGCAGCATCTGATTGTTGTTCATGGTAATATTGCACAAATGATTTATCTCGTCCATCAATTCTTGCTTCTGAATGAAATCTTGGTCGATGTGATGTTGAAGCATTTGCTGGGACCGAAGAGAAACTTCCATGTGATGCACTGGCTTGATAAACTTTGAGCGAACATTACGCTCAGTTAAGTGTGCTCAGCATATTGATCGTTGGGTCGAGCAACAATCTGCAATACTTCCCTAACTGGTGGAGTGAAAATCTTCGGGAAAATTGACACGGGGAATGGCACGTCCCGAGAGTAATTGCAGATAGCCATCAGCCATGGTGCATACGGCTTGTGGGAGTTGTGATCATCAGCACAAGACACCAAAGTTCTGTTGAAGTAGTCTTCAAAATCGAAAGGATGACCATGGACTAACTTCAACATAGCAAGTTGCACATCATTGGGAATAGGAAAATCATCGTGCACATCGAGCATTGGCATCAAGGTCTTCGAAAGAATATAAAACCATGCCTTTGCTTCAAATACAAAATGTCTCGGCTTGGGCTCAGCCGGGTAGTTATCTCCTACGACATCTGGATTCATGAGCGTAGAAAATTCAGCAGGAGTTGGAGTAGGTAAGTCATGAACTTGTGTGGTAATCCTTCGAACCGAGGTAAATTGATGATGGCCAGAAATTGGTCGACAGTCATATGAAATACTTGGCCTTGGATCATATAATCAAATTTCCACGTCTTCGAGTTCTCGGGATCACCAGTGACATAGAGTGTTATATAAAATTGCTTGATAAGCTCGGGATTGTAGCCACAATCGAGAGCAAACATCTTGTGAGCGTGAACACCATCAATTGTTTTGGCAACATTCTCGAAACAAGAAGTGGAGTACACCGAAGGCATATCAAGATATTGATGTTGGAAAACTCTTGCCTTGTTGTACAACACACGGGTGTAGTATATGGCTTGCTCTTGGGTCCAAAACCGAATAGAATATGCACTTCTGGGCTTCTCCTAGGGATTAGTCCCGAAGAAAAATGGCTTGTTTTCACGCCTTTTGAAGATGGGGCCTCCTCGAGGAACATCTGAGCGGAACAGGGGCAGCATTTCTCTCGGATGAGCAGAATGGAGCAGCTCATCAACAGGAAAAACTTCGGCAGCATTGTCTGGCATCTGAAAAACTGGGTCAGCAGGGCGAGGAATTGAAAAGGGAACGTTTACAATATCCTGAGCTGGGATGGCTGCAGGAGCATTTTCCTCGGCCTGTGCTTCGACGGCAACTCCTTCGTCGGCAGGAGCATTTTGGGCGGCCTCCTCAGTTTCCATGGCCTCCAAATCTTCGTCCAGTTGTGCGAAAGCATCAATCATTTCTTTGTTTGAGTAATTTGATGAGGAGGAGGACGAAATGTCACTAGAACTGCCATCTCCAGAACTATTTTCTTTAACAGCATCTTGACGAGAAGAAACTGTTGTGATATCAACATCAGCGTCTTCTCCTTCATGCGGAGTCTGGGCAGAAGAGTAATCTTTCTGAGCAGAGGAGATGGGGGCTTGAGTTTCTTGCTCGACCTGAGCAAGTTGCTCGGTCTCTGCTTGGTCTTGGGTCTCGATGGCTGGGGTGGTTGATGGAATGATGTGAGGTGGTGATGATGGTTTTGGTGGTGGCGACGATGCTTTTGGTGGTGATGGTTGACGAGGTGGAGGTGTTTGTTGGCGAGGTGGAGGAGTGGCTTGGCGAGGGGGTGGAGTAGCTTGGCGAGGGGGTGGAGTTTTCTCACGAGGAGGAGTGGGTTGCTTGGTGGGGGTTGGTGCAGTTTCCTGTCGTGCTGATGCAGCAACGACCTCGGTAGACTTGGCCTTCTTGGCATTCTTCTCGATCTCTGGCGTCCCACGCACAGAGGTTGGGGCAGCAGACTTTCTCTTACGAGATTGTCTCTTGTGCAGGGCATCATTGTGCTCTTTGCATACGGCAGACACAATTTGTCGAACCTTTTCACACACCGCGGTCAAGTTTTCCTTCTGTGCCCTTTTGGATGCTTCAGCGGTGGCAATCTTGGATTTGAAAAACTTTCGGGACTCAATGTCCTCGGTTTCTTCTTGAAGTTGCCTGGAGTAAAATTTCACTTGCTCCTTGTCCTTGCGATCCTGGGTGAGATACCCTTCCCATCGAATCATGTATCGAGCAACATGCTCTTGGATCTCAGCAGGGACATCATCCTCGGCAGTGACTTTGCTTGGTGTGGTAGCCATCTTCCAGAGGATATGTGAAATATTAGCAGCATCCCAAGGATAATGGGCACCAGAATCTCCTTCGTTGGAGCTCTCTTCATCGGCACGAGGGCCGGAAACAACAGGTGCAGCAGGGGGCAGGTGCAGGAGCTAGTGCGGCTCGAGGAACTGGAACAGCCTGAGCCTTCTGCCTAGCCTCCTTGGCTTTCTTCTCGGCCTCCTTGGTGGCCTTGGCCGCAGCAATGGGTTTTGATACGGCACTAGGGACCGTAACTTTATCCTTCGAGGCACTTGGGGCCTCAGCGATTTTTTTCGCAGCACTTGCAGCTGCATCCTTTTCCTTCGTGACTTTGGGAGTCACTACTTGGTCGGTGGCGCTAGGGGCCACAACCTTTTCCTTCGGAGCACTAGGAATTGTGCCTTCCGCAATTTTTTGTCGATACTTTTCACTGACCAGATGTAAAATGCCAAGCTGTTGAGCAACCTGGGCCTTTTTATGCTCGGGCTGACTTTGAAAGTTCAGGAGCTTGGAATTTGTTAAGTCTTTTACTTCTTGTTCTTTTTGTTTTGCCAGCCTTTCTTTTCGTTGAACAAGTGTTTCATCATCCTCAGCAACTTGAGCTTGCTTTCCCTTCGATTTGGCCGAAGGTTTTGCCCTGCGAGCTTGAACTGGTGGAGCAGATGAAATGGGCGGATCAGTGACCAAACCGGTCATATCAATTATTGCTCGAGGAGCCTGTGTAGCTGGCTCCTGGATCCTAATGTCTTTACTGCTCGGCTTCTTCTTCTGAGTAATGTCCTCGACATCAGCCTCAGTGCCAGGGTCTTGATCATCAGAATTTGCTTCTTCTTTGGATCTCGCATCTGGTGGCGAGACAATTACCACCTTTTTCTTTCGCTTGGCTGATTTCTTGCCAGCCTTCGGTTTGGCACTTGGGCCAACTTCCTCGGCGCCTTCAGCAGCAGCAGCCTCCTTTCTTGCTTTAGCCTCTTTGCGTTTTTGTGCTTGAGCTTCCCGAGCATCAAATAGATCTTGAAAGTCGGCAGGCGTTTTCAGAGAGGATGGATGAGCATCAGCTGGAGGAGGTGGTCGATTATCTTTCGTCCACTTGGGCCTTAATGATTTGACATCAGACCAAGGATTTTTCAAAGCAAACAACCTCTCCCAGCGAGGCATAAGAGACTTTTACTCATACCAACGAAGATCTTGGAGTCTTCGAATTTCTTGCAGACGGTTTTCTCTCGTGCGTTCATCTTCAGAACCTGGCGGCGTTCTCAACTTCTTTTCTATAATCAATTCCTCTGATAGACCTTCAGAGTTGTTGGTGATTCTTGTTCGGCCTCCTACACGCTTGGGAGCTCTGACATTTCCTTCGAGCCCAGACATTTTCCTGCGAAAGAGATAGGTACGAGGGAATATAGGGAAGTTGTGAACAAGTACCAGCAATTTTCGAGGAAATTTTTTTGAATGCAGTAAACATATCGAGAAATTTGTCTTGATGCAAGTTTTCATGAAAGTGCTAGGCCAGATTTCCATCGGGTGCAAATCTAACGAAGAACTTGAGTGAAATAAGTGCACAAGTGCAAACCCATCGATACACTTCTGAGGAAATTGTCTAAGTGAGAGAATCCGAGGGATTTCTTACCTAGCTCAGATGGGGAATCGACAGAAAACGCTAGAAACAGATTTCCCAAGATTCAATGATCCAAAAGGATGAAACAGACCTAATAAAATGAGAGAAAAATCAAGAACAAATCTGGATACGATGAGCAGATGAGATTGGAATCGCGTCCAGAGCCACACATACCCTAACTTGGTGATGTGCCGCGACTACGGCGACGCGGATGAAGTTCCTCGTCGACGGGAAGGTCTTCGGTTGCTTCCTTCCGGCAGCAAAGCGGCGAGGGAGTCGACGGCGACGAGCAGCACGACGGCGCGCGAGATAGAACTTCGGGAGTGGAGAGATGAAGTCGAGGGAATTGCGAGTACTGAACCGGTGGGGTGGATCAGTATTTATAAGGGAGGGGTCTGACATAACTGTCAGATCTGATCCAACGGCGCAGATTTCGCGTCTCTCCGCATTCAACAGACGGATTTTGTGGCGGTAATCGCGGGAAAATCCCAACGAACCGAAAGAAAGTTGCTCCACGTCCAAGACCAAACTCATCGAACATCGAGTATAAAAGTAGATAAACGTTCGATAGATTTTCCTTCGGAATCAATGACATTCGAAGGGAATCTTAATCGAGTACAAATATACATGTTCCCGAGAGAAAAGAAAAGATGGGGTAGGGATAGAATAGAGGGAAAACAGGGTCCGATGCTTAATCAATCCGAGGGGAAAACAGTGATAAAACTCTGAGTGGTAAGTGTATAGGACAACACCAAACGAACAAAAACAAACGAAAAAGAAACACGATAGAAAATTAACGTAAGTAAACAACATAGAAAGAAAAACGTATAATACATAGTACCGATAGTTATGATCTTACTGCACATTGCGTGAGTCCAATATGTTTAACTCAAACCTTAGTGCACATAACCTTTTCTCATCCAAAGGCTTCATAAAGATATCAGCCAATTGATCTTCGGTGCGTACATGGCTGATATAAATATCTTCTCGCTGAACGTGATCTCGAAGAAAATGATGACGAATGTCAATATGCTTCGTTCGAGAGTGTTGCACAAGGTTATGGGCAATCTTGATAGCACTCTTGTTATCACATAGCAATGGAGTTTTCTTCACAAGAATACCATAATCTTTCAGCGTTTGCTTGAGCCACGGAATCTGAGTGCAGCATGAACCGTCAGCAATATACTCGGCTTCAGCCGTAGAAATAGATACGCAATTCTGTTTCTTCGAAGCCCAACAGACAAGAGATCTACCGATAAAATGACATGTGCCTGAGGTAGATTTCCTGTCGACTCGATCACCAGCCTAGTCAGAATCAGAATATCCAACGAGATCAAACCGGGCACCCTTGGGATACCAAAGTCCCAAAGTTGGTGTATGAGCCAGATATCGAAGAATTCACTTGACAGCAATATGATATGATTCTTTCGGGTTTTCCTGAAAACGAGCACACATACAAAATGATAGCATAATGTCAGGTCTAGATGCACAAAGATAAAGAAGCAAACAGATCATCGAGCGATATTTCTTCTGATCGAAAGATTTGCCCTTCTCATCTGCATCCAGATGAACATTCGTAGGCATTGGAGTCTTGATAGTTTTGCAACTGACAAGATCAAACTTATTCAGACAGTCTCTGAGATACTTCTCTTGAGAGATGAAAGTCCCATTCTTCTGTTGACGGATTTGAATCCCGAGAAAGAACTTCAATTCACCCATCATAGACATTTCATATTTCTTCGACATCATACGAGCAAATTCTTCGCTAATATCAGGGTTAGTACAGCCAAAAATAATATCATCGACATAAATTTGACACACAAAAAGACCATTTTTGTATGCACGAGTAAAGAGAGTCGGATCAGTTGTTCCTGGTTTGAATCCCTTCTTCAGAAGAAAATCCTTCAGTGTTTCATACCAAGCACGAGGTGCTTGCTTTAACCCACATAGGGCCTTGTGAAACCTGTACACCTTATCAGGATTCTTCGGGTCTTCAAAACCTGGTGGCTGCATAACATATACTTCTTCTTCGATTTCACCATTAAGAAATGCACTTTTGACATCCATGTGATATAGTAATATACCATTGTAATTGGAAAAAGCAAGCATGACACGAATGGATTCAAGTCGAGCAACTGGATCATAAGTCTCACTGAAATCAATACCTTCGATTTGCGTGTAGCCTTGAGCAACCAGTCGAGCTTTATTCCTTACCACAATTCCATCTTCATCTTGCTTGTTGCGAAAAATCCACTTCATATCAATGATATTATGCTTCTTGGGATTAGGTCTATCAACAAGGGACCAGACTTTATTTCTCTCGAACTGATTAAGTTCTTCGAGCATTGAAGTCATCCAGTCTGAGTCCTTCATGGCTTCATCAAATTTCGATGGTTCTAGCATGGATACAAACGAAAAATTTCCGCAGAAGTTAGCTAATCGAGTACGAGAACGAGTGGTGGGACGACCTGGTAAACGAATCTCTTCGAGAATTGAGTCGACGTCCACTCTTCTTCGAACACGAGGTAAAACTCCTTCATCATCTTGTGTATCCGGTTGTTCTTCGGGATCAGCTTGACCTTCGGGATTATCTTGTCCTTCGGGATCATTTACTTCGGGTTCAGCTTCTCCTTCGGGTTGGACATTTTCTTCGTTTATGCGATCTCCTTCGACCTGTACATCATTTGCTTCAGGATGTTGACCTCCAGTGCCCCGGGCTATGTGGGAACATTGGACCATCATCATCCTTGTTGGCTTGACGTGCATTTCCTTCGACAGGTCGAATATCTCCAATAGCCATGTACCTGATAACTTCATCCAAAGGTGGTTCATCCAGGTTAAGAGGTAATTGCTCCTTTTGAGAGCCGTTAGTTTCATCAAATCGAACATTTACAGTTTCTACAACTTTGCCAAGATGGGAGTTGTAAACTCTGTAAGTGTGAGAATTCGAACCATAACCTAGGAGAAAACCTTCGTGAGCCTTTGGGGCAAACTTGGAGCTGTGATTCATATCTCTGATATAACATGGCGCACCAAAAACCCTGAGATATGAAACATTTGGATTTTTACCAGTGATGAGTTCATGAGAAGTTTTCTTCAGAAATTTGTGCAGATAAACCTTGTTGATGATATGACATGTAGTATTGATTGCTTCGGCCCAGAACCTGATAGGAGTCTTGTATTCAACAAGCATTGTTCTGGCCATTTCAATAAGTGTTCGATTCTTTCTCTCGACCACACCATTTTGTTGCGGTGTATAAGCAGCCGAGAATTCATGAGTAAAGCCATATTCATCAAGAAATTCTTCGATATGAGTGTTTTTGAATTCTGTACCATTGTCACTTCTGATATGCTTGAGAGATAATTCATATTCAGTCTGAGCTCTCTTTGCGAAGGTTTTGAAAATTTCAACAACTTTGCTTTTGTCATCTAGAAAGAAAACCCAAGTATATCGAGAGAAATCATCAACAATAACCAGACCATACTTGTTACCTCCAAGACTAGCATAATTTTGAGGACCGAATAAATCCATATGAAGTAATTCAAGAGGACGAGTAGTAGTCATTATAGTTTTTGCTGAGTGATGTTTCTTGGCAATCTTTCCCGCTTCACAGGCACTGCATAGACGATCTTTATCGAATTTCACATTGTCAATTCCAACGATGTTCTTCTTCGAGATCAGAGTTTGAAGGTTTTTCATTCCTGCATGACCAAGTCTTCGGTGCCATAACCAACCGGAAGTGGCTTTGGCCATTAAACATGTGGACACTGCAGGTCCCGAAGAAAAATCAACGATATAAAGATCACCTTTGCGATATCCTTCGAACACGAAGGAATAATCATCCTGTGAAAAGAAAACACAACGAGAAGCAGAAAACAGTACAAGCATACCCATATCACAAAGTTTTGAGATAGACATAAGATTATATCCAAGTGATTGAACAAGCATAACCTTATCAATATGCTTATCCTTCGATATAGCAACCTTACCCAAACCAAGTACTTTTCCTTTGTTGTTGTCACCGAAGGTAATGTATCTTTGTGAAGATTCAGTGAGTTTGTCTTTGGTGAACAAATCTTTGTCTCCGGTCATATGATTTGCACATCCACTATCCATGACCCATTCGGATCCACCCGAGACATAGCCCTACAGAAGAATTAGTTCTTCTTAACCACCCACAAACGAGCAGGTGACTTAGAAGGCATGGAAGAGCTAGATGGGGCTGCGATATTATAGCGAACATGATTGCATTGTCGATCTGGACCATCAAGCACACCATAAATATAATTCCTCGATGAGGGGTTAGAGTATTGATGGGTAACTGCAATTTTGGTGTTATTGTTACGATGAAGATAAGCATTTCTATCGACACGATAGTATTCCTTCTGGGGAACACTTGAAGCAGGCACCAAGGGTTCATTTCTATCCTCGAGAGAATAGTAGTGATTCGGAGGTACCGAGGATTTTACCTGCATAGAATGGTTAGGGGGCAGTTTTTCTACGAGAGATTTGCGAACCCAAATCTGTCGCTTATAGAAACCATTATTCGGAGGAGTACCAACGAATTCAGCCGACACCTTTCCTTCCTGATCTTTGACAAGCTTGTAGTCAGAATCAAGTGATTCATCAACAATAGCTTTGTCAATTTTGCAACTGAAACCTGAAAGATTAGCAATATCAATGGGTTTTTCTTTCGCAAGAACCCAGACAGTTTTAGGATACTGCTCGGGTTCCCAGTAGGTTCCATCAGGATTGATTTTCCTTTCGAAGCCAACTCCTTCGTTTCGTGGATTCCTGTGAAGAAGAGCCTTTCGTAGGATATCACATAGGTACTGGTGTCCCTACACACTTTTGAACATGCCTGTTTCAAATAAATTTCTCAACCTGAGGAGTTCCTCGGTAATGGTTTCCTCGTTCGAGGGGTTAGTATAATCAATAACAATAGGTTGCTTTCCTTTCGATCTCTCAAAAATAGACTCAATTTTACTTCGTTCCAAACAAGTTAAGCTTGGTGAAGTAGATTCATTTTTAGCTTCTGAGCCTTGTTGAGTCATGAGCGTGAGATTGAAACTTTCCAACTCTTCATTAGCCTCTCTCAGTTTCTCGAGAGCCATTTTCCTTTGAAGGAATTCATAGGTTAGCTTCTCGTAGTCCACTGAGAGAAGATCATGCCGAGAGGAAAGCTCATCATACTTTTCCTTCAGAGCAGCATGCTCATTCGTCAAAGTTTGACCTTTCTCAATCTCATCAATCAACAACGTCTCAGATTTTTGAATAGTTTCACTTAGAGAATCTAACTCATCTTGTTGGATAGAAGCAATTTTGGCAAGTTTAGCATAGCTTATCCTAGAGTTACTTTCATAAGCAGATCCATCAGAAGGATCGTAGGAATTCTTTGATGAGGATACCTTAGCCTTGGCCATGAAGAAGTAAGCTTGAGATTCATCTTTGGTGCTTTGGTTGGTGAAGAATGAACTTGAAGTCTTGCTCGAAGCAAATGCTAAACCAGAAACACCATCAGATTCTGAACCAGAACCAGAACAGATCTTGGGTTTGATTCAGCTTCGGAACCGGATGCTTCATCTTCAGAGTTCATCTCTTTACCCAAATAGGCTTTGGCACGGTGGGAATTCTTTCGTCGAGAGGAATGTGATTTTGAGGAAGAACTCTCTCGATGCTTGTGATACTTCTTCTTCTTGTCATCATCAGAACCGTCTTTCTTGTCTTTTCTGGACTTTGAATCATATCTCTTCGACTCATAGTTTTTGCTCGATCTGTGAGACTTGCTTGAAGAGTTGCTGCGAGAATGCTTTGATCTATGTTCAATTTCCCAGAGAGGACAATCAGCAATGAAGTGACCTGGCTTCTTGCACTTGTAGCAACACTTATCTTTCGTTGAAGAGTTTCTGGATGATGATCGATGATGTGATGAATTGCTCGAATGTCTTGAAGAGTAGTTTTTATTCGGTGAAGAGGAGTTCCTTCTCTGAAAGCGGTTGAATCTTCTCATTATCAGTGCCAGATCGTTTCCAATGTTCTCGGGGTCATCTGAGGCACAACTAGATTCAGAACTAGCTTCAGGAGAGGAGTGATGTGAAGCTCTGGCCTTTAGTGCATGAGATTTTCTTCGAGTCCCATTAACATCTCGTTTTTCATCTTCTTCCATCTCGAAGGTATTGAGTCTCTCAAGAATATCAGCGGCAACTAGATCCTTGAAATCAGTCCTTCCCTTAATCATCAACACAATGTGATCGAAGGAATCATCAAGGAAACGGAGGAAAGATCTGACAATAATCCGATTGGTAATGTCTTCGACACCGAGGGAAATCAGTTCATTTGACAGCGCAGTGAGTCTGCTGTATATGGAGCTAACTTTTTCTCCCTCGTGCCTCTTGAAACGATAGAACTTGCTACGAAGGGTGTCCATACGAGCATCTTTCTGAGTAGAGACACCTTCACCAATCTTCTCGAGATAGTCCCAAACACCTTTGGCCGAAGAAATATTCTTGACCTCATGATATTTCTCTGGAATCAGATGATTTGTAATGAAGACCCAGACTTCAGCATCTAGCTCTATCTTCTTTGCCTCTTCAGGAGTGATAGCATTTTTGTCTTTGACAGTTACACCATTCTTGACAACTTCCCAAGCGGCAGAGTTGATAGCCATGATATTCCTCTTCATTTTGTCCTTCCAATAGGGATAGTCCTTCCCATTGAAGATAGGAATTGGTTCCCCCGAGCGAACAGCTGCAAACGACATTCTTGACAACACTCCAGGTTGTTAGACCAAAATACGCAGAGCGTAGGGAGTGCCTAGCTCTGATACCAATTGAAAGCTCAAGAATGATCAGAGGGGGAGGGGGTGAATAATCACTTCTAAAAATTCTATGGAACTTAGAAGGAATTCATGCAAACTGCGAAGGACTAATGGCATCTCGAAGGAAATACAGTATCTAAAGTAATGCATGGCTCGAAAGGATTGGGAGCGAAGGAAAACATCAAAGACAAACAGGCAACGAGTAAATACTTAATGTAAATGCTAGAAGGAAAACGAGCCTGACACGACGATGTTTGGTAAACCAGTTCACACTCTGCAAAGTGCTACATCTGGTTGGAGGGACTGGTGATTGAACACCTGGAGCAAAACACTCTCCGTCCTATTCTCCACTGCAACAAACTCCTCGAGCTTGTCCAGTTTTCACTCGTGGTAGATGATTCAGGACATCTCCGAGACCTTTACAAACTTTCTTCAGCAGTGAAAATTACTCTTCGTATGCTTGACAGGAGACGCCTAACCGTCTAGGAGACTTGCAGTTCTCCAAGATAAAAAGATCGGCTAATATCGACCTAAGTCACATTGAATTGCTCAACTCAGTTATGACTTGGGTTTTGGTTTTCTCTCGATGAATCTCTCTTGGGATGCTCACAGACTTCTGTCTTAGAATCTTCAGTGGAGCAGCCAACCCAAAATGGCGGGTAGGTGCGGGGTATTTATAGTTGGCGATCCCGATGGGTAAAATGACTAAAGTGACCCGATGCGACAGCTTGACGCGTGTCCACAACGGTCGGATTCCAATCATTGCGCAACTTTACTTGAGGAACAAGTAAGCTGACTTACCGAACGAGTTCTCTCTCGAAGGCACGAAGTGCGATGACATTGCCTTCGAGCTATTCACTCGACTTAGTAAGATTTCTCTCGGTAGGCTTTTGTGGGTTTAGGTTGAGCAGAGCAAATTCACTTTGACTAAGAACTCAACTAGCAAACCCCTCTTGATAGTACGGTTTTTCCTACGACTCAAGAAAATAAAGAGAAACTAGTAAAATGATTAAGTCTTCGACCAGCTTCAACTTTCTCCTCGTTGCGCTTTTACTCGAGAGAGACTTTTTCTTCGACAACATTTTTAGGGGTCGTCTTCCTTCAAAGGTTTCGGTAGATGACTGCAGCTTTGCTGCAGTGAGTTGTCCTTCGACCTTCAACTTGCAAACTCCATTCTTTCGGAACCTAAGTATCTGTTTATACTCGAAAACAATATTAGTTCCACTTCTGCTTTGTCCAACAATGTCCAAAACTTTCGGGGTCAAAACTTGCTCTTACACAAACCCCCCATACACCCCTCCTCATGGTACTTGTCTCTTTGTGAACCTCCTGATTGGATAGAGAGTTACCGATAATAAGTGCATGATTTCTTCGGACTAATGCGAGTATTTGATTGTTGGCACTTCCACCTTCCATTTTTTGCTAGCCTCTTCGGTACCGTGCATTGCCCTTTCTCATCTTGAGAGTTGGTGCATACTTCGCTGGTGCATGCAAACCCTTGGCATGATATGCTCTGTCATCATAAACCTCCTTATATATTCCTCAAAACAACCACCATACCTACCTATCAAGGCATTTCCATAGCCTTTGTGAGATACATTGCCATGCAACATCCATCATCTCATGAATCGGTCTTCATGTCATACATGCTTTTGCTTGATTGAGGAGCTGCATGCTAGTTGGGCCTTGCCCTTATCATTGTTACATGACGCGCTAGTATCATTGCACATCCTGCTACACTGGCAGAGGCATACATTTGCATACATCATGATAGTTTTCATTTTATGTTGAGTACTTCTTGTAAAGTTTTAAGATCTTCTTTATATTTTTGTAAAATATAGAGTGTTACCCTTAAGTGAGGAAACGATCCCAAAGAGGACAAATGAGAGATAAATAGAAAGAGCCAATGAGGCCACAAAATTACAAAAAAATAGAAAAGATGAAAAATATAAAAAGAGAGAAGGGGGCAACACTACTATTCCTTTTGAAAGATCCACACCCGTACTCCATTGTCATATTTGTACTCCATAGAGATTATCATTCATGCATAACTATGTGGGGATCCTTACACTATAGAACTTGGCTTGCATATTCCAAGGATGAGCCTCCTCAAATGAGCTCTAGGTATTCATGAGCAAGCAAGTTGGATGCACCCCCACTAGTTTCATTGGAGAGCTTACCTTAGCTCATATGTGCATCCGTTGCATGGCAATCCCTACTCCTCACATCATATCTATCATTTGGATTTCTCTCGCCTATGATTGTTCTCATTGATGTGAGCCTTTCACACCTTTTTGTCTTCCTTCCCCATCATTTTCTCTCTTTGCCATCCTAAGTGCCAACATATCTTGCTCGCGCTCATCCATTGCATGAGTGCTCAAAATCGAAAGGGAGAGGATTAGTTTGACTTGTGCCTGACTAGTGGTCTAGGGACGAGTCAAAATAAGATTCCGAAGGAGACCAAGTGTGAAGTTTTAGTATATTGAGTTCTCAATTAAACTATATAGTATTTTTATGCTCTAAACCCCTCTCCCACTTCTTGCACGCAAACACCATTTGGAGGCATTCGAGGCATGGACAGCGAGAGCTCTTGCACCTTTATGTTCATGCTTTGCTAGTTTCAATACTAGATATAGACTCTTGCTTTTTATTGTCTTGACTTGAATTGCCTATCATACTTGCTTTACTTTGAAGTTCTTATATGTGTGTTAGCATGTCACCACAAAAATTATATGTGTTATCATTTACCTACTCGAGGACGAGCAGGAAATATGCTTGGGGATATTGATACGTCCCAAACGTATAATTTCTGCTTGTTCCATGCTCTCTTACGTGACGTTGCTATGTGTTTTGCTACACTTTCATATCTTTTTACACATATTTGGACTAACCTACTAACTAAGTGCACCCAGTGCCAGTTTCTGTCTGCTGATGTCTGTAAGTTGTAGGTTTTTACCCATATTTACAGAGCTCCAAAAATTCCACAAAAATCACATAAAAAATCAGCAGGACGGAAGCTTCTGGATCACCGAAAGAGAGCTGAAGGGGAGCCAGGGCCCACCCAGGCGGCCACCTGGCACAACCCCCCTCCTGATTGTGCCAACAGGGCTCCTGGGGGTGGGTCCACCGCCTGGCGCCCCCTTCGGACTATATCTACCTCTCATTTTGAAAACCCTCGGAGAGAGCCCTGCATCGTGATTTTCCCCTCTGTTCTGCCGCCGCCGCGCTTCCAAGATCGGGAGCACTAGAATACCTCTTCCTGGCACCCTGCCGCAGGTAGGATTGACCTCCAGGAGATTCTCCACCACCATGAGTACTTCCCGGATGTGCCGTGTGTATTCCCCCTTGGACCATGGGTCCATGAACGGTAGCTATGTGATGTCTTCTCTCCAATCTTGTGCTTCAACTCTTAGCCCTTGTGAGCTGCCCTACATGATCAAGGCATCTATGTAATTCTTTCTGTTGTTGCTATTCTATGTTTGCTGGGATCCGATGGAGTATGAGATTATGTTCAGATTGTGATGAGTTATATATCAGGTTCTCCTTTTATATTTTGTTCTTGAGTAATTCTTGCATGTTCTCCGTTGATTTTTATTGCTTTGGCCAACTAGTAGATAGGAACTCAAAAAGGGAGTGTTTATGGTTGATTGTGGGTTCATGACCCCCGATGTCTAGCTTGAGTGACAGAAACATGAGACTAGGGGATGTGTTGTTGCCACTGTGCAGGGTGCCGGCACAGGAATTCTATCCCCCCGAAGCTTGTTGGCGATGGCGGCGGAGATCGGAATTGCTTCTGGAGAAAAGGGGTCCGGAATCTGGGTTTCCGCGATGGGAGAATAAATAGGGGCCAAAGTAGGGCACCAGGAGGTGTGGGACCCACCCAGGAGGGAAGGTGGCGCGGACAGGAGCTAGGCCGCGCCAGGCACCCTCCTGGCTGCCCCCTGGCTGCCCTGTGGCCCCCCTTTGGCCTGATGGAATCTTCCGGAACGCTGATTTTTTATATAATTTTTCCGGGATTTATTGGGCACTTTAGTTATTGGAAAAACCTGAAATACAAAAATAGCAGAAAACCGGAACTGGCAACTGGGTGCACTGAGTTAATAGGTTAGTCCAAATATGATCAAAAGTGTATGAAAGTTCAAGCAAAACATGCCAAAGTCACACAAATCATGCATGGAGCAAGCAGAAATTATAGATACGTTTGGGACGTATCAACATCCCCAAGCTTAATTCCTGCTCGTCCTCGAGTAGGTAAATGATAACAAGCATAATTTCTGTGGTGACATGCCACACAACCATATAAGGACTTTGAAAAGTAAAGCAATCAAAGCATGCAATTCAATTCAAGTCTTAACAAGCAAGAGTCTATATTAGCATTGAAACAAGCAACATAAGAACATTAGGTGCAAGATTTCTCGCTGTCCGTGACTCGAATGTCTCCAAATGGTGTTTTCATGCAAGGAAGGGGATAGGGATATACGAGAAAAAATATTTTTGTGTTGAGAACTCAATCTACTAAAGTTTCACACTTGGTCTTCTTTCGAATCTTATCTTGACTCATCCCCAGACCACTAGTCAGGTACGTACAAGTCAAAATGATCCACTCCTTTTCGACCTTTTGAGCACCTATGCAATGGATGAGCGTAAGCAAGAAAGTTGACACTTAGGATGGCAAATAGAGAAAAATGATGGCGGAGGAAGACAAAAAAGGTGTGAAAAGCTCACATCAATGAGGACAATCATAGGCGAGAGAAATCCATATGATAGATATGATGTGAGGAGTAGGGATTGCCATGCAACGGATGCACATGTGAGCTAAAAGCTCTCCAAGGGAACTAGTGGGGGTGCATCTAACTTGCTTGCTCAAGAAGACCTAGAGCTCTTTTGAGGAGGCTCATCATTGGAATATACAAGCCAAGTTCTATAGTGTGAAGGGTGCCCACATAGCTATATGCATGCATGATGATCTCTATGGAGTACAAGGGATAGAAGATGAAGTACTAGTGTGGATCTCTCAAAAGGAATAATAGTGTGCCCCTTTCTCTCTTTTTTATTTTTATTTTTCTCTTTTTTCTATTTTTTTGTATTTTTTGGTGGCCTCAATGGCTCTTTCTATTTAACTCTCATTTGTACTCTTTGGGATCTTCTGATTTTGTCCTCTTTGGGATCTTTTCCTCACTTTAGGGGCAACACTCTATATTTTACAAGAATATAGGAGATCTTTCACACTTTACAAAGGTACTCACATAAATAAGATATAACTATCATGATGCAAATGTATGCCGCTGCCAGTATAGCAGGAACATGTATGACATGAAGATCAAATCATGAAGAGGTGGATGTTGCATGGCAATGTATCTCGGAAAGGATATGGAAATGCCTTGATAGGTAGGTATGGTGGCTGTTTTGAGGAAAGATATAAGGAGGCTTATGATGACAGAGTGTATCATGCCAAGGGTTTGGATGCACCGGCGAAGTATGCGCCAACTCTCGAGGTGAGAAAGGGCAATGCACGGTACCGAAGAGGCTAGAAAAGTATGGGTAGGTGGAAGTGTCAACTTTCGAATACTCACTTTAGTCCGAAGAACTCATGCACTTATTATCGGTAACTCTCAATCTAATCAGGAGGTTCACAACGAGACAAGTACCCCGAGGAGGACTGTATGGGGGTTTGGTTATCCTTGCACATCCTCGACTCATGGTACGTGAGTGTACTCTAATATCCGACCCCTCAGAAGAGTAGTGATCCATCTAGTAGCTAGAGTTCTCAACTAGTTCTATAGGTTTTTGAAAATAAACACGGATTGCCCAAAATACGACACCTATCACTAATAGGCTAGAGCTCTTGACACCAAAAGTTCAAACATTACTCACATCAATACCTCAAAACCATTGCAAGTTAACTACTAAAATTAAATAGCAACCTCAATTACCTACTTTCAAGACAAGATACAACTCAGTGCAAAAACCAACTCTCTTCACAAGATAAACATGAAAACTAAAGAGAGTTCCAGCAACAAACTAAACAAAATCCAAAGCTCTTGCTAAAGACAAACTAAAACTAAAACTAAACATGGCAGTAGCTATGAAAAGATAAAGAACACACAACAGCAAAAAGATAGGCATGAAAAATCCTATGATGTGTTCTAGATTTTTAAAGTGGAGCGTGTTTCTCTCCCACAAAAATTAAGACGGGATCTAAATTGTTATTAAAAGCTAGAAAAGGTAAAGAAACTAAAAATAAAACCTAAGAGCGGGACGCTCCAAGCATAGCACATAACGCATGAAGTGATAAAAATATAGTGAGACGAAGGACGAACTGATGATTGTTGATGGAGAAGGGGATGCACGGGGGCATTCCCAAGCTTAGACTCTTGAGTCTCCTTGAATATTTATTGGGGATGCATGGGGGCATCCCCAAGCTTGAGCGTTTGACACTCCCGGATCTTCTTTCATCATCTTCCCTCGCACACTTGAAAACTCCCTTCACACATAACTCATCATAAGCTGATTAGAGAGGTTAGTACCCTTAATAAAATAATTTTTATCCACTGGAAATAAAGATATTCTTGAAGAGATACTGATTCTCAAGATTGCCAAAAAGTTTTTGCAAAGAAAAAGCAAGCTTAAGGTTTGCAAAAGTTAGGAGAGACAAAACGTGGCAGAATCTGTGAAAAACAGAACAGCAGGTAGTAAAGAAATTTTTAGGGGTACTTCTGCAACTCGAATCAAAAAACTCAGAACAGATGCTCGAAAGTAAATTGTATGGAGCACGCTGTCAAAAAAATTCAGATCAAAAAGATGATCTGGTGATTTTCGGCTAATTGTTCCGTCCAAGGACAGAATCTGTTTTCTGGACAACATGTCACAACTTTTGAACTTTCTTGCAATCGGAGGCTAGACTTGGCACAAATATTGAAAATAAAGATACAATGATGTTGCTACAGTCGTAAAAATCATCAAGACCACTAAAAACATAAGTAAAAACACAAACTAAAGATAAAAAGGGTTGTCTCCCTAGAGCTCTTTCTTTATAGCCATAAAGATAGGCTTAAGATTTTAATGATGCTCTCATAGGAATAGGGAATAAGAGTTGAAGAACAAAAGAGAGCATCAAGAAGCAAATATAAAACACATTTAAGTCTAACATGCTTCCTATGCAAAGGGATCTTGTAGAGAAATAACTCATGGAAGCATAAAGATATTAGCATAGGAAGCCAAAATAAGTGCAACTTCAAAACCTTCAACATAAAGAGAGGGAACTTGATATTATTGAAATATCTATAAGCATATGTTCCCCTCTCATAATAATTTTCAGTAGGATCATTAATAAACTCAACAATATAAGTATCACATAAAAAATTCTTATCATGATCCACAAGCATAGAAAATTTGTTACTCTCCACATAAGCAAAATCCTTCTCATTAGTAATAGTGGGAGCAAACTCAAGAAAATAGCTATCACATTAATCATTCTTATCATGACACACTTCCAAACATTCATTCTTTATAGCATAAGTGTCATCACAATAATCATCATAGATAGGAGGCAAAGTATCATCAAAATAAATTTCCTCATCAAAACTTGGGGGGCTAAAAAGATCATCTTCATAAAACGTAGCATCCCCAAGCTTATGGCGTTGCATATCATTAACATCAAATGTATTCAAAGAAGACATACTAATAACATTGCTATTATCATGAGTGTTGTGCAAATAATAAAGCTCCATAGGCTTTTTGATTTTCTCTTCAAACACTTCATGTCCCAACTCAAGGTAGAGCTCATAAAGCTCTCTCGTAATATTTTTGTTGTTTTCCATAAAGCCTAACTAGTGAAAATAAAAACAAGAAACAAAAATAATTAATTGAAAGATCTAAAGATATACCTTCAAGCACTCACCTCCCTGGCAACGGCGCCAGAAATAGCTTGATGTCTACGCACGCTTCTATTCTTGTAGACTATGTTGGGCCTCCAAGCGCAGAGGTTTGTAGGACAGCAGCAATTTCCCTCAAGTGGATGACCTAAGGTTTATCGAACTCAGGGAAGTAGAGGTTGAAGATGGTCTCTCTCAAGCAACCCTGCAATTAAGATACAAGAAGTCTCTTGTGTCCCCAACACACCTAATACAACTAGGAGTTGTATAGATGCACTAGTTCGGCGAAGAGATGGTAAAATACGAGTGATAGGTGTGGCAAAGCAAGGTAATATAAATCTGTAATAAAAAGTGCAGCACGCAAACATGTGACAAAAGTGAGCACAAACAGTGTAACAATGGTGGAAACAAGTCCTAGGCTTCATACTTTCACTAGTGGCAACTCTCAACAACATTAACATAGTCTAATCACATGATATTTCCCATAAAACATGCAATGGAGACGCACTCGGAGGTCATTCCTTTGTGGTCAAGAGAGGATGAGAATTATGTAGGGCTACAAAAGCGCACCTCAAAGTTTGTAGTTCTCAATCTATGGATTTCCCAATGTCACCGCGGCCATCCAAAGAGAGTACCACAATCACCACAACATATCTCAAGGATAGTCAAAGACAAGCACCAAGAGACTCTCAACTTTCAATGAAAACACAAAAGAGGAAATCACTCATGATAATATTCTTCTAACCCATGTACAATAGACCGCTGTCACCTTGGTCTCGGGGATTATACTAGATAATATTAATTGAGTACATCAATCCAATACATAGAGGAAGGGGAAATATCATGGGATCACCCTAGATTAACATAGCCTATGATCACAACGAAGATCACATCATGGGAGAGAGAGAAGAACACATAGCTACTGGTAGAAACCTCAGCCCCGAGGGAGAACTACTCCCGCTTCATGGAGGGAGGAAGCAACATCGATGGAGATGAATCCGGGGGAACTTCCCCGTCCCGGCAGGGTGCCGACACAGGAATTTTGTCCCCTAGAAGCTTGTTGGCGATGGTGGCGGAGACCTGAATTGCTTCTGGAGAAAAGGGGTCCGGAATCAGGGTTTCCGCGACGGGAGAATAAATAGGGGCCAAAGTAGGGCACCAGGGGGTGTGGGACCCACCCAGGAGGGCAGGTGGCGCGGCCAGGAGCTGGGCCGCGCCAGGCACCCTCCTGGCTGCCCCCTGGCTGCCCTGTGGCCCCCCTTTGTCCTGGTGGAATCTTCCGGAACGCTGATTTTTTAAATAATTTTTCCGGGATTTATTGGGCACTTTAAGTATTGGAAAAACCTGAAATACAAAAACAGCAGAAAACAGGAACTGGCAACTGGGTGCACTGAGTTAATAGGTTAGTACAAATATGATCAAAAGTGTATGAAAGGTCAAGCAAAACATGGCAAAGTCACACAAATCATGCATGGAGCAAGCATAAATTATAGATACGTTTGGGACGTATCAGTTTACAATTTGGGTGGGGCTTGCAACTTAATACTAGCGAGATGTTCTGGATAGATATCTCAAGATGGATAATTAGTGAGTAGATGAAGTTGGATTTCGGCCTACTTATCTTGGCGTACTGCCCATACTTTTGAGCCTTTAACATTCCAGTAGCATATTAGCATTGCGTTGCATTTATAATTTTGTCAATTGCCGAGCTGTAATTTCTTTACCCAGCTTAGCTATTTTACCGTCTTTTGGGAGAGAGACATCACTAGTGAACATCATGGGACCCCGTTCCATACTTCGACCACTGTTTACACCTCCACTTTATTTCCTGTTTTTACTTTCTATTGCAATTATCACTATTATCCTCTTGCATTTGATCCTTTGTAAACGATAAGGTGGGAGGGATTGACAACCCCTCTCTACTCGTTGGGAGAAAAGTTACTTGTTGTGTGTGCAGGTCCAGGTAAATCAAGTGATTATCTTCAAACGGTGCCTCACTTGCCGCACCACCTACTTGTCGTACTTGGAGTCCTACTGGAGACATAACCCTATCCTCTACGTTAGGGGAAATTTTCTAATATCTATATCTCAACCTTCCACTTGGGGTAACTGTAACAGCCCGGGATTTTCACCCAAATTAAAAATTTGGTGTGTTGCTTTATTTTTTTTAATTGCTAGAATTGTTTGTAGTATTTGCTTCGCAGATTTATTAACTAGTGATTATATTTCCCCCTCCTTCTCGTACCGGCATGCGTGACCAAACCTTTCCACCATGGCACACGACCTTTTGCGACATCGGGTTTCTCCCGAGAACCGTCGCAACTTCAGGCACAAGACCATCCATCTCCATCGGAACGAAAACCCCGTTTATTTAATAAAAAGATTATTTTATTAGGCGCCGAAAAATGTTCTCTAAACGATATCAAAGTGAGGTAGAAGTGTGTAAGGACCGATATGCGGTACTATTCCATATCTAGATCTTTCCATCCAGATCCGGGGGCGAAGCACATATCGGTCCCACTGCGACATATGACGATTCCATATGCCCGGATTTCCAGCATGATATCACAACATTACAACTACAATGATACAACATCTCTGTTGGATATATGCTCTAGAGGCAAATAATATATGATTATTCCAATATATCTAAGCAAGTCCATAACCAGTTTTCATACCGTGCTAGAACTGTATCAGTGAAACACTGATACAAGTGTGGTATAGAAACCCCCAGTGTTCCTAGTTAGCCTCTATATCAATAACTAGTTCATGGTTAACATGACGGTCGTGGTTTCGCGATCATGGAAAATTAAGGCTCTTGACTATGAGGTCACCTCACTGGATGAGTGAAGTGATGAACATTACCCGAAGTAAGCATTACAGCATGATCAATCTTATGAAGGTTCAGTGTTGTAATTACAGAATGTAGTAGACCGTTCCTTTGACCGTGAGTACGTGCATAATTGCTATCTTCCCGGATACTTTGACTTACATCCCACCACCTAACTGAAATATGCGGGTCATAACGGTTGTATCTTGGGTATTCCGTGGAGATATGTTGAGGAGTATTCTTACAAGAGCGGGATTTTTCAATCCATGTGATGGATAGATACTCAGGGCCCACTCGGTGAGATTCCATCCATAAAGCTGCGCAGCGTGTGACTAGGTCACGGAGATGAATATCACGGGAACGAGTGAATAAGGATTTTTCATAACGAGGTTGAACCAGACATAAGATGTCATTGATCGAATCTCGGACTAATCCAGTATTGCTGACAAAGGGAATGCTATACGACGTAAGGTCCAATCGGTATTGATATCCGGAATGCACAGGGGTCATTATGGGCATCCAGGTCCCGCTGATGATCATTGACCGTAGCCTCATCTCGGTCATGACTGGAGTGTTCTCGGACCGTAGGGTAACAAACTGAAGGGCTCGATGAAATCGCAGACCTTTTTCCGAACTATCGAAGTTACCGGAGAATAAAGGAAGCCGCACCGGAAAAGTTCCGTGTTGACCCGAAGGAGTTTCGGAGTGAGCCGGAAGGTGTTCCGGAGCACTGGGAGAAGGAATAATATGTTTTAGTTATTAATTAATTTAATTAATAATTAATAATTTGTATTTATAATTAAAAAGTGCTATGGGCCTTATTTAGGAAAGAGGCCCATTAGGGGAAATAAAAGGGAAAAAAGAAAAAGGAAAGAGGGGGTGGCGCCATGGGCCCTAGGGCCCATGAGGGTGGCGCACCCCTCCCCCCCTTGTCCGGCCACCTCCCCCTAGCAAGGGACTTTAGTCCCACCTTGCTAGGGGAGAGGGGTTGACTCCCTCTCCTTTGCCTATATATAGATGGGCAGGGTGCATATATTTAATACACAGAAATTTGTGAGAAAATAAATATTACTCTGAATTGAGATCGGTTTTCTCCGATCTTCTTCCCTTCCTCGTCTCTTCCACGGTGGGCTCCCTAGTGTGAGATTGTAATGTAATTGAGGCATCTCTACTAGAATCGGAGGTCGTCGTGCTGCCGAAGCTCCGTCCGGAGGTCTGCTTCTGCCACCTTCGCTGGATCGGAGATCGGAGGTCGTCATCGAGTTTCGTACGTGTGCAAGTACTACGAGGTGCTACACGTGTGGCACTACACCCATCCGGGTGCTCAACACAGCCAGGGGGCTGTGAAACTTGTTCGACTACACCAGCCACGTTTGCGGGAACGTTTCCCACGCAACGGACTACACCCTGAGGTAGGTTATTCCGCAATCCTTTTCGTTATGGTAATACGGCTAGCTAGATCTTGGGTTATGGGAAACGCTAGTTAGGAAAATTTTGTGTTTTCCGCTGCGAATCCCAACAGTGGTATAATGAGCTAGGTCTATGCTTAGAATTACTATACAGATAGAACACATCGGGGATGTGGGCGTTGATTGTATGATTGTTACCCTCCCACATGTACTTGTTCACATCTGCGACATCGTTTGATGAAGCGTCCCCCGACCGACCTTACGCGTACTCTTATGCGAGACTGGTTCCACGCTTGACATGCGGCTTGTACCATATAAAATGGGTTTGGGGGGTGTCTGTCTCTCTACATTAGCGGATGTGTCATTTTCAATGGAGGGCCCCGTGCGGGGTGTAATAGAGACAATCGTATGGTTGACGTTGTGGTTGACTCGTAGGTTAAAACCTGTTTAACTATGAAAGCCCTAGAAGCCACGTAAAACTTGCAATATACAACTAGATTGTCTAAACTTTGTATTGCTAAGTGGGGGCTATCGTTTTTTTGATTGTGATGTAGTGATAGCTTTGCTATGTGTTACTAGTAAGTAGTAAACGTCATCATGATAAAACAAACTCAAATGGAGACACTGTAGACTTAGTGTTTCCATAGTTCAAACATCTTAAAACTTGATAGTATAGGATACACGACGGTAGCATGTGATAATATGATCTCTTAACAAAGCCAAACACCAGTATTCTACCAAAGTGTGCACCACTTGGAAGGATCTCCCATATGGCCGACATTCCGTACATATCGGGTGTCACACATATTAAACGGCGTTCGCATGAGGTTGGGTTCGGCAAGCCTAGCATATGCAGATATGGCCTTGCTGAGCAGCATATAACATGGAGGATAATTTGGCGAGCCTAGCATATGAAGATATGGTCTCTGAATACTAGAGATCGAAAGATCGAGCATGAGTCCCAATATACAGATAATGTGATCGCACAAGTTGTTGTCTACCTTTGAAACTGACCCGTCGGTCGTGTGATATTCGAGGGAGGGCAGTGAATCTGGATCATGTAATCACTAAAACTTCTTAGGGATGATTGTTTTAGGGCGATCTCATTGATAATATGATTATATGAACTCATTGTTGTGAACTAGTCTTAATTCTGTTCCTTGCAATTATGTTTGTAGAAAATGAATGCACTAGAGCAACGTGAATTGTCTTTCTTCATGGAGGGTGAAAGACTTAGAGTAGATGGGTCAAACATTGCTGACTGGTACTCACGCCTTAGGACTTTTCTCAAAAGAGCAAACATCTTGTTCACAATAGAAATGCATGTGGAAGAACATCTGGACGACGATGTTGGCGATCAGGAGATACTTGATCATTATGCTCGTCGACAGAAGTGCTCCGTAGTCAGGAATGTCATGATTTTCAGCATGTCAGAGGATTTGAGTATTCAGTTTCAGGACACTGACTCATATGACATGATGGAAACGCTAAAGACAATGTTCATACGTGAGTTCAGAGTTGCCAGATTTGAGTTAGAAAGCAAGTTTCTATCTACAAAGATGGAAGAACACACAAGCCTTAATGATCACTTAGACAGGATGCATGAGATGTACCTGATCCTGGTGGAGGACTATGAATATTGGACAATGAACGAAACCACCACAGAAGAGTTTGCAATAAACACGTTATTGCACTCGCTTCCTCCGAGTTATGGTGATTATGTTCATAGCTATGTCGAAAGTGGAGCTAATATGAGTCTCCAGAACTTCATGACTAATCTCTTGGCTGCAGACATTGCACCTATTGAGGATGCAGAGGTCATGGATGGGGAAGGTATATACTTGATATACTTTATAAATGTTTGTTCCCTTATACGACACTTGCAGTTAATGAGTACCTGATACTTATTCTGTTTTATGAAAACAGGACCTGCCGTTGCATGGACGGGAAGAGGTGAAATCAAGGATTGATGGATATCAAGTCAGTTGATGCCCAACATGGATTCCGCCGAGACATCTATCATAGGAGATACCTAGAGTATTAGATAAATCTTATGTAATCATTATAGTATGAACACTTAGTTGTGTGTCTTGCATCTCGCGAGACAAAGTTATTCATGTAATGAGACAAGTCAGTTGTTCCATCTTTATGAATAAAAGTGTGCTTATACTTTGATTACGTCTTTATTTATGTTATGATAGAAAGCATTTATAGTACTTCTATTATTATCAAGTAATATTCAATGTTTAATGATAAAGTTGTCTTGATTATAACAAGTCAAAGATTTGATTGCATAAGGTGATTTCATAACTGATGAATTCATTAAATGTATGATCTATTAACTTGTGATTTCATTATCAAATAAAAGTCATAACTTGATTGCATGAGATGGATTAGATACACGATCTATGAACCTCTGCAATAAATATGACCATGACAAGGTTCTATCAAGCAGAACTTGTGCCAATCATTATACATAAATGATGTACTAAATGGGCACATGAGTTATCATTAAAGACTTCATATGATTAATTGAAAGTTGTATTCAATTGATATCATAAGACTGAGATTCAGGAATCACAGTGTGAAGTAGAATATAAGGATACAAATCACTACGCTATCCGAGTGATAAGTATTAAAGATGACATAATGGGAGACTTGTGGAAGTTGTATCGCAAATTACGATGGAACTTTAAAGTGCTAGACTAATTAAACCATTTCTAGTTATACTAAACTGTAGTATGGTCTAAACGTTCTTTCTCCTTGCACTAAAATTATTAACGAACAAAGTTGTTTAATTCATTAAGTTAAAACACCCACTTCATGAATAGGAAACCATCCCGAATCTAATGAGAAAAGATAGCTCCATAATTGGTATAAGGTTTCTTAAAGTAAGAATTTCTTTGTGATAAAGCTAGTAAGAAATTGAAAATACATATTCTCCCTGAATAGCAAAACTTGTATTGCTTAATTGGTGGTGTGAGAAGTAGTTTCTCTACACGGATCCAATGGGAGATAATGGAAACTTTGACTGAGGTACTAAGACCTTGCCTTCAGAATATCAGAGTATTGCAACGGAAACGTGTTCCATTGTAACAACACTGTAAAAGGAAGGATATGCCATAGATGATTGATCCTGCTATATGAGTAGAAGCCTTAGTTGAATTTAGAAGGTTGTCATGAACACGTTCTGTACAGAATAATAATCATGAGTCTTCTTAATAAAACAAAAGGAATAAAGCTTCTTGAAATACAAAGGAATGATGGTAGCCTAGAACACGAGGAGAAATGAAACGATATTGAGTTACATAAAGGATGGCTCACGTCCTGTGAAATAAATCGGTTATTTCATATTCCCGATAAACTGGAAAGTTATTGAGAATAATGTAACAGGCATAAGGCATTATTTGGATCATAAAACTGTTATGACCAAAGTTCAGTATTGATTGACTACGGAAACATAGGAATGCTTTAATCGATACAATATTTCATTTACACTACAGTGGACCATAGCCTGGAATTGCGTCTCATTCAAACTTAGGATTTGAAAGTGAATTGCAATAGGTATGACGAAAGTTTGTTTCGTTAAATGAATGGACTATAGTACCTCAAGACAGGAAACCCTCAACCTTGATTTGATCAAGTGATTTTGTGATGACCAAAATATTGAGTGGGCCTGCCGTTTCATGAAACTGAGTGGGAGATTTGAAGACTTCCGGAAACTTAGAATGCAGAGGGCATTTTCTGAGTGGGAGCTTTGGGAGCATTGTCATTATGTAAGACATAGTAACAATACAATGACTTGATGAAAGCTAAACCACAAATATATGAGTATATGATGGATATATTTGAGTGGGAGCATGATAACTGTCTCAAACATATATGCATTGATATGTATGAAGAATGGTCTCGTGTATATATATATATATATATATATATATATATATATATATATATATATATATATGGATATGCATTGATTGTGTATATAGAGAATCGTCTTATATACACATATGCATTATGATATATATAGGGCATAAGGCAAATAAAACACAAGATTACAAGAATCTTCTTTTATGTGAAGTACTAACACGTTACACGTTAAAATCTATAAGAATAGATTAAGAAACGCCTATGAAACGAAGTGAAGGTTGGAATAATCTTCTAGACAAGAAGAAGGTTCTTGTGGCTAGAAATTATATAACGGATGAAAATCCAAATATCACAAGCAATGTCTTGATGGAAGAATAGAGATGCACCATGTACTAGGACATGTGATCTCATATGTACTTTGACATATGATTCTACCATATAACATGCATTGTGAATCCAACAACAGAATGACTCAAAAGTTCTTGGAAGAAGAACAGATTCCGATGTGCTTTAGGAGTAAAACATAGAATCTGAATAAGGTCCATGCATTCAGTATATGAGGAATACTGAGGACTATGCTCTAAATTATAGAAAGGATAATAGACTTGAATGTAATGCAAGATTACAATTGCAAGCCATATTATGAGTCTATACAGAATTAGAGACATCACCAAAGATATGAAAGAAATGTGAGCAAGATTCACGACACTACAAACATAATGCTATTTAAGAAAGTAGAAGTATGGATAAAAGTTTAGCGTAAGAAGTTTGGACTTCTGGCTGAGTGTATTTCCCCGTATATATGACTCTGGATAAGTCTTCCGAAGACTGAACCAAAAGATCATTGGAGGATACTGTGAAATAATAGTCTCACTCTCCCGCGAATTTTATATCCAACCATTATATGATAATTAGTGGCATGTCAAACTAGTTGACCTCTACCAGTTGCAAAGGAAACATAGGAATCTGAATTGGTGCAGTTCGTTGACGAACCTTATTCCATGAGCAAGCATGATCAATGAACACTTATGCGATAAGCTGATTATGATCGGGAAAATGCGGCGATTATTAGCCCTATAGTGCAAGTGGGAGACTGTTGGATATATGCTCTAGAGGCAAATAATACATGATTATTCGAATATATCTAAGCAAGTTCATAGCCAGTTTTCATACCGTGCTAGAATTGTATCAGTGAAACACTGATATAGGTGTGGTATAGAAACCCCCAATGTTCCTAGTTAGCCTCTATATCAATAACTAGTTCATGGTCAACATGATGGTCGTGGTTTCGCGATCATGGACAATTAAGTCCTTGACTATGAGGTCACCTCACTGGATGAGTGACGTGATGAACATTACCCAAAGTAAGCATTACAACATGATCAATCTTATGAAGGTTCAGTGTTGTAATTACAGAACGTAGTAGACCGTTCCTTTGACCGTGAGTACGTGCATAATTTCTATGTTCTCGGATGCTTTGACTTACATCCCACCACCTGAATGAAATAGGCGGGTCATAACAGTTGTATCTTGGGTATTCCGTGGAGATATTTTGAGGGGTATTGTTACAAGAGCGGGATTTGTCAATCCATGTGATGGATAGATACTCAGGGCCCACTCGGTGAGATTCCATCCATAAAGCTGCGCAGCGTGTGACTAGGTCACAGGGATGAATATCACGGAAACAAGTGAATAAGGATTTTTCATAACGAGGTTGAACCAGACATAGGATGTCATTAATCGAATCTCGGACTAATCCAGTATCGCTGACAAAGGGAATGCTATACGACGTAAGGTCCAATCGATAATGATATCTGGAATGCACAGGGGTCATTATGGGCATCCAGGTCCCGCTGATGATCAGTGACCATAGCCTCATCTCGGTCATGACTGGAGTGTTCTCGGACCGTAGGGTAACACACTTAAGGGCTCGATGAAATCAGAGACCTTTTTCTGAACTATCGGAGTTACTAGAGAATAAAGGAAGCAGCACCGAAAAAGTTCCGTGTTGACTCGAAGGAGTTTCGGGGTGAGCCGGAAGGTGTTCTGGAGCACCGGGAGAAGGAATAATATGTTTTAGTTATTAATTAATTGAATTAATAATTAAATACACTTTATTTATAAATAAAAAGTGATATGAGCCTATTTATGAAAGAGGCCCATTAGGGGAAATAAAAGGGCAAAAAGAAAAAGGAAAGAGGGGGGAGGCGCCATGGGCCCTAAGGCCCATGAGGGTGGCACACCCCTCCCCCCCTTGTCAGGCCACCTCCCCCTAGCAAGGGACTTTAGTCCCACCTTGCTAGGGTAGAGGGGTTGACTCCCTCCCCTCTGCCTATATATCGATGGGCAGGGTGCACATATTTGATACACAGAAATTCTTGAGAAAATAAATATTACTACGAATTGAGATCAGTTTTCTCCGGTCTTCTCCCCTTCCTCGTATCTTCCATGGTGGGCTCCCTAGTGTGAGCTTGTAGTGGAATTGAGGAATCTCTGCTAGAATAGGTAGCCGTCGTGCTGCCGAAGCTCTAGTTTCGGAGGTCTTCTTCCGCCACCTTCGCTGGATCGGAGATCGGAGGTCGTCATCGAGTCTCGTACGTGTGCGAGTACTACGAGGTGCTACACGTGTGGTACTACACCCATCCGGGTGCTCAACTCAGCCAGGGGGATGTGAAACTTGTTCGACTACACCAGCCAGGTTTGCGGGAACGTTTCCCGCGCAACGGACTACACCCCGAGGTATGTTATTCCGCACTCCTTTCCGTTACGGCAATACGGCTAAATAGATCTTGGGTTATGGGAAACGCTAGTTAGGAAAAAAATTATTTTCCGTTGCGCACCCCAACAATCTCATACAATCGGCATACAACTGTCTTAAATGCATTACATCAGCGGAAGATACATGTTTGAGTACAGACTACAATCAAGGCCTAGTGGCAAAGGTAAAACACAGCATTCTCGTAACCACACGGGTCCAGGCTCTCCGCCGGGATCCACCTAACTAGTCGTCGTCGAGTCTTCGTGAAGGCGTCCAGAAAAAGGGTCGTCGAGCTCCTCTGAAGTCCAAGATCGTTGCATAACGTGCGTAAGAGAGAAAAGAAAGAGGTGAGCTATATCAAGAGTCTTGTAACTAACTTCTCACGGGTAAGATGGGGGTAGTGGTGAGGTTGCAGTCGCACTAGCAATATATGAGTGGCTAAAATCTATTTAGAGTAAGATGAGAACCAAGCATTCGATGAGGAATCGCCTCCAACAAGTCTTGCTATCATCTACTTACGCAAACATAACACCTATCATATCCTTGTCCTCCTCTTCGCATCCCGACGAAGAAGAGGCAGTCAAGGCACACACACACACATTGATCAAGTTATTAAGATTATCTCAGTTGTTATTGTCTATGAACAAGGAGTAGGTCTCAAGTCGTCCATAACCGTGGGCAGGGCTTCTCAAAAATATTTAACCCTGTAGGGGTGTACCAATTGCCCATTACAAGGCTCCGCACGCACGACCATCTCTCTTTGTTGCTACCCATCACAGGCAACCATTTTATGATTTAGTTCCAAGAGATCCGAAACAAGAGGTCCCTCTAACTAACAACGCACAAATCCGGGTGGCCCCCGACGAGTCGACATCCAACTCAAAAGCCGGCCGCGCTCTTGAATTGGCCTCTACCGTCTGGACGAGTTCGTATTATCTACCCAAACCATGTGGGAAGCCCCCTAGCTCCCTGGGGTGGACCAACAAGAGAAACCATGTCTCCACTGTCCCAAGTTATTTTAAAGGATATCTGCTAGGAGCGACCCGACAGACATATATGCATGGTTTTCAAATGGTAAATCAGCTTAGGCCACTACTAGAAATGTTTGAAGCTAGTAAGGTAAGAAAAGGGGACCCCATAAAATCCCACACGCGGTTAGACACGCTCAGTCTTAAAACCAATACCCGGAACTCGGATCCTAGGTGACTCGAATGGAACAAAGCGTCGGGGCGGGATAGCGTAGACCTTCCATCCATCGTCGAATATAGTCAACATTATAATAATATAATAATGTGATATCCCAATCCAAGGAGTAACAGGATAACAGTTGATAGCATCCTAGCATGCATACTAAGCAGTGGCTAAGCAGCGAGCAAGGTTTGCTGGGATGGTGAAGGACATGGCTATTTGGGTTTATTTAAGAGTCATGAATATGAAGTGGTAGGATCAAGCAGTCGTTCTATCCTACACCTAGGTGCGAGTGAGCTGAAAGTTATAAGCATGATATATGCTCCCCCTTACCTGATGAGAAGACGATTCCGAAGGTGTAGTCGATCGCAAAATCATAACGTCTCCGAGAGTACCCGCGGGAGCACACAAGAAGTAAACACTGGAAATACAATCAACGGAGACGTATCTATTAGTACGAAGCAATCACGAGCAAGCATCAACAAGAAGGCAACACGAGACAACGCACTACGATACAGATCTACCGTCGAGAGCGGTTACAAGCAGGTTAAGTGAAGTATCTTCCAGACACGACGATACCGCACATTTATAATTGATTCAAGTTGTTTAGCTACACAACATGAGCAAAGGTTGTTAACATGGCATCTCACTCAAGCATGGCATATCACACAATCATGGCAAGAGGTGAAGCATAAATAAACTATCTAATCTAGTCACTTTAAGTAGGGGGTAAAACCTATGCATGGAAACTATTACGGACCCCACGATATTTATTGCATTGGGTACTGTTCTGTCCTAAACATAATTTTAGGTTGGTTAACAACAGCAAACAATAGCACAAACACAATCTACACAAAATTCTAGTCAAGTTACATGTAAGGAACATTTTATTCGGAGCAACGGTTAAAAAGTTATCACAAAAAGCATTTACGGTGGCATGCGATGTAAATAACAGGTAAAAAATACGTAGAAAAGTGCAAACATGTCAAAGTAGCACATTTTATTAATCTACACAGAAAACTAAGCAAATTTCATGTTTAACGTGTCGCGATCCGAGCTACCGGTGAAAAGATACGGGCATCGCAAAAAATACTATATAATCTGCCAAAACAATAAGCCCAGAAAAAAATAAACAAGCAATGGGCCGAAAGCTACTCTAAACAGGCTCAACATGGGGGCGCTAGATAATTATCTATCACACTCTAGCGCTACACAGCAAATGAGTCGGCCCAACAGCAAACAGCAACAAAGAAAAAAAAGAAAAAAAGGGGGGAAGCGGGACTGCTCACCGAGCAGGCCACGGCCCATCACGTGTGGGCGGAAAATAGCGGGCGCTCGCCCTGAGCGCGAGGAGGCGCCGTGGGCCAGGAGCGTGCTGGGCCTGGGGGCGGCCCACGTGGGCGTGGGCGGTTGCTGCGGCTGCCCGATACAGATCGGGATAGGGGCAGCGACAACCGTTCCGGCGGCGGCGCCATTGATGCCAATGAGGGGTGGCACAGCGAGGGTCGCAGGGAGGCGAGGAAGGGTGGTCGGCAGTGAGGAGGCACCGGGAACGGGGCAGCGCGAGGTGCGGCAAGGTCCGGATTGGCGGATCCGGCGGTGGAGCCCCCGTCGACGCGGCTTCGGCCTCCATGGCGCGGCGGCGCAGTGCAGGGATACGGTGGCCTGCGGGGAAGAAACGAGGGCAGTGAGGAGAGGAGATGAGGCTGGCGCGGCGGCGCGGAGGGAGCTCACTGGAGCGCGGCCTGCCTGCGTGCGGCGGCGCGGCACGGGTGGTGGAGGTGGCTGAATTTCTCGGGAGGAGCTCCTCCACGGCGACGCGGCCCGGGCGGCCCCGCGGCGGACGGATGCGGCGGATCGGGCCCTGCAGGGCCCGATTTTGTCTGGGGGGCTGTGGGGAGCGATGTGGCTCAATCTGGGCCCTCGATGTCGCGATCGGATGGTCAGAAATGGCTGGGGTTAGGGTTTCGGGGAGAGGAGGCTATGGGGGAATTTTTGGGCCAGATCTGAGGGGGTGGCTGCAAATTTTTCAGGGAGGGAAATCCTAATGCTATGGAGGAAGGTGAGGGGTCCTTATATAGGGTAGGTGGTCCGAAAGAAGACGAAAATACCCCCAGTTTATATCCCGCGTCCTACGTCGCACGTTTATGACCGCCGAGACTCCTTACAGACTCCGATTTGGACGAAATCTCGAACCATACGCTCAGCGCGGCGAGCCTGTCGATTCTACCTCACTTCGATAACGTTCCGAGAACATTTTCTGGCGCCCAGTAAAATAATCCGTTTATTAAATACATGGGGTTTTTCGGTCCGGTGCCGATGGCTGGTCTTGTGCCGGTTGCGACAGTGCTCGGGTGAAACCCGGTGTTGCAAAGGTCATGTGTCGTGGTGGTCGGGGTCTGGAAACGCATCCGATACAAGAAAGAGGGGGGAAATATTCACCGATTAATAATTCGGTGAAGCAAACACTGCAAACAATACAGACAATCAACACAGCAACGCAACAAACAAAAAATTTAATTTGGGTGGAAATCTCGGGCTGTTACAAAGTGACCGGCTCGCCGCGCAGAGCGCGTGGTTCAAATTTTTGCCCAATCAAAGGTCATATGGACTCCTGGCGGTCAGAAATGTGGAGCATCACACGCGTGAGAGAGAAACCGAGGGTGTTTGCGTAAACCTGCCATCCAGGCCGGCCTATAAATAGACCATCACTCTCTCCTAGCTCTTCTAGGGTTTCCCTAACACATATTTGCAGCCACCCCCCTCCAAAATTTCCATATCTACCCCCAAATCCCTTTCCTCACTGAAACCCTAGCTGCCGGCCAAATTTGACCGTTGGATCGTGAGATCCACGGCCAGGAATGCGCCACGTCGTCCCTTCTCCCACCTCCAGTCATAGCACAGGCGAACCGGGCCCCGCAGGGCCGAACCGGGATGCGGCGCCCGCAGCACCACGTCGCGCCGCCCGTGGAGAGCCGTTGCCTCCCGCCGGCGTCGTCGAGCAGCCCCGCCGGTGAGGCCGCCGCCACCCGCGCGTCTCCTCCTCCCCTCTCTCCTCACCGCCCCGCCTGCCTCTCATCCTCACAGGCCGCCGGAGGAGCTCGCTGCACGCCATCGCATTGATGTCTACGCACGCTTCTATTCTTGTAGACTATGTTGGGCCTCCAAGCGCAGAGGTTTGTAGGACAGCAACAATTTCCCTCAAGTGGATGAAGTAAGGTTTATCGAACTTAGGGAAGTAGAGGTTGAAGATGGTCTCTCTCAAGCAACCTTGCAATTAAGATACAAGAAGTCTCTTGTGTCCCCAACACACCTAATACAACTAGGAATTTTATAGGTGCACTAGTTCGGCGAAGAGATGGTAAAAGATGGGTGACTGGTGTGGCTTCTTCGGGAAGCTTCCGGGACGCTGACTTTTTAGATAATTTTTCCAGAATTTATTTGGCACTTTTAATGGCCGGAAAACCTGAAATATAAAAACAACAGAAAATAGGAACTGGCAACTGGGTGCACTGATGTCGGGACCCGGGGTTAGCGTATGTAATTCCGGTCACCACACAATCACATGGAGAGCCGAGAGCCGTACCCACTTGTCTAAGCAGACAAGGCCAAGCACAGATCACTCTCGGTAAGCATCGAACGTGAGGGGCATCCCATCCAGTCCGGATGATCAACTGAGATGGGTCCTCATCGTCCGCTCACAAGTCTAATTGCTTATGGGTGGTGAATCCTATACTCATACACAAGTCGCCTCAACCATGTTAACGATTGAATCATAACCCTTACATAGACTTACTCCAGCCCGATCACTTAGTCGGGATCTCGGGCGGGCTCAATCATACAACAAAGTGTGCCACGTGACAGAGTCACGAGCAATCGCATCGCGATGCCCCAAGCTGGGCACATCTAAGGGCCACTTGGTGTATAAAAGACCGCGGCAAGAACACAACTAAGCTATCGAACCCCACACTAAGACATGCATGTTATAATCGTACACGCAGCATACATGTCCAGTGTAAACAGCAGGTAATCACAACATGAACTCTACAAACTCAGTCTTTATAACTTCTGCTAAACAGAGTAGACATAGTAGTTGTATTACAAGCAAATATCACATGACTATGATCCAACATTACATCAAACATCAACGGAAGCAAATTATGTGTTAGTAAAGACAAGTTTAACAAATGGCTTAAGAAGCCTGAAAGAAAAGTACAACGACCCTCCAGAGGGCACAGGCTGCTGCCTAGAACTATACGACATTGGTCCACGTCGAGCTCGAGGTAGAGGCCACCATCAGGGTCAGTGGTCTCGTCTCTAGAACATAGAATAAGCAAACGTGAGTACAAAGTCGTACTCAGCAAGACTTAGATAGGAACTATACTACTCATGCACAGGTATCAAGGCAAAAGGGAGGTGGGGTTTTACTTGCAGAAGTGCCAGCTCTGACTTGGCTAATCCTGAACTACGAGTACCAGAGAGAGGTAAGAACGTACACGAGTCCAAGTAACAGTCTCCAACCAAATACTCCACTATGGTGCCTTCCTCGACTTCCCCACGAGGAAGCACGCCATAGCACTCACACTTATCTTGGTGTGATTTAGAAGTATCCAGTTCAATTTATCTATGATCAAGTAAAGGTCTCCAAGTAGTCCATAACCGCGGACACGGCTATTTGAATAGTTCATTAACCCTGCAGGGGTGTACTGCTACACACACACCTCATCAGTTACCTCCTGGGGATGGACCCTTCAAGTGAGTACCGGCGAGGATGCTGCCACGACACTTCACTCACGGCACCATCTCTAGTCCTAGGGAGTCGCCTATTTGAGTTGGGACCACAATCGGAATCCGGCCGATTTTTTCGATGCGGACTCAAACGTTGTGTGACCGCCATCAAGCTCAACTCGATCATGATCACTTGATTCAACGTGCCCACAACCTACGCCAACCACTTACCTTGGTTCCACCTGCTTGAGATCGTTAAAGGGCGAACTACTTGGGACTCCTGGACTGGTCCGGGGTGAGGTACTAGGCCGAGAGGGGTCAGTGAGCCCAATGTGTGGTCGTACTCTTAGTCCTGGATAACAACACAAGAACTCGGGCCTAAGGCAGTGTTCAACGAGACAACCCACTGTGTACTCCTACACAGCCTCTCATCGTTCACCTTTGTTTAGGGTAGATTCACAAACACATTACCACCATCATTCACATGATCACTACCATCCCGACTCACATCAAAGTAGCCTCAGGTAACAACTCTAAGCATGCAATAAGCTGTAACAGTTGCAGGGGCCACATGATATCAACCAACTCCTACATCTGCTAGGATTGTGGTTTGCTTACTACTGTGACAAAATGATAGGTCATGCAAAGGAATAGGTTCAACTAGCGGTAGAACATATCATGGTGACATCCTAAACATGCATTTGCGAGAATGAGAGGGAAGTGGGATTTTATAGACATGATCAAAGAGGGGGCTGCTTGCCTTGCTGACAATCACGATGTAACACTCTTCCGACGTGAGGTTGAACTCGTCTCCGAGATCAACTCTACCGAGAAGAAGCAACCACCGAAGCACTGGAAGTAAAGCACAATCAAGATAATACAATGCACATTCAATATGCAAAACATAGCATGGCAATGTGCTGATGTGACCTATGTTTGAATTGCCACATTTTGATTGAAGTTGATTTGAAAAGTAAATTCAAATTCAAACTCCAAATTTTATTCAATTTAGTTTAACTTGCATTTGCTAAAGTTGGTACTTTGTAATCCAAGTGATCATATGTGTGAAATGCTTCTGAAGTACAAGTGATGTGTGGTGCATTTCAAAGGTTGAAGTTCGAATAGTTTTTGAATTGAATTTGAAATAATTCCAATTAAATAAAATAGCAAAAGCTACTGATCCCTTTTTAAGATCAACTCCAACATAGCTGAAATTTGGAAATTTGGATAGAGGATTTTCTCCTGATCATTTTTCATATATTATGTGTTAAATTTGGAGTTAAAATGAATTTTCTATGATTTTTCAAAGTTTCAGCTATTTTCCGGAATTTACTGATTAAATAAATTGATTTAGGATTTACTGCGTCATCACTAGGTCATGCTGACGCCAGGGGTTTGACCAGTCAACTGACAGGGCGTCCCCACCTTTCAGCCTCGCTGGGTTAGTTAGTTTTCTGTTTAAATAAAACACGGATTAATTAGGGGCCCTAGGCCTAGTGTCGGTGAGAGAGAGAGATTAGCGGGGGCATTAGGCCTAACAGGCCGGCGGCTAAACGCCGGTGGCTTGGGCCACGGTGGCGCTCGCCGGAGTGGCGATTCCGGCCACGGGGGAGGGAGATGGAGGCACGGGAGCGAAGCTCGCGCTCGTGCGCATCTCCTGGAGCATGCCGGGGACCTCGAGGAGGCCCTGAGCCACGGCTACGACGACGGGAAGCGGTGGCCGGAACCACTGGTCATGGCGGACTGGCACAGAGAGCACGGGGAGGAAAGTTAGGAGGGGGAAAACGAGCGGGAGCTCATGAGGAAGGCGACGACGAGCTCGGGGAGGCCGGAGAGGAGCTGTCCATGGTGAATTTGTCGAAGGCGTCCAGGGTGGCCGGCGGCGAACTCTTGAAGATGGCGTCTCCTCCGTGGGCTCTTGCTCCAAATTGGTGGCGCCGCTCGAAGAAGTCTACCCCGGCGGACCGAATGGACAGGGTGGTGCGATGGGGGAGGCACAGTGGCCACGGTGGCGCAAGGTGGCCGCTCCGGCTGGGGCTCGGGTCGCGCGGAATCTCGTCGGGGAAGAGAGAGGGAGGGCCAGAGAGAGGGCAGAGGAGTGCGCGGGGGGGGGGTTTGCTGCTGCGTGGCGTGCGAGAGAGAGGCGAGGGGAGGCCTAGAAGGCAGGGGCGTCGCCGTGGCGTCCATGGCCACCGCATGCGCTCCAGCGAGCAGCATCGGGGCCAGGGGAGGAAGACGACAGGGGAGGCCCCCCTAGTGGGCTGGGATGGCTAGGCTGGAAGGGCCAGGTAAGGTGGGCTCTGCCCTTTTTCTTTTGTTTTCTTTTTATTGTTTTCTGTTCTATTTGTTTTGCCCTAAAAATAATTAGCTAGGGCATTTTATAAAATCCCCAATTATTTTTATAAAACCTAGGTGACTTTATAGAAGTCAACCCCAAGTTTTGGGAATTTTTGAAATTCAACTTATTTGAATTTCAATTCAAATAGGCAATTGATTTAATTTCCAAACCACTATTTGGATTTTTGAAAAATCTATGAGCATGGGATTAATCCCAAATCACTTTTAAAATGATCACTCATTTTTAGGATTTTTCAACACATCCAAAAGAATTTTGGAAAAAGATTTATTTCTGGCCTTTTTATTTGAATCATTTAGGGCTTTTCTTTTCCCCAATTCTTTTTCTTTTGAATTTTTTTTCATGATGCAAAAATGCAAGTTTAGAAAAGCACAAACCTAATTAGGGTTCTGACAACTGAGTTAATAGGTTAGTCCAAATATGATCAAAAGTGTATGAAAGTGTAGCTAAAACATGGCGAAGTCACACAAATCATGCATGGAGCAAGCAGAAATTATAGATACGTTTGGGGCGTATCAACATCCCCAAGCTTGATTCCTGCTCGTCCTCGATTAGGTAAATGATAACAGGCATAATTTCTATGGTGACATGCTAGCAACCATATAAGAACTTTGAAAAGTAAAGCAATCAAGGTATGTGATTCAATTCAAGTCATAACATGCAAGAGTCTATATTAGCATTGAAACAACCAATGAAAGAACATTAGGTGCAAGAGCTCTCGCTGTCCATGACTCGAATGTCTCCAAATCGTGTTTGTGTGCAAGAAAGGTGATAGGGAATACGAGATGAAAAAGTATTTTTGTTGAGAACTCAATCTACTAAAGTTTCACACTTGGTCTTCTTTGGAATCTTATCTTCACTCGTCCCCAGACCACTAGCCAGGTACAAGTCAATTTGATCCACTCCTTTTCGATATTTTGAGCACTCGTGCAATGGATGAGCGTAAGCACGAGAGTAGACACTTAGGATGGAAAAGAGAGAAATATGGCGGAGGAGGAAGAAAAAAAGGGTGAGAACGACTCACATAAATGAGGACAATCATGGGCGACAAGGCCAAATGATAGATATGATATGAGGAGTAGGGATTGACATGCAACGGATGCACATATGAGCAAAGAAAAGCTCTCCAATGGAACTAGTGGGAGTGCATCAACTTGCTCGCTCATGAAGACCTAGAGCTCTTTTGAGGAGGCTCATCCTTGGAATATGCAAGCCAAGTTCTATAGTGTGAAGGTCCCCACATAGCTATCTTCATGAATGATCATCTCTATGGAGTAAAAGGATAAGAGGGAGTACTAGTGTGGATCTGTCAAAAGGATAGTAGTGTTTCCCCTTTCTCTCTTTTTATTTTATTTTTCTCTTTTTCCTATTTTTTGTCTTTTTTGGTGGCCTCAATGGCTCTTCTATTTAACTCTCATTTGTCCTCTTTGGGATCTTTTGATTTGTCCACTTTCGGATCTTTTCCTCACTTAAGGGAAACACTCTAATTTACAAGAGGGTATAGAAAATCTTTCACACTTTACAAGGTACTCAAAACATAAAGAAGATGTAGCTAACATGATGTATGCAATGTATGCCGCTGCCAGTGTAGCAGGAACATGTATGACATGAAGATCAAGTCATGAAGAGGTGGATGTTGCATGGCAATATATCTCGGAAAGGCTATGGAAATGCCTTGATATGTAGGTATGGTGGCTGTTTTGAGGAAAGATATAAGGAGGTTTATGATGACAGAGCGTATCATGCCAAGGGTTTGGATTTACCGGCGAAGGTGGACGCAAATTCTCGGAGTGAGAAGGAGGAAATGCACGGCACGGGAGAGGCTAGAAAATATGAGGAGGTGGAAGTGTCAACTTTCAATACTTACATTAGTCCGAAGAACTCATGCACTTATTATCGGTAAATCTCAATCTAATAAGGAGGTTCACAAAGAGACAAGTACCCCGAGGAGGAGTGTATGGGGGTTTGGTTATCCTTGCGCATCCTCGACTCATGGTACGTGAGTGTACTCTAATATTCGATCCCTCCAAAGATTAGCGATCCATCTAGTAGCTAGAGTTCTCAACTAGTTTTGTAGGTTTTGAAAATAAACACGGATTGCCAAAAATACGACACCTATCACTAATAGGCTAGAGCTCTTGACACCAAAAGTTCAAACATTACTCACATGATTACCTCAAAACTATTGCAAGGTTCTACTAAAATTAAATAGCAACCTCAATTACCTACTTTCAAGACAAGCCGCAACTCAGTGCAGCAACCAACTCTCTTAACAAGATAAACATGAAAACTAAAGAGAGTTCCAGCAAAAACTAAACAAAATCCAAGGCTCTTGCTAAAGACAAACTAAGACGAAAACTAAACATGGTAGTAGCTACGAAATGATAAAGAACACACAACAGCAAAAATATAGGCATGAAAATACTATGATGTGTTTTAGATTTTGAAAGTGGAGCGTGTTTCTCTCGCACACAAAGTAAGACGAGATCTAACTTTTTATGAACATCAAGCAAAGCTAAAGAAAACTAAAAAGGAAACCTAAGAGCGAGACGCTCCAAGCATAGCACATAACACCTGAAGTGATAAAAATATAGTGAGACGAAGGATGAACTGATGATTGTTGATGGAGAAGGGGATGCACGGGGGCATCCCCAAGCTTTGACGCTTGAGTCTTCTTGAATATTTGTTGAGGATGCATTGGGGCATCCCCAAGCTTGAGCGCTTGACAGTCCTGAATCTTCTTTCATCATCTTCCATCGTAGACTTTAAAACTCCCTTCATACATAACTCATCATAAGCTCATTAGAGAGGTTAGTACCCTTAATAAATAATTTTCCCCACTGTATATAAAGATATTCTTGAAGAGCTACAGTTTCCCAAGATTGACAAAAGTTTTTTGCAAATAAAAAGCAAGGTTAAGGTTTGCAAAACTTAGGAGAGACAAAACGTGGCAGAATCTGTGAAAAACAGAACAGCAGGTAGTAAAGAATATTTTAGGGGTACTTCTGCAACTCAAATAAAAAAACTCAGAACATATGAAAGTTCCGTGATTGTATAGAGCACGTTGTGTAAAAAATTTAGCTCAAAAAGATGAACTGGTGATTTTATCTAATCTTTTCCGTCACGAGGACATAATTTGTTTTCTGGACAGCGTGTCACAACTTTCGCTTCCTTTGTCATATGAGGCTATAACTTGGCACAAAGCTTGAAAATAAAGATACAATGATGTTGCTACAGTAGTAACAATCATCAAGACCGCTAAAAATGAAAGTAAAAACTCAAAGTGAAGATAACAAGGGTTGTCTCCCTAGAGCTCTTTCTTTATAGCCATAAAGATAGGCTTAAGATTTTAATGATGCTCTCATAGGAATAAGAGTTGAAGAACAAAATAGAGCATCAAGAAGCAAATCCCAAACACAATTAAGTCTAACATGCTTCCTATGCAAAAGGATCTTATAGAGGAATAACTCATTGTAACATAAAGATATTAGCATAGGAAGGCAAAACAAGTGCAACTTCAAAACTTTCAACATAAAGAGAGGGAATTTGATATTATTGAAATATCTATGAGCATATGTTCCCCTCTCATAATAATTTTCAGTGGGATCATGAATAAACTCAAAAATATAAGTATCACATAAAACTTTCTTATCATCATCCACAAGCATAGATTTTTTTTACTCCGCACATAAGGAAAATCCTTCTCATCAATAATAGTGGGAGCAAAATCAACAAAATAGCTATCACATGAATCATTCTTATCATGATGCACTTGTAAAAATTTATTCTTTATAGCATAAGTTTCATCACAATAATCATCATAGATGGGAGGCAAAGTATCATCAAAATAAATTTCCTCATCAAAACTTGAGGGGCTAAAAAGATCATCTTCATAAAACATAGCATCCCCAAGTTTATGGCTTTTCATATCATTAGTATCAAAAGTATTCAAAGAAGACATGCTAATAACATTAATACTATCATGAGTGTTTTTCAAATAATAAAGCTCCATAGGCTTTTTGATCTCCTCCTCAAACACTTCATGTCCTAACTATTGACACGCGAACACGTCACATGTACCCTCGACGCCGGGGGTGATGCACCGCAACTCAAGTCGAAGGAGATCCGTCCGGTAGCGCGATACGCAAGACAACCGGGGGACGCTTTTGAGCACATGAAACCCCACACGCCCGGGAGGGACCCCGTCTGGGCGCACGGCAGCTATGGGCTGCCCTAGGTCGACCTTATCGCCCCGAAAGCTCTCGCGGATCGTTTCCATGCAAGAACAAGAACAAACGAAGAACGAGGGAGAAGATACGTGGAAAAGTAGACGAAATTAGGGTTTAGATGTGTTTGCGATTGTGTGTTGTTTCAATCGGCCGTCACCTCATCTATTTATGATTGGGTTGGACTTTCCGTGCAAGAAAAGGGCTCGGATTCTCGTCAAAACTTCCAAAAACCCGATCAAATTCGGACCCAGATCGGGGGTTCGGACGTCCGGACTTTATCCCGGACGGTCCGGACCATAGGGTCGGACGGTCCGGCTTCTAGGTCGGACGGTCCAAGCTGAGGTCAAAATCTTTCTGTTGGGGTCCTCAAGTCGGACGGTCCGACTTCAAAGTCGGACGGTCCGACCTTAGCTCGGACGGTCCGGTTTCCATCTCGGACGGTCCGACCTGGTTTTCCAGTGTTGCACTGTTTTGGCAATAACTTCTTCATACGAACTCGGATTTGGACGTTTCAAATATCAAAATCGACCGGCTCGACGAGACGAAGCCGTCCTATGTAGAACATTTTCCCATTTGAGGATTTCTTGATGTCCTAATTGGCAGAATAGTACTCTGAATGCCAGGGTCTTATTGCTTCAAACATAGTTTCGGCCTTTGAGATGGAATTGGATGATCATGGCTCGAACTACAAAGTTGTTCATATCGACAATACCCAACTTTTTCATGCATATAACTTCTTCATTTGAGGTCATCTTATATAGGTTTAATTTCATGCCAAAAACTTGCGTGCCCAAAAATAACTTGCCCATGTTTGTCCTAAGGACGATGTCAACACTCCATCGGCCATGCATACTCTTAGGGTGATAAACGTATATCGTCCATGTTTTGTTCTTAGGGCGATAATCACATATCGGCCATTTCCTATTCAGGCTTCTTGCCACACACTTGGGTGGTATTTCTTCAAATACTTGCCATTGAGAGCTTTAGGCAGCAGTGTTCCTTGTATGGATTCCACCAAATACGAGTTTCCAGGAACTATTCTTATAATTTTGAAAGGACCTTCCCAGCTTGGTGACCACTTCCCGAATTTTCTGTCCTTTGAACCAATTGGTAGAATCACCTTCCACACAATATCTCCAATCTGAAAATTCTTCAACTTTACTTTCTTATTGTAAGCTCTTGCAACTCTCAACTTGTCCTTTTCTATGGCCTTTAACGCAGCCAAACGCTTATCGGTGACCTCATCAATATTATCCATCATCAAATATAAAAGTCCACCGCCGATAAATCATTTTGTTTGGCTATTCTCAAGGCATTCAAATTAACTTCCACAGGTAAAACAGCTTCTTGACCATATACGAGCTCATATGGAGTTACCTTTGTAGCACCATGCCTTGAAATCCTATGTGCCCACAAAGCTTCAGACAATAGCTCATGCCATCTCCTTGGATTGTCTTCAATCTTCTTCTTGATGAGCTTGATTAATATCTTATTACTGGACTCAGATTGTCCATTAGCTTGGGCATAATACGGGGAGGAATTGAGCAACTTTATATTATAATATTCAGAAAATTCTCTAACTTGATGTGCCATGAAGGATGAACCTTGATCCGTAGTCAATGTTTGAAGGATACCGAATCTATGAATAATATGCTCGGTTATGAATTTAATTACCTCCACATGTTTCATATTCTTGAGAGGTACTGCTTCAGACCATTTGGTGAAATAATCAGTTTCCACCAACACAAACCGATGCCCCTTTGAAGAAGAAGGATGAATTTGTCCAATGAAGTCTAGTCCCCATCCTCTAAAAGGCCACGGCTTAACAATAGGATGTAACATAGCAGCAGGAGCCAGTTGAATATGACCAAACTTTTGACAAGCTTCGCATCCTTTGTAATACTTGAAGCAATCATTAATCATCGTCGGCCAATAAAATCCAGCACGTCGCAATAACCACTTCATCTTCGGAGCCGACTGATGAGTACCACATATTCCTTCATGCACCTCTCCCATAGCAACTCTCGCTTGATCTTCATCCAAGCACTTTAAAGAAACATCATCAACCGTTCGGCGGTAAAGATTATCATCCCTCAATTCGTACTTAAAAGCTATACGCCGAACAGTCCTGTCCACCCTTTTACTAGGATCACGCAAATAATCAATAATGGGCTTCCTCCAGTCTTGATTCTCATCTACACTAGATTTTCCATTAGTGGCGAAGTAGTAAGTTCTAATTCGGTCCCTTCCATATTGGTAATACAAGACATCGGTTCTTGAGAAATATGAAACATGCCACGATCAACATGATAACCAGATGCTTGTTGTGCCAATTCATTCGCCTTCCAATTGTCATGTCTAGGTATATGAGCAATGCTAAAATGATCTAAAGTAGAAACTACATCTAGAAATTTATCAAGATAAACATTGAGTGATTCATCAAAGCACTTAAACACTCCAGAAACTTCCTGCACTACCAATAATGAATCACCAAAAGCCTCAATATGTGTAGCACCTATATCGAGCAACATGTTTAAACCGAATAACAATGCTTCATATTCGGCTTGATTATTGGTGCAAAAGTATTCTAATCGGCATGAGGCCTCAAAAACAGCACCATGAGGAGATATATAAACAACACCAACACCCTGGCCATTGCTACAAACTGAACCATCAAAATATAATCTCCATGGTACTAACGAAACAAGGTTTATATCAATATCATGCTTACTATCAATCCGATGTTCTACTATAAAATCAGCAACAATTTGGCATTCATAGATTTCAAAGATTCATAAGCCAAATCATACTCAATTAAAGCATAAGCCCACTTAACAATTCTACCACTAAGAATTGGCCTATGCAACATGTATTTGATGACATCGGTTTGACAAGCTACTATGCAATTATTACGCACTAGAATATGTCTCAATTTTGTGCAAGCATAATATAAACATAAGCATATTTTCTCAATGAAGGTATACCTTGTTTCGGCATCCAAAAGGCGCCGGCCCAAATAAGTAATAGCATGTTCCTTCCCTTCGGTCTCTTGAGTCAAAAAAGCACCAATGACACCTTCCTCCGCCGCAATATAAAGCCTAAAGGGCTCTCCATGCTTAGGAGCTTTCAATACCGGAGGAGTGCATAAGTATTTCTTAATCATATCAAATGCTTCTTGCTGTTTTGCCCCGCAAGTAAAATCAACGTCATTCTTCAACCGAAGTATAGGAGTAAATGCATCAACCTTCCCTAACAAATTAGCAATGAATCTCCTCAAGTAATTAACCTTTCCAAGGAATTTCTGCATATCTCTCTTGCACACCGGAATTTCTACATATCTCTCTTGCACGACCCAATTCAAACAGAATTGAAGTCTCTGTGCTCAAGTGCCAGTCCCTGGATCGAACTCGCTGGCACACACAGTATTATAGATGTATATCAAAGTACAAGTGCATCATTATTACAACGTATGATCCAGAGTAAATAAATAACAAGTTGCATAGCTCAAGGCTAGCTTATTCAATATAAATATAGCGGAAGCAAAAGCAAATAACGTGGAGTCCATCAACAGCCACATGCGAACATGCTGAGTGTAGACTCGCAACCCCTAAACGCACCTTACTGATCGTCTGAAAAACCTGCAACACCGAAGGTTACAGCCCGACAACGGGTCAGTACATCTGATTTGTACGGCAAGTGACACGGAAAAATTTATATAAAGGACCTACAACTACATGCAAGGTAAGTCAAAGGAAAGGCTTATGGTTTAGTTTTGCAGAAAGCCAATTTTCTCCTGAACTAAACTAGTCAAAATTTTAAGTTGAACTTACTACTTATGAACGAACTGGGCACACCAGTTCCAACACCACACCCTTATTTAATCTTGCCCACTCAAATTATTAAGGTGATTCATATGTCAAGATCCTGCAGTAACAGTAATGTCTAGTACTTCAAGGATGTCCATAACCGGGGACACGGCTAATCATGATTAGTTTTTACTCTGCAGAGGTTAGTACACTTTCCCAGCTGGACTCAACCCGAAGTTTGAGACGAAGTCTTTCAGAAGAGGTCACCTACACCGAACGTCAAGCCGGTACCACCTATCACATCTACATCTGCTAGCTTTGCACGGGAGAGGCTTCCTACATCATACTCAACTAATCCAGAGCCCATATGGCCAGCGGATGTACATGTAAGCTCCTAGTCACCAAGTATGTCTGATCTTTTTGAGCCTGGACGGCGCCTGCTGCGTCAGAGGGTACTCGCCATGACGTACTGTCAACCACCAAACCAACCATTAGGGGTACAACCTGGTCTCGACCTTAGATAAGGAACAAGCCTCCAGGAAGCACTCCCTGCCCGTCTAGAGATGATTTCTATTTATTAAACAGTTGCTACACAAGTTATTAAATAGCTCACATGCACTCCATGAATTTACACAACCCAAACCACGTCTACAAATCATAGCAATAAAGCAACAACACGGCTAGGTTGATCTACGGTAGACAAGTCAAAACATGTGGCTATGCTAACTGGTTTTGCAGCAACAGTAAAATAAACTACCTATCATGCAATAGGGTGATATTTCTTAACATAATGCATATAGAAAATATAGATATGAGTATGGTCACATCATCACTTGCCTTCTTGCTGGTCCTGACGGTCACAATCCTCACAAAACAAGGCGGCACACTCCGGACACTCTATACGAGCAAACATAGCACCAATCAATCATATGTACAATACAAAAATTCTCAAACAATAATAAACATTCAAAGAACAGTATAAAACTTGCCTAACAGTAGCTAAACTTAAAGTACTTGTCAAATAAAAACCAACGCAAAAAGAAACGGCGCAAACGGGCGCACCGATAAAAAGTTACGGCTGCCGGAAGTTCAAATTTGGATCAGCTTGGGATCCAAATTTGAAAACTTCAAACATCTGTAACACTTGGTCTACTGGCTAGGAAATTTCACCATGGTCGCAACGCAACTGGAATCGCCCAATTCCGAGTTACGGTTAAATAGTAGTTGCAAAAACGGTATCGGGGTGACACCGGGGGGTACCGCGGTGTTCTACTGTAAAAAGGACCCGTACGTAAATAAAAAAATTCTGAAAAACGCGATCGGGTCCCGGGCGGTTTGGATCAAGATCTGAAAAAAAAAATCGAAAGTGCGATTTGACTTTTTTTTTCTCTTCTTCCTCACGCGGGCACGGGCACAGGGCCATGGACAGAGCTCGGCTCGGGCCGCTCGGCTTCGACCGGACAGAGGCGGCCGGCGGCCGATGGCGGGGGCGACGGGCGCGGCAGGGGCGGCGGCCTGGCGCGGCAGGGCGCGCGGCGCACAGGCGGTGGCCGTGCCGTGGCGCGGCGGCGGCAGCGGCCGGCTCGCCGGTAGCTACGGTGGCGGCGCGATGGTGCTCCGGTGAGGGCGTGGACGGCGGCGGCTTCGGAAAGTACCTCAAAAAACGGCGAAAAACACAACTCCGGCGAACTTCCGCGGTGGTCCGGCGAGACTCCGGCGAGATTCCGGCGAACTCCGGCGATGACGTCGCGATGATGTCGGCGGCGGCGGGTCCCGCGGATTAGTTTAGGCTAACCCTAAGAACGCTAAACGAAAATAATTTAGCCCTAATCGGGGCTATTTATAGCCAGCCCCTAATCCTCTTTTTTTTAATCCGAGATAAATACAAAATCGGTTTGCGGGAAAAAAAATAGACCAGGCCCATTAGGCCCAAAACAATATTTGAAAAATCACGGAAATTTATTTTAAAATTCCGTCTTCGCCAATATTTTTAAAATAATAAAATTGAATTTTTGGCTTGACCAAAATATTAAATAAAAATAAAAACCTTGCAACTTTTTTTATATATTTTAAAATACTTTTCTGGCATTTTGAAAATACCGAAAACTCCGAAAATTGATTTAAAAACTTTTCCGGAGCATAAATAAATTCAAAAAAATATTTTTAGAAAATATTTATTACTCCAAAGTAAAATTAAAAATTCTCTCAAAACTATTTTAAACTATTTTCCAACAAATTAAAAATGGGGTTAAGTCCTTTTATATCCTCTCCAGCGAACTGCCATGTGTTGAAAAATGTTTAAAAATATTTTAAAACTCCAGAAAAATGCGGAAGCAGCATGAGGTGCATATGATGATCTATTATCATCTGAATTTAGAAAATTGGGATGTTACAAACCTACCCCCCCTTAAGATGAATCTCGTCCTCGAGATTCGGGCTGGCTAGCAAAGAGATGCGGGTGGTCTTGCTTCAGATCTTCTTCACGCTCCCAAGTTGCTTCCTCTTCGGTATGATGATCCCACTGAACCTTGCATAGTCTGATCGTCTTGGTGCGGGTAACTCTTTCTGCAGTCTCCGGAATCTTCACAGGTTTCTCCTCATACGTCAAGTCACTCTCCAACTGAATTGCCTCAAGTGGCACTTTATTTCTCAAAGGAATATCTTCCATCTCTGCTTGCACTCCAACTTCTCCTTCTTCAGCTTGTTGTTGTCCCTCTTTAGCCTGGTGTTCCTCTGTTGCAACTCAGTAATAGTGTAGAGGTCTGACTGAGTGCACTTCTCCAGGCAATGAATGTGCTTCTCCAGGCTTTGGATGATGTAGCTGGTTGTACCTGGCCAAATGGCCCCAGGCACATACCTGAACCTCTTTGGTATTATGTTCCCCGATGGGACAACCTTGGCCATCTCCGCATACACCGTACCCTTTAGTCGGGCGGAATACGTCTTCACAATGCGTCCAAGAGCTATGTGAGCGGCCATGCGCACACACCACTCCTTCTCCTATGCATGCACCTCGAATGACTCCGTAATCACCCGTTCTTCATTCTCCATGCTTCCAAGGATGAAAGTATCCACTTGCCAGTAGTCATCATCTCCCCTTGTCTCCACGATGTCCGGCTGAAAGACTGGCGCGAAGATGTTCAGGAAGTGGCAAATCCCCCTGAGCTTAGGTCCAAACGCCATAGCGCGGTATGAAATAGTGGTCATATATAATCAAAGGGAGGTAAGGCAAGATAGTATTATAGATGTATATCAAAGTACAAGTGCATCATTATTACAACGTATGATCCAGAGTAAATAAATAACAAGTTGCATAGCTCAAGGCTAGCTTATTCAATATAAATATAGGGGAAGAAAAAGCAAATAACGTGGAGTCCATCAACAGCCACATGCGAACATGCTGAGTGTAGACTCGCAACCCCTAAACGCACCTTACTGATCGTCTAAAAAACCTGCAACACCGAAGGTTACAGCCCGACAACGGGTCAGTACATCTGATTTGTACGGCAAGTGACACGGAAAAGTTTATATAAAGGACCTACAACTACATGCAAGGTAAGTCAAAGGAAAGGCTTATGGTTTTGTTTTGCAGAAAGCCAATTTTCTCCTGAACTAAACTAGTCAAAATTTTAAGTTGAACTTACTACTTAAGAACGAACTGGGCACACCAGTTCCAACACCACACCCTTATTTAATCTTGCCCACTCAAATTATTAAGGTGATTCATATGTCAAGATCCTCCAGTAACAGTAATGTCTAGTAGCTCAAGGATGTCCATAACCGGGGACATGGCTAATCATGATTAGTTTTTACTCTGCAAAGGTTAGTACACTTTCCCCGCTGGACTCAACCCGAAGATTGAGACGAAGTCTTTCAGAAGAGGTCACCTACACCCAACGGCAAGCCGGTACCACCTATCACATCTACATCTGCTAGATTTGCACGGGAGAGGCTTCCTACATCATACTCAACTAAGCCAGAGCCCATACGGCCAGCGGCTGTACATGTAAGCTCCTAGTCACCAAGTATGTCTGATCTTTTTGAGCCTGGACGGCGCCCACTGCGTCAGAGGGTACTCGCCATGACATACCGTCAACCACCAAACCAATCATTAGGGGTACAACCTGGTCTCGACCTTAGATAAGGAATGAGCCCCCAGGAAGCACTCCCTGCCCGTCGAGAAGTGATTTCTATTTATTAAACAGTTGCTACACAAGTTATTAAATAGCTCACATGCACTCCATGAATTTACACAACGCAAACCACGTCTACAAATCATAGCAATAAAGCAACAACACGGCTAGGTTGATCTACGGTAGACAAGTCAAGACATGTGGCTATCCTAACTGGTTTTGCAGCAATAGTAAAGTAAACTACCTATCATGCAATAGGGTGATATTTCTTAACATAATGCATATAGAAAATATAGGTATGAGTATGGTCAAAGCATCACTTGCCTTATACATTCGATGAAGATCTTCGCTCTCACGTTCCAGCCAACTCTACTCGTCACACTCCGAGCAATCTATCGTCAACGAAAGAACTCAATAAGCATTCACACCGCAAGGACAAAACATAAGATCAACAAAACAATCACAAAGGTTTTAGTAACAAAACAAAAGGGCTTTGAAGTGCAAAAGTGTCGATGTGCTCGAAGATGTTAAGTGGAACGTGAACTCGAGAGAGTCAACAGATAAAGAGTTGTCGATACAAGAGTATGATCAAGGAATTATGAATTCAAGGTAAGGATCATGGAAATATGAATGGTGTGTGGATATTGCCAATAGGACGTCTCACGTGAAACGGAATACTACAACACAGGTCATAGCGAGTGCAAAATTGATTTGAATTTGTATTTAAACAGATCAATAAACTTGTGAATTTTCATGTACACATGATATAAACATAAGGTACATGGAACGAGTGATCCAACGCAAAAAGAATCACTCGATTTGGATCAACGGTATAAAAGATACGGCCACCGGAATTTGAATTTGAATTTGAAATAAACTCAAATTCAAAAGTGTGCAAAGTGTGCAAAAGTTGATACCATGCTAAATTACAGAACAACACGAGTGCGTAGCTAAAAGTTTCACCTCGATCCGACTTACGGTGTAGAAGATATTGCGGTTACGGTGCCGGGGTCTTTTCTGCCAAAAGGACTCGTCTGTAAATAAAATATCTTCCGAAAAAGCAATCGGGTCCCCGACGGCAGTTGACCAGATCTGGATCGGGGTTGACCTCCGGCGAGGTTGCTCCCGCGAGGCTCGCGGTGGTTCGGCGACGTGGGGAGACGGCGAGGCGGCACCGGCGAGAAGTGGTCGGCGGCCTGGGTGAGGGCGTGGCGTCGGGGCGCGGCCGGCCGTGGCGGCGTCCAGCGCGGGAGGCGCGGCGGCTTGGCATGCAGGCGGCCCGGCGGCACTGCTCCGGCGAGCTTGGCCGGCTCGGGCGGTGGCAGTGGCCGGCTCGGGGGGGGGGAGGCGCAGCTTCAGGGCGCGGCGGGTCGCCGTGACGGGCGGGGGCGGCAACCGGCGCGGGCGCGCGTCTCTGGCAAGGCCGCCGGCCGGCGGCGGCGAAGCCCGCGGGTCCGCTAGGGTTTTCTTTTTTTTTAACTCAGAAAAGAAAAAGAAAAGGAAAAATAAAATCTGAAATTCTATTTATAAGCAGAAGGGAAAAAAACGAACTGGGTCCGAAACGGACTCTAATGCGCTCGCGGCAGAAAACCACTAATGGGCCGGCAGCCCGGATTTTTCTTTTTCGTTAAAAACTGAACTTCAAACAATTCAAAAAAAATAACCGTAACTCGGAAAAATATGAAATAAAATTCTAAATTCTTCATTTAATCCAAAGAAAATTATGTAATGAACTAATTTTCCAAAAATGAAAATAAAAATAAAAAAATTTTCTAAATACTTTATTTAAATATAAAATGTTTTTCATAAATCAAATAAGATCCAATAAATTATTAAAATATTTTTATTTTGTCCAAAACATTGACAAACCATTTCTAAATAATAAAATATAAATTTTAAAATTGTTACGCCAATAAATAATTTGGTAAATAAAAATATCCTTTTGGAATACTTTTTCAACTCTTTTAAAATATTTGATAAATCATTTCAATGAAATAAAAACTCTCTTAGCATTATAAAATCCCTAAAATAATTTTAGGGTTATTTATAATACTTAAAATAAATATTAAAAACTTTAAAGTAATATTATAAATATTTTCCAACATTATTAAAAAGGGGATAAGTCATTTTATATCCTCTCAAATGAATTTCCTTTAGTTGAAAAATGTTTTGAATATTCAGAAGAATTCCAATAATGATTTAAAACATTTTCCAACCTTTTAATATGTTGAAGGAGTCATATTACCTTCTCTCATTTTGTTTTGTTTGTTTTGTTTTAAATAATAAATTCCCAAAACATCAATCATGAATATTAGGGAAAGTCCTTTCATTCTCTCTCATTTTAATATTCAATAAACTCCAAAAAGTTTTAAATCCCAGAGAAAATCAACATATCAATCAAACAATCATTATCTATTTAATTTTATTAACATTCCAAAATTTGCAGAATTTTGGGATGTTACACACTACCACCCTTAAAAGGAATCTCGTCCTCGAGATTCGAGAAGGGTAGAAAGAAAGGCTAGGGTTAGGATCTTCATGACAGTCCATCGACCCTCCGATGGTCCAGGGTGCTACCACCCTTAAAAGGAGTGCGACGTGGTCTTCAAAATCTTACTCCATCGATGACCTTCTTCAAAGAGATTCACCTCCTCCTACCCGGTCTTGAATCCTGAGCAAGAGAGTGGTCTTCCAAGTGCTGAGACTTCATGGCTGACAGGTCAGACGACACTACTAAACAACTATCGATTTCTCTCTTGGTGGTCATCAATAATACTTCTACGGGATACCTGCAGCAAATGGTCTTGGTCCATCCTCACCGTATAACACAAACGGTAAACTTCTAATGGGGTCACACATCGTACCATTCTATGGTTCAGGCTTTGACATCGTCGTCTCTCTGCTATAGGTAAGTCGCTCAAGATTTACTATCCCGCATAGTAGGAGCGAATAATAAGAGTAGTCGTCATGGTGATCAGTCCATTCCGCACCCAGATCATTACCTTGTACATGGTTTAGTGAATCTCGCAATCTAACACTCGGTCATCCTCACAAGCATTGCAGAAATTCCTCTTGATCATGAACTGGGTTCAGATAAATCCATTGTTCTGCAAGCCCACAAACATCTAGCGTTTATTCACAACTCTCAGGTTTTCGCAAACTGCTATAAACGTGTACTAGTGGACTACAACTTTTCAAGGGTTCTTCCTTCAACAAGATTGTGCTTGCTTGTCGTAAGATCTTGGCACAAGGGGTTAACTCTGAACTCAGCATTAAGTTGCATCCTTCTTTTGTCCTCGTCCTGGCATTAGCAGCCATTGTAGTAGCTCCTTCAGCTTAGGGATGAGGATGAGGGGGAATAGAATGTAGATAGCGAGGTAGAGAGAGAGATAGGGAGAGATACCCATACAAACATCATACTAGTTTTGAAACATAAGTTTTGATGTGTAGCTGTCGGTAAAACAAGAAACGACAGCTCACAGAAACGATCTAACGGTAGAAACTTGAATCCTCCAAGTCTTCAAGTCTTCAGGTCTTCAATGACGGTAGCTTCAGTTTCGCATTGTCGAAGTAATATTCGTATCGTTGAGTCACTTGCCAATTTATTCTTCTTGTGGTTTTGTCTTCTTCAGTCTTGAAGCATACTAAATAGATAAGGGGTCTAAGGTAACGTAAACTTATTCTACTCACGTAGAAGAAACGCAAGGCACAACACACCACATCAATCAAATACATATCAAGGCCACAAGGTACAAGACAAAACTTAACAAAACAATCATGACATAAAACATCTAGTTAATCCACAGCAAAACAATGCATCGATACACATATCCAACTAACAATGAAAAGGTACCACCATACACTTAGTGCACACCACGACTATTCTATTTTCAAATTGCAAAACATAAGCTTCAATATGTCGACGTCTTTGCTCCCATGTTCACATCTTCTTCTTTCTCTTCAATTCTGGACACGTATTGCTGTAGTGTCCCATGTTCCTGCACCGATAGCACTCAATTTGGCTAAGGACCTTTACCTTCTTCATCATGAGTGCTTCCTTTAATTCTGGACACATGTCGGCGTAATGTCCCATATTCCTGCACCAAAAACACTGAATGTGGCTAATGTCCTTCTTTTTCTTCTTCACGGGTGCTTCCTTCAATTCTCGAATAGCCTTCTTCATTTCTTCCTTTTGATGTTGAACCACTTGTTGTGTCGCGATGAAAAATTGACACTGAGCGGGGTAATGATCAGTTCCTTCACACGTAAAACATGTTAATTGTGCAGTGGGACATTCTTCACCCGAGTGAATTTCCTCACAATATGGACATCCATCTTGGTGTCCTTCATAGGAGTGTCCTGTTTCTCCGCAAATTGTACAGGAACGGCTCCTCTTAAGGGTTACCGTACTTTGCATCGGGTTGACGAGGCGGGATTCCAACAAAATCCTTGTAAATTCCTTCCAAGTAATCTTCCTTCGTGATTCGTCAATTGCTTGGTGCATTCTCCACCAAGTCGCAGCCTCTTCTACCAAGTACTTAACAGCATAGGGGACCATGTACTCACTTCCAACCTTGTTTATCTTCATGTGCTCCTCCATATTACGAATCCATTGCTCCACCCTCCGTCTCGACATCGCCCCGAAAAAGGCGAGTCCTACTTCATACTCCATCTATTAAACCCATACGACAACTGTTAGGGCAAAACTATAACAACGACAAGACAACAACTAAAACTAACACCAGACATATGCACTCAAACAAGGAAGCAGCAATACACCTACGTTCGACAGAACACATAACAACAAACAATACAGTCACAAAAGTCAAAACACACAAACAACGCCTAGAGTAAGGTCATATGTGCAAGACATACGATCTCATCATGCTACGCGAAATTCGTTCATCTAGCTTCACCTAAAAGGTGGTGGTCTGATTCTAAGATTCATCCTTCTCAGCTAAGCTGATCTTAAAGATCCTCTCGTAGTGTAAACACTAATCCTTACTAAATCCATAGGATACTCCTCCAAATTTTTGGCAGTCGTAACTTCAATTGATCCACGAGGTTGATGATGTTCTTCTCAAATGTCTTGTCTTCAGGGGTAAGCAACTCAGAGGGGTATTTCCAGTAAAACAAGATGAGAAGTTTTTAGAAGATGAATAATAGATGAGAAATACTAGTGGAGAGAGTAAGTAATCAAAGAGTGATAAAATATTTTTGTTCCTATGGCTTTTTCTATCCATTTTCTAGGGTCACGACCTACAGTCAACACACTGCTCTGATACCATCTGTAACGACCCAATTCACACAGAATTGAAGTCTCTCTGCTCAAGTGCCAGTCCCTGGATCAAACTCACTGGCACACACAGTATTATAGATGTATATCAAAGTACAAGTGCATCATTATTACAACGTATGATCCAGAGTAAATAAATAACAAGTTGCATAGCTCAAGGCTAGCTTATTCAATATAAATATAGCGGAAGCAAAAGAAAATAACATGGAGACCATCAATAGCCACATGCGAACATGCTGAGTGTAGACTCGCAACCCCTAAACGCACCTTATTGATCGTCTGAAAAACCTGCAACACCGAAGGTTACAGCCCGACAACGGGTCAGTACATCTGATTTGTACGGCAAGTGACACGGAAAAATTTATATAAAGGACCTACAACTACATGCAAGGTAAGTCAAAGGAAAGGCTTATGGTTTAGTTTTGCAGAAAGCCAATTTTCTCCTGAACTAAACTAGTCAAAATTTTAAGTTGAACTTACTACTTAAGAACGAACTAGGCACACCAGTTCCAACACCACACCCTTATTTAATCTTGCCCACTCAAATTATTAAGGTGATTCATATGTCAAGATCCTGCAGTAACAGTAATGTCTAGTACCTCAAGGATGTCCATAACCGGGGACACGGCTAATCATGATTAGTTTTTACTCTGCAGAGGTTAGTACACTTTCCCCGCGGGACTCAACCCGAAAATTGAGACGAAGTCTTTCAGAAGAGGTCACCTACACCCAACAGCAAGACGGTACCACCTATCACATCTACATCTTCTATCTTTGCACGGGAGAGGCTTCCTACATCATACTCAACTAATCCAGAGCCCATATGGCCAGCGGATGTACATGTAAGCTCCTAGTCACCAAGTATGTCTGATATTTTTGAGCCTAGACGGCGCCTGCTGCGTCAGAGGGTACACGCCATGACGTACTGTCAACCACCAAACCAACCATTAGGGGTACAACCTGGTCTCGACCTTAGATAACGAACGAGCCTTCAGGAAGCACTCCCTGCCCGTCCAGAGATGATTTTTATTTATTAAACAGTTGCTACACAAGTTATTAAATAGCTCACATGCACTCCATGAATTTACACAACCCAAACCACGTCTACAAAGCATAGCAATAAAGCAACAACATGGCTAGGTTGATCTACGGTAGACAACTCCAAACATCTGGCTATCCTAACTGGTTTTGCAGCAACAGTAAAATAAACAACCTATCATGAAATAGGGTGATATTTCTTAACATAATTCATATATAAAATATAGGTATGAGTATGGTCAAAGCATCACTGGCCTTCTTGCTGGTCCTGACGGTCACAATCCTCACAAAACAAGGCGGCACACTCCGGACAATCTATACGAGCAAACATAGCACCAATCAATCATATGTTCAATACAAAAATGCTCAAAAAATAATAAACATTCAAATAATAGTAGCAAAACTTGCCTAACAGTATCTAAACTTAAAGTACTTGTCAAATAAAAACCAACGCAAAAATAAACGGCGCAAATGGGCGCACCGATAAAAAGTTACGGCTGCCGGAAGTTCAAATTTGGATCAGCTTGGGATCCAAATTTGAAAACTTCAAACTTCTGTAACACTTGGTCTACTGGCTAGGAAATTTCACCACGGTCGCAACGCAACTGGAATCGCCCAATTCGGAGTTACGGTTAAAAAGTAGTTGCAAAAACGGTATCGGGGTGACACCGGGGGGTACGGGGGTGTTCTACTGTAAAAAGGACCCGTACGTAAATACAAATTTTCTGAAAAACGCGATCGGGTCCTCGGGCGGTTTGGATCCAGATCTGAAAAAAAATCCTTTTTCGAAAGCGCGTTTTGACTTTTTTTCTCTTCTTCCTCATGCGGGCACGGGCACAGGGCCATGGCCAGGCCATGGACAGAGCTCGGCTCGGGCCGGCTCGGCTTCGGCCGGACAGAGGCGGCCGGCGGCCGATGGCGGGGGCGGCGGGCGCGGCAGGTACGGCGCACGGGCGGCGGCCGGGCCGTGGCGCGGCGGCGGCAGCGGCCGGCTCGCCAGAGGCGGCCAAGCGGCGGCGCGGCGGCTACGGTGGCGGTGCGGTGGTGCTCCGGTGAGGTGCGGGGACGGCGGCTAGGGCGGCGACTCCGGAAAGTACCTCGAAAAACGGCGAAAAACGCAACTCCGGCGAACTTCCACGGTGGTCCGTCGAGACTCCGGCGAGATTCCGGCGAACTCCGGCGATGACGTCGCGATGCATTCGGCGGCGGCGGGTCCCGCGGATTAGTTTAGGCTAACCCTAAAAACGCTAAGAGAAAATAATTTAGCCCTAATCGGGGCTATTTATAGCCAGCCCCTAATCCTCTTTTTTTTAATCCGAGATAAATACAAAATCGGTCTGCGGGAAAAAAAACAGACCAGGCCCATTAGGCCCAAAACAATATTAGAAAAATCACGGAAATTTATTTTAAAATTCCGTCTTCGCCAATATTTTTTAAATAATAAAATTGAATTTTTGGCTTGCCCAAAATATTAAATAATAATAAAAACTTTGCAACTTATTTTTATATATTTTAAAATACTTTTCTGTCATTTTAAAAATACCGAAAACTCCGAAAATTGATTTAAAAAATTTTCCGGAGCATAAATAAATTCAAAAAAATATTTTTAGAAAATATTTATAACTCCAAAGTAAAATTAAAAAGTCTCTCAAAAATATTTTAAACTATTTTCCAACAAATTAAAAATGGGGATAAGTCCTTTTATATCCTCCCATCGAACTGCCATGTTTTGAAAAATGTTTAAAAATATTTTAAAACTCCAAAAAAATGCGGAAGAAGCATGAGGTGCATATGATGATCTATTAACATCTGAATTTAGAAAATTGGGATGTTACACTCCCCTACAAATCCATAGTGTTCATGGGGAAGCGCTGCTTATCAACTTGTATCTCAGAAAAATTCAATCGTTCGTCATTAATGGCCGATTGTATCTGTCGTCGAAAAACATTGCAATCATTACTAGCATGAGAAAAAGAATTATGATACTTGCAATATGCACGCCGTTTTAGCTCCTCAAACGGCGGTAAAGCATGAGATATTTTAATAAACTTAGCTTGCAGCAAAGCATCAAATATTCTATCACATTTAGCAATGTTAAAATTAAACTTCATATCATCATCACGATTCTTATGAATCGGCTTTAAATCTTGGCAAGTAAAAGGTTTGGCCTTGGATGGCCAAACAAACTCAGCGGTATAGACATTAGCTTCATCGTCCGAACAATCACTATCATATTCAATCATATTCACCTTAGGACGATCAATCTTATATCTATGCACCTCTTTATTTTCTTTGCCACGACTCTCTTGAGCTAAAGCCCTTTGCAAAACTTGATTAATAGTTAAGAACTCATGGCCATCTAACCTATCTTTAATGTAAGTTTTCAAACCACTAAACACAAGATCAGCCAAGTCTCTTTCAGTTATCACCAAACTATAGCACCGGTTTTTTGTATGTCGGAATCTCTTGACATAATCAGAAACCGACTCATCATTTTTCTGTCTAACCGATGTAAGATGTGATAATTTAAGCTCATTATCGCTGCTATAAAAATGATCATGGAACTTTTGTTCTAGTTGTGACCACAAAATTAATAGAACCATGCGGCAAAGAAGAAAACCATGAAAATGCGGTACCAGTTAATGACAAGGGAAACAAACGCACTTTCAATTCATTAAAGCGGCCAGCCTCACCGAGCTGCGCCAAGTACTGACTAACGTGCTCCCATGTAGTTTTCCTACCCTCTCCATCAAACTTAGTAAATTCTGGGATCTTATAACCTGGAGGGCACGAGATTGCATCAAAGTACTCAGGATACGGCTTTTGGTAAATCCGATTCCTAGGCAACTCAACACTAAATTTTTCTCGGAGCATCTTAGTCATCTCCTCTCTAAGGTTAGCTAAGGCATCGTTTGTCGTAGCCGATGAAGCTTGTGGCAGCGGCATAGGAGGGATAGGATTGCTGGTTGCGGGTGCCGGAAGTGGCATATATACCGAGTTGTAATTGGGATGTGGTCGAGTTGGGTCTGCCGAATTGTAACTCGGAAGAAACTGAGTAGTGTCTGCGCCCAAGCAAACCGAGTTGTAGCTCGGCTGCGTATGAACAATGTTTGCACCTACGGGTATATCTTGGTTCGGCATAGTTACCGAACTAGGTATGATAGGATTACTTGGTGAAGGCACAATCTAATTTGTATAAGCAAGAGCGTAACTCATCGGCAATGGTGGTGCCGATGAAAGAGGCAAAGTTGAGCTAGGGTTTCCTATACTAGCAAGCATACTACAAATATTAGCACCAGAAGATTGAGCATTATTTTTCTGAGCCTTAGAATTTTCCAAGAAAGTTTGATAGATCAAAGTATTGCTATCAGTTATGCGGCTCTCAATTTCAGCCCACTGCTCTTTAGAAAGGTAGCACTTACAGTGGGTTTAACCGGCTCCACGGGAAGAGGAGGCAGCTTGATTTCTCCAATCGGAGTAGCGTGGCCTTGGCGTCACTTGTTGAAGTTTCCAGGGAAAGCTTGTAGATCCTCCTCCTCGCGTTGTTTCTTGAGTATTTCACTAGCCTCATCCGCTGCTTCTTGAACTCTTCATAGATCTGGCGGTGTTCCTCCGATAGATCATCAAGGCTAGGCTTAATGATGTTATCAGCGTTGATCTCTGCTGACTTAGACATGGTTGATGATGATTTTTGAAACTTCTTCCCCAACGGAGTCGCCAAAAAGTGTGTTGACACACGAACACGTCACGTGTACCCTTGACACCGGGGGTGATGCACCGCAACTCACGTCGAAGGAGATCCATCAGGTAGCACGATACACAAGACAACCGGCGGATGATTTTGAGCACCCGAAACCCACACGCCCGGGAGGGACCCCGTCTGGGCGCACGGTGGCTATGGGCTTCCCTAGGTCGACCTTATCGCCCCTAGAGCTCTCGCGGATCGTTTCCCTGCAAGAACAAGAACAAACGAAGAACGAGGGAGAAGATACATGGAAAAGTAGATGAAATTAGGGTTTAGATGTGTTTGCGAGTGTGTGTTGTTTCAATCGGCCGTCACCTCATGTATTTATGAGGGGGTTGGCCTTTCCGTGCAAGAAAAGGGCTCAGATTCGCGTCAAAACTGCCAAAAACCCGATCAAATTCGGACCCGGATCGGGGGTTCGGACGTCCGGACTTTATCCCGGACGGTCCGGACCATAGGGTCGGACGGTCCGGCTTCTAGGTCGGACGGTCCGAGATGAGGTCAAAATCTTTCTTTAATCGGGGTCCTCAAGTCGGACGGTCCGACTTCAAAGTCGGACGGTCCGACCTTAGCTCGGACGGTCCGGTTTCCATCACGGACATCCGACCTTAGCTCGGACGGTCCGGTTTCCATCACGGACATCCGACCTGGTTTTCCAGTGCTGCACTGTTTTGGCAATAACTTCTTCATACGAACTCAGATTTGGACGTTTCACTTATCAAAATCGACCGGCTCGACGAGACGAAGCCGGCCTATGTAGAACATTTTCCCATTTGAGGATGTCTTGATGTCCTAATTGGAAGAATAGTACTCTGAATGCCAGGGTCTTATTGCTTCAAACATAGTTTCGGCCCTTGAGATGGAATCGGATGATCATGGCTCGAACTACAAAGTTGTTCATATCGACAATACCCAACATTTTCATGTATGGAACTTCTTCATTTGAGGTCATCTTATATAGGTTTAATGTCGTGCCAAAAACCGGTGTCAACACTAACTAAAGATAGAGCCCATAAAGATCTCTCATAATGTTTTTTTGTTTTTCATAAACCTAACTAGTGAAAATAAAAAACAAGAAACGAAAAGATTTAATTGCAAGATCTAAAGATATACCTTCAAGCACTCACCTCCCCGGCAACGGCGCCAGAAATAGCTTGATGTCTACGCACGCTTCTATTCTTGTGTACTATGTTGGGCCTCCAAGCGCAGAGGTTTGTAGGACAGCAGGAATTTCCCTCAAGTGGATGACCTAAGGTTTATCGAACTAAGGGAAGTAGAGGTTGAAGATGGTCTCTCTCAAGCAACCCTGCAATTAAGATACAAGAAGTCTCTTGTGTCCCCAACACACCTAATACAACTAGGAATTGTATAGGTGCACTAGTTCGGCGAAGAGATGGTAAAAGATGGGTGATAGGTGTGGCAAACCAAAGTAATATAAATATGTAATAAAAAGTGCAGCAAGCAAACATGTGACAAAAGTGAGCACAAACGGTGTAAAAATGATGGAAACAAGGCCTAGGCTTCATACTTTCACTAGTGGCAACTCCCAACAACATTAACATAGTCTAATCACATGATATTTCCACTAAAAAATGCATTGGAGACGTACTCGGAGTTCATTCCTTTCTGATCAAGAGAAGACGAGAATTATGTAGGGCTACAAAAGCACACCTCAGAGTTCGTAGTTCTCAATCTATGGATTTCCCAATGTCACCGCGTCCATCCAAAGAGAGTACCACAATCACCACAACATATCTCAAGGATAGTCAAAACAAGCACCAAGAGACTCTCAATATTTAATCAATTCACAAAAGATGAAATCACTCATGATAATATTCTTCTAACCCATGTCCAATAGACCGCTGTCACCATGGTCTCGGGGATTATACTAGATAAGATCAAGTGAGTACATCAATCCAATACATAGAGGAAGGGGAAATATCATGGGATCACCCTAGATTAACATAGCCTATGATCACAACGAAGATCACATCACGGAAGAGAGAGAAGAACACATAGATACTGGTAGAAACCTCAGCCCCGAGGGAGAACTACTCCCTCTTCATGAAGGGAGGAAGCAATGTCGATGGAGATGAATCCGGGGGCACTTCCCCGTCCCGGTAGGGTGCCGACACAGGAATTCTGGTCCCCCGAAGCTTGTTGGCGATGACGGCGGAGATCGGAATTTCTTCTGGAGAAAAGGGGTCTGGAATCAGGGTTTTCGCGACGGGAGAATACATAGGAGCCAAAGGGGGCACCGAGGGGGCCATAGGACAGCCAGGAGGGTGCCCGGCGCGCCCTAGGGGGCGCCAGGGACCCGCCTAGGGCCCTGGTGGGTCCACTCTCTTCCATCGTTGGTTCTTCGGGAAGCTTCCCCGACGCTGATTTTTTATATAATTTTTCCGAAATTTATTTGGCACTTTTAATGGCCGGAAAACCTGAAATATAAAAACAGCAGAAAACAGGAACTGGCAACTAGGTGCACTGAGTTAATAGGTTAGTTCAAATATGATGAAAATTGTATGAAAGTTCAAGCAAAACATGGAAAAGTCACACAAATCATGCATGGAGCAAGCAGAAATTATAGATACGTTTGGGACATATCAGGCGTCCGCCGCCCCGCGCCCGAAGCCCTCGCGCCCCGCTTCACCGCCTGGCCGTCGGATGGCCGCCGCCGGGACTCGAGCCGGCCAGATCCGGCATCACGCGCTCGATCTTCTCTATCATCGCGCTGCCTCCTCCATGTTGGACCTCGCCGGAGCCGGCGACCAGCCGCCACCGCTCGCTGTGCGTCCGGGACGATGAGGGCGAGTCATCCCCGCCCGATCCCCCGAGGTGGGCCGACCCAGCGCCCAGCCACGGCCTGTCCAGCAGCGTGGCCCACAACCACGGCCTGCTCCGCCTCTCGCCCAGGGTGAGCCTTAGCTAAGCCGCACCCACACCGCATCTTGGGCCGAGGCCCATGAGGTGAGCGCTCCCTTTTTTATTGTTGATGCAACACTGTTGGTCTTGGCCCGATTTCTCTTGCTTTGTTTAGCGCCCGTAGGTGTTGTTTACTATTGTGCGCTTTGTTGGATATATGCCCTAGAGGCAATAATAAAGTGTGTTATTATTTATATATTCATGTTCATAATTAATGTTTATATTTCTATGCTATAATTGCAATGATCCTGACTATGAGATTCAGAAGAAAACTCATATGCATGTGTGGAAATGTAAACAACAAGAGTTCCTGGTTTTGCCTCTAAGACCAGCCCATGTGCTTATTGATGATTATGTTTTCTTAATCATGGACATTGTTCTTGCAACAAGGATGTCAATAGGAATGAGAGTATATTGTTAGCCGAACAATGATGTTGAACCGACCCCAGTGTTAAATGATATACTTAGAGAACTCATCGAAAACAACGTTATTAGTCATATCATAAAATGTTATTATATACATAGTTCCTTAGACCATGATAATGTCAAGTTGCTTCACACAAGAAGATGTGCTTTGGTTCTTAGATGAATCTTCCCGTAAATGGGAAGTAGTAAAATAAGTTCTGGGTACATTGGACAGTGTGTCTAGTAACGGTGACAGTTCGAGATTGGGATTTGCTCCTTCACGATGAAGAGATATAGACTCAGGGCCCACTCGGTATAACGGTATCCGTTCTCGTCTGGCCAGAAAATTTGTGATTCAATCACAGGGATACCGGTATACGTAACGAGGAATGAAGACAAACGAGAAATGAGGATAACTGATGGCTTGTGATCAAGAAGTTGTTTCACATGGGTGCCAAACTTCTCTCCTCTAACTTTTTCATATATCGCGAAGTAAAGGGAATAGTATACGATAAACATAAAGGTTCACTCGAAGTCTTTTCGTGTATGTGTGGGAGTCAACATGGGTGTCCATGGCTCCGCTGTTGATTATTGACGAATAACTGTAAGTCTGGAAAGCGTTCCGAGTCATGTCCACATAATACCGAACCTATTGGGTCACACACTTAAAGTGCAGTAATCTGTTAGAATACTAGGATGATTGAAGGTTTAGTGGAAGCAAGTAAAGAGCAAAGAATATGGCTAAGATACTTTGGAATTGTTTCAGATAACTTTAGTTCATATTAATTTGGTAATGGGAAAGTTTACGATCAACCAGAATAGTTTTGGTGATCAGTGGACAGCTTAAACAATATGTTGTGTTCACCGGACATATTAACCTTAGCCCGGATTGTTCCGAGACCTATTTAGATGGCTCCGGAACATTCGTTAGAGGTCCCGGAAGGTCCTGGAAGTGTTCCAGAAGTGTCCGGAATGTCCCGAAACGGTCCCGGTAGGTCCTGGAAGGTCCTGGAAGCATCTAGAAGGTCACGGAAGGTTCCGGAAGGTTCCGGGAAGTACCACCCACTAGCCCCACCCCCTAGCTTGGGGGGAAAGCCACCTAGGCTGCCCTGGCCGGCCAGGAGGTGGGGGCGCCACAAATAAGGGGAATCCTACTTGGAGTAGGATTCCCCAATCCTATTATGGAAGGAGTCCTAGTGGGAAAGTCCTAGGAGGTTTGGAGTCCAAGTTGGACTTCCCACCCCCCTAGGCCGGCGCACCAAGCCCCTTGGCCACCTATATAAGGTGAGCCAAGGGGGGGGGAGGAGACACACAAGCCCCTGCGCCCCCCTCCCTTGCCCTAGTTGCTAGTTGCTCCACTTTTAGACCCCGGTTTAGATTCTAATCTAGATCGGAACTCGCTAGGGTTTTCTCTCTCTAGTTTTCTCGGAGGCGTTCTTCTCTGGACGGCGGAGCGCTGCCGGATTGCTGTGCCGGACGTGTGGATACCGGTGGAGAGATCATAGCATTGATCTTACTTCGAGGATCATCTTCTTCTTCCTCGGAGAACTGTTCGAGGGAATCGACGAGGAAATCCGTTCGTGGGAGAGATCATGGGACGGATCGTGAGATCTTCTTCAACCCGCATCACCAACTCTTCTTCCGCTGCAATTGTTGGTGAGCATTATCCTAAACCTTGTATGCAATCTATCATGGACGATCTTGGGTTCTTAACTCGTAGGCACGAAATTTTTGTTTTCTACTACGTTTCCCAACACGCTCGCCCTGTTTAGGCCCAATATCAGTGCTTTCGTCCCAGTGAAAGTTTAGATATTTTTTGCTCATTAAATAATTACAGGAAAACATAGGATTTTGCGATGGCGATATATTTTTAACCGTAGGTCGGATCGTGACGCGCCCTACATGTAACATGCTTAGTTTTTCATGTAGATTTATAAAATGTGCTCCTTTGCCATGTTTGCAATGGTTTACATGTTGTTCACCTGTTAATTGCAACCCTTGCCACTATAAAATGTAATCTGCCATAACTTTTTAACCGTTGCTCTGATAAAAATGTTCTTCATATGTAACTTGACCATAATTTCATGTAGATTGTGATTGCGCTATTGTTTTCTGTTGATAACCAATCTAAAATATGGTTTAGGGCAGAACAGTACCAAATTCTTTAATCATCTTGGGGCACTTAGTGTTATGCCATGTTTAGGACTTTTCCTCACTTAAATTGACTAGCATAGATAGCTTACTTTATGCTTCAACTCTTGCCATGATTGTGTGACATGCCATGCTTGTGTGAGATGCCATGTTAGCAACCTTTGCTCATGTTGTGTAGCTAAACAACTTGAACCATTCTAAATGTGCAGTATCGTCGTGTGTGACCAATACTTCACTTAACCTGCTAGTAACCGCTCTCGACGGTAGATGTGATATCGAAGTGCGTTGCCTCGTGTTGCCTTCTTGTTGTTGCTTGCTAGTGATTGCTTCGTAGTAATAGATGCTTGCTCGTCAATTGCTTTTCCAGTGTTTCCTTCTTGTGTTCTTCCGCGGGTACTCTCGGAGACAATGCGAGCTTGCGATGGACTACACCTTCAACTTCGTCTTCTCATCAGGTAAGGGGGAGCATATATCATGCTTATAACTTTCAGGTCACTTGTGCCTAGGTATAGGATAGAACGATTTCCTGATCTTACCACCTCATATGTATGCCTCTCAAATAAACCCAAATAGCCATGTCCCCCACATCCTTGAAAATCATTGTTTGTCCTTGTACCTTGCTTGCTTAACCACTGCTTAGGATGCTACAGCTGTTCCCCTGTTACTCCTTGGATTGGGCTATCACACTATTATATTATTGTGGGTGATGTGATTATTATAATGTTGACTATACTCGACGAAGGATCGAATGTCTAGGCTATCCCGCCCCGATGCTTTGTTCCATTCGAGTCACCTAGGACCCGAGTTCCGGGTATTGTGTCTCTTGAAGAGCGTGCCTAACCGCGTGTGGGATACTATGGGGTCCCCTTTTCTTACCTACCTAGATTCAAACATTTCTAGAGGTGGCCCAAGACGATTTACCATTTGCAAACCATGCATATATGTCTGTCGGGTCGCTCCTATCAGATATCCTTTAAAACAACTTGGGCCAGCGGAGACATGGTTTCTCTGTTGGTCCACATTGGTGAGCTAGGGGGCTGCCCACATGTGAGGGCATCAATTACCTTGACCTTGGCCAAACGGAAGAGCCCGATTCAAGAGCGTGGCCGGCTTTTGGATTGGGTGTCGACTTCGCGGGGGCCACCCGGATTTGTTCGTTGTTAGTTAGAGGGATTATGACGTCCGGATCTCTCAGAACAACTCTTCAATGAGTTGGTACACCCATGCAGGGTTAATATTTTCGAGAAGCCGTGTCCATAGTTATGGGCGACTTGAGACCTACTCCTTGTTCATAGAAAACTACAACGGAGATAATCTTAATAACTTGATCAGCGTGTGTGTGCCTTGACTTCTTCTTCTTCGTCGGGATGCGAAGGGGAGGACAAGGGTAGGATAGGTGTTATGATTGCGTAAGTAGCTGATAGCAGACTTGTTGGAGGCGATTCCACATCGAATGCTTGGCTTATCATCTTAAACTAAATAGATCGCTAGCCACCTCATTACTATTGCGGCTGCAACCTCACCACTACCCCCATCTTACCGTGAGAAGTTAGTTACAAGACTTGTTGATATAGCTCACACCTTTCTTCTCTCTTTTACACACGTTATGCAAACGATCTTGGACTACAGAGGAGCTCGATGACCCTTCTTCTGAACGCCTTCGCGGAGACTAGTTAGGTGGATCCCGGCGGAGAGCCTGGACCCGTGTCGATGTGGGAATGGTGTGTTTTACCTTTGCCACTGGGCATTTGATTGTAGTCTGTACTTAGACATGTATCTTCCGTTCATGTATTGTATTAAGGCAGTTGTATGCCGATTGTATGAGATGTTGTATCCTTGTAGCTGTAATGTTGTGATATCATGTTGAAATCCGAGATATATGGCTTCTTCATTTCTCGCGGTGTGTCCGATATGTGATTCGTCCTCGGGTCTGGATAGAAACGCCCAGATCTAAAACAGTACCGCATATCGGGTCTTATAGTAACCAACGAAGGGCGAGAATCCGTTATCATCTATCGTACCATCAATCATTGAGTGCTCAGCATAGCATACATGATAGATCATATGGGTGAAGCATAGGGTACTAAGGACATTTCCCTTCTATCTTTTGTTATTACTGGGCATTGAGTCACACTCATTCGACTACCTCTTGGAAGAGGCAAGAACCATTTCTTGGACTCCTCCATATTCAACATTTTCAATATCTTCTAAAGGTAAATCTTCTGACTAAGTGCTAACAGGTGTTTCGATCTATCTCTATATATTTTAATGCCTAATATATATATATAAAGCTTCACCTAGGCCCTTCATCGAGAATTGACTATTCAACTATTCCTTTACGCTCTCCAGAAGTTTCCCATCATTCCGTATTAACAGTATTTCATCCACATATAGTACTAGGAATGCTAAAGAGCTCCCACTCATTTTCTTGTAAACACATAATTCTTCGACATTTTGGACAAAACCAAAACCATTCATCACTTCATCAAATTGAAGATTCCAACTCCGAGACGCTTACTTCAATCCATAAATGGTTCGTTGAAGCTTTCATACCTTCCCAGCATCCTTAGGGTCCACAAAACCCTTGGGTTTCACCATGTACACCTCTTACTCAATGTTTCCAGTCAGGAACGTGGTTTTCACATCCATCTAACATATTTCATAATCATAATAGGCATCAATTGCTAGTAGTATCCGGATAGACTTTAGCATCGCTACGGGAGAGAAGGTATCCTTGTAGTCAGCTTCTTGAACTTGTTGACAACCTTTTGCGATGAGTCGAGCTTTGTAGACGGATATGTTTCCATCTGTGTTAGTCTTTTTCTTATAGATCCACTTATTCTCGATGGCCTTGCGGTGTTCGGGAATATCCACCAAAGTCCATACTTTGTTGGCATGCATGGAGTCTAACTCGGATCTCATGGCTTCAAGACATTTCTCGGACTCAGGGCCTTCCATTGCTTCCTTGTAGTTCACAGATTCGGCATGTTTACTTAACGTGGCTGCGTTAACAAGTTGTTCATAAAACTGAGTAGTATAACAGACCCTCGTTGACTTGTGAGGCTCAATAGGATCCATGTTGTGATTGTCGTGGTCATCCTAATTGTCATGATCATCACCCGCTTCTTCACCCACTACGGGAGAAGGTTCCAGAACATCTTCCTTTGTCGTGTATTCCATTTGGAGTGAAGGATCGACAATCTCATCGAGGTCTATTTTCCTCCCAGTTACACCTTTTGAGAGAAACTCTTTCTGAAGAAAGTCTCCAGTCTTTGTGACAAACGTTTTTCCCTCAGATTTGTTGTAGAAGGTGTATCCAAAAATATCCTTTGGATATGCTACAAAGATGCATTTATCCGCCTTAGATTCAAGTTGGTCAGGCTGAAGTTTCCTAACATAAGCCTCACAACCCAAAATTTTCAGGTGAGAAAACTTTAGTTTCTTGCCATACCATATCTCATGTGGTGTTGTCTCTACAGATTTGGATGGTACCCTATTAAGAACATAAGCGGAAGTTTCTAAAGCATACCCCCAAAATGATATAGGTAAGTCAGTATGAGACATCATCGATTGCACGCTATCTAATAGTGTACGATTACATCGCTCGGACACACCATTATGCTGAGGTGTTCCTGATGGCGTAAGTTGTGGTACAATGCCACAAGTCTCCAAATGAGTGCCAAACTCGTAACTTAAATATTTGCCTCCTCGATCGGATCGAAGGTGCTTGATTTTATTTTCGAGTTGATTCTCAACCTCACTCAAAAATTCTTTGAACTTTTCAAAGGTTTCATACTTGTGTTTCATTAAGTAGATATAACCGTATCTACTCAAGTCATCCGTGAAGGTCACGAAGTAACAAAATACATTGCGTGTGGAGACATTCATTGGTCCACATACATAAGTATGTATGATTTCCAATAAGTCTGCTGCATGTTCCATTATCCTAGAAAATGGAGTCCTTGTTGTTGGGGTATGGGGCAAAAAACAATAATTTTTCATAACCTACGATACCCAAGCCCAAGAACTATGCTATGGCGATGCAAGTAACGGATGGAAATAGATCACATACCAGTATGTAGTACATTAAGTGGGAAACGTTCCCACGTGAACGTGGTTGATGTAGTCATACCGGCAATACCCGATGCCGCGCAGATCCACGATGACTCCAGAAGCCACCATGTCCTCGTAGACCGATGACGGGATTATGTCCCCGTCGGAACGTTTTCGATGAAGACCTCGCGATACGTCAACGATGATGAAGTAGCACCACAAGTGTAGTGCCTCGCGGGATTACACACATACGGTGTACCCGACGTTCCCTCCGGGCTCCGAACCAGAAGAGCAGCGGAAAGAAGATGGATTCGGATCCCGATTCCAGTAGCACGATGGCGTGCGTATGGTCGAGGAACCCCCAACCAAGTCTAAACTCCAAACAAGGGGAGTCCACTCGAGGAAGGAGAAAGGAGGAAGACAGATGAGAACTTGTCTCAAAAAATCATGAAGAAAAAAGGGCACTCTGCCCCTCCTTATATAGGCCAAGGAGGGCGGCACCGCCCTCAACTTCCCATGTGGGACTAATCCCAAGGGGAGGGGGGTGGCGCACCCCTAAGGGGGGTGGGGCCCTTCATGGCGCCATGTCCCATGGTGGAAGACTCCCTCTTCCCCTAATGGGCGCTATGAGGCTCATGTGTCTTTTAATTAATTATTTAATTATTTAAATCAGAGTTTTAATATTTAATACATTAATTAAATACTAAAACATATTTAAATAATATTTTGAACAATTCAAAATCTCCAGAACCATTTCTGGCCTCCATCGGAACTATTCCGGTGTTCTCTCTTATTTCTCCGGTGATCCCGAATCAATCCTTAAGGCGTCGAATACCCTTAAGTGTGACGCCCTATGGTCCTGGAAACATCAGACATGATCAGACACTCTCTGACCAATGACCAATCAATTAGACCTGGTTACAATCCTTGATAGCCCCTGCGCTTCCATCAAATGAAACATCAATGTTCCCTTTGTCCTATGGTACTTTTCTTGTCCAAGGTTTGGTCGTCGGTATCCAATATACCTGTGGCACCCCGGCTCAGAGGACTGGAATGCCCCGTGCACCAGCCCAGAGATCAAGTCTTCTGGAACACGACACTTATTGATATAAAATTGAACAACTTTATATTGCCGAAGATAGGGGTACACGAGGTCTATTACAACGCTAGCGGAGACACAGCTGGCTCCTCAGGCTAGCCTCAGCTCTACACCAAGCAGCAGCATAACTCTCTAGCAGCGGAATAATGACGGCAGCGGAGCAACAACGGCGGTGATGAACTCCACTCCACAGGGACACTGGCTGGGACACCTCCTAGCTCGCAAATACCGGGACGTCGTCCTACGCATCCAAAGCACGGCCTGCAAATCTGGCATAACACGCTAGGTCAGTACATTGAATGTACTTGCAAGCTCACAACAACCATGCAACAAGGCAAAACAATAACATGGCAACAGATTCAAGTATATTAGTGAATTAAACATGTGAGCAATAATATCATGCAACCATATATTCATCAAACATATTATCAGCATTAAGACTAATGCACACACAATGGACCCCACATGATCGTCGCATGATCACGTGGCTTACCTCGGAGTCCTTACCGACTCAAGCACCGTGTCACTTCATGACCAATCACTTCCACGGGTCGTCTCATGACCAAACGGGTCATCGCACGACCATTCAACGGGTTAGGTGTCCTTCGTTACCACCCAACCAATCCACTTATCGCATAACCAATCCACTTACCAAAAACAAGCCACCGAACTCATGTTGATCATATGGTGTGACCTAGTACAAACTGTGTCCATTACCGTGGACGCGGCTATTCGAATAGATTTGTGTGACTCTATAGAGTTTGTGCACGTTACCCACACTATGGAGTTCTTCCTCCATCCAGCACCCCGGTACTTGTCCCAAAGGATCCTTGGAACTCGCACCACAGGAGTGAACTAGGACTTCTCCAACCAGACCGATGCTACCGCGTGTCCCTCTTACCGGAAGAAAATCCTATACGATCAAGTCATTCGCTTGGAACAGAACGACCCATTCCATCAAACGCCACGTGGGTCCACGAATCTGAAAGCAAAACTACTCAATCTTCTTCCCCATCAAGCTATCATCGATTCTTTGCTGCAGCGTCATATCAACTTGTGCGAATTATTCTCCGGCTACTCCGACGAGGAGCCGAGGACGAGCTCCTCCGGCCGCGTGCGTGAGGACCTGGTGAGAGACCAGGATGAGTCGCCGAGGCCGCGCCTGCTGAGGCGTATAGCACCATGACGCGGCCGGCACCGTGGACGGAGACAACGGCGGAAAGCAGTTGCGCTTCGTCGGAGCCAACGAGTGTGGCTGTGACCGGTGGGGGCGAGCAGAAAAATTGCTTCGGCATCGACGAGGATGACCATGGAAAACGAGGGCAAGCAACCGGGACATTGTGAGAAGGAGGAAAATCACGCCGGCTTCATCGGAGAGGCGAACAACAAGCAGCAGGCATCACGGCGAGGGCAAAGCACCGACGGCAGGCCTCGCGTACTCGTTGAATGGAATGGCGGATGGAGATAGCCAGGATTTCACAGTGGGGAATCATAGGAGAATTTACCTCGATGCTTCTAGATTAGTATTTCCACATGTCGTTCGATGCAGTGGGTCTACCGAGCGGGTGCGTACGACCAGGTCGTAAAGGATTTCTTTCCCCTCTTACCGTATCACCGACATCCCGTCTTGGGTAGCCCTGTCGTTAGGTTTCCTCTGTTACCACCCAACCAATCTGACCATCACTTGGTCCATAAACTTTGTCCAACTCTGGACCGCGCGTATAACAACTCTGGCTGTCAAGACTACCGCCGCCTGCCTGATCTGGGAAGCGCGCGCGCGTAGCCTCCCCTACTTTGGTGATACGCGCAAGAGAACCCACCGGCAGACCGAATCAAGGCCCGTCCATCCAGGTAAATGTGGCTGCACGGATAAGTCCGGTTCGGTGGCACCTGATCAACTTGTCACGAAGCATATTTCCAACAGCGAACACAAGTATTAGGTGAAACATGTGTATCAGATCATAACATTGCATAGCATATTAACATGACAGTTTCAGATATGATCAAACACATTTTAGATGGTGAACTTATCCATGTTACAAAGATTAAGTTATTCACATGGCAACATCATGAATGCAGTTGAGCATAACTCAGGCATAGCATGAACTAGCATAGAAATAACATGAGCAACTTAACATGGTGTTGGTATGTCATGGTTACGAAGATGCAGAGTATAACATGGCAAAGATATGATCGAATCATAGCATGGATGTAACATGGCAAAACATGGCATAACAGGAGCATATTCAAGGAGAGCATGGCAATGATAACATCAATCATAGCATGGCAACAGGATCACGGTCACCGATATAAGAATATCATTGAACAACAATTTTAGCAGCATGTCAAAGCTTTGCATAGGTGCAAAGGGTATTGTGGCTTGCCTTTCACCAGAGGAGTGTGGAACACTCCTGGTCTTCGACACCAAAAAAGCCCTGCAAAAATATTTCAAATAGAATAACAGGGAAAAAGTCAAACATCATCTTTTGTTTGACCAGCAAATAACAATGTCAAAACATGGCATGAAACCTATGCCAAAACGAAGAGGAGCTTGATATGAAAATAACGCAAAAAGAATCAACCCGTTTGGACTTAAGGCTGCGGAGATATTTGTGAAACGGTGTCGGGGGGGCTGTTTTGGTGGAAATATGCTTTCCAGAAGCTGAAAGCGTACTTTGGGCTGTTGAAGGTGGAAATACGCTTTCAGAATGATGAAAGCGTACTCTGGGCCAGAGAGGATAGAAATACGCCTTCTGAAGACGTATTTTCGGGCTGAAGGTACTGGAGTACGTTTCCTTCTAAGGAAAACGTATTTGGTGGGGGCGCCACCACTGGATCTGCACGCGGGCCCGGGTCGTCAGTGGCGCGCCTCGCTGCCACGTAGGGCCCGCTTGGCAGGACTTCCCCTCTGCTTCCTCTGCTTGAGCACGCAGAGCAGAGGAGGACCGCCGGGTCAGGGTGGCCAGCACCGGGGTGGGGGCGAGCTCGCCGGTGGGCCGGGCGGTTGCAGAGCCCCGGCAGCTCCCGCCTGGGGGTCGCGGCGCCGCGCGGGCAGCCGGGCTCATTGTCGCTGCTGGTTGGCTGCGGCAGCCGTGGCCAGCACCGGCCGGGCGGCGGGGAGGGGCGGCTCCGGCGAGGGCCCAGCGAGGGCGGCGGGGTCTGCGGCCAGAGGAGAGACCCGGGGTCGAGTGGGGGGAAATGGCGATGGGGGAGGCACTCTGGTGCCAAATTGGAGGCGGGCGAGCGGCTAGGAGGAGGTGGGGGTGCTGTGGGACTGCTGGGAGGCCTTGGGAGGCTCCTATTTAAAGGAGGAGGGAGATGCTCGAGCTCGAGCCAAGACAAGAAGACGGCAGCCATGGCATGCGGTGAACAGGGACGCTGAGGGTGATGGGACGGGGTGGCGCAGAGCTCTTGGGCGATGGGAAGGTCGTGCGGCGCGGATTGACAACCAGAGGGCGACAAAGGCATACAGGGGCACGATGGCGACATGAGCAGCACGTGGGCAGAGCATGCGAGCAAGCACAGTGCGCGCCCAGAGCATGCCAATGGTGTGGCCACCAAGTTGGGGATAAGGTTCTGCGTGGCCAACCATGTCAAGAGTGTAGTCCTTCGAGAGTAGACCACAGTGGTACAACTGGATGGCCAAAAGCATGAACAGTGTGATCTCTGGCTCATTACAAAGTTGGATACATCAATCTTGGGGATTAAGTTGTGCTCACATGGTGGGGCTCTGGGTAGGAGCAAGCTGTCTTTTGGGATGAGGATAGGAAGGACTAGTGATCTGGAAAGTTTGGGCTCAAAATAATCAATGTAGATAGTACATCCTTTGTAAATGTAGCAATGCTGCAGAAGGTGTTTGTGCTGTGTCATGGCTTGTAAATACCTCCCCTAGGCATGATCTTTTTCATAGCTCAATCATACACTAGTATGAGTGTGAACATCAAGTTTCATCTCATTTGGATCAAGCTGGCTAGCACTTCCTTTGTAAATGTCCAATTGGACTAGAAATGCAATGTTGAAGCTAGCATCTCATAGGATTGGTGGAATTGGCTGACAATTGGTGTGCTGGGGTTATTTGGCATGGTGCACATGTGTATAAAATTTCATAGCCATTGGGCAAACATAGCTAGCACTTGCTTCACAATGTGGCCCAATGGTCAGAAACTTAAACATGATGGTGCACACACATGGTTGATTGGATTTGGCTCCAATTTGGTTTGGTGGAGTTATTTGGTGGTAGGATCACGCTCAAAAAGTTTCAAGGCAAATGGAATCCCCTATCATTCACTTGCTTCACAATGCCCCTTTGCTGCAACCAAACTTTGGGAATTTATTGTGGGAGTTTTGCTAAGCAAATTGTGGTGGAATTTGGTGGAGAACAATCATATGATCATATGAGATTGCAAAAAAAGTTTCACCAGCATTGGATCAAGCGAAATGGCACTCCCTTCACAAAGCTCCATTCTGCCCCCACAGACAAATGAATTTTTCTATAGGAAAAATCCACTTGGGCTATGCAATGTTTTTGGAGAAATTGGCAAGTTATGATGTCAATGTCATGTGGGAATTATTTGGGGATTTATGGAGCAATATAAATAGGGGTTGCTTCACAAACCTCAAATAATGGGAATATTCCTTTTATTGGAAAAAGAATATATGGATAGAATAAAATGGTGGCTTGGATGAGATGGATTCATGGAATGACATGGAAAATTCTTGGATTCAAGGCCTACTTGAGCATGGAAAGAAAATATGCTCAAGTTTCAAGTCCAACGAGGTGATCAAAAGCAAATCCAATAGAAAATCTAGAACTAAATCAGAAAAGTTTTCGGAAAAAGAAAGTTCCAAAATCCAGGGTGTCACAAACCTACCCCCTTTAGAAAAATCTCGTCCTCGAGATTTGGTTGCTCAGGGAATCATCGCAAACTTACCGTCCTTCAGAAACTTGCTGCTTCTCGGATTTCCTTTTTACCGCATATTGTTCCCATGGTAGCATCCAATATATCTCTGATGAGGGGGTTTAATTCACCTGATCTGTAGCTCTGATAGCATGTTCTTCCTTGATAAATCACATCCTTTCCTGCTGATTTCCATCCTCATATCTTCTGACTTGTATAGTAACGAAATGTCTTGTCATAGGCTTAATGCTGACGATACCCATACTGTTTCTGGGGTACCTCGGACTTAATTCGTGGTACGGTCTTGAATTCTTTGCATTGGCCTCTTCGACAAGAGCTTGTCCTTCATCGTTAGTTGGTATCTCAGAATGTTTACTATCCGGACCTTGACTGACGGCACATGGGGTTGCCTCGCATTTCTTTTGGCCTGTCCACCGCGCTCAAGGATTCAGAGCGGGCACAAATTCTGGACATTCACTTAGGATGAGATTCGCCTGACAGGTGGCCCTATCCGGGTGGCGATAGGTCATGATAGGCTTTAATCCGGTTCTTGTATTTAAAATTTCGAGCTGAGCGCGTGACCTTCAATGAAGCATACTGGGGTATATCGGTAAGGCGGACGATCCTGAACTTGAGTAACTACTCAGGCTAACTGGATCGGTACACGGTCCTTGGCCCATAAAGAATGAACTTTCTTTGTGGTAGTCATCCACGGTGGTCCACATGACTTCAACTGATCGCGGTAAATTTGACTTGAGGTCCAGGCTATTCATTCTGTCTAACCCGTCGGGCTCGAGAGTTGCATATCTCTGACAACTTTTGAGGTGCCACGCTTGCTCAGATTGCAGCAAGGTTTGACATCTGCCATGTGTGTTTGTCCTGGATCTTGCCTCTGTGGTAATCACCTTTCTTGTATTGGATTTTCTTTGGTCAGGGTTCTTTCCTTGTTGCATAACGGATTATTGTTCTGCCTCAATCTATGAGATAGACAGGTTACCATCACCTTTTGTCTCTTGTTTCATCCTGATAACCTTGGTTGCAATGAAAGGGGTCTCCAGATTATTCTGCTTCGGGGCCTTGTCGGTCGTGAGGAGCTGACCTTCATTACGGGAGCATGATTCAATGCTCCTTGCTTCCTTTCTTCGGGGTGTTTATTCACGACTTTGTCAGTCTCTCTTCCAGGCTGAGAGGTGTATCCGCCTCTTCTGCTGACTTGTTTCTCAAGAATTGCAGTTCTTTACCGATGTTCATATGCATAACTCTTTCTTGATTGCAAGCATGGTGGTATCCATACCGGGGTAGCTTGCGTACTTGAGAAGGATGCCCATAACCATATGCGGTTCCTGACGATGTTGAAGTCTTCACTGCCCTGCATGGCTGGATTTCTGACAATACTGTTGCAGGTATGATGACGCGTCGAGGAAGACTGGTATCTTGTCCGCGAAGCTCGGGGTAGCTTGCTGTGGATGGTTGGGTACTGGCCCTCAGAAGCTTGCTCTGTTGGCGTATCGAGGAATGCGGGGTGTCGTACACGGGAAGTTGCCTCGATAGCTTGCTGAAGCAGACTGGGTGCCTTGCCTTGGAAGCTTTCTTAATAACTTACTGACGAAGATAGGTTGTCTTGTCCCGGAAGTTTGCCTCTTTATACTGTGGATACATCGGTTCCTTATGCTGGAGGTTTCAGCGGCCGATCACTGTAGACGACCGAGCGGCTTGTGCTGGAGTCCATCGAGCACGATCGAGTGTCTTGCAATGTAAGATTCTGTCGGTGGCTTGTGGAGGATGGCTGACGGTCTTGGCTGAGAAGATATCCCGGTAGCATACTGAGGAAGGCTGATACACTGTACAAGTCGGCTGTGCCGGGTACCTTGTCACGGAAGGCTGAGGTTCCTTCTGTCTGAAGCTTTCCCTCAATGACGTGGAGACAGATCTGACCACGGTGTCTGACAGGCTTCCGACTGCCGGCTGATTAGGGGGAAACATTCTTCCGATCATCTGGGCTTCATGATTTGTCTTGGCCACCTTCCGGAATATGCTGAAATAATTTATATTGCGTAGGACTATAGCTGGTGTTTGTCCTGCCTTGGGTGCATATGCTCGTGGGTCAAAGTTTCTTCTTATCTTTGCATGGCTCTTTGCGGACGTCGTAGTCGGTGTAGACGGGACTCAATGGATAGCTTGGGTAGCATCCATTCGTGAGCCACTTGCTTCCAACGCGATTGGGCATGAGTCTTGTTTGACTTGCTGATTTTCCACATCATCGCGGCCTTTAACTGTCTGACTCTTCAGGCTGTTCTGGTTACAGAAGAAATGCAGGCCTAATGGTTTCCGTATGCTTCACACTTGAGCAAAATGTGTGAGATACGACTGGGTATGCGTCATTCATGTCTGGTTGATTTTCTTCACTTCTCTGTGGCCTTCCACTGATAGAATCTTCATGACTATAACATTCACCAAAATAATGCTGACTTGGTTTATTCAGGTGGAACTCATATGGGGTTGAATACTCCTGCTGCAAGAGGATGTGGATCCTAGACTTGGTATGTTCACGCTGCTCTGCGGTATTGCACTGGTTCCTCGAGGTATGCGGGGGTTATGAGAAACTTTCCATTGGGGTGGCGCAAATGACACCAAAGAACCAAAATAAGAACCAACGAAGCCAACCACGGGGCAAAAACAAACGAGAAGCGGCTTGCTACTTCATCAGCTTTAGCGGTGGTCGATGACCATCCGGACTCCTTGCAAAGAAAAACAACGAATAACCCAGTAGCCACCAGAACGGTCTTTACAACTCAGATCTGGGACTTGTACTGGAATATCTCAAGCATTGCTCAAGACGGCGGACCGAAATCAGCTCAGAGCATGAGGCAATGTTGATACAAAGAATGCAGAGGTCCCCTAAGACGGCCAAGAAAACATCTCACAGCATAGGGTCTCCACTACCAAAATAAACTCAACAACTACCCGAGACGGCCGAAAAGCAACTCAGAGCACGGGCCGGTTGTCGAAAAGAGAAATGCAAAATAGGCATCCACTCCGGACAGCCGACGATGCATCAGCTCAGAACCAGACGTGGTGCCAATATTGAAGAACAACAAGAAAGGGTCCGTCCAAGTCATTCAACACCTGCCAAAACAGAGTTAGAAACCGCCGAGGAAACTGAATGAAGAACCAACAATGAGAACCAACTAAGACGGAAAAGTAATACCGAACAAGCACTGAGATCACGCGCAAGATCTCAACTTTTTGCTAAACACATCAATATGCAACAAGCAACATGCAACACTACTACTCATGCATCACGAACTACGCGAAGCTCAGGCGTTCTGATCTGACGACGGGTTGCCAAGGTGGCAGGAGTGGGCAGAGAAGTCGACAACGATAGGGCTGCGGCAAGAGCTCTCCTTGCATCCCTTGCATCACGGACTAGCTCGATGATGAGGGCGTACTGGGAGATCATGTAGCAGGACATGGTGATCACCGCTGCATCGGCTTCTGCCAGAGGGCGAGGAAACCTTACTTGCTGCGGAGTCGCTCCCAAGTTGGGGTAAAAAGGGAAGGCGCAATTCTGATGCATCGCACTTTCCTGGTGGCGGAGGCCTAGGAGGCCCGCCAACGCGGCAAGCTGTATGGAACGATCCGGGTAGAAGCGGGTCCACCCTGGAAGTTATAGGAGCGCACGCCGATGGGGATGGTGGCTGCCACATAGACGTTGGCACGGTAGTCAAGCAGCTGCCCTCCGATCGAAGTCTGGGAAACTTGGTACCTTGGAAGCTCTCCACTGGGGTAGAGAGTCCACCATACGTCTGCAAGGAGGTAGTCAAAGTTGGTCGCGGACGAGGATCCTGTGTAGCCCACCGGGTATTCCTCCATCTATACTCGTCAGATCAGATCGTTAGCGAAAACATACCGTCTATATGCAGCAAACAAATGCAGCAGGCAATAGCATCACACAAGCAAGCTATACTCTAGCTCTAACGTCAATCTAACGTCCTTCTAACGTTCGTGAGGGCTAGCGGTTCCTATAGTCAGTCCTGCTCTGATACCAATCGTTGTGGCACCCCGGCTCAGAGGACCAGAACGCCCCGTGCACCAGCCCAGAGATCAAGTCTTCTGGAACACGGCATTGATTGATATAGAACTGAACAGCTTTCTATTACCGAATATAGGGGTACACGAGGTCTATTACAACGCTAGCGGAGACACAACTGGCTCCTCAGGCTAGCCTCAGCTCTACACCAAGCAGCAACATAACTCTCTAGCAGCGGAATAACAACAGCAGCGGAACAACAACGGCGGTGATGAACTCCCCTCCAGAGGGACACTGGCTGGGACACCTCCTAGCTCGCAAACACCGGGACGTCGTCCTACGCATCCAAAGCACGGCCTGGAAATCTGGCATAACACGCCAGGTCAGTACATTGAATGTACTTGCAAGCTCACAACAACCATGCAACAAGGCAAAACAATAATATGGCAACAGATTCAAGTATATTAGTGAATTAAACATGTGAGCAACAATATCATGCAACCAGATATTCATCAAACATATTATCAGCATTACGACTAATGCACACACAATGGACCCCACATGATCGTCGCATGATCACGTGGCTTACCTCGGAGTACTTACCGACTCAAGCACCGTGTCACTTCGTGACCAATCACTTCCATAGGTCGTCGCGTGACCAAATGGGTCATCGCACGACCATTCAACGGGTTAGGTGTCCTTCTTTACCACCCAACCAATCCACTTATCGCATAACCAATCCACTTACCGAAAACATGCCACCGAACTCATGTTGATCATATGGTGTGACCTAGTACGAACAGTGTCCATTACCGTGGACGCGGCTATTCGAATAGATTTGTGTGACTCTGCACAGTTTGTGCACGTTACCCACACTATGGAGTTCTTCCTCCATCCAGCACCCCGGTACTTGTCCCACGGGATCCTTGGAACTCGCACCGCAAGAGCGAACTAGGACTTCTCCAACGAGACCGATGCTACCGCGTGTCCCTCTTACTGTATCACCGACATCCCGTCTTGGGTAGCCCTGTGGTTAGGTGTCCTCCGTTACCACCCAACCAATCTGACCATCACTTGGTGCTTAAACTTTGTCCAACTCTAGACCGCGCGCATAACAACTCTGGCTGTTAAGAATACCGCCGCCTGCCTGATCAGGGCAGCGCGCGCGCGTAGCCTCCCCTACTTTGGTGATACGCGCAAGAGAACCCAACGGCAAACCGAATCAAGGCCCGCCCATACAGGCAAACGTGGCTGCATGGATAAGTCCGGTTCGGTGGCACCTGATCAACTTGTCACGAAGCTTATTTCCAACAGCGAACACAAGTATCAGGTGCAACATGAGTATCAGATCATAACAATGCATAGCATATTAACATGAAAGTTTCAGATATGATCAAACACATTTTAGATGGTGAACTTATCCGTGTTACGAAGATTAAGTTATTCACATGGGAACATTATGAATGCAGTTGAGCATAACTCAGGCATAGCATGAACTAGCATAGAAATAACATGAGCAACTTAACATGGTGTTGGTATGTCATGGTTATGATGATGCAGAGTATAACATGGAAAAGATACGATCGAAGCATAGCATGGATGTAACATGGCAAAACATGGCATAACAGGAGCATATTCAAGGAGAGCATGGCAATGATAACATCAATCATAGCGTGGCAACAGGATCACGGTCACCGATATAAGCATATCATCGAACAACAATTTTAGCAGCATGTCAAAGCTTTGCAAAGGTGCAAAGGTTATTGTGGCTTGCCTTTCACCAGAGGAGTGTGGAACACTCCTGGTCTTCGACACCAACAAAGCCCTGCAAAAATATTGCAAATAGAATAACTGGGAAAAAGTCAGACATCATCTTTTGTTTGAACAGAAAATAACAATGTCAAAACATGGCATGAAACCTATGCCAACACGAAGAGGAGCTCAATACGAAAATAACCCAAAAAGAATCAACCCGTTTGCACTTACGGTTGCGGAGCTATTAGCGAAACGGTGTCGGGGGGCTGTTTTGGTGGAAATACGCTTTCCAGAAGCTGAAATCGTACTTTGGGCTGCTGAAGGTGCAAATACGCTTTCGGAATGATGAAAGCGTACTCTGGGCCAGAGAGGACAGAAATACGCCTTCTAAAGACGTATTTTCAGGCTGAAGCATACTGGAGTATGTTTCCTTCTAAGGAAAACGTATTTGGTGGGGGGGCGCCACCACTGGATCTGCATGCGGGCCCGGGCCGTCAGTGGCACGCCTCGCTGCCACGTAGGGCCCGCTTGGCAGGCCTTCTCCTCTGCTTCCTCTGCTCGAGCACGCAGAGCAGGGGAGGACCGCCGGGTCGGGGTGGCCAGCACCGGGGCGGGGGCGAGCTCGCCGGTGGGCCGGGCGGTAGCGGATCCCCGGCAGCTCCCGCCTGGGGGTCGCGGCGCCGCGCGGGCAGCCGGGCCCGTTGTCGCCGCTGGTTGGCTGCGGCGGCCGTGGCCAGCATCGGCCGGGCGGCGGGGAGGGGTGGCTCCGGCGAGGGCCTAGCGAGGGCGGCGGGGTCTGCGGCCGGAGGAGGGACCCGGGGTCCAGTTGGGGGCAATGGCGACGGGGGAGGCGCTCCGGCGCCAAATTGGAGGCGGGCGAGCGGCTAGGAGGAGGTGGGGTGATGTGGGAGTGCTAGGAGGCCTTGGGGAGGCTCCTATTTAATGGAGGAGGGAGATGCTCGAGCTCGGGCCGAGACAAGAAGACGGCGGCCATGGCGTGCGGTGAACAGGGACGCAGAGGGCGACGGGACGGGGTTGCGCAGAGCTCTTGGGCGATGGGAAGTTCGTGCGGCGCGGATTGACAACTAGAGGGCGACAAAGGCGTACAGGGGCACGATGGCGACACGACCAGCACGTGGGCAGAGCATGCGTGCACGCACAGTGCGCGCCCAGAGCACGCAAATGGCGTGGCCACCAAGTTGGGGATAAGGTTCTGCGTGACCAACCATGTCTAGAGTGTAGTCCTTCGAGAGTAGCCCACAGTGGTACAGCTGGATGGCCAAAAGCATGAAAAGTGTGAGCTCTGGCTCATCACAAAGTTGGATACAACAATCTTGGGGCTTAAGTTGTGCTCACATGGTGGGACTCTGGATAGGACCAAGCTGTCTTTTGGGATGAGGATAGGACGGACTAGTGATCTGGAAAGTTTGGGCTCAAAATAATCGATGTAGATAGTACATCCTTTGCAAATGTAGCAATGCTGCAGAAGGTGTTTGTGTTGTGGCATGGCTTGTACATAGCTCCCCTTGGCATGATCTTTTTCATAGCTCAATCATACACTAGGATGAGTGTGTACATCAAGTTTCATCTCATTTGGATCGAGCTGGCTAGCACTTCCTTTGTAAATGTCCAATTGGACCAGAAATGCAATGTTGAATCTAGCATCTCATAGGATTGGTGGAATTGGCTGAAAATTGGTGTATTGGGGTTATTTGGCATTGTTCACATGTTTATAAAATTTCATAGCCATTGGGCAAACATAGCTAGCACTTGCTTCACAATGTGGCCCACTGGTCAGAAACTGAAACATGATGGTGCACACACATGGGTGATTGGATTTGGCTCCAATTTGGGTTGGTGGAGTTATTTGGTGGTAGGATCATGGTTAAAAAGTTTCAAGGCAAATGGGATCCCCTATCATGCACTTGCTTCACAATACCCCTTTGCTGGACCCAAACTTTGGTAATTTATTGTGGGAGTTCGGCTAAGCAAATGGTGGTGGAATTTGGTGGAGATCAATCATATGATCTTATGAGATTGCACCAAAAGTTTCACCAGCATTGGATCAAGAGAAATGGCACACCCTTCACAAAGCTCCATTCTGCCCCCACGGACAAATGAATTTTCTAGAGGAAAAATCCACTTGGGCTATGCAATGTTTTTGGAGAAATTGGAAAGATATGATTTCATTGACATGTGAGAATTATTTGGGGATTTATGGAGCAATATAAATAGGGGTTGCTTCACAAACCTCAAATAATGGGAATATTCCTTTTATTAGAAAAAGAATATATGGATAGAATAAAATGGTGGCTTGGATGAGATGGATTCATGGAATGACATGGAAAAGTCTTGGATTCAAGGCCTACTTGAGCATGGAAAGAAAATATGCTCAAGTTTCAAGTCCAACGAGGTGATCAAAAGCAAATCCAATAGCAAATCCAGAAATAAATCAGAAAAGTTTTCGGAAAAAGAAAGTTCCAAAATCCAGAGTGTCACAATACCTAGATCATCCTCTTTACCGACAAACATGTTTACTCGTTCCCGTGATATTACAACCCCGTGACCTAGTCACATGATTGCAATCTTTATGATGTAATATCACCGAGTGGGCCCAGGGTACCTATCCGTCACTCGGATGGACAAATCCCACTTTGATCTATTTGCATACTCATCAACATATCTATTTCGGATACCCAAAGTACACCTTTATGGCCAGCATATTTTAGTCAGGCGGTGCGTTGCAAATCAAAGCATCCTCATAAATAGCAATTACGTATGATCATTACGGTCAAAGGCTCTGGTCACTACGTTATAGTTATCGCAATGTTGAACTATGTGACTGGATCACATTGCAACACTTCTGGTGGGTGTGTGTCCATCATGTCATTATACCAATGAGATGACCCCATTGTCAACAGACTTATTTGTCTCATGATCAGGAACCTTGATCATCAATTTCCCAATGGACTAGTATACTAGAGTTAACTAGGGACCTAGTTGTTTGTATACCACATGTGTATTAATTTTTCCGCTTAATACAGTTATAGCACAGTATAAAACTTATTATGAACTAATGGAATATGCCAATAAACATATTTTATTTGCTTCTAGGGCACATTCCTAACAGTCGCCCACTTTCACTAGAGTACTAATAAGCTAGCTACATTTTTCTGTGGATCGTAACTCCATATCATCTATATGGTTATTGATCATGCTTGCTTGTGGAAAAGGTTGTATCAACGGTCTGGGTACCATTCAGATCCGTATGTCCTTTTACAAATCATTAGTGTCACCTAGTTTGACATTACTTCATTATCCATTATAATGATGAGGTATATATATATTATATATATATATATATATTTGGCGGTACAGTGAGGCTTGAATTGTTGTGTTTCAGCAATGACATCCGGTGGGTCACGCGGACTTTCCCATAGTCATGCACACTGAAACTCACTCAGTCAGAAGTCGAACTTCTTAAGCCAAAATATAACTCTTTGCCACTTCTAAAGCAGCCACATCAATGTAGATTTAATCCTTAGTGCATTGTATGCAACTTTGATGTCTAACATGTTTCTTTCAACTTAGGCATTTATTAGTATGGTATCTCGATTTTCTAGGTTAGTGTCAGAACTTGAACCAGCATAACATTTATGGTCAAGTCCACTATCCTTTACAAATTAGAGATGTATCCTCAGTTATCTCTAGACACTGAAGGATAAACTTAAATCTTTGTTCAATGATTTACTCATAAATCATATCACAACATGTTCTTCTTACTAAGAACTTGGGTCACATTACGTGTAGTACAACACTTTGGTTTTATATGAAAGAACCTATGACAGAGGCATAGAGGGTGTAGCACATCCAATTCTTTCATTTAACCATCATTTAACCATTGTTCTTGTACTGAGATAAAATCGATACTTCTCTTGGATATACAAGTAAGAACTACCTTCGTGACTTGTCCCATTCTGAACTCCTTCAGAATCTTATCCAGGAAAGTATTTTGACTCAATGTTATTAAATGCATTAATCTATCTTAGTAGATTTTAAATGCTTAACTTCATTCATGAAAGATTACAATAATCGTTAATACCATCTACACCATTCACAATATGTTATCCATATATGAGAATGCGGTCATGCTCCTACTAGAATATGTCATCTACATATAAGATTAGGATGACAATCCCATAGCTCCCACTCAAATATGTCTGTCACATATAAGATCAGGATAACATCCACACAACTCCCACTCAAATATGTCATCCACATATTAAGTTCAGATATAATACTCCCATATCTCCCACTCAAAATATTTCTTCTACATATTAAGTTTAGGAAACTATTAAGATCCCACTCAATTTCATGCAAATGCATGTTTCTCAATATTTTGGCTAAGTCCAAAATCAATTTGATCATCCATCAAATTGAGAATTCGGGGTACGAGACACTAGTTTCCATATGTTTTTCAAAACCTTCTTGTTGTACCAATTACAACACTTCTTCAAAATGCAGGATTTGAGGAAGTCACGGTGTTGATAACATTTTGCATCATTCGTAGTGAATATCCCATTGACTCAAGCATCCCTACACATTGTAGTCAACCTCTTGAATTTGTCAGAAACATTCTTTGTGATAAATCAATATTGATATCTTCTTCGATGTTCACGTTTATTCCTTATAACTTTGAAGTTATTGAGAATATCAAGTAACCTGTTTACTTGATAAGATTCAAGAAATCATAAATTTAACTCAATATAGGATTTCATGACTCATAGTCATATCTCGTACTTAGGTCCATCATCGCTTCTTCGTAGTTCGTATGTATGTCTTGTTTCATTAACGTGACAAGTGAATCATGAATATTATTTTGCACAATGGCAAATATGTATTCTTGAATCCTACTTTGTTCAATAAATACTTTAACAGAAACATCAAGATCATTATCATTAGTTTCTCCTCTAACTGTAGAGCTTTGGTTCCAGAACATATTCCGTTCCGCTAGTTTGACATCTAGAGGCAAAGTCAACTACCTTGGTTGAACTTTCACTTTCTTCCATTAACACATTCATCAAGAAAATTTCTTGACAAACACCAAAACACTTAGCAACACAAGTTTTTCTCTTTTGGTTCTAATTGTGGAAGATGCATCCATAGTTTACTAAGGATACACTACAAAGATAATTTATCACATAAACCACACTTCGTAGAAAACACAACACACAATAACTTATATAGTGTTAGTTTCCACGAACTCGGATGGTTTCCTATACTGAAGTGAGTGTTTGCATATTAAATTAATAACTCTAAACAATAATAACGTAACTCGGAAAGAGATAACTTATACCATACACTATTCAATAGAGTATGATTATAATGTTCAGGCACATCAACAATATTGAAGTGGTCCAAGCATTTTAATTTGTGAAACAACTTTCACAAGTATTTATGCCCAAGACTAACTCAAAACATTTGTCACTTTGACCAAATCATAGAGACTTGTCTTTCTTGTTAATTTAATATCCATCTTTCGTCTGAAATCCTTTTGATCACATCAAATTATTTCAGACTCATGGTTCATTAGTGAATACACATATTCATCTAAGCCCACATATGAAGTTCACAAAATAATGAAATACACTATTTGTAGAAATACGATACATCACTATGTATGATATTCAACAATCAGTACACACTCTGTTTTACCAGAACGCGAGGTTTTAGTCATATCACCTAAAAGGGCATGGTTTGCATGTGTAAAGAGATCAAGTATCTCAAGACTCCTTCACACCATTCATGACTTAAACGGTAGTGTCATTATTAAGTTTGGATAATTTATTGGCATTACAATATTTCTTATAAATGATCAAACTACTATCATCAATATAAGAATAACTCATTCATAATCGTAATGTGACCATAAAAGATATCATTCATAAAAGGAGAACAACTGACTTGTTTCTCACTAATATGAATAATTGTCTTCGCAAGATGCAAGACACTCTAATAAAGTTCACATTCAAACGATCATAAGTTTATTCATATCATTAATCAAATGATACATGTAGAGGGAGAGTGTTGTCGACCATCAACTATTTGATTACCGTCAACACACATTGTCACCTCATCCCTTCCAAGACACTCTATAAGAAGTAAGTTCAAGCATCGAATACTTAATCAACCGCAATTAGTGTTTTGTGGGGGAAAATCATTTATAACCCGTATATCAAATATACCTTCTCCGTCAATGAGTATTCCAACATTGGTTCTACCTTTAAAGTTCACAACTTTAACCATGACCTCATGACAGGTGAACGATTCTCCTTCATGACAAAGTCTAGACGTGCTCTTTGTAGTTGGAAGGAAGTGGATGCCACTTCCTAGTTATCGCAAAGTAACCAGTCATTCAGTAGTCCAAGTTGTACACAAGGTGTTCATGTATCTTATATATTTTCCATGTGACTTTCTCAGCAGGTTGTTCCTTCCACCATGGTTGAAAGAAACCCCGTCCATATACTCATATCCCGTTACTCTGATTTGTGACTTAGTTCTTTCAAGTTCACCTAGCACATCATACGTGTTGGTGTCGTTAACATGCATTCACAATTCAGATTCCATAGAATGAAGTATGGTGTATTGGACAGTCATTCATAAGTGATGGTGAGTACGATACTTATCATCATCTTCCTCAATTACGTTGTTATCAGGTGTATCTCCTAGCAGTTCTTGTATTATGTTTAGTAAGTCATTACTAATGAGTATGTCTCTAATGGTGTTGGTACACATCAATGAAGTAAGACCCGTTTACCTTAAGTTCTACATCACACTAAAAGAGCCATAGTTTTAAACATTGGGTATGACATTATCTACATTGATATTTGCTAAGACATGAAGATTAAGTTCAAAATATGGAGTTCATGTTTTAAAAAAATTTCTGGAACTCCCACTTAGACAAACATCCCTCATAGTTTATTCTAAGTGATTACACAATCCTTGAGAATTATACCTCCCCCGTGTGACACGACCATCAGTATATTCTTAAGGTAGGCCATCATGCCAATCACATCATCTATGTGACTCATGCTCGACCTTTCGGTCTCTTGTGTCCCGAGGCCATATCATATACATATGATAGGCTCACCACCATACCCTATGTGATTTGTTGTTGTGTCATACAAGGCCATATCATATACATATGCCAGGCTTGCGACACCCACCTCATTTGAACGCAAATATGTCTGACATCCGTGTGACACGTGATGCCTCCATAATGTTGATCTTTTCAGGTGGTTCTCACTAGGGTAAGGACACTATGTTGCTTTTAGTGAGGTATCATCATATAATGCTACCGTCGTATATCTAACATATTAGCAAAACAAGATGCAACAATACAAATCATACTAACTATGATTCCCCCCCCCTACAAATTAAAGTTTAGACACCTCTACTTTATCTTTTGCAAGTTTTACGTGGATGCTAGGGCTTTCGAGATAGAACCATTTCTAAGCCTGAACATACAACCACAACAACTCAGCAATTATCTCTATTACACCCCTGTCAGGGCCCTCCATTGCAAACATCTTCGCAAAGCTAATGTTAGAGAGACAGACACCCCCAGCAACTTATATGGTACAAGTCATATGTCAAGCGTGGAACCAGTATCGCGTAAACGCGTAAGGTCGGTCGGGGCCGCTTCATCAGAACATTGCCGCAATGCCAAACGAGTACATGTGGGAGGGTAACAATTGAAGAATTGATGCCACATACTATATGTGTTCTATCCGTACAATACATCTACGCATAGCCTTGATCTGATTCCACTGTTGGGGTTTGGGGTAGGAAACAATAATTTTTCATAACCTACGATACCCAAGACCAAGACTTATGCTATGGCGATGCAAGTAAAGGATGGAAATAGATCACATACCAACATGTAGTCCTTTAAGCGGGAAACGTTCCCGCGTGAACATGGTTGATGTAGTCGTACCGGCAATCCCCGATGATGTGCAGATCCATGATGACTCCAGAAGCCACCCGGTCCTCGTAGACCGATGAAGGGATTACCTCCCCGTCGGAACATTTTCGATGAAGACCGCACGATACGGCCACGATGATGAAGTAGCACCACAAGTGGAGTGCATCGCGGGATTACACACATACAGTGTACCCGACGTTCTCTCCGGGCTCCGAACCAGAAGAGCAGCGGAAAGAAGATGGATTCGGATCCCCATTCCAGCAGCACAACCGCATGCGTATGGTGGAGGAACCCCCCAACCAAGTGTAAACTCCAAACAAGGGGAGTCCACTCGAGGAAGGAGAAAGGAGGAAGAGAGATGAGAACTTGTCTCAAAAAATCATGAAGAAAAAAGGGCACCCTACCCCTCCTTATATAGGCCAAGGAGGGGGGAACCTCCTTCAACTTCCCATGTGGGAGTAATCCCAAGGGGAGGGGGTGTGGGCCCATTCATGGCGACATGGCCCATGGGGGAAGACTCCCTCTTCTCCTAATGGGCCCTATGAGGCCCATGTGCCTTTTAATTCATTATTGAATTATTTAAATAAGATTTTTAATATTTAATTCATTAACTAAATACTAAAACATATTTAAATAATATTTTGAACAATTGAAAATCTCCAGAACCATTTCTGGCCTCCACCGGAACAATTCCGGTGTTCTCTCTTATTTCTTCGGTGATCCCGAATCAATCCTTAATGCGTCGAATACCCTTAAGTGTAACACCCTAAGGTATGATAAACAACAGACATGATTAGACAGTCTCTAACCAATGACTAATCAATTGAACCTGGTTACAATCCTTGATATCCCCTGCGCTTCCATCGCATGAAGCCTCATCGCTGTTGGATCCGTTAACGTTGTGATTGTTCCCTTTGTCCTATGGTACTTTGCTTGTCTAAGGTTTGATCGTCGGTATCCAATATTCCTAGTTCATCCTCTTTACCGACAAACATGTTTACTCGTTCCCGTGATATTACAAACCCGTGACCTAGTCACATGATTGCAATCTTTATGATGTAATATCACTGAGTGGGACCAGAGTACCTATCCTTCACTCGGATGGACAAATTCCGCTTTGATCTATTTGTATACTCATCAACATATCTATCTCAGATACCCAAAGAACACCTTTATGGCCAGCGTATTTCAGTCAGGCGGTGGGTTTCAAATCAAAGCATCCTCATAGATAGCAGTTACGTATGATCATTACGGTCAAAGGATCTAGTCACTATGTTATAGTTATCGCAATGTTGAACTATGTGACTGGTTCACATTGCAACACTTCTGATGGGTGGGTGTCCATCATATCATTCTCCCAATGACATGACCCCATTGTCAACAGACTTATTTGTCTCATGATCAGGAAACCTTGATCATCAATTGCCCAACGGACTAGTATACTAGAGTTAACTAGGGACCCGGTTGTTTGTATACCACACGTGTATTAATGTTTCCGCTTAATATAGTTATAGCACAGTATAAAACTTATTATGAACTAATGAAATATTCCAAAAAACATATTTTATTTGCCTCTAGTGCACATTCCCAACACTTGCCATCTTGCCCATATGTCATGGCTCGCACGTGTCAAGAGATCCAAAATCTAGTGACTCCAGAAGTCCATCAGAATGGAGGTTCCTCATGTGCTTTACACCAATATGACCGACACGGCAATGACACATCGTCATGTGTTCATCCTTACTAGGCTTTAAGTTTTGGCATATATGTTATTGATATGAGATTATCGCAATCGATATTAAGTATGAATAAACCATGGCTTTCCGGTGCATGAACATAAAAGACATCATCCTTATAAATCGCACAACCAATTGTATCTGACTTAAAAGAATAGTGAGCTAGCGACAAGCAAGACCCAGTAATGATGTTCGCACTCAATGCGGGTACATAGTAGCATTTAATAAAAACAAGAGTTAATCCTGAAGGGAGACTAATATGCATCGTGTCGACGACCACCACTTCAACATTGCAGTCGTTGCCCACGCGCATCGTCACTTAATCCCTTAACAAGCGTCTCTTATTCTGTAGCCCTTGTACGGAGTTACAAATGTGAGAACTTGCTAATAAAATTTCGATAACATGTATATCACCTTTTCTCTTCGGACAATCTTGCCGGCCTTCTTATCCTCTAGGAACTTGGGGAAGTTTTGCTTCCAGTGTCCATCACCCTTGCAGTAGAAGCACTCGACGCCAGGCTTAGGTCCGGGGTTGGGCGCCTTGCGAGGAGTGACAACCACCTTTCCACCCTTCTTAGGGTTACCCTTCTTGTCCTTATCCTTCTTTCCGGGCTTCTTGAATTCAACGGTCTTGTTGACCATGAATACAGTGTGCTGATATGTCCCAAATGTATCCATATTTTTTGCTTGTTTCAAGCTAATATTGGTGATATTGCTATGTGTTTTGTTAAACTTTCATATCTTTTACAACATATTTGGACTAACCTATTAACTGAGCGCCCCAGTGCCAGTTTTTGTCTGATGTTGTCCGTGCATTGCAGAAAAATGTCAAATATTAAAGTGCTCGGAAAAATCCAAATCATATAAAAAATCAGCTATTCAGAAGACTCCGGAAGCCTTGAGTGACGGAAACATGAGACTAGGGGATGTGATGTTGCCACCAGGGAGAGAACAATGGTGCTTATAAGTGCGCTTGCAAGGATTGCTTACATTGCGCATAGAGTGTTAATGTAGTTGTCTATTGTTTTGAGCCTACAGTTTGGCTGGGGTTCGCAACTTAATTATAACTCCAAGAGGGAGCGTTATGCTTGATTGTGGGTTCATGCCCCCTGATGTATAGCTTGAGTGATAGAAACATGAGACTAGGGGATGTGTTGTTGCCACCAGGGAGAAAATAGTGGTGCTTGTAACTACGGTTGCAAGGATTGCTTACATTACGCATAGAGTGTTAATGCAGTTGTATGTTACTTTGAGCCTACAGTTTGGCTGGAGTTCGCAACTTAATACCAGCGAGATGTTCTGGATAGATATCTCAAGGTGGATGATTAGTGAGTAGATGATGATGAATAAACGTTCTAATTGTTTTTGTGTAATGCCCATACAATTAAGCCTCTAGCTTTCTTGTAGCATAATTAGCATTGTGGTGTGTTTATAATATCAGTCAATTGGTCAGGTGTAATTTGTTCACCCAACATAGTTGTTTATCGTCTTTTGGGAAAGAGACATCACTAGTGAAAGTCATGGGGCCCCAGTCCATATTTACACCATAGTTTACACCGCTCCAATTTACTGCTTTAATTTCCTTTCCGTTGCAATCACTATCATTATTCCCCTTGTGTTTTGATCCTTTGTAAACAACAAGACCATATTTATTGACAACCTCTCTTACTCGTTGGGAGCAAATTATTTGGTCCTATCTGCAGGTCCGCAACAACCATCAACTTACGCGCCATATTTCTGACGCCGTTGTCACCTACTTGTATCTCTTGGAGTCATATTGTATTGATAACCTTGGCATCTACACGGAGGGAAATTTTCTGCTATCTACATCATAACCTTCCACTTGGGGTAACCAATGAGGAGGTGTTATCTACACCCATCACGTGCTCCTTCTTGATCTCAACCTCAGCACTTTCAGCATGGCGAACAACTCAGAAGGGTTCTTAGACATCCCATGCATGTTGTAGTTCAACACAAAGCCTTCGTAGCTAGGAGGGCAGTGACTGTAGCACCCTATCAACTACAAGTCCATTTGGAATCTGCCATTCCAGAGCATTCAAGCATTGAACGTAGCCAGACATTTTGACTACGTGCTCCCTAACACTCTATGCTCATCCATCTTTGCTGAGAAGAAAGATTTAGAAGCCTCATATCGTTCATCCCTGGCTTGTGGTGCAAAAATGACCTTTAGATCAGCAATTATCTCATAAGCACTCATCCTTTCAAAGCGCTTTTGCAGATCAGCCTCCATGGCATAGAGCATGCCACTCCGGACAAGGGAGTAATCATTTGACTTGGTGAGATAGTCATTCTTCACCACCTTTGTGGCATCAACTAGTGGTGTCAGGGGGATAATTCACAAACCCGAAAGTGTCAACAAGAAGGGCTCCATAATCAAGATAAGGAGAGAGTCGGTCTGTGGGCTGGCTCATCGAAGAGAAGGCCCAGAAGGTGGTTCGTCCTACGAGCCGACCGACTTACAAGATGAAGACCGACGCCAGAAGGAAGGAGTCCAAGCTACCTTGAAGAACAAGACAAATCGTCGAAGAGATAGAATAGGACTCCGCCTGGTTTGATAGTCGTTTTCCTTGTAAAACCCTAGGACTCGGCATGTATATAAGCCGAGGCCTTGGGACGTCTTAAAGGCGAACCAATCTAGCATAGTTCTTGAGACACTGGCGAAAACTTGCGCCCTTGTAATCGAGATCTCCCACATATAATACAAGAAAAGAAGGAGTAGGTCTTTACCTCATCGAGGGGCCGAACCTGGGTAAATCCCTCTGTTTCTCCTATTCCGATCTACGGATCGACCCTCCACCGATCGACTCTCCCTCCTTACGCACTCGTAGCTAAGTCCCAAAATCAAGTTCTCTATGAGGACATCTGGCGTGATTTTCCCACGATAGTTCGTGCCCACCGTGGGGCCTACGCACAAGGGTGTTGAGCTCCGGGAGGGAGCTCGACACGGCATGGACGGAATAGTCGTCGGTCGGATCACTCAAAGTCGGCGCGGCGAGCTCTACATCGACACTACAGCCTCGGGCCCCGAAGCCGACTCTTCTGAGTCAGGCTATCAGGTCCCCATCGGATCTATGCACCTCTTCATCGGCTGGACTGATGGGTTGAAGCCGAAATCAGATCCATACATCCCGACCGAGCACGCCAGCCGATTCATCCGCGTTCTCGTCGGGTTCGGCGGCACTTCCATCGAGGAGTCGTACGCCCCGGTTGTAACCCTTAGTGGTGAAGACGACCCAGAACCTTCTGAAGCCGAGTCACATCCGAGCAACGACAACCGCATGGACTCCAGGTCGATCCACTGCCTCGGAGAGGATCGGCCCGGAGGAGATCTGAGCGAAGGTGAATATTACGCTCCTCCCATCTCACCCCGACACACGACCATATACATGGTTGGCTCCCTCAATGGGGAGCAACTTAACAATGGACCCGGGGTTGAGGGAGAGGCGTCCCGAGCAACAACAGGTAAAGAAACCAACGCCCATTAAGACATCATTGGAACATTTGCTAACGGGGGGGGGGGGGGGGTCGGAGGTCGGGCTCCTAATTGTTTGGAGACACACAGAGCGACACTCAATGCGACCAACATGCTCCTGACCATCGAGATCACGCCCGAAAACCAGGCCCCCCTGAAAGAAGGAATAGCGAAGCACCGGGAGGAGATCGCCCGGTTACAAAAGGAAATCGACAAGGGAACCCATACTCTGGAGGCCGCATGAAAACACATCGAGCCGGAGACGACCCGGCTACGGGAGGAAGCAACCCGTATTAGCCTCCAAGTATTGAAGGCATCAATGGTACCACCGGAGAGGCACGCAAGTCGACTACGACCCGACATAACACCTCGGGCGCTTTTCAGCAGCCCCGACTATCCGGCGCATTAGACAGGTGGACCCGAAGGAGCCTCGGTCCCAAACACGATGCCACGAGTACAAGTTGTCGGCCCTCAGCCCAACGTCCAGCTGCACAAACTCCTTTCCAGTTCCAAACACCCCCGAGGCACTACAATAACCCAATGGCAAATGTCATGCCGACCACTCAATACCTGGCAAACTTACCCATCTTGGGAAATTCTCATGAAGATCAGGTGGCACGACAAGAGGTAGACCTGCTCAAAACAGCCGTGACCCAACAGACCCAATACTGCCAGGGCTACTCGTACCTCCACGAGACTCCACGGCCGAGTAACAACGCAGGACCGAGAGTCGACTCCACGACATCCGTCCAGTCCAGCAGTCACCGCAACCAAGGAAGGCAGTCACAACAAGACCGGAACCCCCGCCGAGGCATGGGGGCTGAACCTCAACCCGGCACCGAACGGGCTACTGCCCAAGCTATCGTGGGAAAGTCACGACAGATGTCCTCATTGAAGGACTTAGCGTGGGATCTTTGCTACGAGACGGATATGAGGACAGAGTCGGCGAGATCACAAGACACGAGATTTTACCCAGGTTTCGTCCCCTCGTAAGGTAAAGACCTACTCCTGCTTTTCTATTATTGGGTGTCCACTTCTTGAATACAAAGATGCGGAATCGCTACCTATGCCTCGAGAAGATCTAAGTTGAGTTGTCCCTTTGGGGTCCAAGGGTGCCGGCTAATATAGATCTCGGGTCCCTAGGTTTACACAAGTCCGACTTCTACACGAGCTAGTGTCCTATTCTAATTTATAAGTGGCTTCCTTGTTTGCCAAGGTAAGTTCTATTTCCTTCTAGGGTCTTCGGTCTTCTTGTTTGGCGCAACCCGGCCCAAAACAGAGTCCCCTTCTGGGCCTTCCTTCTTATGAGTCGGTTCGGGTCTTTTATATGTCGGGCTATGGTCTTGATCCATCCCCCCGACATAAGCCCCAAGATTGACGCGATGCTTTAGCTTCACGGTGATCTTCATGTTTCCCTTTTGCAGTTTTATCCATATCGGCTCTTAGAAAAGCGGACTCCCGTGGACCTACCTCAGTGCATTTATGGTAGCAAATCTTGTTTAGCATTTATTACGGAGATTCCTGAAACGATTCCCTTGATTGTTTCAATCACATTAACAAATGTATCCTTTTAATGCTGCAAGGATCTAGGGGGCTTTCTGTTGGGCTTCTCTTCGCGACGCCTCGATTTTTGGCCGAGCGACCTTATAAATGGACCTTCTCGATTCACATCCCCTTTATTCTGTCTCGGACGCTATCTCTTCTTGTTCTTCCTCGCGTCCCGAAGAAGAAGCTCTCGAGCTCCTCCGTCGTCATCTCGGGCGCACTCTCCGACTCCGGCCACACATAGGAGATCTGGGACCTCGCCACTCTCGCCCATCACGCGAGTAAGTTCCTTCCTTGCCTTCTTTCTTTCATCACGATTCGCTTGTCCCAGCTGCCATTGTTGTTTCATACTCAAGCTCGATAGGAATGAAACAAATCAATGATGGACTATATAGATGATATAGATTAGCTAGAATCTATCCATGAATCATCCTTAGGTCTGTCCCTTTTATTTCTGAAGTGCTTCGTTCAGATCCATTATTAGATAAATCACAATCATCTCTGTCTCTCATAAGCATCAAAATAAACCCCTCTTTTTCACATGCACTTTCTAGGGTTCGTATATCCATTTGACTTACTGCTTTGTGCAAAATCTATTTGTGCTAAACTTTTTAGCTTCTCAAAATCCGACTTCTAGACAATGGATTTTGATTATGCCGTAGCATTAGTCGTCCTTTTCTCCAGTCGACTTAGCATATTTGTAAACACATGTCTTCTTCCTTCACCATTTGGAAGAAAACTGTCAGCGTAGGTCCGAAAGGCCACAAGGGAAAGCTTAAGGAAAAATCGGCTTCAAAGAATACTTTGGAAGCCAACTGGATGAAGTCACAAATGACCCAACTTAGGTTGGAAGAGATGGAGAAGACTGGGATTTTTCCTCCTCCGTCTGAAATTAAATGGTGTGCTCCTAGGGAGGAGACCCGTCCACAGCCAAGAGGGCGAAGTGGTTGTTTTCGCTGATCACATAACCCGGGGATTCCGCCCTCACGGGTCCAAGTTTTTTAGGAGCTTTCCGCACGCACACGGATTACACCCCCAAGATCTGGCTCCCAATTATATTCTAAACATCTTCCACTTCCAAGTCTTTTGTGAAGTATATTTGCAGAGGAAGCCGACTTTGACTTTATTCACCGAGTTCTTTCACGGTAACAAGCAAACCGAGCACAGCGGAGGTCCACTCCTAGAGTGTGGAGGAATCGCTATCCAGAAGCGACAAAGAAGTATGTTCCCGTCCTTGAGGTTATCCACCCACGTGAAAACCTGGCAGAAGTCTTTTTTCTACTGCACTATCAAAGTCCCAGAGGGCGAGCGTCCCCTTCCCGGCTTCCGTGACAGTCGACGTGTTTATCATGAGGTCCTGAATGCTTATCTTGATGATAAAAAAGAGAAAAACTCAAACCTTTGTTCGCCCGAATGAAGAAACTTCTCGCTCATGGACTTCGTGGTACGGACCTGATCCGGTGCTGGGTTGGTTGGCAAATGCAGCCTCTCAGCGTGAGGGACCGGCTTATGTGTGAGTACACCGGTCCAAAGGACACTATGCGTTATGCACATGTGTAATTGGAACCGGCTTCCCTCGTGGCAGCTTGTAAGAAGTATCTTGAAGAGAGCAGGAAGGATATTGCAATAGTTGGCATCGCCCCCTTCTGCACTGACAACCCGGCTCCAGAGGTATGTTAATCACCAAATGTTCGCCTTTTTAGTAAAAAATCAATCTTGCATAGTCTATTTATTTTGACACTATCTCTTGCCATATATTTTTAGTCAAATGACCCCTGGTGGGTCACCACTCAAGAACCCTGTATTGTTGATGAGGAGATGGGTGCCCATAGCCCGAGTCATAATGTAAGTAACAATTTAATTTATCTTTCTGGGACGACTTTTCTCTTATTTGCCTCTATTCATGTAACACCCTCAGTTTCTGTAACAGTAATCATCATCACTGTTGATCATCACTGTTGGATTATCACTGTTTGATCTCCCTTGTACCTGATAAAACTTTGTGATGCTCATGATCAAACCTTGCTGTGGTTGATCAACACCCCATGCACCATGTACTTGATCCCTTGGGATCAAATCCCAAAGCCAAATGCACCTTGCTCATCTAACAAACCAAACCCTAGTTGAGACTACTTTAAATGGAAAATAAAACATCGAACATTCCCCCTCCGGACCGTCTGTCCGATAAATTGTCCGGTACTGTTAGAGTGCCCGGATGAATTTATTCCGAACACGAATGTTGTTCGGAATAGGTCAACTAGCACGGATACACCCCCCTTATGTTTTTCCGGTACCCACGACACCTCCGGCTTGATCCTTCCCCCTCCGGACACCCTGTCCGGTAATCACCCGGAGCCAGTAGTTCATCCCCAGATGAATTCCCGCTCCGAGCGTATTGCATTGCACTGCGTTAGAATACCGTTAACATTTCATCTGTCATGTCATGCATCTATTTGTATATGCTTGCTGTGTATTTACTGTTTCTTCCCCCTTAATCTCCGGTAGACCCCGCTGCTGCCGTCGAATACACCGCTGCTGGGTACGACTACGTCGTCGACGACCCTACTACTACCGTCGAGCTTGCAGGCAAGCAGATCCATTCTCTTCCCCAGATATCGCCTATCTTTCCGTACATTTCTTGCACTAGGCATTGTTACTGCTGCTGCTACGTTACAATCCTATTCAATTGCATAGCCTGTTTTTGGTCACCCCTTGATGTGCCTTCCTTTATCCTATGCTGCCTACTATTATTGTTATGCATTATTCAGCAGTGAGCCCTGCGCATTGTTAGCTAGGATTAGATAGTGGGCCGTGGTCACTCAGGGGAGTGAACGCGGATACAATTATTATAACTGCACAGGTACGGTACAATGCAGACACCGTCGAAGACCCCTATCTGGGTTATGCCTAGTCACCTCAAGTGTGAGTTATCAAGGAGTAATCTTTGTACTCCACTCGAGGCTGACTTTGTCTTACCGCCATAGGGTCTTGAAAACGGTTGTCCTTCAGGTAAGAAGTCGGGCGACCCAACGGTGCCCGCGAGAGGTATTGCGACGGGATGACAGGGAGGGCACGACCAGCGTACCGGTGTGCTTGGCCCCTTGTCGTTGGCCGCGAGAGTTACCAACCCACGAAAGTCGAGCTCCTCCAGGAGCACACGCGAGACAAGGTAAGGAGACGGTTCACCTTGTTGGTAACCGCAGTGACTTGGTGGGACGACGGGGCAGGCACCGATGTACTGGTGGTCCTGGCTGCTGTCGTTGTCCGCGGGTCGGTTAAGTCGAGGCAACGATAACGGTTGTCACGCAGGTTAATTAAAATACTAAATGGTTCAGTGAATGTCTTGAGTTGGCTATATGCCATGTACGCACTACCTACCCGTGGGAACTACGAGTTATGGGCTCCTCTGCTTCTTAGTGTCGTCCGAGGACTCTTCAGACGTCAGCGGTACCGCGGGCTGATTGCCGGGAAGTGGTGTTGTCTTATTTGCCGCGGCAGTGTGATTTGTATTGCTTTGATTTAACTTCACCGGCCAGCCACGCACCATGCAGGAGTACGTTTGGGTTGGGGTCCAAGGCCCGGCGTACTTAGGATTTAGACCGGCGGATGACCTCTCTGTTCAGTTTGAAAGATGGGCTAGGAAGTGTCGGATAGCCTCGGTGGAGTGTTCCCTAACAAGGTTCCCGCCACCCTGGAGATCCGTGCGTGTAGCGTAACACAAGTGCACCCCTGCAGGGAAGATTGATCTATCGATAGCCGTGTCCACGGTAACAGGACGCTTTATGCTGAAGCTGGATCCTACCACTAGAAACTATTATTAAACTGTATGGTTCCGGGTTCCCTTCCTCGCGGGGATGTCGAGGAGGTGAATTCGGAGGCATTGTTAATTATTACAATTTATTATTATTCAATGTTGCAGCAACTTCTGCTTCATTGTTACTTTACTGCTTTATATCAACTGTTGGCTGATTCTTACCTCATGCTGCAAGACATCGTCGGCAGATGCTAGTCTTCGTTAGGCCTAGCTTCTTACCCTTGCTCTGGATTTCTGTCTTCAGTCCACTATATACAGCCTCTTCATTCCGTTGATACAATGCATAGTGCTTAGTAGCGGACGTAAGACTCGCGGGTATACTAGATACTCACCTGCTTTATTTCCTTTACTGTTTTGCCTGATCGGCCGCTGCAGCCGACGTTGGAGCCCAGGAGCAGGAGTACCCCGGAGCCACCTACTACGACGTCGAGTTCCCCGTTGACCAGGAGTAGCTCGGTGGATCCCAGGCAGGAGGCCTCGCCTTTTCGTTCTGTATCTCTGATGTGATTTGTGCTAGCCTTCTTAAGGCAAAACTTGACTAACTATGTCTGTACTCAGATATTATGGCTTGTATGACTCATATATTCGGGTCCGCGTGACCCCCTCTATTGTAATATATTTGTTTATCCTTTTGAGTTTAGTGTTGTGCTGTGATATTATCATCGTGGCACCCTAATCTCAGTCGTGTACCCTGTGTGTATGATTACTGTACAGGGTCTGATTTTGGGGGCGTCACAAGTTGGTATCAGAGCCGACTGCCTGTAGGAAGCCACCCCACCACTACCTGGTCGAAGTTGAGTCTAGACCTTGAAAAAAAACTATTTTGCTAACTTAATATTTGGCTTACGGGCCCACATCGATGTCACTACGGTGGTATCTATGGTATTAGGATCCTTTTCTCCTTACCTATGCTCTGGGAATCTGCTCTCTTATCCTTGCTGGTAAGTTTTACAAAATCTGACATTAGGATCACGTTCTCTTGATTCCACCCGGCGTTTCTATGGTGCATCCCCCATTGATCGAGTCGTGTCGCAGGAGTCGTACGCCAGATCCCAGACCGCGGATCCCATTCTCATTCTGGGCAGGCCGCGCGTTCTCTGGCATCAACTGCTGTGGCCAACAGTTTTCTTGCGGCGTGATTGACATAGTGGAATCTATGTCGCGTCGTGTAATCCTAACCGCGGTCTGCGCGCCGCCTAGAGAGTCCTTTTTCCTTAATCTCTACGACGTTACGCTGCCCGATTTTCGATTGACTCTGTGTGCAAATGTGTATGTCTTATGTGACTACTCCTGTATATATCTGCGCCTTCTTTTCGTTGTCGTTTTACTTCAGGCTTGATTCCGGTATCTCGTTAAATTTTCATCGCTGAAATACCCCTGTTAAATTCTAGCAGGATGGCTGGTCGTGGTCGTGCTGCCAACGACCCACCTCCGCCGCCGGATTATATGGCCGCGATGATGCAGCAATTCGAGATGAACCGTCAGTTCATGTAGAATATCATGGCTCAGTTCCCTCAGCCGAATCAGAATGGGCACCACCATCAGCATGCCACCGTGACTCTGCACGATTTCACCCGCCTCAACCCCACTATGTTCCGCAACAATGTTCAGCCGTTGGATGCTGATGACTAGCTTCGCGACATCACTCACGAGCTGGAGTCTGCTAATGTCGATCCAGCCGACTATGTGAACTTTGCGTCTTACCATCTGAAGGGCGCCGCTGCTCAGTGGTGGAACACCCACAAGCGTTCACTGCCAGTCGGAGAAGTCATCACTTGGGATGAATTTCAGTCTGCCTTCCGCGCCCGCTATATTCCTCAGGGGATCATGTATCGTAAGGCGGAAGAATTCCGCAACCTCACTCACGGCGACATGACTGTTGAAGCCTATCAGCGCGAGTTCCTCAACCTCTCTCGCTATGTGGAAGGAGAGATCACCACTGATGCTCGCAGGCAGCAGAAGTTCCGTCGTGGTCTCAACCCAGAACTCAGGCTCGCTCTTGCCGTTCATGATTTCGCCAACTTCGCCACCATGGTGAACAAGGCTATCACCGTCGAGACTGCCCAGATGGAGCACAAGAACTCTTTGAAGCGATATCGTGACGTTGGCTCATCTTCGGGCTCAACGCAGAAGCGTCGTATCTGGCTCCCTACCAGTGTGACCCACGCAGCTGTCCCTGCTCCAAGGCCGTCTTATGCTGCACCCCGTCTGCCTCCGCCACCGCAGATGCCAAGAGCTCTACCTGCACCACCCAATGCACCGCCCCTTCGTCCTCAGGATGGGTTGTGCTTCACGTGCCGTCAACCTGGGCATTTTTCCAGAGAGTGCCCCCAGAAACAGAAGCAACTGGTAGTTCACCCCGCTGGCCGCGAAAATGATCGTGGCAACAACAGGACCCCCAACTATAATACTGGGTCTGCCGCTTATGCTCGTGGACATGCTAACAACATCAACGTTGAAGAAGCTCAGCAACAACCCACTACCGTGATTGGTACCCTTCTCGTTAATTCCGTACCTGCTGCTGTTTTATTTGATACAGGAGCATCACATTCATTCATGTCGGAAGCATTTGCATTATCGCATAACTTCGCATTGGAAAAGATGAACCCACCGATGGTTGTCCGCACCCCAATAGGCCAATGTCAAACCACCAAGATAGTGCCCGGAACCATCATTGAAATTGAAGGGATTGAATTCCTTGTTTCCCCCATCGTTCTAAAGACTTCCACCATAGACCTAATTCTGGGCATGGATTGGTTGAAATTTCACGATGCCGCACTGTATTGTGGCACCAGCTCTGTCCGACTTTTACACCCCTCCGGCGAGATTGTTACCCACACCACCAGAGTAACCCGTAATGCTGAAACCCAGATATTTATGATGAATGCTTTGAATGCCGCCCCCCTTGAAGGCATTGAGACCGTTCCAGTCGTTCGCGATTTTCCCGACGTCTTCCCAGAAGAACTGCCGGGAATACCCCCGATCAGGGAAGTTGAATTCGTCATCGACTTGTAGCCAGGCACTGTCCCTATTGCCAAGCGTCCTTACAAGATGCCGCCACATGAACTCCTTGAACTTAAGGAGGAAATCGACAAGGCACTTCAGAAAGGATTCATTCGCCCCAGTTCCTCAGCTTGGGGAGCACCTTCGCTCTTTGTCAAGAAGAGCGATGGGACAAACCGATTGGTCCAAGATTATCGGCCCATTAACCAAGCCACCATCCAGAACAAATACCCACTCCCCCGGATCAATGATCTGTATGATCAACTTGCCGGATCCAAGGTGTTTTCTAAACTCGACTTGAGGTTGGGTTATCACCAAATTTGGGTCCGTGATGAGGACATTCCGAAGACTGCCTTCATTACTCATTATGGTTCATACGAGTACACCGTCATGTCCTTTGGCTTAACCAATGCTCCAGCCACCTTCTCCAGATTGATGAATTATATTTTCATGGAGTACCTCGACCAGTTCGTCGTGGTTTACCTGGATGATATATTGATATATTCCAAGAATGAAGAAGAACATGCTGAACATCTTCGTCTTATACTGGAGAAGCTTCGAGAACACAAACTCTACGCTAAGTATTCTAAGTGTGAGTCCTGGCTTCCCGAAGTAACCTACCTTGGACATGTGATTTCCAAGGATGGCATTGCCGTCACCCCAGAACGTATCCAGGATATTCTTGACTGGACTCCTCCCAAGACCGTCAAGCAAGTCCGCAGTTTCCTCGGGCTCGCTAGCTATTGCCGCCGTTTCGTCGAGAATTTCTCCAAGATTGCCAGGCCTCTGACTAATCTGCTTCACAAAGGCGTCAAGTTTGAGTGGACGGATAAATGTCAAGAAAGTTTCCAAGCACTCAAGGACAAGCTAACTTCTCCCCCGGTGCTCGCTCCCCCTGATACTCAGAAGGACTTCGTGATATATTGCGACGCGTCTCGTCAAGGATTAGGCTGTGTCCTATTGCAAGAGCGCAAGGTGATTGCTTATGGATCTCGTCAGTTGCGTACTCACGAAGACAAATACCCAACACATGATCTCGAATTGGCAGCAGTAATTTATGCATTGAAACTGTGGCGACATTACCTCGTCGGTAATCGTTGCGAGGTCTACACCGATCACCAAAGTCTGAAGTACCTGTTTACTCAGCCAGACCTGAATCTTCGTCAACAACGATGGCTCGAGACAATAGCCGACTTTAACATGGATATTTCATATACCCCGGGCAAGGCTAATGTGATGGCCGATGCCTTGAGCCGCAAAGCTTACTGTTCTGAACTTGAGGTTCAGGTACAGCAACCACCCCTGTATGAAGAGTTTCGCAAGTTGAATCTCGAGATTGTTCCTCAAGGTTACGTCAATAACCTGGTTCTCGAGTCAAAGCTCGACGCCCTCATCAAGAGTAGACAATCTCTGGCCCCGGACATTGTGAAGATCAAGCAGGACATCGCCGAGGGAAAGCCCTCCTCTTTTACCATTGTTGTTAACGATGGTGATACTGTGTACTTCAAGGGCCGCTTAGTAGTTCCTGTGAGCCCGCCCCTCATTAACTGTGGTCCGGATATCATGGAAGAAGCCCATAATTCTCCCCTGTCAATCCACCCTGGCAGTACCAAGATGTATAAAGACCTTCGTCAACAGTACTGGTGGCCGTACATGAAGCAAGACATCGCACGCTATGTTTCTCAATGTGACGTTTGCAGTCGCGTCAAAGCCGGACATCAGAAACCTTCTGGTTGGCTGCGACCACTCCCTCCTCCTGATTGGAAGTGGGACAAAGTCGAAATGGACTTCGTCACCGGTTTTCCTAAGTCACAGAAAGGTAACGATGCCATCTTTGTCATCATCGACCGATTTTCCAAGATTGCACACTTCCTGCCGGTCAAGGAGACGATCACTGCTAATCAATTAGCACACTTGTATATCTGCCGAATTGTGTCACTCCACGGTATTCCGCTGCAGATCAGTTCAGACCGTGGAAGCATTTTCACCTCACGATACTGGAATAGTTTCATGGAAGCTTTCGGGACTCGTCTGAATCTCAGCACCGCTTATCACCCCCAGTCGCAAGGCCAAGTTGAACGAGTTAATCAAGTGCTGGAAGACATGCTTCGCGCTTGTGTTCTTTCTTTCGGCATGAAATGGGAGGATGCCCTCCCGTACGCGGAATTCTCGTACAACAATAGCTATCAGGCTAGCTTGAAGATGGCCCCCTTCGAAGTTCTATACGGGCGTAAATATCGAACCCCCCTGAATTGGTCAGGAACTGGGGAACGACCCTACTTCGGACCGGATCTTGTCCAAGAAGCTGAAGATCAGGTTCACATTGTTCAAGAAAATCTCAAGGCCGCACAGTCTCGTCAGAAGAGAAACTATGACCGCAACCACCGTGAAATGGTGTATCAACCTGGTGAATACGCATACCTCCGTGTCACTCCCATGAGGGGCACTCATCGCTTCGGTATCAAGGGCAAGTTGGCTCCTCGCTACATTGGCCCGTTCCGTATCCTTTCCAGGGGTGGACCCGTGGCATACCGGTTGGAATTGCCGCCGAACCTCTCCCAAGTCCACGATGTCTTCCACGTGTCGCAACTCCGTCGCTGCTTCAAGGATCCTATCCGCGAGGTGGAGCATGATATGATCGAGCTGCAACAAGACTTGACTTATCAAGAACATCCGAGCCGCATTCTCGATCAGTCCGAGCGTCGAACCCGCAACAAGACCGTCAAGTTCCTCAAGGTCCAGTGGTCGAATCATTCTGAAGATGAAGCCACTTGGGAACGCGAATATCGCCTTCGCGATGAATACCCCGATCTTTTCCTCGCTACCACTTAAATTCTCGGGATGAGAATTCTTGTAGTGGGGGAGATTTGTAACACCCTCAGTTTCTATAACAGTAATCATCATCACTGTTGATCATCACTGTTGGATTATCACTGTTTGATCTCCCTTGTACCTGATAAAACTTTGTGATGCTCATGATCAAACCTTGCTGTGGTTGATCAACACCCCATGCACCATGTACTTGAGCCCTTGGGATCAAATCCCAAAGCCAAATGCACCTTGCTCATCTAACAAACCAAACCCTAGTTGAGACTACTTTAAATGGAAAATAAAACAAAGGTGCTCAAATAAAGTTGTTCCAAAAATCATGGAACTATTTTTGTAAATTGCCTAAAATCATTATAATAATGTTGGAACAACTTTGGTAATTTTTGAAGTTACAGAAAATTCCAAACAATTCAAACAGTAGGTTAAAACCCTTACTTTGGGCATTTAATATTTAAAATAAATATCAAATGATTTTATTTTGCTGCAAAAACTTTTGTGGCACTGACATATAATGTTATACTAATATTGGGACACCTAACCCATTTTACAAAAATGCAAAAGGCACTAAATTAAAATACAAACAACAGGACAGTAAACAAAAACCAGAAAATGGGAAAACTTTAAAACTCGCCTGGGGCGAGGCCCACCCGAGCCCAACCCCTCACTCCTCTCTCTCCCTCCCACCTGCTCCCGTACCCCCCCCCCCCCTCCGGCGTGGACACGCCATGGCCATGGCCACTGTGGCCATGCGCCCACACCCCCACCTGCCCCTACCTGCTCCCCCCCCACGCCTATGTGGATAAGGTCCCGCAACCCCCCCTAGAACCCTAGCCCCCTCCATTCCCCTCCCCTGCCTCTCCCTCTCCTCTCTCGCAGCGCAACCGAGACCACCATGGACGCTCCTTCGAGCTCGCGTGGCCACTGAGCGAGACCAGGCCAGCCGTGGTGTCAAGCAGAACCGCCATCGCCTTCTTCGTCATCCCCTGCGGGCAATCGAGTCGGGGGCCTTCGCATTGAGAGCATCGTCACCATCTTCAACCTCGAGTCCGCCGGGAAAAAGTCTCCGATTCGCCACCCTCCGACCTCCCTGGCCGCCCAGACCTCTCCCCTACGCTCCCCGTGAGCACCCCCCATCGATTCCCCCTCTTCGTGCTCCGTTTAGCGCGCTAGTGCGTCGATCCCACCTAGGCAGTGCACTGGTCGCCGCCGTGGTGAACCTCGTCGTCGCCACGGTCTCCCCTAGCTCGCGCCGATGGATGGAATGGACGCAGCGTCTCACCCTCGTTCAGATGCGCCCCTCCCCGCCTCGATCCGTCGCCGGAACTTGCCGGACCTGGCCGGATTGGGCCGCCGCTGTGCCTCGGCTCGACGCCGGCGGGCACACGGGCAGTTGACCCACGGGCAACCCCCCCTAATAGCCCCCCGAGCCCACTGACCTCTGGGTCCCACCCAGAGGATTAGCCCTTAACCCCCCCCCCCATTTAAAATAAAACCAGTGAAATAAACCCCCCCTGAGTATGACACCTGGGCCCCCCTTGTCAGAGTTTTTAATAAAAATGTTTTTGTTTATATTAGTGTATGACATGTGGCTCCAGGGGCATTTAAATTAAATAAACTGAATTATTAATAACCAGAGGCTGACATGTGGGTCCCACATGTCAGCACTGTTATGGATAATGTTGTGGATAATGTTTTGGATAATGTTTAATAAATAATAAAAGAAATTCAGAAAATCATTTAATTTGATTTAAACTTTGAAATTCAATAATTTTTAAACCGTAACTCAGATTCAAAAAGTTTATACATGTAAATTGATCAGAAAAATATAACGAATACGAATACGCTATCCGTATGTCTACCCCACCCCTCTAACACAACGAACATCGAACATTCCCCCTCCGGACCGTCTGTCCGATAAATTGTCCGGTACTGTTAGAGTGCCCGGATGAATTTATTCCGAACACGAATGTTGTTCGGAATAGGTCAACTAGCACGGATACACCCCCCTTATGTTTTTCCGGTACCCACGACACCTCCGGCTTGATCCTTCCCCCTCCGGACACCCTGTCCAGTAATCACCCGGAGCCGGTAGTTCATCCCCAGATGAATTCCCGCTCCGAGCGTATTGCATTGCACTGCATTAGAATACCGTTAACATTTCATCTGTCATGTCATGCATCTATTTGTATATGCTTGCTGTGTATTTACTGTTTCTTCCCCCTTAATCTCCGGTAGACCCCGCTGCTGCCGTCGACTACACCGCTGCTGGGTACGACTACGTCGTCGACGACCCTACTACTACCGTCGAGCTTGCAGGCAAGCAGAGCCATTCTCTTCCCCAGATATCGCCTATCTTTCCGTACATTTCTTGCACTAGGCATTGTTACTGCTGCTGCTACGTTACAATCCTATTCAATTGCATAGCCTGTTTTTGGTCACCCCTTGATGTGCCTTCCTTTATCCTATGCTGCCTATTATTATTGTTATGCATTATTCAGCAGTGAGCCCTGCGCATTGTTAGCTAGGATTAGATAGAGGGCCGTGGTCACTCAGGGGAGTGAACGCGGATACAATTATTATAACTGCACAGGTACGGTACAATGCAGACACCGTCGAAGACCCCTATCTGGGTTATGCCTAGTCACCTCAAGTGTGAGTTATCAAGGTGTAATCTTTGTACTCCACTCGAGGCTGACTTTGTCTTACCGCCATAGGGTCTTGAAAACGGTTGTCCTTCAGGTAAGAAGTCGGGCGACCCAACGGTGCCCGCGAGAGGTATTGCGACGGGACGACAGGGAGGGCACGACCAGCGTATCGGTGTGCTTGGCCCCTGGTCGTTGGCCGTGAGAGTTACCAACCCACGAAAGTCGAGCTCCTCCCGGAGCACACGCGAGACAAGGTAAGGAGACGGTTCACCTTGTTGGTAACCGCAGTGACTTGGTGGGACGACGGGGCAGGCACCGATGTATTGGTGGTCCTGGCTGCTGTCGTTGTCCGCGGGTCGGTTAAGTCGAGGCAACGATAACGGTTGTCACGCAGGTTAATTAAAATACTAAATGGTTCAGTGAATGTCTTGAGTTGGCTATATGCCATGTACGCACTACCTACCCGTGGGAAATACGAGTTATGGGCTCCTCTGCTTCTTAGTGTCGTCCGAGGACTCTTCAGACGTCAGCGGTACCGCAGGCTGATTTCCGGGAAGTGGTGTTGTCTTATTTGCCGCGGCAGTGTGATTTGTATTGCTTTGATTTAACTTCACCGGCCAGCCACGCACCGTGCAGGAGTACGTTTGGGTTGGGGTCCAAGGCCCGGCGTATTAGGATTTAGACCGACGGATGACCTCTCTGTTGAGTTTGAAAGATGGGCTAGGAAGTGTCGGATAGCCTCGGTGGAGTGTTCCCTAACAAGGTTCCCGCCACCCGGGAGATCCGTGCGTGTAGCGTAACACAAGTGCACCCCTGCAGGGAAGATTGATCTATCGATAGCCATGTCCACGGTAACAGGACGCTTTATGCTGAAGCTGGATCCTACCACTAGAAACTATTATTAAACTGTATGGTTCCGGGTTCCCTTCCTCGCGGGGATGTCGAGGAGGTGAATTCGGAGGCATTGTTAATTATTACAATTTATTATTATTCAATGTTGCAGCAACTTCTGCTTCATTGTTACTTTACTGCTTTATATCAACTGTTGGCTGATTCTTACCTCATGCTGCAAGACATCGTCGGAAGATGCTAGTCTTCGTTAGGCCTAGCTTCTTACCCTTGCTCTAGATTTCTGTCTTCAGTCCACTATATACAGCCTCTTCATTCCGTTGATACAATGCATAGTGCTTAGTAGCGGACGTAAGACTCGCGGGTATACTAGATACTCACCTGCTTTATTTCCTTTACTGTTTTGCCTGATCGGCCGCTGCAGCCGACGTTGGAGCCCAGGAGCAGGAGTACCCCGGAGGCGCCTACTACGACGTCGAGTTCCCCGTTGACCAGGAGTAGCTCGGTGGATCCCAGGCAGGAGGCCTCGCCTTTTCGTTCTGTATCTCTGATGTGGTTTGTGCTAGCCTTCTTAAGGCAAAACTTGACTAACTATGTCTGTACTCAGATATTATGGCTTGTATGACTCATATATTCGGGTCCGCATGACCCCCTCTATTGTAATATATTTGTTTATCCTTTTGAGTTTAGTGTTGTGCTGTGATATTATCATCGTGGCACCCTAATCTCAGTCGTGTACCCTGTGTGTACGATTACTGTACACGGTCTGATTTTGGGGGCGTCACAATTCATATAGGAGGACTCGGAAGAAGATGGTGACGGCGATGAGGAGGAAACAGATCCCCCTGCTAAAACCGACTCTTCGAGAGCGGAGAAAAGCCGAGTTCCTGAACAAAAGGTTTTATTCAATGACTTCCCAAATTATCTTTCGAAAATATGCATCTTATATCTATACTGTCGCAGGGACAAGAGAGGAAAAGGCAGACTCGTAGTTCTGAGTATGTCAACCCCCTTGATGCTGGAATTCCCAATTCCCCACGACGTACTCGTCAAAAATTCGGAGCTGGGTCGAATCCTGCTGAGCAGCAGCATCTTGTTGCCGACAACACAGAGGGAGATCCTTCTTCTGGGGAGTCATCTGTGCGGCTCCCCAAAACATTTCCCAACAACCTTGGGTAAGTGTTTTTAGCCATAGAGACAATATTTCATGTTTTCCTAAGTTAACGAGCTTGTGTCTTCCTTTTAGGGCTCAAGCTAAGAGTAAAACAAAGCTCGGCTCCTCAACAACAAATGAGCTGGTTATCAAAGAGAAAACATCTAGAGTTTATGAAGAGAAACAAATGGAAGGTACCACCCCTGCTGAATCAAGCCCATCTGAGATATACAAGGATGATTCTCCCGGGGATAGAGTTGAGGAGCCGGTTGCTCAATCCAAGGAGATAGCCGATACCCAAGATCCAATTCCGACTCCAGCAGCTGATAGATTTGTGGCTGAGGAGGAGGTTATTGTGACCGGGTATCATACTGTTGAACCGAGTTCCATAGTGATGGCAAAGAAAACAGATGTGGAGAGACAATCTACGAGTCAGCCCTTTGTGGCGACTCTTGAAAAAGTTTCATTTGAAGATTTATTCTTTGAGTCAATGAGTCGTCTCGGCCAATAGTGTGACTTGATCGTTGATGACCCTCAACTGTAGGGGATCGTTTGTAGCGTTTTCGATAAATAAGAGTGTCGATCCCAACGAGGAGCAGAAGGTATTGGTAAGTGACTTTGGTAAAGAAATAACTGCAAGAACTAAAAGATAACTTTTTAGGGGTTTTTGATATAAGCAACAAAAAGGTAAAAGTGAGCAGAGTAAAAGGCACTTAGGAGTAACAAGTGGCCCAATCCTTTTGAGAAAAGCAGAGGCCTAGAAACTGAACTTATAAAGGATAAAGCTTTCTTGAGGACACACGGGAGAAATACTCGCGTGCTTTCTCCATATTCCGTATCGGTACTATGTGATGTGTTGATAAGTGTTGAGTGGGTGGATCTATGCTAGCACACCCTCTACACTAAGATAAGTGCACTCTTATGATTAAACACCTTGCAAGCATCCGCAAATACAAGATAGTAATTAAGGCAAAATCCTAACCATAGCAATACGATCGATGATCCAATGTTCCCTTGTGCAAAAGCGTGCGAACTGGGGTTTAGGTTTCTGTCACTTTGGCAACCCACCGTAAGCATTCTTTATACACAATGCATTCCCTAGGCCCTTAATAAGGCGAAGTGATGAGTGTTCGACTCACACAACACCACTAGGAAAATAACAACACAACTTAAATATCAAACAACACATATTACTTCAACATCATATGACTACTAATAACTAGACTTCTCCTATGTCCTCAAGAACTAAAGTAACTACTCACAAGACATAAAAGAGATCATGATCAGAGGGGATAAATAGATGATAAACAATCTGGAAACAATGATATTTCTCTAACAAAACTCAATAGCATTCATCACATGGTAGTAATCAACACCGGTAGAGTATAGAGGATAGATAGTACGGATTACAACACAAGTTGAACTTTTGAGGTGAGATTGGATGAAGGTGGAGATGGTGCTGATGTTGGGGATGATGTTGATGATGATCTCGATGATGCCTGTGACGATGGTGATGACAATGGCGACGATCTCCCCTTCCGGGAGGTGTTCTCCCCGGCTGAATTTGCCCATCGGAGATGTCTTTTCTCCTCTGTGTGTTTCCGCCACGGAGCGGCGGCAGAACTAGCGAAAACTCTCTCCTCTCTTAGGGTTTTCGGATAACTAGTGATATATAGGCCAGAGGGGGGATCCGGGAGTGGCCCTAGGGGTCCAGGTGCCTTCCCCGCGCGGCCAGGGTGGGGGCCGCGCCAGGTGGCCGCCTAGGCACCCTGTGGCCCCCCTCTAGGCCCTCTTTTGCGTGTCTTCGTCATCCTTCTGGAAAATACTCTCCGTCGATTTTTAGGTAATTTGGAGGTATTCTCCTTCAGCAACTCAGCGTCCACTTTTTACCGGTGAATCATGCGTCTGCTGCTTCGGCATCGGAAAGTTGCAATCTGTGTAAATTAAGCCAAAACAACATAAGAATAGCATCATATCATAAAATATATCAATGAATAAGAAAGAATTACTATATAAAATAGTGATGCATTTTGGACGTATCAACTTCCCCAAGCTTAGACCTCGCTTGTCCCCAAGCGAATACTAAGCTCGGTAAACCTGTCCACAAGTTTAGAGAGTGAAGTGTCGATAAATAGAATACGGACAAGAAGCATCAAGGTTTCTTCATGAAACTCAAGCATCCTCAACAACAACCTCAACTCATAAGGTCCTTGTTAGAAAGTAATAACAATTATAATTAAAAGTAGGGCTGAGAAAACTCATCGAATTATGGCAAACATATCCTTGGTCAAAGGACAACTAATAAATTTTACTTTTGCTCTTTCACTTTTTAATGAAACAATTTTAAGATTTTGAAAGAACATGTTATTAGTCATGAAGTGTAAATGCTAACACAAAGGAAGATGTTTGCTTGGCAAAGCTTTCGCAAACAACTTACTTATCAAAAGATAATGTCAACAATGATGCGGCATTGCAAAACTTAATGCAACATTATATGAATGAATCCTTATCAACATCAAGTGTTTGTTCTCTTTTGGGAAAAGAAGGAAGTGGGACAACTGACTCAACACAAAAGTAAAGGAAAGGCCTTGTTAAAGGCAAGTAGGGAAAACTCATGTGCTATCCTTAAATCAAACAGAATGAAAATAAGTTTTGGGAGGTGCATAGTTTGTCAACAAATGCTAATAGATAGCTCGATTACTTCTCAAGATGGACAAGTTTCGAGGAACGGCTCCCAAGTGGGGACGATCACATCCCCTTAATCTCCTTTGTTTATCACAGCCAAAGTTTCTGATTTCTCATAGACCAAGCGTGAAGGAGGGTTTGTTTGTTGTATTATCTTTCAAGCTGGGCGCACTCATGCCAGTTCCTCCTCGTATTATGGGTTTGCAGATTAGACATGCAATCCCGGGGTAAAACTTGTCCAACCTAAGAAGATCATGAATTACCTACTACTTCCTCATGAGCTAAACAAGAGGCGCAAAACAGAAGATTTTGAACATTTAAGGATAACACATAAATTATATACTTTTAGGAGTGGTAGGGAAATCCCACGAATAGGAATGTATGGTGGACCCATATGGAAGATATTGGTTTCAGGGTATGGATGCTCAAGCAGAAATCTGCTAGGCAAAGAGATTGGCTAGAAAAGGCTTTGAGAGAACAGAGAATTGATGCTAATTTAGATGCAAAACATATAAATCATAAACATTAAGGTAAGCATAACACATCAAGTTTTCTTCCTTCTCAACATAACACTTCAAGCATAATAGCATAAAGGTTTTGGCTATGTCGCTACTTGAGAAAACATGCATGTTGTCAAGGCCAAAGCTATGTTTGCCAAAATTAAATAAAGTTTTCAAAGCCATACCTGATGTAAGGTCAATACTCCCCATAAGAATCATCATATAAGGCCGATTGCATGAAGAGAATACTGAGTGCAGCGAAGGAACCAATAGACTTCTCATTAATATTCCATCATAGACGACTCCACACACACGGTTACAAACTCTCCACGGCAGGAGTGATAGACCTCAATGCAAACACCTATTCATATAATAACTTCCCTAGACATGATACGACTCTACTCGAGATCATCAATTCTTTCTTCTGTCACGGTGATGCTTGACCACATGTAACAGCCCAGATTTCACAAAAATTAAAAATTTTGTTTTCGGTGTGAATTGTTTGATTGTCTGTTTTGTTTGCAGTGTTTGCATCCCCGATTTATCGATTGGCGATTATTTTTCCCCCTCTTATCTCGTACCGGATGGAGACCGACCCTTGCCACCTTGACACACGACCTTTGCGACACCGGGTTTCACCCGATCACCGTCGTGAAAACCGCTTGAGACCAGCCACAGCCAACGGAACGAAAACCCCATTTAATAATTAAACGGGTTATTTTTATAGCGCGCCAGAAAGTGTTCTCGGAATGGTTCCAGCGCGAGGTGAACGCCGCCGTCTCGACGCGCTGATTGCGCAGTTCGAAGTTTTACCCGAATCGGAGGTCCTGCGGACATCCGGCGGTCAGAAACGTAAACACCGCGCGCGAGAGAGAAAAACCGAGTATGTTTTTGGAAACTGCCAGCCACCTGGGCTATAAATAGACCACCCCACCACTTAGGGTTTCCCCTAAGCCCCTAGGCAGCCCCCAGATCTGATTTAGCACCATTTTCCCCCCATTTTCGCAGCTATTCCCCCTCAAATTAGCAAACCCTAGCCCTCTCAGATCTGGACCATTAGATCTCGCGATCCGATGGCCCAGATCGAGCTAGTCCCTCCACCTTCTCTCTCCCTCACTTTCTCTCTCCTCCGAGCCGCCCGCGGACCCGTGGCCGCCGCCGCCTCCCTCCGGATCGACGCCGGCAGCCAGCCGAGCCGCCGGCCACTTCCCTTCCCCTCTCCTATTTCCCTCTCCTCTCCCCGCACTCTCATCTCACCCCTCCTCTCCTCTGTCTTCACAGGACCCGGACGCCATGGGAAGCCCGAGCCCCATCTCTCCGCCGCCTTGGGCGCCCTCGACGCCGGCCGCCGCCTGCTCCTCCCACCGGCCAGGAGCGCCTCCACCCGAGCCCCTCCTCTCCCCAGCGTCTCCACCGCGGCCCCCTCCTAGCCGCCGGTGGCCGGCGTGCCACCGGGCTACCGCCGCCGCCTACAGCCGCTCGAGAGGGAGCAGGCCACCTCCAGCCGGGTAGGCCGGTCCGGTCCAGCACAACCAACGGCCCAAGGCACTCCAGGCCAAATCTGGCCCAGATCCGAGGCCCAGGCCAGATCCAGCCGCTAGTGGGCCCAGCCCAGTGAGGTCCAGCCCGAGAAAGTGTGCGCCTGCCTTTTTTTTTCTTTTCTTCACTAAGTCTTTTTGTATATTGTTGCTGATGCTGTTTTTCAACGTTAATAATGATCAAACCGTAGCTCGGGTCACGTTGCGCCCAAAAGGAAAATTGCTTAGAATTGTGTGTACTTCAGCTCATCTTTTGTGCGCATTTTGATTTGAGGCCATCTTGATGTTGTTAATCTGTGTTGAAGTGGGCATCAGGCCATTAACTGCTACTAATTGTTGTGAAGTGCTTCTGTTGTTATTTTATTGCAACTTTGGTTCATGATTGTGACACATCCATGAGGCCTATTGCATTGATTCTTTTTGCATACTGTTAAGCATCATGTCTACTTCCATTATATGTATTACATTGTGATGATATGCTTGCTGGTCATATAGTTATTGAGCTCCAAAGTTGATATCCCGCTGTTTTTGAAAACCACCTCTGTTTTTCTCTAAGTCTGTAACGTTCCGATGCCATGTTGTTTGCTTAATATCTTTTGATCTATGATGCCTATGACCTTGATTCTTGTTTGTACCTGATCACCATCATGTCTAGTTCATGCTCATATATTGCTATGTCATGTTGCTGCACTTTTGCATATAGTTTTACCCATGTTTGTACAGCATAAAAATAACAGTTTCTGCCCTGTTTTCCTGATTTTCGCTAAGTCCTAGACCAGTAATGTTTTATTGTATTTTGCTTGGGCTATAACTAGTTGTTCATGATGCCTTTTTGCATGATTCTTTTTGCCATGCCTTCCTTGTCATGTCTACTTTAGTTTCATATCATTTGTGAGCATGTTTGAATTCATTATCCTGTTTATGCATTGCTCTAAAGTGTGCTTCCTGATGTTGGCAGATTGTGCCCGTAACTTGTTTTGCTTGTATATTTTTAACCGTAACTCCGTTTGGGGTGTTCTTTATATGTAACTTGATTAGTTTTTCGTGTTCTTTGTGTTTATGCTTTTGTTTGCTGCTGTTAACCAACCTAAAATATGGTTTAGGGCAGAACAGTACCAAATACTTAAGTTGTCGTGGGGCACTTAGAGTATGCCATGTTTAGGGTGTTGCCTCACCTAAAATGTCTAGCGTAGATAGTTTATCTTATGCTTCACCTCTTGCCATGTTTGTGTGCTATGCCATGCTTGAGTGAGATGCCATGTTAACAACCTTTGTTGATCACTTGTAGCTAAACAACTTGAATCGTTCTAAATGTGCGGTATCGTCGTGTGTGACGAGTACTCCACTTAACCTGTTAGTAATCGCTCTGGACGGTAGGTGTGTTGTCTCGTGTTGTCTTCTTGTTGATGCTTGCTCGTGTTTGCTTCGTAGTAATAGATGCTTACTCGTTGATTGCTTTCCAGTGTTTACCGTCTTGTGTGCTCCCCTGGGTACCTCTCGGAGACGATGCGAGCTTGCGATCAACTACACCTTCGGAACCCGACTTATCAACAGGCAAGGACTATACATTACTTATGATCCATTCTATTTCAACCAGCGGTTTGCATGCTAGTCTAGGATAGGTTCGATGTTTGATCCTACCACATGTTTACAGCCTCTTTCGAACCGATACAGCCATGTCCCCTCCCAGCAAACCATGTACTGCTATGTTACTATTGCTCGTTGCTTAGCCCCTGCTAGTATGCATGCTTAGGATGCTACGATGTTACCCTATTACTCCTTGGTTTGGGCTATCAAATTATTATATTGTTGTTGATGATATGATTATTATAATGTTGACTATATTTGACGAAGGATGGAAGGTCTAGGCTATCCCGCCCCGACGCTTTGTTCCATTCGAGTCACCTAGGATCCGAGTTCTGGGTATTGGTTTTAAGACTGAGCGTGCCTAACCACGTGTGGGATGCTATGGGGTCCCCTCTTCTTACCTATCTAGCTTCAAACATTTCTAGTGCTGGCCCAAGTTGGTTTTACCTTTTGCAAAATGTGTGTGTGCAATTGTCGACCTCGCAGATTTTCAAACAACTCGGGCCAGCGGAGACATGGTTTCTTTGTTGGTCCACACCTTGAAGCTTGGGGGCTCCCCACATCTGTTTGGGTAGCTAACCCGACCTAGTCCAGACGGTAGAGGCCGATTCGAGAGCGCGGCCGGCTTTTGAGTTGGATGTCGACTCACCGGGGGCCACCCGGATTTGTGCGTTGTTAGTTAGAGGGACCTGTCGTTCCGGATCTCTTGGGACTAAATCATAAAATGGTTGTCTATCATGGGTAGCAAGTGAGAGAGATGGGCGTGCGTGCGGAGCCTTGTAATGGGCAGTTGGTACACCCCTGTAGGGTTAAATCTTTTCGAGAAGCCGTGTCCACGGTTATGGACGACTTGAGACCTACTCCTTGTTCATAGACAACAACAATTGAGATAATCTTAATATAACTTGACCAACGTGTGTGTTTGTTAGAACCCTCTGTTAGGTAATGTGCTAGGATCAAAGTTCTCTTGCATCATGTTAAAAATTTCAAAAGAAATCATTGAAATCAAATTCAAAAGAAAAATGGGAGAAGGAACCCCCCCAGATGAATTAATTCAAAAGGCCAGATAAAAATCTTCTCCAAAAATTCAGGTTAGATTTTTGAAAACTCTTATAAATGAGTGTGATCACATATCAAGTGATGTGGGACCCACCCCATGCTCATGGATTTTTCAAATATTCAAATAGTGCCTTGGAATTAATCAAAAACCCCTATTTGAGTTAAGATTCAAATTATTTGAATTTTAAAAATGTTCAAAATTTATAAGTGGCTAGTATATTATTTGGCAAGGCCATATAAAAATTATGAGCATTTAATAAATTGGTTTGCTATTTTTTTAGCTAGTCAAAACATATAACAGAAATTTAAAACAGAGAGAAAAAGAAAAGGGAGCTTACCTGGCCATTCGGCCCAACTCATTGCCCGGGGCCCAGCAAGCCAGCCCAGCCCGCTGCCCCCGTTTGTCTTCTTCCCCAGCGCGGCAAGCAGCTCGCTGGAGCGCATGCCGACGCCGGCGGCAGCAGCCTGCCTGCCTGGAGGTCTCCCAGGCGTCCTTATCGCGCCAGGAGACCTCCCGTGGACGGCCGCCTCACTTCCCCCTCTTCTCCACTGCTCTCGCGATCCCCTTTGCTTGATTTCGTCGCCGACAGGAAGCTCACCGGAGCGCACCACCGTGGACAACGTGGCCACCATGCCCTAGAGCTCAAGCTGTTGTGTCCCTCGTACTCGTCTTCGTCGACTTCCTCTTCCCGAAGCAGGCGGAGCCGTGATTTGGACTCAAGCCGCCGCAATCGTCCTCGAGCCCTCGCTGGATCCGCGACTCGTCGTCATCAAATACTCCGGCTACGTTCCCTCCCCGACTCCGTCGACTACCTCGTGGTGTTCTCTGTAGTCTGGTGAGCATTTCCCCTCAAGCCACGACACCGCTCGCCTCCTCTAGCCCATTCCTCCATGGACGCTGGGGTACAGAGCCGCCATGCTCGTAGTCGACGAGCCTACGCAAAGCATTCGACCCTGTCACCCTGTTCGTTGTCACCGCAGAGCTCCTCTGATTCGATCCAGCCTAAACCCGCCCCAAATGGTGCCCCGTAGCCGAGTTCACCTCGAGCCAGCAGCTCCGCCGCCGCTAGGGCTCGTCGTCTCAGTCAAACCAGTGCCTCCCAGGCCCCCCACTTGGTTCCATTCGATGCGCAGCACCAAGAGCGAAGTCTCGGTGGTTGCGGCGCTCGATTTGGACCACGGGAGCGCCCTTCCCGTACAGCGCCGCCGCACTGGTGGCCACCGGCGGCTCAACGCCGGCAAGTCCGACGTGGCCACGGTCATTAGGAGTTAACCACCCCCCCTAATGACCCCCAGAGCCGATGAAAAGTGGGCCCAGGGCCTTAATCCCCCCCCGGTTAGTTTAAACTAACCGGGTTAATTAATCCAGTGACTGACACCCCGGCCCCACTGGTCATACCCCCCCTGACGTCACCCATGTGCAAGCATGACACAGTAAATGAATTTTCAGAATAAAAAGAAATCAAGAAATTACAGAAATTCCAGAAAAAGGCTGAAACTTTGGAAATTCATAGAAAATTCATATTAACTCCAATTTGGACAAATAATATATGTAAAATGATCAGGAGAAAATAAGCTATCCAAATATCCAACTTTTCAACCATGTTTGAGTTGATTTTAAAATGTGATCAGTAGCATTTGCTATTTGATTTAAATGGAATTAAATCAAATTCATTTCAAATACTTTTGTAACTTGAACCATGGCAACATGCTACATTTCATTTACACATCAGAGGAATATCATACACATTTCAAAATGTTTCAACTTGATCAAACAATGTCACATGTAACTTGGCTAAGTTTGAATTCAAATTGGAGTTTGAATATGCAATTGAATTTGCAATATACTCCATTTAAATTGAATTGCCTAACACATCAAAGCATATACATCAAGTTTCAACCTTCAAACATGTGATTGTGCATTGTATTTACTTTGCTACCTTGCTTCTTGTTTGTCGAGTAGAGGTGGAACCGGAACTGGAGGTTGCCCCCTTCGTTGAAGACCCCGAACCCGAACCTCGTCAGCAAGGAAAGGAAATCCCCATTGATCATGTCGATAAAATCCCACTTCCCTCTGATGTCTCGCTTATGCATTGTATAGGATGATTACCATGCTACGTTTCTACCGCATAAATGAACCCATTCCTTTGCATGACCTATCATTTGTCACAGTAGTAGGCAAACCACAATCCTAGCAACTGTAGGAGTTGATTGATATCATGTGGCCCCTGCAATTGTTACTGCTTATTGCATGCTTAGAATGATACCATGTTGATACTGTTATGTGAGCCGGGATGGTAGTGATCATGATGATGATGGTAGAAAGGTGTTGGTGAATCTACCCTAATACAAGGTGAACGATGAGAGGCTGTGTAGGAGTACACGGTGGGTTGTGTCGTTGAACACCGCCCTAAGTCCGAGTTCTTGTGTGGTGATCCAAGATGAAGAGTACAACCACACATTGGGCTCACTGACCCCTCTCAACTTATTAACTCATCCCTTTCGATGTCCAGATGTCGCAATAGTTCGGAGTTCTGGTAGGTTTGTGGCCTGGCTGCTAAGTGAGAGAACGGCTCACCCGAGACCGGCTTATGCACCACGCACACATCACTTGGGTCCACTTAGGTAAACCGGACGGGTTCACGATAGTGGTAGCCAACCCAGGTAGGCGGCTTTCTTGGACTAGATAGGCTATGAGGTAACAGTTGTGGTGATCATCCTCGCCGACACTTCTTGAACGGTGTCGAGTACAAAGGCGGTAACAGATGATCATGTGTGTGTAGCAGTACAACCCTGCAGGGTTAACAAAACTATTCGAATAGCCGCGTCCGCGGTTATGGACTGCTTGGAAAGCTTAGCTTGATTATTAGACAACTTGAACTTGATACTTCTAAAACACACCAAGATAAGTGTGAGTGCTATGGCGTGCTTTCTCGTGGGGAAGTCGGGGAAGGCACCATAGTGGTGTAATTGGTTGGAGAAAGTAGTGGACTCGTGTACGCTTCTTACCTTAAAGTCTGGTACTCGTAGTTCAGGACTAGCCAAGTCAAAGCTGGCACTTCTGCAAGTGAAACCCCACCTCCCTTTACCTTGATACATGTGCATAGTATAGCTCCTATGTAAGTCTTCCTGAGTACGACTTTGTACTCATGTTTGCTTACTCTATGTTTTAGATGAACCCACTGACCTCGAAGGTGGCTTCTTCATCGAGCTCGACGACTGAAGATCAAGCTAGTTTAGTCCCAGTCAGACGACTGGTTCCCTTGTGGAGGGCTTGTGTTTAAATAAGGCTTCTTAAGCCATTTGTTAAACTTGTCTGTACTCAGACATACTTTGCTTCCGCTTGTTGTTGTAATGTTGGATCACATACTTGTGATCTCTGTGTGCACTCTGTAAGAGTTATCAATAAAATGTATACTTTGTAGAGAATTGCAATGATACCTGCTGTTCATACAAGGCATGTGTGTTGCGTGTATGTTTATAACATGCATGTATTTGTATGGGTTTTCGAGAACTTAGTTGTGATCTGGCTGGCGGTCTTTCATACACCAAGTGGCCCTTAGATGTGCGCAGCTTGGGGCATCGCGATGCGATTGCTTGAGACTCTCTCTCGTGCACACTTTGTGGTATGATCGAGCCCGCCCTAGACCCCGACTAAGTGATCGGGATGGAGTAAGTCTATGTAAGAGTTATGAGATAGTCGATAGTATGGTTGAGGCGACTTGTTTGTGAATATGGGAGTTCATCACCAATATCATTATACTTGTGTGCGGACGATGAGGACCCATCTCAGTTGATCATCCGGCCTGGATGGGATACCCCTCACGTACGATGCTTTCCAAGAACGTTCTGTGCTTGGCCTTGTCTTCTTAGACAAGTGGGTACGGCTCTTGGCTCTCCATATGATTATGTCGTAGCGGGACTTGCATACGCTAACCCTGGGTCCCGACAGACTTGGTATCAGAGCAGGACTGACTGTAGGACTAGCAGCCTTGGCCGAAGTCGAGTCTAGCTTGCTATAGTTATATAGTTACTCTGGGTATATAAGGGAACAACGTAAGGCTTCTTTTTTCTCCTTACCCCCTTCGTTCTGAGTTTTGAGTCACCCTCATCTTGTTCTACGGGAAGATAGGACTAGGCTCTCCTCTGTCTGATTAGAACATCTTGTTGTTTGCTTCCTCGTAGCCATAGGAAAGTTGTGATCGGTTGGTTAGAGTGGTTATGCTCCCTGATTTATTAAATCGTATGTAAGTGTTGTTTCCATGTTGTAAGAAATTGTCTTTTTCTTGCAATTACAGCCGTTATGCTGTCCGAGTCATTCCAGGTTTATCTCATAATCTGATGCATTTGCAAACTCCTTGTTTCTGTTTCAGATGGCAGATCTTCCCCCTCGTTAGACTGTTCATCTGACTCGATGCCTCGGTGTACGTGGCCATCCCACCACGTTGATCGAGATGATGTCCTATGTGGGATATCGATGGTATCCTGAGTACACCGTCGAGGAGCAGTTCCACGACTTCAACCAGACCCAGTTCCACTGCATTGTCAGGATCTACCCGCACCACAATGGAGTCACTCAGCCTATCCACTTTGGACATGGCATTGGCATGACTGAGAACATGGCTGTGCAGGATGCTGCATACTCATGTATTACCCTGCTGAGAGAGGAGCACACTATGCTAAGAGAGACCTTGTTCCGCTATATCCCTGCTGCACTTCCAGGAGAAGAGGGATATTACACCGGACTCTACTCAGATCACTCTGCAGAGGATCCAGTACTTCAGATGACTGCTAGATTTGCTAGTGATCGAGATCGTGATGCACGCGCTCTCCGTTTTGAGCTTCACGCCACTCGTGTTCGTCTGTATCGAGCACTGACACTCTTGGCACCCTTCGTGAGCGTTGGATCAGTCGAGTATGATGCTATCTACCCTGTGAGGACTCAGATGCCTTCTCGAGTTGCTTGGCCCGAGATTGGAGGCATTTTTCCACCCCGTGGTCCTTTGCTTCCACCCTACGCTGGACCTAGGCCCCATCCTTGCCCAAATGGATATTAGGGTCCACAGGCCTCCGTGTTTTCCGATGGTCATCTTCAGCTACCGGGATACGCGGGTAACTTTTACGAGGACTACTATGGAGATGGAGATGAGTGAGACCGCCTGTGGTCTTACTTAGTAAGGATGTAGTAGTATCTTAGTATATTGTACGCAAGGTGTCTAAGTTCCAGAGGCTTAGATAAATAATGTATAGGAAGTCAGAGTGCCTATGAAGGATGTATCATCTTCATCACATTTTTATTAGCTTGGTGCTTGTACTAAAACGATGTATGGTTTGTATGACAGCTTGTGAATATATGTCTTGTATGATTTTATCACCATGTTGTCAAGATGATTACTTCCTTTGCTCTGTAATCCTTCCAATACTTCAATACCTTGATTAGATTCTTCAAATAAACTCTGTTTGACTTTGGTTTTCACCTTCAGGATGTCTCAAGGAACCCGTGGCCAGCTTGGTCGTGCCCAGGGTCGTGGGAATGAACAGGAGGAAGGCAACCTTCCACCCCCACCCACGATGGCTCAGGTTCTGATGGAGGTTGAGAGGAACCGCCGAGACTCTCACCATCTGCTGGAAGTCATTCCCGCAACACCACTCAGTAGCACAACGAGTTGGTGTCTTTGAACGACTTCATCCGGCTTCATCCCCCGGTTTTCAGTTACTCCACCGAGCCCCTTAACGCCGATCACTGGCTTCGCAGCATCGATAGGAAGCTCCAAGCAGGCCATGTTGCAGATGGCGACAAGGTCAGCTATGCCACCTATCACCTTGAAGGTGTAGCTAGCTCTTGGTGGGAGAACTTCCTGAACATGCGTCTCGTTGGACCGCCCACCTCTTGGGATGAGTTCTGCACTTCCTTCCGTGAGCACCACATTCCCAAGGGTCTTATGGACCGCAAGCGTGAGGAGTTCTGCAGCCTCACCCAAGGCAGAAGGACCGTTGACGAGTTTTCGTGAGTTCAACCGACTTGCTCGTTATGCTACTGAAGAAGTCTCCACCGACGCCAAGAAGCAAGAGAGGTTTCGTCATGGACTCAATTCTGGACTCCGTCGTGAGCTCAACCTACATGACTTTGCCACCTTCCAGGTCCTTGTCAACAAGTCCATCAAGGCAGAGGACATGAACACCCCCAATGACTTCCGCAAACACCCTAGGGACGATGGTTCATCCAGTTCAGGCTCCCAGAAGCGCAAGATCTGGATCCCCAACAATATGTTCCGCCAGAACAACCCACCGAGGCCATCCTATGTGGCGCCTCGTCCACCAGCTCAGTTCCACAAAGCTCCACCAAACAACCCAGCTCCATGTACTGTCTTTGGAGCCTGTTACAAGTGTGGTTAGGCAGGCCACTACTCCCTTGAGTGTCCCCAGAACCAGCTCCAAAATCAGAATGCTCCACCCCATGCCGGAGGCAACAACAATGGTCGTGGCAAGCCCCCCCGGAAGGTCTACACCACCAAACCCGCTCCTCCCGGCACTCGTGGACGCGTGAATCAGATTGCCGCCGAAGAGACTGACGACACCACTGACGTCATTCTTGGTACGCTCCCAGTCAATTATGTTCCTACTTCCGTTCTTTTTGACCCAGGAGCATCTCATTCATTCATGTCGGAAAGTTATGCACTTCGTCATGAGTTATCCTTTGTTGAATTGTCCACCCCCATGATTATTCGAACTCCAGGGTCAAGATGGCAAACTAATAGAGTAAGCCATGGTAATCAAATTGCAATTGAGGGTTTAGTATTCCTTGCTTCACTCATAGCCCTCAAGTCTTCAGACATTGATGTCATCCTTCGCATGGATTGGCTATCAAGACAGAATGCCTACCTTGATTGGAAAGGCAAATCCGTGAAACTCACCCACCCTTCAGGCAAGACCGTCAACTATACCTCACCCAGAACAAGAACCCAAGTGCATTCTTTGAATGTACTTCCCCTTACCGACCTTGAAGATGTTCCGGTGGTTCGTGACTTCCCGGATGTCTTTCCTGAAGAGCTGCCGGGAATGCCACCCGACAGATGTGTAGAGTTTATAGTGGATCTTGTGCCAGGAACCGCACCAATTTCTAAACGCCCATACAAAATGGCCCCACGTGAGTTAGCTGAGCTTAAAACCCAACTGGAAGCTTTGTTGGAAAAAGGCTTCATCCGCCCTAGCTCATCGCCATGGGGTTGCCCCGTTCTGTTCGTAACGAAGAAAGATGGAACAGAAAGGATGTGCGTAGACTATCGCCCGCTAAATCTAACGACGATAAAGAACAAGTACCCATTAACCAGGATCAATTGTCGGGACCCGGGGTTAGCGTATGCAAGTCCAGCTAAGACATAGTCATATGGAGAGCCGAGAACCGTACCCACTTGTCTAAGCAGACAAGGCCAAGCACAGAACGTTCTCGGAAAGCATCGTACGTGAGGGGCATCCCATCCAGGACGGATGATCAACTGAGATGGGTCCTCATCGTCCGCACACAAGTCTAATAATATGGGTGGTGAACTCCCATATTCAAAGACAAGTCGCCTCAACCATACTATCGACTATCTCATAACTCTTACATAGACTTACTCCAGCCTGATCACTTAGTCGGTGTCTAGGGCGGGCTCGATCATACCACAAAGTGTGCACGAGACGGAGTCTCGAGCAATCGCATCGCGATGCCCCAAGCTGCGCACATCTAAGGGCCACTTGGTGTATGAAAGACCGCCAGCCAGAACACAACTAAGGTCTCGAAAACCCATACAAAGACATGCATGTTATAAACATACATGCAGCACACATGCCTTGTATGAACAGCAGGTATCATTGCAATTCTGTACAAAGTATACATTTTTATTGATAACTCTTATAGAGTGCAAACAGAGATCACAAACATGTGATCCAACATTACAACACAAGCGGAAGCAAATTATGTCTGAGTACAGAAAAGTTTAACAAATGGCTTAAGAAGCCTTATTTAAACACAAGCCCTCCACGAGGGAACCAGTCGTCTGACTGGGACTAGACTAGCTTGATCTTAAGTCGTCCAGCTCGATGAAGAAGCCACCTTCGGGGTCAGTGGGTTCATCTAAAACATAGATTAAGAAAACGTGAGTACAAAGTCGTACTCAGCAAGACTTACATAGGAGCTATACTACTCATGCACATGTATCCAGGTAAAGGAAGGTGGGGTTCACTTTGCAGAAGTGCCAGCTTTGACTTGGCTAATTCTGAACTACGAGTACCAGACTTTGAGGTAAGAAGCGTACACGAGTCCACTACTTTCTCCAACCAATTACACCACTATGGTTCCTTCCTCGACTTCCCCACGAGAAAGCACGCCATAGCACTCACACTTATCTTGGTGTGTTTTAGAAGTATCCAGTTCAAGTTATCTAATAATCAAGCTAAGCTTTCCAAGCAGTCCATAACCGCGGACGCGGCTATTCGAATAGTTTTGTTAACCCTACAGGGGTGTACCGCTACACACACATGATCATCATTTACCGCCTTTGATCTCGACACCATTCAAGGGGTGTCAGCGAGGATGCTCACCACAACTGTTACCTCATAGTCGATCTAGTCCGAGAAAGCCGCCTACTTGGGATGGTTACCACTATCGTGAACCCGGCCGGTTTACCAAAGTGGACCCAAGTGATGTGTGCGTGGTGCATAAGCCGGTCTCGGATGAGCCGTTCTCTCACTTAGCATCCAGGCCACAAGCCTACCAGAACTCCGAACTATTGCGACATCTGGACATCGAAAGGGATGAGTTAATAGGTTGAGAGGGGTCAGTGAGCCCAATGTGTGGTTGTACTCTTCATCTTGGATCACCAAACAAGAACTCGGACTTAGGGCGGTGTTCAACGAGACAACCCACCGTGTACTCCTACACAGCCTCTCATCATTCACCTTGTATTAGGGTCGATTCACCAACACTTTTCTAACAACATCAACATGATCACTATCATCCCTACTCACATCACAGTAGCATCATGGTATCATACTAAGCATGCAATAAGCGATAAACATTTGCAGGGGCCACATGATATCAATCAACTCCTACATTTGCTAGGATTGTGGTTTGCTTACTACTGTGACAAAATGATAGGTCATGCAAAGGAATGGGTTCATCTATGCGGTAGAAACGAATCATGGTGATCATCCTAAACAATGCATAAGCGAGACATGAGAGGTAAGTGGGATTTTATCGACATGATCAATGGGGGTTTGCTTGCCTTGCTGACGAGGTTCGGGTTCTGGGTCTTCAACGAAGGGGGCAGCCTCCTGCTCCGGTTCCACCTCTACTCGACAAACAACAAGCAAAGTATCAAAGTAAATACAATGCACAATCACATGATGAAAGGTTGGAACTTGATGTAGATGCTTTGATGTGTGGGGTAATTCCATTTAAATGGAGTATATTGAAAATTGAGTTGCAAATTCAAACTCCAATTTGAATTCAAACTTAGTCAAGTTATATGTGACATGGTTTGATCAATTTGAATCATCTTCAAATGTGTATGATATGCCTCTGATGTGTGGTTGAAATGTAGCATAATTCCATGGTCCAAGTTGCAAAAGCATTTGAATTGAATTTGAATTGATTTCAAATAAATCAAATGACATATGCTACTGGTACCATTTTAAAATAAACTCAAACATAGTTGAAAGCTGTATTTTTGGATAGCTTATTTTCTCCTGATCATTTTTCATATATTATTTGTCCAATTTGGAGTTAATATGAATTTTCTATGAATTTCCAAAGTTTGGGGTATTTTCTGGAATTTCTGGAATTCTTTAACTCAATTTGATTTTCTGGAAATTCATTATTGCGTCATGCTGACCTCAAGCTGGCGTCAGGGGGGGGGCTGACAAGGGGGTCCCACCTGTCAGTGGCTGGTTGATTTAATCCGCTGGGTTAATTTATCCAGTGGCTTAATTAAGCCACTGGGCCCCTTGGTCAGTGACCTAGGGTCACTTAACCCAGGTGGGGTTAAGCCCTAAACATGGCCACGTCGGCGGGCCTGCCGGCGGCTAAACGCCGGCGTCACAGACGCGGCGGCGCTGCACGGGGAGGGCGCTCACGTGGTCCAAATCGCGCGCTTCGGCCACTGAGACGAAGCTCTCGGTGTCGCGCGTCGATGGAGACCGAAAGGGAAGCCTGGGAGGCTCTGTACGCACGCCGGTGTCGAGCTTTGCGGCGGCGGTGCTACTATCTGGAGGTCGAACTCGCTACGGAGCGCCATTTGGGGCGGGGATGGGTGTGTTCGGAGCAGTGGAGCACGGGGAATGCGATGGACAAGGTGACGGGGTTGATTGCTTAGCGTAGCCTCGTCGACGACGAGCACGGCGGCTCGATACTCCGGCGTCCATGGCAGCTCGAGCTAGAGGAGGAGAAGGAAGCCGTTGCTTGAGGGGAAACGCTCACCAGGCTACAGGGAACTCGACGAAGTAGTCGACGGAGCCGGTGAGGGAACGTGGACGGAGTATTGAACGGCGACGAGCAGCGGATCCGGCGAGCTCTCGGTGACGATTCCGACGACTAGAAGGGCTCCGGGATCTTGATTCCTTGCAGAGAGACGTAGTCGATGGTGGCGAAGCTGATGGACAAGCTCTTCTGGTCCCTAGCACACGTTGGCCGCGTCTTCCACGGTGGCGAGTTCCGGCGAGTCCTCGAACGACGACGAAATCGGGCGAAGGAGACGGGGAGGGAGTTCGTGGAGAGGGGGAATGGAGCGGGGAAGGCTCTTGGCGTCTCCAGGCGCGATTACGTGGAAGGGAGGAAGCAGGAGGTGGCCAGGGGCTCGTCGGCGGCCACGGCATGGTCGCCACGCAGCTCCCTGAGTGCTGGCCGGGGAAGACGACAAGCGGAAAGGCTGGGCTGGGCCGGCTGGGGAACTAGTTGGGCCGAAAACGAGGTAAGTCCCTTTTTTTCTTTTCTTGTCTGTTTTCTTTTCTGACCTTTGTTCTGTTTAGCTAAATAAAATAGCTAAACATTTTAATAAATGCTCATAATTTTTATGTGGCCTCATAAAACAATATACTAGCCACTCCTAAATTTTGAACATTTTTAAAATTCAAATGATTTGAATTTTAAATCAAATAGGGGTAATTGTTTAATTCCAAGGCACTATTTGAATATTTGAAAAATCTATGAGCATGGGGTGGGTCCCACATCACTTGATATGTGATCACACTCATTTATAAGACTTTTCAAAATACTAACATGAATTTTTGGAGAAGATTTTTATCTGGCCTTTTGAATTAATTCATCTGGGGGGGGTTCCTTCTCCCATTTTGCTTTTGATTTTGATTTCAAAGATTTCTTTTGAAATTTTGACATGATGCAAGGTTACTTTGATCCTAGCACATTACCTAACAGAGGGTTCTGACAACTCGCCCCCACTCAACAGAATCTCGTCCCGAGATTTAGAAGTCTGCGGGAGGAAGGTGGGATACTCGGCACTGAGACGGTCTTCTCTTTCCCACGTAGCTTCTTTCTCAGAGTGGTGTGACCATTGCACTTTCAGAAACCTAATCTTCTGACGACGAGTGACACGCTCTGCGGAATCAAGAATACGAACGGGGTATTCTCGATAAGAAAGGTCATCTTGGAGATCAAGCGTTTCATGGTCGACTTCGCGGATGGGGTCCTTGAAGCAACGCCTGAGTTGGGACACATGGAATACATCATGTACTCGGGAAAGGTGCGGGGGTAGTTCAAGTTGGTAGGCAACTTCTCTACGTTTAGCAATAATGCGGAAAGGTCCGATGTAACGTGGGGCCAACTTGCCTTTGATACCGAAACGTTGGGTTCCCTTTAGAGGAGTAACCCGAAGGTAAGCCTTCTCATCCAGATTGTAGCTCTCTTGCCTATGATGACGATCATAGTAGCTTTTCTGACGAGACTGGGCTGCTTTCAATTGATCACGAACAATGCGAACTTGCTCTTGTGCTTCCTTGATCAGATCCGGTCCAAAGAATTTTCTTTCACCGGTTTCTGACCAGTTTAAAGGTGTTCGACATCGTCGTCCATATAGGAGTTCAAAAGGAGCCATGTTCAGACTAGATTGAAAACTATTGTTATAAGCAAATTCGGCGAATGGAAGAGACTTCTCCCAATTCTTTCCGAATGAGATAACACAAGCTCTGAGCATGTCTTCAAGAATTTTGTTAACCCTTTCGACTTGACCGCTAGACTGAGGATGGAAAGTTGTACTAAAGGAGAGATGAGTTCCCATAGCATTCTGAAAGCTTCCCCAAAATCTAGAGGTGAAAAGGCTACCGCGATCAGAGTTGATTTCCAAAGGAACACCATGGAGGGATACAATTCTAGAGATGTACAAGTCCGCTAACTGGCTAGCAGTTATAGACTCGTGAACCGGAAGGAAGTGAGCAACTTTGGAAAGCCTATCTATGACAACGAAGATGGCATTGTTTCCTTTCTGGGTTTTTGGAAAGCCGGTGATGAAATCCATACCGACTTTGTCCCATTTCCACTCGGGAATAGACAAAGGTTGAAGTGTACCAGCAGGTCTTTGATGTTCTGCCTTAATGCGACGACAAACATCACATTCGGCAACAAATTGAGCAATGTCTCTCTTCATCCTGGTCCACCAAAATCTCTGGCGTAGATCTCGGTACATTTTTGTGCTACCGGGATGAATCGAGAGGGGTGTTTCATGGGCTTCCTTGAGGATGAGTTGCCTTAGTTCCCTATTCTTAGGTACTACCAAACGATTTCCAAAGAATACCGTTCCTTTGCTATCTGTGGAGAAACATTTAGCAACTCCGCTAGCAATGTTCTCCTTGATCCGACGAACACCTCGTGCACGCCTTTGGGAAACTTTGATTTGATCCTCAAGAGTTGGTTTTGCCACCAAGGTAGAAAGATAGCCATGAGGAACAATCTCAAGGTTGAGCTTGCGAAAGTCCTCATGAAGAAGTGGTTGATACTGTTGTAACATGAGGTTGTTACAATACGACTTACGACTTAGTGCATCAGCCATGACATTGGCTTTGCCTGGGGTGTAAGACATTACTACGTCGTAATCTTTTATCAACTCAATCCAGCGTCTTTGCCTGAGATTAAGATCTGGCTGAGTGAAAATGTATTTGAGGCTTTGGTGGTCGGAATAAATCTCGCAACGGTTACCAAGGAGGTAATGTCGCCAAGTTGTTAGGTCATGAACTACGGCAGCGAGTTCAAGTTCATGGGTAGGATAGTTCTCTTCATGTGGCCGCAACTGGCGTGAAGCATAAGCTACCACATGTCGATCTTGCAGAAGTATGCATCCTAACCCTTGCCGTGATGCGTCACAATAGATCTCGAAATCCTTTTTGGTGTCTGGAGGTGCAAGTACTGGTGCAGAAGTCAATCTTATTTTTAGCTCTTGAATTCTTTCCTCGCACTTGGGAGTCCATAGGAATTTCTTATCTTTCTTGAGGAGTTCAGTTAGAGGCTTTCCAACTTTAGAAAAGTTCTCGACGAAGCGACGGCAATAGCTGGCTAGGCCAAGAAAACTCCTAACTTGCTTAACCGATTCAGGTGGAGTCCAGTCAAGGACGGCCTGAACTCTCTCGGGATTCACAGCAATGCCTTTTGCAGAAATCACGTGGCCTAAGTAGGTCACTTCTGGTAGCCAAAATTCACACTTGGAGAATTTAGCATACAGGCGATGCTCTATAAGTTTCATCAATACCAGCCTTAGGTGTTCGGCATGTTCTTCTTCGTTCTTCGAGTAGATGAGAATGTCATCGAGATAAACCACAACAAATTTATCTAAGTACTCCATGAAGATCGAGTTCATCATGCGTGAGAAAGTGGCGGGGGCATTGGTTAAACCAAAGGACATGACGGTATACTCGTAAAGACCATAACGAGTAGTAAAAGTCGTTTTGGGAATGTCCTCGTTTCGGATCTTGATTTGATGATAACCTAATCTCAAATCCATCTTGGAGAAGACAGAGGATCCTGCAAGTTGATCATAAAGATCATTGATCCTGGGCAGTGGGTACTTGTTCTTTATCATCGCTAAATTTAGCGGGCGATAGTCTACGCACATCCTTTCTGTTCCATCTTTCTTCGTTACGAACAGAACGGGGCAACCCCATGGCGATGAGCTAGGGCGGATGAAGCCTTTTTCCAACAAAGCTTCCAGTTGGGTTTTAAGCTCAGCTAACTCACGTGGGGCCATTTTGTATGGGCGTCTAGAAATTGGTGCGGTTCCTGGGGCAAGATCCACTATGAACTCTACACATCTGTCGGGTGGCATTCCCGGCAGCTCTTCAGGAAAGACATCCAGGAAGTCACGAACCACCGGAATATCTTCAAGTTCGGGAAGGGGAAGTACATTCAAGGAATGCACTTGGGTTCTTGTTCTGGGTGAGGTATAGTTGATGGTTTTGCCTGAAGGGTGGGTGAGTTTCACGGATTTGCCTTTGCAATCCAGGTAGGCATTCTGTCTTGATAGCCAATCCATGCCAAGGATGACATCAATATCTGAAGACTTCAGGGCTATGAGTGAAGCATGGAATACTAAACCCTCAATTGCAATTGGATTACCATGGCTTACTCTATTAGTTTGCCATCTTGACCCTGGAGTTTGAATAATCATTGGGGTGGAGAATTCAACAAAAGATAACTCATGACGAAGTGCATAAATTTCCGACATGAATGAATGAGATGCTCCTGGGTCGAAAAGAACGGAAGTAGGAACATAATTGACTGGGAGCGTACCAAGAATGACGTCAGTGGTGTCGTCAGTCTCTTCGGCGGCAATCTGGTTCACGCGTCCACGAGTGGTGGGAGGAGCGGGTTTGGCGGTGTAGACCTTCTGGGGTGGCTTGCCACGACCATTGTTGTTGTTACCTCGGCATGGGGTGGAGCATTCTGATTATGGATCTGGTTCTGGGGACACTCACGAGAATAGTGGCCTGCCTGGCCACACTTGTAACAGGCTCCGAAAATAGTGCATGGAGCTGGGTTGTTTGGTGGAGATGGGTGGAACTGAGTTGGTGGACGAGCCGCCACATAGGATGGCCTCGGTGGGTTGTTCTGGCGGAACATACTATTGGGGATCCAGATCTTGCGCTTCTGGGAGCCTGAACTGGATGAACTGTCGTCTCTAGGGTGTTTGCGGAAATCATTGGGGGTGTTCATGTCCTCTGCCTTGATGGCCTTGTTGACAAGGACCTGGAATGTGGCAAAGTCATGCAGGTTGAGCTCACGACGAAGTCCAGTGTTGAGTCCACGACGGAACCTCTCTTGTTTCTTGGAGTCGGTGGAGACTTCTTCGGTAGCATAACGATCAAGTCGGTTGAACTCACGACTAAACTCGTCAATGGTCCTTCTGCCTTGAGTGAGTTTGCAGAACTACTCACTCTTGCGGTCCATAAGACCCTTGGGAATGTGGTGCTCACGGAAGGATGTGCAAAATTCCTCCCAAGATGCAGGCGGTCCAACGGGACGCATATTCAGAAAGTTATCCCACCAAGAGCTAGCTACACCTTCAAGGTAATAGGTGGCATAGCTGACCTTGTCGCCATTTGCAACACGGCCTGCTTGGAGCTTCCTCTCGATGCTGCGAAGCCAGTAATCGGCGTCAAGGGGCTCGGTGGAGTAACTGAAAACCGGGGGATGAAGCCTGATGAAGTCGTTCAGGGACACCAACTTGTTGCGCTGCTGAGTGGTGTTGCGGGCAATGACTTCCAGCAGGTGGTGAGAGTCTCGGCGGTTCCTCTCAACCTCCATCAGAACCTGAGCCATCGTGGGTGGGGGTGGAAGGTTGCCTTCCTCCTGGTCAATCCCACGACCCTGGTTGCGACCAATCTGGCCACGGGTTCCTTGAGACATCCTGAAGGTAAAAACCAAAGTCAAACAGAGTTGATTTGAAGAGTCTAATCAAGGTATTGAAGTACTGGAAGGATTACAGAGCAAAGGAAGTAATCATCTTGACAACATGGTGATAAAAGCATACAAGCCATATATTCACAAGCTGTCATACAAACCATACATCATTTTAGTACAAGCACCAAGCTAATACAAACGTGATGAAGATGATACATCCTTCAGAGGCACTCTGACTACCTATACATTATTTATCTAAGCCTCTGGAACTTAGACCCTTGCGTACAATATACTAAGATACTACTACATCCTCACTAAGTAAAACCACTGGCGGTCTCACTCATCTCCATCTCCATAGTAGTCCTCATAAAAGTTACCCGCGTATCCCGATAGCTGGAGGTGACCATCGGAAAACACGGAGGCCTGTGGACCTTGATATCCATTTGGGAAAGTATGGGGCCTAGGTCCAGCGTAGGGTGGAAGCAAAGGACCACGGGGTGGAAAAATGCCTCCAATCTCGGGCCAAGCAACTCGAGAAGGCATCTGAGTCCTCACTGGGTAGATAGCATCATGCTCAACTGATCCCACGCTCACAAAGGGTGCCAAAAGGGTCAGTGCTCGATACAGACGAACACGGGTGGCGTGGAGCTCGAAACGGAGAGCGCGTGCATCACGATCTCGATCACTAGCAAACCTAGCAGTCATCTGAAGTGCGGGATCCTCTGCAGAGTGATCTGAGTAGAGTCCGGTGTAATATCCCTCTTCTCCTGGAAGTGCAGCAGGGATATAGCGGAAAGAGGTCTCTCTCAGCATAGTGTGCTCCTCTCTCAGCAGGGTCATACATGAGTATGCAGCATCCTGCACAGCCATGTTCTCGGTAACGCCAATGCCATGTCCAAAGTGGATAGGCTGGGTGACTCCAACGTGGTGCGGGTAGATCCTGACAATGCAGTGGAACTGCGTCTAGTTGAAGTCGTGCAACTGCTCCTCGACGGTGTAATCAGGGTACCACCGATATCCCACATAGGACATCATCTCGATCAACGTGGCGGGATGGCCACGCACACCGAGGCACCTGGTCAAACGAACAATCTACCGAGGGGGAAGATCTGCCATCTGAAACAGAAAGGAGTTTGCAAATGTATCAGATTATGAGATAAACCTGGAATGACTCGGACAGCATAACGGCTGTAATTGCAAGAAAAAGACAATTTCTTACAACATGGAAACAGCACTTACATACAATGTAATAAATCAGGAAGCATAACCACTCTAACAAACCGGTCACAACTTTCCTACGGCTACAAGGAAGCAAACAACGAGATGTTCTAATCAGACAGAGGAGAACCTAGTCCTATCTTCCCGTAGAATAAGATGAGGGTGACTCAGGACTCAGAACGAAGGGGTAAGGAGAAAAAAGAAGCCTTACGTTGTGCCCTTATATACCCAGAGTAACTATATAACTATAGCAAGCTAGACTCGACTTCGGCCAAGGCTACTAGTCCTACAGTCAGTCCTGCTCTGATACCAAGTCTATCGGGACCCGGGGTTAGCGTATGCAAGTCCAGCTAAGACATAGTCATATGGAGAGCCGAGAACCGTACCCACTTGTCTAAGCAGAAAAGGCCAAGCACAGAACGTTCTCGGAAAGCATCGTACGTGAGGGGCATCCCATCCAGGCCGGATGATCAACTGAGATGGGTCCTCATCGTCCGCACACAAGTCTAATGATATGGGTGATGAACTCCCATATTCACAGACAAGTCGCCTCAACCATACTATCGACTATCTCATAAATCTTACATAGACTTACTCCAGCCCGATCACTTAGTCGGGGTCTAGGGCGGGCTCGATCATACCACAAAGTGAGCACGAGACACAGTCTCGAGCAATCGCATCGCGATGCCCCAAGCTGCGCACATCTAAGGGCCACTTGGTGTATGAAAGACCGCCAGCCAGAACACAACTAAGGTCTCGAAAACCCATACAAAGACATGCATGTTATAAACATACATGCAGCACACATGCCTTGTATGAACAGCAGGTATCATTGCAATTCTCTACAAAGTATACATTTTTATTGATAACTCTTATAGAGTGCAAACAGAGATCACAAACATGTGATCCAACATTACAACACAAGCGGAAGCAAATTATGTCTGAGCACAGACAAGTTTAACAAATGGCTTAAGAAGCCTTATTTAAACACAAGCCCTCCACGAGGGAACCAGTCGTCTGACTGGGACTACACTAGCTTGATCTTCAGTCGTCCAGCTCGATGAAGACGCCACCTTCGGGGTCAGTGGGTTCATCTAAAACATAGATTAAGCAAACGTGAGTACAAAGTCGTACTCATCAAGACTTACATAGGAGCTATACTACTTATGCACATGTATCAAGGTAAAGGAAGGTGGGGTTCACTTTGCAGAAGTGCCAGCTTTGACTTGGCTAATTCTGAACTACGAGTACCAGACTTTGAGGTAAGAAACGTACACGAGTCCACTACTTTCTCCAACCAATTACACCAGTATGGTTCCTTCCTCGACTTCCCCACGAGAAAGCACGCCATAGCACTCACACTTATCTTGGTGTGTTTTAGAAGTATCCAGTTCAAGTTATCTAATAATCAAGCTAAGCTTTCCAAGCAGTCCATAACCGCGGACGCGGCTATTCGAATAGTTTTGTTAACCCTGTAGGGGTGTACCGCTACACACACATGATCATCATTTACCGCCTTTGATCTCGACACCATTCAAGGGGTGTCAGCGAGGATGCTCACCACAACTGTTACCTCATAGTTGATCTAGTCCGAGAAAGCCGCCTACTTGGGTTGGTTACCACTATCGTGAACCCGGCCGGTTTACCGAAGTGGACCCAAGTGATGTGTGCGTGGTGCATAAGCCGGTCTCGGATGAGCCGTTCTCTCACTTAGCATCCAGGCCACAAGCCTACCAGAACTCCGAACTATTGCGACATCTGGACATCGAAAGGGATGAGTTAATAGGTTGAGAGGGGTCAGTGAGCCCAATGTGTGGTTGTACTCTTCATCTTGGATCACCACACAAGAACTCGGACTTAGGGAGGTGTTCAACGAGACAACCCACCGTGTACTCCTACACAGCCTCTCATCGTTCACCTTGTATTAGGGTCGATTCACCAACACTTTTCTACCAACATCAACATCATCACTATCATCCCGACTCACATCACAGTAACATCATGGTATCATACTAAGCATGCAATAAGCGATAAACATTTGCAGGGGCCACATGATATCAATCAACTCCTACATTTGCTAGGATTGTGGTTTGCTTACTACTGTGAAAAAATGATAGGTCATGCAAAGGAATGGGTTCATCTATGCGGTAGAAATGAATCATGGTGATCATCCTAAACAATGCATAAGCGAGACATGAGAGGGAAGTGGGATTTTATCGACATGATCAATGGGGGTTTGCTTGCCTTGCTGACGAGGTTCGGGTTCTGGGTCTTCAACGAAGGGGGCAGCCTCCTGCTCCGGTTCCACCTCTACTCGACAAACAACAAGCAAAGTAGAAAAGTAAATACAATGCACAATCACATGATGAAAGGTTGTAACTTGATGTAGATGCTTTGATGTGTGGGGTAATTCCATTTAAATGGAGTATATTGCAAATTGAGTTGCAAATTCAAACTCCAATTTGAATTCAAACTTAGTCAAGTTATATGTGACATGGTTTGATCAATTTGAATCATCTTCAAATGTGTATGATATCTCTCTGATGTGTGGTTGAAATGTAGCATAATTCCATGGTCCAAGTTGCAAAAGCATTTGAATTGAATTTGAATTGATTTCAAATAAATCAAATGACGTATGCTACTGGTACCATTTTAAAATAAACTCAAACATATTTGAAAGCTGGATTTTATGATAGCTTATTTTCTCCTGATCATTTTTCATATATTATTTGTCCAATTTGGAGTTAATATGAATTTTCTATGAATTTCCAAAGTTTGGGGTATTTTCTGGAATTTCTGGAATTCTTTAACTCAATTTGATTTTCTGGAAATTCATTATTGCGTCATGCTGACCTCAAGCTGGCGTCAGGGGGGGGGGGCTGACATGGGGGTCCCACCTGTTAGTGGCTGGTTGATTGAATCCGCTGGGTTAATTTATCCAGTGCCTTAATTAAGCCACTGGGCCCACTGGTCAGTGACCTAGGGTCACTTAACCCAGGTGGGGTTAAGACCTAAACATGGCCACGTCGGCGGGCCTGCCGGCGGCTAAACGCCGGCGTCACAGACGCGGCGGCGCTGCACGGGGAGGTCGCTCCCGTGGTCCAAATCGCGCGCTTCGACCACTGAGACGAAGCTCTCGGTGTCGCGCGTCGATGGAGACCGAAAGGGAAGTGTGGGAGGCTCTGTACGCACGCTGGTGTCGAGCTTTGCGGCGGCGGTGCTACTGGCTGGAGGCCGAACTCGCTACGGAGCGCCATTTGGGGCGGGGATGGGTGTGTTCGGAGCAGTGGAGCACGGGGAATGCGATGGACAAGGTGACGGGGTTGATTGCTTAGCGTAGCCTCGTCGACGACGAGCACGGCGGCTCGATACTCCGGCGTCCATGGCAGCTCGAGCTAGAGGAGGAGAAGGAAGCCGTGGCTTGAGGGGAAACTCTCACCAGGCTACAGGGAACTCGACGAAGTAGTCGACGGAGCCGGTGAGGGAACGTGGACGGAGTATTGAACGGCGACGAGCAGCGGATCCGGCGAGCTCTCGGTGACGATTCCGGCGACTAGAAGGGCTCCGGGATCTTGATTCCTTGCAGGGAGACGTAGTCGACGGTGGCGAAGCTGATGGACAGGCTCTTCTGGTCCCTAGCACACGTTGGCCGCGTCTTCCAAGGTGGCGAGTTCCGGCGAGTCCTCGGACGACGACGAAATCGGGCGAAGGAGACGGGGAGGGAGTTCCTTGAGAGGGGGAATGGAGCGGGGAAGGCTCTGGGCGTCTCCAGGCGCGATTACGTGGAAGGGAGAAAGCAGGAGGTGGCCAGGGGCTCGTCGGCGGCCACGGCATGGTCGCCACGCAGCTCCCTGCGTGCTGGCCGGGGAAGACGACAAGCGGAGAGGCTGGGCTGGGCCGGCTGGGGAACTAGTTGGGCCGAAAAGGAGGTAAGTCCCTTTTTTCTTTTCTTGTTTGTTTTCTTTTCTGACCTTTGTTCTGTTTAGCTAAATAAAATAGCTAAACATTTTAATAAATGCTCATAATTTTTATGTGGCCTCATAAAACAATATACTAGCCACTCCTAAATTTTGAACATTTTTAAAATTCAAATGATTTGAATTTTAAATCAAATAGGGGTAATTGATTAATTCCAAGGCACTGTTTGAATATTTGAAAAATCTATGAGCATGGGGTGGGTCCCACATCACTTGATATGTGATCACACTCATTTATAAGACTTTTCAAAAATCTAACATGAATTTTTGGAGAAGATTTTTATCTGGCCTTTTGAATTAATTCATCTGGGGGGGTTCCTTCTCCCATTTTGCTTTTGATTTTGATTTCAAAGATTTCTTTTGAAATTTTGACATGATGCAAGGTTACTTTGATCCTAGCACATTACCTAACAAAGGGTTTTGACATCAATGATCTTTATGATAAACTTGCAGGATCCTCTGTCTTCTCCAAGATGGATTTGAGATTAGGTTATCATCAAATCAAAATCCAAAACGAGGACATTCCCAAAAGGGCTTTTACTACTCGTTATGGTCTTTACGAGTACACTGTCATGTCCTTTGGTTTAACCAATGCCCCCGCCACTTTCTCGCGCATGATGAACTCGATCTTCATGGAGTACCTAGATAAATTTGTTGTAGTTTATCTCGATGACATTCTCATCTACTCGAAGAACGAAGCAGAACATGCCGAACACCTAAGGCTGGTATTGATGAAACTTAGAGAGCATCGCCTGTATGATAAATTCTCCAAGTGTGAATTTTGGCTACCACAAGTGACCTACTTAGGCCACGTGATTTCTGCAAAAGGCATTGCTGTGAATCCCGAGAGAGTTCGAGCCGTCCTTGACTGGACTCCACCTGAATCGGTTAAGCAAGTTAGGAGTTTTCTTGGCCTAGACAGCTATTGCCGCCACTTCGTCAAGAACTTTTCTAAAGTTGCAAAGCCTCTAACTGAACTCCTCAAGAGAGATAAGAAATTCCTATGGACTCCCAAGTGCGAGGAAAGCTTTCAAGAGCTAAAAAGAAGATTGACTTCTGCACCTGTACTTGCACCTCCATACACTAAAAAGGATTTCGATATCTATTGTGACGCATCACGGCAAGGGTTAGGATTCATACTTCTACAAGATAGACATGTGGTAGCTTATGCTTCACGCCAGTTGCGGCCACATGAAGAGAACTATCCTACCCATGACATTGAACTCGCTGCCGTAGTTCATGCCCTAACAACTTGGAGACATTACCTCCTTGGTAATCGTTGTGAGATCTATTCCGACCACCAAAGCCTCAAATACATTTTCACCCAGCCAGATCTTAATCTCAGGTAAAGACGCTGGATTGAGTTGATAAAAGATTACGACGTAGGAATCTCTTACACCCCAGGCAAAGCCAATGTCATGGTTGATGCACTAAGTCGTAAGTCGTATTGTAACAACCTCATGTTACAACAGTATCAACCACTTCTTCATGAGGAATTTCGCAAGCTCAATCTTGAGATTGTTCCTCATGGCTATCTTTATACCTTGGTGGCGAAACCAACTCTTGAGGATCAAATCATAGTTGCCCAAAGGCGTGCACGAGGTGTTCGCCGGATCAAGGAGAACATTTCTAGCGGAGTTGCTAAATGTTTCTCCACGGATAGCAAAGGAACGGTATTCTTTGGGAATCGTTTGGTAGTACCTAATAATTGGGAACTAAGGCAACTCATCCTCAAAGAAGCCCATGACACATCCCTCTCGATTCATCCCGGTAGCACAAAAATGTACCGAGATCTACGCCAGAGATTTTGGTGGAGTAGGATGAAGAGAGACATTGCTCAATTTGTTTCCGAATGTGATGTTTGTCGTCGCATTAAGGCGGAACATCAAAGACCTGCTGGTACACTTCAACCTTTGCCTATTCTAGAGTGGAAATGGGACAAAGTCGGTATGGACTTCATCACGGGCTTTCCAAAAACCCAGAAAGGAAACGATGCCATCTTCGTTGTCAGAGATAGGCTTTCCAAAGTTGCTCACTTCCTTCCAGTTCGCGAGTCTATAACTGCTAGCCAATTAACGGACTTGTACGTCTCTAGAATTGTATCCCTTCACGGTGTTCCTTTGGAAATCAATTCTGATCATGGTAGCCTTTTCACCTCTAGATTCTGGGGAAGCTTTCAGAATGCTATGCTAAAAAGAAGATTGACTTCTGCACCTGTACTTGCACCTCCAGACACCAAAAAGGATTTCGAGATCTATTGTGACGCATCACGGCAAGGGTTAGGATGCATACTTCTGCAAGATCGACATGTGGTAGCTTATGCTTCACGCCAGTTGCGGCCACATGAAGAGAACTATCCTACCCATGAACTTGAACTCGCTGCCGTAGTTCATGACCTAACAACTTGGCGACATTACCTCCTTGGTAACCGTTGCGAGATTTATTCCGACCACCAAAGCCTCAAATACATTTTCACCCAGCCAGATCTTAATCTCAGGCAAAGACGCTGGATTGAGTTGATAAAAGATTACGACGTAGTAATGTCTTACACCCCAGGCAAAGCCAATGTCATGGCTGATGCACTAAGTCGTAAGTCGTATTGTAACAACCTCATGTTACAACAGTATCAACCACTTCTTCATGAGGACTTTGGCAAGCTCAACCTTGAGATTGTTCCTCATGGCTATCTTTCTACCTTGGTGGCAAAACCAACTCTTGAGGATCAAATCAAAGTTTCCCAAAGGCGTGCACGAGGTGTTCCTCGGATCAAGGAGAACATTGCTAGCGGAGTTGCTAAATGTTTCTCCACAGATAGCAAAGGAACGGTATTCTTTGGAAATCGTTTGGTAGTACCTAAGAATAGGGAACTAAGGCAACACATCCTTAAGGAAGCCCATGAAACACCCCTCTCGATTCATCCCGGTAGCACAAAAATGTACCGAGATCTACGCCAGAGATTTTGGTGGACCAGGATGAAGAGAGACATTGCTCAATTTGTTGCCGAATGTGATGTTTGTCGTCGCATTAAGGCAGAACATCAAAGACCTGCTGGTACACTTCAACCTTTGTCTATTCCCGAGTGGAAATGGGACAAAGTCGGTATGGATTTCATCACCGGCTTTCCAAAAACCCAGAAAGGAAACAATGCCATCTTCGTTGTCATAGATAGGCTTTCCAAAGCTGCTCACTTCCTTCCGGTTCACGAGTCTATAACTGCTAGCCAGTTAGCGGACTTGTACATCTCTAGAATTGTATCCCTCCATGGTGTTCCTTTGGAAATCAACTCTGATCGCGGTAGCCTTTTCACCTCTAGATTTTGGGGAAGCTTTCAGAATGCTATGGGAACTCATCTCTCCTTTAGTACAACTTTCCATCCTCAGTCTAGCGGTCAAGTCGAAAGGGTTAACCAAATTCTTGAAGACATGCTCAGAGGTTGTGTTATCTCATTCGGAAAGAATTGGGAGAAGTCTCTTCCATTTTCCGAATTTGCGTATAACAATAGCTTCCAATCTAGTCTGAACATGGCTCCTTTTGAACTCCTTTATGGACGACGATGTCGAACACCTTTAAACTGGTCAGAAACCGGTGAAAGACAATTCTTTGGACCGGATATGATCAAGGAAGCAGAAGAGCAAGTTCGCATTGTTCGTGATAAATTGAAAGCAGCCCAGTCTCGTCAGAAAAGCTACTATGATCGTCATCATAGGCAAGAGAGCTACAATCTGGATGAGAAGGCTTACCTTCGGGTTACTCCTTTGAACGGAACCCAACGTTTCAGTATTAAAGGCAAGTTGGCCCCACGTTACATTGGACCTTTCCGCATTCTTGCTAAACGTGGAGAAGTTGCCTACCAACTTGAACTACCCCCGCACCTTTCCCGAGTACATGATGTATTCCATGTGTCCCAACTCAGGCGTTGCTTCAAGGACCCCATCCGCGAAGTCGACGATGAAACGCTTGATCTCCAAGATGACCTTTCTTATCGAGAGTACCCTGTTCGTATTCTTGATTCCCCAGAGCGTGTCACTCGTCGTCAGAAGATTAAGTTTCTGAAAGTGCAATGGTCACACCACTCTGAGAGAGAAGCTACGTGGGAAAGAGAAGACCGTCTCAGTGCCGAGTACCCCACCTTCCTCCCGCAGACTTCTGAATCTCGGGACGAGATTCCATTGAGTGGGGGCGAGTTGTCAGAACCCTCTGTTAGGTAATGTGCTAGGATCAAAGTTCTCTTGCATCATGTTAAAAATTTCAAAAGAAATCATTGAAATCAAATTCAAAAGCAAAATGGGAGAAGGAACCCCCCCCCCCCGAGATGAATTAATTCAAAAGGCCAGATAAAAATCTTCTCCAAAAATTCAGGTTAGATTTTTGAAAAGTCTTATAAATGAGTGTGATCACATATCAAGTGATGTGGGACCCACCCCATGCTCATGAATTTTTCAAATATTCAAACAGTGCCTTGGAATTAATCAAAAACCCCTATTTGAGTTAAGATTCAAATTATTTGAATTTTAAAAATGTACAAAATTTATAAGTGGCTAGTATATTATTTGGTAAGGCCATATAAAAATTATGAGCATTTAATAAATTGGTTTGCTATTTTTTTTAGCTAGCCAAAACATATAACAGAAATTTAAAACAGAGAGGAAAAGAAAAGGGAGCTTACCTGGCCACTCGGCCCAACTCATCGCCCGCGGCCCAGCAAGCCAGCCCAGCCCGCTGCACCCGTCTGTCTTCTTCCCCGGCGCGGCAAGCAGCTCGCTGGAGCGCATGCCGACGCCGGTGGCAGCAGCCTGCCTGCTTGGAGGCCTCCCAGGCGAACTTATCGCGCCAGGAGACGTCCCGTGGAAGCCCGCCTCACTTCCCCCTCTTCTCCACTGCTCTCGCGGTCCCCTTTGCTTGATTTCGTCGCCGACAGGAAGCTCACCGGAGCGCACCACCGTGGACAACGTGGCCACCATGCCCTAGAGCTCAAGCTGCTGTGTCCCTCATACTCGTCATCGTCGACTTCCTCTTCCCGAAGCAGGCGGAGCCGTGATTTGGACTCAAGCCGCCGCAATCGTCCTCGAGCCCTCGCCGGATCCGCGACTCGTCGTCATCAAATACTCCGGCTACGTTCCCTCCCCGACTCCGTCGACTACCTCGTCATGTTCTCTGTAGTCTGATGAGCATTTCCCCTCAAGCCACGACACCGCTCGCCTCCTCTAGCCCTTTCCGCCATGGACGCCGGAGCACAGAGCCGCCATGCTCGTCGTCGACGAGCCTACGCAAAGCATTCGACCCTGTCATCCTGTCCGTTGTCACCGCAGAGCTCCTCTGATTCGATCCAGCCTAAACCCGCCCCAAATGGTGCCCCGTAGCCGAGTTCACCTCGAGCCAGCAGCTCCGCCGCCGCTAGGTCTCGTCGTCGCCATCAAACTAGTGCATCCCAGGCCCCCCACTTGGTTCCATTCGATGCGCAGCACCAAGAGCGAAGTCTCGGTGGTTGCGGCGCTCGATTTGGACCACGGGAGCGCCCTTCCCGTAAAGCACCGCCGCACTGGTGGACACCGGCGGCTCAACGCCGGCAAGTCCGACGTGGCCACGGTCATTACGAGTTAACCACCCCCCCCTAATGACCCCCAGAGTCGATGACAAGTGGGCCCAGGGCCTTAATCCCACCCGGTTAGTTTAAACTAACCGGGTTAATTAACCCAGTGACTGACACCCCGGCCCCACTGGTCAGACCCCCCCCCCTGACACCACCCGTACGCAAGCATGACGCAGTAAATGAATTTTCCAGAATAAAAAGAAATCAAGAAATTACAGAAATTCCAGAAAAAGGCTGAAACTTTGGAAATTCATATTAACTCCAATTTGGACTAATAATATATGTAAAATGATCAAGAGAAAATAAGGTATCCAAATATCCAACTTTCAACCATGTTTGAGTTGATTTTAAAATGTGATCAGTAGCATTTGCTATTTGATTTAAATGGAATTAAATCAAATTCATTTCAAATACTTTTGTAACTTGAAGCATGGCAACATGTTACATTTCATTTACACATCAGAGGCATATCATACACATTTCACAATGTTTCAACTTGATCAAACAATGTCACATGTAACTTGGCTAAGTTTGAATTCAAATTGGAGTTTGAATATGCAATTCAATTTGCAATATACTCCATTTAAATGGAATCGCCTAACACATCAAAGCATATACATCAAGTTTAAACCTTCAACCATGTGATTGTGCATTGTATTTACTTTGCTACCTTGTTTGTTGTTTGTTGAGTAGAGGTGGATCGGAACAGGAGGCTGCCCCCTTCGTTGAAGACCCCGAACCCGAACCTCGTCAGCAAGGCAAGCAAATCCCCATTGATCATGTCAATAAAATCCCACTTCCTTCTCATGTCTCGCTTATGCATTGTATAGGATGATTACCATGCTACGTTTCTACCGCATAGATGAAACCAATCCTTTGCATGACCTATCATTTGTCATAGTAGTAGGCAAACCACAATCCTAGCAACTGTAGGAGTTGATTGATATCATGTGGCCCCTGCAATTGTTACTGCTTATTGCATGCTTAGAATGATACCATGTTGATACTGTTATGTGAGTCGGATGGTAGTGATCATGATGATGATGGTAGAAAGGTGTTGGTGAATCTACCCTAATACAAGGTGAACGATGAGAGGTTGTGTAGAAGTACACGGTGGGTTGTCTCGTTGAACACCGCCCTAAGTCCGAGTTCTTGTGTGGTGATCCAAGATGAAGAGTACAACCACACATTGGGCACACTGACCCCTCTCAACTTATTAACTCATCCCTTTCGATGTCCAGATGTCGCAATAGTTCAGAGTTCTGGTAGGTTTGTGGCCTGGCTGCTAAGTGAGAGAACAGCTCACCCGAGACCGGCTTATGCACCACGCACACATCACTTGGGTCCACTTCGGTAAACCGGCCGGGTTCACGATAGTGGTAGCCAACCCAGGTAGGCGGCTTTCTTGGACTAGATAGGCTATGAGGTAACAGTTGTGGTGAGCATCCTCGCCGACACTTCTTGAACGGTGTCGAGTACAAAGGCGGTAACAGATGATCATGTGTGTGTAGAGGTACACCCCTGCAGGGTTAACAAAACTATTCGAATAGCCGCGTCCGCGGTTATGGACTGCTTGGAAAGCTTAGCTTGATTATTAGACAACTTGAACTTGATACTTCTAAAACACACCAAGATAAGTGTGAGTGCTATGGCGTGCTTTCTCGTGGGGAAGTCGAGGAAGGCACCATAGTGGTGTAATTGGTTGGAGAAAGTAGTGGACTCGTGTACGCTTCTTACCTCAAAGTCTGGTACTCGTAGTTCAGGACTAGCCAAGTCAAAGCTGGCACTTCTGCAAGTGAAACCCCACCTCCCTTTACCTTGATACATGTGCATGAGTAGTATAGCTCCTATGTAAGTCTTGCTGAGTACGACTTTGTACTCACGTTTGCTTATTCTATGTTTTAGATGAACCCACTGACCCCGAAGGTGGCTTCTTCATCGAGCTCGACGACTAAAGATCAAGCTAGTTTAGTCCCACTCAGACGACTCGTTCCCTCGTGGAGGGCTTGTGTTTAAATAAGGCTTCTTAAGCCATTTGTTAAACTTGTCTGTACTCAGACATACTTTGCTTCCGCTTGTTGTTGTAATGTTGGATCACATACTTGTGATCTCTGTGTGCACTCTGTAAGAGTTATCAATAAAATGTATACTTTGTAGAGAATTGCAATGATACCTGCTGTTCATACAAGACATGTGTGTTCGTGTATGTTTATAACATGCATGTCTTTGTATGGGTTTTCGAGACCTTAGTTGTGATCTGGCTGGCGGTCTTTCATACACCAAGTGGCCCTTAGATGTGCGCAGCTTGGGGCATCGCGATGCGATTGCTCGAGACTGTGTCTCGTGCTCACTTTGTGGTATGATCGAGCCCGCCCTAGACCCCGACTAAGTGATCGGGCTGGAGTAAGTCTATGTAAGATTTATGAGATAGTCGATAGTATGGTTGAGGCGACTTGTCTGTGAATATGGGAGTTCATCACCCATATCATTAGACTTGTGTGCGGACGATGAGGACCCATCTCAGTTGATCATCCGGCCTGGATGGGATGCCCCTCACGTACGATGCTTTCCGAGAACGTTCTGTGCTTGGCCTTTTCTGCTTAGACAAGTGGGTACGGTTCTCGGCTCTCCATATGACTATGTCGTAGCGGGACTTGCATACGCTAACCCCGGGTCCCGACAGTGTTCCTTGACTGCTTCTTCTTCGTCGGGATGCGAAGAGGAGGACAAGGATAGGATAGGTGTTATGATTGCGTAAGTAGTTGATAGCAAGACTTGTTGGAGGCGATTCCTCATCGAATGCTTGGCTTCTTATCTTAATCTCTAGATCGTTAGCCACTTCATAAATGCTAGCACGGCAGCAACCTCACCACTTACCCCCTCCTTACCGTAAACTACTAGTTGTCCTAGAATGACGAGTGATGAAGTCCTTGTTGGGTAAGATGACCACTACAGTTGGATGTTGAGTACTTCTGTACTCATGATACTACCCCCAAACTCTTTTCAAGGTTCTTGATCGACAACAGGTATGGTGATCGACGTTTCACGTGGAGACTCGACGACGACTAGTTAGGCGGATCCCGGCGGAGGGCCTGGACCCGTGTGGTTATGGGGATCGATGTTTTTATCTTTGACACTAGGCATTTGATTGTAGTCTGTACTCAGACGTGTATCTTCCGCTGATGTATTGTATTAAGGAAGTTGTATGCCGATTGTATGAGATGTTTTATCCTTGTATCTGTAATGTTGTGATATTATGTTGGAAATCCAGGGCATATGGCTATGTCATATGTCGCGGTGGGACCGATATGTGATTCGTCCCCGGATCTGGATGGAAACATATAGATTTTGAACAGTACCGCATATCGGGCCTTACACCACATCCCCCTCATCTCCTTCTTGTAGAACGTCTTTAGCTCGTTCATGAGGCCGAAGTTGGCTTAAACACCCCGCTCAACCATCTTCTTATACTTGAAGACTTCTTGCTCCGTCTCTTCCAGCCTGGACTCGATGCTCCCCTCCTTGGCGGGTTCCTTTAGATCTTCTTGGTGAAGGACACCATCCTCCAACTGGACGGTTCGAGGATGGTTCTTCACATGAGCGAGGTAAGGGTTGATGACGTTGACGACGAACTTGTCCTTGGGGGAACTTGGGGAAGCCATGGCACCTAGGTCTAGCTAAAAGATCGCCTGGCAGAAACAACTCGAGAAGAAAACACACGAAATCGGGAGATACGATGCCATGACTATCCGGGCAAATATATAGCAAAAATTTCTGCAACAATAGGAAGGTACGAACCAAAGTGGAGCCGGAGACGGGCTCCGAGAAGCCCAAGTGGCCACCCGGCGCGGCCAGGAGGTAGGCCGCGCCTGGGCCCCCTGGAGCTCCTCTCCGGCTCCAATTAGGCTCTGAATTTTCTATATTTTGCAAAAACTCTTAATATGGAACTTTTATGGCGGTTTCGCGATGTTTCCTTACCGTAATACATGCCTTTTCTTATTCTGCTTCTGATGGTGTCTGAAATGGGGCTGCAACACATTCTTCATGAGTTGTTGTGTGTATTATATTTACATCAACGTTGACAGGCTCTCCCGCCATGTAATGCTTGAGTCTTTTCCCATTCACAAATTGAGGTTTGGTGCCATGAAAATTGTTAATCTTGATTGCACCTGACCGGTAGACTTCTTCGATATGAAATGGACCTTCCCATCTGGAAAGTAATTTACCACCTGAAACGGGATCTAAACAATAAAACTTTCTCACCAACATTAAATTCACGTTTCAGAATCCTTCTATCATGCCACTTCTTTACCTTTTCCTTGAACATTTTAGCACTCTCGTAAGCTTCACTTCTCCACTCATCTAGAGAAGTCAAGTTCATGAGGCGCTTTTCACCAGCCAACTTTGGGTCCGCATTAAGCTCTCTAACAGCCCAGAAAGCTTTTTGTTCTAATTCTAATGGAAAATGGCAAGCCTTGCCAGACACCATCTTATTCGGGGACATGCCCATGGTAGTTTTTTTAAGCAGTTCTATACGCCCACAAAGCATGTCCTAACTTCTTTGACCAGTCCTTCCTAGAACTGTTAACTGTCTTTTGCAAGATCAACTTGATCTCTCTATTGGTGAGCTCAACTTGCCCACTAGTTTGAGGATGGTACGATGAAGCAATTCTATGATTGACATCGTACTTGGCTAAAGCTCCGTGTGTGAAGTGTGATCCTCCATTAGTCATAAGATACCTAGGTACACCAAACCTAGCGGAAATTACATCTTTGAGCATTTTCAAAGATGTTTTGTGATCAACACTCTCAGTGGGGATTGCTTCAAACCACTTAGTCACATAATCAATAGCTACTAAAATGTGAGTGTACTTGTGTGAGGGAGGAAAAGGGCCCATAAAATCAAAACCACAGCAATCAAAAGGCTCAATCACTAGAGAGTAATTCGTAGGCATCTCATTCCTCCTACTAATATTACCAACTCTCTGACACTTATCACAAGATAAAACATAATTTCTAGCATCTTTAAAGAGAGTAGGCCAATAAAAACCTGATTAGAGAACCTTATGTGCGGTCCTCTCACCGGCGTGATGTCCTCCATAGGGACTGTCGTGACATTGCTTGAGAATGTCCTTCTGCTCATGTTCCGGTATGCATCTTCTCACGATCCCGTCCGGACCTTCCTTGAAAAGATGAGGGTCATCCCAAAATTAGTTCCTCAAATCATGGAAGAACTTCTTCCTTTTCTGAAATGTTAAACCTAGAGGAAAATACTTTGCAACGATAAAATTACCATAATCAGCAAACCAAGGATCAGAAAGAGATTGTACTTTTACAACGGCAAGTTGTTCGTCTGGAAAACTGTCGTTGACTGCGATGGGGTCATGCGGTATATCTTCCATCCTTGAAAGATTGTCCGCCACCGGATTGTCTTCTCCTTCTCTATCAACAATCTGTAAATCAAATTATTTAAGAAGGAGCACCCACCTGATGAGTCTTGGTTTGGTGTCCTTCTTCGCCATAAGGTACTTAAGAGCAGCATGGTCAGTATGAATAATGACTTTAGAATCTACAATATAAGGTCTAAACTTATCACAAGCAAACACTAGTGCTAAGAATTCCTTCTCAGTAGTAGCATAATTCTTCTGAGCACTATCAAGGGTTTTGCTAGCATAATGTATAACATTCAATTTCTTATCAACCCTTTGTCCTAAAACAGCTCCAACAGCAAAATCACTAGCATCACACATAATTTCAAAGGGCAATTCCAATCAGGTGGTTGTACTATAGGAGCAGTTATCAAAGCTTTCTTAAGAACTTCGAAAGCCTCCATACAATCTTCATCAAATACAAAAGGAACATCCTTCTGGAGAAGATTAGTGAGGGGTCTCGAAGTCTTAAAAAGTCTTTAATAAATTTTCTATAGAAATCAGCATGACCGAGAAAACTACGAATACCTTTAATGTCCCTTGGATAGGGCATCCTTTCAATAGCTTCAATCTTCGCCTTGTCCACTTCAATTCCCCTCTCGGAAATCTTGTGACCAAGCACGATCCCTTCGTTAACCATGAAGTGACATTTTTCCCAGTTTAGAACTAAGTTTGTATCCTCGCATCTCTGCAAAACTTTATTAAGATTGTGGAGACAGTGGTCAAAGGAAGTTCCATAGACGGAGAAATCGTCCATGAAGACTTCCACAATCTCCTCACAGAAACCATGAAAAATAGCAGATATACATCTCTGAAAAGTAGCAGGTGCATTGCATAAACCAAAAGGCATGCGTCTATAAGCATAAGTACCGTAGGGACACGTGAAAGTGGTCTTCTCTTGATCGCAGTGTTGACATGAATTAGAGAGAAGCCAGAGTACCCATTAAGATAGCAAAAGTGGGTGTTTTTAGACAACCTCTCAAGCATCTGATCGATAAAGGGAAGCGGGTAGTGGTCCTTCCTGGTCGCTTTGTTCAATTTCTTGTAATCAATACACATTTTATATCCAATAACAACTCTTTGAGTTATTAGTTCATTTTTATCATTAGGAACAACAGTCATACCTCCTTTCTTAGGAACACAATGAACTGGACTTACCCACCTACTATCAGCTATAGGATAGATGATACCTGCGGCTAGAAGCTTGAGAATTTCCGTCCTAACCACGTCCTTCATCCTTGGGTTCAGCCGTCATTTATGATCAACAACTGGCTTAGCATCGGGCTCAAGATTGATAGTGTGTTGGCAAATCGATGGACTAATCCCCTTAAGGTCATCAAGGGTATAGCCCAAGGCACCACGGTATGTGCGAAGTGTCTCCAATAATCGCTCTTCTTCAAATCCTGAAAGGTTAGCATTGATAATAATAGGATATATTTTCTTTTCATCTAAATAGGCATACTTGAGCGTATCGGGCAGTGTTTTAAGGTCAAACACCGGGTCTTCTTTTGGTTGTGCTAGGATCCCCTAAGGCTCAACTGGAAGGTTGTGCTCCAGGATAGAAGCTTGTCTTGCAAATATTTCGTCTAACTCGTTTCTTTCCTGCATATGCATATCATTCTCGTGGTCTTCCATATATTGCTGCAAAGGATCATTAGGAGGAATAGCAATAGAAGAAATATTTTCAATAATTTTATCATTACTAGGTAAATAAATACCACGAGGTTGCTTGGAAAATTTAGAAAAGTTAAATTCATATGGATCACCATTGAATTCAACAGAAACTTTACCTTTTTTACAATCTATAATAGCACCACAAGTGCTGAGGAAAGGCCTACCAAAAATAATAGGGCAAAAACTATCATGCACTAAACCAAGTACGAGAAAGTCGGTAGGATACTTTACCTTTCCACATAGGACTTCAACATCTCTCACAATTCCAATGGGAGAGATAGTTTCTTTGTTTGCTAGATAAATAGTAACATCGATCTCTTCAAGTTCACAGGGTGAAATCTCACCCATGATCTCCTGATAGAGTGAATAAGGAATAGTGCTAGCACTAGACCCCAGATCGCAAAGCCCGTAATAGTTGTGATCACCTATTTTGACAGATACAACTGGTGTACCTGAAATTGGGCTCTTATTCTTGGTTGTGACAATGTTAGTTGAAACAACACAAAAATTTATCTTGGAATCTGAAACATCATTAGTAACTAAATCTTTAACCATTGCATCTTGAGGATCGACCTTGATCAGGTCCTCAGGCTCGTCAGTTCTTCTCCCACTTTTATTTATTATGTCTATCACAAAAGAGTGCTCCCTTATCTTTGCGGGGAAAGGGGGTTTTTCATAAAAACTGCAGGCAGAATAGGGTCAGCAACATGAATATCAACAGGTAACTCTTTAAAGGGTATATGATACTGATCCTTAGCCTCCTTAGAAGAGTCAATGTGAGAGGCAAAGTTCTTACAAAAATCAATCATAAGCTGGGAATCAAGACCAATCTTAGAACAAAAGGTATTAAAATAATCAGTTTTCACATAGCTCTCAATGTAATCATGCCCATAATTTATAGCAGGTTCAATACCTTTATCAATTTCCCAGTCTTTAGTATTCTTCCGGATCCTCTCGATGAGATCCCACCTTTATTCGACGCTTCTTGTTTGGAATACCCCGCTAGAGGATGCATCCAACATCTCCTTATCCTGACGAGAAAGCCTGGCATAAAATTTTGTAATTATAATACCTTTGGGGAGTTCATGGATAGGACATTTGAACATTAGGGATTTAAGTCTCCCCCAAGCTTGAGCGATGCCCTCTCCGTCACGAGACCAAAAGTTATAGATGTAATTCATGTCACGATGAATTTCATGAAGAGGGTAAAACTTTTTATAAAAGAGAGACATAAGCTCTTCCCAATTAAGTAGATGTGAGTTATCGAGGAGCTTATACCAATCTGAAGCTTTGTCTATAAGTGATATTGAGAATAATTTCTTCATGACGAACTCCAGTGACACACCTGTAAGCTTAAATAATGAACATAGTTGTGATAAATATAGCAAGTGTTCACCTGGATGTCTATCTCCTGCATAACGATTAGCTAAGACATAATTGATAATACCATACGGTATCTTACAAGGCACAATTTCAGTAGGGGTAGGAGTGACCACCACAGTCGTGGGGAGTTTCCCCATAAATAACGATCCAAGAGTAGAGGTGTCCATAAGGACAAAAAGCAGCAAGAGCAAAATAAAAACAGAAATATGAAAACTTCATTACCAGCTTCACTTACTAATAGCGCTACGCTCCCCGGCAATGGCGCCAGAAAACAGTACTTGATGACCCTCAACTATAGGGGATCGTTTGTATCATTTTCGATAAATAAGAGTGTCGATCCCAACGAGGAGCAGAAGGTATTGGTAAGTGACTTCGGTAAAGAAATATCTGCAAGAACTGAAAGATAACTTTTTAGGGGTTTTCGATATAAGCACCAAAAAGGTAAAAGCGAGAAAAGTAAAAGGCACTGAGGAGTAACAAGTGGCCCAATCCTTTCGAGCAAAGGAGAGGCCTAGCAACTGAACTTATAAAGGCTAAAGCGTTCTTGAGGACACACGGGAGAAATAGTCAAGTGCTTTCGCCATATTTCGTATCGGTACTATGTGTTGTGTTGATAAGTGTTGAGTGGGTGTATCTATGCTAGCACACCCTCTAGACTAAGATAAGTGCACTCTTATGAGTAAACACCTTGCAATCATCCGCAAATACAAGATAGTAATTAAGGCAAAAGCCTAACCATAGAAATACGATCGATGATCCAATGTCCCTTGTGCAAAAGCGTGCAAACTGGGGTTTAGGTTTCTGTCACTCCGGCAACCCACCGTAAGAATTATTTATACACAATGCATTTCCCTAGGTCCTTAATAATGCAAAGTGTTGAGTGTTCGACTCACAAAACACCACTAGGAAAATAACAACACAACTTAAATATCAAACAACACATATTACTTCAACATCATATGACTACTAACAACTAGACTTCTCCCATGTCCTGAAGAACTAAAGTAACTACTCACAAGACATAAAAGAGATGATGATTAGAGGGGATAAATAGATGATAAACAATTTGGACACAATGATATTTCTCTAACAAAACTCAATAGCATTCATCACACGGTAATAATCAACACCGGTAGAGTAGAGAGGATAGATAGTACGGATTACAACACAAGTTGAACTTGTGAGGTGAGATTGGATGAAGGTGGAGATGGTGATGATGTTTGGGATGATGTTAATGATGATCTCGATGATGCATGTGACGATGGTGATGACGATGGCGACGATCTCCCCATCCAGGAGGTGTTCTCCCCGGCGGAATCTGCCCGCCGGAGATGTATTTTATCCTCTATGCGTTTCCGCTACGGAGCAGCGGCGGAACTCGCGAAAAATCTCTCATCTCTTAGGTTTTTCTCATAACTGACGATATATAGGCCAGAGGGGGGAGCCGGGAGTGGCCCCAGGGGTCCAAGCGCCCTCCCCGCGCGGCCAGGCTGGGAGGCCGCGCCAGGTGGCTGCCTGGGCACCCTGTGCCTCCCTCTAGCCCCTCTTTTGCTTGTCTTCGTCATCCTTCTAGGAAATAATCTCCGTCGATTTTTAGGTAATTTGGAGGTCTTCTCCTTCAGCAACTCAGCATCCTCTTTTTACCGTTGAATCCTGCGTCTGCTGGTTCGGCATCGGAAAGTTGAAAACTTTGTAAATTAAGACAAAACAACATAAGAATAGCATCATATCATGAAATATATCAATGAATAAGAAAGAATTACTATATAAAATAGTGATGCATTTTGGACGTATCAATCGTATGCATCAAGCAACGTTATGAGGTATGCTTACTCGTATGTAGCTATATTAATGTAGCCCCCAAGTACCG